>OZ059845.1:21148319-22549298 GCA_964057195.1 Orthosia cruda
TACAAAGGTTTACCAAAAGGATAATTTTGCGGGCGCATAATTTGAGACGTGTTTGTGTTCTGTTGATAACAGGTGTGTTTGTATACAATAATAACTAAACAAGCTATAACAAGGTTACACTGAAAATAAAATATTGCAAACTGCACCTGACGTTTGTGGCATATGATAGTGATATCTTCTGAAAAAAAACCTTGCAATGTTAATGTTTGTATGGTTATTGGTTCGTTTCTTTGGCTAAAGTGTCAAATGAATAAATAAAATTGCTTATTTTTAAATGGTCGTAATTTAAAAACTCTACGTTAGACTCGGTTACCCAGAAAAATAGGTAAGTTTTGAATGCTCCTCCTACCTCCGCTATGAAAAGTACGGCTTTATCGGAAAGCTTTTTGAAGTTTATTCATTTCGCGAAAACTTCGTCTCACTCTGTTGAAGCATTCCGAATTATTTATGTATTTTTCACATGCATAAATATTTAGAATTGGATCGATTGTAAGCTTTACCATTTTTTTGTTAACGTTGGAAAATAACATTTTTGTACGCAAAATACGCGCTCGGTCGTGGAGTTGCGGAAACAGCCCGTCGAAACTAAACTAACTAACTAAACGTTGGGAAACCATCAAAAGGCGCTTGGACTATTGGGGAAAAGACCAGGGAGGGTGCGCTTTTTACCTCACTAAAGACCACCCTGGCGGCATAACAGGCGTTGCAAAAAGGGGGGTTAAAATATGATAAATGATTTTATTTCTGTAAGTTGGTTTATACAAACACTTTTACATGTCGAACATATTTTTTAAAACTAGATGAGGTCGGCGTTTCCTATCTGACTACTCTGAGAAGAAAGGCCGAAACAAACTCAGAGGTCACAGTCTCTTTTAAAGTCCAGACAAAATATTGGTTAGATCATGTGAAGACCATGTAGACTGATGTCTGAAATGGACTTTTGAGGAAAGAACCAGCCAGATTGAGTGGACCTGTCCAGTCAGTGCACGCATTTGTCAATAACCGAGCAGCTCAACTCAGAATTTAAGGAGCTCAACGATTCGACGAACAATACCAAAGAAAGGACATTCGGGTAGGCCGCATAAACTACTCAAACTGCCAGACCATGATTAAAACTAAGATAAATATAAATTAAAATAAAAAAGAATGATCCACATAGTCTTCACACTCACAATAATTAATATAAAATAATATAATACTTTAAATAGTAAATATTCTTGTCATTGCAAGAAAACCAAAAAAACAAAAACAAAATTCACGGTGCAAAATATAATAAAAAAAACAAAATTAATTGGAGCAGCTCAATCCCATAACTGCCAGGGCACACTGAAGTCAAAGAACGACACATACATTACAGTAAATGGTAGATTTACAGTTGGTACATAGTACTCACATATGTGCTGTGCAGTTATATAATCCAAAAAATAAATTGAGTTTATACAACACAAATATACATTATAATTATTCGTACAGTCTTCAGCAGGTCCAACAATACTTCATAACTTTTCTGCTTATCACTTGTTTTTGTGCCCTAGTGGCTGTGGAGCTGGAATAGCGTTGGGCCAAGCATTTTTATCAGCGATGTAATCCCCCAACCTACAATATGCCTGCCTGCATAGTATGCGTTTTATACAAGTTTTAAATTTCGTCTCAATCAATTCTAGAATGTGTGGCGGTATTTTATTGTAACATTTTATACAGTACCCCATAAAAGATGACGCTACTTTAGCCAGCCTGAAACCTGGTTGAATTAATTGGTCCCTATTTCTAGTAACATAACTATGTCTATCGCTGTTTTTACTAAAAAGATGTAAATTATTTCTAACGTACATGATTTTTTCGTAAATATATTGACACGGTACCGTCATGATGTTAATGTCCTTAAACATTTCCCTTAGAGAATCGCGCCGGCGAAGATTGTATATCGCTCTGATGGCTGGTTTTTGCAGAACAAAAATTGACTGAATGTCTGCACCCCTTCCCCATAGTAATATGCCGTAAGACATTATACTATGAAAGTAACTTAAATAGACCAGCCTCGCGGTATCTACATCAGTAAGTTGACGAATTTTTCTAACAGTATAAGCCGCCGAACTTAACCGCCCCGCAAGTGATATTAAATGAGGACCCCATTGTAACCTTGAGTCTAGCGTGATACCCAGGAAAACCGTTTTGTCGACGAATTCTAGCTTCTCGTTGTTTAATATAATGTCACAATCATAACTTTTGACATTCGGCAAGGCAAATTTTACACACTTAGTTTTTTAGCATTCAAAACTAGATTATTAGCAGTGAACCAATTTAGAACTTGCCGCAATGCATTATTTCCGTCGGCAACGTTACTGGTACGTCTATTTATGTTAAAAATCAAAGAAGTGTCATCAGCAAATAACACCATGTTTAGTTTGTTTTTCAATAGATGGGGTAAATCGTTAATGTATACTAAAAAAAAAGGACCTAATATTGAGCCCTGGGGTACCCCCATTTTCACGTTCAACCCCGACGAATTGACACCGTTTATTTGAACTAATTGTTGTCTATCATTCAAATAGGATTTTACTAAATTTAATGCTGATTGGCCTAGCCCGTAATGCTCAAGTTTCAAAAGCAATGTTTCATGATCAACGCAATCAAACGCCTTCGACAGGTCGCAGAAGATACCTATGGCATTTTGTCCCTCCTCCCACGCATCAAAGATGTGTTTTATTAAGGTGACACCAGCGTCGGTTGTACAACGTCCTTTGGTGAAACCATATTGTTTCTCGTGTAGGATGTTTTTCGTATTAAAATAAATGAGCATTTGATTTAGCATTATCTTTTCAAATACCTTGCTGAAAACCGGCAACACGGATACTGGTCTATAATTATTTGTGTCTTTACTGTCCCCGGATTTAAAAAGTCGTATATCCTTACTATATTTCATTAGATCCGGAAAGACTCCTTGATCTATACAAAAATGAAAAATTAAAGCTAAGTACGGCGCTATAGTCTGAATAATGGAGGTACAAACTTTGATGGACATTCCCCATAGATCTTCTGTCAGTTTTATCTTTATTTGCTTAAAAGCTTTTATCACTGTTATTGGGTTTATATGTGAAAAGTTAAATTCAGTCGGGCAGGCTGAAACGTTAGCGTGTAATAAACCATAAGCGAGCGACGGCGAAGAATTTAAGGTTTCAGTAGTTTTAATTGGGATACTGCTAAAGAAATTTACAAATTCTTGAGCAACTTCTTTGTTATCTCTAATAAGTCCATGTGTAGTCTCAAGCGTGTAATCAGTATTATTTCTTTTGTTCCTGTTTGTTTCATTGTTAATAATTTTCCAAACCGTCCTAATTTTATTTTCTGCGAATTTAACCTTATTGCTAATGTATAAAGCCTTAGCTAGTTTACATGAATTTAAAAAAAAATCTTGAGTAAGTTGTAACATACTTATTAAAAGTTTCAGTGTTAATATAAGGCTTAAGGCCATACAGCTCGTAAAGTCTTTCACTACTTTTCCTGATTCCTTTAGTCGCCCAGTCACTGAATAAAAACTTAGGGCTTAATTTTAGTTTTCTTCTTAAAAGTGGTATTGAATTCTGTTTGAACAACTGAGAAAACTTTTCTGTATAAAGTATTACCATCATTCACTGTGAGGTCCTGATAACTTAACTTACCAATTAAAGCGCTGTTAAATCTATTTAATTTACCAGATGTTATGGGTCTGGATTGAACCTGCACTTGTTGTATTGGTATGCTGGACTCAAATGTTACCAGTAGCCCACTATGATCTGAAGGCAGACAATTCATAATGGCTTTGTTTAAGTAGTCGCAGCAACAAAAAACATTATCAATACATGTAGTAGTAGTCACAGTTGTTCGGGTTAGTTCCTCAAACACATGCGACAAATTAAATGATTTGAAGAGATTTAATAGTCTACTGCTATCTGAATTATTTTCTAAAATATTTATATTAAATTCACCACAGATTATGACTAGTTTATTACCAGTTGTAAGTTTTGCCAAAACATCTTCCATCACTGACTCAAATATACAGTAGTTTTTATAATTGGGGGGTCTGTAAATGCACACTATAATATGCTTATCCAGCTCAACACAGGACAGTTCAACACTATGTTCAACTGATAGATCTACAATATCTTTACGATGTTTTGATTTAATACCATTTTTGATTAAAATAAGTGAACCTCCACGTAACATAACATTTCTGTTAAAACAGCTGCCCACAGTATAATTTTCATAATTAATAAGCATTGAATAATCTTTCAGCCAATGCTCAGTAAAACAAATAATTTCAAACATTGTCTTTTCTAAAAACAGTTCTATTTCCAATTGCTTAGCAGAAAAACCTTGAATGTTTTGATGGAATAATTTTAAAGAATTCTGCTTAGCCCCTTTTTTTAAATTAACTATGTGAGAGCAAGAACCTTCGTACCTTCTTGTTGGTGGATGTACTCCTAACTATTTGGTTATTGGTACCCTCCCTTGTCCTACAAACTAGTTTAAACTATAAATATTAATAGCAGAATTGCTTACGTTATTAATGTTATTGGATACCTGTAAATTAGTATTACTACTAATATCAACTGCAGTACATGACTTCGACATACTATTTATGTCTGAGTTTAAAGTAAAAGATAATAGCCTCGCTATTTGACGTCTTACCCTAATAGGCAGATACACTGTATTGCCTGTCGACTTTAATTTATCAACAAAAATTTTAATGTCAAAAAAAATTAATTTGTCACTGTAATGGCTGACAAGGAAATGAACATGTTTATTCAGCAAGTGAATATAATTATTTTGTCTAATAGACAATTTTTCCAAATATGGAAAAGCACACAATATTATTTTATTACAATTTAATTTTAGTAACTTTGTTACACACTAAGTGATATCGTCTTTTTTTACATCCAAACTGTTACCTATAAAGACAGTTACATTGGTGTCTGATTTATATACATTGTTTGTTACAGATTCCATGATATGCTTGTAAGATGACCCAGGCATACAATAATTAAAAGTCGAATAACTCTGATTGCTATTTAATAATTTACCTAAACCTCTTCCAACACCATCTGCAAACATAACCGAATGAGACCCATGATTACTATTACTAGATGCAAAGGTAGCAGTCTCAGGCTGGTCGACTTGAGACACTTCCTGTGAAATATTAGGTGTATCTTGGTCTTGGACAAAGATACCGTCCTGAGACACCCTCTCAACCTGGGCCGGGCTCTCCGTTACCTCAGCCTGGACAGCCTTCAGGTTTGAGACTATCTGACAATTGCATTGACACATCACCAACTCATTTGCGGCCAAAATGTGTTCCTTGATTTGTAACTGGGATCTAACATATTTATTGTAAAGGGAGCCCAGTTTGTCTTCAAGTACCTTAATATCATTTTGTAAGCTCTGTGTGTCAATTTCATAAATTTTTATACTGTCCTCTAATCATAATCATAACTTTCCTTTTAGCTTCACCGTAGTCGGGTAAAATCTATTGTTAACTTTCCTGCGTCGTTTATAGGTTTGCAAAATAATCTAAGTTTCAAGTTTTTCGAAATAGCAAATGTATGTAAACGAGATAGAGTCAGGTCGCGATCTTCAATACCGAATAATCCGGGTGATTTGAGATGCTCAGTATCGAGTAATCATAGCAGCTCTAGATTTCACTAGTCTAACAGCGATTTGAGAAGTTTAGTACTGAAATGAATACTGAACTCTTAAAATCCTAGGATCCTGTTAGTACAGCAAAATTATTGGCATCAATTTATTTATTTATTTATTATATACTTTATTGTACACCACTGAAATAATTACAGGACAAAACATTTATAAAGATAAGTGTACAATGGGCGGTCTTATCGCACAGGGCAATCTCTTACAGACAACCTTTGGATGGACTGAACGAGAGAAGATAGACATAGGGCTGTCAGTGTACAAAAACTATACTAAATAATATTACTTAGTTATAACATAAAATACATACATACAAATAAAATAATATACTAATAAATATCAAATATAGAACAGAGAAAGGAGAAGAATAGTTACAGAGAAAGGAAATGCTCCTTCACCATTTTTTTAAATGAAGGTAATGTTTGCGCACGCCTTACCTCAATAGGTAATGCATTCCACAAACGAGCTGCTTGAACCGTAAAAGATTTGTCGAAGAAGGATGTGGAATGCATACGAATGCTTAATTTTAGGTTTTCCGATGATCTCAAGGACCGAGAATGTGTGTCACAGAGGAACTGAAAGCGTTCTTTAAGATATAAAGGACTAGAAGAATTAAAGAGCACATTATATAGTAATGAAAGGATGTGGGCATTCCGGCGAAGGCGAATAGAAAACCAGATTGGAAAGAATTTAGCAGCTTGTGTTTGGAAAGGAACGAGCTGAGTTGATGGTGGACAAGTTTTTCAAGGACTTTGGATAGGAAAGGAAGAATAGAAATGGGACGATAGTCAGAGAAAGATGCAGGATGAGATTTTTTGGGTAGAGGAATAACATGGGCATCTTTCCAGGCTTGAGGGAAGACACCACTGGAAACAGAGAAGTTGAGGATGTGAAGGATAACAGGAAGAATGTCATCAAGTATGGGGATGATCATTTTACGGCTAACACAGTCACTACCAACAGCGTTGGACAAAATCGATACAATACTCTTTTTAACATCACAAGCGGTGAATTGACTTATGAAAAAAGGAGAAAAATCAGGTACCGGAATATTTGAAAGATTACTTAGCGTAGTAGCTTTAGTGGCCCTATCCAATACAGGCGAAGTAGAAAAATGACTATTAAGTAAATTGATATCCAAGTCCTTAGGAATCGTATTGTGAGCCTTTTTTCCGATACCTAATGATTTGAGAAACTTCCAGACCTTGGCTGGATCACCGTTCTGAACGGAACTATGGATATATTGGCGGTTTGCGATTCTACACACCTTACTGCAGTGATTTCTAATTGAGACGTATTTTTCCCTGTTGACGTCATTAGGCCGAATTTTAAACTTAAACTTCGCAGCTGCCTTTTTAGTTAGTAAAAGTTTAATTTCGTCGGTAAGCCAGGGCGCTGGAAGATGCCTAACTCTCACGGCTCGAATAGGAGCATGTGTGTCGTATAGATGAACTAAGGTAGAAGTCAAGACTTCAACTTGTTCGTCGACGGATGAGGAAGTCACTAGTGCCGTCCAGTCAATATTACTGGCATCCTCTCGAAGTCGATCAATGTCCATACCATCAAAATTGCGAAGCAGAAGAGTTTTGAACTTATGCTTAGGTAGTCGAATTTTGTATGATGTGTAAATTAAGTCATGGTAGGAAAAGGCGTCAGCAGAACATTGACCATGTTTAGCGACGTGATCAAAAGACGAGACAATAATAAGATCGAGAAGTGAGGGAACAGAGTTAGGAAAATGGTGAGTGGCACCAAGATCGAGAAAAGAGAGATTGACAGATTCAATAATATGACGAAAAGAAGAAGAGCGGGAGTCTTGTTTAAGAAGACACGTATTAAAGTCGCCCATTATGATACAATGACTGTAAGAGGGGATTATATCTTCCAAAATACGTTCAAAAGAAGAGAAGAAATTAATCCGACGAGAAGGGCAGTAGTAAACACCAAGGAGAATCTTTGAATGATGCAATTCAACTTCCAGGAAAAGATGTTCACCAGCGTTCGGCGGAGGCGGCTGCGTGGACATGTTAACTATAGAAAAAGGAATATAATTACGAAGATAAATGGCCACGCCGCCACCACCACCGACCACGCGATCATACCTGATAAGTTGAAAGCCGGGAAGAGAGTAAGAGGAAGAGGGAAGACAAGGTTTTAACCATGATTCTGAAACAAGAATTGCATGGATATTCTTACAGTCAAAGCTTGCCAGCATATTGGGGAAGTGGGCCGGAATACTCTGGGCATTTATGTGGACTATATTAAAGTTCCTGGAGACATCGGCAAACAGTGAACCAAGGGTATCGGCTAAAGAAGGAACACTATCCAATGAATTAGAAGAATCAGCATCACTGCTACATTCAGGGCTGAGCATAAATATAAAAAATAAATACTTATTAAAATATACCTATAAAAACTTATAAAACAGTAAAGTCTACGCGGTTCAAAATGTCCCGTCCACCCGCCAGTGTTACTTAACAGAGGTAAAATAATTAAGTATAAACAAAACACAAAAATCAAATCCGATTTTGCAGTCCAGGCATAAAAACAAATAAATAAAAATAGGACCGTATAACAGAACGAAATTATGCGTCTAAGGTTGCCTTTTGTCAACGCAACATGAAGTGTCAAAGTCAGAAAATGACAGTGACAGATAACAAGAAAGATAAACAAAAATAACAAACCTTTACCTCCACAAGAAATTAATTAAGAATAGCTGCGATATTATTGAAAAACATAGCTAATTATAGAAATAACTACTGAACACAATACACTATAAATACCTGGACTACTAAAAAAGGATTAATTTGTTAGAATTAACAGACTGGATCAAGCATCAATCTAGAAAGAAGAAATTCTAACAATCTAACAAAGTTATCATCTGTCTAGCCTTTTCCTAACAGTTAGGGTCAGTCGCCAGTGTTGCCAGATGCGACGGGGTATTAATATTTTGCGTGAGAGAGATTCTGCTTGACCTTTACGACTGGATTGCTCGGGTATCGGTTTTCTAAGGATGTAGCAGATGTTGTCAGACTTTCAGGATCTATGTCATGCGGAACCGACGGCCCTGTTAGACACAAAAGGGTCACTGATTTAGAATAATGTGTACTAGTGCCGAAGAAAGACTAAATCATATATTGAAAGGAATCTAATTTTTATTTTATTGTATTGTAAACAAGATCACTTTGTGCTTATTCATATTCCAGCTTTTAAATAATTTGATTTAGATGGCAAATAATCATGGCCTCTGAGATAGGCTGTGCACGCATTTTATCACGGTTTTTGCTCGCAAACTGTGATAAAAATGTGTGACTCAAGCCTGTCACAGTAGGCCGTGCTCGCCCGCCAGATGTTGTTATCAGAATTGTCACCTTTTTATCTTTTGTAATATTCTTTGATGCGGATGGACTCTTGTTTGTTATAACTACACGGTGGCCGGGGCGCTGGAGTGCTTGCTTATTGAATTGAATTGCAATCAGAATTGTCACCTAATCTCATAAAAATACTTAGTTATATTAATAGGGCCAGACATAGGTCAGGCCGGGCATAGGTAAGACCAGGTCTTGGTCCCAATAGATCGTAACAATATTTACTAGGACAAAGTAAAAAGTAATAAGAGTTAAAAACAAAACAGTTGCAGTCTTACCTTATAATACCTTATATTGTCTTACCTTATATTTCCACCGTCCCATAAGAGAGCAAAGTTTAAGTTGAAATAAATTTCATTATTAAATTTTCCAATTCACGTCGCGGCGCGTGACAAAATGATTTGTACATGTTTATTGGAGACAATCGTGGATTATTATTTAAAGATTTTGTCAAGCTTATAAAGGCTCTTTATGGGAGGATTTGTTTGATCGTGAGACCGCTAGCACTAGGCGTGGCCTCAAGGGCCTCACAGACGATGCCAATCGGAGGCCAGTATGTATGTACTGACAGGTTTTAGCCGGTCCGACAAAACTCTCGGTTCTCCCCATACAGAGGTATCTATGAAGACTTCCCACCAGAAATAAGACTAATAATGACTCTCCTTAAGATTCTGTATTGTTTATGTGTTATGCTGTCCATTAGTGTGGAGCGGAGCGCGGCGAAACGAAAATCTGCTGAGCTAGGAAAACATAAACCAACAACAGTTCTTTAAATAGGAACCCCGAAAACAAGTGATTAGTACCATTCGTCATACATTGGATACTTTGATTATAGTCTTAGGACCTACTGATTTAAACATTATTAGCATAGAATATGGCAACCCATAGTTATTAAGACAAGATGTTTGAGTCGTTTTGTCTTTATGTGGGTATTTCTACCTACCTACCTCACTATTTAAATATTGAAACATCTCAGTCGAACCGTAAACTACCTAAAATACCTATACCTGGCATATATATAAAGGGACAATCTTATTCAGATTGCACGCTCTTGAAAATTACTTTTGCATAGCTTTTAAACTGCATCTATTCTACGTCTCATAAGAGAAATAGGGAATAGAAATTTTGCAAAAGAGTTCTTTATCTTTCAAATACATTCGTATGAAGCAGACAACTGCCCGAAGCGGTTCTTTCGAATAAACATTTCACCCCATTTCACCCTTACGGGAATCCTCCGTTGTGGGCGGTTTAGTATGTAAGTAAAATAAATGTTCTAGCAATTTCGAGGTGATTTTAATTCTTTATTGTACTCCAAAAAGCAACATTACATACGTGTGATAATAAAGTACATGTACAAAGGCGAGCTTAACTCAATATTGAGTTCTCTTACAGCAAACCTTAGGCTGACAGAGAAAGTTGAAAATTATATGTGTGTATGTGTGTTATTACTATTATTTGTTGTTATTATTATACTTACTACGTACGTACGTATATACATATATATATTTATATATATAGATACTAATTGGACAGCATTGGACATCTTTCGGCTGAATTGATAGGGATAAATTGAGACTATTTTCGAAAACACATACATTTACATAACGCTATATAAATTTCCACTAATTGAATATAGATGAAACCAATTTTAGGAAATCATTGCTCATTTCGCTTCATGTGAACAGAATCAATATAATTTAATTAATTAAATTATGAACTAAAACCTGTTTATTGTAATTAATTATCCAGACCACTAAACACTAGTTCATTTTAATGTGTACTACGTGTTGTACTAAATCATGTGTAATAAATTGGTTCGTGATAACTGCCAAGTTTCTTGTTTCCAACTGTTGTTTTGTTTAAATGTATTTGTTACCACCTCTTTGGTAGTTAATTCCTAAGTTAGGTTTGTGTTATTTATTGGGTTTTTCATTAATATGATTTTTTTTCAGTAGCTCGAATTCTGGGTTTGTGACTGTTTAGTGGCAATAGCATTTCATAAAAAACTCCAACATCTACAGTAAGGTTTGTTAATCATTAGTGGAAGTCACGGTTTTCGGTCAAAGTATTGATTGCAATATTGAAAGATTTTACGTTAAACATTTTTGAAATCATACAAGTGTCTAATGAATAATGATTGCTTCTTTTGCAAATGTTTCTCCTATCTCGCTTACTCTATGCAGTATACTCGATGACAAAATGTTTCTTGCGCAATGGTTGGCATAACCAACTTCAGAGACACAATAATCCGCTGTGACTATTATATGATGTTTTATTTTCCATCCTAACACAGAAAACAACACAATTTCACACATGTACTTTATAATTCAACATACGCTGTAGGTTGTAATCGTCCGTGACAGCCTTTATAAATGTACAAACAGTTACTACAAAGGTACAAACATTCTACTCCAATTGGCTTTATTGTACACAGAGGCAAAGGGTTCTGACCAAATCCGCCGAAACTTTTTTAATGAATTTGTAATTCCTCTGTCGCAGTCCGTGTTACAGGTTTCTTTCACTTTTTGATCAAAATTTTATTGTGTGCGAAATATTCACCGAAAATCTGACGAGAGATCGCAAATAATGAAATAGGGTGGCTTTCCGCTTTTATGTAATTGTCCTCCGTTTAATGGTTTCATTTTCTGTCTGTATGAATTTTGAATATTTTTACATTGTTCTTATTTGAGAATCTTGGTTTGGTGAATTAATTCAAGAATTTCTTAATGATATTTTGGTATGTCTTCCAGCTTTTATTGAGAGTAAAATGAATTTTCCAGTAATTTCAGACATGAATTCGCCACAACTTAAACACTTAGTTTGGCGCTGTTTCAAAATATAATTACACATCTTAACCCTTCTAACTTATGTCGTTATGTATGGATGGAAGGATTACTTCATTGTTTCAATAATATTGAGAAACTCACAAGGCAGTATAGTGTAAATACTCAAACTCAACTAACAGTACCACAAACATCTTCATAGACCTCTTACATAGTGAAATTATTTAATCTAGGACTCAGCGGGTTAAATTTGAAGTTTCTTAGACTAAAGCCTTGTCCAGATTATGTTAGTTTCGTCGTCAGGTTGAGTTTCACTTACAAACTTGTAAAGTTATTTAGATGCTATTTTACAGGCATGTATGAAGTTGTGTGTTGTGTGGTTTACTCATTGGGATGTCTATCAAAATGTTCATTGGCGTGTAGTCCTGTCGAGCAACCAGCTTTAAATACAGGACCGGCCGCATAAATCAATTTCAGATACCGATAATTGGATGCCTAATATGTATGAGAATACATAGAAGTGACTGCGCATATTTACCCACCCCGAATCGGAAATTCAGATTCGAAGCTATTAATAACCACTGAACCACTAAATTCATCATCGTACAAACATAATCAACTCGATCAAAAACCATAGCAGACATTGAATAAACAAACTGTAACCAAACAAATCAGACTAATAACCAATTTGAGTAGAACAGACAACGGTAAAGTTATACAATAGAGTAAATAATGGTTTGACGACGCCAGGTAAAAAGTAGGCAATAAGAGATTCGACGCAAATGGTTGGAACACTGTCGCATTAGTCATCACAATGCCGACTTGGTGACGTTTGGACAGCCCTGACAAATGATACCTTTTATTGAATAATTATCGCGAGTCGGCTGTCATGAAGCTAGAGTACATAAATGTAGGGGTGTGCGACGTGCCTTACGGAATGAAGGCCAAGGTGTTTGCTTATACTCCACACATGCTGAGGCTACTTTAGTTTATTAAATAAGGGATTTAATTTATTTGATGATATAAATCATGTTCGTAATAACATTACTTGTCGTTGCTATAAAGTATTTGATTAATGATGTTAAAATGATGAGTGTTTCAGGACTAGCTCGATCCACCCCATTATATTATGAATCAGGTAACACCTTATATTAGAAGAAAACTGAATCGATGACAACATTTTGCTCATATCTTATCAAAAAATTGCTTTGGACAGAGTTGTACTATTCAAGTATAATTTTCTTGACGTTTTCATTGAAGGTACCTACGGTTTATTATCCATAGCACACCTTTAATTATCTGTTTACATGTAGTCGGCCGAGCACGTTACGTTATCCCAGATAGGTATACCTTTCTCGGTATCCTCTCCAGGCTTACTGAAGGGTACGTACGTGTCTGTGCAAAATGTTGTTGTAATATACACGCAGAATTGTCTATAGATATATTGCCCAGTCTAAGCCTTTGGATGGTACTGAGCGAAAAAATTTAACTATTTTTAACCGACTTCGCAAAAAGGAGGAGGTTCTCAATTCGGCTGTATTTTTAACCGACTTCGCAAAAAGGAGGAGGTTCTCAATTCGGGTTCTGGGTGGACCGATTTTGATGAATCTTTTTTCATTTGAAAGCTGGTGCTTGTCATGTGGTCCCATTTAAATTTCATCAAGATCTGATGAAGATCTTCGGAGATATACATCAGAACTCTTCAATTAATGACGGCAAATCACTCGGGATAGCTGCAATCGGATGTTTGTTTATTGTTTACATCATTTCATAACATAACATCACTTTAGCACGCTCTAAAGGGGTACGCAGGTGTGAACAGTTCACCCTGTTATACTCTAATTCCACCGTTTTTGTTTAAGTTGCATGTTTCTGGGTTAATCTATTCTGGCTTCACTTTGGAGAAATGGTCCATTAAGTACCACAACAAAAAAGTGAAAATAAAAAACGTTTTTTACAAGTATTTTCGGTAATAATGTTCGAAGAACACAAAAATACTGATTACATACCACCTGGTTACAAACAACTCTATCTTTCCCGTGACTACTACTTTGTTTACACTTCAAAAAAAGGCAAAGGCCTTTTGGTTTCAATTAATACAAAGCCATCGTCGACGATTGAAGCGAGTTTTTTTGCTAGTTTACCCCTCACGACGTTGCTCGTCCCTATGGACCATTTTATTTTTGCTTCTCCCTCATCTTTTCGACGGGACTTACAGGTATTAATTATCTTGAACTCAAATTCGCTTCGTTTGCGATGAGAAACGTCAAACGGCAAATTTTGGCGAATAAAATACTTTCAAGTTTGAAAAAGGTAGAGGTGTAGTTTCGTTTCTTTGGTCGCTGATTGGTTTACGGTTTAATAAGAAAGTTCTGCTGTACCAATCTACCTTGATATTTCATCCTATCTTCTTGGAAAAATACTTAGATATTTTATTGATTAATAACTGCAACATTTAAATCAGTTCTAAACACACAAGCTATACCTAATACACAAGTAAGTACTTATAATGTGTTGCATTAAAGCGAAACTTGCCACAAACCAGCGCAACTGTATCCAAATTGCTTATTTTGACCGGGTGTATTAATTATGTATGAGGGTGCGACACTCCTGCCGGCACCAGATACGGCGTTCTACGTAACTAATAAAAAGATTGCCATGGCATTCTCATAGCAAACATGTCTAGTTAATTTTATACATGGAGAACGAACTCGTTAAAATGTATATGAGGGTAGTACTGCCGGTAATTTTCTGGTTTGCGGTTTAGTCCTGCTACAGAATTAATTGTAACTCTTATAAGATTGTTTTTTTTTCTACGTTTGCAGATCAATATAGACGTATGACAAGGCAATTTATAAAAAATTACCTACACAGTACTTAAATATTTTTACACGGAAAATATTTTCAATAGTTTCAGGGATTTTTGATTCGGTATAGATTTCAAAACAGCTACTACTAGTTGCAATAGCTGGCGGGTAGCAAAACCTTTACACGATACCAGTATTCGAGAATAGGACAACAAACACAGTGCTCTTCAAATGAAATACGTTAGTGATGCCGGGAACTACGTTGTACTAATAAACATACTATATTAATTAGTGCTACTATGAGTCCGTTTGCCACGACCCACACTTTACCGTTCCACTTATTCATTAGTCCATAAACTGTAAGCAATGCCTTTATAACTAACTGCGAATCATAAACAAGCTTGTTACTCACGAGGAATTTTGTCAGAATTAAGGACGTAACTCTATTAATACGAGTTGTCTATGTTAGCAAACAGAGATTACACTCTTAACGCCGGCTATAGATTAGCAGAATCGACTTTTTTACCGCTTCAGTAGATACGTCAAAAGTTATGTCAAGATACTAAGATAATATAAGTTTCACTAAAGTTGCCCGCATAAACAAAGATACACAGTTCGCTATGAGTAAACTTATCCCAACTTCTAAGATATAATAAGAGAAAATATTATGAACATAGTCACTCACGTATGAAGGTAAGGAGTCAGATTACCAGGACGCGTGCGACTCTCATTACAGGGAATTGCCGTAATTATGAAGATTAATCCTGAAAATGAGGCATTACACCAACAACGTAGATATAACGGCACAAATCTTCTTTGTGTACGTGAGGGTTGGCGTTTAACAGCTTTGGCCCCCTTCGACGAATGCCGACTTCAAACAGTAGTTCAACTTTTGGTCGCTAATGGCCTAGATTTTGTAGACCCTTTAGGTGTTCGTCGGACTAATAATAATAGTCTGGATGGAAGTTGTAAAACGAACAATAGATAAAAGAGACGAGAACGATACGAGCTTTGTAGTTCTCGAAAAAGAATAACAAACTGTATGCTTTTGTGCAGTGTGTGGAGGGTTATAATGCGGCCAATCTGTCTATCGAGCGTGTAATGGCCACGTGAATATTAGGAAGCTCATTCATTCTATTGTATTCTATTCGTATACGAATATTTGAGCTGTTATAACGGCAATTTATGAAACATTTTCATAGAAATTATGCGACAGCAAAGAAAGTAAGCGAGAAACTTTACAAATGCAGATATCATAGAGATAGCAAAAAAAAAAGACAATATTGTCTATAGCTACTCCTCACGGAACGTATTGACCTATTCTTATTTCTTTTGTTACTGTTCAACCTTGAAAACAATTCACTTGGGCTTCGTTGTCTATGTTGTTCCAATGTCAATTTTATTATAAATCGATGCCTTAGATATACCGTAGGTACAATATTTTTAGAATAACGCTACCTTGCCCTTTGAAGGGTTGCTATTCTAGGAAGTATCATGTTCGTTAAGAAACGAAATTGTTGGTTGTTGAAATGAATTCACTGGAATGCAAAGAGGAGCTTGTTATTATTTAAACAGAATTCCAGAAATATGAATTGCACATTGTCTTCATAGGCTAAATGTTCTAGTATCATGAGTGAGTGTCAAACTCACTACTTAAAAACCTCAAAACCTAAAACCTTTGAGCTTAGTTTCTTATTGCTGTTAGGTAATGCATTAATTTTTTTACCCGAATGCTGAAGGAGCGTGTGATTGATTGATGATTGAAGATGATTATGATTTGATGATTTGATTTGACGTGATTTGTCTTTGTATGTATGTTTGTTTTTACGTGGCGTTCTAGAAACCAAACGCGTAAGCCGATTTTGATGATTCTTACGTTAATCGATTCGTTTTAACCTTGCGAGTGTCACTGGCTACATTAAAATTGGAAAATAGTAAAATGGCGCCATATTGTAGGGGCTCTATTTTTTTTCTTCTAAGCCCATCTTATGGGGTATCAAAATAATGAGTTTTAAGAGGTGATTTCACAAAAATATAACACTTAAAAAATCAAAAACTGCTTGAGAAGTGAACCAAAAAGACGTAAACAAGAAGAAAACAAGTCGGAGTATACATTTTTTTAATTAACTTTTTTTATTTTATTAAAAGCGTGCTGAGGCCGTCACCTCCGTTATTATAAATAGGTTCAACAAAAACAAATCAAATGAAACAGTAAAGTACGATATAAAGTGTGCCTCCGTTGTTTAAATAACAGTACCCACACGACGGTGTTTGCGTGCAGTCGAGGTAAGTACGCTCATAATTCGCTCTTAACTAGCCAAGGTGCGGTTATGCGGTCATTGATTCAGATTAAGACACCAGTCAGCCGAAAGATT
Organism: Orthosia cruda; assembly: GCA_964057195.1. Taxonomy (NCBI): domain Eukaryota; kingdom Metazoa; phylum Arthropoda; class Insecta; order Lepidoptera; family Noctuidae; genus Orthosia; species Orthosia cruda. The sequence goes on from OZ059845.1 coordinate 21,165,338, forward strand.
AGGCCGATTGTTCACTGCCAATTTGACTGCATTATACACGCTCATGTGTACATGCCTTAATAACCTATCCTATTATATTCTCTGGTTAATTTTCCTTTGTGTCCGATCGTTCTAAATATGGAATTATGTTTATCATTTATGCGGTCTGTTTAAGCCTATTGCATGCCTTGATTGGACAAAGGACTTGTCCACTATGCTTTGCAGAGCTTCTGTGCGAAGTTATTAGGGCGTTATAGGACTAATTTCCAGTTCTGATAAGCATAGATCCGGTTCCGGGAAATTGAAAAGTCGCATGCAGTCGCAAAGGCAATATTAGCTTAACCATTGCGAAAATTATGTATCTACCAGCGGTAGCCATTTTCGCCGAAAAAAGTCACACCCTCTTAACTGTCCATATTGCCGAATCGGATTAAAACAATGGTAATTTCTATTGTGTCTGCTAATTCACACTTGACAGTAAGACAAAACGTATCCTTTAGTTAGTAAAATTACGCATATGGAATTGATATTGTTAGGAGAGAAACAATGGTGATAGGCAAGCCTTACTTAGTAGATACCTTATTTTAATAAGCGATATAAATTGCCAATCTTTAAGGTTCTCAAATACGGTAATTTTAAATTTTTCTGGTAAACTTCTAAAGCATGAGGCAAGACGATAAAATGCGGTCAGATACTCAGCTTGTAAATAAACTTTTTTTTAATAATATTAGAACAAAAACGTACCACATTAAATCCACGTTTATGGTATCGAAATTAAAATTGTTGTACAACTTTTTTTCGTGTAATAAATCCGGCTTACAGTATTTGTACCAGAGAGTAAAAAAATAAAATTCGGTGCATTTTTATAACAGCAAGATGTCATAAAGTCTGTTATAAATAGGTAGAGCGGGGGGTGGGTAGCGGGAGGGGTACCATGTAAACATGCTGTAAAAATAAAAGTTTCAGCTACTATCTAACGGATACAGATATAACCCGCTCATAAAAGGATCATAGTACATTTTCCTAGATTAAATAGAATATGGTGTCGCTGGTCTTATGGCCTTGTTTGTCATTCTCTTCCATTTATGGTCCATGGTATCGACAGTTTATTTATTACGCGAAAAGAGTGATTGCGTCATCCATATCCGGTTATTGCTCGGAATTGTTATTATTCTGATATGTGATATCAGAAAAGTTAGTACTAAAATAGGAACGCGATCGGTTACGCGCCGCGCGTGTACGCCCACACCTTTGATGGTGACTCCCTAGGGAACAAAACCCCCTACATTATATACAACAACTTCGGATACATAAGGCGGATCAGTTATCAACTTTGATAACAAAGTATTTTATCGGTAACCCTTTCAATCGCATCAATGGACGACTCTGTACTTGTAAATTCATTAGAGAAACTTTTGGATCACGATACCATTTCAACTTCATCTTTTGATGCAAGATTACTTTATAACTTTCTTGAGAATTCAATTACTAAGCTATCCAAAGGACGAATTTGTTCACAATAAGCGGACAGTCTGTAATTGTGAAGGAATGGATTCGTCAACGGTCACAGGGGATTGATATACGGTCGATCAATCTCATTAACTCTGACTTTAACAGCTTAGCTGGTTCAGTTTGAAATCTATGGCTGTCTTGTCAGTTGGACATGCATGTGTTTACAGGGCCAAACAAATTCAAAGAATTAATGAGCTCGTCTATTAGGGTTCCGTACCCAAAGGCTAAAAACGAGACCTTATAAGACTCCCCGGTCCGTCTGTCTGTCTGTCTGTCATCAAGCTGTATCTCATGAACCGTGATAAATATGAAAATGAAATTTTCATAGATGATGTATTTCTGTTGCCACTATAACAAAAAATACTAAAAACAGAATAAGATAAATATGTAAGTGGGGCTCCCATACAACAAACGTGATTTATATGCCGTTTTTAGCGATAATGGTACGGAACACTTCGTGCACGAGTCCGACTCGCACTTGGCCGGTTCTTCTGTAAAAATATCATGGCGAAAACGAGGCGAAGTGAATTTAAACACGCTGTTATTCCACACTGATGCTAGGAATTGTCAGCTCACTTTTTAGTTTTCATGGAGAGATTTTTAAAGAATAGCCCATTTTTTTATTGACTATATGCTCGCACTTGACCACTATCTCACCTGGTGGTAAGCGATGGTGTAGTTGATGGTGAAGCAAGCTTGCCTAGAAGTAACCTATTCACTCATGACTTAAAGACCCCTAGATTGTAGCTATCGGGAAACACAGACTCCAGCAGGGAATTCCACTCCTTAGCTGTACGCATAAAAGTATTCCTAAAACGTTTAGTACGTATGGGTGGGATGCCCACCAAGTACAGATAGCGCGTCGCCGTACGTCTGGTAAGCTGATGATGAAACGGGCTAGGTGGAATTAGATCATGCAATTCCATCGCACACTCCCCGAAACGTAACCGATAAAAAACCGACAAGCTGGCAACTTGGCGACGATGTTCAAGGCTCTGGAGCTTTGACTTGACCAGTGCCTCATTGCCAATGAGCCTCTTCGCCCGCTTTTTGATTGACTCTAGTGAATCAAGCTTGTATATGGCAGATCCGTCCCAGAGATGAAAACAGTACTCCATACATGATCGAACTTGCGCTTGAGACTAGTTGATCAGCTGTTTTGGCGTGAAGTACCTTCTCATCTTTGAAAGCATCCGCAACTTTTTGGTAGCCAGCTGAGCCTTGACATGACCTAAAATGATAATTCCAAACAGTCTTTTTTTATTTACTTCCACTAGTTACTATATCAAAATCACATTTTATCGAACTGTATACAACATACATGACAAAAAAGTTAGGTAATGCAAACCATCGCCGACTTATAACTAAATGGCCCCCACTGGGAGATGGAGGCGGGCAATATAAATATCTACATACGTAATACGTTCACTCCGTCTTCATAAGTCGGCCACGTACATATTACGCAATTCTTATTACGTTTCGGCCTAGCCCACCAACCACCCTTCTCGAGGAATTTACTAAACAAGAAACTGCAATTTCCTGAGACTAATTCATTGCTATTATTAATCTTATGGGTTGTATTCTTATGTTCTGCTGGAATGTGGTCAAATATTTATTTGGTTGATCGTTTACGTCTGCATTTGTATGTATGTTCTTTTTATGAATGTTTTGCTGTTTCGTACCAATTTTCATTGGTGTTATGGGGTCTGGTAAGATTTGATGAATAACAATACAATTGTTTGGTCAATATTATTGTCATAATCAGCATACTATAGATTGTAATAAAAATATGGATTGGGTTACAACGGGCACATTTGTTTGTCTAATCAAATCATTCTTTCTTTGCTCATACATGAGTATCATACATATATAACAAATTGTCTGCATGAAGATTTGTAAAAATAAAAACATCATGGAACGTCATGTTTGCCTTGGGCAATGGCATGCAAATATTGGTATAGAATACAGTTCAAAATCATTATCCTAGATTATCAAATTTAATAAAATATTTGCTAATGTCAATAAAATAATTCAAGTCTAATTTACCATTCTAGAATGTCGGATCATCCTCTTTGGAACATTGAGCTTGCGCTTGATTGGCTGTCGCTGAAAACCAGCGCTGTGGGCTGTGGGTCTGTATCGCACATGAATCACAACAGTATGCTGAGCGATGGCCGTTTTGAGCAGAAGTGATGTATTTCACCCCATTTATATTTTTATAATTTTTGCCTAGTATCACTATAAACACAATATTTTTCTGTCGGTCTTTATAGTTTCAAAATTGCTAACAAACCATATTTTCAGCAAAATTTCTCAGACCGTTTCAATCTGCCTAGCCTTTTCCCAACTATGTTGGTGTCGGTTTCCAGTCTAACCGGATTAGGCTGAGTACCAGTGTTTTACATGGAGCGACTGCCTATCTGACCTCCACAACCTAGTTACTGGGTAACACGGTACCCCTTGGCAAGACTGGTGTCAGATCTCAAGCTTCTGACTACTCGTAATGACTGTCAAAGATCTTCAAATGACAGCCGGGAACAACGGCTTAACGTGCTTTCCGAGGCACGGAGGAAACTCGGTATGTTGAAATGGTCACCCATCCACGGACCGACCCCGTCGGTTGCTTAACCTTGATGATCGACCCATGCGGCTGTTATTATTTAGCCATGAGCTCCTCCCGTTATTTCTCAGACCGTTTACAAGAGAAAATTATCCCTAAATCATGGTTAATAAAACCCCGTACAGAAACACGTGTTCATAAAAATTGTAACGAGTGTAATGCCGTGAGGACGATAGATCACCCTGAGTGTGGGACACACCGGCGCACTGTGCACCGTGCACTGTGCATACATCGAGTTAAGTGCCACTTAGTTACCAGCTAGAACATTTCTACTATACGTGCAGCCAGTGTATTGGCATGTCTTCACTTATGTAAATACTTCATGATATAGAGTAGTGTTTAATAAGGAATGTTGGTAGCAGTCTGTATTCTGAGAGACTGTTCCAACATCAATTTATTCATACATCGGCTGTGCCCGCGGCCTCGCTCTCGTCAACTGACTGCCTACCCTACCCTACTTACCTTCCAACCTACCCTACTTACCTACCTACCATTTTTTTTTCTAGGGTCATACTTCCGCGGAAATTCTAACGCCGCCATTCAGAAAATTACTTCAAATGCACAAGGCCATTTATCGAATATGGAGTTCAACTGTCCGAGTATCTAAATTGCGTGTGTTGTGATAATTTTACTTCATGAACACTTTAAATTCATCTAACGTTTGATAGAGTGAACCGATTGCGATGAAATAAAAATTAAGTAATACTTCAAATTACGCACAATTTTTATGTATAAGAGTTATCTACCTACATTTTGTTCCGATTCACAACAACCATCAAAACGAAAGGTTTAATTGTAGCTGAATAAATCGTAGGTGAATTAACCGTAGGTGAATTCTCCTTTATGTCGTGGTGGCCCAGTGGCTAAGTCCTCGCCTCTCGTGCTTGAGGTCGTGGGTTCAAATCCGGGCAAGTACCAATGTGACTTTTTCAATTCATACGTACTTTCTAAGTTTATCTTGGACTTCGCTGACAACGGTGAAGGAAAACATCGTGAGGAAACCTGCACTTGTACTCAGTATTTGTAAATTTGTGCTCCATTGGTGTAATTGCTGCAAGGCGTTCCAGTGCGAGGGTAAACAAATAAATAAATAAATGTATTTCGTTCATTAGTTATTACAGAAATCTATGAATCGATCTTTAGGTATTTTAAGCGATAGGTCTTTTGATCGTAGTTATATCGAAAATAGTTAGAATAATTTGAGATATTATAATACGTAACCCCACATACCATTGTGGAAACAATTCAACACAAACATATTTTTTTTAGCAGCCAGAATTAATCAAATTAGCAAAGTGCTAGCAGTGAAACCTTAGGCATATCACAAAATCAGTTTTAGTTTTCCTACTGCATTATAATAAATCAATACTAACTTAACATTACCTTATAAATCATAAATAAATAATTTAAAGATTCGTTAAAATAAACCTAAAATATTTTAAATAAAGAACACCACAAATAAACGAAACAAACAGTACCTTTAAACGATTAACCTCACGTCAATGCATTTAAAGAGAGAACTGAAAAAAAATCCCAACTTCCGCTTTCAATCGCTCATAAATAGAATAAAACCGCGATCAATTTTAAGAAACAGATTTTTATTTATTATTTTCGTTTAGAGCGATCAAGTGTGTAAAGAAAAGAGTATCGCCAGAGATTGTTGGCATAAATCATTTTTCAATTCAATTTAAACGACACAGTGTTGTTGTTGCCGATACGGAGCAACTCGCAAGGCGTCCGCTACTGCCAGAGGATATACCACGTATTTTTGTTCCCTATGTATTTTCAGAGAAATAAAGAAAATATCTTCGACTATATTTTAAAACATTCTATGTACAATGTTTGTTGTTTTTATGTTTGTACTGTACACTATGTTCGTTGTAGTATGGCAATAGCGTTCATTGACCCATCAACATCCTTTTACATTCTTAATTTAAAATGACACAAAGCCGTAATCAATCGACATCCATCGATACACTCATAGTTTATTGTTCGGGTTCCTACGCAATGGCGGTCATTGCACGGTTTCAATATCTCTTAAGTTGAAACCGGGCAATGACCACTATTGCCATACTAAAACAAAAGAACCATAGTAAGTTTTTAGTCTACCCGCATCAAAACAAAATTGATTTAATCGTTGTTGGCAACTATGTTTGTATTTACACAAATCGTATATTGGTTTAATTTGAAATGAAAATAAAATGATTTATATTTATTTGTGTTCACCGCAATGTTTATTAGTTTATTTTAATATTTAATAAACACAATTGATTTAGCTTTACAGTAGCTAGGGCAACGTGTAAGCAAGCAAAAATATGGCGAATATTTTTAATATTTATCTAAAAACATACAATAAAATCATTTAACAAAACTCATCATTCTGTAAATTCCTTCCACACTAGTATAAACAGTTCCACAAGAATAGTAATAGTGAGTTGCAAGCTAAACCGAATTTGCATTCCTTAAACCCTCAACGCAAGGTCCACGCTATTCTAACGCGCCCCAAAGCAATTTCGGCTTGCAGTTTATCAAATCCAATATTTAAATGACCAAAGTCGGCTTCTACAAACAACTTGTTTGGTTGATAGGATGGCATCGGGTCGTATTGCGTTTGTTTGGACCTATAAATCTGTCTCTAACTTCTTCTTAAAGCGTATCTAGTGTTTCGGCGTTGGCGTCTCGTTTCGCAGACGATGGAAAACCAATTTTAGTATATTGCATTAAAAGTTGTTGCCAAATGCAGTTTGTGTGTTGATTTTTCCGTTTTTGCACTCCGGCCCCGTTTCGTACCACATGAATACGCATTAAGGTCCGACTCATACAAATTGGAATTCACTTACCTAACGCTGTATATTAGAATCAAACGGTAATGAAATAGATGTGGAGGCAGGAAACATTTTGAATGGAAGTTGTTAACGAGTTTATGTTTATTTTCAGATAAATAGACATTACATGAGGCAGTAACAGAAGTAACTATGAATATTATTTACCTATATAATTTTCAGTTACAAAAATAGTTGAGTCGATAACCTACATGCGTGTTCGCAATTCCAGCCGATATGCCTCAATACAGTCTTACGATTTAATATGTCGTCGTCAGTTTTATCTAACATCAAGAACGTCCCACTTTTACTGGCGGGCGCTAGTTCACGGATAATAACATTCAATTTTAGTCGAAGTATTTACGCGTCCCCGCTAGGTCCCAACGCGGCAGATATTTATGGAGGTCTGTAGCAGCCTTCCCAAATTGAAATACATTAATATTTTACCATAAATGCGACACTTTCATGCGGAACATAGCGTTATCGTAATTGGATTCTTCCTTCAAAACGATAAACGTCCACATATCATGTGAAAACTACCAGTTTAAATAATTATGCGAGATATGAGTTATTTATTGTATTGAACCTTGCAGTTTTTGTTGGCATTAAAGACTTTTTCTCAAACATGCTTGGAAATTTGAGTTGTATGAAAATCCATATCTGTCGTTTGTAGCGGCCAAATAAATTACATAGTAAACTCATATCTGTCGTGTAAATTAAAAATGGAACGATCTTTTACTCCGAATCATGGCCACCAAGGAGGTAACTTATCAATGGTTTTATTTAAATTTCGAACTGGCTTCCAAATAGAAAGCTTTTTATTGAAAAAAAAAAAAACGAATGAATACTTTGAGGCTTAGCACGCACTGCGATTTTTATTTGCGCGGATTTTTGTGATTTTTATATCGCAACGCGTGAGGCTTCATACAATTCCATAGGCCGCAGAATGGGCGCAATAAAATCGTGCGAATAAAAATCGCAGTCCGTGCTAAGCCTAACGCGGGAATAATTATTGTTGTTCGTTGTTCGTCATTGATTTTAATTGTATTTGACAAAATGAGTTCTAGGTAATACTTAGTTTTAATTTCCGCGCATTATTTAAGAAAAGCACTATACAAGCCTTGGCCACAACTAGGCATTGATGGACTTACGTATGTGTGCCTCGACTTCGCCTCGGCCCACATTTATACGTTCATCCATCAATGCCTCTTTTGCTGGCCGCTGCAGTAATGTACTATTTCTCAAACATGCTTGGAAATTTGAGCAATATTTTGACAACCTTCTTCGAGATAAATCGAATTTGCTGTACTGGCCATATACATGCGAGCAGCGGCCGGCAAAAGTTGTATGAAAATCTATATCTGTCGTGTTTAGCAGCCAAATAAATTACATAGTAAACTCATATCTGTCGTGTAATTTAAAAATGGAACCATCTTTTATTCCGAAACATGGTAACCTCATGGTGGTCTCTCGTTCAGTCCATCCAAAGGTTGTCTGTAAGAGATTGCCTTGTGCGATAAGACCGCCCATTGTACACTTATCTTTATAAATGTTTTGTCCTGTAATTATTTCAGTGGTGTACAATAAAGTATATAATAAATAACCAAGGAGGTAACTTATCCAAGGTTTTACTTATCCAACTGCTTAAAAAGCGAACTTAAAAGACGTAAACAAGAAAAAAATCATGCTGTGCAGTCGGAAGATACATCTGGTTTTGGTCAGCCAACTCGTGAATATGTATCCTCCGACTGCACAGCATGATTTTATTTTTGTTTACGTCTTTTTAGTTCGCTTTTTATGCAGACGGGTGTTTTGATTATATGTTTTTTTTTTTGTCAAAATGAGTTCTAGGTGCTACCTACTTAGTTTTAATTACCGCGCATTCTTTGAGAAAAGCACTATACAAGCCTTATAATAATAATATAAGTTGTAGCCGCCAAGGCTACAACTAAGCATTGATGGACTTGTATGTGTGCCTCGGCTTCGCCTCGGCATACATTTACACGTTCGTCCTTCAATGCCTCTTTTGCTGGACGCTGCAGTAATGTACCATTTAGTGTAGCGTAACTAGAATATTAGTGAAAGGAGATATTAGAAAGGTCGCTGCCCAATATTAATATACTCTTTGAGAAGTTATGTAAACTTTTAACATTAAATATAGAAAAACTATTAGTTCTTGCTCAAGTTTGAATACTATACACAATTTTTACCTGGACCTTTTATTTGAGGCCACATCCTCATGAGAAATTGGCAAACCCAACTTGTAGGGACACAGGTCACTATTTAACTTAGGACCTAAAGTCACGACACGATAAATAATGCAAGACACATCTATAAAAATACACGCGCCTTGTCGCACAAAAGTTCAGTGAATTTCTAGTCGCATGTGGCATGTGGTGTCGCAAGGTACACTTACGGACGTTGTCGCGTCGTGTGCGACACACGATGCTTGTACACTCGCCGCCAATAATGTTACGTTCGCAATACTTTTTAATACAGTAATGGTTTGCTCATCCATTCAAATACGAACACGCAGAGATATATTTTTTCGCGCCTAAATCGAATTTTCGTCTGTCGAAATATTCTGCAAAGACGCAAGCGGAAATTCCTTTGTGTTTCCTATGTGTATAGATATGCTGATATTAGAGATAAAACTGGAAAAGAGCATAAGTCTGTCTTCTCTAAATCGAGGTTGTCCCGAACGATAAGACTTACCTACGTCTTCATTTCAGCAAATTGGAAGATTCCTGTAATGGACCGTTTTATAAAATAGCCTCTTTGTCTAAGGAAATCGATTGGACTTACCTTGAATAAGCCCTTTGTCCGTTGAAGAATACCCGTAGAGATAACCCTGAAGAATACTTTTATATCGGTTATACAGCCAGTAGGTACTCCACGTCTGTGATAACAAAGGTAAATCAAATATTTTCTTGAACATATCTTGACCTGTATCGATCTGTGGTTATAATATTATCTAACTCAACTATGAGACATAAAGCTCATGACTAAGGAGAAAAGAAAATGCGTTAGCTATAAAATATTGTCCCACAATAACTATTTATGGCGTGATTATGAATGAAATCATCAGGTCGAATAGGGAAATGAAAAGATATACATACCTACATACATTTATATTAAAATTATAAAATTAATGGCCGGCTGTGTTTCGTACTGACCCAAGCAAATTGTAAAAATACTCATCAGCCAGCAGGCTGCTATTAAATCATAATTAGCATGGTCGGATCGTGTGACGGCAATTTTCTCATTTTCCTTGCATAATTATTCCAACGAAATCGTCTTAAACATTTTTGTCTCTTGTGCTAAATATTTCACTTTTATACCCAGACTTTTGTAATCAACGTATTATTGTGTTTGTTAATAAGAATGTTATAACCCATTTCCACATCGGGGGGAAGAGCCAGAGAAAATGGCATTCTTTAATATCATTTTCTCTGGATTCTTCCAATGGTGTAGTATGTTTGAAGAACAAGAAATTTAATCTTAACAAAAATAATAGAAAGAAATGCGTAGGTAGCGAATTTTTTTAAACTTTTCCTATAACATTATTTACATAAATATCTTTTTTTGTCATTCAAGAATTCTTCGACAAAAATAAAAAGTTATAAGGTGTTAAGAAATACTTCAGCGTGAAGCATTCTTATAATATCAGGGCGTCTCAAAACGTCGTCATCACAGAATTCCCAGAGCAAAATACTAGTTTCTGGTGAAAATGTGCGATATATTTTATTTTTAAGGTCAAGCAGATCCGCCGCGGAGGGCCATTAAATCACAATTAGAAGTAATGCGGGTGGATGCGTGAGAGGCGACCGGAGGCTTAGCGGCGCGGGCCCTAACCGTATGGCTTTGTCGGACTTACCCTCTTGTCTTCTAATACTTATATTTCACGCCTCCAATAGCCATTGTTGCTAGAAATACGTCTTATTATATCTCTTCTCATATGAGCTGAATAACGTCCGAATTAATCTCCATTGAAGACATTGCCAGATAAAACTTTATTATAGGCGTAACATTTAGAACGGATAAGTAATGAGACGGCGGTGGCTATTTCGGTAAATGTACGTGATGTAGCAGACAATAAGATAGACGTCTGAGGTAACGACCATATTCCTTGAAAGCCGTAGGGTTATTGAGAAAACGACGCCTCGACTCGTATATCCCAATAGTGGCTCCCATCGGTCGGCCCAACAATATTAGAGGTCGTAAGGACCTATGCGAGGAACCATCCCGGGACATTGGACAAGGTGGAGTTGTAAAAATTGTTCGAAGAAGACATTTAGCTTTTTCGTGATAGTAAGATAAACGCGAACTGGAGATTCTTAAAAGACTTATTACGGTCGAAAAATTACTGAGCGTAGCCACTAAATCAATAGATAGTACTTTATCTAAAAAGTAGAGTTATTGTCTTTGAGATAATGAAAGAACTTGCAACTAAAACTTTGGTGGTGCTTAGAAAGTACCAACCTAAGGTAACAGAAGGGTTTATAGTATCAGAAAACTTGAAATTTTAAATCATTTAGTCTAAGTAAGTATTCTTGGCAAAGAATTACTACGTTCAAAATATTCCAGCCCGAAAAAAAAAAGTTAATAAAATAATCAAAAACCCCGACGGCTTAAAAAGCGAACTAAAAGACGTAAACAATAAGAAAATCATGCTGTGCAGTCGGACAATACGTATTCGCGAGCTGGCTGACCAAAACCAGATGTATCCTCCGACTGCACAGCATGATTTTCTTCTTGTTTACGTCTTTTTAAGTAGTCGGGTATTTTGATTTTTTGAATTACCTTTTTTTATTTCTAACTTTTTGGTTCTTTTTTTAGATTTAGGTACATTTTAACATTTAAGTGTTATATATTATTGAAATCACACCTTAAAACCCTTTATTTTTGATACCCCACTCGATGGGATTGGAAGAAAGAAAAAAAATATCCTCCACAATATGGCGCCGAAAATCCGTTTTTTTTATTTTTATGTAGCCAGTGACACTTGCAGGGTTAATATGAATCGATTGACGTATGAATCATCAAAATCGGCCAACGCGTTTGGTCACACGCCACAAAGGAACAAACATACATACATAAATAGACTGATAAACACATTACCCTCCTTCGGCAGTCGGGTAAAAATACATCAGGTGCACGATAATTCACTTTAAAGAAAATAATGATTGATTCCTCCCCAATGTCTAATGAGAGTGGACGTGGAGCAGAATTAAATTTCCGGCACTCCGGCTCTCTTTTGTTCTTTACAATCTCATTAGCGTGAAATACTTTACAAATACCGTCCAATTCACCGCGGAAATCTTATTATCTGAGATTCAGGATTGTCTCTTATTAACGAGAAAAAAGGGACAACGATTGACCGGGGAGGGGCATCCACAAGTTAACACGAATTAACAACCACAATGGCTTGAAATAATGAGATGGGGAGCCTGAAGTTTGCTACGGAACCCTCCGGAGGCTTCCCAAGATGGTGATTGATAGATCGAGTTAACGTACGAACGCACTCGCTGTAATACCATTATTGCGTATTGATTCCGTTTTATCTTACCATTTTCCCACTTATATACTTATTCGGGGCTCTTACAGAGGTCAAGTGTGAATAAGTAAGTCTTTTATGTAAGTGTGCTTCTTCTGCAAGTGAAGAGAAAACACTCTTTGTATCGAGGATGCTCGATGATTGGCCACATTGTTGTTCACGGTGGAGCGTGTTATATTATTCTGGATACAATATAACAGGAATTGGTCAAAGGTATGAAGCGAGCTAAGTCGTAAACCTTTGCTTAAACATTTTCCTTAAGATTTCGTGACTTGGTTGAATATCCGGAGCAAAGAAAATTTGCACTTGGAAATAATATAGTGAATATGAGCCGTCAATTTTCTAGCATTTTTTTTATTTGTATAAACTTTTAAATTTCAATATTTCAATATGCTTCTCAACCCACATTCATTTGACAAAAAATACTTTAAAGCAATTAAAAATAAATTAAAAGAAAAATGTATTCGAATCTACTTGCAGGTTTTTCATTAACTTTCAACGAGAAATAAGGTAGTGGCATTCATTGGATCAGACAGGTCAATCAATAAATCAGTCGTCACAGGCGGCCATTAAGTAACAGAGCAATCGAACATTGTTTGAATTCAGTGCAGCGAGCGAGTCCACTCGTCCGGAAATGAAGAACTATTCATTGTTGAATTCCACTTTCCAGGTTATAGTGTCTGTCAGCGTATGTACAATGGACATTTTATTGTGTAATTGTGTTGTTGCTTTTTCAAGTGGCGTGCTTATTTTTTTAAGTGGGGTGTTTATTTTTTTAATTAGGTTAGTGTATAATTGATTTTAAATTTGACTTATCTTTTGAGTATCTCTAGGCCTTGAAACAGGCAATTGCAAGTAGAGTATGAGATTGAAGGCCGAGCCGTAGGCGAGGACTTCAGTAATACGAGACAGGCAATTGCTATGTCCGCCGAGGCATATATAGTGCTTTTCTCAAAAGAATGCAGGGAAATAAAACATAATTTTTTATATTATAAATTTAATTTATTAAAAGTTACAACAACATTGCTAGAACGTTGTAATGTTCCAAATTCAAAAAACGCTCCTGCAATGGATTTGATCAACATTGCTGGAGCGTTGTAATGTTCGAAATTCAAAAAACGCTTCTGCAATGGTTTTGATTTTCTTTGTCCGTAAATTCGATACTTCGCGTGTTCTGTTTTCGAAAATAATGACAATATTTCCATGTATGTTTGAGAAAAAGCTATTTGTTTACAGTTTCCAGATAAATACAACCTTCAGCAGAAACAAAATTCGAAGCTTGTATTTATTTATTTTTTATTCAAAGAATTCTACTGTCTTTTATACCAAAACAATGCGCGACGTAACTTCCGACAAAACAAAATAAAAGACCCTTAAATTACATCATTAGACGCAAATTGTATGGTGTTTTGATGCTTGTAATTTTCGTGAAAATACACTCTTTCCAATTACCGTTTGTTCTTCGTGGTAAATTCTTGTTCATTAAAAATCTTTCAAACGAATTTTACATTTGCACAATTTATCTCGGTAAATAGGCCTCTAATTTTTATTTTCTAAATTAATTAGCAAAAGTTAATCATTGATTGTATTGCCATTCATGTAATTAGCTATTATTTTTACTTGAGTAGCAGAATTTGTTAATATATTAAAAGCAACTCTTTTGTTGTTATTTCTCATTTCTAATTAAATACTTTGAGAACACAGCTCACATTTGAAGAGAAAAGCATTTAAGTCTTTGGTTTCACCAAAATATTTTTACAAGTGATCATATTCCACTGAAAACATTTTTGATTTTTTAAAGCCGGGTGACACAAAGGGAAATTTCACGTACGCCAAACTATTTGCAGGCTCTTAAATCGAGATAAAAGCATTAATGAAAATAAATATTTATGGTATTTTTTTGCAATTTATACAAACGCAGCTCAAAAACAAAATTGGTGAAATAACGTTGAGATTAAAAATATTCCGGATTGACAGTACAATCACGACATGTATACGTATAAAGAAAATGCAGTATGTTTCGTATTGCGTCTTCTTATGGGCGAATATTTTCCGTGACGCCGGAATGAGCGCGTGGGAATAATATATTATATTGCAAGGAGGTATATCACGGCGGCGACAGGTGTGCGGAGGCAATCCTCTTTTACCCTCCTCCGAGCTTTTCGACCCCAAGGAACCCCTTTTCAGTAACATGACTTTTAACTTTGTGACCCATCTTTGCTTTAAAGTGCTCAGACTTATCCAATTCTGGGCGCTTATTACTGAGCTTCCGAGGTGTAATTTAAGCGGAAAATCAGTGCGTTCCAGACCATAGATCACAGTAATGCTGCCTTTGTATAGATTGACGAATATAAAGGATCAAAATTACTGAGTTGCTTGTTTAAGGGACTGACAGGTTTGTGGTAACGAACGTTTAATTATGTTCCCTGAAGATTCAGTTTATTTTAAATTGCTTGCGCTCAATGTTGTGTTTTTAAAGTAAAAACGTTAAGTATAAAAATAAAAAACCAGCCAAGTGCGAGTCGGAATCGCGCACGAGGGGTTCCGTGCTTGGTAAATTGCGTTTAACGATTTATGATGTATTAAAAAAATCTACTTTCTAGATCTCGTTAAAACCAATTTTCGGTGGAAGTTTACATGGTAATGTACATCATTTTTTTTTTAGTTTTATTATTCTCATATTTTAGATGTTACAGGTGGGGGGGGAGGACACATTTTACCACTTTGGAAGTGTCTCTCGCGCAAACTATTTAGTTTAGAAAAAAAATATACTTGAGACCTCAATATCATTTTTGAAGATCTATCCATAGATCCCACACGTATGGGCTTGAAGAAAAAAATAATTGAGTTTCAGTTCTAAGTATGGGGAACCCCCAAAATATATTGTGTATTTTTTTTGTGTAAAAGTCTTAATACGGGTTACAGAATACATCTACTTACCAAGTTTCAACAGCATAGTTCTTATAGTTTCGGAAAAAAGTGGCTGTGACATACGGACAGATAGACAGACATGACAAATCCATGAGGGTACCGTTTTTTGCCATTTGGCTACGGAACCCTAAAAACGGTGTTAATTTCAAAAGATAACAAAATAAATAATCTTTGAAATATACACCCTGAATGAAATATAAAGCCGGAGATCACCGAGAGGTAATTGGAGACGAGGAGTTTTGAATGACTGATGTTAACTGTCATGCAAGATAGGAATCTGTTACTTTTTGTGTAACCGCTTGTTTAATCGCTTGCTTTTTGCACAGGTTTTTTCTTTTGTTAACCTAAACTGGACTAACCTGACCAAAGAACCGTATTGGTTATTTGGTCAAGTTAGTCTGTAATAGAGATACTCGTATTGTACAAAATTTTATTTCAGCAAACTCAAATTCTCAGCACTAAAACCTTATTTTGCTTAGGTAAAAGCTACCTGCTTTGAAAACGTGCATTGTAAGCCGCGGTTTAGACAACAGCTTATAAATAAATAATCTTTGATTCTCATTGGCAGAGAGTGTAGCCTGGAGCTATTTTATATTATTCTGTGGATATATTTTCGGCGGCCATTTTCCATTGCCGATCAACCCTTTTGACAATTTATCGGGACATCACATTTTCATACAGGCAGGTCGCACGAACTACGGGACCGCGCCTCATACATATTCAAATAACACGCGCTGTACAAAGCAGAACCGCACTGCACCCCCGATGTGTTAGAATTACAAAAATGTATACGAATATGCCAACTGATAAACAATCTATATCGTGATAACTTTACAGATACCCATCTATGTATTACTTACTTAACCCGCGCGGGAGCCATATTTGTAAATGTTTCACGTATTTGCTGACCCTTGCTCGGAATATAAGTTAGTATTATATCTATATTGTTTTAAAAGACTCGTAGAGAAAATGTTTCCAACTTAGGTACAAACCAAAGTGCATATTGACATTATTTCACAATACAATGTTCATTCTGAGACTGCTGCTAATGGTACAAAGCTAGTGCTTAAACGACTTATAACTTCTCAGTGAAACAATTCACCTTTTTATTTTTCTTCACTTCGAATGTAGCCTATGGTTAAACTGAAGTCAATTAAAACTTGGTCTTAATTTCCAAGTTAAGACTTTGCTCTCTGTCCAATGTTAATATCTACAAAATTATTTCCCACAGTTGATTTATATTCAAATTAAAATGAATCAAATTACTGGCAGATTATAACTTTACGTCTCTATTTTAACTTTTCGATATTGCTCAGAAAATGTTCTTCATAATTTTTGCTCAAAACGCCTTTGTGCATGCAAAGTTTTAAAGAACTTGGTATGTGTCATTTATCAACTATCAGGAAATAAACAGAGAGCAGTGAGGGCAGATCATAGCCGCCATATTGGGTGTCGTAAGAGTCAACAGCGCGTCTGATATGCGGTTGCCAGAGCGTTCTGCTCGCTATAATAAACACTACGCGCCTTCATTTACATAAGCCCTTCCTGACTTGCGTGGGATGCAGATTTATCCACTTACCTAGCTGCTCTGTAAGGTAGTCAAATCTTTTCGATGGAAAACTAAAGCTGTGTAAATATATTTAACTTGAATTTATAACGTAATGTTCCAAATATTAATTAAAAAAATATTATATCAACACGTACTTTCTTTCATGGATGTGTAAAATAAATAAAAAAACCATTACAGTGTAGCATTTTTCCCTCGATTTTCAAACAACTGCATCATAAAATAAATTTTTAATTTTTATAGCACACTTTTACTTTTTAATTTATTGGCGTCATGGCGTGCCACTTTTATTTCAACTGTATGAGTGAAGATAAAATAGTGTATGCAACGGCATATAATTAGGTATTAAGACACTCGTGTGATACCATTATCATACTCTGCTTCGCCTCGTGTTGTAAACACACACTCGTGTTTTAATAACCCCTATTATATGACCATTGCATAAACTACTATTTTAAATATGATAAAAAATATGTATTTTCGTTCGGGTTTTGGTGGTTGGTTTTTATTGAATCTAAGTTGACTACATGCCTAACATATCATTCCAATTATTGAATTACGAAAAGTAATCTTGGGAAAATACTGATTAGGCTTATCTAATCAATATTCTGCCAAGATTATGTTTAACATTGATTATTTGTTAAGTATTAAATCAACTTAGATTCAGTATAGGTCCCTACTAACAAAATTTAAAGTATACAGTCGATACGTCTGCATATATTAGTAAAATTATCTAATTTAAATTAAAAGCCAAGCCAGCTATAGCAATTGGCGAGATACACATACAGAAATTAGGTGCTCAAAACTAGAGTTGACTTGTGGAATGGTTTTATAGATTACAATTATTATATAAGTTACACCCTGGCAACTGAACTTCACACAGGCATTAACAATCCATCCGTCAAGCTCGTGATTATAACCACGTACCCGACGAATTCGCGCTTTGTTGTGGTTAGATACAGAGTCCCATATTCAACAGCAGTTTACATGCCGTTGTGTGATCCTGTGTAATTAACAATCAGGTGTAAACGCTGGAGTAAATGGCGCTAAACCACTATGCGTTGTAAGAAAAATCGGCCAAGTGCGAGTCGGACTCGCGCACGAAGGGTTCCGTACCATTATCGCAAAAAATGGCAAAACAATCACGTTTGTTGTATGGGAGCCCCACTTGAATATTTATTTTATTCTGTTTTTAGTATTTGTTGTTATAGCGGCAACATAAATACACCGTTGAACTTCTTTTTTTGGGGATATTTAAAAGAAAAAGTGTACGTCTATAAACCAAGAGGATGAGATAATTCGGCAAATTTACGACATTGAACCACAATTATGCTCAGCGTCCTTGAAAATATGGAACATTGAATAGAGATTTTTACAGTTAACATCGTGCGTTATGGTTGGATCACCCTTTACTAAAGTTTACGGAACAAAACATGTCGGCAAATGCATGTCATAACTGTGAATACTAACCATTCAGTATTATAGTGTGCCATGGGAAACTGACAGCAGAAGCTGATTTCAGTGGTCACCTAAAAAGGAAAACCTTTCTTATTCTGAAGATATAACCCTACAACCAAAACATTGTTATATCTCTATAATATCTCACATCTCGTTAAGCAATAACTTTACAAAGTTACTAAATATACGACTTGCTTCTCCGATGACGTACCGAGAGCCTCATAAAAGTCTATAGCAGTTTTCAAACGTTTAATGGACGCCTTTCGCTCGTGTGGAATTGTGTTCGAACTTTTAGCGGCAACTTTAAATTTCGAATTTCGTTCTGGTATTTGATTTAAAAGTAAGTACAGTATTTTCTTGAATTTTTCCGTCATTCTCCGTAAGAACATGTTTGTGCCAGTCTTTACCTTTTCTTATTAATTAATCCTTCTTAGAGCTTCTTTCTTAAAAAGAAAGAGACGATCCTTAGTTGTTAGTTAAATGCAAAGTGACTGAACAGATGGTCTTGATAAAATTAAAATAAGGGTTGCAGTAAAGTATAAGTAAGAAAAGATTTAAAACAGACCTTTTAGACATTATAAAGAACTTACTTAAACAGTTTTGCGGTAATGTTTCCTTTTATATATACAAGGTGCAGTGTTTTTGTTAGCAGACACAGTAACCTTATTAAATAACTTCGTTTCTAAATAGTATAGTTTACCAATTACTTTTATTTGAGGAAGCATTCTACAATAAGCCAAAATATTTGCGACTTGCGTTTTTGCAAACCAAATATGATTAAATTAAGCGCAAAAGCTACAGCAATAAATTGATTAAATCCTGTGGGCTTAAATACTATCATTGTTGTTATTTGAGCACCTGCAACAAAAATATCTGAAACAGCATTATTTTGAAATATGTTACACATGTTTAAAATCGTCTAGTATAACAATAACGAGGCCAACATGTAAACGAGGCACTATTTTAAATTAACCCCAAACAAAAGAACTGACACCACCTCTTTACAATATCGACATAACATTCATAATACATATTGAATTCTCAACAACCAGAAATCATCTTTAGGACTGATTAAAAATATATATAAAAGTGTCCAGAGGTAGAAAGATGTCTACCCACTGGATGTGACTGTCCACCCACTGGATATAATTTCTTATTTGACTATTACGACGCCCTTGGGAACAGATGGGGTGACTTATTTTTAGCTAGGGACTTGAAGCGCATTGCACCTTCTTTTCTCTTGTTGTCTTTGTTCAATCCTGGCCTGAAAGCTTTAAAGTTGAACAATTATATTGAAAATGAATGTTGAATTAAAGATGTTTCACACTCCTGGCATGTTTCTTGGCCACATTTGTGCCAGTTTTATTAAAAAATCTTTGTGGCGTGAACTGATTAATCGTTTGTGATGTATAACGTGTGTTTAATCGGTTAGAACAAAATAGTATTTCGTTGATTCATCAATCTTGATAAATGAATAGCATCATTCTCAGTATAAAGAAGACAAATTAATTAGAACCCCAGTTTGCAATAATCTTAAAATCCTAATGGGTAAGCCAAAATCAATAAACATCAAAATTTTACTTATCATACAACATCACGATCAGGACTCCATTATTATTTACGTCAATCAACACCACCATTATATTTGCAGAATATCAAGTGAAGGCTCCTTTGTACTGTCTCGTGTGTTCGTGTATTACCTACGCTTCCAAGTCCATTGTTTTGTTTTAACCCGTCTCTCAAAGCATAGAGGTTGTAATCCATCAATGTACGTCGAATGTGTGACCATTGTTGTGTGTACAAGGATATTTTTTTAATACTGCTGAATAGAAGTGCGATGTGATTCGTCATTAAAAGCTTGAGGGGTAAAAAATTGCTTATTCAAATTGATTTGAAATATTACAACAAATATTTTGTTACTGATTCCAAAATCCTAAATGTTTACTGACTATTAAAATACCTTTAAAGCACAACAGTTTTATCTCTATTACATAAAACCTAAAAATATCAAAATACTACCACAATTATTTTGACGAATTACTAAAATCTGAATATCATGTTCAGCTTAAAACTTAATTTGGTCACAGAGAATATAATACTAGCATACAGATGGCTCATCCCATACAAAGAAACCGTGCCACGTAACTAGCGTTTTTTATCTGATAATACCGATTATTTTCTGTGAATCGATCGCGTTCTGCTCCATTCCACGGCGATAGATAGATCACCATCTAATAATCAATCAATATCGATAGATAAATCAAATAATCAGTACAGTACGTCGGGACAGTTTCTTTGTATGGGATGAGACACCACTGATTTGGTACAACATCACATGGAATAAATCAAAACAGAATCGAAGCTCGTATTGGACAATGGAAGCCGTTCGCTAATTATGCCTATATGCTCCTTCATACACCGTATATTGCTAGGAAATTGGGAAAGAAGACTTTCGAAAGAAAATATAAGCAATGGATGGAATGGAACAGAAGCTCTATCGTAAATCCAATAACAGAGAAACACATTATCAGCCGTGAACGCCTCCCCGGTAGAATGTTGATCGTAAAAAACAGATAGGTATAGCCGATAAAATTATAATCATTTTTGTCTATATACTATGGTATTTGGTCGTCATTTTATTACAAGCTAGGTTAATATCTGTTAACGAGGTTCCTCGAATCTTTTTATGCCGAAACGGAGTAATATTGAGAGTTATTATCGTGGTCGTAATAGTAAAAATGTGAGGAGATAGTCACTGAGTTATTGGTTATTATTTTACCATTATGTTTTATAATACTGTATTAATAATATTTCTCGTAACGTGTTTCTTTAGTTATTTTTAAATGTTAGGTAACAGCCGTCTTTCTAATAAAACCGAGACAAACAGATATAAAACCTTTTAATAAAATGTATTATAATTTAATAATAGCGTGTATTTTGCCAGAATTCTCAAAGTAACGGGCAATATGGCCAAGCGGCGATAAGGCCGATATCTTTGTGGAGTTTAGATACGTACTCATGTAATAGCTAGCTCCAAATTGTAAAGAAAGCAACGTAGAAAGCAATAAAATGACCGATAAAATTGGTTCGCCGTCCAAAAGAGGAAACTTTGCATACGAAAAGTACCTACAAACCTATATACGTACATGGAAATGTTAATGCTCAATTTGAATCGAGTACTTATACTGAAAATGTATTTTGTTTCAATTTAACATCACAACAACCACACCTGCCACTTCAGTGTTTATTTGCGAAACACGGGGCAAATAAATATATTCAACGTTCAAAACGGTTTATTTATCTGTGTCACACCATAATTACAGTAGCTATTTATATTTAAATACCTACTTAGCTTTATTTCAGTTCAATAACATTCAATTTACGAAAATATAGACGTCATATTTCTCAAAATTAATTCTAACGATCCCCCAATTTAAATACGTCAGCGATAAACAATTAAATATTCCCATCCACATAAATATAGATAAGATATAAAATATAGGTAGGTGTTCAGTATTTACAGCGCAAATCTATTCGCTTACCGTATATAAAATGAACCTTCGATAAAGACAATAAATTGGAATAGCAGCGGGCACAAAATAAAATTAAAACTGTGTACTCATGCACTGAATCATGGGGTCAAGTGGACGTCCCCCGAGGATTTGGCAACCGATACACGACTGTGCACTTAGGTTCAGGCAGCTGGACCGGTGGGGTGCTGCCGTCGATGTGATAATAGGCTTATATCTTAGCAGCCTGCGATTGATGTGCTTATGAATGGTGGTATTTTTGTAATGGGTTAATTCAATAGTCCCTTTTGTTTTATGGCGGGGAAATCATAACCCGAAAGTTTTAATGCCTAATATCATCTCGGAAATAAAATTTCGTACTGGATCCCATGCAAATTATTGGAGCTATTGTATTGGTCCTACAAACCTAAATATTTTTGTTATCGTTCCGTGAAGGCTCCTGAACACAGGCGCGACGCGACAGTACGACAACGATACAAAAACGGTTGTAGCATCGGAAGTAAACGGAATAATAAATCAGTAAGCATTTACATTTCTCAGAAGTAGATATCGCTCGCTGATTGTCACACTGGTAAATATTGACAGTTAAGTACAGTGCACTTGAGTTGATAGTCAATTTGCTAAACGAACTCTATTCTTGACTGTGCAAACTTACACCCTATCCCTATCCCTATCTGTACGACCCGAACAGATGGGGGCTTTCGCAGCTGGAACTACGGGTCCGGCTGTTTGGATCAGGGTACGCGGGGTCAGGTAGGCCCTCCACCATTGCAAGCGCAAAGGTGGTACCTGACATTGAGGTTGGACTCGCGGTGGTCTATGTGGTGGTTGCAGAGGAGTGGCATGTTGTCTGCTCGGCTATGTGTGGGCCGAGCGTCATTCCTCGCGCGCAACAAGTGTCTGAAGTTACCGGCCCAAGGCAAAGGGCCACCTGGTGGTCAGACGCGGGGTTCGTGAGTAACCCTCAAGCAAGTGAGCTCCTGTGAGCGAGCTGCATCTCCGGCACTTTCCTGGATAGAAAGAAGAGGACTACCCGTTGGATTAGTTTTCCGGCAACCCAGCTGTAGGCATTGGGTAGATGCGATGATTTGTATTCGAGAGGTGAGCGTGCTTACAGCTCCGGGACCATTCTGGAGAAATGGGAGCCAGCTTCTCTGGCGTCCTTAACGGGGATTGAATCCGCTAGCACCAACTGCGCTGGTGCTGGTGCTTGCACTAGTGCTGGCGTGCTGGGGTGCGTGTGGTGAGCGGCTTTATTGCTCCGGTACCATTCTGGACAAATGGTAGTGAGTAATCACGGTGCAACTCACATTTTCTCTTGAGTACCAGGGGCGAGTGCTCTCGGAGGCGTGACCTACCGAAGATGGTCCCAGACACCTCGTAAGGGGTTGCCTGGTATAGTGTGCCGCTTTCCATAACGTAAGGTTGGTGAAGGAGGCCACTATAGGAAAACTCAGTAGACAAATAGGGGTATGTGCAAACTTACAGTCTCAATACAAAGAAGGTCTGCTCAAGAATTAACAATGTCCCTAAACATTGAAATACTGTTAAAGATTGACAGACATTACAATTGAGTTTAGTTGACAGTCAATTTGCTAAAGAATTCAAATTCAAATAATTTATTGTGGATCATAGGTACATAAGATGTTGTGTTGGTTACAGGTAGATCTGCTATGTCCCGCCGTTGAGGCATACAAAATTCATAATATCAGTATATTTGAAATACAAAGCAACATGTTATCATGCAATATAAATAAAAATTAAATAAGTATAATATGCAATGTCAAATTATTAATTAGTAATGCTACAAAATATTAAAAACAATTAAATAATGTCGCTTCATAGTTTGTGAATAATAGTTTACAAATTTATGCTTATGCACCCTTATGTTTGTTGTAATAAACCGGCTATTTCAGTGTCTTGTCATTTAGAAATTCTATAATAGAGTAATAACATTTACTTAACAATAATTGATGGAGTTTTTTTTAAAGGCATTAATATTGCTCATAGTTCTGAAAAACGGCGGCAGATTATTATAGATACGTGGCCCCATACAAAAGATGCTTTGGTGCAAAAGCTTTGTTTTACTGGCAACTGTGCGCAGCTTGTCTTTGTGTCTGGTCCTAGTACAAAACTCAAATAAGTTAGGGTTTGATTTAATGAACATAACAGTTTCATATATGTATACACTAGGGAGAGTTAATATATTTAAATTAATAAAGTGTGGCCTGCATGAATCCGTTTGGCGTATATTGCACATCGACCTAATACACCGTTTTTGAGCTCTAAAGGCACGCTCTTTTTCTACAGAGTTGCCCCAGAAAATTAGCCCGTAGCGTATGATTGAAGCAACATATCCATGATAGGCAGTTAGTAGTGCACACTGGTTAACCGTGTTCCTTAATCTGTATAGAGCATAAGAGCTCCGACTAAGTCTTTTGCAAACTTGCTCTATATGTGACTTCCAATTTACTTTGCTATCAATATAAATACCTAGAAATTTGGTAACTTCGATTTCTTCTATGCTGGTTTGAGAGTAACATATATTTAAATTGGTATGAGGTTGTACTCGCTGTCTAAAATTCATGATTTTTGTTTTATCTAGATTTATTTTCAAGTAATTTTCATCAAGCCATTTTATAATTGTTATTAAGGTACTATTTAAGTCAAGTTTTAAATCAGTTCTGTCTTTACCGGTAAATAATATAGTTTGTTTTGTTTTCAGTACAATGTTAGTCTCAATAGAAGGAATGACTGATCAAGTACCAACTACGTCCCAAAGAGGGTACAATCACGTGGAAACATCTGAGATATTTCGAGTAGTACTCGTACATTAGTTGAGCATATCATATCAATAAGCATCGAGGAGCCATTTACTTGCCGTTCGAGATCGTCTCACTTCGCAACCTCGGGCTATGAGCTATCCGGTGAGAATAAGGTGCGGATAAACTGCTCGTTTATGTTGAAATCTTGTACGTACAAATTGTCACAATGTTAGAACTGTGTGATCGTCAGAATATTATTTACCATCTTTTGTTCGCGGATTCACTCCCACTAAAAGGTATCCTATATTCTTTTCTGACGTAAATATCAAAGCTACTTCCATCCTAATAAGTATCTATACAACGTGAACTTAAATACATCACCGTAAATAATAATGCTTTCCTGGGCTGAGCTGTGTAATTGATAAATTTATTGACTTCAAAATGGTTTGTAATTTTAATCCTTATTGACTTAAAATGATAACTATGTAACTACGCATGGTAGCTACTTAGATACTTATAGCTTTTATGGGAGGCCCAATTGCAGAAAGGCCGTATTTGAGATATAGCTGCACACATGCGAACATTGTCATAAATTTATTCGTTAAATATTACATAACAGAAAGCATGTTATAGGCATTGTTTAAACAAACTGCAAAATGTGTACAACAACTCTGCATTCGACAAAATTCAGCGTAAATCTATTCGAGCGTAATTTTGGTAAATGTTTAATCGGTTCGTGCCTGAAAAATGGAATCAAAATAATTGTTGATAGAAATTCCTTTTTTAATGATAGTTTAGTTACATCGTAAGTTTTCTCTTAGCCAATTTAACAGTTTACCCCGCCACAAACTAGGTTGTTTTACCAATTGCATCCCTCTTGCTTCAAAAATTCCAACGTCTTTCAAAACTTTCGTGGGCACCAAAATTTCTTACTCAAGACGGGTTGGCGATGTCAAACTTATATTAATTATAAGTCCAGGTTTCCTCACATTCTCAGTTGAGGTGGGGAGGCTCATTGTCACCCACGGAACCTGAGAAGGAGCCGCTCGTCACGGCTTGTGCTATAAGCCCACGACGTAGCGGCCAATATACAATGTAGGTTGCGGTGCTGCCTAGGCCACATCGCAAATGAGGCGGGTCGCGATGTCATGTGGGGCCTCCCATACCCATAAGATATCGCGGCTGAGGGTTGGAGGCCGCGGCGGGAGAGGAGTACCGGTAAAGCGATGCGCCGCTCTCCTTACCTTCTGCTGCCTAGACGGGGTCGCCACCGTCTGAATGCAGACGCGGTGTAGCCGCAGGGGAGGAGGAGTTTCAGTAAAGCGTTGGCCGCTCTCCTTATCCCCTTCGGCCGAAAAATGGTAGATCGCGGGGCCATTGATTTTGACCCGTCACAAACGGACCAAGGGTGCCATACACCTGGTCGTCTGTCACCCATGTGCTGGTTTGGTCCCTAGGGTAGTCACGACGCACAATGTTCTGGTGCGCCGGTGATGGGGGGTACTCCCCATAGGAGGGTCCGCAGACGGACAGCCGCGGCGGGTTCGCGGTTAATGCTTACGTGTGCCCGTGTGCCCACCCTAAGCAGCATAGGAGAACACCGTGGAGTTTTAGAGGGTCAGAGCCCCACATAACTACGCCATCTCCCCATGGTAGCTCAGTATGCATGAGCAATGTTCAAAGCTAAAATAAAAGTTGTCAGTGATGTCCAAGATAAACTTCAACATTCACATTTGGATTTGAAAAAAGTCACAAACCCACGAGCGAAGTCTTAGCTAATGGGCCACCACGACTTTACATTTTTGCTAATGCAAAAAGCTATTGTAACGGTCTGGGCCAGTAAATAAGGTTGACTACACCTATATAGTCGTTAGGGTGAGCCACATCAACTCAAATATCGTGAATCTTGGAGGCCTATTCAAGATACAATAAAAAGCGTCTATACCGGTTAAAATCAATAACTTTTACCAAAATAATGAGGCGGCGAAAAAATGCAATTATTTACGCAGGGTGTGACACTTTACATTCACAATCCCTTCCTGTTTCTCTCTTCGTTTTACAAAAGCCTGCTAATAGTATATTAGGTATTCTGGGCACGCCCTTCCCCTATTACAAGGTACAAATACAAAGTGACAATCTAAAAACAAAACGTTTGTAAAGTGTAACCCCGAAATTGAAACCAAATAGAACGTACCTACCGCTAATAATACTTTCACAAAATAATACGTTTTATATTTGTAAGTATTTTTTTCTATAAGAGTCGACACCAAAATTTACTTATGTTGAATTGGATTTTGTTTGTGTAAAAATACTTTATTTTTCGATTTTAATCAAGATTACTTTTTAGTTTTTGTATTTAGAACACAAAGTCAGTTTTCAATCATAGTAACAGTTATTTTTGTACGTAAAATATTAAGTTAATTTTATATTATCGTACTTTTGTCCTTTAACGATAGGAAAACAAAGTTTTTGGTAACAAAACTGGCAGAGAATAGGATGTTAGTGTTAGTTATATAGTGACGTGCGACGAAGCTTCAAAGCGTCCATATTAAATGCAAATAATTTTGAATTTTGAAGAGCTGCTGATACTTAGCTGGCCAATGGTTCCGCTGTCTGTTGGAATTTCTGATTAAAAGGAAAGTGTTCGCGCCACTTGCAGGTGCGCTCATTGTTTAGTTACCCACATTTCTCTTAATACTTTATCTACCCTTCTTGTCAATTTTCGCTGCATTAAACTACACGTTCGACTCTCGAACAGTCTACGTTCGGCCCTCGTCGAGGGTAGCCTCACCGCTCGTGATAAGTCAACCGCCTGGCTATTCACCCTGGATTCCTCACCCGCTGTGAGATCCTACCGCTGTATTACCGCTTTATAAAACCGCACCGTCTGCGATCGACTATCGTCGCCGCCGACTCTAATATTGAGTTATATTATATTGCCTATTTCATATAGTACACTCGTACGTCTGCTTATCCTATAAGTGTATACTTACGCTTTGTAATATTAAGTACCATTCTATTCCATTCCTTATGAGATAACTACGTAGTTAAATAACTTAACTAGTAAAATTATAAAACTTGTTAATATTTTCGTAGTGAGGGTGTTAGTAAAATTCATCGTCCTGTGAACATTCTCGAACCGGTAGCACCGTTGCTCACGTTATTGTTCGTGTCGTGTATGTCACGGGTATTATTGCGAATTCAGTCTTTTATTATTTTGCGCTTGAGTTGATTACCACTCGTTTTGCAAAATGTCTATGTCTCGTACAAAGGCTAAAGAACAGTTTGAAGATGCAACATCACTAGATGTTTTGCAAATTAAACGTATTAAATTAATAGGTAAACGTGATGGTATCTTTTCCCGATTACAAATAGTTTACGATCAATCTTTGAAGGCGTTCGATAACGATATTTCTAAGGATTTGTTTTTATGTAGTATGACATCTTTAGACAGTTTACGTTCTGAATATAAAGAAATTATTGATGATTTAGTTGATGTTGAATTAAATATTGACGCATCTTATAAAGTAAATTATCAATCTATTAACGCCTTTGAAGACTTGTATTGTCGTTGTAAGTTTAGCTTTGATAAATTAGACAACTCGAAGAATGTCCAACACTCTCATGTTTTACCGCAACATAAGTCTATTCGTCTACCAGAACTCGACATAATGAGTTTCTGTGGCGATCCTATTAGGTGGCCTATATTCTTTGAGTCGTATAAGCGAACTATTCACGAAAATCCTGATTTAACGGGTCACGACCGCGTTCAATATTTGATAAGTAAACTTTCGGGTAGGGCACCGTCAGTATGTTCGGGTATCGTGCCCAACGGGGACAATTACCGTGTTATATGGCAGTCACTTCTCGATAAATATGATGATAAGCGTAGTTTAGCTTCTGCTTATTTAGATCAAATATTGGAATTTAGGCCATTTAATATCGCATCGTATAAAAACTTAGACACGTTCCTAGATACATTTGGTTCCGCAGTGTCAAGTTTAAACTCATTAAAATTAGATAATCTTTTGGATTTCGTTCTTCTACACCTTGCATTAAAAAATATCGATCCTAGTACCTGTAGATTTTGTCAATCGCGTCATCATTCATTGTTATGTCGTAAACAAACGACTGACAACAGCCATCACTCCCGGGAGACGTCGTCGAGTGACATTACGCCTGCTCCTGCGCAGCAGTCGCCGCCACGCTTCCCCACTGCTATGATTGCTACGTCACATAACCAGCTGTCCGGTTGCATTACTACGCACATTGATGATGTTTCGTTATGTAATATTCAATCTGTGTTACCGCGTAATAATACCTGTCTATTGGGGACTGTGCAAGTTTATGCGACTGATTCTAATGGTCATAAACAATGCGTTCGTGCACTAATAGATCCGGGTTCTCAAAATAACTTTATAACTTCGGCGTGTTGTCAAAAATTAGATTTACATTTTAATAAACTATCTCACTATGTAGTTAAGGGCATAGGTTCTGCGCCTAACCCTATTAAGGGGGATACTTCTCTCGAGTTATCTTCGCGACTAAATAATACTTCTGTATTACTTAATGCTTATGTCATTGATCGTATCACTGATAAATTGCCTACGGCAGAAGTTGATGTTTCCGCTCTCTCGTATTTAAATAATCTGCCCCTTGCAGACAACAATTTCTATTCGCCATCAGAAATAGATATTCTGATTGGTGCCCCGCTATTCTCTGAAATCTTGTTGTCAGGTCGTGTCACTGGATCGCCTGACACACCTACAGCCTTTGAAACAATCTTTGGTTACTTGATAATCGGTAAT
Organism: Orthosia cruda; assembly: GCA_964057195.1. Taxonomy (NCBI): domain Eukaryota; kingdom Metazoa; phylum Arthropoda; class Insecta; order Lepidoptera; family Noctuidae; genus Orthosia; species Orthosia cruda. Next base: position 21,194,887 of record OZ059845.1, read on the forward strand.
GCTCCGATTAATATCTTTGAACACGCATGTATTTCTTTATGTTCCGCCGTGGAACCACCGCACTTAGACTCGGTACTTCAAAAATTCTGGCTCCTCGAGGAGATTGAATATAAACCTACGTTGAGTCCAGCCGCTCTCGAATGTGAAACCTTTTTCACTGAGAATGTTTCCCGTGACAATACGGGCCGCTATACGGTATCTCTGCCGTTCTCCCGCGATCGTGACTCTTGGTGAGTCATTTGCCACTGCTAAGAAGCGCTTCATGTTTCTTGAGCGTAAATTAAATTGTTCCTCTCAACTACGAATTGAATATAACGCTATCATCAATGAATATATAGCTAAGGGTTATATTTCAGTCATTAGAAATGATAACCATATGTCTGGTTACTATATCCCTCATCATGCCGTGGCTCGGTTAGATAAAACCACCACTAAATGGCGCATGGTGATGGATGCTAGCTCTAAAATCAGTTCAGGTCTGTCTCTCAATGACGTTTTGCATACGGGTGAAAATCTGCAAAATGATTTATTCTTAATTCTTCTAGATTTCCGTTTATATAAAATCGCCTTTATATCAGACATCAAACAGATGTATTTGCAGATTTTAACTCATGCAAATGACCGCAAATATCAAAAGTTTTTATTTCGGTTTAACGCTTGCGACCAGCTAATTACTTATCAATTTAATCGCGTCTGCTTCGGCCTTCGAAGCAGCCCTTTCTTGGCAATGAGAGTACTCAGACAACTCTGCAATGACGAGTGTACCCGTTTCCCGCTTGCATCTACTGTCATAAAACATAATACGTATATGGATGACATTTGTTACTCTACACCAAACCTGTCAATGGGTTTGCAGCTCAGAGACGACCTCCGGGGTTTGCTCAAAGCCGGGGGCTTTGAACTCGTCAAGTGGGCAAGTAACTCATGTGAGTTGCTTGAATCGCTTTCCACCTCTGAGCTTCACACTGATAGCATTAACTTTGAAGAACAGGACCCTAATTTAAAGGTTCTGGGTTTAAAGTGGTCATACACATGTGACGAATTTATGTTTACTGTACATTTAGAAAATCGTCCAATCACAAAACGCAACATTTTATCTGTTATTGCTCGTCAGTTTGATGTACTCGGGCTCATTGCTCCAGTTATTTTATACGCTAAACTTGTGTTACAAAATCTTTATATATTAAAACTTGGTTGGGATGAACAACCACCGTTAGAGATTATAAACATTTGGAAAAACTATTTAAATGAGTTACCTACTATTCAAAATTTACGTTTTAAACGCCATTTAGATGTTTATGAAATTTCAATAACTGCATTTTCTGATGCAAGTGAAAAGGCTTATGGTTGCGTTGTTTACCTTCTCATTATAAATGATTCTAACTCAACACCAGTTACTCGATTGGTTTGCGCAAAATCTAAAGTCGCTCCACTGAAGACTGTATCTGTAGCCCGGCTAGAGTTATGCGCTTGCTTACTGATGGCAAAACTAGTTCGCCGCGTTATCGATACATACGAAAAACGGCATTCTATTAATGATGTCTACTGTTTTACAGACTCTTTGGTCGCACTTCAGTGGCTTAGCGCCTCGCCGCATCGATTCAAAACATTCGTAGCAACGCGCATTACAAAAACCGTAGCCGCCATTCCCGCTAATAAGTTTTATCACATTCCTGGTGATCAGAACCCGAGTGACTGCTTGTCACGAGGATTAACTCCCGCTCAAATCATAAACCATCCACTGTGGTTCACTGGGCCTCATTGGCTATGCCGCTGTTGGTTCGCAATTGCTAACATATGAGGAACTGACAACTGTGCTCACGCAGATAGAGTGTGTAATCGACTCACGGCCGCTAACCCTACTAAGTGAAGATCCATCGGAACCTACCGCTTTAACTCCATCACATTTTTTAATGTCAACACCACTTAAACATTTACCTGCTAGTGAGGCATCTAATGAAGCGCCAAGCTTACTAAAACGTTATGCTTTGCTAGACCAAATGGTATAATCGTTCGCAAAACGATGGAAACTAGAGTATCTGCATTTGCTTCAATCTCGTAAGGAATGGAATACGTTTTCTAATCCTATTACTATAGGTTCTATTGTTGTTATTGTCACTGACAATGTGTCTCCGCTTTCATGGCCTCTCGGCGTCGTCACTGCCACCTATCCTGGTAAGGACGGCGTTGTAAGAGTCGCTTCAGTTAGGACGACGACGGGTGTCTATAAGAGACCCGTTGTCCGCCTCTGTACTCTACCTTCTCAATAACTTACTCTGCCCCTGAATTCCTTCGTTGTTTTCCACCGCTTTTCTCTTACTTTTAGTTTTAAATTTTATGAAAACCGAAGGTTTTCAAGCCGGGGGCATGTTCGCGCCACTTGTAGGTGCGCTCATTGTTTAGTTACCCACATTTCTCTTAATACTTTATCTACCCTTCTTGTCAATTTTCGCTGCATTAAACTACACGTTCGACTCTCGAACAGTCTACGTTCGGCCCTCGTCGAGGGTAGCCTCACCGCTCGTGATAAGTCAACCGCCTGGCTATTCACCCTGGATTCCTCACCCGCTGTGAGATCCTACCGCTGTATTACCGCTTTATAAAACCGCACCGTCTGCGATCGACTATCGTCGCCGCCGGATTCGTGGTGGTCACCTCTGATCATCACCTTGAGCCAGCGTTACGTGGCTCGCCGTTATACCGCACCGCATACAGTCCACTCTCGCGTCAGCAAATAGTGCTAGTACCCAGAGAACTTCGAATCAAGACGTCCAGTGGAACAGAGAAGGAGCGCTGCCAGGATTAAGCACGAGCACACCCGCCTCTGAGGTTAGTCGTAGTTTGTTTAATGCAGCATCTCTCTCAGCATACCGACCCGTCAGATTCCCAAGGTCTAGCCTATCTTTGAACCCCAGCGCAAACCGCTACGTGCTTTGGCGTGCCTCAGTGCTATTATTGCGCTGCCGCGCCGACACAGAAAGGTACAGGAGTGGTAAAGACTTTTTTAACCATAATTATCTTTCTTATTTCCTGTTAAAATATTTGAAATTATGAAAAATATAATTATGAAAAAAAATATTTGGATTTGACAGGCAATTGCCATTTCCGCCGAGTCATAATAGTGCTTTTCTCAAAATTATGCAGGGAAATAAAACATATTTTTTTATATTATAAATTTAATTTATTAAATGTTACAACAACATTGCTAGAGCGTTGTAATGTTCCAAATTCAAAAAAAGCTCCTGCAATGATTTTGATTTTCTTTGTCCGTAAATTCGATACTTCTGTTCTGTTTTCGAAAATAATGACAATATTTCCATGCATGTTTGAGAAAAAGCTATTTGTTTACAGTTTCCAGATAAATACAACCTTCAGCAGAAACAAAATTCGCAGCTTATATTTATTTATTTTTATTCTAAGAATTCCATTGTATTTTTACCAAAACAATGCGCGACGTAACTTCCGACAAAACAAAATAAAAGACCCTTAAATTACATCATAAGACGTAAATTGTATGTTGTTTTGATGCTTGTAATTTTCGTGAAAATACACTCTTTCCAATTACCGTTTGTTCTTCTTGATAAATTCTTGTTCATTAAAAATCTTTCAAACGTATTCGTTTACATTTGCACAATTTATCTCGGTAAATAGGCCTCTAATTTTGATTTTCCAAATTAATTAGCAAAAGTTAATCATTTATTGTATTGCCATTAATGTAATTAGCTATTATTGTTACTTGAAAAGCAGAATTTGTTAATCAGTTGCTTTTGTTGTTATTTCTCATCGATTCATTTCTAATTAAATACTTTGAGAACACAGCTAACATTTGGTGAGAAAAGCATTTAAGTCTTTGGTTTCACCTAAATAAAATTTACAAGTGATCATAATCCACTGATTTTTTTTTTAATTTTTAAAGCCGTGTGACACAAAGGGAAAAATCACGTACGCCAAACGATTTGCAGGCTCTTAAATCGCGATAAAAGCATAAAATAAAAGAAATATTTATGGTATTTTTTGCAATTTATACAAACGCAGCTCTACAACAAAAATGGTGAAAATAACGTTGAGATTAAAAATATGTATGAGATTATATATACGTATAAATAAAATGCAGAATGTTTCGTATTGCGTCTTCTTATTGGCGGATATTTTCCGTGACGCCGGAATGAGCGCGTGGGACTCCGGCACCGAATAATATATTATATTGCAAGGAGGTATATCACGGCGGCGACAGGTGTACGGAGGCAATCCTCTTTTACCCTCCTCCGAGCTTTTAGACCCCAAGGAACCCCTTTTAAGTAACATGACTTTTAACTTTGTGACCCATCTTTGCTTTAAAGTGGTCAGACTTATCCAATTCTGGCGCTTATTACTGAGCTTCCGAGGCGTAATTTAAGCGGAAAATCAGTGCGTTCCGGACCATAGATTACAGTAATGCTCCCTTTGTATAGATTGACGAATATAAAGGATCAAAACTTACTGAGTTGCTTGTTTAAGGGACTGACAGGTTTGTGGTAACGAACGTTTAATTATGTTCTCTGATTCAGTTTATTTTAAATTGCTTGCGCTTAATGTTGTGTTTTTAAAGTAAAAATATTAAGTCATCATCATCATCACATCATCAGCCTTTTAAAGTTCCCACTGCTGGGACACAGGCCTCGGGGAGGGAGGGAGTGGGCTATAATCCAACACGCGGGCCCAGTGCGGATTGGTTTTCCTTCACCGTTTTGAGAGCAGTGGTGATGAAATAAATTACACAAAGTAAAGCGCCTGCTCGGGTTCGAACACATGACCTACAACTCGTAAGTCCGTCCTAAAATGTTAAGTAAAAAAATAAAATTCCGGTCAAGTGCGAGTCGGACTCGCGCACGAAGGGTTCCGTACTAGGTAAATTGCGGTTTACGATTTATGACGTATTAAAAAAAACTACTTACTAGATCTCGTTGAAACTGGTGGAAGTTTACATGGTAATGTACATCATATATATTTTTTAGTTTTATCATTCTCTTATTTTAGAAGTAACAGGAAGTGTCTCTCGCGCAAACTATTCAGTTTAGGAAAAAATTATATTAGAAATCTCAATATCATTTTTGAAGACCTTTACATAGATACCCCACACGTAAGGGATTGAAGAAAAAAAAATGAGTTTCAGTTCTAAGTATGGGGAAACCCCAAAATGTATTGCTTTTTTTATTTTTGTGTGAAAATCTTAATGTGGTTCACAGAATACAAGTTTGTACCAAGTTTCAACAGCATAGTTCTTATAGTTTCTGAAGAAAGTGGCTGTGACATACGGACAGACAGACAGACATGATGAATCCATAAGGGTTCCGTTTTTTTGCCATTTGGCTACGGAACCCTGAAAAACGGTGTTTAGTTCAAAAGATAACAAAATAAATAATCTTTGAAATATACATCATCATCATCATATCAGCCGAAAGACGTACACTGCTGGACACAGGCCTCCCCCAAGCGTCGCCTCTTTGACCGGTCCCGTGCGTCTCGCAACCAGCGGATCCCCGCAACCTTCACCAGGTCATCGGTCCACCTGGTGGGAGGCCTTCCAACGCAACGTCAGCCGGTTCGCGGTCGCTACTCCAGAACCTTTCTGCCCCATTGGCCATCCGTTCTGCGAGCAATGTGCCCTGCCCACTGCCACTTAAGTTTGGCAATTCTTCGGGATATGTCGGTAACCCTGGTTCTTTTGCGGATCTCTACATTTCTGATTCGATCACTTAAGGAAACTCCGAGCATAGCCCTCTCCATTGCTCTTTGAGTGACTGTAAGCTTTCTCATGAGGCCCATTGTAAGCGACTACGTCTCAGTGCCATATGTCATCACTGGCAACACATATTGGTCATAGACTTTCGTCTTGAGACACTGTGGTAAGTTGGACGAGAAGATATCGCGCAACCAAACGCGTCGGATTCGACGATTGACCTCTTTCTCGAAGTTGGCCCAACCCAACTGGATCGTTTGTCCCAGGTATACATAGTCGCCCACAACTTCGAGTATAGAGTCTCCGACCTTGATAGGAGTGGGTGTAACATAGGCATTCAGCATCGCCTTGGTTTTGTCCAGGTTCATCCTTAGACCCACTCTTTCGGAAACTCTACTGAGGTCATCGAGCATTGTACTGAGGTCCTCCATAGTCTCAGCCATAACCACTATATCATCGGCAAAGAAGAGTACCACCACACCCCTGCACCATGCCTGTGGCGTCCGCCCCTCGATTATGACGGAATCAAACAGCTTCTGAAGGGCCTTAAGTACTGTTTTCCACCCGCCTTCAGGAGTTCGGCCGTAATTCCATCATCACCCGGTGCCTTGTTGTTCTTAAGCTGTTTCAGAGCCATCCTTATCTCATACAGGCTGATGTCCTTAATGTTTTCGGTATAGTGTCAGGTCAATCTAGCTCTAGGGTCATTTGCTAGATTCGCGACGGGTTTAAATATACATCTTGAATGAAATATAAAGCCGGAGATCACCGAGAGGTAAGTGGAGAGAAGGTGTTTTGAATGACTGATTTTAACTGTCATGCAAGATAGGAATCTAAGTTTTTAAGCTGACATGGTCACAATCATTAGAATTAATATTTGTTTCGGGATATTTACCATGTATATTGTAACGGTGCCGAAATATCGAGCTCTCAACCAAAAACAAAATATATATGGTAATTATCCCGAAACTAATATTAATTCTAAGATAGGAATCTGTCACTTTTTAACCGACTTACCAAAAAGGAGGATGTTCTATGTTCAACTTTAAGTTTGTTTTTTTTTTTTGTGTATGTTCACCGATATCTCCGTCAATTGTGGACCGATTTTGAAAATTCTTTTTTGTTTGATAGAGTATGTTCTGAAATTGGTCCCATTTTAATTTGGTGAAGATCTTATGAAGAACTTCGGAGATATACACCAGAACTCTTCAATAAATAACGGCAAATCTCTCGGGATTGCTGCAATCACATGTCTGTTTATTGTTTATACCATTTCATAACATAAAATCACACCAGTACGCTCTTAACGGGGTACGCAGATGTGTACTGTTCACCTTTGTACACTCTCATTTCACTGGTTATGCTCAAGTTTCATGGTATTCAGGTAATCTATTCTGGCTTATACATTACTAAAGGCAAGTTGCATATTGGTACAACTAAAAAGTGAAAAATATAAACATTCATACAAAAAAAATACTACCGACTACAAAAACACTACAAAGTGAAAAATAACTTTCTTTTTCGAAGTCGGTGTCCATAACGAAAAAAAATGGTACCTAAAAAAGACACCGACTTCGAAAAAGAAAGTTATTTTTCACTTTGTAGTGTTTTTGTAGTCGGTAGTATTTTTTTGTAAAAATGTTTTTTTGTATAACCGCTTGTTTAATCGCTTCCTTTTTGTACAGCTTTTTCTTTTGGTAACCTAAGCTGGATTGACCTGACCAAAGAACCAATCTCTTTTTTTTCATGTGAGGTGTGGCCACCTCTTGTGTCAGAGTTAATTAAGCCGCCTCTGGGAAACCCCATAGGCCTCTGACTTGGTTATTTCAGTTTTACATTATAACTATTAAGTCCAGGTTTCCTCACGATGTTTTCCTTCACTGTTGCCTGTGATGTCCAAGATAAACTTAGAAAGTACATATTATGAATTTGAAAGGTCACATTGGTACATGCCCGGATTCGAACCTACGACCTCAAGCACGACAGGCGAGGTCTTAGCTACTGGGCCACCACGTCACTTAAAGAACCAATACAATAAAGATACACGATACAAATTTTGTACAATATACAAAATTTTATTGTACCAAACTAAAATTCTCAGCACTAAAACCTTATTTTGCTTAGGTAAAAGCTACCTGCTTTGAAAACGTGCATTGTAAGCCACGGTTTAGACAACAGCTTATAAATAAACAATCTTTGATGGCAGAGAGTGTAGCCTGGAGCTATTTTATATTATTCTGTGGACATATTTCCGGCGGCCATTTTCCATTGCCGATCAACCTTTTGACAATTTATCGGGACATCACATTTTCATACAGGCGGGTCGCACGAATTACGGAACCGCGCTTCATACATATTCAAATAACATGCGCTGTACAAAGCAGAACCGCACTGTGCCCCCGACGTCTTAGAATTACAAAAATGTATACGAATATGCCAACTGATAAACAGACTATATCGTGATAACTTTACAGATGCGGGAGCCATATTTGTAAATGTTTCACTTATTTGCTGACCCATGCTCGGAATATAAGTTAGTATTATATCTCTATTGTTTTAAAATACTCGTAGAGAAAATGTTTTCAACTTAGGTACAAACCAAAGTGCATATTGACATTATTTCACAATACAATGTTCATTCTGAGACTGCTGCTAATGGTACAAAGCTAGTGTTTTTTTTTATTTGATTTGGGTTTGCTCTTGACTCTAGTCTAAGTCATAGGTGACAGAGACAGAGTCGACGATGGAGTGAGCTTACCCAGAAGGAGCCTGTTTACTCTAACTTTGAAGAGATTCGGGTTGAATGCGTTCGGAAACACAGTCGCAGGTAGTGAGTTCCATTCATTCGCTGTGCGCATTATGAAGGATATTTGGAAGCGCTTGGTGCGAAGTGGTGGAATGGCAACAAGGTAAGGATGGTAACTTGCAGTGCGTCTAGATGTCCGATGGTAGAAGGGGGCTGGTGGGCTGAGGTCGTGGAGTTCTTGAGCACACTCACCGAAATACAGTCTGTAGAAGACCGACAAGCAGGCAACCTTGCGGCGAAGAGCCAAGCTGTGAAGCTTGGTATCCACCAGTTCAATGTCGCCGATGAGCCTCTTAGCTCTGCGTTCCACCGAGTCTAGCGCAGCAAGCTGATACTTTGCTGAGCCATCCCAAAGGTGGCTGCAATACTCCATGCAGGATCGGACTTGCGCTTTGTACAGGGTTAAAAGCTGTCCAGGCGTAAAGTATCGCTTCACCTTATTTAGGATGCCCAGTTTTTTGGCCGCAATTTGGGCTTTGTACTCAATGGAGGCGCCGAAGTTAAGACTGGATTTCAACTCCGTGCCTAGGAGCGTAAGTCACTGGAACAGACGCACCTCGAAAAGTAGGCGCCCGATCGAAAATACTCCTTTTAGCGGTAAAAAGACACGCCTGTGTTTTGGTGGCGTTAAAGGAGACCTGATTGTCATCAATTCACTGGGAGACAAGGCTTAAGGTCAAATCTGTCCGCTCTACCATAGTCTCTCTCAAGGAACGAACTTCATCCACGCTGGTTCTTGCGCTGGACAGGTATCTCTCTGAAACAGTACTCTCATCTGCGTACCCAACAATACCAAGCTGAAGTAGGTCATTGATGTGCAGCAGGAAAAGAGTTGCAGAGAGAACAGACCCCTGAGGAACTCCGGAATCAATAGCCATAAGGTCAGAGGAGCAGCCGTCTATGACTACTCGGATCGACCGTTCGCAAAGGAAGTCTGATATCCTAGAAGCTTACTGAGTAGACTTGCGTGCCAGACTCTGTCAAAGGCATTCGAGATATCCAGCGAAACAGCAAGTGCTTAGCCGTGTCTCTCGATGGCTTCGCCCCAGCAGTGCGTGACATACACAAGAAGATCGCCGATCTCCGGCATCGAAGAGTCACAATGAGGAACAGTAGGTGGTTGCTTGGATCCAGCGTCCAGACGTGAATTGCTAGCAAACAGAGATGCAAATAAATTTGCTTTCTCACTTGCAGAGTGAGCCAGCGACCCATCAGGTTTCAGCATTGGAGGTAAAGTGGGACGACAGAAATTCGATTCAACCGCTTTAGACAGGGACCAGAACTGTTTACTACCCGGAGGGTGCGATGCCAGCTTGGCCTCAATACGTCCAATATGGTCAAAACGTGCCCGACGAAAAACCCGCTTGCAGAACTTGGTGGCAGAATTAAAAGCTCTTTTCCTCGCTCTAACTTTGCGGTCGCGGTTCCCGACCCAGGCTTGGTAGGCAGACTCTTTTTGGGCCTCAGCGTGGGCATATTCTGAATTATACCAAGTTGGGATTTGTGACCGAACGAAATGTCGGAGAATGGAATGAAATACTCCATTACCTGCCGAATCACATCCACAACCGCGTCCGCACAGCTCGAGGGGTCACCCGAGGAGAAGCACACATGCCGCCAAGGATAAGACGCAAAAAAGTGCCGCATCTCGTCCCAGTCTGCTGACTGGTATCGCCATACTCGCCTCGTGCCTCTAGGACTCTCATCTGGAGGATAGCAAGTCGACACGGATTTCACCAAACAATGGTCAGACGTTCCCAGCGGGGCTGTGACCCATACCGAATGACTGTCTAGATCAGTTGTCAGCAGAAGGTCTAAGCAATTGGGTGTATGGCCGTCAACATCCGGTACCCGCGTTGCCACATTCACCAGCTGGGTTAGATCTAGCGATAGAGAAAACTTGCGCGCCTCTAACCCGGCATGGTCAGTTTTCCGGTACGGGTACAACCACTCCTTATGATGTGCGTTAAAGTCCCCCAGAAAATTAAGCTTCGCGTTGCTGGGCCATGTCAGCCGACTCCATGAGGCAGTTAAAGAGCGCTGTCGTCTCCTGGTCACCGGTGTGCGATCGGTAGACGCCGATGTAGAGAGACTTCTGACTTCTTTGAGGACTGTGGGGTCAACTGTCAACCTGTCAACATTGTAAATATTTGTGCTAGTGAAAAAAATAATATTAAAATATTTAACGCAATCCAGGAACTGTGTGCTAGTGATGAAAGTGAATAAGAACTTATGAACTAACTGTGACTGTGATAGTAAAGATATACTGTTCACCAAAACCGAAAATACTGCAATTCGATGGACCTAAAGGTGACTTTGATTATATAGTTTTTAAACAATAATTATGAAATCAGAGTAAGTTCTGGGTGATCCCTGTACATATATGCAGGATAACAGTGCAATATAATCGAACATTTTGATCACATTTAAACAATATTGCCTAAAAGTTCAGTGAGACAACAGAAAATACGTTTTTTATTCAAATGTTTTGATGCACTCATACACCATCTAGCATAAAACGCACTAACTAAAATCAATTCTGTATTGCCAAATTCTGAAACAGTGTTAACAGAATATTAAATTGGAATCTTGCAATATTTATTAACAAAAGTGACATCTATTGGCTGAGAAACGAACTAGCATGGGTGAATGCCAACAGGTCGACAATTTTCACCGCGTATATTAGAGCGTCTTTGGTCCAGTGCGTACGTGTTTGCCTGCGATAATTGAACACTGTTGCGATCGTGCGTTCGAATCCCACAAATTGAGAAATTTTGTGAGTTATTTTTGATAGAATTGTATTGTAACTGTTCTATAGCGTTATGAATACTGTCGACGCTATAATGAACAGCAGCTTGGAAATAGACAATATTACTGTGCGTAAAAAAACAAGATCTAATTCAATGGACAACATATTAAACACTAACTTGAGCAGTAATTCAGTATTACTAGATACGACAATGATGAGCTTGCCAAACAATTCACTTAATGATAGCGACACAATTGCAAACTTTAAAGACACAGTAAAACGGTTAACTATGGAATTAGAAAGCGCTCATCTGGAAATAGATAATCTGAATAGTGAGAATTTTCGTTTGAAAATGGATATAGGCCAGTACCAAAAAGTGATAGAATCCTATAAGAAGGTTAATTTGCTGGAAACAAAGTGTTTTTCATCAAAGTCTGCACGCAAAAGACAAACATTAAGAACCAGCTGTTTTTCTACCCCGACTCAGTCGAGTCTTCCTCCTATGACAAATGACCAGCCTGACACTGCTGTAACCACGCAGACCCAAAGCGATGTGGGTGACACCTCTTTCGACACAGCCGGCTCAATCTGTAGTCTGGAGGGGATACCACACCCAAAGACGCCACCGAAAAACAATCTGCAAAAGTCCAGTACATATATCACAGATAAAATTAACCATGACGATGGAGGCAATGCAACCTCATCCATCCCAGAAAAGGAACCAAGAAAAAATGCTTGTATTCGGGGGACTAGCATAGAACCAACTGTTGTGAACCTACAGCACACATCACAATCTCCACAAACTCAACCACAATCAAGAGATAAACGGAGAGTTATGATATTTGGCGACCAAGCCGGTTATGATTTCCGAAATATTATACAAGACTATCTTGGGAAGCAGTTTACCGTGACATCATTTTTAAAACCGAATGCGACCACCAAGGAAGTTTTGACACCCTGTGTAAATATGTGTAAAGACTTTAACAAATCAGATTATGTGATAATTCTAGTAGGTACAAATGATAGAAACCCTATAGACATCCAAACATTTCTGTATCACACAATCTGTCATCTAGAATGCACCAATGTGTTAGTCGGACAAATTTACAAACATTATTATTTGAATGAAAAAAATGTTAATAATTTATTGAAATTGGTATGTTATAATGGAAAAAATTCGTACTTTGTACCATTGCATGGTGACTTTAATCAATCAACAAAATATATGAATAAACTGAATGCTTGCAGATTAATTCATAGGCAAATTCTGCACTTAGATTATAAGTTTAACTATCAAAATTATACTGATAAATTGACAACTATGAAAAGGCAATTAAGTACGGCGGACATAGGTGTACAAACCTATAGCCTAAAAGATGCGAGTGTACAGACTGATGATTTCGATGCGCCAGCCCAAAGGAATGACTTTTTTCGTCAATAAATATGACACTCATTTAACAATTATTCATCAAAATATAGCCGGGGCACTAAGTAAGCGGGATGAAATCTCGTTTGCAATATTAGATTTACAAAATAATGATATTGGCATAGATGTAATATGTTTAACTGAAACATTTTTACCTGATGGGACGGAAAAAAACTTTCGCCTTAGAGGTTTTACGACAGCAGCATACTATTCGAGGAAATCATCCAAACGAGGGGGCGTCATTATTCTCATAAAAAACGATATCGATTTTAAAGTTATAACGGAAACACAAAGCATATCCGAAACATGTGTATTTGAATGCTGCGGGCTGGAACTAATTAAATATGGTATAATCCTAATATGTCTATATAGAACACCCTCGTCGAATGTAGCAATTTTTATAAATAAACTAGACACTTTATTAAGAACGCTGTGTCGTAACAAAAGAAAGAAAATTATTGTGTGTGGTGATACAAATATCGATATATTAAAAAAATCTAAGGAAAGTAGGGAGTATAACTACTTATTAAACGCATATAACTTAAAGCATGTAATCTCAACACCAACTCGAGTGACAGATATGACACAAACTTGTATCGATCACATTGCAACCACCATCGAAAACGGTTCAGCGAAGGTACATGAGTTGGGTTTATCAGATCACTCAGCTCAAACATATTCCTGGGCTGTTACTATGCGTAGGCAGCCAGTTTTGAAATGGTGGTATGAGCTCAAACGAGATTACAGTAATGAAAATAAGGTAAACTTTTTAAAATCCATTTCGTGCTTATCTTTTAGTGACGTGTTTGAAGAAACCTCAACGAACGAAGCATTTCGAAAATTTTATGACATGTTTTTATTATTTTATAACCTATATTTCCCTATCTGTCGTGTAAAAGTTACAAACCAAACTTTAAATAAATCGAATTGGCTTACTAAAGGAATAAAAAGAAGTTGTAAACATAAAAGTCAATTACACTATAAATTAAAATATAAGGATAGTGATCCTCATAAAAAGAGTTACAAGAATTATTGTAATTTATTGAAAAAATGCATCTTAACGTCCCGGAAAAGTAATAACACGAATTATATAAATAGAGCCCAAAATAAATGTAAAGCAGCGTGGAATGTGATAAAAAAACATACAGACACAGATTTAAAGAATTCGTGTATTTCAAAAATAACTGTTGACAACAACGATTATGTAAGCCCAGACTCTATCGCAAACAAATTTAATAATTTTTTCATTGACACAGTTACTAAGAATAGCTATAGTTTGGGACATTCGAATTTAAATGATATAGATAATAATATTGAATCAATCGGCAACTCTATGTTTCTGTACCCATTAGATGAGAGTGATTTAAGGAAAATAGTGATGTCTCTAAATGACTCCAAGGCCTCTGGTCATGATGAAATTCGCACTGACATTATAAAATTATCTGTAAATATTATTCTTAAACCTCTTTTGTATATTATAAACCTCTCATTAGAACAAGGAATATTTCCTGAAATACTAAAGAAATCAATAGTAAAACCGTTGTATAAAAAAGGTGATAAAACTGAAATGGACAACTATAGGCCCGTCACTCTAATACCAATATTCTCTAAAATCTTTGAGAAAGTTTTCCTTAGGAAATTAATGAACTTTGTTGAAAAACACAAAATTATAAATGACGAACAAAATGGTTTTCGCAAAAATAGAAGTACATCTTTAGCAGCCTTTCAATTAATAAAATCAATAATGGACTGTATTGATAACAAAATACCTGTTTCAGTGCTGTTTATGGATATGAGTAAAGCGTTCGATCACGTCAATCACGAACGATTGCTGCTAAAAGTTTATAGATACGGAATCCGAGGAAAAGCGTTCGACTGGCTAGAGTCATATCTATCTCATCGGGTACAAGCCGTTGAAGTATCCAGTTACAATGATCGAACCAAAACACGTGAACTATTCCAGTCTTCATTTTTATTAAATAGGTATGGGGTGCCACAAGGCAGTATTTTAGGTCCTCCGTTGTTCTTGCTCTACATAAACGACTTTTCTAATATTTTAAACCACAAATGTGTACTATTCGCGGACGATACTTCTATTGTGATAAAGGGCACTGACAAAAATATGTACGAACAGGAAATAAACGCTGCTCTCCAAACATCTATAGACTGGTTAGAAGCTAACAACTTAAAGGTCAACATTGGTAAAACCAAATTCATACAATTTCATACCTACCGAGGTAAGCCACTAAATCTAAAGGTAGCTTGTAAAGGAGTAGCCCTGACGGAAACTGATTCAATAAAATTTCTTGGGATTACTGTAGATAAATTTTGCTCCTGGAAGAACCACGTAAATGATGTTTGCGGTAAGATGAATAGTTTTATTTACCCTCTGAGACGTATTAGCTGTGAAGTATCTAGAACCGCTGCAATTACTGCGTATCACGGCTATATTTCCTCCATATTGCGGTATGGCATCATTCTTTGGGGTCGCTGTGTTGAAATTGATCAAGCATTCATAATGCAAAAAAAGTGTTTAAGAGCCATATTCGGGTTGAAACAAATAGAATCTTGTCGTCCAATCTTTAGAAAATACAAAATTCTGACTTTACCATGCATCTATATTTTGGAATCCTGTATATTTGTTTTTAAACATAAGGGACTTTTTGAGCAAGCGACAAGTTATTACGCCCCTCGATCACATAATATTAACAAGTTGCATCGACCGAAAACTAATCTCACGCTAACATCCAACAACAGCTATATTATGTGCATTAAATTGTACAATAAGATTCCAAATGCCATAAAAACATTACCACTCTTTAAATTTAAGCGTAATTTAACAAATCTACTTATTGACAAATGTTTTTACAGTGTACTGGAGTTTTTAGATTATAAGTTGTAGAAGATAATATAAAATTTAATGTTCCACTTTCAATCTATGTGATATAATTTATTTTTAATTTATGATAATTAATCTTAATTTACTTTGACTGCTTGCATAAATTTTGACTTTAGTGATCTAATAACTTCTATGACTAATTTGCACGCCGAAATTAAAGGCAGAATAAGAGATCTGTTATTATTGCCTACGAACTTTCTGTACCTTATTGACGCAAATAAATGATTTTTGTTTTTGTTGTTTTGTTTGTTCTCCACGCCAGTGTCCACAAGTAGCCATATGGCAGAAAAAACCGATTTCTCAAAGTAACGGAGACGACGACAACAAATGTCATCGCGAACGTACACACAGACCCCAGCTTGCTTCTTGAACTTGTGTTCAAGAGAGTAACCCGGGTAGTTGAGGTACGCCACGTCCGACGGGGTTTTTATCTTCGTCTCCGTTAGGAAAAACAAGTGCGGCTTCTCGGTCTCAAGGTGGTGGTGGACCGGATCGAGATTAGAGTGCAACCCCCTGATGTTAGTGAGGTGCACTTTTAGTGGGAGGAAGTGCAGCCGTTGTTTCACCATATTCTTCTTCGCTTTGGACATCTTTTTTTTTTTTGATTTTTCTGGGGAAGAAGTTAAACTGTCGAGGTGCTGCTCAGTGAACCAAGTGGAACACTGGAGCTAACCCAAGCTGTGGGGAACTCATTTGGAGACTGCGGGGACGCCCGAGCCCCCCGGATATGGCCACCGGGTCCTCCCATCCAGTCGCCAGCTGGCACGGTGGAGCATACCGGGATTTTTCGCGAGTTGGTGGGGCAGCCTTTGGCACGTGGCTGGCGTGCTACTTGGGCCCCCTACTGACTGCGGTTGGCCAACGGCTGGCACCGTGCTTCGGATCCCGCTACCCTCCAAGATGAGTTACCCGGCAAGTTTTGCCCAGAGACCAAGACCGGTTCTGAACAGCGCAACTGACATCCTACTTCTCCCCCAAAGGCACTGGCAGTCCCACACACCGACGGAACACAGCAAGCTGCTTGGCGCCGGACTCCGGTGGGATGGTGGTCGCGAGCCAGGCGGCCCCTTGCGGAGCCTACCACCGCTTAAGTGGGATCATTCAGCCGTACCACAGGCAAGCCCGTGGTGCCGTTGCCCGGGATGGACCGCTAGGAGGTAGATCCCATACCCATCCCAAAATATAATAAATTGTAATAGACGTTTCAGAGCCTCAAATCTCCAGTTTAAACGACTTATAACTTCTCAGTGAAACAATTCGCCTTTTTATTTTTCTTCACTTCGAATGTAGCCTATGGTTAAACTGAAGTCAATTAAAACTTGGTCTTAATTTCCAAGTTAAGACTTTGCTCTCGGTCCAATGTTAATATCTACAAAATTATTTCCCACAGTTGATTTATATTCAAATTAAAATGAATCAAATTACTGGCAGAAAATTACGTTACGTAATTTTTTTAACTTTTCGATTCTGCTCAAAAATGTTCTTCATATTCTTTGCTCAAAACGCCTTGGTGCATGCAACGTTTCAAAGCACTTGGTATGTGTCATTTATAAACTATCAGGAAATAAACAGAGAGCAGTGAGGGCAGATAATAGTCGCCATATTGGGTGTCGTAAGAGTCAACAGCGCGTCTGATATGCGGTTGCCAGAGCGTTCTGCTCGCTACAATAAACACTACGCCTACATTTATATAAGCCCTTCCTGACTTGCGTGAGATGCAGATTTATCCACGTTCCAAATATGAATTAAAATAATATTGTACGTATATAAATACTAACCATACTAGCTTTCGTGGATAGGTAAAATAAAAATAAATATCATTGCAGTGCAACATTTTCCCTAGATTTTCAAATAAGTGCATCATAAAATAACTTTTAATTTTAATAGCACTCTTTTACTTTTTAATTTATTGGCGTTCCACTTTTGTTTTATTTACGGCATATAATTAGGTATTAAGACCCTCATGGGATAGTGTAAACACACACTCGTGTTTTAATAACCCCTATTTTATGACCGTTGCATAAACTACTAAATCTACATAGATAAAAAAAAAAGTATTTTTGTGGGTTTTGGTGGTTGGTTTTTATTGAATCTAAGTTGACTACATGCCTAACATATCTTTGCAATTATTGAATTACCAAAATACTGATTTAGGCTTATCTTATCAATATTCTGCCAAGATTATTTTTAACATTGATAATTTGTAAAATATTAAATCAACTTAGATTCAGTATAGGTCCATACTAACAAAATGTTATAACAACATTTATTTAACATTTATTAGTAAAATTATTACAATTGGGGAGAACCACGTACAGAAATTAAGTACTCAAAACTTGAGTTACCTTGTGGAATTGTTTTTATAGATTACAATATTATATACGAGTAAGTGACACCCTGGAAACTGAACTTCACACAGGCATTAACAATCCATCTGTCAAGTTCGTGATTATAACCCGGTACCCGAGGAACTCGCGCTTTGTAGTGGTTAGTATAGAGAGCCTCATATTCAACAGAAGTTAACATGCCGTTGTGTGATCCTGCGTAATTAACAATCAAGTGTAAACTCTGCATGAAATAGCGCTAAACCACTATGCGTTGAAGGTAAGCAACAAGAGAGAATCTTTGATTTTATTGGTCAAAAAACGTGCATATAAATGATACTCTCAGTATTAGAAATGCTTATTAAAGACAGTAGTAGATAGTATAGCTACTTAATCATGCAAGTTAAGACAAACCAAAAACTATTATACTAAAGTTTACGGAACAAAACATGTCGACAGTTGCATGTCATAACTATGAAGAGAATCCATTCAGTATGATACTGTGCCATCGGAAACTGACAGCAGACGCTGATTTCACCTTAAAGGTCGATCCACACATCTCAGGGCCGTGCCCGGGACGTGCCAGGGCCGGGCCCAATCATTGATGTTTCGTCACTGGCCCGGGCACGGCCCGTGCACGGACGTGTGTGAACGAGTTCATATAAAATGTACGCACCGATATTTTTTTGTGCCCCTGACTGGGCACGTTCCGTCCACGTCTCGGGCACGCCCTTGATATGTGTGGATAGACCTTAAAAGAAAAACAACGATCTATTCTATTCAGAAGGTAGAACCCCCACAACCAAAACATTGTAAAATCTCTCTAATATATCTCACATCTCGTTAAACAATAACTTTACAAAGTTACTAAATATACCGCTTGCTTCTCCGATGATGTTCCGAGAGCCTCATAAAAGTCTATAGCAGTTTTCAAACGTTTAATGGACGCCTTTCGCTCGCTTGGAATTGTGTTCCAACTTTTAGTGGCAACTTTGAATTTCGAATTTCATTGTGGTTTTTGTTTTAAAAGTAAGTACGGTATTTTCTTACATTTTTCCGTCATTCTCCGTAAGAACTTGTTTGTGGCAGTCTTTACCGTTCCTTATGAATGAATCCTTCTTAGAGCTTCTTTTTTCTTGAAAGAAAGAGGCCATCCTTAATTGTTAGTTAAATGCAAAGAGACTGAACAGATGGTCTTGATAAAATTAAAATAAGGGTTACAGTAAATGATTATGTATGAAAATTTAAAAACAGTACTTTTAGATAGTGTAAAGGAATTACTCAAATTAAATAACTTCGTTTCAAAATAGTAAAGTTACATAATTACTTCCATTTCAGGAAGCATTCAAGAGCAGTGGTGGCCCAGTGGTAACGGCCCCGACTTATGTGTCGTAGGTCGTGAATTCGAACCCAGGTAGGCGCTTTACTTTGTGTAAATTATTTTATCACCACTGCTCTTAAAACGGTGAAGGAAAACACCTTGAGGAAACCGGCATATCCTAGAACCAAAAAATCGAAGACATGTGACATTCACCAACCAGCACTGGGTCCGCGTTGTGGATTAAGGCCCTTTACCTCCCTCACAGAGAGGTTGCCTGTTTCGCAGCAGTGGTAACATTATAAGGCTGATGATGATGATAATGATGAGGAAGCATTAAAAACATTTGCCAATGTATTTGTGACTACTTTAAACCAAATATAAATTTATGTAAATGCAACAGTTATAGCAATAAATTGATTAAATCCTGCGGGCTCAAAAACTATTATTGCTGTAGTTTTTTGAGCACGTGCAGCTAAAATATCTGAAACAGCATTATTTTAAAATATGTTACACATGTTTAAAATCACATAGAATAACAATAACGAGGCCTTCATGTTAACGAGGCACTATTTTAAATTAACCCCAAACAAAAGAACTGACACCACGTCTTTACAATATCGAACCACACATCCATATAACATATCAAATTCTCAACAACCAGAAATCATCTTTGAGCGTGATTAAAAATATACATAGAAGTGTCCACAGGTAGAAAGATGTCTACCCACTAGATGTGACTGTCCACCCACTGGATATAATTTCTTAGTTGACTTTTACGACGCCCTTGGGAACAGATGGGGTGACTTATTTTTAGCTAGGTACTCGAAGCGCATTGCACCTTCTTTTCTATTGTTGTGTTTGTTGAATCGTGGCCTGAAAGCTTTACAGTTGAACAATTATAATAAAAACTAGCTTTTGCCCGCGGCTTCGCACGCGTAGACTACATGCTTCTCCTTACCATATTTTAACATTATGTAGAGAAAAAGTAAATGTCCCGAGCCTATCCCTTCACTATTTATGTGTTTATCCATGACTAATAATAAGTAATCATAAGTAAGTATAATTAAATTAAAGTATTTCCTTATAAACAACATTTTTAACCATTTTGGATGTCGGCGCCAATATCACCAGACTATTTGATGAGCTAACACGTGAACACGCTACATAGAACTGTCCATGGGAAAAGCAATTCTCCCTTAAATCTACACCAGCATACTTCAGAGTTTGTCCTTGAGCCTTATTAATTGTCATGGCGAAGCAGACTTTCAAAGGAAACTGCAGTCTCTTGAATTCAAAGGGAAGATCATTAGGAATCAATGGAATTCGTGGTATGAACACAGTTTCGCCCTGAGAAGGTCCGGTCAAAATAGTGAACACTACCACATTGCGCGACAAAGCTTTGACTTGTAGCCTAGTTCCGTTACAAAGTTTAGGTGGTTTTAAATTTCTCAGCAACATTACTGGTGTACCAACACGCAGTAAAAGTTTATGGTATGGGAAACCTGATGGGTTTTGAGTGTTCAAGAACTCTACAGGATAATGGACAGCCTCGTCTGGATTTACTACAGTGTCAATCGAGCTGTAGAGCATTTCTTGGCCTTCAAATGATTTCAACAACATTACAATTAAATTACTGCTGCTTGGTCATTTTTTGGGGTCAGAATTGCCCTTTCGCACAACCATTCCAAAGATTTGTATTGTATGTTAGCAACATCCGGATAAATTTTATCTATCAACTCTGGAACTGTTGTTACAACAGTGCAAAGGTCATCGGGTATATTCAACATACCATCATTTTCTGGATAAATACCATTTCCGATTTTTAGTAATAGTTCCGAAAACTGACCCGCAGCGACTTCGCCCTTTAGGTGTACTCTCATATTTTTGGACAGTTTAAGTATTTTTAATGAAAACCACAGATATGACTTCTTAAGACACGCCTTAATTTCATCCGCACGTGTTCCTCGCGGAACAATTGGCAATGTTTGACGAAAATCACCCGCCAGTAATACTGTCATGCCACCCATCAAGTTCTTGTTACCCCTAATATCTTGTAGAGTCCTATTTAAAGCTTCAATGGCTTTTTTGTGAGCCATCGTACTTTCATCCCACACTATAATCTTAGCTTTCCTTACCAGTTCCGCCAGATTGCTCTGTTTCGAAATGTTACATAAAGGAGTATCTACATTCGTGAGATTAAGAGGCAATTTTAGTGCAGAGTGTCCAGTTCGACCCCCTTGCAATAGAGTAGCAGCTATCCCAGAAGAAGCAACTGCTATAGCAATATCGCGATTACTTCTAAATTTTGCAAGTAATAAATTTATTAGATAGGTTTTTCCGGTGCCCCCGGGGGCGTCCAAGAAAAATACTTCTCCTTTTCCATCATACACGCTTTTTGTTACTCAATCATAAACTGACTTTTGCTCTTGTGATAAAGAACCATAATTGTTAGTTACAAAAGTCTGCATATCTGTCACATCATAGTTAGTCTCCCTTAGATAATCTCTATTTTCTAAAGTTAGCGGTACAGTTGGTTGAGGCAAACCATATTCTTTTAGAAGGAGACCACCTAAGCTCAAAGAAGATTCCTCAATTTCAATCAAGCATTTATTTAGGACTTCATCTTTTAAATTGTCGATATTGCTGCCAACTTGCCTCTCTACTTGCCGTTTTATGTCTTCTGACAAGTCCTCTTTGAAATAATTCCACAGGCTCAAAGGATCGGATAAGTGACAAAAAACCAACATGGTTGTGAAGAGCTCTCTCATCATATACGGCGATCGACACAACGCTGACTCTTTGAGCGCTGCATGCAATGTTCGTCATCCTCAAGCAACCCCAACGTCTTGCAAGCTGATTGAAAAGTAGCATGCACAACCCCATTAATCGTTTTTAATGCCTCAAAAGATGTTGGACCTCGGATCTCATGAAGGAGCATTCTTAAATGGAAGCATTCCGTGTTATTAGGGTGTACAGTGTATACTCTACTCAGAGCATGATCTTTTTTTACACCAGGCCATCCATCTACATCTACTCCTCTTTTCCTCCTTTCAAAGCGGTGCTTGTTCCATGTATAATATGCTGGTATTTGGAAATATAAAAGCATTTTTGCAAACTCGTCTGCTTTGCACAAATCAAAAAAGCCTAGAAGCGTGGTTTTTGGAGGTGAAATCAATTTATCTGCGAGATTTTGTGAATTAAAATATACTCTTTGGCCGTTTTCAAGGTGAACCGCAAGGTGAAGTACAGTAGGTAAACGTTCGTGAATAGAAAAACCTAATATTCGCCAAACCGCTTCGGAACTACTTATGTATCGCCCACTTTCGTATATTTTTACTTCATCATTTTTATTTTCTATAGCAAAAGTAGCTTGATCAGATCCTTTGTTGACGTATTTACAAATGTATTTTATGGACTTAACTGAGTTACAATACTCAACATTGATGTGGGCCTTAAATGTTCGTAAAAGAACGGGGTTGTATGGAACCACCCAGCGATTGTCAAGCTCTACTCCATTTATTTTACATGTAAAGCCGCCACTCTCTGGAGAACGTCGTCTGTAGTGAGGGTAACCGTCATCAGCGGTTTGCGTTTCATCGAGTAGAGGTTTGGGGTACTTTTTACTGCAAGTTTTCTCTTTCATGCAAGGTGAGTTATAATTAAAACTACCGCAAGGACCATGTATCATGTGCGATTTTACGTTTTCAAAAAGTTGGGGATCAAGTTCTGGGTCAGGTATTTTGGCATATATAATTTTGTCGATGTTATCCGGTGTGATACGAGTTACTAACCAAACTAAAATATGAACATACGGAAGGCCACGTTTTTGCCACTCCGCTGAATACATATGGCATCGCACTTCACCGAACAACTTTCCTTTAATTAATAGATTCATCATTTTTTTTACTTTTAGGTGAAAAACTCTCGCAATAATATCGTGACGATCGT
Organism: Orthosia cruda; assembly: GCA_964057195.1. Lineage (NCBI taxonomy): Eukaryota > Metazoa > Arthropoda > Insecta > Lepidoptera > Noctuidae > Orthosia > Orthosia cruda. Next base: position 21,218,079 of record OZ059845.1, read on the forward strand.
GAGATTTTTGGCCTGAAAACAAATTTTGTGTATTTTCTTCCCATTTAGGATTGCAGGTAAAAGTAATAAAAAGATCAGGACGACCATAGTGTCGAACATAGGTCATGGGGTCTTGTGTTCGCTCATGCAAGTACCTGGGCCCTCCGGTAAACGAAGATGGTAACACGACCATCTGACCCATTTGATCGGCATCTTGCCTACCAATAGCATCCTTTAAATGAATGTAACTCTCTGCGCGTAGCTTTGATTGGTTATTTTTTATGAAAGTTAATCTTTCTGTTTCAATCTTGGCGTATTCGTCTACCAAAAATTGACTAAAAAGAGCACAAAAACGCATCAGGTGGTTATCTTCCCCTTCTCTGATCATTATACGGTATGAATAAAAACTTGCCGCTGAAACAGTCTTTTTCAAAGACTTATTGGTCTTTGGATCACGTTGTAATATGGCAATGGAGTAACCATCTTCGCCGTAACAAAACAATAACGGATATTGCAAAGCATCATAAGACCTATGGGTTTCTTTTATTCGCTGTAAAGAATTAGAGCGACCTTCTATAACTATGTCTCGACGTTCAAATTGTTGGTCCGTCATCACCAGAGCCACTTCATTGACAGTTGGGGCGTTAAAACAACCTCTATGCCCTTCAGATGGCTTTTTATCAGCATGAATAACGACTTTGAATGAGTCATATGATGGAGGTACCTTGTCTATAGCAGTTTTCAAGTCCTTTATAAAAGGATTTACATCGTGAAGCATTTTCTGCAACTGCTTCACTAATCCCGGTTTTAAGTTGGGATGCCTAGAACACCTCAGGTTGGCTTCCCTTTCGTCTTCCCCAACAAAATAAACTTGTAGAAATTGTGCTTGGTGCCCTGGTTGTGGTAATAAGCTGCCCACTAAATGGTAAACTTGCCCTTGGACTTTAAAAGTTGGCATAAAACCATGCTCTATCATTTTTTTTGCTCCAAATGACGTCATTTAGAAGCAATTATTATATTTTCGTATGTTGCTTATAAAATGTTTATGATCGGGGTGCAGGTCCATAACTAAACTATAAAGGGGCTCAGGAAGACTGCGTAATACTTCTAGGTCCACTTTCCCACTACTACAGCACATCCCAGGTGTTTCATCTTTCCATTTTAATGCGTTGCACCACTGACACTTTTTATTCATATTACCGATACCGAGAACCTCATCACTTTCGTATCCAATCTCAGAACTGTAAGACATGCCTGACAGAAACTTGTTCATCCATTTTCTTGTAGCCACCTGCAGTCGTTGTCGAGATTGTGCAGCTCGATGCACCTCAGGGTGCGTTTGCTGGTACTCAGCTACAGCCTGCCTGTGCACCTCAGGGTGCGTTTGCTGCTACTCAGCAACAGCCTGCCTGTGCACCTCAGGGTGCGTTTGCTGGTACATAGCAACAGCCTGCCTATTTACTTCAGGGTGTTTACGCTGGTATTTAGCAACAGCCTGCCTATGCTTCTCAGCGTTTTTCTTTAAATACTTTTGTTCTGCCTGTTTAACTTGTTTCCTTCTCGTTTTGTTAGTAAATCTAGCTCTACGTTTCTTGTTTTTATTTTTGCAGGCCGAGCTAGTTTTAATTTCTATCGAAATGTCCGAATCAGTCGATGATAACGGTACAATATCAACGACCTCGGCGCGTCTCGAAGTAATTTTGCCAGCTTTTACTGAGATTGGATTGATTGTAGGATTTATTTCCACCCCAGAAAATTCATCCCCACCTGACACATATGCTTCAAAATGACCACCAGCTAGATCGCCTGAAAAGCGAAGGCGCTTAATTGGACAACCTTCAGAGCCAACTTTCACATACAACTTGCGATGGCGGTACACTTCAAAAACGAAGTTATATATTCTGCCTGCAGCGGTCAACTCACATATTGTGCCGTAAGTTGAAGGCAGAATCATATGAGCACAATATTCTTCTAGGGTGCTGTAGTTGTCACCACATCCTTTGTCAATGAAACCAGAAAACTCATCCCAGTGCTCCTTTACGTACTGAACAATTGTTTCACGTACTTCGAATCCCATCTCTTCGTTACCGTACATTAAATAAGAAAGAGATCTAAAAAGGCAAGCTCCGTCCCCTTTTATCGGTACTATAAAATGGGTTACCATTTTACCTCCAATATTTAGAATTTCAACAACCATATTGTTGCCACTAAATTGTTTAGCCTAATAAAGAATACCTATCTAACGCAGGAAAATACTAATCTATATAGTATCTACCTAATACGGTCTATTCTATAAATGAAGAAAAACCTAATCTATACGGTACCTATGTATTCTAAAGAAGAAAAGATCCTAATCTACCTATACGTACTTACTTATACCTATCTATACTATTCCAGGAAAAAACACAAATAACTACCACTAAACTACCTATTTGGTACAATACTATGCTATGCTACTTACTATACCTATTATCAAAACAAAAACCTTCTAAACTAACAAAACTTTGCTACAAAACCAATGAAGAAAAGAAAAGAAACTGTTCTCAGCAAAACAACAAAGTAGTCACGCATCAGTGGCGGCTGGTGGATCATAGAAGCAGTAGTGCACTTCACCAGCACACTATGTATTCGAATATGAAGTTGCGTTAGATTTACTTAAATTCACAGGAGCCTAAGTAAATCGGCAAACCATCTCGCTAGCGACTTCTAATTCAACGCCAACGCCATCTAGTTACGTCGTTGTACAACTTGACCAAAAATTCAAGTTGTAATAAATAACAACATTTTGCATATACATGAAACTTGGCACGTAGGTTCCTTTGGTAGTGTAGGTGAGCACTAATAAAGGATTTTTGGAAATTCCACCCCTAAGGGCGTGAAATAGGGGATGAAAGTTTGTATGAAAATCCGTCAGTTTTAAAGCCAGTATCTTCATATTTTGGGTTTAGGCTGAAGATTTAAAAAAAAAATTACACCTGTCTCAGCGATTTTGAAGATTCCACCCCTGAGGGCGTGAAATAGGGGATGAAAGTTTGTATGAAAATCCGTCAGTATTAAAGCCAGGATCTTCATATTTTGGGTTTAGGCTGAAGATTAAAAAATAATTTACACCTGTCTTTACACAAACTTTCACCCCTTTAGGGGTGGCATTCACAAAAATCCTTTCTTAGCGGATGCCTGCACAGTATAAAGTAAAAATTCCATGTCTCTAGACGATTTCCCTTTACACCCTCATGGGGATGGAATCTTCAAAATCGCTGAGACAGGTGTAAATTATTTTTTAATCTTCAGCCTAAACCCAAAATATGAAGATACTGGCTTTAAAACTGACGGATTTTCATACAAACTTTCATCCCCTATTTCACGCCCTTAGGGGTGGAATATCCAAAAATCCTTTCTTAGTGCTCACCTACACTACCAAAGGAACCTACGTGCCAAGTTTCATGATTGAAGCTTCAGCCGTTTGGGCTGTGCGTTGATGGTCAGTGAGTGAGTCAGTCAGTCAGTCACTTTCTTCTTTTATATGTTTAGATTAACGTTGAATTAAAAATGTTTCAAAGTCCTGGCGTGTAACTTGGCGACATTTGTGCCAGTGTTATTAAGAAAAATTGTAGCGTAAACTGATTAACCATTTGTGATCCTTAGCTTGTATTTAAGCGGTAAGAAAAAATAGTATTTCGTTGATTCATCAATCTTAATAAATGAATAGCATGATTCTCAGTATTAAGAAGACAAATTAATCAGAACCCCAGTTTGCAATAATCTTAAAATCCTAATAGATAAACTAAAATCAATATACATCAAAATTTTAATTACCATACAACATCACGATCAGGACTCCGTTATTATTTACGTCATCAACACCACCATTATATTTGCAGAATATCGAGTGAAGGCTCCTTTGTACTGTATCGTGTGTTCGTGTATTACCTATATACGCTTCCATTGTTTTGTTTTAACCCGTCTCTCAAAGCATGGAGGATGTAATCCATCAATGTACGTCGAATGAGTGACCATTGTTGTCAGTGCAAGGATATTTTTTTGATACTGCAGAATGGAAGTGTGATGTGATTCGTCATTGAAAGCTCGAGGGGTAAAAAATTACTTGCTCAAATTGATTTGAAATATTACAACGAATATTTTGTTACTGATACCAAAATTCCTAATAATTATCGACTAGTAAAAAACTATATATAGCACATCAGTTTTATCTCTATTACAAAAACCTAAAAATATCAAAATACTACCACAGGTTTTTGGACGAATTACTAAAATCTTAATATCACAGTTCAGCTAAAAACTTAATTTGGTACAATTCACATGGAATAAAAACAAAACAGAATCGAAGCTCTTATTTGAAAATGGAAGCCGTTCGCTAATTGTGCCCATATGCTCCTTCATACACCGTATATTCCTAGGAAATTGCGAAAGAAGACCTTGAAAGAAAATATAAACAATGGATAGAATGTAACAGAAGCTCTATCTTAAATCCAATAACAGAAATACATTATCAGCCGTGAACGCCTCCCCGGTAGAATGTTGATCGTAAAAAAACAGATAGGTATAGCCGATAAAATTATAATCATTTTTGTCTATATACTATGGTATTTGGTCGTCAAATTTTATTACATGCTAGGTTAATATCTGTTAACGAGGTTCCTCGAATCTTTTTATACCGAAACGGAGTAATATTGAGAGTTATTATCGTGGTCATAATAGTAAAAATGTGAGGAGATAGTCACTGGGTTACTGGTTATTATTTTACCATTATGTTTTATAATACTGTATTAATAATATTTCTCGAAATGTAACGCGTTTCTTTCGTTATTTTCAAACATTAGGTAACATAAGCTGTCTTTCTAATAAAACCGAGACAAACAGATATAAAACCTTTTAACAAAATGTATAATAATTTAATAATAGCGTGTATTTTTCAACAATCCTCAAAGTAACGGGCAATATGGTCAAGCGGCAATAAAGCCGATATCTTTGTGGAGTTTAGATACGTACTCATGTAATAGTTGTCTCCAAGTTGTAAAGAGAGCAACGTCGAAAGCAATAAAATGACCGATTAAATTGGTTCGCCGTCCAAAAGAGGAAACTTTGCATACGAAAAGTACCTACAAACCTATATACGTACATGGAAATGTTAATGCTCAATTTGAATCGAGTACTCATACTGAAAATGTATTTTGTTTCAATTTAACATCACAACAACCACACCTGCCACTTATGTGTTTATTTGCGAAACACGGGGCAAATAAATATATACAACGGTTTATTTAACTGTGTCACACCATAATTACAGTAGCTACTTATATTTACATATCTACTCAGCTTTATTTCAGTTCAGTAACATTCAATTTACGAAAATATAGACGTCATATTTCTCAAAATTAATTTCAATGACCCAATTTAAATACGTCAGCGATAAACAATTAAATATTCCCATCCTCATAAATAAAGTTAAGATATAATATAAAGGTAGGTGTTCAGTATTAACAACGCATCTCTACTCGCTTACCGTATATAAAATGAACGTTCGATAAAGACAATAAATTGGAATAGGAGCGAACATAAAATAAAATTAAAACTGTGTACACATGCACTGAATCATGGGGTCATGTGGACGTCCCCCGAGGATTTGGCAACCGATACACGACTGTGCACTTAGGTTCAGGCAGCTGGACCGGGGGGGTTCTGCCATCGATGTGATAATAGGCTTATATCTTAGCAGCCTGCGATTGATGTGCTTATGAATGGTGGTATTATTGTAATGGGTTAATTCAATAGCCCCTTTCGTTTTATGGCGGGGAAATCATAACCCGGAATCTTTAATGCCTAACATCATCTCTGAAATAAAATTTCGTGCAGGATCCCAGGCAAATTATTGGAGCAATTGTGTTGGTCCTACATACTAAAATATTTTTGATAACGTTCCGTGAAGGCTCCCGAACACAGGCGCGACGCGACAGTACGACAACGATACAAAAAAGGTTGTAGCATCGGAAGTACACGGAATAATAAATCAGTAAGCATTTACATTTCTCAGAAGTAGATATTGCTTGCAGACTGTCACACTGGTAAATATTGACAGTTAAGTACAGTGCACTTGAGTTGATAGTCAATTTGCTAAACAAACTCTTTTCTTGACTGTACAAACTTACAGTCTCAATACCAAGAAGGTCTGCTCAAGAGTTAACTATGTCCCTAAAGATTGACAGATATTATAGTTGACTTTAGTTGCCAGTCAATTTGCTAAAGAATCTGTTTTCGGGACAATGTTATTCTCAAAAGAAGGAATGACTGATCAAGTACCAACTACGTCCCGAAGAGGGTACAATCACGCGGAAACATCTGAGATATTTCGAGGAATACTCGTACATTAGTTGAGCATACTCGTGATATCAATAAGCATCGAAGAGCCATTTACTTGCCGTTCGAGATCGTCTCACTTCGCAACCTCGGGCTAAGAGCTATCCGGTGAGAATAAGGTGCCGATAAACTGCTCGTTTATGTTGAAATGTTGTACGTACAAGTTGTCACAATGTTAGAACTTTGTCATCGTCAGAATTATCTTTTGCCCGCGGATTCACCCCCACTAAAAGGTATCCTACATTCTTTTCTGACGTAAATATCTAAGCTACTTCCATCCTAATAAGTACACCTAACCTACTTCCATCTAAATAAGTATCTATACAAGCTGAACAAAATGCATCACAGTGAATAATAATGCTTTTCTGGGTTGTTCCCTAAACTAAGGACGATAGAAATGAATTAATGTATTGACTGCAAAATCTTTCGTAATTTTAATTCATGGTGACTTAAAACTATAAGTACGTTACTACGCATAGAGTAACTGACACATTTGCTGAAAGTCCGTGTTTTGAGATACAGCTGCACACATTCGTTAACATCGTTGCCTGATCAGAAAAATAAATACTTATCTACAAGAAAGCATATTTTAAGGCTATGTTTAAACAAACTGCAAAATGTGTACAATAACACTGCATTCGACAAAATTCACCGTAAATCTATTTGAGCGTAATTTTGATAAATGTTTAACCGGTTCGTGCCTGAAAAGTGGAATCAAAATAATTGTTGATAGAAATTTGAAGTCTTTTTTTAATGATAGTTTAATTACATCGTAAGTTTTCTCTTAGCCAATTTAACAGTTTACCCCATCCCAAACTGGGCTGTTTTACCAATTGCATCCCTCTTGCTTAAAAAATCCCAATGTCTTTCATAAGTTTCGTGGGCACCAACATTTCTTACAAAATCGCCAACCCGTCAAGACGGGTTCAAACTTATAATAATTATAGGTTTAGGTTTCCTCACGTTCCCCCCCGATGGGTTCCCGCATTGTCGAGGCGGGGAGGCTCATTATCACCCACGATGAAGTGAAGAGGAACCCGAGGAGGGGCCGCTCGTCAGGGCTTGTGCCGATAAGCCGACGACGTAGCGGCCAACATACAAAGTAGGTTGCGGTGCTGCCTAGGTGAAATCGCAAATGAAGCGGGCCGAGATGTCGTATGGGGCCTCCCATACTCATACGATATCGTGGCTAAGGGTTGGAGGCCGCGGCGGGAACGGAGTGCCGGTAAAGTGGTGTGCCGCTCTCCCTACCTTCTGCGGCCTAGACGGGGTCACCACCGTCTGATGGTGGATGCGATGGGGCCGCAGGGGAGGAGGACCACACCCACTCAAGTATCGTGAATCTTGAAGGTTCTTTCAAGATACAATAAAAAGCGTCTATACTGGTAAAAATCAATAACTTTTACCAAAATAATGAGGCGGCGAAAAAATACAATTATTTACGCAGGCCGTGACACTTTACATTCACAATCCCTTCCTATTCTTCTCTTCGTTTTACAAAAGCCTGCTAATAGTATATTAGGTATTCTGGGCACGCCCTTCGCCTATTACAAGGTACAAATACAAAGTGACAATCTAAAAACAAAACGTTTGTAAAGTGTAACCCCGAAATTGAAACCAACTAGAACGTACCTACCGCTACCTAATAATACTTTCGCAAAATAATACGTTTTATATTTGTAAGTATATTTTTTCTATACGAGTCAACACCGAACTTTACTTCTGTTGAATTGGATTTTGATTGTGTAAAAATACTTTATTTTTCGATTTTAATCAAGATTTTTGTATTTAGAACACAAAGTCAGTTTTTCAATCATAGTGTTACAAGATAGGCCAACGCCATCTAGTAACGAGAGGAAGAACTAGGTAGTAACTAGTGGCGCCATCTAGTATCGCATAGCGGAACTAATCTTCTCGTGGCGAATGGACTTTTCCAGAAGGTTCGAACCGAACATTCTGGAAGTTTCTAGTCGCTTCGGGAACAATGAGTTCGAAAATCGATTGTTCTGGAAGTTTCTCGAATTATCTAGAACAGTATGGAACTTTCTAGAAACTTCTTCCGTGCTATATAAAGAGCGGTCGGGTTCGTCATGAGTCAGTTTCGATTGAGAAGCGATAAAGAGCGATCAAAGCGGAAAATAGTGCGAAGTAATAGAATTGTTTAAGAAGTGTTTTTGTTTATTACAAAAACACTTCTTAAACAATTCACACAGTGATTAATTGAAGTCTGCTGTATAAATAATTTATCCCTGAACCCCAGCTCGTATTAAATTGGTGTCAGAAGTGGGATAAATTATGCCGGTTCTACCGAAGGAAGAAACGGAGGGGATGCGCACCAGGAGTCAGCGCCAGCAAGACGTAGACCAGAGGCGCTTTGGAGACGCTCCCTCACCGTCATCAAGTGGACAACGAGACTCCGCGGCGGCAGCGGCATCAGCTCAATCTCCGGTGACCCCTGACCTCGCTGCTCTGATGACGTTTATGCAAGAGCAGGCTCGCCGCTTGGAAGAGCAGCTGCAGCGCGACAAGGAGGAACAGGCTCGCCGTCAGGAGGAGCAGGCTCGCCGCTTGGAAGAGCAGCTGCAGCGTGACAAGGAGGAACAGACTCGCCGTCAGGAGGAGCAGGCTCGCCGCTTGGAAGAGCAGCTGCAGCGCGATAAGGAGGAACAGACTCGCCGTCAGGAGGAGCAGATTCGCCGTCAGGAGGAGCAGTTCATGGTAATCAAGGACCTCCGCACTGCAATTGGTAAGGAGATGAAAGAGGTAAAGGACCGGGTCCAGCAGCAGGAGATCCGCATCGCCGAATTGGAGAGAATTGTTCGTGGGCTCAAATCTGGAGGAGAGGCCGTGGCACCTGCGGTAATTGCGCCCTCGCAAGGTGCTTTTAAAGTGCCACTATTCGACGGCTCTTCGTCATGGTCTGCCTACAAGATACAGTTCGAGGCCGTCATGAAAGCGAATAGGTGGACCAAAGAACAGGCCTTGACTGCTCTAACCTTGGGTCTTCGCGACCAGGCCTTGATTGTGTTAGAGGCACTTGGACAGGACGTTACTTTCGAAAAGCTTCTGGAAGCATTGGAAGCTAGATACGGCGACGCGCACCTGGAACATGTGTTTCGCGCCCAGCTAAAGGACCGATCGCAACGTGTTAGTGAAACCCTACAGCAGTGGGCTCTGGAGGTGGAAAAGCTGGTCCGGAAGGCTTACAAGTCTTCACCTGTGCTGATCGATGGGAATCTCGTACAGGCTTTCACGGATGGGATCCGTGACCTGGAGGTTAGGGCTGCCGTAAGGCTAGGCCATTTTAAGAACATTAAGAACGCCCTAGCCTACGCTTTGGAGGTGGAAGCTGTACGACGGGACGATCGAGCTCACCGCATAAGGCAGGTTGTGACTTCACCCCGGTGCTATAGCTGTGGAGAGAGAGGCCACATCCGGTTGAGCTGCCCAAAGCGAAGGAGTCCCCATTGTGGAAGTCAGTCACCAGCAGCAGGAAAACCAGTAGACGCCAGGAGTAAGTGGCAGTTAGTGGCTGGTGATGAAAGAGCCCCAAGGAACTCGAGCTCACAAATTGTGTGTGAGTCACAATCATGTAACGGGAACACAACACTACACAGTAAGGCAGATGCTCTCTCGCGTAGGTCGTGTTCCGATCAAAGTAAGCCCTGTGCCAGGCAAGAGGCTGAGCAGGCAACATTTGTGAAAATGTTGAGGACGGATCTTAGCGAAGATTGGAAGGGAAACTTGCAGAGAGCTCAGCAAGATGACAGAGACATAAACCCGATCCTCGAATGGAAGAAATCAGGAGCGCCGAGGCCTCACTGGAGTGATGTTGCAGCAACCAGTTCCATCACCAAGAGTTACTGGGCTCAGTGGGAAAGCTTGGTTATCCAGGATGGAGTTCTGTGCCGGAAATGGGAGAATGCTCGCGGTGACCAGTGTCATCTACAAATGGTCGTACCTAAAGTTAAGGTGCCGGAGATCCTACAGCTCTACCACAATGGATGTTCAGGGGGTCACATGGGAGTTAAGAGGACTTTAATCAAGATCCGAGAACGATTTTACTGGATCCATTGTCGAGAGGACGTTGAGGAATGGTGCCGCAAATGCACAAGTTGTGCGGCTGTGAAAGGACCACAAACTCGTAGCAGAGGGGCGGGCACTAAAGGTTTACAATGTTGGTGCACCGTGGGAACGTATAGCATTGGATGTTGCTGGACCATTTCCAGAAAGCCAAAGCGGAAACAAGTACTTCTTGGTCGTCATGGACTACTTCACAAAATGGCCGGAAGTGTTTGCAATCCCCAATCAAGAAGCCGTTACGGTGGCTGATAAGTTAGTTCACGAAGTGTTTTGTCGGTTCGGGGTACCCTTGGAAATCCACAGTGACCAAGGCAGGAACTTCGAGTCAGAAGTGTTCAAGGAGACGTGTCGTGTGATGGGTGCTCACAAAACCAGAACTACTGCTTATCATCCGCAATCAGACGGGATGGTTGAACGATTCAACCAGTCACTAGAGAGATATCTTGCAAAGGTTGTGGAAAACAGACAGAAGGATTGGGATAAACACATTCAACCATATCTCATGGCATATCGCAGTGCTGTTCATGAAACTACAACGGTAACACCAGCTTTTGCTAATTTCGGCAGAGAACTACGATTACCTGCAGATCTAATCACCGGTATCCCGCCTGAGTCTCCACGCAATGTAACAGATTATGCGAATGAGCTACGAAACAGGATGGATGATGTATATGAGCATATGAGACAGACAGGTCAACAGATGTCTGAGAGGATGAAGACCCGCTACGATCGGAAAGCGAACAATAAGGGCTTCGATGAAGGATCTCTTGTATGGTTACATAACCCGGCACGGAGCAAAGGAAAATCGCCTAAATTACAAGCAAAATGGGATGGACCTTATCGCGTAGTTACCAAGATCAATGACGTCACCTACCGAATTCAAAAGGGACCCCGAGGTGCATCAAAGGTCGTTCATGTGGATCGGTTGGCCCATTATCATGGGTCTAACAATGCTCGGGACGAGCATGTCTAAAAGGGAGGCAATGTTACAAGATAGGCCAACGCCATCTAGTAACGAGAGGAAGAACTAGGTAGTAACTAGTGGCGCCATCTAGTATCGCATAGCGGAACTAATCTTCTCGTGGCGAATGGACTTTTCCAGAAGGTTCGAACCGAACATTCTGGAAGTTTCTAGTCGCTTCGGGAACAATGAGTTCGAAAATCGATTGTTCTGGAAGTTTCTCGAATTATCTAGAACAGTATGGAACTTTCTAGAAACTTCTTCCGTGCTATATAAAGAGCGGTCGGGTTCGTCATGAGTCAGTTTCGATTGAGAAGCGATACAGAGCGATCAAAGCGGAAAATAGTGCGAAGTAATAGAATTGTTTAAGAAGTGTTTTTGTAATAAACAGTGATTAATTGAAGTCTGCTGTATAAATAATTTATCCCTGAACCCCAGCTCGTAACAATAGTAACAGTTACTTTTTGTACGTAAAATATTAAGTTAATTTTATGTTATCGTACTTTTGTCCTTTCATTACAGGACAACAAGGTTTTTGGTAACAAAACTGGCAGAAAATAGGATGTTAGTGTTAGTTATATAGTGACGTGCAACGAAGCTTCAAAGCGTCCATTTTAAATGCAAATAATATTCGTTTAAATGTCCAGCCAGGTTTCCATTAAAGTTTAATTCGAATCCTTTGAAGAGCTGCTGATACTTAGCTGGCCAATGGTTCCGCTGTCTGTTGGATTTTCTGATTAAAAGGAAAGGTACAGGAGTGCTAAAGACTTTTTTTTAACCGTAATTATCTTTCTCATTTCCTGTTAAAAATATTTGTATTTCGTTTCATTGAAATAGAAATCCTGAAGTATTGTTGATTACATATTTGAAACACATAGGTTAATCTAGCTCGTGGCTAAATAATAACAGCATCACGGGTCGATCTTCAAGGTTAAGCAACGCTTGACGAGGTCGGTCAGTGGATGGGTGACCATTTCATCATACCGAGTTTGCTCCGTGCCTCGGCAAGCATGCTAAGCCGTTGGTCCCGGCTGTCATTTGAAGGTCTTCGGCAGTCGTTACGAGTAGTCAGAATCTTGAGATCTGACACCAGTCTAGCCAAGAGGTATCGTGTTACCCAGTTACTGGGTTATGGAGGTCAGATAGGCAGTCCATGTAAAACACTGGTACTCAGCTGAATCCTGTTAGACTGGAAGCCGACCCCAACATAGTTGGGACAAGGCTTGGCAGATTGATATAGGTTGCTCAAAATAAAATCTCTGTTTCTACGAAATAGGATCATGATTCAAAACAACGAATTCGAGAAACCTATTAGCTGAGTAACTCCTGGTTCTAAATAGAAGCCTTTTACAGCAATCAGTTCGGGAATCGATTTTCGTCAGACAAAGATGACTTCACGTATGTAAAATTCGGTCCTTCCCGGACAGGAACTGAACGGTATTAGGTCCTACATTAAAATTGATTGCACGTGTCGATATCCTTTTTGGGGACTCATTTTCTGCAATATAAAAGGAAATAGTACGAACCGTATTAAACTCCGTTTTTGTTTTCTTACCAGAAAAAAGACAAAACTAGCCTGAAGCGACTTTTTATGCTGATGGTTCCTGCGTCAATATTTTATTTTGTGAAAAAAATTGCCCATTTTGGTGTTCTTATGGTTATAAAAAAAATATAGCAGCTATCTCTGCCAAAGAACTAGACTAACACTTCTACTACACAACGAACTAGGCTACACCGCTACATATCAAGAAAAAATTAAGAATAAGGTTAAAATATATTAAGATTGTTAAGATAATATATTATTAAGATAGCAGCATTAAGGGTGAGGCCAAATAAACGTAATTTTGTAAATTGTGAGTCGCGTAAAATGCGTTGCGGAATTTGTGGAGTTTCTTTTCCGTTCTTCTCCATAACAAGCTACATTTCCGAATGGACGGTAGAATCAATTATTATTACATTAAATATCTTTTTTTGACGTTAGAAAGTGCCGCTTAATGCCCTAATTGAATAAAGAAATTTTGATTTGATTTGATACGCTGCATTCGGTTTCATACCAAATTCCTGTTTGTGCCACACGGCGACGCAAAATGGTTTGTCTGCTGACTCACGCACACTATTTCAACCGAATTGCGCTCTTGCTGAGGAAGAGAAGCGAGGCAAGCGTCAGCGCCCCGTACAAACGAAGTAAAGCAACTGAAATTACGTACGTCCGTCTGGCAGCCTAACCAAATTTCAGTTGAACGTAAATTCCGCGATGCATTTTACGCGACTCACAACTTTGACGACGAAACTCGACGACGATGAGTCCGACGTTCCCGAGTTACGTTCGTTTGGCCTCACCTTATGTCGTAACTTTGTACTGACCGTCTCTTTTAATGGAGTAAAGATTTCTTATTGATTGACATTAAGTAACTCTCATTAAGTAATCTCATTATTATTGGTAACCATTTGAACCAAACCTCCATTCCGGAAGAAACATCTGTCAAGTATACGCTAGACTTACCTAACAAACGTGCACATTTGCTATTGGGTCAAAGTGAAACCGACCCAGCTCTGGAATGCATTACTGTGGTTTTATTACATGATATTTCATGTATGTAGTTGACACGAGTCGTGGCTGCTCTTTGAGATATGAACTAGTGTTGTGTATTTGCATAGTGTTGTGCGCTATCAATTTGGTGGGTTCCATGTTAGTTAGGGTTAGTGCTTATTTACAAAGCAATTCATGGTACACATATTGTACGAAATGGACTGTTAGAAATAGATTTAGATTTCAAATCTAGTAGTTATAAACGAAATCCACGCAGACGGCTCTTACAATTGCAGCAGCGAGGTTGTTGCTATCCAGAAAAACAGCTTTAAGCAAAAATAAAAATCAGCAACTACTATTTGCTCACACCGGCCACAGCACTTGTCTCACCGCCGACGATCAGCGAGTAGTGAGTAAAGCTAGAAACTAAATACTAGTTGGCGAGAAGCAAGAAGCGAGTGGGTAGTTCCGATAGTTTTGTCGCTCAGCTATAAGCGAGTGTTCTTGTATGACGGGTGATTACTCACACCACTTGCTCGGATCAGCCCCAGTGTAGGTAGAAATGAGTAAGTTCTGTAGCCTAAGCGAGCAAGCGAGCATCGCTGAGCAAGTATAACTTTGATAGCTCTTGTCGCTGTGTCAAACTTGTGGTGAGAGAGTACTCGCCGGCAGTGTGAACAGCCAGCGATCGATAAATTTGTTTAGTTTATTGACAAGGGATCTTAATCTTCTGTACGTTTCTTCGGCGAGAAAATAGTCTAAAGCTAATCGCTTACTCGTCGGCGGTGGGACCAGTGCCATAGAGACCTAGAGGTCACTTGTCATTCCTTAGAGCCAAGTTTTTCTAATAGGACTCGGGCAATTCCATAGTAATCATCCGCGGTCAAGTCACTTGTATAATTTGACACCAAATTTCACCCAAGTGACTTTGTTAGATTGTGAGAGAAGAGGTAAAGTTTGTGTCGTTGTAGGGGGGTAATCTCTGGATCTACTGAACCGATTTTGAAAGTTCTTTCACCAGTAGAAAGCTACATTATGCTTGAGTGTGATAGGCTATAAAATATTTTCAAATAGAGACCCTTATGAAAATTGCAATAATGTAACCCAAAGTAGCAAAATGTTGCCTGTAAAATTCATTCTTTGGCGTGCGCTGAGAAAACTATTGAGGAGACATGAAAAATATTAGGTAGGTAGGGTAGAGTAGGTTCCACCCAAAAAAAAAAGGGTGGAGTAGGTAGGGTAGATAGGGTAGACAAGGTAGGCAGGGTAGGCAGGGTAGGCAGGGTAGGCAGGGTAGGCAGGGTAGGCAGGGTAGGCAGGGTAGGCAGGGTAGGCAGGGTAGGCAGGGTAGGCAGGGTAGGCAGGGTAGGCAGGGTAGGCAGGGTAGGCAGGGTAGGCAGGGTAGGCAGGGTAGGCAGGGTAGGCAGGGTAGGCTGGGTAGGCTGGGTAGGTAGGGTAGGCAGGGTTGGCAGGGTAGGCACGGTAGCTAGTTGACGGGAGCGAAGCCCCGGGGATCAGCTAGTTGTAGATAATTGACAATTAAAATTAGTAATTTTTTTGAACTTCATTAGTTTTTAGTAGCCAACAGTATTCTGTGTTATTTAAATAATGAAACAGTGTTTGTCAGGTAGGAGATGTATTCAGTAAAAGTGGAAGCGGTTAAATGTGGTAGACGTGAAAGCTTTCTTAAACGAGTCAAAAAACGTTACGTTACTTATTTTATTTCGTTGTAACGTATTGAACATTGAACATAACGCACCTCCGCTGATGTGTTCAATTGTTTGTTTGACAGAGTGATTGAAAGCCTCTGCCGTGTTCCATTTTGAAACACCATTTCACCTATTATTGGCATTGACAAGTGGAGTTAAAGTCGCCACAAGTGCCTGCTCACAAATATTTAAGGGTATATTAACATTCAAATCAAACTTAATAATGTATATACACTTGGCTGGTCACTATTAATGTTGTGATGTAGAAATTGATCTGGGGCGGTTGACTGAAAGCAATAAGCTTGTTGACAACGGTCATCGAGCAAACTTTTGTAATAATACCCATTTCTGGGTAAACCTTTATTAAAAGATGGATATTACTCAATATACTGTTGAGCGTTTGTTTTGTTAAATGAACGTTTTGAAAGTTTCCCTCTGTCTGACGTGGCGAGTGAGTGAGCGAAACTTTAACAGCTGTGAGCACTACAAACGTTTGAAATGAAAACTATTAAAATGGGAATAATGTTATTGGTTTAAGGCCTTGGGAGAATCAGTCTAATCAACAGTTGTTTCAGCAGTTATTGTCAGATTGTTAACGTTATTCTCACTATTCGAACCCTAGTTCCAGAAAACAAACTAATTCTACGAGAATAACGCAATTCCTGGAAGGGATCATTGTACCCATCATTATGAACAAATACAATGTAAAAACCGGACTGCTTAAGAATTGAACTAAAAAGACGTAAACAAGAAGAAAATCATACGATGCAGTCGGAGGATACATCTTATTTTGGTCAGCCAGCTCGCGAATATGTATCCTCCGACTGCACAGTATGATTTTTTTTTTCTTTAAGAAAAACTTTGCCCCACACTAGGAATTTCTTCCTGTATCGTGGGTGCGTTTATAAACATATTAACTCACATGCACAACACCCAGAGCCGGAACAACTATCTGTAGGGCCATATCCAATTCTAAAATGTGTGATTTTCTTCTTGTTTACGTCCTTTTAGTTCGATTCTTAAGCAGTCCAGTCTTTTTGATTTTTTATTAATAAATTGCTTTATTTCTTTTACACCCTTTATAGAACAATAATTCGTGGTGTTGTACAATAAAATATAGTGCTTAACAAAAAAAAAATAGTTAATTGATCTGTGCTATGTATATGTTGTTTGATAACATACTTTCTATTCGACTAAATCACTTAAAAACATTGCCTTACAAAGCTAAATTTTTCATAGAAAATCTTTTTAGCTGCAAACGAAAAGTATCTCGATTTAACTTCAGTAGCGTGCGTCTAACAAGCGAACCGATCTGTGCGAGACAGTGATGACCGGTACAAAAGGAAAGCAACTTATGTTCTGCAGTTGGCACACCTGTTAGGGTGAAACGGACATGTTTTGAAACAAGCTGATCATGTCTTTGGAACTCTGGAGGAGTCCTTTCTTTAGTTACTTACAAGTTTTTTTGCGTGTTTAACTTCAAACGATTAGGTTGAGGTCTTTGAGATAAAGGGAGAATTCTTTGAGAGGCATTGGGACAGTTTTGCAGTGTAGTTTGTAGTCGATTTAATAGAATGGTTAAAATATTTTTAATTAGATCTTGTAGACTTGTAACTTAAGAGCTGAAACTACTTACTAAAAAGCCGTTTCTTTATTGAGAATGGACGTGCAGAATCCTTCTTTAACTTCAGATTTTCAAGATAAATCAGAGTTCAACAAATCGCGGGTTAGAAGCAGTGACAAACAGCGCCAGTGTGGTGCCCCTTCTCAGGACATGTATCACCTCCTTTGCTGCCCGTCGTGTACAAACACCTGCAACTTGCATTTAAACGAGGCCAGTGATAAAGCTGTAAAGATTGCTAAATACAAGAAAAATAAGAAGAAGCCTTTGAATACAAACGGCATGCTTTTTTGTTTGACTTGTAAGTATTTTAAACCTACAGAAATATTCATAATTAATTTCGATTTGGTAGACAGACCAAGCAAAATAATCGAACAAATCCTAGACCAGGGATGGCGGCCCGAATGTTTTGGGCACGCTAAAATACGTTTATTTACCATCTAGGGAATTTGCAAAAGCAGAAATTACAACAACTCCTACTTTTATTTAAATACAACATCATCATCTGCCTAGTCTTTTTCCCAATCATGTTGGGGTCGGCTTCCAGTATTACCGGATTCAGCTGAGTATAGCCCTCGCCAAACTTATTGGCCGCCCTGAAGTTGGTTTACCGGATGCGCGAGGCACGAAATGGTGATGTTTTTGTATGAGATTTCCTACTGCGCAGCCATTCTAGCCAACTTCAGGGCGGCCATTAAGATTGGCGAGAACTATACCAGTGTTTTACATGGAGCGACTGCCTATCTGACCTCTACAACCGTAACTGCGTAACACGGTACCCCTTGGCAAGACTGGTGTCAGATCTCAGGCTTCTGACTACCTGTAACGACTGTCAAAGATCTTTAAATGACAGCCGGAACCAACAGCTTAACGTGCTTTCCGAGGCACGGACGAAACCTCGCTATGTTGAAATGGTCACGCATCCACGGACCAACCTCGTCAAGCGTTGCTTAACCTTAAAGATAGACCCGTGCGGCTGTTATTATTTAGCCACGAGCGAACATAAAACTGTAAATAAATATTAGGATTGCTGTAAGAATTTCTGGGTGCAAATAAAAAATTGATTAATTCATAGCATTTAGTGTTTTATTTTTTGTCATGACAAAGTCAAAATTCTTTGGTGGCTTCATTGTCACATAAAAAAAATTATAATATAAATGGCACGTTTTCTAATAAAGTTTCGCCATCCCTGCCCTAGACTGCCACTAAACTAAAAATCTGATAAATTAATAAAAGAACGTGATTTATTAAAACACATTGAAAAGCGATAAAGTAACGCTTTAGAGAGTTGTTCATGTAGAAAGCATGAATGTAACTTGATTAACGAAAGGGCTCCAACGTGTGAACATGAGTATACGTGTCATAAAGATTCACATCAGACATATTTCATGCCGCCATATTGGATGACGTTTGTCCTTCTGAAAGGTCAAGTGCGCCAACTGCGTGGTACAGACCTTCAAACCCACGCGCGTCATCGTTTAGCACCTACTTAAAGTAAAATAAAAATATAAAGATGGTAGGTATTTACCGGTGTGTATAACTGGATATTTCTAAGGTAATCTATGCAAATAAATAAAATTAAAGTGTCTGCATGTAATATCAAAATGACAACGTTTTATTGAATGCATCTGAAAGTATATACTGTGCTCCCTACTAATAACAAATAAGCAATTTTTCAGGTTTATGTCTGTCTGACGGTCTTTTTGTTCCAGGTAGTCTCCGAAATGGCTGGACCGATTTTGACGGGTAGATTTTAGACTTTCACTGGTAGATAGATGATGTTATAAGGAGGCGTATAGGCTACATTTTATCCCGGAAAACACCATTGGAAAAGTTAAAATTAGTGTTTTAAAATACGAGTTCGACGTGGACGTAGCCGCGGGCAACAGCTAGTAAAAACTGGCCAAGTGCGAGTCAGATTCGCGCTCGAAGGGTTTCGTACCATTATCGCAAAAACGGCAAAAAAAAACACGTTTTTTGTATAGCTCCCCACACTTAAATATTAATTTTATTCTGTTTTTAGTATTTGTTGTTATAGCGGCAACAGAAATACGTCATCTGTGAATATTTCAACATCCTAGCTATCACGGTTCATGAGATACAGCCTGGTGACAGACGGACAGACAGATAGACGGATGGTGGAGTCTTAGTAATAGGGTCCGGTTTTTACCTAAAAACAGGTTGTGGATTTATTATAATGCCATTCTTTATACATAGTGTCACATCACTATTAGGTGTGAACATTTTGGAAAGTAGTTTTCCAGCATGTTGAATTTTTTCAGTGTCTTACATAGACGGTCTTAGACTTGCAGATATCATACAGAAAATTGCGAGCATCAAGCCTGCAGCTTCTAAACGAGCCGAACAAGACAAAATAAACTTTTTACAAAAAAATATTACCGAAATACCAAAAATAAAGTTATTTTTCACATTTTAGTTTTCTTATTTAGAAGTCGGTAATATTTTTTTGTAAAAAGTTTTTTTTTATTTTCACTTTTTGGCTAACATATTTTTTTCGAGTTAGGTACATTTAAACATATAAGTGTTACGAATTTTTGAAATCAACTCTTGAAATTCTTTATTTTGATACCCCACATTTTTGGTTTTGAGATACCACAATATGGCGCCCAAAATGCTCCATTTTTCTATTTTCCAATTTCAATGTAGCCAGTGACACTCGCAATATTAAGACAAATCGATTGACGTAAGTAATTAACATCATCTAAATCGGCCAACGCGTTCGGTCTCTGGAACGCCACATAGAAACAAACATACATAGACTGATAAACACATTACCCTCCTTCGGCAGTAGGGTAAAAAAATACTCTATATGGCTGATAGTTCCAGATTCTAGGCAGGCTAAGTAAAGGATCACCTAGAACACTAATCAAGCTATCACGTTTCACACTTGACTGCTGTTTATTTTATTCATAGGTACTCCCACGTTAACTTCTGATCAAGGGTTCACGTTCAAATTCTCATTAGTAGACCTGTGTCGACGCTGAAACCCAATTTCTTTTATACCATGATGAACGAAAACGGTATATCTTCTTGTGAATATAAAACAAGGTTAGGTTTATTGATGTGAAACATCTATAGGCGCACGTGAGACCGATTTCTGGCGTGGCGACGCGTCGCCACGCGCAATCGACTGTGCGTTTCTCTCTCACTCGATCCGGCGTTAAGCCATCTCTTTCGCTCCACTGAGCTCGGATACCTATAATGTATACTCTGTTTATTACAGTACTCGTAACCTGTGTTTTTCTGGTAAATAAATCATTTTTCTGTTCTGATAATAAAATGTCTGACCGTGATAATTTAGAGAGTGGAAGTGATCAGCCTCCTGCAAAGAAAGCAAAATCACACTATGACACATTATCAACTCATCAGTAAGTATTTATTAGATATCTTAATAATGTTATGTCCAATACTTTCGTATCGTACTTCAGTTACCATCGACCAATTGTCACAGTAATACCGTTCTCAGAGGCAACATCGAATGTAACTATTACCGAAGTCACTGATTAAACTAATTGAGTAGTTTCGATTTAAAATAAATATGTAAATTTTTGTATTTAATGAAAATGAATGTTTATTTAATAAAAAATCATCGTTATCTAGAAAAAAAAATCGTTATATTTTTTATTTTATTTTATTGACATTTTTAGTTCCTACCACAATCTGTTCTTTTCTGCATACTACTTTTACGAAATAACGTCGATGTTTCACATCTACCAGGCGTCCCGTGACGGCTCCATTTTTTTTATTTCAATAACGAGGTTTTTGTTCTTGATACCCTCGTGTTTGTCTTTTAGAGCATCTGCCATTCTGAATCCCGATTTTCTCTTCTCTTTTTTTTTTATGTTTAGTTTTGATTTAAGATTCTATGTCATGGGTTTGGTATCTTTACTTGTAGGTACTAAGTAGGTTAACAATGTTTTGAACAAATAGATGAGTGATTTCGCTCATCAAATAGTATTATCACAAGAGCATAGACTTACCCACAAATTCTAAAAACGTATTTAATTGAACATCCCTCCTTAAATCAGCTTTAGATTAATGGCCAAAAAAACCACCTCGAAAAAACAATTTAAAAGGCATTACCAGCGAATTATCTTCCTTAAGACCGGCTTCAGTTTCATCAATATTTTATTCAGTCCTTGTTAAATCGACAGCTCCATAATCAGATTATGTTCGTATCTAATAAATATCATGTTTTAATCTACACACAGAACAAAACGAAGCGTTTGGCGCACAATAAATAAAGCTTAATATGTAGGTTCAGTTTTCTTGTCACGTTTTTTCGTCATTTAAACGTCCCTCCAACAAATGGCTCGGAACATAACTACATCGGCGACCGTATATCTACTAAGATAAATAAAACAGGAGAACAGATACACACTTTTTGTCTGCGATAGAATCGAGGAAATGACACCCTTGTCCTTAGATTAGGAATTCAGAGAAGATTGAAATTATTGGACGAATGGAATAGAACATTGAATTGTAATAGCCATGATCACTATGGTCAGTCAAGACGGTAAGGCCCTGAGCGCTTAAAGTATAATAATCGAGTTAGCAGGGCCTAGAAAAAATCAGCATGTTAAATCTTTCGTATACATAAATCCTATAATATATTTACTTTACGTAATATTCTGCAAGCTCATCAAAATTAAATGCTTTAACTTTAATGATAATATAAATAGCTTTAAACATCGAATAGTTTGTATAAAAGAGATGCTCTTAGCGATAATTACGTGATTAATCTTATTATTTAATTCAGCCAATGATTTGGTATCAGAAATTGATATTGATAATAATTTAAATTAGAAATTAGGACAATAGGGACAACCTCTTGCAAAATTATACAGGATAAAAATTGCAAAATAAAATCAAATAAAAGTTTAAATTCGGTAAATAGTATTAACCTGGTGCATCAAAATATTCAAGGATTTATGAACAAAGATTTAGAAGTAGAATTATTTATGAACTTTAACAGTATTGATATTCTTTGTATAACAGAACATTGGCTTAAAAGCCACCAGTTATTGTTCAATTTTAATAATCACCAGGTTGGTAGTTCATTCAGCAGAGTTAATGCTATACATGGTGGCTCATTGATTTTAGTAAGTAACCAGCTTAAATTTAAAGACCGTAAGGATATTGTGAGCCTATCTGTTGAGCGGACAGTTGAAATAGCTTGTATAGAATTGGAGCAGTTTATTGTATTAAGCGTATACAGACCGCCTTCAGGATTGTATGACTGCTTTGAAAAGGTAATGGATGAAGTGTTACACAAGATTTGTAACTCAAATAAATCCATTATCACTTGTGGTGATTTTAATGTTAATTTATTAGAAAACTCAGGTTCTTGTAGTAAAATAATAAGTCTGTTTCAGTCCTACAATCTTGTAAACCTATTTTTGGAGCCCACAAGAATAACCCCAACTAGTGCTACATGCTTAGATAATATTTATACTAATGTTATACCAGTCCACAAAGAAATTATAAATTTACTAGATTCTGATCATTGCGGGCAGAGGATTACTATACCAAACCAAAACAACAAAGTGGCTAAAAAGGATATCACTGTTAACCCCAAAACTGCAAGTCGCTTGGCAGCTTTTAAAGTTAAACTCATTAATAAATTACAAATTTTGTCAATTGATGCTGATCCTAATCATCTATATGATGATTTTTTTAGTATATACTGTAAACAATTTAATTCGACCTTTGTTCCAAAGACTATCTCCGTTAATAGTAACGCATCATTCAGTGATTGGGCTACCATTGGTATTCATAAAAGTAGAACACGGCTTTATGAGCTGTACAGTGAAAGGACTTATGTAAACACTGCTGAATTTAATTTATATGTTAGAAATTATTCAAAATTATTTAAAAAAGTTTGTTGTTTGGCCAAGTCGCGTTATTTGAGCTCGAAGATTAAAAACAGTAGTAATGTTATTAAAACGACTTGGAATATTATTAATAGTGAAACGGGAAGATCTGGTAACCGAAATTTTGACTACGGCCTGTCTATTAATGGCAACATCATAAAATCAGACTCACAAGCCGCAGTGGCCTTTGAAAATATCTTTTCAGATATTCCCATTTCAACTACTAAATACTTAAACTCATCACCTTCTGTTGCTGAGTCTTTGCTAAAAGAAAATGTTAATGTTTGCAATTCGGAATTTCGTTTTGAACATATTACTTGTAAAGACATAATTAAAACCTTTCACACTTTAAATGTTAAAAAGACTGCAGATCTGTGGGGTCATTCTGTAGAAGTTGCTTAGACTATTATTGACATTGTCGCACCTAGTTTAGCTATTATCTTTAATAATTGTATCGACTGTGGGGAGTTGCCTGACCTTATGAAATATAGTAAAATAATACCTTTGTTTAAATCAGGTAGTACATCAGACCCTACAAATTATAGACCTATTTCAGTACTACCTACGTTTAGCAAAATATTTGAGAAATTAATTTTAGAGCAATTGCAAAGATTTTTTAATAAACATAAATTATTACATAGCAAACAGTTCGGTTTTACAAGGGGTCGTTCAACTACTGATGAAGTGTGTTGAGCTTTTAGGACATATTTATAATGCATGGGAAGATAAGTGCGATGCCTTGGGAATCTTTTGTGATTTGTCCAAGGCTTTTGATTGTGTTTTTCATGAAACGCTAATCAGGAAACTCCGCCACTACGGGATCCGGAACAGCGCTCTGGATCTTCTTACTTCATATTTGAGTAATAGGATTCAGACCGTTGACGTTAATGGAAAAAGATCTCCTGGATCTATGGTAACAATGGGAGTCCCGCAGGGCTCGATTCTTGGTCCTTTCTTGTTTCTTATTTATAATAATGACTTGCCTTACCTCATAAAGGATAACCATGATATAGTGTTGTTTGCGGATGATACTTCACTTTTGTTTAAACTTAAACGTCAGCAGCTGGATACTGACGATGTAAATAGCGCGATCTCAAAAGTAGTTCACTGGTTCAATGTTAATAATTTACTTCTTAATGAAAAAAAAACCAAATGCATTAAGTTTACCCTACCTCACGTTAGGCAGGTGAAAACCGATGTGTTGATAAAGGGCGAAGAATTGAATCCTGAAAATAGCACAGTATTCTTAGGCTTAACATTGGATGCTAAGCTTCAGTGGGGCCCACATATAGATAAATTGTCAAAGAAGCTAAGCTCCGCAGCATATGCTGTTAGAAAAATTCGTAATTTAACTGACATAGAGACAGCCCGTTTAGTTTACTTTAGCTATTTTCATAGTGTAATGTCGTACGGTATTCTGTTGTGGGGAAATGCCGCCGACATCCAGACTATCTTTGTTTTGCAGAAAAGAGCTGATCGATCAATTTATAAATTAAGCCCGAGACACTCTCTCAGAGAGAAATTTAAGGAGATTAATGTAATGACTATGCCTTCTCAGTATATTTATGAAAATCTTTTATATGCCCATAAAAATATAAAATTGTTTATAAAATACAGTGATATCCATAACATAAATACTAGGAACAAACACAAATTTGTAGTACCTACAACAAGGCTCAAGAAAATAGGTGGCTCGTTTAGATGTCAATGTGTACGCTTTTATAATAAGCTTCCAAGCCACGTACAAGATCTAAGTCTTAATAAATTCAAGTCTTTCATTAAACGTAAGTTGTGCCAGAAAGCGTTTTATACAACAAAAGATTACATTGAGGACAAAAAGGCTTGGGATTGAGCTGCTCCAATTAATTTTGTTTTTTTATTATATTTTGCACTATGCATTTTGTTATTATAAATATTTTTATTTATTTTTTTGTTTTCTTGCAATGACAAGAATATTTACTTTTTAAAGTATTATATTATTTTATTTTAATTATTGTGAATGTGAAGACTATGTGGAGTTTTTTTTTTTTTTTTTTTTTATTTATCTTAGTTTTTAATCATGGTCTGGCAGTTTGAGTAGTTTATGCGGCCTACCCGAATGTCCTTTCTTTGGTATTGTTCGTCGAATCGTTGAGCTCCTTAAATTCTGAGTTGAGCTGCTCGGTTATTGACAAATGCGTGCACTGACTGGACAGGTCCACTCAATCTGGCTGGTTCTTTCCTCAAAAGACCATTTCAGACATCAGTCTACATGGTCTTCACATGATCTAATCAAGATTTTGTCAGGACTTTAAAAGAGACTGTGACCTCTGAGTTTGTTTCGGCCTTTCTTCTCAGAGTAGTCAGATAGGAAACGCCGACCTCATCTAGTTTTAAAAATATGTTCGACATGTAAAAGTGTTTGTACAAACCAACTTACAGAAATAAAATCATTTATCATTAAGCTCTTAATACTTTGAATAAATAACTCGGTTTTCTTAAACCCTCTCTTTGCCATATTTAGTTTAAAATAGAAAAATAAGTTTTTCATTAAGATATGAAAGTGAAACTTTACATGAATGGTATAATTGAAATATTTATATCTACCTTCTGCCATTAGCTTTGCCCGCGTGGAAGTTGTAAATTATTTCTATATATAATTAAACTAAAGTGGGAAAATCTTTCTTTTTATCCTTTGTCCTATTCCAATGGTCTATCCATGTGCTAAGTTTCATCCAAATCCATTCAGCCGATAAGACGTAAAAGGTAACAGACAGACAGATTGCCTTTCTCATTTATTAACCGACTTCCCATAAAGGAGGAGGTTCTCAATTCGGATGTTTCTATTTTTTTTTTATTTACGTTCGGGCATAACTCCGTCATATGTAAACAAAATTATGTTTTTGTTTGAAAGTGGTTTGTTCCGAAATGGTGCCATTTAAATTTTTTAAAGATCTGGAGCCATATTGCGTAAGTGCGCAAAGAGTTTAAACTATCCAACCGACCCAATCGACCAATCACACAAAACGGAAATCTACATCGCGTCATTCATCTCGCATGTGGTTGGTCGATTTGGTCGGTTGGATTAGTGTTATTGCATAAGTGCGCAAAGAGTTTAAACTCTTTGCGCACTTATGCAATACGGTTGCTGATGAAGAACTGGATATATACAACAGAAATCTTCTATAAATGACGGCAAATCTCTCGGAATCGCTGAAATCGCATGTCTTTTTATTGTTTACACCATTTCATAACGTACATACCACTAAAAATTTAAAAATAAAAACTTTTTTACAAAAAAATACAACTGACTTCCAAAAAATAAAAACACTACAAAGTGAAAAATAATTTCAATTCCGGAAGGCGGTGTCCAAAAACGAAGAAACGAAAACAGGCACACTGGCTTCCAAAATTGAAGTTATTTTTCACTTTGTAGCGTTTTTATTTTTTGTAGGTCGACTGTATTTTTTTGTAAAAAAGTTTTTTAATAATACGAGTAGTATGGATTCACTTAAGCCCTATTCGGGATTAAACAGAACAGGACGATGTTTAAGATATAGTCGGGAAGTAGGATTGTAATGTATTCATTCCAATCTCGACCTAAATCCTTTTTGTTATTTTCTGTCCCCAATCCAGACGTCTTTGGGAGGAGCAAACCTCCAAAATTGCAATCACGCAAATTGAAAATTAATGGACCGCGAAATCCAATTTTGCATTAAAGCTTTTGGTAGGTAAGTAGGCACTCGCCCAGGCTCCGCTCGGAGTGGTCATGGTATCATACTTATTAATGGTTTTAGAGACAAAAGTAAATGAAAAATATTCGAGTTGTTTTGCAAGTGGAAGGATAACAAAGAATTCTTTTGGGTAAGCTATTGTACACGAAATGAACTAAGATAAACAGACAATCTTGTACTCTTTTGTATTATATTGGATATCATGACTCAATATTCGATTTATGTTCATAAAATATTTTTTTGTAAGCTCATGTGTAAAAACATAAAATCCTAGTTCTCATTTGGAAATAAAGAATTATGAAAAATGCATATTTCACGGGCCATCAAAATAAATTGAACGTGACTTTAGCCGCTTTGCTGTAACGACAATTTACACAGTAAAAATATATATTTTTAATGGTATACGAGTACAAAGACTGTGTCTCGAATTACAGACCAATATCGCTTCTCCCTTCTTTATCTAAGGTTCTTGAGAAGGTTATGAACAGTAGGCTAATTTGTTACCTTGAATCTCAGAAACTACTCTCAAACAATCAGTTCGGTTTCAGAAAAAACAAGTCCACTAACGATGCTATAAAAAACCTAACTTCTGCCATTGTTGATGACCTGGATTCGGGGAAGAAAACCATAGGGGTGTTCCTGGATCTAGCAAAAGCATTCGACACGGTCTCAGTTCCCCTGCTCCTTGCAAAAATGGAACATCTGGGAATCCGTGGCATAGCTCTTAAACTTTTTACAGACTATATGTCTAATAGAACAATGAGCGAATAGCACATGAGTGAGCTGGAGAGCCCCAAGGGAGTGTTCTGGGACCCACGCTTTTCCTTATATATGTGAATAACTTGTGTGATTTAAAGTTAAGGCAAGGTCAAGTCTTTGCGTACGCAGACGATACAGCTCTTTTATTTAGCGGCAAAACATGGCAAGAAGCAAATAAAATGGCTGCAGAGGGCATTGGAATTGTCTCAGACTGGTTACACTCAAATCTTCTTACCCTAAATACACTCAAAACTAAATACATAGCATTTAGTTTAACAAAGAGCAGTCAACCACCTCCTAACATTATTCAAAGAAAGGCCCACACATGTAATATCTCGGGGAACTGCCCTTGTCATGTACTCTCCAAAACATCTGCAATCAAATACCTAGGTGTGAGCATTGATCAGCATTTAAACTGGAAAGAACATATCTCAACCCTTACATCTAGAGTTAGGAAACTTATATACGTCTTTAAAAATATACGTAGTTTTTGTCCACCAAACTTATCCTTGTTAGTATATTTTTCCTTATGCCAGTCCATTATAACTTATGCTATAACAGCATGGGGAGGTGCTTCCAAGACTGTTCTTATTAGATTAGAACGAGCGCAGCGTGCAGTTCTTAAGGTATTGACTCACAAAAGATTTAGGTACCCCACCCAATTGTTGTACTCAGAACTATCAATCCTTACAGTAAGACAGCTATTTATTAAGGCCACATTATTAAGTCAGCATAAAAATCAACCCAACTTTGCGACAAGAAGAAGGCAAGATATTGTATATTCCGTGCCTCGCTGTAAAACTTCTTTTGCGCAAAGATTTGTAAGTTTCCTTGGACCATTCCTCTATAATAAAAATCAAAGACCATAAAAGTTCGCCATCTTAATAGTTATGATTTTAAAACCGAACTCTTTAAACTTCTAAAATCAATGAACTATGATTTTACTGAATCAATTTTAAAAGTCGTCAAACAACAACAAAACAAACACACACACACTCGCACACACACTCACACACTCAAACACCCACACACAAGTACACTCCGTATTTTAAGATAAGCGGTACATTTCCGACCTAAAAGTCATTTTTCACTATTTTAAATTAGTTTTAAGTTAATTATAATGCAAACAACTATAATTTGTGTAAACAAACAGAGCATCGAAATATTTTACGTATACTATGTCAATTTTAAGAATTACCTTCAAAGACAGAAATAATAAACTCCATTTTTTTCGTATACCCTAATTTTTTTTACATCTGCTATAATTTGTTTGGTCTACGAAATGTTTTTTCTAAAATAATATCTTTTTTATCACTTGTGTAACACTAAAGGTACCTGTGCGGTGATCGAGGCAAACTGTTCCACCGTAGTACAGTTTAAACTAGTACGGGGAACAGGATGAATCAGTTACGTTTTTCAACCTTTTAGTGCCTACCTACATAACTGTTTAAAACTGTGCAAGCTTGCAAACTTAATAAGTGCCAAACTGTAAATCTGTGGAATAACTGTGCAAGGTTGCAACCTTATGACGTCCTTGTCTACGTAGCTTTTTTATATTGTGCAAGGTTGTTTGTTGTTTTGGGAAATAAAGGTATTTTTTTTTTTTTTTTTTTAAATAATATATATAAATATATTATCAATTTTATCGTAAAATATAAACTGAAATAGATATTACATTCATTTGATTCTAGCCGAAAGCATGTAATTCTGAAAGTTATAATATTACCTGTGAGTAATAATATAATAATAAAAGTTAAAAAAAAACAAAATGACACGCTATAGAAAATCAAACTAAAAAGTAGACAAAAAAAACTCAATAAATTAAAATTAAGAATATTGGGATTAACAAATCAAAATATTTTGTTGTAAAAAAGCGTGGGAACATTAATTTAATACGTGATTTGGCGCAAAGAACTACCGTGTCTTCGGTTATAACTAAAAATTACGCCATATGCATGTGTTGAGCACGACATGTGATGCACGCGCAATGGTACTTGGCACTAAGACACCACCGGGTATCGGATATAAAAAAAATCGCTAATCCTGAAGATCCTGGTAAGGATAATGTGAACAACTATTTAAATTATTGCATTGTCATCGGTCCTTGATAAAGCGTTTTCTGCCATACCTATTATTGGAATCAAATATAAAAACTCACAATGTTAGGACCCATTATTATTAATGTTAATTTTTATCCGTGGTGCTTTCACATTCTGGGCTTATCCCAGTTGTAAACGACCCTTTGTGCATATTGGCCTTGTTTGTTCTGTCTTCTGCTTGATATGGAGGGAAGTGGAAATTATGTTTTTGTTTTCCTGCTCCTCCTTTATTCTTTTCTGATTAATTTCGTTGCGGGATCCAAGACAGTTAAATTCATTTTCCGGGTCTTCGTCGAGCTTCATTGCCTCGGCGCTTTTCTGGTGGTTGCCATCAAACTAATAAAAGTGTGTTAAAATACTACTGTAGACAAAAACTATAAAAAGTAGACCGCATTAATACCAAAGTTATTGCCAGCCGCCGATCGTGAGCGAGCGCTTAGGTTACTGCTTTTCCAATTCTTTTCCAGGTTTTTGTCATACCCAACCTCCAATTCACAGTTCGCAGATCTGACTTCACGTTCAGACTAAGGCTCATTGTAAGCCTGTTCACAATTAGCGACTTTGTTTGTTGTGAACGTAGCCTTAGAATAATATTTGGGACTTCATATGTTGGTTTAGGCTTCTCAGAATTGTAAGTTAATTAAACTATAATTAGAAAACTGAAAGAAAAATTGTTGGTCTTCAAAATAAATAAGCATCCAATACTTCGTTTACATAAATTGATTACGTAAAACCTTCGTCCAGCGATCTGTCTACTTCGTAAATAATATGCCATGAACATACGCACACGTTCGTTCCTCCGACGATACCCTCTTAACTCGAGGTCGGACCCGACAAAAGTGTCGTTTACCCTCACGTTTTCTTCAAGTTCCAATGTCCAAATTCGTTTCATTTCGTTACAAGTGAAATATAGTTAAAGCTAAAGACTAGAACTAAGTATACGACACTTCCTACGTTTCAGTTTTGGTGATAGCCATTTCAGATTCCTCCAAGTCACTGCCAAGTGATATTAACTCCTCTCGGAGCGGAGTAAAAAGTTTTTTTTATAGTCACGGTATACCTAATCCTAAGTTAAGTGCTTGAGATTTCATAGGATAGTTAGGTACGAGAGACTTTTATGAGAGGAAAAACTATTTTATGTGGGAAATCTTTACCTCGTCTTTACATTCTTATCTCGTTTCAGCACGCTTACGCTTTAAGAAGATTCAGCACTTGGTGTAAATTATCTTTATAAGAATAGAGGCAGGAGTAACAAACTTGTTATAAAATAAATAGGTACACAAATTCCTTAAAATTCCATAAAAAAATAAATAATCCCAGAAACGCCACTACTTACTGATTATTTCTACTTGGCATTTCTGGAAGAGTTCTGTGTACAGTACAACAACTTTCTTAATGTCCCTCGACAATCATCGTATTTGCGAATACAAACGAATGCTAATTTCTATATCCATCAATTATTAGATTTATCGTGTATAATAATTTGAATTAAGAACTAAGTACTTTAGTGTTGTTTTGATTTCCGTGTTAAATATATAGAACTTTAAAAATATCAGCTGTCCTCCCATTTAAAAATAAATTACATTATGTTAAAAGAGTATTAGCAACTTTATATATCTCGAAGTTGATTGAGAGCGTCCGGTCTGCGCCAAGTGCAAAGGGCAACTGATAGAAAGCCGACGACTGACAAAACACGAAGTTTGTCGAGGGACCTTAAGAAAATATTTGTACTGTACGTCTTTTGATTGATATAATAATACATTATTGCAAAGGCCGGGCAATAGGCAATTGCAGGTAGAATAAGAGATTGAAGGCCGAGCCCTAGGCAGGGTCTTCACAAATACGAGATAGCCAATTGCCATTGCCGCCGAGGCATATATAGTGCTTTTCTCAAAAGAATGCAGGGAAATAAAACATAATTTTTATATTATACATTTAATTTATTAAAAGTTACTACAGCATTGCTGGAGCATTATAATGTTCCAAATTCAAGAAACGCTCCTGCAATGGATTTGATCAACATTGCTGGAGCGTTGTAATGTTCCAAATACAAAAAACGCTCCTGCAGTCGATTTGATTTTCTTTGTCCGTAAATTCGATACTTTGCGTGTTCTTTTATCGAAAATATTGACAATATTTCCATGCATGTTCGAGAAAAAGAAATTAAAAGAGACTGTTAATAGACAATATTGTCTATTAACAGTGATACTGTAAACTGTATAAGAAACTGGTTCTGAACAATAGTACTTCGAATTGATCAATCTATGTGGTTCAGCTGTACCTGCGCCGTAGTTCCTAAGCACGGTTACAGCCAGCATGTTAAATTGATGGTACCGGTTGTCATACGAATATTTATGACAGTCGTTACGGCTATTCAAATTATAACAACTGCCTATAACTTGGAATAACAGTATTGGCAAAATATGATGTGGAGATCAGACTAGAATTATATTGGGTCAAATTAATTTAGTAAGAAAATCTCCGCAGACGGTATGGTTATCGATCAACATCCACTATCGATATAAACAACAAAAGCTAAACTTTTTTGAAAGAAAGTTTCATCTTTATTTGTGACCGGCACAGGAACACAATCAAAAAAAAAACATAAATAAAAAAATGGTTGATTAAAAAATCAAAAACCAAGCTGCTAAATAGCTGTAAACAAGAAAAATCATGCTGTGCAGTCGGACGATACATATTCGCGAGCTGGCTGACCCTCTGATTCTCCTACTGCACAGCATGATTTTTTGAATGATTTGAATTTGAAGTATTTTTTTCGAATTACTTTTAAAAATATATGTGGTATATATTTTGTGATCACCTCTTAAAACTCTTCATTTTGATACTCCACAAGACAAGTATGGAAAAAAAAATAGAACTCGCACAATACAGCGCAAAAATCGCGCGTTGGGGCTGGTCTGTGTTAGCAAACTTACGCTTTGAGCTGTCAGCGACAAGTCCTGTAGGGCTTGGCTTTGTCGATGCAGTCCTACCTTGCCTGGCTCCTTCAGAGCCGGCAAGGTGGCGTGGTCTTGAGGGAAAGCGCTACGGTCGTGTAGATCCTCAAGGCAAGTGCGGTGATTTTCCTTCTCGTGGTTGCCGCCCTGTTATTGGTCTAATTCCCTCTGAAATAGACGTAACTGAAATCACCGGGCGACGTATCACAGGGGTGGCGAGGTCATGCCCCTGGGTGTCCACCATTGAACAAAGAAAATGTTGGATAGCAATGACCTCCCGTGTGTTTGTGCCGTGCGCGGGGACCCGTATGGAGGGATGAAGGGATCCTGGTGATTGAGTGGAGCAGGCTGCACACAACACATCACTTTGGCCCGGATTTCTTCCGACACGGGAGGCCGTAGCCTAGCCAGCTATGGTCAATCGGCTGCGGGTTCCGGTCAGACGGCCCCCAGGCGAGTTCACTCCCATTGGGGGCTTGTAGACGGCGGCGCTCGCTCGCATCGCTAGTGGTAGTGGTGTGAGTTGGTGTCGTGCAGTCTCGTGAGCAACTGATGGGGGAGGGCTATATCTCTCGGCTAATCCCTGGTGCTACCGTAGCATCGCCACTTGGGCACTCCAAGGAGGGTGGGGCAAGTCGAGAGATGAAATTTATATCGGGATTTTTAAATGGATTTAACTTCAAAAAAAAACCACAAGGCGAAAGGACCGGCGAAAGTTGGGACTGCGCTCCAAAAGGCGGGACCGGCGAAAGCTGGGACTGCACACCAGACGGCGGGATCGGCGCAAGCCGGGACTGCATTTTCCATAGCAGGAACGTCCAGAGGCGAGACTGCAGTGGGATCGTCTCGAGGTGGGGCTGCGGCGGGACTGTCAAATGACGGTACTGCTGCAGCACTGCCGAGGGTCGGCACTGCTGCGGGACCGTTGAAGGGCGGAACTGCACACCAGACGGCGGGACCGGCGCAAGCCGGGACTGCATTTTCCGTAGCAGGAACGCCCGGAGGCGAGACTGCAGTGGGAACATCTCGAAGTGGGGCTGCGGTGGGACTGTCAAATGACGGTACTGTTGCGGCACTGCCGAGGGCCGGCACTACTGCGGGACCACCTAAGGGTGAAACTGCAAACCAGCCCACCGGGCACAAAGGTGCTGCCAAAACTGGCGCGACACGTGACCCTTGTGTCGGAGGTCGAATGACCTCGGACCTTGGGGCCCCGGACGCGACCGGCAAAGACAGCACCTCGTCGTCTCCCGGCGGCCGGCATGAACCAGGATGGCTTCCGGTTGGACGATCTGGGGCGCGCAGAAAGAAGCGCCAAAAGCTAAGACAGCAGGCGGCTCTAGAGGGGACTCCTACGGAGGGCCCATCAAAGAGACCGCGTGCTGCTCTCAGCGGCGACAGCGGGGACATGGCGGCCAAGAGGATGAAGACCCAAGGGCAATCATCCTCAACCGGATCCTTTAGGGATGCGGTGACGACTGTGAAACTCGCTGTCGTCACAGTCAGGTACCCGGAGGAGTACTTGAGGGCGGAGGACTTGGTGCCAATCCAGGAGCTCATAATTGAGAAACTGGAAGTGGCGCCGGATCCTCTGCCTGTTTTAACGGTTGCTCCCGGAGTTGTCGCAGGTGCAGTTCATGTATCCTGCGACGACTCTGATGCAGCTAGCTGGTTTCGGGAGGCCATCCACAATGTGGAACTTGGCTCCTTGAAACTCAAGGTTGTTGACGCCAAGGACCTTCCAAAGGCAGTCAAAATGGCATGGAAGAGTCGCAACTTGGCGTTGCAGGACTCTGCCCGGGCCATTCGACTGCTCCAGCGGCTTAACCCTGCCTTGAGGACGAGCGACTGGAAGGTCGTGAATACTCTCACAGAGCAGACCGGCATCCGTCGTATCGTCCTCATGGACGGAGTGTCCGCTGGGGTCATCAAGGCCGCGGGCTACTCTCTTCCAGGAGGAATTGAACGGTACTCGTTCAAGCTCCTGGAAGAAGATAAGGGAGAGGCACCCACTGCGGAAGCAGAGGCGGAACCCTCCGAGGATGGACTACACCGACGTGAGGAGGCCATCGAGGAAATCTCTGCTTACGGCGCATCGCAGGAGGCAGAGATTGGGACCAGGGCGTCAGAGGCAGACCACGAGGATGACATCCTCGGGGACTTCGACACCCTGGGGATTCAGTCGCCGATTGCTCCTGAGGAGAGCCAGGCGATGGAGGAGGAGCCTCAAAACTAAGGCCCTCCTATATTGATACAGGCCCATCAAATCATCCAAGATGGAGGGACTAAGGTGTGTACAAATTAATTTGCATCATTGCAGAGCCGCTACTGCCCTTCTGGCTCGGCAACTGAAGCTTAACACATTTGACGTTGCCTTGATACAGGAACCTTATCTGTATAAGGGGACTATAAAAGGCTTAGGTGGGACAGGAGGCATGGTGCTCTATGACTGTCCAACTAATGACGCGAGGACTTGCATCTATATCAGGGGCGGTATAGAGGCAATGCCCTTACGTACTTTCTGTTACAGGGATCTCACAACAACTCTGATCCAAGTGGGGATGGGCACAGAGAAAAGGAAAATTATCCTTGCCTCTGCCTACCTCCCATATGAACAAAAGGAACCAGTAACACCACTAATCAGAAGACTGGTTGACTACGGCAACCAAGAAAACCTCGACCTGATACTTGGCTGCGATGCGAATGCACACCATGTCGTTTGGGGCAGCTCAGATGTCAACAAACGAGGGGAGGATTTGTTGGACTTTGTGGTAAGCTCTTCTTTACAAATCCTTAACGCAGGCAATAAACCTACTTTCAGGACCTCGGCGAGAACTGAAGTTATTGACCTGACACTGGCTTCAAACAAGGCCAGCGCTTACATCGAGAATTGGCTTGTATCGGACGAAATCTCTCTGTCTCACCATAATTATATATGCTTTAGGTTTAGGACGGCGGCAGAAGCCGAAACTAGACGAAGGAGAAACCCAAGACATACAAATTGGGACTCGTACAGGAGGGACCTAAAAGTAAATCTAGGGAGCCCTAAAGGTAAGCTCAATTCCATACTAGATATAGAATTTGAAGCTGATAGAATCAAGATGGGCACCATCGGTGCATGGGTAGATAACTGCCCAGAGAAAAGGGCCTTTTGCAAAAAGGTACCATGGTGGACTCCTGAACTAGCTAAAATACGTCAGGAAACACGACAGGCCTTCAATGATGCAAAAGTCAGGAAAGATTTCTCTGACTATCATAGCATGCTGACGAGGTATAAGACGGCGGTACGCAAGGCCAAAAGAACTAGTTGGCGGCAGCATTGCACCTCCATCGAAGCTCTGCCGAATGGAATGAGGTTGTGCAAAGCGATGTCCATGACTAAGACAAACCCATTATCATCTGTAAAGGATGAGAATGGGTATCTAACGGAAACTGGACAGGACACTCTGGGCGTGATGTTTAGAACTCACTTCCCGGAATGTATACTGCGCGACAGCGATGAAGAGGATCCAGTCACAAGGGACGAGCTCACAAGGCACACGTCCAAAAATAACTGGCTCACGGCAAAGAAAGTGGTAGATGAAAATAAACTGAAGCTTGCCATAGCGGGCTTCCAGCCTCTCAAATCCCCTGGTCCGGATGGAATCTACCCAATACTATTGCAAGAAAGGGGAATCTGTTTTGATACCTCATTTGAGTAAGCTCTACAGAGCCTGCATAGCCTTTGGGTACGTACCCAAGGCATGGAGGGAGGTCAAAGTCACCTTTATACCGAAGGTAGGAAGGCCGACTTACGAAGAAGCTAAAGCTTACAGGCCAATTAGTCTATCATCCTTTCTCTTAAAAGCTCTGGAGAAACTGGTAGACAGGTACCTAAGAGAGGGACCACTTAAAATCTTCCCTCTACATAAACTACAGTGCGCCTACAGCCCTGGTAAATCTACAGAAACGGCATTGCACTATGTTGCGAGTCGAGCCGAGGCTGCGCTAGAGGGACAAGAGATCTGTGTCGGGGCTTTCCTCGACATAGAGGGAGCCTTCGACAAGACAACATTTGAGTCCATACGCATCGCTGCAAAGGAACATGGCATCAATGATACCACGTGCAACTGGATTGACTATATGCTGAGAAGCAGAATAGTCAGATCGGAACTGATGGGAGACAGACTTAGTGCAAAAACAACAAGAGGTTGTCCGCAGGGTGGAGTGCTGTCACCATTATTGTGGTGCTTGGTAGTAGACTCGCTACTTACCAAGCTCAATACTGGACCATTCTACACAGTAGGCTATGCAGATGACATAGCTATAATGGTTAATGGTAAATTCCCGAACATAGTCTCTGGATTATTACAACAGGCATTGAGGATGACAGAGGAATGGTGTACAAAGAACCACCTCTCTATCAACCCAAGCAAAGCAGTCATTGTTCCATTCACGAGGAAGAGACAATTAGGAAACCTAGGAGAGCTCTCCCTCAATGGAATAAAGCTGCCCTGGTCTACCGAAGTAAAATATCTGGGTGTAACGCTTGATAGAGAACTCAGGTGGAAAACTCATGTGGAAAATATTACGACGAAAGCCATACGAGTGTTCGGCATGTGTCGTTCCACCTACGGTAAAACTTGGGGGTTAAAGCCCAAAGTGATACGATGGCTGTACCGGACAATGATAATACCTATTATCACATACGGCAGCATAGTGTGGTGGCTCAGAACAAAGCTTGCCTCGTGCAAAGCGCCACTCACCAGACTACAAAGAACAGTGTGTCTAGGCATCACGGGTGCTTTCAGGACAACACCTACGGCAGCGATTGAGAGATACCTCAATATCCCTCCTCTGCATATGATGGTTGAATTCGAGGCAAGGAAGACATTACATCGACTTGCTGTGGCTGGACTATGGGATGCCTCTAAGCCTAGGACCAACCATACAAAGTTTGACGGGAATGAAGGCCTGGATCGGGTAACAAGCATGTTATCCGATAAAATGCAAACTATGTTTGTGTTTGAAAGGTCTTTCAAGGTCCAAATCCCTACAATAGAGGACTGGACGAAGGGAATCGATCCACCAGAACAAGACAGTCTGGTGTGGTACACTGATGGATCCAAAATGGAATCAGGTACAGGGCGGGAATATACGCAAAAGGTTATAAATGTAGCAAAAGCCTAGGGAAAATGGCAACTGTATTCCAAGCGGAAACTTATGCCATAATAACCTGTGCTCAAGAGAATATAGATAGAGGAACCAGAGGTAAATCCATATATATTCTTAGTGACAGTCAGGCTGCAATCAAAGCCATGGCATCCTACAAAGTGGACTCCGGACTTATTCTGGATGCTGTCCAAACCCTAAACAGGCTTGGGAAGCACAACAGGGTAAGACTGATGTGGGTCCCTGGGCACAAAGGAATCCATGGTAACAAAATGGCAGATGAACTGGCAAGAGAGGGCTCAGCAAATGACTTTGTGGGTCCAGAACCATGTGTAGGCATCTCGACGTGCCTCGTAAAGGCCGCATTTAGGGAGTTTGCAGATCACAGACAGCGAACTCATTGGCAATCCAGCACCGGTCTACAACACTCCAAGAAATTCCTAGGCTCTGCGTTCAAAGCCCGGGAATGCATTTGGAACATGAGCAGAGGGCGAATCCGCTACCTGCTTGGGGCCTTTACTGGGCACTTTGGAACCAACGACATGCTCATGAAGATGGGTTTAACCGCGACACCCATGTGCAGGTTGTGTGGGGAACATACGGAACGCATGGAGCACCTTCAGAAGCTGGTGGTGGATAGACATCTGGCTCGCTGGATGTTTTTGTCTGTGCACACATATCAGTCGCGGCTGTCAGTCGCGTCCATCAGCCGCGTCCGATAGTTTGTTCCCAGCTTAATAAATGGAAAAAAATACCCATTGGTCGGCTGTGTTTAATCAAGCTACAATCAATTAATATCTCCAGTTTCTACCAGAGGGGTAAAGGCGTGACAATTAATATTCATTAAATTAATTTACATATCGATGTGGTTAACGAAAAAACAATAAAATAGGTTATTTAATAAACCATCCTGAAATTTTATAGATTTATAATACCACTTTGTTTCGCTTTGCTTTTTTTTTTCCATTTGTTTTTATTTTCGTTGAAAAGTAAAATAATACTTTGTGGTATCTTCTGCACTTTCACACTACTATTTCAAAACGTGAAATGACCGAACAAAGTTGAAGAAATGTGACACTACTCGACGCGTAGCAGACTTTTTATTTGCTACGACATAACTGGCGTACCGAAAACTTCGTAGCATCAGCTACGGCGTAGCAACAATGATATCCTTATTCTCAACTGTGGGTGGCTGTTTATATAAGTACAGTCAAGGGTCAAAAGTGCAGTCTTACACTTCTCCGAAAACTTAACTTTTGACCCTTAACTGTACCTAAAATTTATAAAAAGGAAAAAAACATTCAGCCTATGGGGAAGATGCGACGTAGATCCTTCAGTATCTATTTGATAATTCCATTAGGCAAACAGATAGATCATTGAGAAAATTATGCAAAATCACCCAACTCTGTTTCAAATCGCTATTAATACCCGTGAGAAAAAGATGACTGGCGCAACTGCCCCCGGGCCGGGCAGCCGGCAGCCCAGCTCATACAAATACCGTACCTTTTTCCGAAACATCATTTAAAAGCATTCAATGGTTCCGTAGAGAGATCGAAATCATATCAGAGCAAATATTTTACCGTTTTTAATGACAGAATGAACATCAGAAAAAATGAGAATTATGAAGGTATTTTTGCGTTTCGAATGAATTCCCAAAAGAGTCAGTGTGTTTGTCACAGTTTTATTTTTGTTTTAAGCTATGGACGGTGGAAAATATTTGTGTTTATTGAAAAAGAAACATGACCTTCCTGCGAGGTTTTCCATCTGTTTTTGAATATTTATATTTTAAAACATTCGCAACTGTCGGCAGAATTATAGTTGTTAGTAAAAAACGAATCTGCAAACCTCGCCTTTGTTCCACCTGGTACACAATGTGTATTGTCACTTATTTACCTCTCATAAATAACGACCCTAACACTGACGGTTACAGCAGTTACGGCAGTAACGCCCCAGTGGACAATGTGCCTTACGCAAGTTAATTTTTGTGCCAAACTGTGAGAACCCACAGTCTCCAGATATTCATAATTAAATTCTAGTTAGGAAGTAGGGACGCCTGTGGCACAGAGTAACTTTTCAGAAATGGAATTTAACAATTCACACGAAGTTCCAACTAGAGACGGAAAAACTATAACTAGGAATAATAGCATATGTATAATAGGGTGGGTTGCTGTTAAGGGATGATTATACGGGCAATTTTTCACTAATTAATGTCCATTTTTGAGGTAATTAGAGCAAAAACCATTCAAAATTAGTTTCAATTTACTTTCTTCAACTTAGTTTCAATCTTTTTGTCAATATTAATTATTCTTAATAGGGTAGTTGACAAAAAAATCTATTTAGTCCATCAGTCAGATAACCTAAAGATAATGGACACGTATTTCTTCTTTTGTCACGTAAACAAAAAAAGTCGGTTAAAATACGATGATACAGTGCGTTGAAATATCGTGTGACGTCACGCCGTTAGTAAACTTTATACTAAAAAAGTGACGTCACAAGCCCACACTCCTGAACTTTGAAGCGTTTTATCTTTGCCAATTTTTATTTATTTGGTAAAGCAAAAAATACGTGTCCAATATTATTTGATAATCTCACTGACGGACTAAATAGAATAATTATTTTTCTACTCAGGAAAGATCTGTATTGCAAATAAATGTACTGCTACTTTACAGAGTTGTTCTTAATTGATCAATTTGAGCTCTGTCATGCAGTGGACTGTTGTAGCTTGAAGATGATCAATAATTGTTTTTTTTTTAAGTAAAGCAATCTCTATAAATACTTATCCGATTATGACTTTTACTTCTGATACAAGAAGAAGTTAGATAGCTACGTTATTACTTAATTTCATAGGCTCACGGCTCTTGTGGAATACACAACGGGGTAGAAACAGTGAGAAAAAAAACATAGTAAATACATTTGTATCGCAACGAGTTGCTTG
This sequence comes from Orthosia cruda, assembly GCA_964057195.1. Taxonomy (NCBI): domain Eukaryota; kingdom Metazoa; phylum Arthropoda; class Insecta; order Lepidoptera; family Noctuidae; genus Orthosia; species Orthosia cruda. The sequence continues at coordinate 21,258,845 of OZ059845.1, forward strand.
ATATTGTCGTGCCGTCACCATTGACCCACCGTTGCCGAGAATAAATTGAGCAATTAAAGTTACCCGTGTGCAACCTTAATAGGTAGGGTTGGTGTTACAGTTTGTCTGCGGGTCTCCTTTGTTTGATGCTGCGGGTATCGGCCTCTTCTGCTTGCTACTCAGCTCAGGATGTTGAGCCATTTGTATTTACACTATTGTTATCTAGTTATACCTTACATTATGAGGACGGGATTAAATATCTTGAGACAATCGTAATGGTAATTGAACATTGTCATATGACTTCCTATTTTCATATTGTGTGTTTTTATATTTAATTCTAGCCTTTTATAAGTAGGTGAATTATTTGCAACATTTTCATTCAAAAGCTAACTAGCTGCGATTGAATATAATTGCGATTGGTATTTATTATAATATTTATTAGTCTATTGTTTTAGTAAATATTTATGTATTTTATTAGTTAGATAGTTTATTAATACCTGATTTTAATTATTGTTTATTTTATTTTATTTTTGAACTCCTACCACTGTTGTGTCCTTTTTAACCCAATTGTTGACTGGTAGAGAATGCCTTGCTGCCTTAAGTCCGCCTATGTACCACCATTGTACATGAAGTTTATATAAATAAATATAATACCCATTTATCATTCGTAAGACTTTTAAACTCGTAAATCATACACTTACGAGTCTGAGAAATCTACCAAGCAAATAATTCAGTCAATAGATTCTAAATCTGCAGCGTAGTCATACAACCACCACCACATCTTTACACAACAAGATTTGAAAGTAAATTATAACCGTATACCTTTAACAAGTCCAAAACAGCTTAGAAACCAGAGTGTAGTCTTAGCCAAACTTTAAATGCATCTCAAGAATATACGAAGTAAATAAGCATATATTCGTATATGAGTGCGGGCACATACTCTGCCTCAAGTACTGTCTATGCTGTGCCAAAATATGAAATTCAAAATCGAAGTGATGCACCTCAAGTCGTTACAAACTCGTTTGGTTAGCCTTTGCAGCACTTGATATATTTACATTCGTATATATTGCATGCGAAGACGTCGACATCTAGATACTGGCTAAGAAAATATTTCAAAACAGATATTTAAATTGCTACCGGGATGTGATTAAAACACCGGGTTTAAAGATCGTAGAGATAAATATGGGTTATATTGATTTAGCTTTATGATCGACATTATTACGTCACATAGTTACAACACATGTAATTTATCACCGCTAAATCTGAATGTAGACTAATGTTGTGTGTTGTCGTGTATTTGGGGAATAAAGCTACGTCAATCTATTTCAATGCAAAATAAACTTGACACCTTTATCGTTTTAAAAGCTCCATAGATGTATCACGCTTTGTATAAAAGTATGTTTAAGTAACACGTAGCTGAAATATGTCTATTTAGATAAGGTGTTATCAAAATAGTAAAGTAGTAGAGTGAACTAAGCTGAAAAAAGTTTAGCAAACATTTGCCCAATATTAGGAGCTTTTATACATATAAAAGCTCCTAATATCGGGGGAGAAACTGTTTCTTGCCGATAAAAATGCTATAAATCTTTTCCTTTCCCTTTGATTGAAACAGATAACAGTTAGTAACGTGTCTACAAAAGTGTATCTTGTCGATAAAACCCAACAGCTCACAAATCGAACACTCGCAGAGCCGCAACCATTGATACTTAACCGCGCATAATATTTTCGTGAAATTTGCATCATCATTTTGTGTCAAATGTCGAATACGATTTCCCTTGTAGGCACGAACAGGTCTATTTCCATTTTCAAATGTCGGCCCGAAGCTAGAGGCTCAAGTGTTCCGTCTGAATATTTGAATATTTTAACATCGACGCCCGCGCCAAAATAAAATATGAATTTTTATTCTGTCGGTGAGCAACCCGATAAAAGATATTGTTATATATCGATATAAGATATCGATTAGGCGCGGTTGATTAACTCTTTTAGTTTTTCGATGAACTGCAAGCGAGCGATAAACTTTGTTACACGAGAAACAAAATAATCTGTGTCGGTTTCAGTTATAGTTGTAAACACAAAATAACAGAATCTAATCTAACTTTAGAACAAATTAAGTTTGTGTTTGGTCGCCATGTTAACTGTACCGTGTGAGTTTGTGAGATGAAAACAATTTGAACACCGCCAGGGCCCGACCACTTTTATAGTGACCTCCGTACGTCGACCGAATCCAAACCGCAGGGCATTAAACCTGCAATAGGCATATTGCGCCAGCGCCCGCGGCGTTACATGCTAAATTCACAATTTTGACAACTCCTGGCTTGTGGATGTGTGCTGTGCGCTATTGTAGTGCTTGTTTTGCAAAGTTCATTAGTGCTGTATTATAAGCTAATACTGCAACAGTGCTAAAATGTTCCGGGTATAAAATAAAACTAAATATACCATTTAAAAAAGTTTGCTGCTATGATACTGTTAGTCGGTGTGTATTTCAATTTAGTTTCGGGTACATAAAATTCTAGGATGTGATTGGTCAAACAAAGCGTTATTCAATTGTCTCTCCAATAAAATAAAATGGTAGAATGGAGCCGTTTTTTAAACGGGGCAGTAATTGTTATATATACAAAGCGATATTTCAGGCAAATGCCAAAAAAAAAGCAAACGTGTTCATATAATTTCTAAGAATTATCTTCATAAAGTCTGTTAAATTAATTTAGCCTGTCAAGCGCTATTGTTACTGTATTGATACTGACAGCTGTCTATTAGTTTTTAGACAGCTGTATTAGTTAGTAGTATCTTTTATGAAGTATAGTGATATTTTTATATTATTTAAAACAATAATGTTAGATATCATCTCTTAAACTCTCATCCAAATTTATATTATATACAGGTTGGTAAACCGAGTTGACGCCAACAGACAGTCCGACATATGCCAAATCCAATTCATATCAAAACAAGAAAATCATTTGCAACAGCTGCAGAATATACCTATTGCCAACATTGTTTGGACAAACATACTTACATATATAACTAATGCATTAGGTCTCGGGAATTCGGGTCACAATAGCCTAGCTCTGGTAGAATAACACTGGGCTGGGTCTGAGAAAACCAACCAACTTGCATGGTTTATAAAAGGAAAATGGAAGTAAGTAGTACCCACTATTTAGGTTATGCCTGTTACTCTATAATGACAAAAATATTATTAGTTAGATCTTAAAAAGTATAGTGTCTGACGTAGATTGAGAATGTTATACCTTGAACTCTTAAATTGGACTTATTCTTTTGTTTTAGGACGTTTTGAGAATAGGATGATATGCTCATATCTAGTTTGGCGAATAGGACATTTTGATACGGAGTCATTTCTTTGACATAAAAGAACAGGGTATTTTTGGTAAAGTTAAATGTTGTCGTTACTATAATACTTCCAGTTTCCATTTTTTTACTCCATGACTGCCACTTTAATAATGTATACTATTTGTGTGATAAATATAGTACTTATTTCAAAATAAGTAAAAACATCGGAAATAAGTCTTAACTTTGACATCAGAATAAATAAGATTATATCAAATAGCTCTAAAATATTTCATTTGAATAGAGAAATAAGTATGTTATTAGCCAACAATAAGCAAATGTATTCATGTTTATTTTAAAACAAGCTACCGTTGAGGATATATTTTTACATATCTACTCGCAATCTTGTTCGAAATCTTTTCAGTTGTTCAAACAGCGTTTTATTAGACTACGGAGACAGAAATAGACAAACGCGAAACCAAGTGAAAGAAGGCTAATTATTGTGTATTCCGGGGCTTCCAAATGTCACTAATTTGATGGAAAAGAGTGCCATAATTAGTTGACTCCTCCTTCGCCACACGACGTGCAGGCAGCACTTAATTGCGATCCGAGTGTCGGAAGACCAGCATGCATACTTGCCCACTTCTTATTACTGTGGAATAAGGTTCAAGTTGTGTCAAGTAGTTTACCAATGTATTCGAATACAGTGCAGTGCAACGTTGCAGTGTTAAAATTAAACACATGGTGCCTGTCGGGCTGCGATGACGTGTTAGATGAAATATCAGTTTCTAGAAACTTCTGACGATATGATTGTACACATTTCAACTTTAATTCCTTAGCTATACAATTCTTCAGCTTCTATAAATTTCAATTAAATTAATGGCTATCGTTTTTAAGACAACAACACTAACAATAATTTAATAAGATTAAGAGGATTGAGCCGTTTATTTATGCTAATCCCGAAACGTAAAAAATGGAAACAAACGTGCCAGGCAAATTAGAGGAATTAAGTCAGGATTTCAGACTAATTAATGATGTTCCTAATAATTTATGATCAACGTACAACATGTACCGTATAGCACACAATTTCAAATAGTAATTATTCACTTCGATGAAGGTATTAAATATCATGAGGAAACTTGGACTTGTAAACTCATAGTATTCAATCGCTATCACACATTATTTTTTTTTGCTGTATTAGAATTGGCCTTACCTTTACAGTGATTTTGCGCTGATCTTTTTTCATCTTAATTCATACACCCGCACAAATACACATACACACCATCACAATCACACACAACAAAGGTACATGCGTAACTATACATACTTGGTTATATACTGTTTTCTTTTTAACCCCCGCTGGAAAAAGAAGGGTGTTATAAGTTTGACGTGTGTCCGTCTATCTGCCTGTCTGTCCGTCTGTCTGTCAAGATCCTTTATCTCGGGAACGTGTGGTATCAAGTTGAAATTAATATCATATACTCAAATTTGCAACCACCTAGCAGCTGTGAAAAATAATAATTCTAGATCAACGCACTCCAGAAATACAACCTTTAATGACGCATATTTGACACTCGCAAGGGAATCAAAACTAACAGGGTATTTCCCGTTGACCTAGAATCATGCAATTTGGCAAGAAGCAATGTCTTATAGCACAAGTTTATGTAAATATACACATTAAGTAAATCGTTAATTTGTAAAAAAAAAAGATTGTTAACTTATTTGCAGTTGGTAAACTGACCGGACTTATGTCAATGTATGGAGACTACAATTTTGCAACAACAAAGTTAAATTTGTCCCTCATTTCTGTTTATCGTATCGTTACAGCAATGTTCGGTACCCACATAGTTTATGAACTTCAGTAATGGTATTTAATTATTTTGGTGAAGTTTGTACAAAACGCGAGTACGTCTTGCACTTGGCCAGTTTTTTATTATTAAATATTATTTATTTATTAATAGCTGGTAGCAGTTGGTTGACAGTTGACGAAAATCGATGGAAATGGCGTGCAATTGAAAAGGCATATGTCCAGCGGTGGTCTGTTGTAGGATGTTGATGATGAATTGTTCAAATATTGAAATTACAATTTTTATGTTTATTTAGTGAATAAAGAAAATAGTTTGATAAAAAGTTTATAAAATCAAAAAACCCGACTAAGAAGAAAATCATGCTGTGCAGTCGGATGATTAGCTTCTCGAGCAAGAACCCCTACAATATGGCGCCCAAAATTCGCCATGTTCCTTTTTTTAACGGCACCTATCTAAGAACACTTGGGCGGCCAAGATCTATCTTACGATGTCTTAATTATAAAAAGCCATCAAGTGGTTTGAAAGATTCGAGGTAATAGAGAATATTACATACATACATACAAGATACTCGCGAAAAACATAACCCTTTCGCAAGGAAGCCGGGTAATAAATAGTTGGCAGCTTGGTAGCTGGCCCATTATATTATTATAATTCTATGCTAGCACAAAAATAACGCTGCTTTCCCATCTTCTAGAAGTAAATAGTTATTCAAAATTGGTCACTACATCCAAGTGGAAAGGAGATTAATAGATTATTTTCCGGCAAAGACGCAGAACATAGATTGTTACGTGAAACAATGATATTTATCGACTGTGAGTTATGGCTAACGGGCCAAGCGATCAACTACGATTTAATGCAATAATTAATTGCGTCGTTCATATCGCATTATTTTCAAGATGTGGATATTAATTAAGACAAGCAGTAATAAACATGGAATGTTTGCTTTGATTCGAAAACGTAACGATCACGTTGGCGTTTCTCGATCTAATTATATCACATGACGTTATATTGATCAAGAGTTAACGTTGTGTAATTAAAGACAGTTTTATAATGGTGTTTGAGAAAGTTCGATCAGGATTAAATGTTGTATTTTTCTGTGGGTTTCGTAAGTAGCATGTTCAAACAGAGGGAGGCAGTTTACATTGTGTGATTTACTTGATAACCACTGCTCTCCAAACGGTAAAGAAAAGCATCACGAGGAAACCGATATGTCGAACCCCGTGGTGGATTATGGTCCAGTCCTCCTCACAAAGACCAGGCATGTGTCCCGTGAATTGTGTGACTGTTCCTAAATGACCCCAGGCTGATAAAATTTTTGTTTTTCCTAAAATGCCCTAGACTTAGAGTTAAAGGTCGGCTACTTCTGAAGAAGTAGAATCTGTGCCCCAACCAGCCGCACAAATTTGTGAGGTTCGTCTTCCTGACTTGGTCGCCTCTCCACCGTGTAAACGAATTCCAAATTATAGTTTTGTTTTGTTTTGGAATTCACAGTTATAAGAATTATAACTTGGAAGTGGTTTAGAAGAATAAAATATAACTTAAGGGATATAAACTAAATTCTTTCAATTAACTAAAGGTTGTGTGAGAAACCCTTTACACTAATGTATAGAGTATTTAAATCAAAGACCGTATAGTGGTCGCGGATAATGAATTTACATTCATTAGTAAGAAAATAGAAGAAGTAATAGAAATTTCACATTTTAATTTCACAAATAGAAGTAACTAATATGGCAGAGAGTTTTAACTCAGAAAGTAACTGGAGTTGATTATATCAACTCCCAGACAGCCCCAAGAGCGCCAACCCATCATAATTTCATATTGTGTTATCACTGGTAAGAAGAAATTATGAAACAAACTTGCCAGTACACAATCCTGTCTGTTAGCCATAAGGACCATATTAGTAAAACAATAGTGATGTTTGAAGTTAATTAGACAAAGGGATTGCAAAGTGCATTATTTACCTAACGGAAGGGAATTGGTAGGAACGCTACGCTTGCTTTGATAAATACATTTACTTGAATTACGTTAATGAGTTCATTGACAATAGTCTAGATTTCCCACCCAAGTGACGTGAAACCACCTGTACAGCAGGTACGTCGATCTTGTAATGCTGGTCCTAGAACACAAATCCTTTGAGAAGGCTCTGCAACGGTCCTTGCAATACATGTTTCCCTAAACTTAAACATGTCTTACACAATCCTAAGGCAAGAACGGTTTTGTGCCTAAGTGACTTTGCCATTGAGCGAGACATGCTCCCAGAATTACTGGACGCGCACTAAATAATAGCTCACCCTCGACCTAAACACCATTTACTAATACAATACAAAACTAGCAAGCGTACCGTGGACTCAGTCTGATGCAGGTTCACCACCATTGCTTGCTATATGTCGAAATGGATTAAGTCGTCACTTCACACTTCTTTAAACTTCCCCATTTCGAGAGTGCTTTAGCGTAATTGACTGCTGTGCGACGTCGTTTTTCCACTAGGCACCCATCGTGTCTCGTTAAATATTATTTTTTTATTCAGATATTGGCCCGAAAGCCTGGTGCGATTTAACGAGATACGACTCTAACATCCATTAAAATGGTCATATCCCAGTGTGTGATGTTCGGCGATGACTACCCCCTTTAGTTTATAAGTGTACATACATTAAGTGCATTGCAGTGAGACCCGCAGTCAGACCTTATAAAGGAAACAGTATATTTTAACAACTAACATTTGGTTGTCCTACGTGCCCAATTAAGAGCGGCCATATTTAGCCTATTTTATACAGAAGTGAATATTAGCGGATCCACCTTCCATGTATGTAATGTCAGTTAAAACTCAATAAAGGTCCATAGTCAAATGAGTAATTGTTTAGTGTATAAATGATGGATTAGGGTATGAAAGTGTGAAGGAAGACTTCACCGCTTCCCTAAACCAAATGTTATTGAAACATTCTGTCAGGTGTGGACTAGGATATAAATACAGGGTCTCGCCACGCTAGAACCAAAGGTACATTAGTGATTTGTCCCTACCTATGTAATATAATGATTAAAACTTACCCACAATCATTCTTCACTCACTCACATGTAATTAGTACGATATTAAACTAAATTATAATTAACTTAATAAGTAAACTTGTTACCGCGACACGACTTTCGATTATTCGTTCCAAAGCTACACCATAAGTATATCTAACACTCTAGTATCACGACTCGTGCGTCTTCTATCGTTCCTCACCAACCGTCCGACCTATCTCTCCGCCTAAGATCAAGTGTCCTTCAACCTCGTTGACTCGCTCCCTGCCTGGACTCAGCAACCACGCTACCTGCGTTACGTTACGAGCCCTTTTTTTCCTTCATCACCTCGCCTAAGTGCCGGCCGGGGCTCGGGCTCGTCTCTCTATTTTTATTGTAACCATGTGCTGATTTCTCACTTTTTTGTAGATAATCTCGGTTCTTGAGTCCCTTTTCCCTATACTTTCGACCAGATTGTTTTTGTTAAAGGTCCATTATTGCATCACTATTTTAAAGTGAATAGATTGTTTCGTAATTTATTGGTGTGTCTGTCAGACCGTACTTTTACCCAAATGCTTGTGTCTCAATGTGTCTTGCACATGGGCTAGACATGCGCAGTTTTAAATATTAAAATATAGAGATAAATGACGTGTAGTCACAGTTGGTAATATCAATAAAAATGTTTGGGTTAATAACCGCTATAGCCGTGCTAAAAGGCAAAAGCCAGGTATGCACATAATCGCCCCCAACAGATTAATTAAGAAAACCTCATTTTATTAACAGCACAACCCATAAACGTTTCTCATCATAAAAACAAATGCTAACGACAGACATTTCCGCAGTAGAACACTGTCACCTTCGCACAGTTTGAGCTCGAAGCAATATTGTCATGTTATTATTTGGGGCGTTTACATCGCTAAGCCAGACATATGGGCCATTTGCCGACAGAATCGTGTGAACCGCTTCACGTTATTCATGGGCGACACATTAATATCGTCCAAATGTGCACTTACGTCCAAAAATTAAAGTAATACCAATGTTTATTTGTACTTCCGACGATAAATATTACCATGTTTCTATTCTACTACAAATAAAATTTGGAATGTCTGTCTGTCATTCTAAAAATGAGCAGATTTTGATATAGTTTGAAATTTTAACTGGGAAAATTTACGCGAACTATAAATGGGATTAGGTCTCATGTAGTTGGGAATATTTCCAAAATGTGGACAGCTACTGAAAGTTTAATAGAGACCAACTAATATTAAAATTCAACATCGGAATAAAACTAGGTTTTAGTATCATTAGTACAATATATCATACTTATACGCATTTAAAAGACTTTATACAGATAAAGTTTTTTGATTTTTTGAATTAACTTTTTTTTATTTACATCTTTTTATTATAAAAAATAACCGTCAAGGTATATTTAAACATGTGTTATATATTCTTGAAGTCAACTCTCAAAACCCACAAGATGGAACTAGAAGAAAAAAATTGGGCCTCCACAATATGGCGCCCTAAATCCGCCATCTTTCTATTTTCCAAATTTAATGTAGCTAGTGGCAAGGTTAAGACGAATCAATTGACGTAAGAATCATCCAAATCGGGCAACGAGTTTGGTGTCTGGAACGCCACATAGGAACAAACAAACATACATACATACATAGACTGATGAACGCATTATCCTCCTTCGGCAGTCGTGTAAAAACGGATGCGAATTATCGCATACACATTATTACTGTATTATTATATTACCGCTGTGCATTAGTACAGCTAGTCACTTGATATTGTAATCAATACTCCTGATGATCTCATCAATATTAACCAGAAATGAATAACATCAGAAGTGCCGCTATCGATAAATAAAACAGTTTAATGAATATTTATTTGATTACCTTGAGAGGATGCGTTGTTAACGTATTTACTCTTTCTTTTATGACAGTAAATGTAGAAGTGTATCCAACTGAAAATAACCGATAGCTTTTGTCATCCAACAATACAAGATACATGTGGAAGTTGTTAGCCAAATAAATAGGCCTATTTATTTGGCTAACAGTATCTATTTCAAGCGAGATACTTCAACACAATAATGAAGCCACAAAAATACGACAAGCATCCTTTCATCATTTTATTCGCTAAAATAATAAACTCTGCTGCTACGTTAGGTATACTTGTCGCTACGCAGGGTTGCTACGCCACGCATCTTCACTACGCCTCGAGTTTCTGATTCGCTTCGCGACCGCATCACGCCATACGTCTCTGTTACGTTGCGTTCTTTTACTACGCCACGCGTTTCTGCTACGCCGCGCGGCCTTGCTACGACGCACGGGTCACGCGACTCCGTTACACCAGGCGTTTATGGCTTGTTTCAGGACTCTGCTACGCCATGAGTCTCCGCTATGTTGGTATTTTACTACTTCCCGCGACTCTGTTACGTTGCGTACTTTTACAACGCCGCGCGTCTCTGCTACGCCGTGCGACTCTACTACAGAAAGCGACTACACTATGCTACAAGTCTTACATAGTTGTATACCTCTGCTAAGCCACGCATCGCTCCTACACCGTAAGCTTACCTGCACCATTTAGCATTACGAAAGTTCCTACTAGAGCACGCCTCGCTATCCAGACGCCTATATTACAGCAAATGTTACGCCTTCTATTGTCAATCATTGCTACTATAATATTTTTTTTACCCGACTGCCGATGGAGGTTAATGTTTTTATCAGTCTATGTATGTATGTATGTTTGTTCCTATATGGCGTTCTAGAGACCAAACGCGTTGACGATTTGGATGATTCTTACTCAATCGATTCGTCTTAACCTTGCGAGTGTCACTGGGTACATTAAAATAGGAAAATAGAAAAATGGCGGATTTAGGGCGCCATATGGTGGGGGCCCAATTTTGTTTTCTTCTAGTTCCGTCGTGTATGGTATCAAAATAAAGGGTTTTAAGAGGTGATTTCAAAAACATTTTACACTTATATGTTTAAATGTAACTAATTCGAAAATAATATGTTTATTAAAATGTTATAAATAAAAATAAAAAAAGACTGCCGACTGACCGACTGCTTAAGAAACGAACTAAAAGACGAAAACAAGAAGAAAATCATCTTGTACAGTCGGAGGAGTTTTGGTCAGCGGCTCGCAATCGGGCTTTTTAAATTTTTAAGCAACGGAATAGATATATATATATATATATATATATACCTCTTAATAAAAAAACCCAAACAATAATAATATATGTGATGTTTTTATTAGTCAAATAAAATTGATTATAATTGCAACTGTTGTCAATTTACGACGGTTTCTGAAATTAGAAATCAAGTAAAATTTGGGTGTTACAAAGATAGCTGTAATAGCTATCTATGTAACACCCAAATTTGCAACATGCTAAAATAGAAATGGTATACACTAAAATACTACACAAAAGCTTTCCTTCCGATATTGTAATATATGAGACCAATAATAATGCAAAGTATGGTTCTGTGCAATAAGTTTAAATTGTAATAGAGCAAGTAATTGCAGTTGCAAACTCATCATTTACGGGTGTTCTAGTTCGAGTGAGCTGCGTGTTCAAAGTAACCAACTGTTTCACGGTGTTTCTTTCTACAATTTATCTTTTTGCAACATCTATTGCCACCGTTAGGTTTCTAATCAGTGATGGTGGCTGTTCAGAGTGGTTTTGAGTTGGATACTATTTGTCTTTTTCCTGTTTTAAAGATGTTTTAGTTGTTCAGGGTGACTTTTAATTCATTGGCAATCTTTAATTAATGAAAGTTCTCATGTGTATGAACGACTTTTACTATGAAGCCAACTATAACTGAAAAAAAAATTTGTTCAATACCGCTACTGATGTTTGCAAAACTTTTTTTTGCGTTTTCAGAGTTGGGCCCTTAGCAAAAGTTAATCGCATTCATGAGTATTTTCACGTCCTGAAAGACGTGCAACTTTTTTTCTGTTATTGTACCTGGTAATACATTATATTAGGGCTTTATGTATTGTGCATTGTGCATTAAGGAATTAATAATTAAACAATAATATTAAAAGACGTCTACAGTTTAGTGGCCTACCCAGTACCGCAAGGTGTCATACTCATTACAAATTGACCCCGTATATTCCCCTAAACCCCAGGCACATTATTTATTTTGATACACACTTCGTAACTATGATTAGGGCTTACGTAATACATGGAGGCAAGCCTATTTCTTAATGTTTAGTTTATAAATGCTTATTGCAGAAATGAATGGTTTATGTCCATTGAACACCCATAGGACAAGTCCTTTTATCCATTTGTATTTATTTATTATTAGGCTTCTCAACACTGAGTACACTGTTACTTTATAAATTTGTACGTTACAAACTTAAGTCTAAGTGCCTCATCACTTAAAGAAAAGCACAGCATGCGCTAAATTATGCGGAGATACATACAGAATATATTCTTTAAAAACAATAAAAAACTATTAAAAGCTAAATTGATTGCAGTATTTAAATTAAGTAAAATAGATTTAATTAAATTAGAACAGATTCAATTAAATCAGAATAAATTACATTAGAATAGATTAAATTAGTATATATTTTATTATTTATGTAAGATTAGGTACTAGAGTTACCCACTAAATGGCAAGCGCATTTGCCATGTTCCAATTACCTAGATAGTTTCAACATTAAAAAAGTTATGTTGTCAAAAATGGGAAACCAATTATTTCCCTGACGTTACATGTATTTTGTCCATAGATCGCTACGCAAAAATATCAACGAAGCGTGCGAGTGTGAAAATCTAATCAAGTACAAACCGCCCAAGAGAAAAAGAGACAGAGAATGAAGTACAGACATGTCAATGTTTTCGTGATTAAGAGGCCATAGCTTCCCGTCTGTCGTCCGTCGGTGAATATTGTGCATTTAAATAATAATCTTACAATTAAAATTGATAATATTAATTATGCAACTATGGTGGATGGAGAGCAGTGGTGGCCCAATGGTATCGGCTGCGACTTAGAAGTTTTAAGTCGTAGGTTCGAGCCGAGGCAGGCGCTTTACTTTGTGTAAATTATTTCATCACCACTGCTCTCAAAACGGTGAAGGAAAACATCGTGAAGAAACCGGCATGTCCTAGAACCAAATGTTCGAATACATGTGACATCCACCAACCCGCACTGGGCCCGCGTTCTGGATTACGGCCCATTGCCTCTCACAGAGAGGAGGCCTGTGTCCCAGCAGTGGAAACATTATTAGTCTGATGATGATGAACTATGGTGACTTGTTCTGTGGATAAATGTGACGTTACAAGACAAAATATCCTCATTAGATACGTTTCACAGGTAAATACAATTTTGAACTTGGATTGTTTCTGGATCTATGATTTTATCCCAATTTACTTGATCTTACATACATATGAAAGTTTGGATGGATGTGTGTGTGGATGAGTGGATGTATGTTTGTTACTCAATCACGCCAGAACGGCTAAACGCATTTGGATGAAATTTGGCATAGAGATAGATTATAGTCTATTATATCGTTCCCTTGGCATGATAAAACACTATTCACGCGGGTGAAGCCGCTGGCAGAAGCTAGTCTTAAAATAATTAAGCAACTCAATATACCTACAAAAGTAAGCGAGGTCTAAGCAGTAAATATTTTTGCCCATTCCCTCCGGTGAGAGGCAAACCGCAGGCAAAAGTTAGTGAGTTATAAATCATAATTGTGCGGACCTCAGTACAATTTATGTATAAGGCCCATTGAATGGTTTAGTACTGTTTGATTGATAGTGTGAAGAAGGCCTTATTCGAGAACTCGCATCCGTCACATAATAACTCCCACACCTTACACGTGTGTGGTGTGTCATTAGAACAATATCCAATTAACATAAAACAAAAAATCATCACTCCTGTATTTCAAGAAAGGTAAGAGATACACCCAAATTTCGCCAGTTATATTTAAGTCCCTTGTAATAGATTTGCTGCCTTTATTTATTTTTCTTCTCTTTTTGTTTAAGGAATTGACTCGCACACTGTTCCGTTTATGATTGAATTAGGTAATTTACCTATGTTTGCAATATTTGTAAGTATGTGAGAACCATGTTCCTATTTATCAAATGAAGGAATTTACCCGTTAGTGCTTGTAATACTTTATACTTATACGTAGTATAGTAGTGCTGGGTGCATCGTCCTCACGTATATTAATTTATGTATTTATGTGAATGTTGTAAAACAACTTCTCCATAACAAGCTACCTTTCCGAATGGAAGGTAGAATCAATTATTATTAACTTTAAATTTATATTTCGACGTTCAAAAGTGCCGCTTAATGGCCTATTTGAAATAAATATTGTTTGTCTTTGTAATCGGGCACAAATCCTGACTCCAGTTGGTCATTGAGAAGTTCCAGATGGTCAAAACTATTAAAAAAAACGAAATAAATACGTAAGTATTAACCGTACAACATTAATTATCATATTCTCATCTCTGGGACGGATCTGCCAAATACCAGCTTGATGCACTAGAGTCGATTGAAGAACAGGCCAAGAGGCTCATCGGCAATGAGGCACTAGTTGAGTCAAAGCTCCAGAGCCTTGAACATCGTCGCCGAATTTCCAGCTTGTCGGTTTTTTATCGGTTGTATTTCGGAGAGTGTGCGATGTTTCATCGTCGGACGTATGGTGATGCGCCATCGGTACATGCTGGATATCCCACCCATACGCACTTAAAGTTTTGGAAATACTTTACAGTCTGTGTTTCCCGATAGCTATAACGTCGGGGTCTTTAAGTCAAGAGTGAACAGGTTACTTTTAGGTAAGCGTGCTACACCGTCGACCACATTATAGCTTATCATCAGGTAAGATAGTGGTCAAGCGCGAGCCTATCAATAGGAGAAAAAAACGTAGAAAGTCTTTGTACGTGGTTTTGGGCTAATCCTTTGGGTACCCTGGAGAAGTTATAAATAAATTCTGACTGCAAATCTAGTAAAACCGTGTTTGCTTTTGTATCAGGCATCTACACTCTTCTGATACTGTATTTATATAGCACTGAACTTCCACCTTCTTTACCTACTTCGAAAGTATTGCCAAGTCACCCAGAACGCTTACCAATAGTCACGACCTATCGAAAAAAGAGAATATATTATCTGTACCTCCAATGCCACATAAGTTTGGTAGCGCGCGAGAATTTGGGGCTGCAGCTATTGAAATGCAACAGCTGGTACTCAATATCAATTTAAAAACTCCTTAAACACGTCAGTACAAAATTGAAAGCTTTATAGTATTGAAAAAGTGCTATAAACTTGCCGAATGTTTGTTCGTGTTGAATATATATTATGGAGTTAGACGGCATTTTATATTCAAACGATTTTGCTACAAGAAATAAAATAAAACCAAAATAAACTCAAATGTTGACTTCCCGTCGAGAAAATGTTATGTTTAACAGCTATGGCAAAGCTTTTAGGCTTAAGAAACTCAGAGAAATGTGTGAAGTGAAATATTAATTTACCCTAAAATCACAAACAAATATCTGAGATAAAAAGTGACGCATGTTCACGAAAATCTTTTTACAGCAGAATACATATCGTGCACACATTAATTCACAAACACCCTAAGCTGGGGCAATGAACTGGCTGTGATATAAATAGAACCCATTATTTTCATAATAAGCGAAATATTTTGAATCTCATGTTTTTGTCTGAAGGTGTCAAGCTCTCGGCCTTTGACCTTTATCGCCTCTCTTATTACAACATTAGCAATGACATTACTACAAAAGGCTCGCAAATCTTATACGACGTAAAATGTATTTTAGTTATCATACACGATATTAAACAATAGATACAAGATATTTCTTTGTTCGTGACTCAAAGAGAAGTGTTTGCATAGATTATGTAAGGAATAAACAAAGGCGACAGTGCACGACTCTAAACGAATTCGGTATTCAGTCATGAAAAATCGCTCGCTCAGGTTCCTATACAGATATTCTTTTTTGTCCATGAAAATCGATAACCAAAAGGAATTTCCATCAACAAAACACCACTTGGAGCGTGTATAGATAAATCTTTTCACTTAATTGGGTAGGCTCCATAAACTACTCAAACTGCCAGACCATGATTAAAAACTAACTAACATAAATAAAAAACAAAAAGAAATTATTCACATAGTCTACACATTTACAATAATTAAAATAAAATAATATAATATTTAAAAAAGTAAATATTTTTGTAAAACCAAAAAAAGTCTATCAAAATTCACGGTGCAAAATATTAAAAAAACAAATTTAATTTATTTATGCGCTACCAAAATAACATGTGATTGATCCCATGGGTTGAATTACCATGACCCGTGGATTAAAAAAGCAGGAACAACAAAGTTGATTTTTTATCGGTTGCATTTCGGGGAGTGTGCTGTGGAATTGCATGATCTAATTCCGCCTAGCCCGTTTAATCATCGGACTAGAGACGTACTGATAGATTTTTATGCAAATGGATAGGGAACCTACATACTTACATACATACTTACATACATACATTCTTACATATACATACATACGCTCGAAATTAATGACCCTCCCTCAGTCGGGTAGATCATTCACACACAATTCACATATTTATCTAATAGATGGCCTCGTTAAAGATTGTTAAAAAGTCAATAGTGTATAGTATTACGCACGCTATTGATTTATCCTTACATTTGGGCATTTTAACAATCACTGTCACTAAAATTCTGTTATACTTTGCCTGGAGCCTAAAATCAGAATAAGTCTGTATGTGTTAACATACAAACATCCCCCATCTTTTCCTGCTTCAGCTGTATCCTCCGCGAAAATCTACACAACAAGTAAAAATTAAAAAAGTTGGATAACCCCGACAATTTTTTATTGAATGCTACGTAATTTATCTAGTACTAGACATTCTTCGATCGACAATCTATCGAACACGTAATTATGACACGATATCTTACGAAAACACCCGATTCAAACGGTAAAACGCCCATAACTTTAGAACGGCTGAACCGATTTTCATCAAACATAGCTAAAAACACTCTTGATCAAGTCATATTTTAAAAACAAAAAACAGATTCAAAATCGGTTCATGCAATTAGGAGCTATGATACCACAGACAGATACACAAACACACAGGTAAACACGTCAAACTTATAACACCCCTCTTTTTCCGTCGGGGGTTAAAAACGAAAAGTCACCGAGTCAATGAGTCAGCGACATCTTGTAATAGTGTGTATTCTCTCCAAGTTGGTACCCTTGTCACAGCTGGCCGGAACCACTCAAAATAATTACAATCTCACAAAAATGTCACAAGCTCGGCTTCCAACAACAAAGTAGAGCTGAATAAGTGATGAAGCGAACCAATGATATTTATGATTGACGAGTCTAAGTCGTACATTGCGCAGCCGTCTGTGACACGAATGAAAAAATGTTAAAAGAATTATAAATGTTAATTTTGAATTAGATTGGTTTTCAGCCACGTTTTCAGCACACAAGGGGTGGCGAATAATTAATTCGAGTAGGTGACGTGATTTTTTACAAATTAAATTAGGAAACAAACGTATTTGTTTCATAATTTAATTTCCAAAAAAAGGCTGTGGTTTTGGATCAAAAACAGGAACATCTGCTGGACTCATTTTGAAACATTTTCAAAATTGTTGGTTAGATGTAAAACCAAAAAAAAAGAACTGGCCAACTGCTGGTCGGACTTGCACACTAGGGATTCCGTACAAACAGTTACATTCACCAACATGATTATGTAAAAACATTGAAGTTCATAAACAATGAAAGCACCAAACATTGTTTTTTTTTGTTTTCTAAGAAAAGAGAGATGTTGGTTTTCACATATGCGTAATATTTTTATTGGCCTATCCAAGGACATCCCACACCATGGGACAGACGGGCAAAATTCCCCTCTTTACGGGCACAGGAGGCAGCTTTTTTTTTTCGAAACTATAAGGGTTCTTTGTTGACTACGGAAATCTAAAAAGTAAAGATACATTTTTGTAATAATTTTTCAGACTAAAAATAAATACCTACAAAAAATATCATGATATGTTTTCAAAAAGGGGACAATTATTTTGTATAAAAATATTTCATGTTAATATCACACAGTTTTTTAGTCCCGCTTAGCTCAATGTTATCCGAGAGGTACTTATTCAGAGAAACGACGTTACGATTCAGCTAAGCGTCTTCTTCAATCCGCTTTATAGACAACAGACAAGATTTTTTTTAAACAACGTTTCTGGAAAAGTATGAATAAGACGAAGGCCCTATTTTTGGAATACGCAATTATAAATTCCGTATAATTCTTTGAGGTAAAGGAAGGCCCTCGTTAAAACCAAGTTACAGAATTCTTCTCACAACTCCAACTTGTTTCAAGTAAATCACAAAGAGTTATGAATGTAGGTAAATATACCCATGTCGACTTCTCAACTGAACTCGAAGTAAGAGCTACCAAAGTGAAACTCTAAGAGTTTGGCTCACTTTATTGTAGCTGGGTAGCGGGTGTCGGTACCATGTGTCACGTTCACAGCCCGCCAATTTGTCTGTCATTTGCCAAATCCGAACGCGCCTTGAATTTAGACCGAATATCTACTAAATATGTATTCAGTGTTGCCACATACCTACTATAATTTTACATACATTAGATTATACCTCATGTCAACATAGGCAATTTTTACTAGGCACCTACTGACATCGCACATACTACGTACCTATATATATTTTCTTTTGCAAGACATGTAAATCTACTGATTTGTATTCACACGTTGGTGTCACAGGAAATTGAGTTTTTTTTTTTTATAATGAAATAAGAAAAATCAAGATAAAGTCACGCACATGGGAGGCTTATTAAATCAAAATATGCATAAATTTCGTATTCATGTCAATGTCAAAGGTGAGTTAAGACAATTTGCATTTATATTGAACAAAAATATGTGTCGTCTTATTGAAACTTTCGTGCTAACTAAATTTCTATATAGAAATTAAAAAATATAAATATATATTAGATAAAAAAAACTTTTTGCAAAAAAATACTTCCGACTTCCAAATACTAAACTACAAAGTGAAAAATAACTTAATTTTTTGAAGTCGGTGTCTTTCGTAGGTACCATTTTTTTGCGTTATGGATAACCCGAATATCAACTTTAACTTGACGAGGATACTAATCGTACAATCATAAAGCTATTTCAAGAAATCCATTCACGGTTTATAACAATAAAAAAAATCAGAATAAATTCTTAATTTAAATAAAAATTAATGCGTATTTTTCGTTTAAGTAAAATTTATAGTTAGCAAAGTTAAGGACCACAATTAGACAAAGTTTTCGTTTAAAAAGGCTTCAGTATTTTATAGTCTAATAAAAATAGTAGCTCCTCTGTAGGGCACTTAGGATACCAAATAGGTAACAAATTTGTAAACTTAACTAATTAGGCGCTTGCTGGACTGAGTTTCATGTTTGCTGTGAACATCGTAAACTTCTTCTAACTTCCTAATTTGGAACGGCCGAAATTATTGTTTATCTGAATCATTTACAAACTTTGTACCTTAGAGAAAATTGGTTATTAAAAACGTGAAATTGTGGGTTGTGCCCCTTTATATATGACCAATAAATTAGATTAAAGATATTTTTACTGCTGTACTGGCAACATATCAAAATATTTTATTTCGTTTTTATTCGGTATTTGAGTCCGTAAAATGAAAGAGTTTTGAAGAAATAAACTAGATAACTAGGATATGGAGGTAAAAACGTTGTTTGCACAGAGATGATTTTTATTCAAGTGAATGACACAAATCACTATAAAAAAACGACATGTTTGAATATCAATTTGAAATGTTGTTCAAACTAAAAAGTTTCACACTTCCCCTCAGACAGACTCAAATTCAGATCGCGCACATGGTGTGGTGTGATGTGAGGATATCTGATGATGGATGTTGTTTGAGAGGAAGTGTGAAACTTTTTAGTTTGCACCCATCTCTGTCAAAACTCACCTTCCATCCTTTCTCTACTTATTAAGAAACTGATAACAGATTAACATGCAAACCAGGTACATTCATGACATCCCTCACAGCAAGCATTCGTCCTTTCAAACTCACCATGATATCACCCTTACCCTTCCATTCAATCTTATCATTGTTCGGACATGTCACATTACTCATACCAACATTCATAACCAAATCTTTAAACCAATGTTTCTGGAAAGACATATGTGAAGATGCCCCGCTGTCAATGTACCACTCCGTCGGATTAAAGGAGTCCCCGGTGCTGAATGAAGAAAGGCTCACGATCGCGACGTCACTCAGTTTGGAAATCGAACCCGCTTTCTTTCCTTCAGGACAGTCCGGCTTCTTATGTCCACTCTTCCCACATTTAAAGCATTTAACTTTGGTCATATTGATGTATTTGTGTCCATTTTGCTTTTTACTCTTATTCACAGCCAATGCCGAGTCCGCTGAAGACGATGTACTGCATCCTTGACGTGAATTCTCCTGTAGTAACTTCTGACGTACGTTCTCTGAAGTCAACTTCATCCCGGAGTGTTCCAGTGCCATTTGCATAGGCCTTTATTCTTCAGGTAGTCCTCTCAGTAACACGACAGCTACAAGATCATCGTCAAATCCGGTGCCAATATCCTTCAACTTTTGAGAAAAAGACATAACTGCAGCAACATATTTATGCATCGACGTGTCTCTCTAGCTTCTCATCCAACAACGCGTTCATGAGGCTGATCCTGCGATTTACGCCTTTGTCCTCAAACACTTTGGCTAAGCTATCACAAGCATCTTTGGCACGATTTGAATTTTGTACATACGCACAAGGTGTAGGTTCCACATGTAGACAAATCAAAGCAAGTGCGTCTTGTTCCTTCTCGATGGCGGTGGAGTCTTTGGAATCGGGGTACTTTGACGTATACATGAAGAACTTTTCTCGTAAGAGAATCATTTTTATTGCGAATTTCCACGTAGAGTAGTCATCTAGGCGACAGAGGTTCTTGATGGCAAACTGAGGCCATGACCTTTTGATGCAATAAACTAGGTAACTAGGATATGGAAGTAAAAACGTTGTTTGCACAGAGACGATTTTTATTCAAGTGAATGACACAAGTCATTATAAAAAAAACGACATATTCGAATATCAATTTGAAATGTTGTTCAAACTAAAAAGTTTCACAAAGAGGGTGTTAAAGTTAAACACAGTTTTACTGAGTGCATTACTAAATTGTGTTTTTATGGTAATATATTAAATGTTAATAAGCATAAAAATTAATTCGCCGATATATAAACTTATAACCTTCGTCTATAATACCAATTCCTACAATTATATCTGGTTACGCTTCCTAATTTATAGTTCATATTTTATTACATCACCATAGGGCGATTGAGAGGCATTGGTATACTAGTTCCAATTTATTAAAAAAGTGTCACCTATCGTTGTTTTAGTGATATTCCGCGCCGTGCCGCTACGGTCATTTTACGCCGCCACCGATGGCCGCCGGCGATGGTGGCGAGTCTCTTACCAACCAGGGCGGAGGTGCGCTCACTAAATCATCACGTACCCTCTCGCCCAAAACTCTTAATTGAACCTACATGGAAAGTGTTATCTGTATTACCTGGACCTACTGTGTTGTGTACCGCTGGCCAGCATAGTGTATCTCGTCTGTGAGCTGAACTTCTCGAACGTGGCATCTGCATCTGCATGGAAATCGCTGTTTCAAAGGTATGTGGCATAATTAGTAAATTGAACTTTATCCATTGCCTTTCGTCTCATCTGCGTACTTTTCTCCTTCAATTTAGGACTGCTGATTCAGCAATTATAGCCTAGATTACTCTAATAATTTAGGTTCAATCGCGTGTGATTTTACTAGTAATCTTCTAGAGGTTATACGCACCAATATCTTCATAGGAAACGCTTCGGCCAAGTGATAATAAATTAATATAAATATAATAAATTCTAATATAAACATATTAGAATGAACAGCGAAGAATAAAATCTTAAATTATAGGGTCAACAAGACATACCTAGGTACTGTCCAAGGGCGGACACAGGATTTTTTTTTCTGGGAGGGACATGTGGTGTGGATGGGCAAAGAAATCAACAATAATTCTACAAGTTCAAGTATGTATAGCGTTTATGAAAGACAAGAGTTTCACTCATGTTCTTTCTGTTATTTTATTCATTAAAATATATGACTCAACTCTGATAATTTGATTTGCTTCTAAGTATGTACTGTGATGGAATCTCCACAGTACACAAAAATACCGCCTTGGGGCGGGCACGTGCCACCGTGCCCCTCTCCCTTAAATCCGCCCTTGGTACTGTCAGTTTCCATTATTCCGGATACTAAAAGTAACTGACGTTATAAATGGGAATAAGAATACTTATTTCAACCTTCAATGAGAACTAAGAATAAATCTTAGAGTTTAGGTCTAAGAAAATAAAAGAAAGAAGAAAGTTTTATTATTATTTCTGTATATGTTTCTCTATGGATACATTGTTAGTGTTACCTAATAAGAAACCGCGCATTTTCTTCGCTATTAAAGTATTCCTAAAAAGTTTGCAGCGAACCAGAAAATAAGACTAATGTGCCTTCTTAGTTACTTTACACTTTATATTATATACTTCTTAGCTACTTTGGTTTTGTTTTTTTAGTTATCTAAAATAATTAAGGCATAAATATTTTACGTACTGTTATATAATTATGTATAATTAGATTAGGTTTACTTTATTTATAATGTGATGTAACTTAGGATGAGCGCATGAATCGCATTGGGTGAAATCCTGTAAAGATGTATGTGATAAGGTTGAAATAAATAATAAAATAAATATGTCTGACAAAGCAGATACTGTGATGACAACACTGCACTTAACTCCCAAGGATTAAAATGCTTTCGAATACGACCCTGATCAAATAATTCTCCTACAACCGAACACGACAAAATAAATTAATGTTCCTACCAACCTCCGAACACAAATACTACCTACGTCACACCAGCGGCATCTCAATTTGATGTTCTCGTCCTTTTACCCCAGAAATTATCAAAGTTAACCGTTTTCCATATCAAATATTAGCGGGCATGTTGTGTCCCAGTCGCCCCAATGGCCGTTATTAGAGTGACACGTTATGTTTGTGAGATGCGTACATAAGTAATAAAGGCCGGGTAGTCGCGTCCATGAGACGGACACGAGCGAATTGATAAGGGTCACATCGGAACATTACCCCGACGGACAAGCTAAGCCTCCTTTTTTACCTAAATTAGTTAAGCGAAACGTAACTCAATAATTTTTTTCTTACTCCTCACCGGAAGTTTCGTTATTATTTTTTCCCAAGCAAACTTTTTTAACTTTTTTTAATTAGCTTCAGGGATTGTCTATCGAAATACCTACTGCTCTTTTTCATTATTTTTTATTTGATCCAATGAAAATCCATCTTTCAGAATTAATCACCGTTTATTTATTTTTTTTTTTTTTTTTTTGCTGATCCGTTTATTTATTTTGCTGATGAATCCTGTGCGTACATAGCAATATTCAATCAATCTTCATACTTTGATGGAGGTAATCAGAGCTCAATTAAAATTCCGGCAGGCTTTCGTACCTAAATATTCCGAATGCATCTCTGAATAATTTACCAATATTTTTTCAGTTTGCTAAGCACTGCTCAGCCGAAGAAAGATAACTGCCAATCATACTTAATGACTTTCTTCACGCTGATTGGCCGTGAGCAAAGTACTAACGAGTCTTGATTTCAACAAACTTCGCAAATTGTTTGCTTATTCAACGTAAAATAATAAGAGTCGGGACACACGGTCGTAAATTTCAGCTATCGAGGTATAAAACATTCAGGTTTTCACTATAACGCTATCGATCTCATTTGTAATTATTGTGTTCTACATATTTTACTCTTTTGTTGGGTATCGAGTTTTGATTACAATCAACAATTGCGTTTGTGTAATGTAGATTTACTTTTTAACGCGCGTGAAGTATAGCCGCAGTTCAATTTTAGTGTACGTGCAAAACCTACCTTCGTATAAATTATTAATATTTATTAGATTTTCTGTACTACCTATGTACGTTAGCCAATTTGGTTTATTTTATTCCTTTATAATATTATACCAAAATTATGTACGAAATAGTTAAGTAACTCTCTTTCTTTTTTTAGCGTGGCGAAATGCTCATGCATACTGCGCTACCACGGGGGGATAGCGCAGTTATGTGGGACTCCAACCCACTAAAACTTCACGGTGTCCTACTGTGCCGCTAATGGCGGGAACACGGGCACGCGTTAGCACTGACCGCGAACACGCTGCGGCTGTTCGTCACCAGACCCTCCTCTGGGTGCCACCATATCTGCTTACCATATTTTCGGCCGCAGGCGATAGGGAGAGCGGCGCACCGCAATACCATCACTCCTCTCCCGCCGCGGCCTCCAACCCTCAACCGCGATATCTTATGGGTTTGGGAGACCCCATACAACATCGCGGCCCGCCTCAGATGCGATGTCACCCAGGCAGCACCGCAACCTACATGTTGGCCGCTACGTCGTCGGCTTATCGGCAAAAGCCCTGACGAGCGGCCCCTCCTCGGGTTCCTCTTCGCTTCACCGTGGGTGACCAAGCCACGGTTACTGAGCCCCCCCACCTCGACAATGCGGAATCCCACCGGGGTGGAGGTAAGAATCTCCCTACCTGCCTCTTTGAGTTTGGCGGTTGCATTCCCCCATGAAATATTTTGTGGAGGTGGTTTATTGCTGCTGAATATTTTTCCACGAAAATAATCATATTACCCTTTGTTTGAACAGGGCCAAGGGGATGGAATCTTTTCTGGTATCGTGCTGTCTTCACTGGCTTTTATATAAATAAGGTTCTAATGTAATCTAGGTACCTACCTTCTAAATTTACGAGTAAAAAAGCTGCGAATTTAATGCAGAGGTATAATTATTATAAGATCAAAAAATAAAAAATAAATCGCATAATATGTTTTTTAAAATCAAAAAACCCGACTGCTTAAAAGCGAACATGTTCGCGAGCTGGCTGACCAAAACCAGATGTATCCTCCGACTGCACAGCATGATTTTCCAGGAATCCAGGAATTTCTTCCTGTATCGGTGCGTTTACAAACATATAAAGTTTCATACACAACACCCAGAGCCCGAACAACTATCTATAGGTCATACAAATATTTGTTCCGTGCGGGAATCGAACCCGCCACATGCAGCGCAGCAGTCAATCGCTCAACCACTGCGCCAACCGTGTGCCCAAACGACTACGTTGCAACGAATTTCGCGGAAACGGCTCGCATTCGAATGTTCACGCAAATAAAATACTAGTACTCAGATGATAAAATGTATGAGTATGTATGTAGGAATATTACTGGCCACTTGTAAAGCAAGGAACAGTTCTTATATTTGTGAAAATCGTGGACAAAAAAGAACCTGCTGCCACGACCGCTCTATCCGACATTTTGAAATGAATGACGTTTAACGACATCGTATTCGAATGCTCCAAGCTCGCAAGGGAATGATCGACTCGAACGTTCATAGTTTTGCTCGAAAGTGAATGCTGGGCTCGCTGGGAAGCATTTGTTGCTCGCCTACGATTGCTTGATTACAAATGCTCACGAAAGAATGCTCCCAATGAGGACGTTCCTTTAGAATAACAAACTTTACTTAGCCTGAATTAAGACTTGCCATTATAACTTCGTTATTCTCAAAGTGTACTTTACAGAAGTGCAATGGCTAACGTAAAAGCCTCGTGTATAAACAGGGAATCTGAGCAAATATAATTATTTAAGTCAAACTTGACTTCGCGCAGGCCGTGTTATTGAGCGTAAAATCATCTCGCTTTATTAGAAAATCATTTGCTATTCGGAGCGAGCGAGCGTATTACATAAATAAACTGTTTGCGTTCGGTTCGTGTTTGCGTAGGAGGACGATCGAGAGTGGCAACAAACATACGTGCCGTGGCCACGCTGCCACAGCGTGGTATCTGAAAAAAACAGAAATTGTGGTAAGTAGGTATACCAAGAACAGTGTTATCAAGGTTAGATAGTATGAAATAATCATCCTAATGAAGCCAATTGAGATGAATAGTGCAAAGATATTCAATAAGATTCTGAAGCTCGTCTTTGGAATACAAACAGATACATAATAGGCACGTATAATCCTTTGAATCGTGCCTGTCACAAATAAACCTTATTATTACCTAATTATTGATCAAATCATGTCTTGTGTTGGCTATAACCATAGAAATCATTATTGCTCATTTACGCATCAGTGTGCATGTAGGCTTGTCAGGCAATTTCTGGAACGTCATTTGCACTTTCCATTTGCGAGGATGACGAATTAATCGGGCATCAATGATTAAACTTGGCTTGTGATTGAACTAAACATCGGGTTGACATCAGTTTGGACGGATGCGCTCGTAATGGTTTCACAGAATTACAAGTAATCATTTTTTTTTAATGAGCCAAATGGTTAGTGATAAATTATATGTCAGAATGTTTAGGACCGTCGATTATAAAATAATGAACGTGTAGGTACTTGTTTTTGTGTCTCAAATTCTCATATAACGTAGATACGGTCAAAAAAGTCCAAAATGTGCGGCGGCCCTACGCTAAGACATATTTTATGAAGTGTCGTCGGAGCCTACATGTTCTATACACAGTAACTATATAAAACATTCGCGAAACCCACATAGGGGCCACATCGGCTGATAGCTGATAAATTGAAGCCTGTACGTGATCGTCCGCGAGCCTTTCACGAGATGGGATCATGCTGAGTCAGCGATGTCGCGAATATGAACACCCACGCGATGGACACTACATGATATTTGATACTGAATAGATGTCTAACTATCACTGGATAAATTACGAGTGAAATGAAATATTTGACATGTGTGTCTCGCTCAAGGGGACGCAGTTTGGACATACATTTCGAATACATATAGAATTTTGCAGAGGACAGAGTTATTTCGTTTTTGTGGGTGACATTTTTTGTGCAAGATGTCGTTGGACTATCGTATAGTATTAAGGCGTATATATTCCCCAATGTTAACGCAGTACTGGCCGTGCGGCCGCTTGGTGCCAGAATATCAATAAATATTCTTTGATTTACATACGCTATTTCAGTTATAAAGAAAGGATAGCCATGAATTTATTCTGTAAAAATATTTTTGAACATCCAAGTCAAGTCAAATTTTGGAGGAATACCTATCCAAATGTATCGAAAAAATATCATCTTCTTAATTTTTTTTAAGCAAAGAAAAGACTACGAAAAGACCATGTTTCACAAATAATGTACTTTGATTCTTTTTTTTTATCCTTTTTACCTAGCCATTACTAAGGAGTATGCTATAAAAAGTAACCGTTTTACGGCACTAAAGCGGTGGAAGGTCCTTAAGAAATTCTAAGTATCTAAGTATCTAATAAAAGATTTCAAGAAATCTTTTATTAGATCCTTTGCCTTCGTCAAATATTTCAAGAATATATCAGGCCAATAAAAAATAAAAATATTTAGGGACATTTTTATTATACGTAACCGCCTAGCTAGGTAGTACGATATTAGCTTAGCTATGAATAATTATTTTAGCTTTTAGTTTTTTTATTGATAAAGGTACACGAATAAAGACTGCTATAAAATATTCGATACCTTGGTTAAGACATTTAGGGTCGCCAAAGCAGCAATGAATTTAGTTTATTATTATTTATTTATAACATGGTTACCCTTTTAGTTTGAGCTTGTTTACTGTTATTGCCAGTATTTATTGCGGGTATTTGCCCCTTTACATCTCAACTCATACAAATTGAAAAAGAATAGTGCTGTCAGAATGTAAGCTTTAGGTAAAAAGTACATTTGGGTAGGCGTATCGTATTTTGGACTTCGATAACATAAGTCTAGCTTTTATTTTTGGCAGGAATATATATGTCATGGACCAAGTAATTAATCAGTGCACTGTGTATAATGCCCGACAATATGAATGAAGTGATGTGAAATCGGGCAATGTTATGAATATTGATTTAAACTTCTATATTTATTTATTTATATATGTTTTATTGTATGTACACCAAATTAAATCAAAGAAAAGGAAACTTAAAACTAAAATACAAACAAAGCATACCGCGATCTCTTCCAGGTCACATTTTCTGGTCATTATGAATATTCCGTGGACCTTGTTGCTAAAATATTAACCGTGCTAACCTATTCTATATTAAAATCAATGTTAATATTAAAAAAAAAAGCATGTCTTTTGATTGCCCATTAAGTGATGGCCATTATTCAGAAAGCCCGGTCAACTTAATTATTTCAATAGTTTTTATTATATGGCCTACCCATTTCGGACGTTTTTCCAGGTGCCCGGGAATTATGAATAATACAGTATTAATCACTTGGCCCATAACATTTAATTAACTAAATTTTCAAACATTTGTTAAGTTTCATAAATACTTTAGCTACCAACAACTCTCACTTTGACAGCAACTTAATAAAAATTTACGTTATAGTTTAAAGTTGAAATTAACATAACATAAAATAACATCACGCCTTATTCCCGATAGGGTTAGATAGAGCAGCGCATACGGCATCCAGTAGAAATTAAACCACAAGATAATCAAAATCACTACCAAAGATCATGCACTGCTGCTGAAAAACCTTCTAAGCAAAGACACAAACACTTAGAATTTCTTCTCATCAATTAATTGATCTACCTTGTGGTAGTGAATTGAACTTTTCAAAATGAATGCATGCAAGCAATGCATTTTATTGAAAAATTAGAAATGAAAAGGACTGAAAACTTCTACCACAAATAAATAATCCGCCTGCGTGGCATGTCGTCATAACCACGGAACATTCTGATTGAATGTGAAGACCTCGGCACCGCGGCCGCGCGGCTTCGGTCGTCGTGATTTTTAACCGACTTCAAAAAAAGGAGGAGGTTCTCAATTCGACTGTTTTTTTTTTTTTATGTTTGTTACCTCAGAACTTGTTACTGGGTGAACCGATTTTGATGATTCTTTTTTTATTTGAAAGCTGGCGTTTGTTTTTAAGCAAAGAAAAGACTACGAAAAGACCATGTTTCACAAATAATGTACTTTGATTCATTTTTTTTTATCCTTTTTACCTAGCCATTACTAAGGAGTATGCTATAAAAAGTAACCGTTTTACGGCACTAAAGCGGTGGAAGGTCCTTAAGAAATTCTAAGTATCTAAGTATCTAATAAAAGATTTCAAGAAATCTTTTATTAGATCCTTTGCCTTCGTCAAATATTTCAAGAATATATCAGGCCAATAAAAAATAAAAATATTTAGGGACATTTTTATTATACGTAACCGCCTAGCTAGGTAGTACGATATTAGCTTAGCTATGAATAATTATTTTAGCTTTTAGTTTTTTTATTGATAAAGGTACACGAATAAAGACTGCTATAAAATATTCGATACCTTGGTTAAGACATTTAGGGTCGCCAAAGCAGCAATGAATTAAGTTTATTATTATTTATTTATAACATGGTTACCCTTTTAGTTTGAGCTTGTTTACTGTTATTGCCAGTATTTATTGCGGGTATTTGCCCCTTTACATCTCAACTCATACAAATTGAAAAAGAATAGTGCTGTCAGAATGTAAGCTTTAGGTAAAAAGTACATTTGGGTAGGCGTATCGTATTTTGGACTTCGATAACATAAGTCTAGCTTTTATTTTTGGCAGGAATATATATGTCATGGACCAAGTAATTAATCAGTGCACTGTGTATAATGCCCGACAATATGAATGAAGTGATGTGAAATCGGGCAATGTTATGAATATTGATTTAAACTTCTATATTTATTTATTTATATATGTTTTATTGTATGTACACCAAATTAAATCAAAGAAAAGGAAACTTAAAACTAAAATACAAACAAAGCATACCGCGATCTCTTCCAGGTCACATTTTCTGGTCATTATGAATATTCCGTGGACCTTGTTGCTAAAATATTAACCGTGCTAACCTATTCTATATTAAAATCAATGTTAATATTAAAAAAAAAAAGCATGTCTTTTGATTGCCCATTAAGTGATGGCCATTATTCAGAAAGCCCGGTCAACTTAATTATTTCAATAGTTTTTATTATATGGCCTACCCATTTCGGACGTTTTTCCAGGTGCCCGGGAATTATGAATAATACAGTATTAATCACTTGGCCCATAACATTTAATTAACTAAATTTTCAAACATTTGTTAAGTTTCATAAATACTTTAGCTACCAACAACTCTCACTTTGACAGCAACTTAATAAAAATTTACGTTATAGTTTAAAGTTGAAATTAACATAACATAAAATAACATCACGCCTTATTCCCGATAGGGTTAGATAGAGCAGCGCATACGGCATCCAGTAGAAATTAAACCACAAGATAATCAAAATCACTACCAAAGATCATGCACTGCTGCTGAAAAACCTTCTAAGCAAAGACACAAACACTTAGAATTTCTTCTCATCAATTAATTGATCTACCTTGTGGTAGTGAATTGAACTTTTCAAAATGAATGCATGCAAGCAATGCATTTTATTGAAAAATTAGAAATGAAAAGGACTGAAAACTTCTACCACAAATAAATAATCCGCCTGCGTGGCATGTCGTCATAACCACGGAACATTCTGATTGAATGTGAAGACCTCGGCACCGCGGCCGCGCGGCTTCGGTCGTCGTGATTTTTAACCGACTTCAAAAAAAGGAGGAGGTTCTCAATTCGACTGTTTTTTTTTTTTTTTATGTTTGTTACCTCAGAACTTGTTACTGGGTGAACCGATTTTGATGATTCTTTTTTTATTTGAAAGCTGGCGTTTGTTTTTAAGCAAAGAAAAGACTACGAAAAGACCATGTTTCACAAATAATGTACTTTGATTCATTTTTTTTTATCCTTTTTACCTAGCCATTACTAAGGAGTATGCTATAAAAAGTAACCGTTTTACGGCACTAAAGCGGTGGAAGGTCCTTAAGAAATTCTAAGTATCTAAGTATCTAATAAAAGATTTCAAGAAATCTTTTATTAGATCCTTTGCCTTCGTCAAATATTTCAAGAATATATCAGGCCAATAAAAAATAAAAATATTTAGGGACATTTTTATTATACGTAACCGCCTAGCTAGGTAGTACGATATTAGCTTAGCTATGAATAATTATTTTAGCTTTTAGTTTTTTTATTGATAAAGGTACACGAATAAAGACTGCTATAAAATATTCGATACCTTGGTTAAGACATTTAGGGTCGCCAAAGCAGCAATGAATTAAGTTTATTATTATTTATTTATAACATGGTTACCCTTTTAGTTTGAGCTTGTTTACTGTTATTGCCAGTATTTATTGCGGGTATTTGCCCCTTTACATCTCAACTCATACAAATTGAAAAAGAATAGTGCTGTCAGAATGTAAGCTTTAGGTAAAAAGTACATTTGGGTAGGCGTATCGTATTTTGGACTTCGATAACATAAGTCTAGCTTTTATTTTTGGCAGGAATATATATGTCATGGACCAAGTAATTAATCAGTGCACTGTGTATAATGCCCGACAATATGAATGAAGTGATGTGAAATCGGGCAATGTTATGAATATTGATTTAAACTTCTATATTTATTTATTTATATATGTTTTATTGTATGTACACCAAATTAAATCAAAGAAAAGGAAACTTAAAACTAAAATACAAACAAAGCATACCGCGATCTCTTCCAGGTCACATTTTCTGGTCATTATGAATATTCCGTGGACCTTGTTGCTAAAATATTAACCGTGCTAACCTATTCTATATTAAAATCAATGTTAATATTAAAAAAAAAAAGCATGTCTTTTGATTGCCCATTAAGTGATGGCCATTATTCAGAAAGCCCGGTCAACTTAATTATTTCAATAGTTTTTATTATATGGCCTACCCATTTCGGACGTTTTTCCAGGTGCCCGGGAATTATGAATAATACAGTATTAATCACTTGGCCCATAACATTTAATTAACTAAATTTTCAAACATTTGTTAAGTTTCATAAATACTTTAGCTACCAACAACTCTCACTTTGACAGCAACTTAATAAAAATTTACGTTATAGTTTAAAGTTGAAATTAACATAACATAAAATAACATCACGCCTTATTCCCGATAGGGATAGATAGAGCAGCGCATACGGCATCCAGTAGAAATTAAACCACAAGATAATCAAAATCACTACCAAAGATCATGCACTGCTGCTGAAAAACCTTCTAAGCAAAGACACAAACACTTAGAATTTCTTCTCATCAATTAATTGATCTACCTTGTGGTAGTGAATTGAACTTTTCAAAATGAATGCATGCAAGCAATGCATTTTATTGAAAAATTAGAAATGAAAAGGACTGAAAACTTCTACCACAAATAAATAATCCGCCTGCGTGGCATGTCGTCATAACCACGGAACATTCTGATTGAATGTGAAGACCTCGGCACCGCGGCCGCGCGGCTTCGGTCGTCGTGATTTTTAACCGACTTCAAAAAAAGGAGGAGGTTCTCAATTCGACTGTTTTTTTTTTTTTTATGTTTGTTACCTCAGAACTTGTTACTGGGTGAACCGATTTTGATGATTCTTTTTTTATTTGAAAGCTGGCGTTTGTCATGTGGTCCTATTTAATTTTCACCAAGATCTGATAAAGAACTTCGGAGATACGCATCAGAACTCTTCAATAAATGACGGCAAATCACTCGGGATAGCTGCAATCGCATTTATGTTTATTGTTTACAAAATTTCATAACATAACATTACACTAGTACGCTCTAAAGGGGTACGCAGGTGTAAACAGTTCACCTTGGTATACCCTTATTCGACCGAATTTGTTTAAGTTTCATGTTATTGGGTACATCTATTCTGGTTTCACTATGGGCATTATTGGTACCCGGTAAATTGTGTAGCACAACTAAAAAGTGAAAAATAAAAAAATCAATTTCGGAAGTCGGTTTCAAAAAACGAAGAAAATAAAACAAGAACACCGACTTCCGAAATTGAAGTTATTTTCACTTTTTTGTTTTTTTATTTGGAAGTCGGTTGTATTTTTTATAAAAAGTTTTTTTTTATTTCAAGCCGAATCGCTGATAGGTAGCGCTTAGTGCATTTTTGGAGTGATTGACAAAGTTGGGTCTGTGTACCTAGTCTATTTTAGCTAATCCGACTTTTGTGTAGATGAGTATTGGAGGTATGTGAGATTACTTGGCTTCTAAAAAAGTACGAATGAAAACCAAAATCCGTTTTAATATGTACAAAATTTACATAATTAATTAAAAAGCGCGTAAAAAGTTCTTTGGCATATATTACAAGAACCAGGTACTTCTATAATAGACAAGACAAGAATGGTATGTCTCTAACGTGAGTAAACAACGAAAATATAATTGGATTAAGTTTAATACGTCAGGCGAGTGTATCAAACAAACTCAGCGGCTGGCACATAGTGGTATGATTTAGATATGTCGCCCGCTCTGCACGTTTAGAAATTTTCCTTTTGAGACCTTTTCATTTTAATAGTACATTATTGCAAAGGCCGGCAACAGGCAATTGCAGGTCGAGTATGAGATTGAAGGCCGTGCAATTGCCATTTCCGCCGAGGCATATATAGTGCTTTTCTCAAAAGAATGCTGGGAAATAAAACATACTTTTTATATTATACATTTACAACAACATTGCTGGAGCGTTGTTATGTTCCAAATTCAAATAACGCTCCTGCAATGGATTTGATTTTCTTTGTCCGTAAATTCGATACTTAGCGTGTTCTGTTTTCGAAAATAATGACAATTTTTCCATGCATGTTTGAACAAAGTAATTTTACTTTACCCTCTGCAAACTCGGTTTGGAAACATTCCTTACGAACACACTATTTAAGAAAAGCGTTGTAATGTGTCTTTACGTTAATCATGTCAATTAAACAAGAAAATGTCCATTAATCCGAAGGGTCACTTAGACGTCTATTGTAAAAAAAAAACATATTGACAAAGCCGTTATGTCGTAGCAGTAAGAGATTTTCTCGTGATTCAACTGCGATATTTTAACACCCTATTTGGATTCGGACAGATTCACCTACAGGACCTGAAAAAGCTAAAATAATAAAATATATAGTTATAACAGAAACCACAATGCAAGAAAGGGTTCATTATCGATTGATCAATCGGTTACAGGAGTCCACAGCTTACACATATAACTAGGATAAAAGAGAAAATAAAGTGGAAAACTCTTAATGAAATGCTTATGATCTTTCACTTAGCGGTTAACTGGCAGAACCAGCGGGTCGAGTAGGGAGCACATCGGTCGCAGCCGCTCAGTTTCTGGTCGAACTAGTCCTCATACGGTGCATTACACTCGGTCACCGCATTCGAGAGCTATTTGCTGCCCGGGATCAGATTAATGTTGCCACTTTTCTACTTGTCGTAACCACCAAACTTTGCCCGACCGCCTTAACCCACTCTATTGTATGCCAAAGAGAATTATTTCTGTTGAGTAGCTTGGTATCTCGCGGTTTTGGTGAATAATTGGGTTGTACCCGTGAAATAAGACGGAGTTCTTGCCATTTGGATACTATTTATGTGTGTTGGTTTTTCATTTGTTTTTCACTAATATTACAGTATCTCGGAAAATAGAAATAGTTGGAAGCAGGGTAAGCTGTTGGTCCCGCACCTGATAAAGATTATGGGGGAATAATGAGGAAAGCCCCGGTCTTTTAAATGTGGTCCCATCGGACTATGAGAGTGAGGGAACCGAGAGTGCACCTGTGTCTGGACACATTATTTTACACTATCATAATATTTTCCAAGCGGATGGCTAGTCTCCGCTGGTATTGGCCGCCGTGACCGACGTTCGGTCATAAGGTCTACTATTATAATATGCTAAAAAGCCGAAAAAAGACAATACCAGCTAGTTTTCATTATATTAAAAAAATGAGAAACAATATACCACGGGTATTTAACGCGATGATTTCGATTCATTTATTTACCTATTTCACCCGATGTTTCGCGTTTCGCGTTAAATACCCGTGGTATATTGTTTCTCAATTATGAAACGCGAAAGTTTTAAAGTTAATATATTAAAAAAATGTCCGATCTACAATAAGAAAGCGTTTCAGAACTAAGATAATGGATTTTCTGACGACGACGAGTGAAAACATTAACTACAGACATATAGATACGTCCTTTTTAGATCGCTTTAGATTTAATTCTAGAATTTTCAATTGTTTTTCGTAGGATTAGTTTAATACGAGACATTTAAAAAGCTTTATTTACAAAAGACGTTTCATTTAACTACTATAAAAGAGTCATATATTAATTATAACGGCATAAAACATAAGTTAAAATATCGAACTTCACTGTTCATTATTTCAACTATATAATTCAAATTAAATCTTAGAGTCAGCTCACACTGAAACATGGCACGACGCTGCGCGCACCTTTTAAAAGTATTGCGATACAATACAGAAAATAATTTACCACACAAAATCGCACATACACATTTCAAGTAACAACAAGCAGTGTTGTGTCACAGTGTGAACTGGCCCTTACTTTAATTATGACAGCAGACCGAATGCCCTGTAACGTCAATGAGATTACGGTAGGGACCCAAAAGTGAATTCAGCGTTAAAATAAGTATTGATAAAATATAAATAAAGGTCGGTGCAAAGGTACAAACAGACCTACGGTTGCTTATTAAAAGCAAAAATGAGAGTTTTAATTCACTCAATATCTTGTATGAAAAAGCAGCCAGATAACAGAATAAAACGAATACCTACATTTATTTAGAAACTGCGTCAGATTAGGCACACAATAAAACGAAAATACATACAGAGACACCTCCAATAAACTCCACCTTATCATACAAAACATATTATGCTGAACCCAATTAAAAGAGATATTCTGGGGTCCCTAATATTACATTCTAACGGCGACAATAACCCAAAACATTAAAATGAAAACTTTTATCAAATTACCGCGTTTTTACGATAAATTGAAGTACAATTCGCGTGGGGTAAAAACGCGGTAAAAGGTGGTAAAAGTAGATAAATTCCCTTTACCTCTTGCTTCCTTCACGCGCAGGTGGAAATATTACGCCGAGGTGTAAATGGGTCCCGGCAAGGCCGTTATTGCCGTCGTAATTTTTTTTTTATCTTGAATAGCAAAGCGAATGTGAGACATAAACACAGACATTAATGTTATTTGCAAACGAACATCGAGATGAATATTATGTAAAATAAAGGTGTGTCTACGAAAATTAGATACGCCTTTATAAGCAAATAAGCTGGATGTGTGTTTGTTTTATGTTTTATTGTTGTTAGATGATGAAGATTTTGTTTGTTTTCAATGTCATTTCGTCTCAAATAAAAGGTTAAATTGCTGGAAATCAAGAAGCTCGTGTTGCAGGAATACAAAACACTTGTACGTACCGTCACTTTATTTTCTCGTGAGACTTGTTATAAAACACGTTGTTATACTAGTTTACATGCTTCATTGAAGACATTCTGAGAAATACAAAAATATAGGTGAAGAACAGAAGAACATGGTTATGAAAACAGGCTTTACCGTAGATTCCTTTTTATGTTCACCCCAAAATGTTTTGCGCCACTGAAATAAAAAAGAGAAACGAATCAACTAAATGATGCAGAAAAAATAGTCACTAAATTCGCTGTTCACCGTCCAATTCACTGAGTCAACTCATATTACCGTTAAAGAATAATAAGTTGTTTCATTTGGTACATTCGGTTGGCCAACAGACGTCAGTTGAACAAAACAAGCTGGCAGTAGAAGAGATTTCCCTAAGGAGTGCTATATTACGACTTTCCATAGAGGAAATGTTCGTAAGTGTTCTGAAAAAGTGGGGGCATTAGTAATTTGATGGTCGAATTACTTTTATGACGGACTGCCACTTCTGTCACAAAGTAATGGCCTTTGTCACTTTGTTGTAGGTGTCAATTTAATGGCGAATGGAAGAAAATGGTGAAAAAAATAACATCGGGTGGTCTCTTGAGCGGCAAATGGTAAAAAGGTAGGTAGTTGAGTTCAAAAACAAATAGGTATGCAGCAATAGGGTAGTTAACAAAAAATCAATTTAGTAAGTCAGTTAGATAACCTAAAAATATTGGTCACGTATTTTTTCTTGTGCCTCGTAAACAAACAAAATTGGAAATCAAAGTGCGTTAAAATATCGTGTGACGTCACGGTTTAATTTAAGTTTATACTGACAAAGTGACGTCAAGCCCCCACTCCTGAACTTTGATGAGCTTTATCTTTGTAAATTATATATATTTGACAAATCAAAAAAAAAAAACGGGTCCAATATTGTTTGCTAATCTCACTGACGGACAAAATAGAATTATCATTTATACTACCCAGAAAACATCCCTATTACCTAGGATATTATCCCTATTACCTACCTGTACCCTTATACCCTACCTTTTCTGTACCTTTATAAAAATGATTTTTAGACACGAGTACCTACACTTTTATGTTTTTTTAGGAGCTACTTATTATTTACTCATTTTCATATGATAATTAACTCAACTTTTTTAATTATAATGAAAACGTAAAGTAAATTATTTTATTTCTTTTTTCAAATTATAATAATTGCTTGGCAGAAAATTTGTTTCATAACATTATCATTAATTTTCCAGACACTTCATGCTGAAAACGTATGGTGGATTGAGTAATTCACTAACGCTCGTAAAAACATGGCAATGGACAGGGCTATGCTAGGAGTTTCCATGCGTGATCGAATCAAAAATGAAGACATCCGCAAGAGAACCAAGGTTACCGATATAGCCCGAAGAATTTCCAAACTTAAGTGGCAGTGGGCAGGGCACATTGTTCGCAGAACAGATGCCCGTCGGGGCCGAAAAGTTCTAGAGTGACGATCGCGTACCGAAAGACGCAGCATTGGAAGGCCTCCTTCTAGGTGGAGCGACGACCTTGTCAAGGCTGCTGGCATCTGGTGGATGCAAAACGCACAGGACCGATTAGAGTGGCGACGCTTGGGGGAGGGCTATGTCTAGCAGTGGACGTCTTTCAGCTGAAATGATGATGATGAGTGAAAAGATTGACCTCGAGTCCCTAGCTATCATATAACTTGGAACGAAGCTAAATAATCGTTAATTTACTTTTCATCACACTTGCACGTAAAAAGTATCTAAACATACAAGTTAACTTGGCTGTAATGCCCCATATAAAACCCTCGGCCTTTCTTTTTGTCATGAAACCCTAGGGCGGTAAGTAATATTTTTTTAATTTATGGCACAGCACTCAGGTCCTGCAAGTTCAAGCAAGGAGTTTACACGCAATTGGAAAATTGTCTTAAAATGTTATCTAAACAGGAATTTCTTTGCAATCTTGCTACATGTTACTTAAATACTCAACTAATGTTCCTAATAATCGATTTTAATAGTTATACTCGTAGTATGAAAACGTCGAAATTATTTCATTCTCTTTATACTCCGTCATGGCTGTATACCTACGTAAGTATTTGCCCTTAAAGTTACTGAACGAAACACTGTATAATCTGTGGTGTGAGCAAAAATTCGCCAACCGCTTAAAAAAAAGTTCACTTATTTCGTAATAACAGCTGTGCTGACTTGTGTATTAAAGCTACAATTCATAATTATTACTCGCAAATGTGATGAAAAACATTGTATGTATCATGGGCGGTACGGGAATAACGAACCTCGACTCAGAAAGCCCTCAGTCTTCGACTTCAGGCTTCTACTAGAGTCTCGATCGTAATTCCTTACTTACCACCCTTAATACACAATGTACTATTATACCACGGCACATTTTAGAACTTGAGTCATTAGAGGCTTAAAAAGCGCCCGTCTAACGCCTATAATAGTGTTTCAAAGATACTTAATTACCCGACATAAAACCTTTTGTGCAGACGAGGTCGAATATGATATAACGAGTAAGTTTACTGTATCATATTAATGAAGTAAGTAATTTCATTGGGGCGGCTGAATTTACGTGTAGTTAAAATATAGGACAACTGTAAAGTAATAGCTATTTATGCAACTGTTACGTTATGGACGGTCTTTTAATACGAGTGCCATTTTTCGGTACAAGCGTAGCGCGTAGCGAAATAGGTGGGCACGAGTTATTAAAAGACCAATAACGTACAGTTGCATACAAGATTTTATCTACGAAGGAAGGAATAAAACACAGATATAGACAAATAAGTATTTCAGGAAGTGTGTTTAAGTATTTCATTTCTCATATACATGTCTTGATTTTTCTGGTAGTAAATTATTTGTAGCCGCAACTGCTCTATTTGTTATATCTGGTGGAGTATTTTCAATATCACTTGATGTTGAAAACATTTTTAATAAAATTTGGAATAAAATTTCACTCAGAAATTTTTGCCCGCGTCCACTTTTTATTTTATTTTTTTATTTAGTCTTTATTAGGTATAAGGCAAAGATCTTGTAGCCGCAACAGCCAAATAGTATACGATACTTTTGTTCTAAACTTGTTCCATTTTTAAAAACATCATTTACACTGTCTCGATTTAGAAGTAATATTATAGGTACCTGGCTGTATGTTCAGAATGTCTTTGCTTGTGTTTTAGAATTTATGACGATTCGCATAATGCAACCCGGTGTCGTTATGGGTATCATAATGCAACCGCTGTCAATTTTATAATTCTAATATAACGAAACAGAAGTAGATAAAAGTATTTATTATCATCATCATCAGCCTTTTTAATGTTTCCACTGCTAGGTCACAGGCCTCCTCTCTGTGAGAGAAATCCACCACGCGGGCCCAATGTGGGTTTGTGGATGTCACGTGTATTACGAATTTTTGTTTCTAGTTTTCTAACTATGTTTTCCTTTACCCTTTTGAGAGCAGAGGTGGTGAAATAATTTCCACAAAGTAAAGCGCCTGCCTGGTTTTGAACCCACGACATACAACTTATAAGACGCGGCCACCGTACAGTCGTACCACTAATGTACCAATGCATTCAAACCATTTATTACCACAGAAACTCAAATGCCTATGAATTTATACTAAAATCCCCAAAGTAGTACATAATTTATTAAGTAAAGAAAAAATTACGATGCTACAAATATCAATTGAAAGAAAAATGCTACTGGTCACCCTACCATAAACTCTTAGAGCAAGGTTATTTTGAATGTGTTTATGGGACAGATGAATATGATTGTACACATCTGTCCCTTTTTCAGAGTCAAACCATGGTAGTTTTGACACGTCATGGTACGGCGACAGAAACTAGGCAATACCTACCTTTTAACAACAACGTTGTGCGTTTACTGAGTGTCTTTCGTAGTCTGCATGCAGATCTTATAATGTCCCCACTGCTGGAACTCGGTCAAGTCTCCCTTTAATGATTTGTGGACATCCCACCTATACGCCTAGGGCATTCTTTTTTTATGTGTTTGCTCTTGACTGTAGTCTAGGTCATAGGTAATAGAGACAGAGTCGACGATGGAGTGAGCTTACCCAGAAGAAGCCTGTTCACTCTAACTTTGAAGAGATTCGGGTTGAATGCTTTCGGAAACACAGACGCTGGTAGTGAGTTCCATTCATTCGCTGTGCGCATTATGAATGATGTTTGGAAGCGCTTAGTGTGAATTGGTGGAATGGCAACAAGGTAAGGATGGTAACTTGCAGTGCGTCTAGACGTCCGATGGTAAAAGGGGGCTGTTGTCATTTTGCGGATACTTTCATTGTGCGTATAGCTAAGCAGTTGATTTCCCTGCCAGAGTCTGTTTCCTGATAGTTACAACCTAGGGGTATTTAATTCAAGAGTAAATAGGTTACTTCTAGGCAATTGTGCTTCACCGTCGACCACATCATCGCTTGACATCAGGCGAGATAGTGGTCACATGGGACGTAATACACAATGCAGGCTAGTCCAGACTAGTGGATGATACGATGACCGGCACATGCACACCGGATTCCTACTGATATTTTCCTTTATCTCTTTTTTCTTCTTTTTATTTATTAATCTCTGTCTTCAGGTATTAAAACTCAGTTTGATATTATTACTACCAAAATTGCCAGGGCAAATATCGTGTTTCTTGCGTACACACCAAATTATTTTATTGCCATTACACAATATTACTTGCCAGCTATCCAGTGGGTTCGGTGTTGAAGGGTTCAGCCAAGCTCGAGACTAAATTATAGCGATTAAATAGTCCAAGCACTTATGGACGGCCAAGTTTGGAAATGGTATAAGCGACGCGCTCTTCCACTGATAAACTATATTGAG
The DNA here is from genome assembly GCA_964057195.1 of Orthosia cruda. Classification (NCBI taxonomy): domain Eukaryota; kingdom Metazoa; phylum Arthropoda; class Insecta; order Lepidoptera; family Noctuidae; genus Orthosia; species Orthosia cruda. The sequence continues at coordinate 21,300,130 of OZ059845.1, forward strand.
AGTACGACAGGAATGCGACGAGCGGTACTGTTACCTAACCCGAGGATATAGTCATATAAATAAACACATCAACACGGTCTAGGGATATTTTTAAAAAAACGAATTACTATCAATGTGTTAATTATTTATATGACATGTATATATTTAAAAGATACGTTATTTAATATTCTACCATTTTTTAATAATAATTAAGGTACTTCGATTAAAATTTCAGGATTTTATGGAAAAAAATGAAGCATAGACGGAAACCGTATATGAATTAACTTTTAATTTGTGTTTATAAACTTGAAGTTAGTAGTCTGAGAAAGCGCCCATGATGTTCATAACACATCGGCAACGATTCGGCATGCTCAGAACAAGGTTGTCAATGTTTTGCTGCGGAATATTGTCCCATGTCCTTCTGAGGTGCGCAAAAAGTTGATCTTCTGTAGCCAGATTTTCAGGAACTTCCTTCAGAACTCTTCTTTGCAGCATATCCCACGCATGCTCAATGGGATTTAGATCTGGCGATTGAGCAGGCCAGTCTAAGGCCCTAACATTGTGTGTATGTAACCACGCTGCTACCGTTCTCGCCGTGTGTGCCCGGGCATTGTCGTGCATGAGCAGGAAATCTTGCCCCATTTGTGTTCTGTGGGGCAAGATTACGGGCCCCAGCACCTGTTGGACGTATCGTTCTGCCGTCATATTGCCCCGCACCCAAACGAGATCCGTCCGTCCTCCAAGACGAATTCCTGCCCAAACCATAATTGTTCCTCCTTGGTATGGGTGAAATTCCTGAAGGTTCTGAGGACGGCTCCATCGTCCAGGAGCTCGCCAAACACGCGTCCTTCGTGAATCTGGATGGAAGCCGAACCTGGATTCATCCGTGAACAGCACATTGGACCATTGCTCACGGCCCCAGTCCACGTAATTCCGAACCCATTCTAATCGTCATCCACGATTGCCTCTCCGTAAAGGTGGGACCCGGAGTGGTCTACGAGAGCTTAGATTGCTTTTATGCAGTCGCCTTCTTACAGTTTGGTCACTCACAAGCACTTGGTGTTCCACTCGCAGACTTTGGACCAATTGAGTCGCCATTGCATTTCGTCGACCACATCATCGCTTGACATCAGGCGAGATAGTGGTCAAATGGGACGTAATACACAATGCAAGCTAGTCCAGACTAGTGGGTGATACGATGACCGGCACATGCGAATAGGCGCCTAGACTTTTTAATTCGAGGACACACCGGATTCCTACTGATATTTTCCTTTATGTCTTTTTTCTTCTTTTTATTTATTAATCTCTGTCTTCAGGTATTAAAGACTCTGAGAGGTTTGATATTATTACTACCAAAATTGCCAGGGCAAATATCGTGTTTCTTGCGTACACACCAAACTATTTTATTGCCATTACACAATATTACTTGCCAGCTATCCAGTGGGTTCGGGGTCGAAGGGTTCAGCCAAGCTCGAGACTAAATTATAGCGACTAAATAGTCCAAGCACTTATGGACGGCCAAGTTTGGAAATGGTATAACCGACGCGCTCTTCCACTGATAAAACTATGTTGAGAGTATGACAGGAATGCGACGAGCGGTACTGTTCCCTAACCCGAGGATAAAGTCATATAAAGATATTGTGCTATGTAGTGTATAGGAAATATTGAGCGAGAGTTTTCAATTGTTTTGTCTCTTAAGACAAACTGACGTTTTTATCGGTGATGTCAAAATGCCAAAATGATTGGAATTGACCAGGTGATTTTTCAATAGTGCATGCCAATCCCAATTTATGATTTTTTGCCAATCATTGTTACTGATAAAATGTGACTTTGTATAGAGGCCCTTTTATTCCTTTAGTAAGGTTTTTATTAGGGATAACACGAATAGTGATTTCGCCCAATACCGACTACCGAATATTCGTGTATAACATATTAGTAGCCGAATATTAAGTATTTTATATGTACAAAATGTCCAAGCATTTTGGTAGAAAATCATTTTTGAATTACGATAAGTGCATGTTCATCTTTTACACATGAATGTTCGCCAAAGGAAATACTTTGTGACGAAAAAAATTAAATTTTGTTCTTGCTTCAGTGACATTTTTAAAGCAAAGGAATAGCGTTCCACTCTTAGCTCTCACGTTAATGTAGTTAGAGCATATTGCTCCCGGCGGAATAGTAAAATGCATGCAAAGGTGATAACTTAGATTTTTAACTCAGATTTGATTAAAAAGATTGTAGATATCTCTCTTGAGATTGTTGTTGCTTTCGTCGTTTGATGTCTTTTTTAACTTTACGAACGAGAAATTCAAGTGGGTAGTTTGTAACACTTGGATTCTCGTCGAGAAATTCACTTTGATTAAAGATAAGAGATTTTTCAATCTTGAAAGTGAAATAAATTAAGAAGGTTTAATACAGAGTCTCCCCAGGCATGTACCCTAACAGTCGTTGCACAGGGGGAACTCCAGGTGTCATCATATAGTTAAGTTTTAAAGATCAGAAGAAACAAAAATGCGTTTTAAATCTGTGGTCAAGTATCTTCAAGTCACAGAAGAAATGGAACAGCATCTCGAGTGTAAAACTCATGTGCTGAGTTTAAAGAGGTATGCGAAACAAGGCGGAAAATCCCACATACTCTATTGAAAAGGGAGGGTCTTCTAACCAGACCGCAGTGTAGAGTGAGTGTGTGTGGGTGTGAGTGAGTTGTTATTGGGTTGTTGTATCTATACGCTTAAATCGCGCGAAGAACTTTGATTGCGCGATATAGGATTGGTGTGACATCATGTAACTGTAGTTCGTATGTGGTGGTGTGGATGCGTGACATTCAAACGAATTCAAAATTCGAATTCCGCGAGTCGAGAATGGAGACGCTTTCGTGTATGAAACTCATACGTTAAGTTCTTTGAAAATGTATAACCAATCGAAGTTTGCGGCGACAGTTGCCTAGCAGCGGCTCACACCAATTGCCTTGTGTGCGCTTACATTTAGCTATAGAAATCCGTTCTGGCATTAAGTACTGTGATGAGGAACACACCCGTTCGTATCTCATCAATTAGAGTGGTTACCAGTACATTGTCAATCCGTTGTTATCAAGCAACACAATAACCTTCCAATTAGTCAACTATTCTAATTAGCCTTGTATAACAAGCCATTGTATTGTACTATCAAGTTATTTTTACTTTAATTAATGTACCCTCCTTATAATCGTTAATATCCCATTACGATAATTGAAATTGAAAGAGTTGGACTGAAGAGGAAAATCCATTTATTCAAATTAACGGGCTGTCTTTTGAAACTTCTTGGACGTCAAAAGTTACAAAGGACGGCTCCCAAAATGCCTAACCTTTACAACTACCTAGTTTTCTGTAGGATAAGATTTAACAGCAAACTCCCTAGCCGTCGCTAATTCGAAGCTCATGTCATTTGCTGGATACAGTCAGGTATGTCTACATAGAAGTAGGACGGCACTTATGCGCAAAATTGTTATCTGCATGGCTCCTACTATTTATAATAAGTTACCCAAAAGTTGGAGGAAAATAACGTTCAATTGAAGAAACAATTGAAAACGTTTCTAAGCAAACAGGCTATACTATTAGCGAATTTCTGGCAGAAATATTTATTTTGACATTTGATGAATGTTACACAGATTTGACATGGATACAATTTTTTTTATTTGGCATTCTTTGATATTTTACACAGATCTGACATACAGTTTTATTTGACATTAGTTTGATATTTTTACATAGATTTGACATTTTCTTTTTTATATTTTACTTAGTTTTTGTATTATTTTTAGTTGATATTTTGTAACTATTGTGTTTAAATTAATTTCTGTAATTGCTCAAGACATTAACTTAAAATATTAGTATGCCAAATTTTGTGGCAAACATGTCCGAACTTTTTGTGTTTTCAATGTTATTCTGCATGCACATATTATTTATTCTTGGATATATACACGTGTTTGAGCAAATAAATATATCTTTACTTCACAGTTTCAATCTAACTCGTTGTTCCAGTGATCGCAAACGCTGCTGAACACGAGTTCTCAAGTCGGACAAAAATTAATTGGGGTTTTCCATATGCATTTTTAAAGTGGTTGCCAATGTGCCTTCGTAATGTAATGCTCATATTGTTTCTCTTTGAAATAATTTGCTCTTTACTCCTATCACCCTCTTCTTTACCGTTCTCTATATCAAGGTTCGTTTTCAGTTCATCTGCAATCACACGTCTCTAAGGTCATCAGACAATTTGCGACTAATGCCAATGCATTCCACCACTTTCTTGGCTAAATCTTTTACTGTCCAGGCTGCTCGTCTGTGGAATTCATTGCCCGACCCAATAAAACGTGCTTAGTTGTTGCTTGTGTTTAAAAAAGCTCGTGAATGAATATTACCTGTCGCAGGATTGTTCTCTCGTTATTTTGACATAATTTGCGATGATTGTCGTTTGTCAATATTTACTTTCACTTCAATAAATATATTGAATATGTATGTATTTATGTATCTTTTATATAGCATATATGTAAGTATTTGTGTATATATAACATGTTTGTATCTATACAGTCAATATTGGTAATGTTATTTACTACACCAATGAAAACCCAATTTCATGTCCGGGCAATCACTGTCCATTCCAAGTTACCTGGATGAGATCGCGGTATGCGATAAGGCTGTCCGTTCTATGTATTTTAGTTTTAAGTTTATATTACATGGCACTTATTTATTTATTATATTCTTTATTGCACACCATTTAAATAATTACAGTACAAAACATTTATAAAGATAAGTGTACTATGGGCAATCTTATCGCACAGGGCATTCTCTTACAGACAACCTTTGGATGGACTGAAGGAGAGACACCTTAAACATCGGTAGCAAATTGTGTGTGTACTATTAGGTACACCTCTGCATAAATAACCTGTTTGGAGAATACACACTTAATGTTATAAAGTTATCTATATAAATAACTTCGAAAATAAACTGCTGCAATCATCACCATTAGGTTCCTAGTACTGGACTTGGGTTTCAATCCCAAAACCTCCTATACATTTTGCAGCCACGCTTATGACTATCAGCCCCAGGTTCCCTCTGCAAAACTGTATCTCTAGTAATATTAGTCACCGCTATCGTGTCACCATTTTGTGTTGTAGGAATTGTAAAAGCGCCATGCGAGCGTACACTTGCCTACATGGTGTTTATAACTAGGTGCAGTACAACTATTGTTTTAATGTCTCTCGGCAATCATCGCATTGCCGAATACAAACGAATGCTAATTGCCATGTCTATCAATTATTAGATTTATTATGTATAATAATTGAAATTCAGATCTATGCACTTTATTGTTGTTTTGTTTTGATTTTCGTGTGAAATATACAGAGCTGTAAAAATAGCAGCATTCTTCCAATGTTTCAAATACATTAAGGAAAAAGGTTAATCATACACGACTAGTTTTATCTATACTTTAGTTAGATTCTCATCATCTGCCTAGCCTTTTTCCCAAATATTGTTGGGGTCAGCTTCCAGTCTTACCGGATTTAGCTGAGTACCAGTGTGTTCCGTGGAGCGACTGCCTATCTGACCTCCACAACCCAGTAACTGGGCAAAATAATACCCCTTGGCAAGACTGGTGTCAGATCTCAGGCTTCTGACTACCCGTAACGACTGTCAAAGATCTTCAAAAGACAGCCGGGTCCAACAGCTGAACGTGCTTTCCGAGGCACGGAGGCAACTCGGTATGTTGAAATGGTCACCCATCCACGGACCGACCTCGTCAAGTGTTGCTTAACCTTTAAGATCGACCCGCGCGGCTGTTTTTTAGTTAGATTCTATGCTATATATTAAATCAGTCGTTTATTAGTCGTTCTTCTATAAAGAACGACTAATTCACTTTAGTTTTGGTAGAGACAAGACTTTAGACAATTTATTCGAGTATTTTATAAACCCTTCGTCACTTTTCAAATTCATTCCTTTGTCAAGAAGGACACATAATACCTTTGAAGCTACGGCTCTGAGCAAAATATTCATTAAAAACCTATTTTAATCCCTTGAATACGAACTCAAAATAGCATGAAAATTTCATCAATCTTTAGTTGACATCAAACTTAATCCTTTTTAATGGACTGGCCATGTAATGAAAAAAATCAAATGGTCAGTGTCACATTTTTAATATATGATATTTTGCTTTTTAATTATTACTGACTTGTTTTCGCAGATTCTATCGTGAACGGATCAAAGACTAACATGCCTTAAGTTGACGAACTTGTTTTCACTGTGACTATACAAGTTTACGTTCACAACAACCAAGATCTTGAAAAAAATCTATCCGATCTGTATTCTTTCTGACCTATAAAAAGTATCAAGAAGGACGAGAGTTTAAAAAAATACCGACAGTCCGTTGATTGAACAGTACCTTTTCATCCACTGCAAGACCATTAATTTAGTACCAACAATACAGTATACCAACAACAGGTACAATAAATATAGTACACTCCATTTCCTTTTTCTTTTTAATTCCACAGTCTGTTCCAGGACGGATATTAACAACGTGGAACAATGGATGAGAGATGAATAAGTCCATAGTGTACGTTTATTTTCCTGTTTCATTATTATAAATATTGTAGAAAACTTGTTTGTTGAACTGGAAACTGTATAGGGCTTCTCGATTTTGTTGCAGTTGACTTAAGAAGGATGTTACAACCAACTTACGAATATGTACAGATAAATCTGCAAATATCAAACATAGACTACGTAGAAGGTCAAGTTATTTATATTATGAACCTTATAGTGTGAATTAAAACCATTTTTACAAGCTTTTATTATTATCTTTTATATTATATATGTGTTCGGGTCAAATCTTGCTAGTGAATTTTAAAGCAGTTAGTCCTCCACCGATTAAGATGAAATTTTGCATACACGTCTAGTTTGGATGACAATGCATGGTTAGTTATGTGATGTAATTCTAAATCCAATATGGCGAACAGCCCAAGACGGTGGACTATTTATTTTTTGTGCACTGCCATGCTATGGGTATCAAATGAAAGGGTTTTTGAGAAGAAACGAAAAAAGCTTGTTTTAAAAAAGATGTTTAATGAATAATTTATTCAAAGTAAACGTTGCCTTTCCACAGACTGCCGTAAAAAGGCACGGAAAAAGATTAGTCGGTAGGTCTTCGGAGACAGCCTTTGCCCGTGTCTCTAACCGGCCCTCATAGTACGCGTCCTAAGACCTTAGACTAGTTTCATTCTATAATCGAAAGCGCCACGCGGTTGACAAAATTGTATGAGATTGACAAGCAATATCAAAAAATCACGTGATCAATCCCTTACTTTTTGATGTTTTGACTATCGCCTTCGCTGACATCAAATGCCACTTGTTTAGAGCCTCTAGTCACCACGCCACTACTTTCTGGACCTATATATAGCGCATCAAAGTTCAGGAGTGTGGCTTGTGACGTCACTTTGTCAGTATAAAGTGTAGCACACCGTGACGTCACACGATATTTCAACGCACTGTATCGTCGTAATTTTTTGTTTACGTGGCAAAAGAAAAACCACGTGTCCAATATTTTTAGGTTATCTAACTGACGGACTAAATATATATTTTTTGTCAACTATCCTATTCCGTGGAGAATTGCCCAGCGATCATTGTATATGCAGCCGTCAAGACTCACCCAATCCCATTTGAGGCTCACACCCACGTTTATTATTAAAACTACACTATTTTCATAAAACCATGGTACAAAACCTGTAAATTTAGACATCTACCAGTTAACGGTGACACTTCAAATGTTTTCATTACACCCAATGTGTATGACATGTCACAAACGTAGGTGGGTAGTCTCATAGGTATACACTTGAATATCAAGTGGCAAAGGCTGCTTAGGGGTGAATAAACTCGTTATAACGTACAAGATTTGTACTAGTTTAAAAGGGTAACTAATAGGTTTTTATTACATAAGGGATTATCAGGGTCTTTACGTAGTACAGTAACTGGGTTGAAGAGATTAGATAGGCAGTCGCTCTATACAGGGTGAGTTTTTCAAGTGGGCGTGAATGGCCAAATCCGAAACTATGGAGAATAACGAAAATCACTCAAAAGAGTGACGAATCCGATTTTGATGAAAACTGCACCATTGGTTTTTTGAAAAATCAATAAAAAAAAAACACACCCTCACAAACTTTCGGCTTTATAATATTAGGGTGATTATTGACGAAGAAGGGGAAGACAATAGCCAAAACTCATACTCATGTGTAGGTTTAACGAGTCTAAGTGGCCTCGAACTAATTTAAATGGTCTTGATGGTCTATTTATTGGTTTGCCTACTGTTTTCTTTGTGTGATTGAGAACCTGCATATTTGGGGCTTGAAAACGAGATGACGAGAGTTTAATTCGCATGCTTTGCTCGCTCACTCAGCTCCCGTCATCCCCTTCGAACCTAAACTATCTATATCGGGATTCTCTAAGCGCCCGACTAATAAATCTAATCAGTTTTGGCAAAAAATTAAAAACTTTACTTTTTGATTTTGAATATTATATTAACTGAATATTATACTAATTGAATATTAATTCAAATGCGCATTATATAAAATTTTCATTAAACCATATAAACTGAGATGAAATGATATTATATCATTTGATCGTTATATTAAAAAAGTATATTAAATGAAATTAGGTCATATGATCATTAGAATAATTATTATTATTTCAAACGTTACACACCCCATGTAATAGGGGCCATCAATCGAACACGACTCTGCTACTGAGTAACGCCAGGTGGAAACATCTAACCGAGAACATCATACTCAACAAGGTAGTCAAAATTAAGATCCAGTTACAATAAAATATAGTACTTGATTCAAGGTTCAACAGATTGATTCTTACTGATGAAAGAGCGCACGAAACAACTCTAGGGAAAAGTTGTTTTGTTCTAAAGTTATCCTTAAGATACCTCGTAACTAACCATCTTCAAATCAAAGCATAGCAATGAATCCAATACTAACAGTGGTGTAACAGCCCCAAATAACATCGCAATCTATCCCTAAATCGCTTTTTTAAGGTAAACAGTCGACCGACATGTCCTAGAACCAAAAATTCGAATAGTAGTGATGTAATCCACCGCGTGGTGGATTATGGCCATCCCCACTCACAGAGAGGAGGCCTGTGTTCCAGCAGTGGGAACATTAAAACGGCTGATGATGATGATAATGTTGAATCATTCACAGACACCTTATCGTAAGCTAGTTAAGCGTTTCACTGATTGTATCAGATGTATTTACCACCTCCTCAACCCATCCATTATCGCCAGTGAAAAAGGGCGCCAATAACATCTTGCCCAACCGAGGGATCTAACCCAGGAAATCTTAATCAGCTGTAGCGCTTGCAACCAAACCACTAGATCAACGTGCCTCGTTATGATAGAGTTATACTCAACTCTTTATTCTTATTTTTTTTTATTTTTTTTATTTCAACATAAGTTACATGAGTGGGTATTATACAAATCTTCTGCCAAACTGCAGGACAGTTTGTCGGCAGTGTATTCAAGACTGGCTGTGTCCCCCCCACAACGCCATTTATCGAATATCGAGTTCAACTATCCGAATAGTTGAATTGCGTGTGTTGTGATAATTTTTCTTCTTGAACACTTTAAATTCATCTAACTTTTGATAGAGTGAACCGATTGCGATGAAACAAAAACTAAGAAATACTTCGAGTTATGCATAATTTTTATGTATAAAAGTTGTCTGCATTGGTTTCTTACATTTTACGTGATACGTGCACAAATAAACAGACAAAAGACAAATGGGTTCTGTTGGTTATCTTTTATCACCCTGGGTATTTTTTCTTGGTAATATTTTCGATGTACAAAAACGACTTTTCTACAGATTTGTTATAATAATATGTATTGATTGATTTAAAAGATATATTGATATACAGAAACGCACGAAAACAACTCATCCCTATTCTCAAGCCATTTGTGATTTTAAACCATCGTCAAATGAACGCTTATCAATGAATCCAATACCAATAGTGGCGCAACAGCCCCAAATAACATCATAATCTATCCTCGAATCGTATTTAACGGTTAGCAGTCGATAGTTCGCATTTCACGGTGGATAGACGGACGCAATCATTTGCCGACACCTTATCGTCAGCTAGTTAAGCGTTTCGCTGATTGTCGGATTGAGTTATAAATCTCCGACGGCACGCGAACTATCCCTTGAAACATGGTTTAGTGATATTGGAAGCACCCCTTTGTAGAATTGATGTAGTGTGGCTGTTGAGTGGAGATTCTGATGGTTTCTTTGCCTGTTACGTTCTAAAACCAGAAATATAATATTGATATTACTATTTTTTTCTACTAAGAGGTTAATAAGTATTGCAGTATTATATGTGTTCTTTTCTGATTAATTTTTCTCGAGACGGTTGAAGTTTCAAGAATCGTAGGGCTTCATTGAGTCGGCGCTTTTCTGGAGGTCGCTGCTGTTGATTCTGGCTTTCAGAAGTTGCAATGGTTAGGAACAGTTTGACGAGCTTGTCCCAAAAAAAATGTTTGTACTAATAAATATAATAAATGTGAATGTTTTGATGCATGTGTGTGTGGATTTGAGGATGTATGTTTGATACTCAATCACACTAGAACGGTTGCACGGATCTAGATGTAATTTGGTTCAGACATAGATTATAGTCTGGTATAGCACATAGGCAATTCATCCCGTTATAATGTTCCCCTGGGGATAAAAAAAAACTTTTATATTTTTCTGCTTTTAAGTTACAAAAGGAGGAAAATAAAAAAAAAAAATATATATATAAATGGGAGGCCTATGTCCAGCAGTGGACGTCTTTCGGCTGAAATGATGATGATGATGTTAAAAAACGGCGATGAAACTCACAAATATGAACTTCTTTATATTTTCCTACATGTCACCGTTCTTCGTTAGGTATGTAAAAGATTTGCATTTCTTAGTATTATTTTAATAAGCTCTCTTTTTTACTCGACTGCCGAAGTAGGGTAATGTGTTTATCGGTCTATGTATGTTTGTTCCTATGTGGCGTTCTAGAGACCAAACGCGTTGGCCAATTTTGACGATTCTTACGTCAATCGATTTTTCTTAACCCTGCGAGTGTTACTGGCTCCATTAAAATTGGTTATTATGTTGGCCCAATTTTTCTTTTAAACCCATCGTGTGGAGTATCAAAATAAAGTGAATGAAGAGTAGATTAAAAATATATAACACTTATATATTAAAATATACCATTAACGAAACTAAAAAGTTATAAATAAAAAAAGTTTCTTCAAGGTTTTAATTTTTTGAATTATCTTTTTTATGGTAATAACGGCTTTGTTCATTATCAAATTACTGAATATTATATCTACCTTAAAAACCACGTGTCTTAATATTTTGTCTTTATTTTACAATATTTTCAGATTGAATTTGCTAATAAAATAAACATGAAAGCTTGCGATGATCGCGTGTCGGTTGTTAAGGAAATGGATTACCTCGTAACAAGTAATTTGTGTATAATATATTGATGGGGAATACACTAGAGAAATCTGCTTATTTATTAGTAAATTTTGCCAATGCTTGAGTCATGGCTCATGATCGTTATGGTTCTCTTATTAATTGATCATATTAAGCCACCTTAATTTTATATTTAATTCTTTTTAAGAGTACTTTCGTGATCATATTCGTATGTTTACCTACTTAATAACTTTTACAGAAAGACTTTCATTACTTCATCATCATCAGCCTTATAATTTTCCCACTGCTCCTTATAAGCTTATAATGTTCCTCGTGGTAATGGGCCTCAATCTACCACGCGGGTTGGTGAATGTCACATGTCTGCGTTTTCCTTTACCGTTTAATGACTTAAGTTAGGCGTATTTACTGAATAAAACCCAATACACAATTGCCACAAGTTTGACAATCTTTAGCTAGATAAATTATATTGTTGTTATTAACTAGTTTACTTTATGTAGATGATAGATTGAGGAATGATGTAATAAGAAAACTTTGTGGTTTAGAAGAAGATGTCGTTACAAACATTGAAAAGAGTATAGGAGTAAATTGAATATTGAGAATAGAGTATATAGTAGTAAGTAGTAGAGTACTAAGATGGTTTGGCCATGTTGAGACGATAAATCAAAGGCGACTAACAAAAGATATTTACAAAGCAGACATGAATGGAAACGCCGGGACATTGGAAGCCCCAGAAAGATATTATCATTGTCATATCAACCGACAGACATCCACTGCTGGACACAGGCCTACCCCAAGCGTCGCCACATTGAACGGTCCCGTGCGTCCCGCATACAGTGGATCCCCGCAACCTTCACCAAGTCCATCTGGTGGGAGGCCTTCCAACGCAACATCTTCCGGTACGCGGTCGCCACTACAGAAATTTTCTGCCCCATCAGCCATTCCTTCTGCAAGCAATGTGCCCTGCCCACTGCCACTTAACTAAAAGGCATGAGTTTATGTATGTATATACTAGCACTCCGCCCGCGACTTCGTTCGCATGATTTTGTATTTCTTGTCGTACACTCGAGTGAGAAAGAAAGCGAAATATTTAATGGCATTGGATTGTATTATTGAAATAAGTTCTGTTTGGAATAATATAAGAGTTATTTTGTATTTTATTATTTAACTAAATTATGTGCAGTTAGTGAAGACGATCAAATATAAGCTATTGTTAAATCAATAATAAATGGGATATCGTAGATATCTACGGTTTAAGTTAGGATTTAGAGGATATAGAACCTCCTCCTTTTTGGAAAGTCGGTTAAAAATCTTATTTCTTAGGCAATAATAAATTGCCATCATTAGTTTTTCAGAATTACCCCCAGAAGATGTTTTAGGTGTGTCAACGGAATTTTTGAAGAATCTTACGGCACTAAGATGACCTCTTCCTCGATTTGGAACTAACGAACTGGACCATTTGTCCAGTGTTGTTTGACGGAGATGTCGGTGAACATACACAAAAAATAATTAAGTACCTTACTATAGGCAAATTGCCTATTAGGTCCACCTAAAAAGTGAAAAATAAAAATCTTTTTTACAAAAAAATACAACCGACATCCAACTAAAAACACTACAAAGTGAAAAATAACTTTCTATTTCGAAGTCGGTGTCCATAACGAAAAAAATTGGTACCTACCAAAGACAGCGACTTCGAAAAAGAAATTTATTTTTCACTTTGTAGTGTTTTTAGTTGGAAGTCAGTAATATTTTTTTGTAAAATAGTTTTTATACAAATACATGTCTCTTTAAAGGTTGAATTTCCAAAACTCCCTCCTTAGTCATTAAAAGAAGCTATGTGTAATAATACTTCAAAAATCTTGATCACCCTCTAAACAGTACTTAGGGGATAGTTCCGAAAAACGAATAACTACCAACCCACATTATTTATTAAGGTTAGTATTTGTGCCAAATTTCTAGTTTATTAAACCATGATCTTCAACACCCCTCTAATCATCTTTTAGGGGTAGTTTCGCAAAACTAATAATGATATCCTTTATTATTTACTTAGGTTAGTATTTGCACCAAGTTTCAAGTTTATTAATCCAAGAAATGAGATTTTCCATACAAACTTTAACATCCCTTAAATCGTATTTTAGGAGTAGTTTTGAAAAACTTAAAAACCAATACTACACCTTTACTTTAAAATCAATAAAAAAATATAAAATATTTGCTGTTAGTATTGATGCCAAGTTTCAAATATATAAGCCCAACAAATTGCCAGCTTTTATGGAGGTTTTCATTAGAGGTAGAATTTCCGGAAATCTATAAACTTATTACTAATTTTACTAATCAAGAGCGTAAACCTACTATTTTAGATATTTTACCTTCCAAACCGAAGAAATTTCATATTAAGTTTCAACCCCTACTTTAATCCCCTTAGGGGTAGAATTTCTGAAACCTAATAACTACATGAATTCTTTTTATTTATTCCAACTATAACTTAGAAACTATAGAAATTACATACAAACATTCAACTCCCTTTTTAGCCCCGTGTGGGGTGGCATTTCCGGAAATAATTAAACTCATTGTTTTTTTATTAATCAGGAGCGTAAACCTACAATTTTAGATATTTTACCTTCGAAACCGAAGAAATTTTATGTAACGTTACAACCCCGATTTTATCCCCATGGGGGTAGAATTTCCAAAAACTAATAAATACATGGTTTTTTTACATCTAACTAGAGATTAAATCTAAAATTTCACGTGTCCAACTTTCAAACTGTAGAAATTACATAAAAACTTTCAACCCCCCTTTTTACCCCCTTAGGGAAAGAATTTTCAAAAACCAATAAATATATTAATTCTTTTTATTAACCAAAAGCGTAAATCTAAAATTTCACATGTCCAACTTACAAAATGTTGAAATTTCACACAAACTTTCTACCTTTCTACTTTTTACCCCCTTACGGTTCGAATTTCCAAAAACCAATATATACATTAATTCTTTTTATCAACCAAAAGCGTAAATCTAAAATTTCAAGTGTCCATCTTACAAACAGTAGAAATTACATACAAACTTTCAACCCCCTTTTTACCCCCCTAGGGGTGGAATTTTAAAAACCAATAAATACATTAATTATTTTTATCAACCAAGAGCGTAATGTGAAATTTCATGTGTCCAATTTGCAAACTGTAAAAATTTCACACAAACTTTCTACCCACTTTTTACCCCCTTACGGGTCGAATTTCCAAAAACCAATATATACATTAATTCTTTTTATCAACCAAAAGCGTAAATCTAAAATTTCAAGTGTCCATATCTTAAAAACAGTAGAAATTACATACAAACTTTCAACCCCCTTTTTACACCCTTAGGGTTGAAATTTAAAAAAAAAACAATAAACACATTAATTATTTTTATCAACCTAATGTAAAATTTCATGTGTCCAATTTGCAAACTGTAAAAACTTCATACAAACTTTCAACCCCCTTTTTACCCCCTTAGGGGTCGAATATCCAAAAACTAATAAATACGTAAAAAAAAATTATCAACCAAAAGCGTAAATCTAATATTTCACGTGCCCAACTTACAAACTGTAGAAATTACATACAAACTTCCAACCCCCTTTTCATCCCCTTTGGGGTGGAATTTCGAAAAATTCTTTCTTAGTGCTCACTTACGCCACATGAGGAACCTTTCTGCCAAATTTCATTCTTGTAGGCCTAGCTGTTTAAGCTGTGCGTTGATCGATCAGTGGGTCAGTCAATCAGTCAGTTTCTTCTTTTATATATATAGTTACATACATAAACCACTAGACCTACATTGACTTGTTTTTTAAGCGACTTCGCTAACGTAGCTTATTCCACACTGAACCCATCCCACACCGGATTTGTGCATTTTACCTAGTATCTACCTACACTAAGCGATAGTTTATCTCTCAGGAATGTTTTAGTTCAGTACTTTTAGAGATATATTTTTTAAACATATTACACACAGGGGTTTTCCTCTTTTAATAAGTTTTAACGAACATAATAATAATATGTTCGTATCGACCATCCTTTTAATTAGCAAAATTGGGTTTCACACAAACTTCATCACAAAACCAGTCAATTAATCGGACCTAAATATCTGTCTATCTAGATCGAATGTTACCGTGTATGTAGGTACTAAATATTCTCGGCCTCGATATTCATGACACCTACAAGAGAGCATGTGCTACATGATCTTGATATGTCGTAGGTATTGGTTTCATTGGACCCTTGCGTAGACCTGTCACTTACAAAATAGAAGGTACCTAGATAGTGTCTATGGATACCTACCTAATTGAATCATTTCTCCGGGGCTCGTAAAGCTTCATTGCCTCGACGCTTTTCTGGTGATCGCCATTATGTGCTCAGTATACTGTGATTTTTAATTTCGTAGATTAAACTGACATTTGGGGGGTTGCCAATTTATCGTTTTATGAAAATAGTGTCGAAAATCGAAGTAGATCGAAAATGGAACTAATTCAGGGCAAAAAAAAATTGTTAAGAAACTAGCAGCCCTTTATTTAGTTTCTTCTCATTTATGTCAGACTTCATTTTATCGATCGCATTTATTTTATTGTTGATTTCATATTCAACACAATAATAATGTTTGTACTATGAGTATGAATACTGTTATATTTAAATATATTACTTTTTATATTCATAAAGCATTTATTTACACCAATTAGTAAAATTAAGTTTAGGAATCATGTCACATCGATTCGATGAATAACTTATGATTGAGCCTTACCTACAACACTATGCTCCGCGCTTGCAACATTTAAAAAAAAAAAAACATTGGTAGCTGTCAGTTAAGTCTACGAAATTAAAAATCACAGTATAGTTGCAGAGGTTGGAAATAATGTGGAGGGATTACGATTAGTATATAGTAATTGTCTTAAAATATTTATTTCAGGTGAGAAATTCGTACTATCTTTAAAGCAAAGTAGAAAGAAAATATGAAAAAGGAATCCGCGTATTTAAGACCGTATTGTTTGTATGGAAATGCCAATGGAAGCCATAATCTTCTCCCGGTTCACAATAATTTGCATTAATTGCTTGGGATTAAAGGTAAGCAAAGAGAACTAAAAAAGAAATGGGAAGTCGACGATAGTGGCTTAATTATTAAACTATTCTTTGTGAATGTATTCAACAAAGGATTTAATCTTATATATTAAAATTCTCGTGTCACAGTGTTTGTCTGCAAACTCCTCCAAAACGGCTTCACCGATTCTTATGAAATTTTTTGTGCATATTTGGTAGGTCTGAGAATCGGTCGTAAACTATTTTTTAAACCCCTAGGAAGGGTAGGTAGGGTAAAAATTCAAAGAATAAAAAAAACATATGTTCGATGTTTTTATGGCAAAACAACGATTGCCGGGTCATCTATATAATAGAGAATCTGTTTAATGAAAACATAAGTACATAGGTACTATAAAGTATGTATGAGTATGAGCTGATCCTTTCAATTGCTTTGCTCATGCTAAATATTGTTAAAATCATCGCGCCGTAACACAAATTCAAATCAAAATAATTTATAACTACAATGCATGAGTTTAATGCAATGCATTTATATAATGTTATATATTAGCTGATGGTGAAAACTAGTTTTGGCTTATTATCAAAATAAATAAACAGGACAAAATCAACCTGTTTCATTATAACCAAATCTAAATCTACGCTACATTATTTTGATGATGTCAACATGGTTTATTGTTGGCAACATCAAAATATTTAAATATTGATTTATTTAGTTACCAATGAATAATTTTATCCCTTCCAAAACATAACATTTGCAAAAATTCAAGTCTCACAACGCAGTCTTTTATTGTAAAAAGTGGTGACATCGAATGTAATACACTGAGATCCTACTGCGAAAATCTGCAGGTATTTTGTTTTTGATTAAATCTCATTTTTTATGAATGATTTTTGACAGTAGAATACATTACTACAGGGTGTTTGGAAGGGAGCTGTACATACGCCTAGGGTAGAAACTAGGGATAGTCTGCTACCTACCCCCGCCCATTATATTGACCTTGGCCTCAAGGTTTTTTTTTAATTTATTTTTATTTTTTATTTGACTTTTTTGTGATTTTTTGACTAAAACTACCTGTAGCTCAAAATCTATCCATGGGACCGGTCGGCTAATGGTCTTGTTTTAATCGTTAGAGTCTTAGGGTCCTGCAAAAAAATATTTTACACCAGAAAATTGTGGAGAAGAAAAGTTATGGGGCCTGAAGTACCGTAGTAAGGTAAAGAAATAATTTTAAGGGCAACTTTCTATGGGGTTTAAAAAAAAACTAACAGGGTTGGAGTTCTTCTGATTTTTTCAAAACATCCTCAGTCCATGCCCTTTCTAACGATATGCTAAAAGTGTATTTATCACTTTTAGTTTTAAAGTTATTAATTAATTTCCGCAACTAGGGCACTTTTACCACCACGAGTCGACATTTGTAAGACAAATGTAATTTCCAGAATTTAAACCAGTTTGGCCTACAGTTGGCAAATTTGTTGTCTCACTCTTACACGAGAGCAACATGTAAGAGACAAAACATGTCATGTCATGTCTCTTTCGCTCTTGGGTCGACGGGGCCGGGCAGGTAACTCGTTGGGGTCTTTGTTAGTCAGTCGAGATTTACCCATCTTAGCTAACTTACGTACTTGCCGTTACGACGCTCCACTGTTTTCGTTAATTTTGTTGAGTTTGTTATTACTTCGTTTTTGTTAAGTTTTGTTATTTGTTACCTTGTTGTTGGCAAAATGGCTGGATTTACCAGTGAAGAGTACACCGACATGCTGGTGGTGTATGGAATGGCTGATTGCAATGGGCGCGAGGCACGGAGGATTTATCAAGAACGGTATCCTAACCGGCGAGTGCCTAACCACCAAACGTTTGGCTCAACTTATCGGCGTCTGCGAGAAACCGGAAATTTAAATTTCCGGGAACCAGCCGTGAACAGATTTCAACCAAATTTGGCTGCGGAAGAACGCATATTGGCTGAATTTGAGGAAGATCCGACCAGAAGCGTAAGAACCGTAGCCCGGACGCTTGGTTTAAGCGTGTGGAAAGTCTGGTCGGTTCTTCGCGAAAATGGACGTCATCCTTTCCACTACACCCCTGTTCAAGGTAATTTTTTACATAAAGTTTTTGTTTTTAGCTCTTATGTAATGAACTAGCATGTGAATTTCATAGGCAATTTTTAAATTAACATGAGCATGTGTGTGAGAGAGAGAGAAATGGAAAGACAGAGATAGCAATCAATGTTACATAGCTACTAATTCATAAGGAAACCGCTAACGTTGATATTTTTATTGTTTTAGGCTTAGAGGATAACGACTATGCAAGAAGGGTGGAGTTTTGCCGCCACTTGCTCCATACGGACGTGGAAGATATTAATTTTTTACGGAGTATTCTCTGGACTGACGAGTCCAAGTTTGACAAGGAAGGAATTGTAAATTACCACAATCTCCATCACTGGGCACCCAGAGATCAAAACCCGAGAGTCAAGAGGCACAGAGGTTTTCAACGAAGGTTCTCCGTGAACGTATGGGCAGGCGTCATCGGTAATCGGTTGATAGGGCCGCACTTTTTGCCAGACAACCTAAACGGGCAAAACTACTTAGATTTCCTCGAAAACGATTTGCCTGATTTAGCGGAAGAAGTGTTTGACGAAGATCGGCCCATAGTCTTCCAGCACGACGGCTGTCCTGCTCATTGGAGCCTAGCAGTGAGGGAGCTTCTGGACAACTGCTTTCCTAATTCTTGGATTGGTCGGGGTGGGCCAATTCCCTGGCCCCCAAGGTCGCCTGACCTTACCCCACTCGACTTCTACGTCTGGGGAAGGGCGAAAGAGTTGGTGTACGCAGAAGAAGTACCAACAAGGGAGGTTCTAATTAACAGGATCCACGCCGCATTCGATACAATGCGCGAGGAACTGCTGCTTAGAACGGTGACCGTGGAGATGAGGAAGAGGTGCCGAGCATGTTTACAGGTCAATGGTCATCAATTTGAACAAAATTTGTAATTAATTAAAATTAGTAATTAATTAAAATTTGTAATTTAATGACATTAGTCATTACCAAATTTTTTGTTTCATTTGCCATCCTTTTACGATCGAACACATTTAATTTTCATTAGTTGAAATTTTTGCTTGAAGTGCCCTAGTTGCGGAAATTAATTAATAACTTTAAAACTAAAAGTGATAATTACACTTTTAGCATATCGTTAGAAAGGGCATGGACTGAGGATGTTTTAAAAAAATCAGAAGAACTCCAACCCTGTTAGTTTTTTTTTAAACCCCATAGAAAGTTGCCCTTAAAATTATTTCTTTACCTTACTACGGTACTTCAGGCCCCATAACTTTTCTTCTCCACAATTTTCTGGTGTAAAATAATTTTTTGCAGGACCCTAAGACTCTAACGATTAAAACAAGACCATTAGCCGACCGGTCCCATGGATAGATTTTGAGCTACAGGTAGTTTTAGTCAAAAAATCATAAAAAAGTCAAATAAAAAATAATAATAAATTAAAAAAAAACCTTGAGGCCAAGGTCAATATAATGGGCGGGGGTAGGTAGCAGACTATCCCTAGTTTCTACCCTAGGCGTATGTACAGCTCCCTTCCAAACACCCTGTATAGTGTTGCCCGGCCGCATCTTGAAGCAACTTCTTTTTATTTATTTTTTTAACTCTTATCTACACTAGGAACTTCTCCTGTACATATGCCACATCAACTAGCTCTCACTTAGCCACCCTTTTTGAGTTGCCAGGTTTTGCAGGTAAACCAGCATCTCACAGCTTGCGGCTAACTGAGAGCTGGCACCTTATATTTTCATATTTTCTACATCAGTTTCTTTCAAATGACTTTTAATTTACTTGAAAATCTTTTATATTTGGAATTAATTATCAAACTTAAATTTCAACTTATTTAATTAAGTTTATTGCGGGTAGACATTTCCGGGCAACTCTTCAGCAATCTATTCTACTATCAAGTATTATTTATGAATATTAAGTTGAATAAAAAACCCTATTTCCTGCAGATTCCCCTGCTATAAAACCAAGTAGGATAATATTTACAGTAGATACCTTAATTTTTGTGTTTTTCTAATATAAAATCCAGTCGGTTAGTTCGTTTGTTATGCTAAAAAATAACTAACTAACTAAACTTATAGCTTTGAACTTTAGGCTTAAAAATTCAGGCTATAAGCCTGAATTTTTGAGGCTTTATCCACAACGAAGTTATAGCGGGGTCGTTAATGTTTTGAATAACTTCGAGAAAATGACGGTAGGGCTATGCCTTTGTTTGCTTTGCTCGACTTGGTGGGGGCACTATCTTGCTCCCAATAATGGACACAGCCTGATTTTAAAATCGACGGTTTCTTAAAGACTTTTAAAACCCAAAAATTTTGATTTTTAAACCTTCGGTATACCTTGACCATGGCGTATATTATTATTTACTAGATATGAAACGGCCGTTCCGTATGGTGCCGGACGTAAAGAATTTCACCATCCCATGTCTTCCCGTGGGTGTCGTAAGAGGCGACTAAGGGACAAACCAGAGAATGGGCAGCAGCGTTCTCTGTGCTTCTATAACAACCATACTGCGATCTCCAACCCGCCTGCCAAGCGTGGCGATTATGGCAAAACCCCCCCAATGAATAGCACAAATAAAAAATGGCTCCTAGTACCCGGCAGCTTGCCTACCCTCGACTACGGTAGCGGTCGAGGCTACGGCATGGCAAGGGGTGCTAAGAATCTCCGGACGAGATCCGGCTACCCCAATAATCACCGACGACTGGACCTGGCAACGTACAACACGCGCACACTTCGGACCGACGAGAAGGTCACTGAACTCGAAGAGGAATTGAGCAGGTTGCGATGGAGTATTATAGGGTTATCTGAAGTCCGAAGAGAGGGGGAGGACTCGATAATCCTCAAATCCGGTAACCTGCTCTATTTCCGAGAGGGTGACCGGCAGTCCCAGGGTGGTGTCGGGTTTATCGTCCACAAGTCCCTTGTGAACAACGTGGTGAAGATTGAGAGTGTGTCGACCAGGGTGGCGTACCTTATACTCAGAATATCCTCAAGATATTCACTGAAGGTCATACAGGACTACGCATCGACCTCGGCACACCCCGCCGATGAGGTAGAGACCATGTATGAGGATATCTCCAGAGCCATGCATGGTTTCAAAACTCACTTCATCGTTGTCATGGGGGACTTCAACGCGAAACTGGGCAAACGAGACGAGGATGAGCTACAAGTGGGGCAATTTGGAGTTGGACAACGGAACCACCGGGGTCACCTACTGGCCAGTTTTATGGAGAAGGAGGGCCTCTATATGATGAACTCCTTCTTCAAAAAGCGTGAACACAGGAAGTGGACCTGGCAGAGCCCCGATGGTGCAACAAAAAATGAGATCGACTTCATCATGTCAACCAAGAAGCAAATGTTCAATGATGTCTCTGTGATCAATTCGGTAAAAACCGGGAGCGATCACCGCATGGTAAGAGGCACATTGAACATTAATATTAAGCTTGAAAGGTCTCGACTGATGAAGTCCACGCTCCGGCCAGCACAGATACAGGTCCAAAACCCCGAGAGCTTTCAGCTCGAACTCCAGAATCGTTTCGAGTGCCTAGGGAGCTCCGTGGATGAATACAGCAACGGGTTCGTGGAAGCTGTCCATACGGTCGGGTCTAAGTTTTTCAAGACCCGTCGTACAGATAGAAATAAAAAGCTCTCTGATCATACCCTCAAGCTTATGAAGGAGAGGCGTGAGATGATCCTGCAGTCTTCAGATGAGGCGTGCAAATACCGGCAGCTCAATAGACAGATCTCTAAATCCTTGAAACGAGACCTCCGCCGCTTCAATACCGAGCGTATTAAAGACGCAATCGAGCGAAATAAAGGCTCTAAGGTGTTTTCAAGGGATCTGGCTATTGGGCAGAGCCAACTCACGAAAGTGAAGACCGACGATGGCAGGATCGCTTCCGCCAAACCGGAGCTTCTCAGGGAGATCGAGACATTCTATGGGCAGTTGTACACATCGATCAGCAAGCCCGTTGCGAGTCTAGCATACGACCCAAGAGCTAGATTGACCCGACACTATACCAAAGATATCCCGGACGTCAGCCTGTACGAGATTAGGATGGCTCTGAAACAGCTCAAAAACAACAAGGCGCCGGGTGATGATGGAATTACGGCCAACTCCTGAAGGCGGGTGGAAAACCGGTCCTTAGGGCCCTTCAGAAGCTGTTTGATTCCGTCATACTCGAGGGCAAAACGCCACAGGCATGGTGCAGGGGTGTGGTGATACTCTTCTTCAAGAAGGGCGACAATGCCCGGTTGAAGAACTATAGGCCCATCTCACTTCTTAGCCACGTCTACAAGTTGTTTTCAAGAGTCATCACGAATCGTCTCGCGCGCAGGTTTGACGATTTCCAGCCCCCCGAACAAGCCGGATTCCGAAAAGGCTTTAGCACCGTAGACCACATACATACGCTGCGGCAGGTTATACAGAAGACCGAAGAGTATAACCTGCCTCTCTGTTTAGCGTTTGTGGACTACGAGAAAGCCTTCGATTCGATAGAGACTTGGGCTGTACTGCAGTCTCTCCAACGGTGCCAGATCGACTACCGGTACATTGAGGTGTTGAAGTGTTTGTACAAAAACGCCGCCATGTCAGTCCGTCTTCAGGATCAGACCTCGAAACCAATCCTTCTCCAGCGCGGCGTGAGACAGGGAGACGTCATTTCTCCGAAACTGTTCACTGCTGCGCTGGAGGATGTCTTCAAGGTTCTGGACTAGAGGGGGCTTGGCATCAACGTTAATGGCGAATACATTACTCACCTTCGGTTTGCCGACGACATCGTGGTCATGGCTGAGACCATGGAGAGCCACAGTAAAATGCTCGATGACCTCAGTAGAGCTTCCGAAAGAGTGGGTCTTAAAATGAACATGGGCAAAACCAAGATCATGGTGAATGCCCATGTAACACCCACTCCTATCAAGGTCGGAGACTCGACTCTCGAAGTTGTAGACGATTATGTCTACCTGGGACAAACGGTCCAGTTGGGTAGGTCCAATTTCGAGAAAGAGGTCAACCGTCGAATCCGACTCGGCTGGGCGGCATTCGGGAAGTTGCGTGGTATCTTCTCGTCCAATTTACCGCAGTGTCTCAAGAAAAAAGTCTATGACCAGTGTGTGTTGCCAGTGATCACCTATGGGACCGAGACGTGTTCGCTCACAATGGGCCTCATCAGAAAGCTCAAAGTCACCCAAAGGGCAATGGAGAGGGCTATGCTCGGAATTTCCTTGCGTGATCACGTCAGAAATGATGGGATATCATGCAGGAGAACCAAAGTTACCGACATAGCCCGAAGAATTGCCAAACTTAAGTGGCAGTGGGCAGGGCACATTGCTCGCAGAACGGATGGCCGATGGGGCCGAAAAGTTCTGGAATGGCGACCGCGAATCGGAAGACGATACGTTGGAAGGCCTCCCACTAGGTGGACTGATGACCTGGTTAAGGATGCGGGAAGGCACTGGATGCGAGACGCACGGGATCGGTCAATGTGGCGACGCCAGCCTATGTCCAGCAGTGGACGTCTTTCGGCTGAAATGATGATGATGATGATGAAACGGCCGCGGCATGTTAATTAATTATTAATACATGCTGCGTGCAACATTTATCATTAAAATACACTTAAACAATGTCAGCATTTATTATTGTTATTGGTTATCGGTCTATTTATTTTAATTGTCAATAATTGGCGGACAAATGCTAGCGGAAATCTCCATGTCAACTGTGTTCCCTAGAACGATGGAAAATTAGAATCTAATTTGCCGTCAAAAATGGAGAAAAACAACTTCAGTCTTTAGCAAATTGAAACAAAACCGTTTTTAATAAAGATCAATTTTATATGAAGGAAAATCATAAAACGGTAAAGAAAACATCGTGAGCTAACCAAGAGATAGTGAGCTAATAAAAACGCCATTAGGTATGCACTTAACATGCGTAGTGCCCCGTGTTCATACTTACTCAAGAGAAGAACAGGGGGTGACCATAACCTCGTAGAGGTAAGTTATTTCTTTTTAGGGTTCCGTACACAAAGGGTAAAAACGGGACCCTATTACTAAGACTCCGCCATCCATATGTCTGTCTGTCTATCTTTGCGTCTGTCACCAGGCTGTACTTGAAATTTTCACAGATGATGTATTTCTGTTGCCGCTACAACAACAAATAAAATAAATATTACTAAAAAACTAAAAACAGAATAAAATAAATATTTTAGTGGGGCTCCCATACAACAAACGTAATTTTTTGACGTTTTTTTGCGATAATGGTATTTAACATGTGGCACAAATTTTGTTATCAGTGCTGTAACTATTCTTAGCAAAGGGCTATAAAGATGTTTGAAAACCATTGTAAAAGTCTAATTAAAAGAAGGAAAGAAAAATGAGATTGAGAATAGTTAGAGACATCCACATATTTGTGCCGTTTACAAGTTACCAGGGAAGCTGCATGCGCAGAAGGAGCTAAGGCCAAATGTTTTTATCTTCAACGTAGTCCTTGATTTTATAATATGCTTTTTTAATAAGGATACGTTTGATGTAGTTTTTGAACCTTCCATCGGTCAGTTCTATAACTGACTTTGGCAACTTGTTATAAAAGCGTATACTGTTTATAAGAAAAGACTTGCTAGTTTTCGTTAATCTGCATTTGGGTATTACAATTTCGTGCTTACTGCGTGTATTTAAATTATGGAAGTCGCTTCTAGTTTTGAAAAGCCCCCGATTTTTACGGACATACAAAATACATTCCAAAATATAAAGTGAAGGTAGAGTCAGTATATCGATCTCTTTAAATTTTTCTCTGAGGGACTCGCGAGGACCCATTTTATAGATTGCGCGGATTGCCCTCTTTTGTAGGATGAAAATTGAGTCAACGTCTGCTGCTGATCCCTACAGCAGAATGCCATAAGACATAATACTGTGGAAATAAGCATAGTATACTAACCTAGCTGTAGCTACATCGGTTAGCTGCCTTATTTTCCTTACTGCATATGCAGCCGAACTTAACCTACCCGAAAGAGTTCTATTGTGCGCGCCCCACTGCAATTTTGAATCGATAGTAATCCCTAAGAATACAGTTTCCGTTATAACTTCAAGATTTTTGCCGTCAAGATTTAAGTTTAGGTCATGTTGTGGTACATTTGGTAAAGAGAACTTTAGACATTTTGTTTTTTTAGCATTCAGTAAAAGATTGTTAGCTGCGAACCATTTTGAGAGAACAATTAGACTTTCGTTGACATTTAAAACAACCGTATCTTGCCTATCTATTTTAAAAATTAGCGAAGTATCATCAGCAAATAGAATTATATGCTATAATTTGGCCATCATAAAAGGGAGATCATTAATGTAAACAAGAAAAAGGAAAGGGCCGAGAATTGAACCTTGGGGCACGCCCATCTTGACTAGAGACTCGGAGGACGTCGCCCCATTAACATTTACTTTTTGCTGTCTGATAAATAGGAAAGCACGAGATCAGCAGATTTTCCACGAATTCCGTAGTGGTGTAATTTACAGATCAGTGTGTTGTGGTCGACGTAGTCGAAAGCTTATGAGAGATCACAGAAAATGCCAATGGCATCCTGGGACCTCTCCCAAGCCTCCAAGATGTGGCTGATGAGTTTTACTCCCGCGTCCGTTGTCGACCTACCTTTCGTGAAACCAAACTGTTGACTATGCAGGATCCCATTTGAATTGATGTGAGACAACATCTGTTCCAGCATGATTTTTTCATAGATTTTACTCAAAGCTGGAAGCACGGATATAGGTCTATAATTAGAAGGATCGCTCTTACAGCCTGATTTGAAAATTGGTACTACTTTACTGTGTTTCATTAAGTCAGGAAAAGTGCCGCTGTCCAAACATTGATTGAATATGCCTGTTAGGACAGGAGCAATTGAGTCAATAATATCTCCAAGAACCCTAACGGATATCCCCCACAAGTCTTCAGTATTCTTTATATTGAGACTGTTGAACGCGTTTTTAATTGTATCAATACATATTGGTTTAAATTTAAAGATTGGTATGTCCTTAGTAAAGTTTTCTTTAAGAAGAGCTTCAGCTAATTTAGATGAGGAAGGAAGAGACTTCGTAACCTCTAACGGAATGTTGGTAAAGAAATTTTCTAATGTCTCAGCGACTTCTTGCCTATCAGAAATGGTTTGATTAGTTATTTTCAAAGACAACTCATTCTGATCGCGTTGTTGTATCTTTCCAGTTTCTTTATTAATTAATTGCCACACAGTTTTTATTTTGTTATTAGAAGCACCAATTTTGTTAATTATTATTTGAGATTTTGCTTGAGCGCAGACTCTTTTGAATATTTTAGAATAGTTTCTAACATAAGTGTGAAAAACTTGATCGGAAGTCAAAGATTTTTCGTAATATAAATTATATAAGATATCTCGGCTTTTTCTTATGCCCACAGTGGCCCATTCACTAAATTTCGATTTGGAATTGTTGACTTTAACTGTTTAATTTTACAGGACACGTTTTATTGAATTCTTGGCAAACTGTTGAAAACAACGTGCCGTAATTTATATTGGGGTCGTTTGAATCAAAACTGGCGTTACAAAGGTTGCTAAAAACATTATTATTAAAAGAGATTAATTTATTTTTAGTAAGTGGTCTTAATCGAATTGATTTAGCTAGGTTAATTTTTTTATTTGACTCAAAAGATACTAGTTGACCAGTATGGTCTGACCTAACGCCACTAATTAAAAACGAATCTTTTACTTTACAATTAGTGAATACATTATCTATGCAAGAAGCTGAAGTCGCTGTTATTCTTGTTGGTTCATTAAATAAATATTTTAGGTTAAATGATTTAAATAATGAAATGAGCTTACATTTTTCAGGCGAGTTGACTAACAGATCTATATTTAAGTCACCACAAACAAAAACTAATTTATTATCTCTGAAAAGTTTACTTAATAATTCTTCCATTGTAATCAAAAACAATGACAAGTTTGATGCTGGTGGTCTGTAAACGCACAAGACAGTATGCCCCTCGACCTCTGCACATGCTACCTCACACAAGCGATTGCTTCGTTATTAAACTGACAAATTCTGTGTAATAGTAGCCGTCGATATAGAATCATCATTATCATCAGCCTATTAATATTCCCACTTCTGGGACACAAGCCTCCTCTCTGTGAGTGGGGATGGGCCGTAATCCACCACGCAGGCCCAGTGTGGGTTGGTGGATGTCACATGTCTTCGAATTTTTGGTTCTAGGACATGCCGGTATCCTCACGATGTTTTCCTGCACGTTTTTGAAAGAAATAGTGATGAAATAATATAAAAGCAAAAAAATATATAAAGGAAAAATCTTAATTCAAAACTATTTCAAGCTAGTCGTTTCCAGTAGGTATTTTATGTTCTCTGTTCCCTCGAGTCAGTGATTGTACTAATAACCGAGCTTGTTGACTGATAGCTTTATGAGGCGGCAACATGATACCTATCTACGAGTACCTATATGTAAATAACGTATTAATAGTATATGAACAAACTGCGTTTACATTTTTAGTCTAGCATGGAAATTGTTGAAATTATTCAATGACTGGCGGACGCCTCGCGGTTTCACCCGTTGTTGCCATTCCCGTGGATATACAGGCATAAAAAGTAGCCTTTGTCACCAGGAGATAGTGTAGCTTCCCAAGGGTGAAAGAATTTTTGATATTAGTCCAGTAATTTTTAAGTTTATTCCTTACATACAAAAATACAAATCTTTCCTTTTTAGTGTTCCGTACACGGTAAAAAAACGGGACCCTATTACTAAGACTCTACGATCTGTCTGTCCGTCTGTCCGTCTGTCCGTCTGTCCGTCTGTCCGTCTGTCCGTCTGTCACTAGGCTGTACCTTTTTTTTTTTTTTTTTTTGTTCAATATATATATCGCAGAGTTTCAATTATATTATAAGTTAAGAACCATAGATGCCGTTTATGGCTTATATATGGCTAATGAGTTCGGAATAATTAATCCTGAGACAAACAATGATAAAGCTGTGAGTTTCAAAAAGGAAAACAATATCTTTAAGTACTTGATAATACAGGAGGTAGGTATATCAAACTGAAGTACATACTCATGATTTGTAATTTGCATATAATGCTTTTTTAGTCATTTTATTGCTTTTTTAGGGTTGCAGAGGTATTTTTTTTGTATGTGCGCAGGTAGTTCGTTTATTATTTTTGGAAGTATGTAGGTGTATGTTCTCATACCATATGTATTGTTGTCTTTAGGCAATGTAAAAGTTTTCATGTTAGCTAACGTTCTCAGTTTAAGATGACGTGTCGTCTCAGTTATATTATTTATGTTGTTATATTCGTCTTTTAATATTGAAAGTTTGGTCATGTTTTGTATTGGCAACATCTTGCAGTAATGAAATAGTTCAGAATAATCATTTTGTTATTTTATTCTTGTTTTAAGGGGGACAATAGAAAACCAGAAAGAAAATTATCATCTTCTTTGTGGCTGCTGGAAATCCTCTACTGCTGGGCAAAGGCATCAACCAAGCGCTACCACAACGACCAGTCCGGTGCGTCACACATCCAATGAACAGACTTTCACCAGGTCATCAGGCCAACTTGTGGGCAGCCTTTTCTAACGCTGCAGACGCAGAAAAGGCGGTACGCGGTCGTCCCTTCTCTTGGTCTCATCA
Organism: Orthosia cruda; assembly: GCA_964057195.1. NCBI lineage: Eukaryota > Metazoa > Arthropoda > Insecta > Lepidoptera > Noctuidae > Orthosia > Orthosia cruda. Next base: position 21,329,324 of record OZ059845.1, read on the forward strand.
ACCGTCCGTTCTGCGATCATTATCTAATTCCACTACAACTTAAAGTTGGAAGACCCTGTTTTACCTGCGGATCTCTTCATTTCTAATCCAATTAGGCAAGGAAACCATCACCATTGCTATTTGATTTACTTTAAGAAAATACAACCACGGAACTGTTGGTCATAATATTTATGCAAGTAAAACCACGATTATTAACAAAAAACTGTAGATTTTTAATATCAGACTTTATTAAAATTTAATCTAAATTGCTTTTTGTAACAGCTACGAGTTTTATGTTCTCGACTTGTTATCAGGAACACCCCATCCCTACATACCCGCGGGGGTCGTAAAACTTGAGATTAAAGCATCATTTTTATTTATTAAATATTTACAGACCAGCCATGATATCATGGGGTATCTAAGTGAATAATTCGAGAGAAAAACTAATTCAGGTAATCTGTTCATAAAAAAAGAAATAGCTTAATGAATACTGCAAAAAATAAGATCTGCCTGCTCTAATCTAGGAAAACATATATCTTCACATCATCATCATCGTCATCAGCCTTATAATATTCCCACTGCTGGGACATAGGCATCCTCTCTGTGAGATAGGTTATGTGTCTTAATTCCCCACGAGGGCCCAGTGCGTGTTGGTGGATGTCACATGTATTCGATTTTATGGTTCTAGGACATGCCGGTTTCCTCACGATGTCTTCCTTCATCGGTTTAAGAGCAGTGGTGATGAAATAATTTACACAAAGTAAAGCGCTTGCCTAGGTTTGAACGCACGACCTACGATACGTAAGTCGGAGCCGTTACCACTGGGCCACCACTGCTCTTATGGCATCTACACATGCGAGTTAATAATTTGACAAATAAAAATATCCAGCACCCTAATAGGCGAAATTTCAAAAAAAGTCGCTGGCTTGCTTTGCTTGCATTCATTGCTTCATTATGTTAAAAAATCCTTCTACTCGACCGTTCCAAACACGCAATGAATACTGTTGTATTGTCAAAGTAAAAGGTACGTGCTTCGAGCTGTCAAAACAGTTACGAATTTAGGGTGCAGGTTATTCGTTCTCCTTCTTCTTCTTCTTCCTCCTTTTACTTGTCAACCTTCCTTATCCTAATCCAAAGAGCCCGAATTTGTTCGGTACCATCATCCAGTTGAGCTTCTTTCAGGTCAGCCGTCTTCAATCAAGAGGCGGGTGGTCTTCCACGAACATGTTTCATCGTTGGCAAGTGTAGGGCGAGTTTTACCACAACCATTAACAGCCCTTAATTATAAAAATCTAACTGTTTTCCACTTATTTAGCAACTGATTAAGAAAATTCTACAAACTGATCTTCGATATTTAAATTAAGAATTTGAAGTTGAGTATTTGTGAGACTCTATTCTGAAAATCTGCCAAAGTTTTTGTTTGAGACGTTCTTACTTCAAATACTCAGAAACTGACCCTTAGAGAATTAGAATTAAGAATCTGCTTCAAAGGTGCTAAACAGCTCAGGAATTTTGACATATAAGGGCCTTTAATCTAATTAATGTAAGTTCTGGCTGCTCTAATCAGCAAAAGCATGAAAAAAAAGACGTAAGTACTTCTTGAACTTTGTACTAAATATTTTGCATCGTGGAAAACAAATGAACGTTACGGAAACAAGACCGTAGTAATGAGGTCCACATGGGGAGTACTGTCAGGAATGGGCTGCATACCACATAGTTTTTAACAAATTCTGCTCCGCTCCGGCGAACTTCTGCGGTCAGTTAATAATTTATATCGCACTCTGATTAAAATCCTCGTAGGGACCTGCGTCTGATTCTTTTTATATCCAACTGCAAACTAAAAGGAAATCACGGGGAAAAATTGGTTTAGTCCAAAAATATTTGATTAAATTCTTATTACTTTAGAATGTGCATTTTTTTTTTGCATTTACTTTTTAAACTATCATCACGTTTGTATTCTGATATTGCATCTAAAATGCTAACTTTTGAAGGAGCACAACTCTATAATAAGTTACCGTCCTGTATAAAAAATCTACAGTCTTTCAATGCATTCAAGACTCAACTTAGCCAGCACATAATTGCGGATCGATCACTTCTGGAGAAATTAATGCATTGGATTGGTAACTTGTAATACTGATGTCGAACTTTTTGTAATCTATATACTATGTATGTTTTTTATTATTGTTCTCAAGTAAGTGACATATGTCTATATTGGGAATAAAATTTCTATAAACCGACATTTCAATTGTGATACCATTTCATTCAGCTACAAAAATAAAGCCCGTACATCACATTTTATTTAAGAACAATGGGGTTACATTTTATTTTTCAATAGGCTTACTTTATTGATGTGTTCGATGCAGTTGCAATATTTCACTGGCGTAATACATGCCTTATGTTACAGTAACGCGTTGCTGTGGCTCTATTCTGGCAATGACTCAATATGCGTCCGACTGTATAAACGGGCACTGGGGAGCTTTCCATCTAGATTGGGAACCCGATGGCTATGCGAATATCAATTGCTTTAAAAATGTATTGTTGAAAGTCCGCCTCGGATTCCCGGCAAACTCGGACTTTTTCATCGCTATTGACTTGGAACTCTAAACTTTGGGCTGTTGTGTGTTGAAGAGAAAACTGCCAAACTGTAACGTTACAATGTTTTTCTCATTAAACGAAAGGTGTTCAAATGTGTGAACTTTATTTTCCACTGTACTCACCGTAATAGTTTTATTAATATTTTATAATTGGATTTAGTTCAGATGAAAGCGGTTTAGGAGTTAAATTAAACATTTTCCAGAAAATTTTCCACATGTGACATGACAAGCTGAAATTAAATAGTGCAATTGTTTTGACATCTTTAAGGGCTATAAAGATTGAAAAACACGGTCTGACATTATTAATGAAAATTTCAGGTTGTTCCTTTTTATCTAGTTTCTTAGTAAGGCGAGAAAACATTCCAAAAATAATGCTCACACACACAATAATGGACTCTGATGTACCGTGAGTTCTGTTTCTAATAGTTTATAAGTTTCGCTACTTTTGAATTGTCTGAGTACTGAAATGAAAGGATTTTTGGTAAGTTTGCTTTTTGAACCAGCTGATGGATATTGTGTTGTGGCTACCAACATTTGAATAGGTATGAGTATGTGTTACACGATGTCTCCCATCCTGTATTTTGTCTCGACAGTAGACATGGTTTAAAATATTACAAATAGATGTTGTACATCTAACTAAAGTTTTGAACAGAGAAATTTTATCTAAAGAATTATTGCATAGGGTACCTTTAGTTATTTATGTAGAACATAAAAATACAAAACATTTTTGTTTGTATATAGTAGGTATGTACAAGGAGAACAATTTCAGGTCGAGTAGCTTTTACAACATAAATCTAGATAGCGATCCAACATGATCCAGGTCACACGACCTAGGCTTCAGAATTAGTTCTACTGAAAAATAAACCCAAGATAATAACCCGAATTTGTTTGGCAACTGTTATTTGTAGCCATATTGGATAAACCACGAAATTCACCTTTTGGCTACGTCAATGAAAGACATAGCTTTTAAATACCTGCAAAGTTTGTTGACCTAGTTCACATTTCAACTACGGCGAACAAACAGATCGGTATTCTATATCTAGCGAATTCTTAGTAAGTTAGCTTATTTATTCTGCTGCAGGTTTGAGCTAATAATTTGCATCGTTCAAAGTTTTAAGTACTTTCAAAATATAAAGCGGTTTTGGTATACAAATAAGACCATTGATATGGTCTGCGGTCAAAATCATGTTTTGATAACCTTCATTTGTTATTTGGTGAACCTAATTGTTCGGAATCAAACGTTTCGTTCCTTTTTTGTTATTTTGTTACAACACTGTGTCAGCTCGTTGTCATCGATTTGACAGCTTTTTTTTTTGTTGACCTTGAAACTTACTCGTAAAAATGTGATTGACGGTGCGAGACGTGACGATTCGGTCCAGATCTGGTTTTGTTTGAAATTGATTGTTAACCAGCCAATCGTTACTCGAAATTAAATTCGCGAACCGCGAGTGGTACTGGGAATCGCCCGTGCATTTGTTTGTATAAGTATTTCTGTGTCGGAAACGTGTATAGATGTCTGCCAGGAATCACAGGCTGGACCACGTCGGTTATCCCTAATTCTTATATATATTTTACCCTAAACCCCCGACCACACACGGGATTGAAGGAGCCCAGGAGACCACCATGGGAACAAATGTAAGTAATAGATGTAAGTTGTGTGCCGTTGTATCACTTGCCACTTGTCTGACAGGAATCGGTATCTCAATGAACAAACACCTAGTTTACCTCTGCTGGGTATCGCAGTTTCGCGGGTATAGACCTTGTAGGATCCAAGATTAGCAGCGTTGTTCATGGGCCCTAGCGTTGCCTCTTGGCTGTGATCCGCAGGCCTGTATTCAACACTAATGTCTGGGTGAACTTGCATTGAGCTGTGTGTATTTGTGTATTTTTTTGATAATACTAAACAAAATAAAAAGTAGGTATACAAATTGCTCGAAAAGTATGATATAACAGTCTATTTAGTCGGCCAATGCTGCGCAGACTCCAAGACAGTTATGTAAGCATGCAAAATCCCTAATCTACATTCCACAGCAGACCGAAGGCATTATAAATGTGAGCCACACTGTCTTCACTTGAAATTCAGAGCGCACTGTACTATGTTTATACTCCAAATATATACCTACTATTCGGTGCACAACTACCGATGCAACGAGACACAACTTCCCGCAATCGATAGTTAACCCTGTCAGGAGAACTGGCCGATGCCCGCTGCAAACTGTGGCAGGACACTTTTCCCCCACCCACTCAGTATTTACCACCAAACGAGCATCGCCCGCAGGGTCTAACATTCCGTGGCCTACCTGGAAATCCCTGAACCACCTCAGAACCCAAGTAGAAAGGTGTAACGCCTACCTCGCAAAATGGGGCTACCTCGACAGAGCAGCAGCAGAGTATGCATGTGGCGCCGAGATGCAAACTATACCTCACCTCCTGTCATGTCCTCTGCGCCCCAAAATATGCGATGGAGGTGATCTATGTGCTGCCACCGACGACGCCATGGAAATGGCTAAGTTTTGGGCCATACTTATTTGACCGACTGTCATTCCAGGGATACGAAGAATAAGAAGAAAAACATGGTGCTTTTGCTACTATTATAACTAATCTCTTTTCTTACCTACCTACTTTTTACTCGTTTCAGACACGGACAGAATGCAGTGGCCTATCATTCAAAGTATACACTAAAGTTTCAAATAAGCTTAACCCAATTAAGGAAAGGAATTTCCTGTAAGCCATAGAATTCCACATCGAATTTTCACTATCGCCCTATACATACGATACTGGTCAATCGCCTGCCATTGACGTGCTCGCTCCACATTATTCGATAACGCCGAGTGAATACTTTACCTGTATTGTGCCACCAGCTTATACATAATACCCTGACCATGAGCTCCTATAGAAAATAAGCCGTCACTCAGTAACGGATCTCCTTAAGAGGTGCGATCATCTTTTTGCGACGACCCAACCCTTATAACTTTACATATTCCTTTTTAGAGATCGACTAAAATTCTTATAAAAGTAAAAGCATATTCAATGAATAGCGTGATTTGGCAACGTGCCACAGGAACAGGTACGGCTAATACGTATCTGGAAGCGTTTTACCTCTTGTTTCCATTTAACATATAGTTGCCAAGATCCTAACGTTATTTTGCGTCTGTTATTGCGGATAAGAAAATGTTCGACAAGTTCGGGAGGGAATTTTGCAGTTAATCTCAAATTTCAGCGTGTTTTTCTATTTGAGTAATTGACGGATCTGGCAGACAGCCCATCTGGTTTTGGCTACATTTGTACCTCATTCCTGTCTTTTTTACTGCATTACCTTGTGGACCACATCCACCAAAATTCACTCTACGTGGCATTGCATATTAGTTGTTACCTTAATCGAAAAGTTTAATATTTATATATATTATATTATTTGCATCCGAAAATTACCTTTAAAAAAAACTAGTACTGTTGGTAGGAATACTAAATGGTGGTAGATCTTACCCCTTTTTAACGGTAACTTTTACAAGTAACCTTTTACAAAAAATACGTACATTAAAGCCACAATAGAGTTCAGTTTCCATTATGTTTGAATAAAGGCTTGAACATTAATTTAAAAACTAACTGGTTCTTATTGTGTGTGCTATACAATAGCGTTTCATAAATACGCTGCTTTTATATCTGTTTAAGGTTACCGTTATCTGTATTTTAATAAACGAAATAGTCTAGAAATTTCTGTGAAAAATCTACGAAAATAAATAGGTTGGTAGGATGAGCTTAAGCTAAGTTAACTTAGAATAACTCGCATAGTTGAGCGGTTTTTCTTTAAGATTGCAGCCAGAGACAACTATGAAAAATATTTTTTTCCAATTATTAAAATCTTTTTTGAATTAAGCTTTTTAGGTTACCGTCATTGTTATCCAAACCAACGTGTATGCAAAATTTTATCTTAATCGGTTGAGGATAACTGCTTTAAAATTCAGTTGCAAGATTTGACCCGCAGCCTTATTGCGTAATGAATTAAGCAAAGCAAAGGGCAAAGAGTATGAAAAATCAACCAATCACATGCGAGATGAAATATGCGATGTGGATTTCCGTCTATATTATTGGTCGATTTTTCATAATCTTCTCCCTTTGCCTTACCGAATTCATTACGTAAGAAGGCTGCTGAACATCATACATACATTGCAAGTTAATATAAAATGCTTGTGATTACGTTAGATAAAAGCTAAATTAACTTAGTCTAGCCCTGGGTCTACAATCAAATTTAGGACGTGCAAGAAAGCTAAGGCACGGTTCTATTGGAATTAGCTCGCACAAAATGTGGCAATATAGTATTGATTATACTAACTCGTAGTCAAACTTAATAGGTAAGACCTAGACCTAATGATTCACAACAATCGTAATGAAGAATTACTAAACTTAAGTCACAGTGGGCAGTTAACACTGCTCGCAAAACGGATAGCCGATGGGGCTAAAAGGTTCTCCCACAAAATGGAACGTAGATATACCTAGTGCAGACTGAGAGTGAATACAAGCAACACAGTATCGGTCATGTCCAGCAGAGGACCCCGTTGCTGTCGCCAGACGGGTGAAATAATAATAATGAACGAATCGATAGTCTCCTGCTTGATATGGAGGGAAGTGAAAATTTGTATTTTTTCCTACACCTCCTTTATTCTTTTTTGATTAATTTCGTTGCGGGATCCAAGACAGTTAAATTAATTCTCCGGGACTTCGTCGAGCTTCATTGCCTCGGCGCTTTTCTGATGGTCGCCACTGTAGATTCTGGCTTTCAGGAGTTGAAGTGGTTTGGGAATAGTGCGGTGGGATTGTCCCGAAAAGAGAAAATTTACGCGAAAGGTGCTTTCGAATAAATTAAAACAGTTTTTAAATTCATCAAAGTGAAACTAAATCAATGGGTTGACAATAGTTCGAACACTCGGTTATTAAGGCCGTTATGACTTGACAACGGCAACTGTAAGGCCTGTAGCGCTTTGGACTCTATTGAATTCCGATATTGGCAGTGGTACAGTATGGTAACGGGGCTTATACGTTTTATTGATTTTTCATTGGGACCGGTTGAAACCGAGAGAATGCTATTTTGTTTCAATTTACTTTGTGATATAAGCTAAATTATCTTGTAACATGATTTACGTTTAATAAATGTTAATATTGTGGCACTCCCAAGGTCAGATATCACTTTGTACCATAAATAAACTATTGGTAGATGCTCCTGGCTTTGTCTGTGCTTTTTAGGAATCCGTACACGAAGGGTTCAAACGGAGCCCTATTGCTGTCCCTCATTTATCCGTCTGTCTGGCCGTCTATCCGCTGTCTGTCGCACAGGTTTAACGGCCAAATGGTTCAAGCTACTGTCTTAAAATTTTCACAGTTAGCATCTTGTTGACCCAAAGCCATTGGCAAATTGGCAAAAAATATATGTTTTAATGTTTTAAGGGGGGCTGTCATACAACTAAAGGGGGGCGTGAAGAAAATCAACGAGACCCCACACGAAGAGCTCGTTAAGTAAATGAATACTGTTTTATTTTTTTAAATATTGGAAAACAAAGGAATGAGAAGCCAGTCAGTTTTTTTTACTAAATTTAGTTCCGAAGAATTTTTTAACTTGCTATTGACCTAAGAACTTGAAATTTGGTGATAATGTTTATTATTACGTATATTTTACTAACAAATACCAATATATTGATAAATCAAATTCCTTATTTTTTTCTATTACAGCCAACTTAATTTTGCGGTTTGGTACGGAACCCTAAATGTGCGAAGTTCGACACGCACTTGGCCGGTTTTTATATATAGGTAGGTAAATGTCAAATTAACCCACACCTCTAATAAAAGTGCACCTCTAATATGTGTAAGTGAGGGTTCACTTACACACATTAGAGGTGCACTTTCAAGAGACAATAAGAATAAGAATAATTTATTGTTTAAAAATTACATACAAATGCGTTACAATATTTCTATATTCCATCCAACATTATCATTTCAGACGTATCGACGACACGGTTGGCGTAGTGGTTGAGCGATCGGCTGCTGCACTGCGTGTCACGGGTTCGATTCCCACATGGAACAAATATTTGTATCGCCTACGGATAGTTGTTCCGGATCTGTGTATCTTGTGTGTGTGGGTTTAAATGTTTGTAAAGGCACCCACGATACAGGCAGAAATTCCTAGTGAGGGGTGAAAATTAAAAAAAAAAAAAAACTTTCATGAGACTATACTTTTTTATTCCATCCCTATCATTTCAGCTGAAAGACGTCTACTGATGAAATAGACCTCCAAAAACTACGCTATGCCGTCGCATAAAGAGAAACCTTCAATAACAAAACACAAGTTGCTATAAAAAACACGCTTATTATTTAGTGACAACGAAATTGCATTCAACAATATTGTCAACATTTAGCCACTCAACAAAACAGGTTACACAGCAAGCGCACGGCCAATAGGATAATATAAAACTCGCTTCCGATACGTTTGTGATAAGGGTGTCGTGTAAGCGGGTCTTCAATGGCCGTATGGGCGCTTTCACTTATCCATGGCGACGATAGCGCCCCTGGCGTCAAACACGAGAAACGCTATGAGACAAAGGTGCCTCTTAAGTCATAAGTGTCGACGATGTTTTGATTAAGGAGAGATTTGATAAAGGGTTTATATTAAAGGTGACGGGGAAGTGTGTGGTGGATGTGTCTTGGTTCGGTTGTAACCCAATGTTTATGAAAGTGTAAAAAATACTATTTAGTATGTTTACTTTGCTGCACAAATAAGTATTATGAGTATAACTCGATGCATTAGTATGTTATGATCTATCCCCTCTCGTTCAGTCTATCCAAAGATTGTCTGTAAGAGATTGCCCTGTGCGATTAGATCGCCCATTGTACACTTGCTTTTATGATTGCCCTATCCATATATTTTTGTGTGATAAAGAATATAATAAATAAATATGATATTTCAATTTTAATTTCTACCCTCTGACACACACAATCACCCACAATTTATACATTTAATACATTACCTGTGCCACCAAAAGTTTAATGAAAATGTCTAGTACTAACTTTGAAATCTAAAATATATTACATATAATATTCATAGTCTAGTCTATTTTACTTGGAAACAAAGCATAGTCCCATTACTGGCGCCCTGGATTAAAATACGCGGTGCTCTCAAAATATAATATTCAAGTTTGTTACAAGCAAGACAATTTGTAGAACAATCTCAGACAATTTCGCGATCGGACGTCATCAAAAATTGGACAAACAAGAGAAAACACCATGTACAGCCAAGAACAGGGATTTGAGAAACAAATAAGGGTTCCGTGATAAGACTCTCAGTTTACATTCAAGTATTTTCATTGTTACGGTACAAAAGGGGCATCGTTGTTTGAAACCTGTTTTGTGTAAAATGGCTAACTCTCACCGGAACTAAGAGAGCTTATTCACGAACAAAGTGACGGGTACTCTCGAGTGTCAAGAATTTGCTAGTAATTGTAATAACCGGTTCAGCTAACTTAGCATTTTTACGAGAACAACCATTCCGGTCCGCTCCTTTGTACTCTTGCCTTACTTATTTCATCAGAGTTAATTATTACACTGAATTTTACATTGTTTCTCTCTAGTTCATTATTTGGCCAGTGAATTCCGACTACATTTGGCATGGTTGCGGCTTCAACGGTCCTTCACAGTTAGTAGGAAAGGCCATGAAATACGATATGAGTGCTTTCTCAGATCCCAATTAGCCATTTATATTCCAGAATAGCCTATAATTTAAATCTAGGATCTACGCTGGCGCTAATGGAAACGACTACATAAAGGGAACGTAAAATTAATACTGTTGTGGAAGTGGATAGGGTTGGGATTTTGTCCACCCTACAGACATATTAGGTACGTACAAGTTCAAGTGTATTTTAATTGGATAGAAGCAGTTGGTCTCAGAAGACTTCTTCATCTTCTTTTCGTGTGAGGATGTGGCCGCCTCTGCAATTAAGCTGCCTCTTGGATCCCAGAGGCCTTTGACTTGGCTAAAAATTAAAACAAAACACTGTTGTTTCTTGGATACAATAAAAAACCGCTTGATAAAAATCTGTCTCCTTCAGGTATAGGTGCTGAAAACACATGGTTGAAAAATACTACTGATAATAATATGTACCTAACTCAGAAGAATATGTTTTCGTTTCATAGAAGCTTTTATCTACAGGATATACAAAACAAGTGCGAATTTCACGTATGTTTATAAAACCCGGTTCCTGTAACTTAAGCCTACTTGTATTTTATATTGCCTGGCACGTGGAACTTCGTATAAGGCTTTCTAGCTTACCGAAGAACCATTTTAATAATAATATAATTTTGTCTTTCCCTTCTAGTACTTGATGCAGGGAGATACCGTCGAATACGGATATATTGCGTCTCACAGCAAACTCATAACCTTGACGATATCGTCTAACTTAGATTTTATTACAATTCGTGAGTGCTACCAGATGCAATAACGTGAACAAGTACTAAAATAATATGCAGGTTATTTCAGCTATAGATCGTGGGTGTGAGTGATATAAAGTACCAAGTTTTGTGGGTATAAATGATGAGCAGGTATCGTAAGCCCAAGGGATTAAAGAACTGCCGTTGTTCATTTTAAGACGTCCTAAAATCTGGTTGAAGGCAAATTTTACGATGATATCAGATAGCAGACGGTTTAGTCGCTGTTTATTCATAAATCATTTATGCTCAAGCATGTAGGTATCACGTGTATGTATTCTAAATCAAAATACATATATACTTTTAACATTTATTTGAAGCTAAAAAGATTTATTAAAATATATCTATATGAGAATTGGCAATGACGGAAATGCAAATAAATCTAGAATAGATACATGATATTCATTTTAATATTACAAGTCAAATGTCAATTACGAAGCCTTATTGAAAATTCGATTTAAAAAAGAATCTCTTTTATGAAATAGCTTTTCATCAGTTCTCTCAAACGGCTATGAATTTGAGAGTCGCATGTTTAAATTGAATAGAATATAATCACACATCTTCTATATAGTGGCTGGTTTCTGAAATCGTTATTATTTCAATACTTTATATGAGAATTATAAAAATTTCGTTTCTACTAGATCTTCTTTTTACAAGCTTTTGTTTAACTTGCAATGTATGTATGTATGTGTAAGTGTGTTTGGGTCTAATCTTGCTACTGAATTTTAAAGCAGTTAACCTCCACCGATTAACATAAATGTTTGCATACACGTTTAGTTTGGATGACAATGTATGGTTAGCTAAAAGACGTCATTCTAAATCCAAAATGGCGGACGACCCTAAATGGCGGACTAGTTATGTTTCGTGCACTTCCATAATATGGGTATCAAATGAAAGGGTTTGCTGAGAAGAATACAAAGAATAATTTTATTAGATCATCATGTTTGTCTTGTGTTATAAATTTTATCGCATTACCAGTTTTGCCAGCGACTTCTCCCTCGGGATAGTCAAAATAGATCTCACGAGAACTTAGTACTGGGTAATGGGGAAGGAGGCCATGGTCTACCCTGTTACCATCCAAAGGCATTCAACTGTTTAGGCGTTATTGATTATCAAACATCTAAATATACAGACAGGTAAATAAAAAAATTGTGTTGTCTTCTGTAAATATCAATTCTTGTTGATGTTACACAAGATAAACGTTTTACAAAAGCAACAATAATTTTCTGAAAATTAGACATATTTATTTTAAAACAAAACAAATTTACAGTCTAGTAAATAAATTGTATGTAGGCCACCGTTTATCATTGCCAGATTTACTGAAAGCAACATCATACATTTATAGAGTGTCTTTGTTCTACTTTTGATTTCAAAGGCCAGATCAAAAGAGATTTCACCTAGATTCAAACAATGTAAGTTATTTTCTTGTAGCAGCTTTTTGTTTGGGGTATCCCAGCATTCATTTTAGGTCCCTACTGACGTACAACTGGAATTTTCTCCTAATATACACCTGATTTGACTCTGTAACGTCTGTCTTACCCGTTTAAATACGTTAGCGCACCCATTATCCAGTTAAGGGGAGGTATTTCCAAAGCAATATTAATTTGACCGTCGAAATATAAAATAATTAATGTACATACACAGTATAATAAATAGAGACAACACACCATGACGACAGAGTACAAAGCTTCTGCTTATTTATTTAGAAATTTCTACCAGCAGACCCGCAAAAAGTAAAAATGAAAAAGAAATGTACATAGTTTAGCTAGCTAGACAATATTATCCAATAACTGTTTGTATACAAACACGTCCAGTTTTCATCACACAAAATATAATATAATATAGTTTGTTACACACAAAATATCTACTAACGGTTTTTTACTATTGTAATAAAATACCGTTGCTGATACACTCAAGACTTATGTAAACCAGTATACAATAAACTAGGCATAAACACCATATCTATACTCATCATCTGCCTTATTATGTTCCCACTGCTGGGACACAAGCACGCTCTCTGTGAGAGAGGTAATGGGCCTTAATCCACCACGCGGGCCCAGTGCAGGTTGGTGGATGTCACATGTCTTCAAGTTTTTGGTTCTAGGACAGGCCGGTTTCCTCACGAGGTTTTCCTTCACCGTTTTAAGAGCTGTGGTAGAATATAATAAAATTGATCAGAATATTATTTATTTGCTCAGAATGTAGGTATTTACAATAAGGTGGTTACAATAATGTTAAGAATCCTTGTACATTCTACCATTTTAGCAAGCAAACATTGATGCAATTTATCATTAAACATACAAATATTGATTCACAACACAACTAAAATTTATCAGCTAGAAAATCCGACACCTAATAGTAACATTTATTTAAGAGAAGTATAGTTAGTTTATTTTTGAAAGTTGTTACTGATTCCTCTTTTATGGAATTAGGAATGTGGTTAAAAATAACCGGTGCCATACCAAAAATACTTTTCGTCAACAAAGCACTCCTATATCCACCTGTGCGTAAAACGTAGTGGTGATGAAATAATTTACACAAAGTAAATCGCATGCCTTGGTTCGAACTCACGATCTGCGACACGTAAGTCGAGGCCGTTACCGCTGGGACACCACTGCTCCATACTAATAATGTTATAAATGCAAAAGTAACTCTGTCTGTGTCTGTTCCTTTTCACGCTTAAACCGCGAACAGATGGTATGGAGATCGGCCCACACAACTATAATTTTGGGCGCACGGTTGGCGCAGTGGTTGAGCGTATGATTGTTGCGCTGCGTGTCGCGGGTTCGATTCCCGAACGGAACAAATATTTGTATGACCTACTGATAGTTGTTCCGGGTCTGGGTGTTATGTATGTGAGTTTATATGTTTGCAAACGCACTCACGATACAGGAAAAAATTCCTAGTGTGGGGCAAACTATCCTATGCCAAATTACATCTAAACCAATTCAGTAGATCCAGAGATTGCCCCCTACAACCTCATAAACTTTACCTCTTTATAATATTAATAATATATAGTACAGATTACTTACCTTTTTTCATTGTTTAGTAGGCTCTAGTGCCAGGTAGACATTAGTTGGCAACTTAAAAGAATACCCTCGTAAAGGATCGCCAATTTTTTTCAGATATTTTTTTTAAATGAGCCCTTAAAATGCAAGAAACATTACAGCCTCAGGTTTTTCAACAAGACAATAAACAATCCTGAAGAATATCATAACCATAAAAAAATCTTTTACGATAGCAGTTACGTACGATTATTGCAGGGAAACGGTTCTACTTGTCACAGACAGACATCGTTTATTATGTTTTCAAGAACGCAGCACGACTTAGCAGTGACAATGTGTTAAAATATCGCCATCGCTATCGTTTCACAACATGTATGAGGCATTGTAGTAACAACTAATATTAAAAATAGTCTTACACACAATTATTTAAACACAGTACTTCATGCTCACCGTAGCGTTTGCGAACAGTAGACCAACCAGCAGTGCAATTTGCCGAGAAAATAACCATGCATGCAATGTGATCTTAATCTCTTAAATATTCATGTCTACACTGCAACAGTTGCCTACGTTTGACGAAATAGTCATTTCCAAAACATAATTCTCAGTGCTCGAATGTTGCAGCTAGACTTAGTAAGCCTTTAGTCCGGACAGCCCAGTGTTCCAAACGTTACGGCACAAAGAGGCGTCATCCTCGTCCGATAATATTCTCTTCAAGGCATATGGCTAGACCCATCTGTCTAATGATATTGTAATGCTTTGCCTAGCCAGCCGTTTGACATGAAAAGGAAAAAAGTATAATACTAAAACCATTTTCAGGTAAAAATTACACTGAAATCGTAAACTATCCGTTCGATAAAACAATTTATTTTTTTGGTCTGAGATTCTTTAGGATTTATGACATGTTACAGTATCGGCAGAAAATTGAATGTTCACAAAATATTGTCGTCATTCTTTTATCAAAAAACTTTCTGCCATCGAGCTCGACACATGTTATTATCTTGAAAATTGTCCATAAATAAAAGTCGTCCTTCGTTTGCATATTAATACGATGGAAGAAAATTGAGTCCGCGTGCTGTGGCTTCTGTATTTTGCTGTGGACGATACGGAGCGGGAGATTTGCAAACATTTTTCCAATCATCCGTAACAATGGCTTGTATTCTCTCATAATGAAGCCAAACATAATGCTCCATTAAAATAGTTAACATGTCCGTTAAATATTACAATACCACTCCCCAAGTCATTAATTAGTTAGAACAATCACACGTCGCCTGATGTTATCAAGAGCAATTATAACTTAATAAGCCAATTGGTTTAAGTATGCATCATTATTAGGAACTTACTTACTTGTTGTTTACATCCGTGACTGATTTCCTCGCATAAACTTGGAGTGTTATACCTAAGGAAGTTATTCGGCTCGGCACGTTTGACACTGAAATATGATGGCAATTTTCAAGCTGCCGAATATACCTAGCGGGTTGGCAGGCGAAACTCAGTCAATCCTACTGTTTGTCGATCAACACGCCTCGTATCCGGTGAAATTGAAAATGTTATTTGATTCTGAGGTTAGAATTTATTGTAGTCAACTTTTGATGCCCATGACAGATGATATTTTTAACTGGGAGTGATTAATTTTTGGCAGTCTGTAAATATCTTGAATTCAATAAAGCTAAAGGTATTTTCAGACATGATTAAAACTTTTGTTTTAGGACCATATCGACGCTGGAAAGGCATATTGTATGAACGACCATTTTGATAAAAATTGAGTTGTTTACATCTTTGGAATTGGCAGAATACAACAGTTAATACAACGGTGGTTTCAGTCATTTTCGTATTGAATTTTGTTTTAAATCCAACCATTTTCGTAATTTGTTTCATAATCCGTATTTAACGTTAGATAGTTAGTTGGCCATAACTCACTTTGCTTTTTTGCCCAAATAAAGATTTGATGTTAAAAAACTTTACTTAATAAGTTTTTTTTTTTATCAATTAATCTATAACCAAAAAGTCATGTACATTTTTTTTTATCTTAGTCATTAAATAACAAATATATTAAATAATTACTATTCTGAGTTTCAACCAGAATATCCAGTAGTTATTTTACTATGTTTTTTTTTTGTGAAAAGTTGAACTTCAAGTCAGTTTTTTTAATAATTTATGCAATGGTCGTTACTACAATATGCCTTTCTAGCATCTATATACATTCAATTTTGTACATATCGATAAAACTACAAAAATAACATGGAAATAGGAAACAAATGCAAAACAGAAGGACAATCGTGCAGAATAATATCACAGCTGATTACTTAACCAAACGGCGCTGTACAATTAATTATACACTCCAATTCGCAATACATACGATAGCTGTGTACCAATTGCATAAAATAATACCGAAGTTAAATGGATAGATACTCATAAGCAGGCTGTATAGAACGAGTATTTTACTGTGTTCCAGAATCAATTCTGCAAAATGATAATTTTATTCATAGAGTTCCCGCTAGAATCGTATCGCTTACTTTGTCCGTGATTCGGTTCAGAAATATTTTATGAAACAAACGTTCGCATATGCGTTGCTAATGTGCTAGTTTCCCGGTCGAGTGTTCTCGAAAGGGTAATGAAGGCAATTATCAAGTTTTTGTCCGCTTTGGAGTTATGTAATTAATGACTGGTGGGGTAGCTGTCCTGACGAGATTAGGATATACCCTATATACTTACAAATACACACTATGTGTTATAGAAAAGTTCGGTTTAATTAATTCCATTCAAATATCAATAAAGCCTATTTCAACAAAAGAGTAGCTGTATTGTTCAATGTTTTCTCATTACGTGTTAGTTTTCCACCAAATTATACTTAAATGAAACTATTCTGAAATCACTTGTTAATTTTAATCTAACTCAGCCAATTTGCTTAATTAAATATCGAACTGAAGGCGCGACCTTAATATTTTAACTGTTCAATTGTAACTATTATCGTGTCAAATAGAAAGCTTTTGAATTTCGTTACAGAAATCAACAATAACCTAATTCAATTTCCCACAGAAACATTTTCTTTGATGTTGGCATAAGAAATTAGTTTCACTTGAAAAGAGGGCATAACATTTATTATTTTCATAGTTAATTGAAGGAATTTTTCGGGTCAAGATTTGGATGACGTTGATACATGGTATGCTATTTCGGTGGACCTTGTAAACAAGTAGAGCTATCAGTCAGGCTGACCTCATATGGAATATAAACTAGGTACGTACATATAAGAAATAAAATAGGAAACAGAAGTAAAGAATGTTCTCGAAGCACGCCCATGAGTAATGACAGGCATCGCTCTCCCGGTTCCTTATGAACTGCAGTAAATTCGTGTCGAACAAAATTTCACTCGTTCTTCTCAAGCTAATAGAAATTTAAGGAGACGTTCCAATATTGTTTGTAAGAAGTCCAATTTGTCTAGATGTCATATTATTAAAGTTACGGAATAATAATGGAATACAGATCACGTTTATGTTGCTTGAGGTGTCGGCAGTTTCGAGTTATAGAAGTATAATATTGTCATTTAATTTTGGGGTGTATTGCATTAATTAAGCCTCCTGCAGCTCAAGTTGGCTGCCAAACTTGCGGTCTTGCTAATGATTTTACTACGGTATCGGTCGTTTTTTTTAATTTAAATTGTTTATAGACATTCTGATCAGGAAAGGGTTAGTTAGTAGGTATGGGACAAATCTCAAACCTGAATTTTAAATCAATTATTCCAAACCGATTGAGCTGGAATTTTGCATTCACTCTTGTTATTATATATATTGATTTGTATTTTTTTCCTACTCCTCCACTATTCTTTTCTGATTAATTTCGTTGCGGGATCCAAGACGGTTAAATTCATTCGCCGGGTATTCGTCGAGCTGTATTGCCTCGGCGGTTTTCTGGTAGTCGCCACTGTTGATTCTGGCTTTCAGGAGTTGCAGTGGTTTGGGAATAGTGCGGTGGGATAGTCCCAAAAAAAATTCACTCTTGTTAGTTAAGTGACATAATTCTAAATCCAATAAGTCGGCTCCAAAAATATGGCGGACCTATTATATTTTATGCACCCTTCGTCACCCATGTTATGGGTATCAAATGGAAGGGTTTGCGGAGTTGCGGTATAGTGAATTAAATTCAGTTACTCTTATGAAGTTTAATCGGTGAAATGATTAAAGCAATAACGCAATTAAAGTAAGTTTTTCACAACGAAATTTTCGAGTTACATGTTAGAAAATATTTTAATCTCCTAGATAAACTTTCTGGTTCTTCTGATTCTATATTCGAACATTACGAGTGTGATGAAACCTCACGGCACATTCACACATTACCCAATTCCGACAAAAACGATGTCATTGACAAGTGTCAAACGTCAAAAGTGCCAGTAGCATTGCTTTGTGCAGTGTTCGCGAGAGTGGTCTTTTTTACTTTTTAGTTTTATTTTTACTTTTTAACTTGACAAATAGACTCATATAGCTTGTAGCGGAAAACAATGGTTTGATTTTTGCTGTGAAGGTATGAGCGGGTAATTTTCGGCTCTAAGTTCTTTTTTTATTGCATGGACTCGTGTGCTTAGTAGAAACTTTATATCTTTTGTGTTTAGCTAGAAAAATGTGAACTTCTTATGTGTATAAAATATATATATTATGTAAAATGTGTATTTATACAGCTTATTATTGTTATTTTTTGTTTTGTTGTTTGCAGTCCACGGTTGGTTGACTGGTAGAGAATGCTTAAGTCCGCCACTAGGCGCTGCTATATTTTAGTGAATTAATCAAAGTACAACACATTTGTTTGCCTTATTAGGCAAAACATGTTTGTAAGCGCTAAATAAGAAGTGAACATCTTGCATTCCTATTCTATGTAAACACATGTTTTGACAAATAAATCATCTTTATTAGTTGTAACTTTGTGCATAAAGTTTAAACAAATAAATAAACTTATCATGAATTTCAAAGATATTTTAATAGGTAATTTATGTATTGAAAATATTTGTGCACAGAACATACAAAGGAAACGCATATTATTATACATTTTCAGGCAATATGAAGTATGAAATATATATTGTTTAGGAAACTTTTTTTAGTAACCCTAATGTAAACAATAACTGATATCAAGTAAAATTTCAAAATAAAAAAGCCCCCGACACATTTACATTGCGAAAACACCCCGACTCAAACAGTAAAACGCCCATAACTTTTGAACAGCCAAACCGATTTTATTCATATTCATATTTATTTATTTGCTCAAACATGTGTACACAAATAAGAATACAATAACGTGCATGCAAGATAACATAAAGAAGAAACACAGGTTCAGACATGTTTGCCACGTATTGTGGCGTGCAAATATGATGATTAAATAATTAAAACATAGCTAAGAAAACTCTCGACAAAATAATCTTTCAAACAAAAAAAACTAAATCAAAATCGGTTCATCCGTTCAGGAGCTATTATGCCACAGACAGACACACAGATACACAGCAACACACGTCAAACTGATAACACCCCTCCGGCGGGGGTTAAAAACAGCGCTCTAAACAAAGATCCGCTTAAAGGCAGTATAATCATTACGCTTAGCAGACTGATTGGCAATCGCATTGTATTTGTTGTAAGCTTAGTTCTTGATAAATTGATAATTTAACAATCCACATGGAACAATTGATAAATAAGCAAGAAGTGGGTATAAAATTATTATTTTTTGACGGCAAATAAAGATAATATTATTTTCAATTTAATAGTTATCAAACGTTGACAAATCGTAGCGTAAGCGAAAGTACGTAACTAGTGATTTTGATGTCACTATGAGCACGTCCAATTAATAATATTGGCGATCGCGCCACTGAATGCAAAAGAGCACACCGGTGCGATACATATTCCACGAATTTGTGAATCAAAACCAAAATCAAACTTTTTATTTCACATAGGCCTACATGGGCACTTATAAAACGTCGACAAAAGATGCACGGTTCGGGTTGGTCGCTTCCAATGGAGAAGAACCGACAAGAAAATCCATGGTTACTCTTTTAAAAAATGGTTTGGTTTTACAATATTTCCATGTTACAGTATAGTATTGCATTAGAATGTTAGTCAAACTGAAATCTACAAACTGTTTAATTTACATTTCCATATGATAAAATCACCGGTAATTTTCTATATTGAACCAAACTCAGCTACGTTCACAAAGGCTTGTGGAATCGGGACTGCTTAGATTATGTATTTTATCCAAGTTTCATTGAGCTAGAAACACTATCTTAGAATTCTATTGTAAGATTATCTTGAACAAAAAACAATTAATTCCAAAAATCAAAAACCCCGACTGCTTAAAAAGCGAACTATAAAGACGTAAACAAGAAGAAAATGCTGTGCAGTCGAAGGATACATATGCTTGAGCTGGCTGACCAAAACCAGATGTATCCACCGACTGCAAAGCATGATTTTCTCTTTGTTTACGTCTTTATAGTTCGCTTTTTAAGCAGTCGGTGTTTTTGATTTCTGGATTTTATTTTTATTTAGAACTTTTTAGATATTCTTTTTTAGAATTAGGTACATTTAAACATGTAAGTGTTATATATTTTTGAAGTCACCTATTAAAACCCTTTATTTTGATACCCCACACGATGGGTTTGGATTAAGAAAAAGTTTGGTCCCCCACAATATGGCGCCCAAAATCCGCCATTTTTCTATTTTCCAATTTTAAGGTAGCCAGTGACACTCGCAGGGTTAAGACTAATCGATTGACGTAAGAATCATCAAAATCGGCCAACGCGTTTGAACTCTAGAACGCCACATAGGAACAAATATACATACATAGATTGATAAACACACTACCCTCCTTCGGCCGTCGGGTAATAAGCTAGTCTAAAAGATTTAAAAAGTCATGACGAACAAAAATGTTAGAAATAATCTATAATCGTTTTTCATCTATACAACTTTTATTCCCATATATGAACTACATATCTGGTAGCAAGAGACGAACATTTAATAGTAACGGTCCAGTCGGAGATAAAGGGAAACCGGTAGCCGCAGCCTCCCCAGAGGGCGAACATTTTGACCGTAATCAGGCTAATGGACAAACCCTGTGTCCGATCCGCACAAGAGGTTCTATTCAACTGACACTTTAACAACCTTATTTTGTTTATACACACTTACTTAGTACTTTTAGTACGGTTGAATGATGCTTAGCGTCATTAATAAACTAAGTTATTGGCTTAGAGTGGCCCAATTGTGCTGGATCTACTTGATCGTTCTAGTATTTGTCTTGCTCGAGAGACAGGCCAATAACATTGCAATTGAACACAATTTCAATAATAGATTTTCTTTTTTAAGTTTCGGTGTCTCGATTGGAACGCACAACGGTATGCGGTGCTAGACACATCATTGTATAAAAACCGTCTAAAATGGTCTGTTGTTCCGTCGTATGCGTCAGCGTTGAGGATCAAGATACCTTAGATGTATGGTTTACATTGAATAAAAAGTTCGACAAATAAAGTTAATAAAGGCAAAGTAATTTAATTATAGTTTTCACAAAAGACCCACTGAGTATTTAGTGAAACGTATTACGCTTAAACAATTTTTACGCGACTGCGGGAGGGTAATGTTTTTCGAGCGTATGTATGTATGTCCATCTCTACAGCACGCTCCACAGACCAAATGGCTTGACGGAGTATGACATATGAGCTGTCGTTGGATTCGTCTTAATTGAGCGAATAACATCTCCCAGAAAAAGGGGGTGATACAATATTTTTTGTATTTGTCATAACGATATGTGTATCAAATGAAAGCTACTAAATAGACCATACCAAAAACTGTCGTAACACTTTTTATGTCACTATTTTGGCACAAATTCAAGATAAGCGTAACTTTGATAGCAAAATAAATAATCTTTTGCCACATAACTTATTTTGAGAACTCGTTCATTAATAAAACTAAAAGTCTGAAATAAAACATATGATTATAAAAACAAAAAACACGACGGCTAAAAAATAATTAACTAAAAAGAGAAAAAAACAAGTACTAGGTATAATTTACACACTAAATATTATGAAGTGCTGCAGGCGGGGACAAACAAAAATTATAGAAAAACCTATCAAAACTTCGTTTGTCACCGCTGGCAGCACCTCATAATAACCCGACTGCTAAAAATTATTAACTGAAAATATTTTTTTAGCGGTCGGGTTTTTTGTTTCTATAATATTTATTAATGAATGCTCAATCCCTTTGACAAATAACAGTCAGTAGATAGCAAGTTCGAAAACCTTATTTTCTGTTGTACAACTTTAATAATGTGAAAATATATTTGTACTGAAACGAAATGGAAAATGCTCAAAGGTAGATTCGATAAGTACTATGTTTCATAACCTCATTTGCATTATATTCGCACGTTACCGCTACACATATAAATCAGAGTCCCATCTCTTTAAAACGAGAGGTATACTGGTTTTTAAAATTTGAATAAATTTTCTGTTGCCTTTGTGGATATACGATTTTGTTCAAAGTTCCACTTTCCTAAGTAGATAGATCTGCTTTATTTAATTTAAAAGTATTTTGTTTGAAATAAACGAACGCAGTTTTACTTAAGTCGTGAGGCATTGTAAAAATTTCATGAAACAATATTAAACAAATAATAATGAATGAAACGTTCGTTTTGCTCTATTGACTTTGAGATATTATATTGAGATTGAGATAAAAGTTCGATATAAAATGCGTAATAAACTGGCTGTTTTCTTTGTACTTTCTGTCCTCTAAAAAAAATATTCTAATATTAAATTTGAAAGTTGAAATCCCGCGAGGAATTGCCATTAAAATAAATAACGAAAAACGTCACCACTATTATTTTTATGAGTAAAATTTTACAAAAGTCACACAGACTTGGGTTATAGTAGGTATATAAAATATCTAGAATACCTTAGGCTAGTTTTGGAGGTGTTAGGTAAATTTTGACCTACAAACAGGCAGTTGCGGTGCACAGTACATCAGGTAGGTTTATCGCGGTATGTTTTTATTTGCTTTACTTTGAGAGGATTTTTGGTTTGAATGTACAGTCACGGTACATAACATAGACCACTGAAATATCACAGATAACTAACATTAGTTATCAATTACGTTTTAACTAAAATTGGGGAACTTTCGTGACAACGAGTACTTCGCAATGGTAAACTTTCGCAGTTACGTACATCTCAGTTAAGAACTTTCGCGACAACGAACGTCGCAATAGTAAACTTTCGCAGTACCGTACATCGCGGTAATGAACTTCGCAACAATGGGGTACAAATTATCAGTTAAGTTTAGTTTTGTATAAAATAGGCTTTAAAAAAATCCATGCTATTTCACCACCGAATGACTGTGTTTACTCGGAACGTTTGTATATTGCATGTAAGTTGAATTTTACGAGGTAAAGAAGTAGTTTTGTTTAATTGAGTTGGTTTTCTAGTTAATCATTTTTTCGCGTGTGCCATTTGTTTGTCAACACCAGATGAAATAAAGTACTTTTTAGAAAGTGGTATTGTTTACTTGAGGTTTAGGTATTTGGTAACTCACTTTTTCTTAGTTCCTCAAAATTTGGGTCTCCTTCTTCTGTCATCGACATAAACGCTTGATGCTGTGGTGTAATATAAGCCATTCAGCAACTTGGATGCAGGGCTGACTGCTCTATAAAGGATGTAACAGACACATCTCGAAATCTTTTGTCAAGTTATCACACTAATATTATAAAGGCGAAAGTTTGTGAGTGTGTGTGTGTGAGTGTTTGTATGTTTGTTACTTCTTCGCGCTCAAACGGCTAGACGGATCTGGATGAAATTTGACACAGAGATAGATTATAGTCAGTAATAGCAAAATGTACCGAGAATATGTTACCTCAGGGCAATTCTCGACTTTAACGCGGGCGAAGCCGCTGGCAGAAGCTAGTGCAAACATAAATGTCTGGGGCAATTAGATTTTTCCCGATTTTGGAGTCAGTTCTGTAGTAAAACTTGTTCATAATGAATACAATGACTTTATATTCATATTCTTTCATCATTCATCATTCATCATTTCAGCCGAAAGACGTCCACTGCTGGACATAGGCCTCCCCCAGGCGTCGCCACATTGACCGATCCCGTGCGTCTCGCATCCAGCGCCTTCCCGCAACCTTAACCAGGTCATCAGTCCACCTAGTGGGAGGCCTTCCAACGTATCGTCTTCCGGTTCGCGGTCGCCATTCCAGAACCTTTCGGCCCCATCGGCCATCCGTTCTGCGAGCAATGTGCCCTGCCCACTGCCACTTAAGTTTGGCAATTCTTCGGGCTATGTCGGTAACTTTGGTTCTCCTGCGGATATCATCATTCCTGACGTGATCACGCAAGGAAATTCCGAGCATAGCCCTCTCCATTGCCCTTTGGGTGACTTTGAGCTTTCTGATAAGGCCCATTGTGAGCGACCACGTCTCGGTCCCATAGGTGATCACTGGCAACACACACTGGTCATAGACTTTTGTCTTGAGACACTGCGGTAAATTGGACGAGAAGATACCACGCAACTTCCCGAACGCCGCCCAGCCGAGTCGGATTCGACGGTTGACCTCTTTCTCGAAATTGGACCTACCCAACTGGACCGTTTGTCCCAGGTAGACATAATCGTCTACAACTTCGAGAGTAGAGTCTCCGACCTTGATAGGAGTGGGTGTTACATGGGCATTCACCATGATCTTGGTTTTGTCCATGTTCATTTTAAGACCCACTCTTTCGGAAGCTCTACTGAGGTCATCGAGCATTTTACTGAGGCTCTCCATGGTCTCAGCCATGACCACTATGTCGTCGGCAAACCGAAGGTGAGTAATGTACTCGCCATTAACGTTGATGCCCAGCCCCCTCCAGTCCAGAACCTTGAAGACATCCTCCAGCGCAGCAGTGAACAGTTTCGGAGAAACGACGTCTCCCTGTCTCACGCCGCGCTGGAGAAGGATTGGTTTCGAGGTCTGATCCTGAAGACGGACTGACATGGTGGCGTTTTTGTACAAACACTTCAACACCTCAATGTACCGGTAGTCGATCTGGCACCGTTGGAGAGACAGTACAGCCCAAGTCTCTATCGAATCGAAGGCTTTCTCGTAGTCCACAAACGCTAAACAGAGAGGCAGGTTATACTCTTCGGTCTTCTGTATAACCTGCCGCAGCGTATGTATGTGGTCTACGGTGCTAAAGCCTTTTCGGAATCCGGCTTGTTCGGGGGGCTGGAAATCGTCAAACCTGCGCGCGAGACGATTCGTGATGACTCTTGAAAACAACTTGTAGACATGGCTAAGAAGTGAGATGGGCCTATAGTTCTTCAACCGGGCATTGTCGCCCTTCTTGAAGAAGAGTACCACCACACCCCTGCACCATGCCTGTGGCGTTTTGCCCTCGAGTATGACGGAACCAAACAGCTTCTGAAGGGCCCTAAGGACCGGTTTTCCACCCGCCTTCAGGAGTTCGGCCGTAATTCCGTCATCACCCGGCGCCTTGTTGTTTTTGAGCTGTTTCAGAGCCATCCTAATCTCGTACAGGCTGACGTCCGGGATATCTTCGGTATATCATATTCTTTATTGTACACAAAACATACATGGACAGCTTATGTACAAAGACGAGCTTAACACATAATTATCTTACAGCCAATCTCAGTGCCATAGAGATTTTTGAGTAAATGAGGATAGTATACCCAATTAACTCAGTACTCAGTATACTTCTTTTCAGGTTTTGTGTTGCATTTAAGAGTAATTATCACGAAAAAGACTAAAACGATTTGAATAAATACTGTAGGTCCACAATCATGGGAGTTTCATCAAGATGTGCTAGGAAGAAAAAGTCATGCTAAAATGAGGATAAGGGCAGGAAGTTGATGATGATGTTATTCTTCTTTGTCTTCTTCATCGTCTCGATTCCCATCTATATGTGTTTTAACCAGAATTCAGCCACGTCGACAGCGTTAAGATTAGCCTCGTAAAGGTGCTTCAACGTTCAGGCGTTGTTACATTGAGAGCACAACAAGAGTATGACGCTATGTTGGTTTAATAACCAAAGAGCCTCAATAAATATAAAAAAAACAAAAATCCCGACTGCTTATAAAGCGAACTAAAAAGTCGTAAACAAGAAGAAAATCATGATGTGCAGTCTTTGGGGGTTGTAGTGATTCAGCCATGGTATTTAGTGCAAAAATACATAAATCGAGAGGTGTTGCTACGTTGCCTAATGCTATGATCAATTTTAATTTGGAAACCACATCTTAACGAAACCACACGATTGTAGTCATCCAAGTTTCATGCTTACCTAATGTACTAGTTAGTCCCTCGAAGTCAAGAGGAACATTTCACGGAATTGAGTTCATCCTAACCGAGTTAGTCCTACGGAATCTAACATGAATATATGATATTCTGATCGAGATTTTGGAAGCGATTGCCCGAATATATTGTGGTTTTATCCAACTGAACTTTAATTTAGACTGGAAAAGCGTTTTATTAATTCGGCTAAGCGCTAGCCATTTACTCGTTTTAGATAAGTTTATTTAACAGTGAACCAATTTGGACTACATACTAACTGAATACAACTTTTTGTGTTTTTCTATGTCTGTTTCTTGCCTATTATAAACCTCTTATGTGGCATGTCTAAATTATATTGCTAGTTTAGGTGACCACTGAAAATCAGCGCCGTGCTGTGGGTCCCCCAAGGCACAGCATTATGCTGAGTGGAAGCCTTCTTGCCACAACCACGACATGCATCTGCCTGGCATCTTTTTCACCCTATTTCTTTTCTGTTTTATACATAATGTAGGTATTAGTTGTAGTATACTATATGTTATTATTGTTTTATTTATTTGTCGTCTTTAATAACTTAATCTAAGTACTACTAATACTATTGTTAAGGGCATATGCATGTACTTATTTTGTATGTCGTTTTGTGACTATTAAACACTTTTTCTTTCTTTTTAGGGTTCCGTACCTTGAAAAGAAAAACGGAACCCTTAAAGGATCACTTTGTTGTCCGTCCGTCTGTCTGTCTGTCTATCGAGACCCTTTTTCTCAGGAACACGTGAAGGTATCAAGTTCAAATACTCAGGTCTAATGTTCCTTAAAGCTGTGATAAAATCAAGCTTCTAAGCTTACGTAATCAAAAGGTACAGCCGTTTATGTCGCAAATTTCCGCAAATTTTTGACACTCGCAAGGGAATCAAAACCTAGAGGGTACTTCCCGTGAGTTCAGAATCTTGAAATTTGGTAAGAAGCAACGTCTCGTAGCACAGATAAAGAAATAATTGTGAAAACCGTAAATTTTTAGGTACATCATATACTATTTTTTATTTTTTTATTTTAATCTTACTACCCCTTTCCTCTTGAACGCGTAGAGGTATTAAATTGAAATTCATATTAAATACTCAGGTCTATAATAGCTTTAAGCTGAGGTTTGTACGGAACCCTCGGTGCGCGAGTCCGACTCGCACTTGGCCGGGATTTTTTTCAGTTAAGAATTCTTGAAATAAAATGTTTGGCTATGTAAGTCTATTTTCTTCCTTATCCACCCTTATTAGTTGCTTAAAGAACCTTATCAGTTTTCACATTTGCACTGACCTTCAACGTTCACGTCAACACGCGACATCACAATATCGTATAACTCCCCACTTAATATCAATTGAGTAACCATATACGTCTAGAAAGTCACTTAATTTTAACCCATGAAAGTCGACGTCGCTTTGTTTATAGTTAACCGTGTGTTGCCTACACTAATGTCACCTCGAAATAATATCTCGGTTATGCAGGTGGGCTGCCGTCCGCCGGTACAAACGAGGTGGTTGACGAGATAAGAGACGCTCACGTAAGTGCCACCATTGTTGTTTCGAACAATAACCCCACGTTGCCGGCATTATCAGTAACGCACGGAGCGCCGGTCGGAACGACCTAATGGATGCCCTCTGAATACTACTCCCTTTAATTATTTTAATTTTCGTTAAGTACATGTTTAAGTACTTTTTGATCCTTTTATCCTTGAAATTTAAGTAAATATCCGAATTAGGGAGTTGTTAGGAGTTTGGGTGGTGTTCTGTTTGAACGTGTTTTGTGACTTTCTGGATAAAGGGGTATAACATTATCAGGTTTTAATCTACAGCTGTTTTGATGTTTTCTACATGAATGTTTAATTAAATAAAAGCTAAGAGAAAACACAGTCCTCGAGTATTCATAACTATTATATCTATGTATGTTTTCTTCCAGACAATAAGCTATAGAACAGACAATGGCATGGAGTAAGCTAATACCTTCTTAGGTAGATACCACAATGCTTGAAAGAGCGTACGCACAAGCTCAAGATAAGAATGCTTGGAAACATGCTGGTCCTGCTCCATAGAGAAATCTTCAGTGTAGACAAAATCAAACTGGCTAATTTATATTATGTTCATAATTATAGTACTGCTTTTGTCCTGTTTTTGTTTAAGAAATTGACTCGCACAGTGTTCCGTTGTTGTTGAATTAGGTAATTTACCGATGTTTGCAATATTTGTAAGTATGTGAGAACCATGTTCCTATTTATCAAATGAATGAATTTACCCGTTAGTGCTTGTAATACTTTATATCTATACGTAGTATAGTAGTATTAGTTTGGGTACATTATCCTCACATATATGAATTAATGTATGTATGTAAATGTAGTAAAATACTTTTTATAAAAGAGTAAGTATGGAGTCTGTTCTTCTCCATAACAAGCTACTTTGCCGAATGAACGGTAGAATTAATTAGTATTACGTTTACATTTAATTATTTGACGTTCAAAAGTGCCGCTTATTGGCCTTTTTTTTATTTGAGATGGGTTTGCTCTTGACTCTAGTCTAAGTCATAGGTGACAGAGACAGAGTCGACGATGGAAATCTAAAATTGATGTTATAATAGTTACGATAGGTAAAAAAAACCATCGCTAGGAAAAAAAATTTGAATTCATAACTTATTATTTACTTATTAATTAAGAAAACAAGAGGCAACTAAACATAATGGATTTCTTTTGTCTATACTTCTATAAGATAATATTATAAAGAGGAAAGATTTGTATTTTTGTATGTAACGATTAACTTAAAAACTACTGGACCGATTTCAAAAATTCTTTCACCGTTGGAAAGCTACACTATCCCCGGGTGACATAGGCTACTTTCTATCTCTGTATTCCCCTGGGAACAGGAACTACGCGGGTGAAACCGTGAGGCGTCCGCTTGCGTTAAATAACCCGATAATACAAGTATTGTTTCTTTAATTTGTAAGTATTAATTCCTTTTATTCATTTACATGGATTTCGTTTTATAAAATTAAAAAAGTATTTAATTTCACATGTACGTCACAAAAACAGAGTTCCCGTTGTTTACATTAACGTCATCGTGATCAGCAACAAAAAGTCATACGTCACTACACGCCGCTCATATTTTACAATAGTCGCTTACGCCCTTTACTGTGGTCGTAGCCTTAGGGCATTATTGCAATCTGTAAACGGAAAGCGCACACGTACACACACGCACACATGTTTAATACTGATCTCACGATGCGTATGAAAGAAGTTTATTGCACCCATCTTCGATGAAGAATACACTAGTTATGGGATCCCATACAAAACTTATCTCTAAAACTGACGCCAATTGTGTTTCGGTAATTCTAAGAATTCTTATTGAAATAAATATACATTAATGCAAATTCAATCTTTTAAATGCATTCACAAATAGTTGCATTCACAAAACTGTACAAAAAGCAATAATAAGTTTATGAGCTCAATACAAATTTAGTCTTACACGCAAGTATTAAAGTCTAAATTACAATGTGCCAAAAAAAGCAATTCGTTATTCGAATTTTCAAAATTTTCTTCGAGCTCGCTGCTTGGACATGGAATGAGTGGAGCCGAAACGTTCAATTATTTTTTTATATCATCGATCTATAAAAATACTAGAATAAGAATCAGGAACGAAAATAAGTCGCTCAAATGGCCACACACAATTATCTACCTATATTTCTATTATAAAACTCAATTGCTGTTCGTTGGTCTCGCTAAAACTCAAAAACGGCTGGATCGATTTGAATATTTATTTTTTTGTTTTGAACGCTCGAATAAAGAGACAGTTTAAAATAATAATACACAGGTACATGGTAGGTAGGTAGGGTAGTTATGTAGGGTAGCAAGGTAGGAAGGGCAGGATTTGCTTGAAAACTTGAAAATTAAAAGTCAGCTCTATGTAGATACAAAAATATTTTTTATAAAATGAAACTTAAAATTTTAGCAATAAGGTTAAAAACACTATTTAGGAAATTTCGGGGTTACTTTATTTCGTTTTCTATGGATCATTAGGAAAGCTAAAAAAAAAAGCTTTACAAACTACTCCATGCATTCTCTGTTCCAGAACAGTCGATGTTTGTTACAATAGTTGGCGCGTTCGCTTTTTCGACGCAAACGTTGGTCAAACAATCTTAATATTTGGTAATTGATTCATATTTACTATTTGATTCGGTTTTTACTTTATGAAAAACACTTAATGATATAAACATACCGAAAAAAAGATATTCCTTCCAAAATCAAGGTGTTACGGTGCTTATTTGCACAGTTTTAAACGCACTTTGCAACATTTTTAACGTATTAATGTTGGCTATGATTGGACCATACTAATTTGGAAATAGTGCCACAACCGTATTTGAAGCGCTGACCGGGAATCTAGTGTATTCTTCATCGAAGGCACCCATGCAAAGATTTACCTACTACGGCGTAGCAGACGTCGTCGTAGCTAGGTGCTACAGCGTAGCAGTAATCTATGAGATTAAATTCGAGTCGATTTTTAGAGTTCCGTAGTCAATAAGAAATCCTTATAGTTTCGCCATGTGCGCCTGTCCTTCCGTCCGTCCGTCTGCAATTTAGCTCATAGATTCTTAGAACTAGAAAGCTATAATTGGTCATGGATATACATATTAATCACGCCGAAAAAGTGGTAAAATAAAATCATGTTTTTAGGGTACCTCCTGTACACTTAAAATGGGGCTTTGTTTCTCGTCTATCCCGTGGTGTAGGGTATGGTTGAATAGGCCATTCAAAAATATTACGGGTCTGTCAAAACCATTTTTCGATTCAGAGATCCATTTGCGTAAAATTAAGCTTTGAATTGCTCATTTTTGTTAGAGTCAAGTCCCCCCTCCTTGCTAGCTAAATGGTTCCTTTTGGATATTGTATGTAATATGTGAAATTTTCAGGGCAGTAATATATATAACGAAATTAAAAGGAAAACTATCACAGCTAAGCAGGCTTTACAAGTTGACGAGTAATAGTCGACCAACTTATAAAATGAATTCGGAAAAGTAAAATTTTCTATATTGATGTATGGAGACAACAGTTTTCGAACGGCAAAGTTAATTTGGTTCTTCGTTAGAAAAATGTTCGGTGCTTTCATTGTTTATGAACGTTAGTAATGTTGCCTATTTATTTTGGTAAATGTAGCTGTTTATACGGAACCCTCTGTGCACGAGTCAGACTCGCATTTGGCCGATTTTAATTTTGGTGGCGTTAATCCATTGCAAAAATAAATAATCCATACTTAATATTATAAATGCTAAAGTTATTTTTTTATATATGTTACCTTTTCATAACGAAATCGCCGAACTAACATTATATATAGAATTAAAATTGGAGTTTGAAGAAGGATATTTTTTATCTCAGAAGTACTTTCCCTTAGGATAATTTCC
Source organism: Orthosia cruda (assembly GCA_964057195.1). Lineage (NCBI taxonomy): Eukaryota > Metazoa > Arthropoda > Insecta > Lepidoptera > Noctuidae > Orthosia > Orthosia cruda. The sequence continues at coordinate 21,361,068 of OZ059845.1, forward strand.
AATTTTCACGCGGGCAGAACCATTGACAGAAGCTAATTGTATATATTGAAACGAATTACCAAAAATGCAAACACACATTTCGTAAAGAGTATTTTCCTACCCTCTCATAAATAACAGTGTTTTTATAATTTATTTATTTATTTAAACTTCATGTACAATGGTGATACATAGGTGAACTTAATGCAGCAAGGCAATGTCAACCTACCTTAGGCTCAAATAGGACACAACAGTGGTAAGATTAAGTACAAAAAAAATATGAACAATAATTAAAGTCGGATATTAATAAACTAACTAACAAATAAAATATATAAGTCATTTCAAAAACAAAAGACTAATAAATATTTTAAACATACCAAATTCTAAATGAGACAGTTATAAATATAATAACACTGACGAAGACCGAGCTATTTATGAGAGGACAAACAATAGTTCCGGATCTACGCTTAAATGAAAGTTTACTCTCAACTTTTTTATGCCAAGGGAAAGCACGAACAAAATAATAACGAATAATTAAACGAATAGTATCATTGAACGAATTGGTCAACAACACTTTAATAAATTAATTATGGTCGTCCACCATTGTTGTACATGTTTCCACATGCCCTTTAAACTTTATCCAATTTGATAAGCGTTACTTTATGAAAACAGTACCGGACGGGGAAAAAAGGGTATGGCAACATGTCCGAACATTGAGTAGATTAATCACTTTAATTAATGTAAGTGAATTGTTGAAGTACATGACTTTTTATAAGTAATTTACTGTAACATAAGCGAAACTTAACTATTTATGGAAATGGGTTAACTAGAATGGCCAAAGTCGTGTCTGTTATTATATATATAATAGCTGTGCCCGCGGCTTCTCTCCCGTCAACTGCCTACCCTACCTATCTACCCAATCCTATCTACCCTACCCTACCTACCCTATCTACCCTACCCTACCTACCTACCCTACCATACCTTACCTACCATATCATATCTACCCTACCCTACCTACCTACTCTACCTAAATACTTACACTATCTACCCTAACTACATAACTACCCACATACCTAACCAGCCTACATACCTACCCTACCTACATACCACCCTATCTACATAACACCCTACCTACATACCACTCTACCTACATACCTAGCCTACCTATCTACTATATTTTTCTATCTAAGAACCAACAATTACAAACCCAACAAAAAAAGAATTAGCAAAATCGGTAAAGCCGTTCTAAAGTTAAAGCGTTACGCTATAACTTGAGAACTTAGCGATTTTATATTTCAGGAGAAATAGGAGTTCTATTTTATTTTATATATAACTCGACAATTTTAATACCTTATTTGTTTTAAATGCTCTTAATAAAGGTATAAAATAAAATCTACAATCAATAATAGAATTCTTGATCAGTCGCAAAGTAAAATCTGGCTGCTGATAGTTTCTTTTTCATCAAGTTATGCCAGTCAGACTCGTAAATTTAATGAAACAAAAAAGATTGGAAGCTCCTCACTAAGAAGAAATAGTAACACGAAAAAAAAACCGGTCAAGAGCGAGTCGGACTCGCGACCGAGGGTTCCGTACTCTCTTGATCGATAGTGGAACTGATGTAATTTCTCTTAATGATTTCTCAAAAAGTGTGCTATTTAGAGAAATCGTTTTATTTGTCCTGTAATCTTTACATAAATTTCTATCACATAGAATAAATTCAGATTATTTTTTATGCAAACTTCGAATATAAGGGTGGGGGAAACGGTTTTTTTTTATCCTCATAAGTCGAAAACTATGCAACCTAAACAAAAAAGAAAAATGTTTGAGAGTGTGCAAATAGTGCTCTTTCATATGATACCCTACATGTCCTGGTAGCCCCACTTCGAATTTATGAGACCACCCCTTTATGGCACTGTAGCAAAATAAACTTTCTTATAAATAGACACTGACGTCATCTACAAAAAATCTGTCCTGCAGAAGCGAGCGTGGCAGCTGCAACGGAATTCTGAAAAGAGAAGAGAAGAGTCTCCGCTATGGAGATCCTATATTATGCGGGTTATTTGAATACGTTTTTATTTTATGTAATTGTATTTTAATTTTTATGTTTTATTCAAACGAACTGCTAAACTGAAGTAAATAAATTTGAATAGTTGGGTAAAAGTCATCTGAAACGATCCCAAATTTCAAGTCAATAGTATTAGTAGTCCTTGAGATATCCAGCTGTGACAGACGGACAGACAGACTGAGTCCCACCATAAGGGTTCCTTTTTACCTTTTTGGTACGGAATCCTTACAAGAAATAGGACATTTAAAAATCCATATAATATTAAACTATTCCGTATGTGTGTCGAGGGTAGTCTCACAAAAATAACCAAATTTTTCACTACAGATCTGTCCAGTGAAATGTATACTGTGTAGTTACATAAATTATGCGCCTCGAGCACTCGCTAGCTAACTTTTGCTTGCAGATAGGTAAATATCATATCACTTTAATAGCCTACTTTTAGTTTTAAAAGGCGGTTATGTGCAGTACAAAATGCAGGTTACACATCGCTAGTATTGGTTTGATTATACCTTCATACGTGTAGAATAGATAGAGGAGCTCATGGCTAAATAATAACAGCCGCACAGGTCGATCTTCATGTTTAAGCAACGCTTGACGAGGTCGGTCCGTGAATGGGTGACTATTTCAACATAGCGAGATTCTTCCGTGCCACGGAAAGCACGTTAAGCCGTTGGTCCCGGCTGTCATTTGAAGATCTTTGACAGTCGTTACAAGTTGTCAGAAGCTTGAAATCTGACACTAGCCTTGCCAAGGGGTATCGTGTTACCCAGTTACTGGGTTGTGGAGGTCAGATAAGGAGGTAAAATACTGGTACTCAGCTGAATCCGGTTAGACTGGAAGCCGACCCCAATATAGTTGGGAAAAGGCTAGGCAGTTTGATTGATGTGAAGAATACATAACAATAAATATATTTTGGTACTAATAATAGTATTCCTTGACAGAAGAATACAGCTGGGCTGGGCAGCGTTTGGGAAACTTCGTCGAGTCTTCTCGTCGCCTATTCCACAGAGCCTAAAGACCAGTCTTTAATCAGTGGGTTCTACCTGTTATGACTTACGAGACCGAGACGTGGACACTCCCGGTACGGCTGGTCCATCAGCTCAAGGTCGCTCAGCGAACTATGGAGAGGGCTATGCTTGGATCTGTCTGAAGAAATCCGGAACGAGGTGATCCGAAGTTGTTGACATAACTCAGAGAATAAGCAAGCTGAAGTGGCAATGGGCCGGCCATATTAGCCGTAGAACCAATAACCGTTGGGGAAGACGGGTTCTTGAGTTCGCCCCCCGGCTAGGCGAAGCGACGATCTTGCCAGAGTGGCTCGTAGAAGCTGGATGAGAGTTGCCGCAAATCAAAGCGAATTGCTTGCAATTGGAGAGGCCTATGTCCAGCAGGGGACTGCTATAGGCTGATGATGATGATTAGTATTCCTTGAACGCACTATGGACTAATGTTGGGGCATAAAACAATTGCAACAGCAGTAGTATCTACAGACAGATAGAATATTTTAACCATATTATTATGAGCTCCTGAATTCTGTGACAAAAAAACTTTATTTTATAACAAACCAAAATCTGAATTATAACGGGATGTAGATTCCAGAGACGCGTCACGGATAAGTAAAAATCAAGGTCGTTTTGTTTCATGACTACAACTTTTACAAAACATCAACTCTTCGTGTCCCTAAAGTAACTAACACAAACACATCCATCCTTTCTCCCACAACAGTTCTTAAATAGCTCCATCTCGCTGCCGCCGTATGCAAATTGACCAATCATTTCTGATGTCGGTGATGTCAATCGATGCTGGAAATAAAACGATATCAAACCAATCCTGCGGACGAATGGCTGAGCCGATATCGCGTCATACGCTTCGTATTGACTGACTCATGCGAAAGCAGTTATGAATGGGAACTCAGTTCCTCAGCTCATTATTGAGTGTCATTCAGCTCATTGGCGCATGACAATGTTGAATACTTGTTTTTTACCGTGGCTTCAGTCGTATGAACGGAATATTTTTCCGGAATAAAAAGTAGCCACTGTAACGGTGAAGGCCTGGCAGGTAAATCAAATTCTCGAAGAGTATTACTAGGGTAGATATAATAATAAATTATTATTATATTATATTATATAACATTTTATATTAACCCAGTCGGAGGCCTCGACATCGAGCGCGTGTTAAATTCAAGACCGCCGAAAGAAAATCACTATCCTGTAGTTCCCAGAACGTAGGACTGGTGGCAGCCAGGTAGGTAGGTTGATATTCTTATCAGAGGGCAGCCACAGCCCTTGCAGCTACAGCGAAAGATTGTCCGGTACGGAATTTTTTCACGTATTGCTTTGTAATAAAATGACCGTCTAAAAAGTGAAACCTCTCCGAAGAGTTCTATCTAATATCGAAATAATTAAACGTGATTCAAAAAATGTACCTAATCGGGCGGGAAATAGTGTAATTTGCACATTGAAACGTATGAGACTGTGGGCGTTGGCGAGCAGTCTGCCCACGCAATTGACTTATCAAGGCGAGCTAACACTTTTATACTATACCATTTTATAGTTGTTACTTCTTAGAATGACAATTATAGCGGTCATTGACCTACCTATTATTTGATATTATTTAATCTAAAAATTGTAATCACGACAAAAATCCGTCATGAATCGACTTCTAACGTAAATAAAATTTAAACATTTTGTCTATCTAAAATCGACACAGTTTAATTTCGGTTCCTAGAGATAAGAGTGAAAAGGTAATGACTTCTATTGTCAGCTCACATGAAACAACTAATAGTATAATAGGTTAGTATACACTACCTCTTTCAGTTGATTGTAGGAAAACCGAATACGGCTTCTGATAGTAAAATTAAAGTTAAAGCTTCCGTAGGGCATCTGTAATTGTTTAAAAATAAAATACACTTGTCAACGTTTTATTTTGTGGACCTTTTTATACACATGTGTTTACTATAAATATAATAGTTCACTGAAAATTAGTATTTTTCCCGTCAGGTAGATTAATAAAACATATTGGACACTTTTTTTTTCTTTTGACACGTAAACATAAAGTGACGACGATATAATGCATTGAAATATCGTGAAAAGTCACGCCGCTAGTACACTTTATACTGCCTTAGTGACGTCACAAGCCCCCACTCCTTAACTTTATCAATTTGTATTGATTTGTAAAAACAAAAAATACCTGTGCAATATTATTTGATAATCTCCCTGACGGTCTAAATAGAATTATCATTTTCTACCCAGGAAACATCCCCATTGTCTTATGGCGCATCTATGAGTCGATCGCCATTGTCAAAAAGTCAAACATGTTTGGTATTGGCAAGTGCTATCGAATCAAATTTCACGAGTGATCAATCCCTTACATTTTAGATTTACAACAGTCACTAATGCTGATAGATTGTCACTTTATATGTGCTTTACTGTGATTGCGTTCGAAATATGCAATTTTGATAGTTTAACAGGCTATCAAGATTTCATAATCCGAACAAAACCACGCAGTTTCAGCAGCCAAAATCAGCCAGGGCCACTAAAATTGTATCAAACGGTATGGAGGAATTTACAACAAATAGTTGGTCCCGTCTCTTTGATTATCTCCAGGCAATTAATAAATCAAATAATTGCCAATAGCAAGAGCACCTCTATTTGTAACAGGGAATTGACCAATTTTGATTTTAGACGAAGTGACCCAAATATGGGAGTGAACCCATCGTGTGGGGTATCAAAATAAAGGGTTTTAAGAGGTGATTTCAAAAATATATGACACTAACATATTTAAATGTACCTAACTAAAAAAGTAACTAAAAATTTTAAATAAAAATAGTTAATTAAAAAAATCAAAAAGCCCGACTGCTTAAAAAGCGAACTAAAAAGACGTAAACAAGAAGAAAATCATGCTGTCCAGTCGGAGGATACATCTGGTTTTGGTCAGTCAGCTCGCGAATATGTACCCACAGAATCTCTCAATCTCTCTCAGAAGCTCCAGTTTAGTGGATACCATCCTGCCGTCATCTGGCTCTGCCCAATAGTCAAATATCTTGCAAAGACCTTGGAGTCCTTATTTCGTTCAATCGCGACTTTAATACTTTCGGTATTAAAGCGGTGGAGGACCCTTTCAAAAGATTTTTAATCCGTCTTTTTAGCTGCCGGGATTTCCACATATCGTCTGAAGACTGTAAGATCATCTCACGCCTCTACTTCATGAGCTTGAGAGTAGGATCAGAGAGCTTTTTGTTTCTGTCTGTACGGCGGGTCTTGAAAAACTTAGACCCGACCGTATGGACAATTTCCACAAACCCATTAAAATGTTTTTATTTAGATTTAAATGTTAGTATATACTATGGAGAAAGGTACGTAGCCAGAAAGACATCATCTTCATCATCATTTCAACCGAAAGAGATCCACTGCTGGGCATAGGCCAAAAGGGTCCAAGCGTCGCCAAACTGATCGGTCCTGTGCGTTTCGCATCCACCGGACTCCCACAGCCTTTAGCAGGTCGTTGCTCCACCTAGAGGGAGGCCTTCCAACGCTGCGTCTTCCGGTACGCGGTCGCCATTCTAGAAGTTTTCGCCCCAACGGCTATCCGTTCTGCGAGCAATGTGCCCTGCCCACTGCTACTTAAGTTTGGCAACTTTTCGGCCAGAAAGTACTAGTAGGTAAAATACTGGTACTCATCCTGTTAAAATCCATTATGGAAGCCGAACCCAACAAGGATGGTCAAAAGCTAGGCAGAATGATATGGAGATAGGTAGGTACGTGTTTATTGGAAAAGGGCTTAACGACTGGGCAAACTAGATACGATACTTAGGACTAAACCGCAAAAATGATGGGTATGCAGACTATTTTCACGCATCAATAGTAATTCGTGACACACAGACGGTAGGTTCAAACCGACAAAAATGCAACATTTAAGATACCAATCACAATTATTTTTAAGGTTCCGTACTCGAAGGGTTCAAACGGAGCCCTATTGCTGTCGCTTACGTGTCAGTCTGTCTGTCCGTCCGTCGTCTGTCACACAGGTTATACAGCCAAACGGTTGGAGCTACAGTTGTCCAGTACAAACTCTTGTTGAACCAAAGCCATAAAAATTGTTAAAATATATGTTAAAAATATCGTTGTTATCGTTGCTCGTTATGTAGATAAAAAACGGTATTTTTTTGTTTTAAAAAATATTGGAAAATATGGGAATGAGAAGAGAAGCCACTAAAGTCAGCTTTTTTTACAAAATTTTGTTCCGATGGATTTTTTTACTTCCCATTGACCTAGGAACTTTGGTCAAAATGTTTATTATTACGTATATTTTTATTTAACTAAAAAGCTTTAATATATTGAGAAACCTGATTTTTCTTTGAAACGCCCTCATTTTTCTATGAAAACTAACTTGATTTTGTTGTTTGTTACGGAACCCTAAATGTGCAAAGTCCGACACGCACTTCGCTGGTTTTTAGGTATACACCTGCTGTAATAGAAAACTAACAAGCATCAATTGATTCGTTTATTTGTAAATCAGAGATATTTTGATAACAATACTTCGTTAGTTTCTCTTCCAACAGTAACATAATAAAATTGACCTACCACAATAATAAATATTATTTAAATTATATATCTACCGAAATAATTTTCTGACCGAATATAAAAACATTCAAATACACTGACAATAATTGAGAAACATTCTGGCTTTCGGAGGAAGATTGAAGTGGCCAGTACAGTAGAAAATACCCTCGTTCCACTGTGTACTCCTAAAAGAATTTAATCTTAAGGTTGCCCTAGTCGATGGCACGAACTATTTCTTGTGCGGGATTAAAAGGCATGCATCTCATCCGACAACATGTGCGAAAGAGATAGAGATTGTGATGAGCAGTAAGAAGCTAGTTCGCGTGCGAATACACACTTTCGCAAATTTGTAGCGAAATGGATGGTGATTTAGGACGAAAACGGCCTGTATCTGTTTAAAATAAAATTATTTGCATTGTTGAACTATTCATATAATGTTTAGCAATTTTACTTCTTCTTATTGTTTTTATTAGCGCCCAAAGATGCGTTAAAATTAGTGTTGAAATAGGGAACTTTCGACGCTCATAACTTTTAAATATATATATTTTTTACTTTTTTGTTTCCATACAGATGAAGAAGGCTAGATAATGATGAGAAAAATTGATTGTGAGAGAATTGTGCACCGTCAAACAGTGGCGTAATCGCCAGACTACGTTTTTATGGAAGAATGATCGACTAGGGCAATCTTAAGCTCTCAAATCACACGCTAAAAGGACAACTTGCACGTCAAACAGACCGGCCATGTATCTTCGTCATTATGCTCATTCTACTAAAAGCACTCGATCTCCTAATGCGATAGGTACTCGTATTTGTTCACATTTCTTACACTTAATTTAGTTCAAGTAGAGCGATCCTTTTAGTTATATAAGCGTGAAAGATTAAACTTTTTACTACACTGTAATGTAATATCTGTGCGAAATAAACTTCTTGTTAATTGAGTTAGCTGAATTGATAAAATGGCAACGTAAATTGGTGGAATAAATACTAGTACATATATCTATGCTGCAAAATAAAAGGTTCCAGACTAGGGCCCAGTTTCTCACCTCTAAATGATCGCAGAATTAATGTGACAATTTGTCTATCACGCGTTATCTTCTGTGATTGGAAGAAATGAATTTTTAACAGCCAATCACAGCAGATAACGACATTGACAATTTGTCACATTAATTCTGCGATAATTTAGAGCTGAGAAACTCGGCCTAAATGGCATTCTATCAGCGATAGCTATAGGGATGTTAACTGAAAATTAGTTTTTGTCCGTCAGGTAGGTTAATAAAAAATATTGGACACGTATTTTTCTTTTGACACGTAAACAAAAAAATAAGACGATACACTACGTTGAAATATCGTGTGACGTCACGGTGTGCTACACTTTATAATGACAAAGTGACGTCACAAGCCCCCACTTCTGAAATTTGATGCGCTTTGTCTGTGTAATTTTTATTGATTTGGTAAAGCAAAATATGCGTGTCCAATATTATTCGATAATCTCACTGACGGGCTAAATAGTTTTATAATTTCCTACCAGTGAAACATCCCTATTAACAAAAAAATACAATATGTCATGCGCTTCTGAAATGTCACGTGACCAATCTCTTACGTTTTGAAATTTCCATAGTCATTAATGACCGCACATAATATTCCTTTGTTGAGAGTCTAGTCTCTGACATTTTTGTTCGAATTATCTTCAACTCTGTACTGGAATACGGTAGTTGACATAAATATTTATTTATTTATTTAGTCCGTCAGTTAGATAACCTAAAAACATTGGACGCGTATTTTTTCTTTGCCACGTTAACGAACAATTGCGACGATACAGTGCGTTGAAATTAAGTGTTACGTCACGGTGTGCTACACTTTATACTGACAAAGTGACGTCACAAGCCCTTACTCCTGAACTGATGTGCTTTATCTTTGTCAATTTTAATATATAGCAAAAAATACGGGCGCAATATTATTTGATTATCTCACTGACGGGCTAAATAGAATTATCATTTTTCTACCCAGGAAACATTCCTATTCAGACTCGTGGCCCACGTTCTATTATGCATAACCAAACAGAACTAATCAATTACCAAGAGTTATCGCTCCAATGAAAACCCAATAGCAATAGTTATGAGACCCATTCATAGTTTGTAGACGAAGGTTCTTATGAATACGCAAGTTCTGTTAATTCTCGTCTGCATGTGGGTAGTTACAAACACGTGTATTGTAGTCATTACGCGGCAATTTTCAATATACAGTCGGTTCTATGTCATCCCTTCTAGAGACGACGGCCATTGTTCTCCGATAAGTCATGGTGCACAGTTTAGATTTTTGCTAAATTAAATATTCATTTTTATGCAAGATAATGAACTACTGGAAATATTAAAGTATTAAAAACTGTCATCATAAAACATCTTGATTTATGTTTTGAATACAAAAAACTAAACCAAAACCCTTGTATTAAATCTGTCAGCGATATAAATTAATACAATAATATGACCAGCGCAGGTACATAATTAATATCTACTTTAGAAACGCAAATTGTGTGTACAAAGCCCCTATTTTTGTGTGATTTACGATGTTTACTCAAGCGGCGGCGTGTTTAATAACCCACTGAAAGGTATGTACGTATGTAAATTTGAGGAAAGTACCCAATTTACATAGGCAGGTAGGTACATGGTTATGTTTTACTTACGACTCGGCACTCCGCAATATCGATGCTGAATTAACACCGCATCTCTCATATTACCCTCCTATTTCAGGCTCTTTTCCCCAGGTGTGCCAATTCTTTGGATTTTTTACCCTTTTATTGAATAAATATTTGTATTCGGGCCGTCGAAACGCCTCTTGTATTTGAGTCATTATTAAAAAAGCGAGTCCGTGAAATGTACGCACGAGGGCGTTTTATAAATGAGCTGCCTGATATAAAATGGTTTAGTACCTAAGTATACTAAAACTTCCATTTTATGAAGAAAAAAAGATCAAAACAAACATGACGTTATCGTCCGTAAAAAAATACCCAAGTGATATTTGCAGTGACCTCGAAACTTTGACTCTTGTAAGTTCGTAGTAAAATATAATATGCTGAAAAACTATCCGAAATCTGATGTGGGCCCCATCCATCATGTGAGGCGACAGGGACGGAGGCTTGTCGACCCTAATCGAACCCTATACACATAATATAACCGAGTATACCCTTGTATCTCGCCATATTTAAATACTTTTATTTGTAGCCTTACGATACAACCCCGGCTATACATAATACATGAACGTTGCTCGCTAAAGCAGTGGAAATGAACCAATTGGTTTATTACAAAACCTATGTACCTAATAAGTAATTAAGTGTCATTATAACTTCGCCTCATTATACAATCATGAATTTCGAATTTCAAACACAGTACAGTACCTACCTAATGCTGCCTTTATCGCAGAAATTTTACGTGAAATAGAACAAATTTACAACGAAGTGTAAAATTACAATATTTATGAATCTAACCTGTCTCAAATTAATCGCCAGTAAATAACAATACAGCTACTGACAATAAAAACAGATTTATTACGACCTCGGCTGTTAATCACGAATAATTATGTCAAGTAATGAATTATTAAAATAAAATTGTGATTAAATCATTGTTTTAAATGGTGATGAATATTAATTCAGCGGGTAATACAATACTAATATCACTGAAAGCATTATAGCTATTAACATCATCCCGGAACTAATTTCAACTGCCTATTAAATTGAGGAACTGATTAAGTTTCTCTACCCTCGAACTGAAATCTAGGGATTTCAGTTTGTGCGGTTTGAAACTCCTGTTAAAACACTGTACTATGGACGTTCTGAACAAACAAGCTATTAACTTATCTATGATGGAACAAATCTGCTTCGTTTGTATGCAGCAGCAATTTATCTGTGGGTTTGCCGTATGTTGTATCAATCTTCCGATTGCCTTGCCCGCTACAGGCGACTGGGCCCCGCCCGGGTACACGCGATTCCTCGACAAATAAACCAGGCAAATACACTGTATTGGAATTAAGGACCATTACAATGCTTTCCAAGTGAGTGATTCATCTTTTAGATAAAAACGGTGTTTGTTTTTCTTGAATTTTCTAGCAAGGAAAAGCGAGAAAGGTAAGTAAAGTAAGGTAAGTGGATACTTCTATGTAATTTTAAGCGTTTATAGCAATGCACAAGCGGCAGTGGCGTGAAGTTTTTTATAATCCCCTATTTTCTGGTGCGCCCATAAAAGACGATTTTCTAGTCGGCCAGTGTTACTTTACAGTTTACATTGTTTTCTTTTATAACAAGCAAAAAGTTTAATAAAAACTCTAACCCCACTTATTTTTAGCTGTTACCTGTGCTATGTAACGAATAGATTGACACTTAACTCATCAAAATCAGATGAATAGTTTAGGCGCTACGAAGCAAACATACATACATAGACTGCTAATATACCCTTCCTTTTGGTTTCACCGAAGTCAGGCAAAATTAACACTATGTTGTACCCATATTCTAACCAGAACCCAGAAACTTGGAATTGTTATCGTCAAATGGCAGGTTTACCTCTCCCTATAATAGGATTTAATACTGTTATCTACTTTGGAAATAACACAAGAGCTGTTATATATAGAGTAAATATACTTCATAGTAAGCTTTCACAAAAACTCACAGTGCACCAAAACAAAGTAAGCCTTGTAGTTTATTCACGTTTCATTTGACAGTAGCAGCCATGACTTCCAGCTAGGTACCTATGCACCTCGTTTTACAACATTTGGCATTCTTCCCACGGCAAGAAAGGGACGAAATATTTAAAAAAATACTTGTTATGCTGTAGGCATGCATGTTATTATGTGGCAGTGGGACAGAAATTTATGTCATGATTACCAGCAGATCCTGTTGTTGAAGCCGGCTTAAATGTACTAATTAGAGTTTGTATGTTACTATAGTATATAATGGCACTTGCGTTGTTATATAACACCTATGTGGCCAAATTATTTTTGGTTAGTGACATCAATAGGGGGCTAAAAAGTTTCCTCCTATACGCTACGTTTGTTTTTTGCGAGAAAGAAGACAATCTGCATATTTCTAGTTGGTGTTTCAAGTCACATTTTCAGTAAATATAACACAGAGAACCCCCCTTTTACATACATACATTGTATCGTATGTAAGGTTACATGAGGTCGTGGGTAGCAGCAACATGCTGCGATCTCTTGTAATTACTTGAAGCGGTTAAAAGCTCTTTGATTTAGCTATGGTAGGTAATTAACAGGTAATATAAAATAATATAACATAAAAAAGTTGTGTAAACATTTTCCACAAAAAGATCACGGTTTGAGATCGTGGAACTGAGGAAAAAAGACTTTGAAATTTTAGCAAAAAGAAATATTTTCGCAAATTGTTTATTTTCTCGATACTATCGTATAAACATAAGGCTTAAAATGTCTTGTTGTTTTTTGTCTCTGACCAGCCATTTGTAGTAAAAATGATGTCGAAGAATTACTTTACTTTCTCGATTTTATCGTTTAAAACACCTAAATACAAGGCTAAAGCAACATGGTGTTTCTTGTCGCCGATCAGCCGTTTGTCGTAAAAAATATGACAATATGATCGGTCCAAGAAGCAATGTAATGTTTACTAGGCAGATATAGGATGCAAGAACTACTACTCCCACATCACACCGGGTCCCGAAGGCTTGATTAGGCGATGGTTTTTGGTGAACTTTTTTGAAGTCTCTTTTTTTTTGGGTGCCGTACCTCGAAAGGAGAAAACGGAACCCATAGGATCACTTTGTTTTCCGTCCGTCCGTCTGTCTGTCAAGACGCTTTTCAGGAGGTATCACCTAAAATTTATATTAAATATAGCTGTGCCTAACCCATAGGATCACTTTGTTTTCCGTCCGTCCGTCTGTCTGTCAAGACGCTTTTCAGGAGGTATCACCTAAAATTTATATTAAATATAAGTGTGCCTTAAAGCTGTGAAAGAATCAAACTTCTAAGCCAACGCAATCAAAAGATACAGCCGTTTATGCCGCAAATTTCCACAAATTTTCGACATTCACAAGGGAATCAAGACCTACAGGGTACTTCCCGTTAACTCAGAATCATGAAATTTGGTACGAAGCAACGTCTTATAGCACAGATAAAGGAAAATTGTGTTTACCGTAAATTTTTAGTTACGTCATATATATTTTTTTATAATTTTAAACTTACTACCCCTATCCTCATGAACGCGTAGAGGTATTAAATTGAAATTCATATCAAATACTCAGGTCTGTAATACCTTTAAGCTGAGGTTTGTACGGAACCCTCGGTGCACGAGTCCGACTTGCACTTGGTCAGTTTTTATTTCTTAATGCTCTGTTTCGTATCCACTGACCAAAGTGACATCTGTAACCTTCTTTTAATTTACAATACTTTCCAAACCTTACAATAAACGACAATAAACTTTTGGAACCGTCCGTGAGGGACAATTTATTGTGAAACTTTGAACGTTCGAAAAGGGAATAAGTGCTATTTAAATACCGTGAGTATTCGGCCACAAAGGCCTCAGTTGTTATTCTTGGCAGGACTATGCTCCTGGGCTGGACATTAACCATCGCCTGAATGGAGGACCACGCCCCCTGGCACCACTACAATCGTAAATAAACGTTTTGCTTCAAATTCTCGTTGGCATGAATGTATGTGGTGGTTTTTTTGTAGTAATTGTGTATTTTTGTAGTAAAGTGAAAAATTATTGATTATAATCAGAAGTCATAAACACTATTAATAATGACTAGAAGTATTTTGGGTTCCTATGGGGATGTACGACAATGAGGCCAAGTTTCTCACCTCCAAATTGTCGCAGATTTTTTTTATTTTTTTTTCATTTATTATGGGTTTGCTCTTGACTCTAGTCTAGGTCAGAGGTGACAGAGACAAAGTCGACGATGGAGTGAGCTTACCCAGAAGAATCCTGTTCACTCTAACATTGAAGGGATTCGGGTTATATGCGTTCGGAAATACAGACGCAGGCAGTGAGTTCCACTCTTTTGCAGTGCGCATTATTAAGGAAGTTTGGAAGCGCTTGGTGCGAATTGGTGGAGTGGCAACTAGGTTAGGATGGTAACTTGCAGTGCGTCTAGATGTCCGATGGTAGAAGGAGGCCGATGGGATGAGATCGTGGAGTTCAAATGAGACAAATTGTCAGGCACGCGTTATCTGCAGTGATTGGCTGTTCTTTAACGGTGAGAAACTCGGCCGACTGACTGGAAGGCCCGTTTGCCTAAGGATTAATGTTTGAGTAAAGTAAAGGAAAAATTGTTTAAAGATTCGATTTTTTGTTGTTTTTAGGTTTCCGTACCCAAAGGGTAAAAACGGGACCCTATTACTAAGACTCTACGGTCCATCTATCTGTTTGTATGTCTGTCTATCACCAGGCTGTATCTCATGAACCGTAATAGATAGACAGTTTAAATTTTCACAGATTATATATTTCTGTTGCCGCTATAAAACAAGACAAAAATACTAAAAACAGAATAAAATAAATATTTAATTGGGGCTCCCATACAACAAACATGATATTTATGTCGTTTTTTGCGATAATGGCACCTTTCGTGCGCGAGTCCGACTCGCACTTGGCCGGTTTTTTTTGCATTCTTCTTAACAGTAAGGTACCAAAATATAAAACAAATATGCTCAAAGTTTAAAATAACTTCAGCAAAGTATTTTTTTAGGCAAAGTATTTTTTTAATCTGCAATACCGTTGTTTGTCTTATAAAAGAATTTCAAACTACTTAGTATTCACTTCTTTGGATTAGATTGTATCCAAAGATTTTACTTTACATAAGTAGTCGTCATGAAATATTGCGGTCCTATTAAGAAAATTTATTATCAGATCTATATTAACGGGTGTAATAAGTTTCTAATATCACTTTTAATTTTTGTAGAGCAATAGCACTATAATACTTACTATTTATGAAGGTATATCTTAACGTAAGTCAAGTTTAAAATCTTCATAACTAAAGATCTATCCAGAATTTTAATGTAAAATCTTAAAAAAGAATGATAATAAATAAAAAGCACGAGTAGTTGAGGATTTTTTTTCTTGTGTGATGAATTTTAATGTGTGTAAAAATGTTATACATTTTATTACTTAACTGTCTTTGGCACTGTAGTCATAGCATTTTGTCCTTCCTTTTTTCTTCGTAAGAACCTGAATAGTTAGTTTTGTATTGTTTTTGTTACGATATATATCGATTAAGGACGTACATGATGTTGTGGAGATTAAGTATGCAAAATAAATTAGGTACATAGGTCAAAACCGCTATCACCGTGTCAAAGATAAATGGTGAAACGGTGGGTGTAACTATCTATCTTCGCCATCTATGTGACAAAAGGTTCAACAACCCAGAACTTACGAACCAAGCGTAAGTAGGTACATAGTTGGTTAACAAACAGGCCCGAAACTGCCCCCATTCTAACTTTGCCTATTATAATTCTATAACAATGGCCATCTCCAATCCAAATGGCGATCAATACCTTTAATAAATATTAAGGCTCTGGGATGGGAACCTTTCTGTTCAAACAATGGAACTGTACTAAGAGTATTTAAAAGTACTTGTAATGTTGTAAGCTTACCGCAGACTTTGGTCGGTTTGTCTTTCTGACGTCACAAACGGGTTGAACCACCTAAATACCGAATATTGGAAACTGATATTTGGATCGTCAGCTACTTGTTTTATTATTTTTTACAATTAATAAATGATTTCTTTTTTGTTCATTAGCATATGGCAGAATTTGTTTGTATATAATTTATCATTAAATTTTCAGATAATACTAATATATAGAGGGGGATATAACTATCGATCTTCAAGGTTAAGCAACGCATGACGAGGTCAGTCCGTGGATGGGTGACCATTTCAACATACCGAGTTTCCTCCGTGCCTCGGAAAGCACGTTAAGCCGTTGGTCCCGGCTTTCATTTGAAGATCTTTGACAGTCGTTACAAGTAGTCAGAAGCTTGAGATCTGACACCAGTCTTGCCAAGGGGTACTGTGTTACCCAGTAACTTGGTTGTGGAGGTCAGATAGGCAGTCGCTCCATATAAAACACTGATACTCAGCTGAATCCGGTTAGACTGGAAGCCGACCCCAACATATTTGGGAAAAGGCTAGGCAGGCAGGCAGACAATACTAATATAATCAAACTATGACGAGGCGTGTGGTGTCTTCCTAATTAAGTAGGTCCTACATTAGTTACTTCAAGATTAAAATTTATTGATAGTAAGCAGTACCACAGATAATTTAATACTAGCATAGTTGGACCACAGATAATATAATACCAGCATAGTAGTACGTAATCCGCAGCTGATGTAGGTATTGGATTATGTTTCTATCTTAATGAACACATTCTTAAGGATTACAAATGCCTGTGAAATACAACAGTCCATCTCAAAACAGAGAAAATCAAAACAAACTGCCAAGAGCAGCAAACCAAATAATATTTGCGTAATAGTACCTAACATCGTGGGGGATATGCGGCACACTGTTATGTGTCAAACTGACTGTCCAATTGTTAAATGGATAGCTGGTATCCGTTGAGTGAGACGGTCCACCCGGCGGGACGCCGCTAAATCTACCCGGCAATGATGCGACCTAATTGAGAGATTAAACTACATACACACACCTATACTTACACCCAAATATTACAATAAACAAAACTCCACAAAGATACTCTCATTCTATATAATTATATTAGTCTATGAAAGAGACCCACACATGAAAGAACCTTATAATTACCAAACTACCTACAACTATCAATTTAATTGTGGCTGGAGCTAACGTCAAAATTAGCTCCGGCGTAATTACCGCAAACATTCGTATCAAAATAGCTTACAAGGGAAAATATGTACACAACACGGTATTTCATATTATATCTCGCGATCAAATCGGTCGTTATCATTTCTAAAATCGGGAGCGTGTTCAAAAAATGAGCCCAGTTTATTACCCTACGTATCCGTATAATTTAGGGTTCCAATTAAAGGGGGAAAGAAAAAAAAGATTTTCTTAATTAGATGCCAAGGTGAAGATAACTCGTTTCGAGGCAAATCGTCAGCTCGTTGCGTGACTAACCGAGGATTTATGACTTATTAGCTAAGTCCGCGTTAAGTAGGCCTTAGATAAGGCGCTTCTAAGTGATTGTCGGCGCTCACAACAATCGTAATTACTCCAAACTACTATCTTCCTTGAGCCACACGCGATCTCTTTCATCGCCGAACTTGAATTGTGCTAGTTGCTTCCAAACACTATTTCACAAATCATTGCCATTCGATTCCAGTTTATTAGATGGTGCTTTAGAAAGGATTATGCTTGCTTTATAGATGACAAAATAAAACATTATATATATTTTTAATTATTGGTAGGCAACCACTATCCACATGGTACGCGCTGATGTGGTCGACGATGAAGCAGGCACACATCACTCTTGACTTAAAGACCCAGATTGTAGGTTTTGCGTAATTTGATCTGGTCTGGTAAATGTGGTCTGAAAATAACTGAAGATACCGGTTATCTTCAGATATTTTCAGACTGATATTGAAGATAATTAGAAACGAAATCGATTGAAAAACAGACAAAGTTTTTTACTAAGTAAAATTTTAAGGGCGCGTATTGTAATATAATTTTAACATCGTTGAGTGCATGTTCGAAGTTACTAATATTAAAAGAAGGCTTATTGAAAGGAATATTGTAAGTGAAGATGAATGAATTTTAGACCACAAAAAAAATAACTTACAAGAATCCACGGCATTTGGTAGAAATAACTTGAATTTTCTTTCAAGGTGATGGAAATTGGGTTATTTTTCGGGTTCTGTACCTCGAAAGGAAAATACGGAACCCTTATAGGATCACTTTGTTTGCCGTCCGTCTGTCTGTTTGTCAAGACCCTTTTTCTCAGGAACGCGTAGAGGTATCAAACTGAAATTTCATATCAAATACTCAAATCTAATGTTTCTTAAAGCTGTAAAAAAATCAAATTTCTAAGCCAACGCAATCAAAAGATACAGCCGTTTATGTCGCAAATTTATACTGGCAAGGGAATCTAAACCTACAGGGTACTTCTCGTGAGCTCAGAATCTTGAAATTTGGTACGAAGCAAAGTCTTGTAGCACAGATAAAGGAATAATTGCGGAAACCGTAATTTTTTAGTTACACAATATAATAAAAATATTTTTAATAATTTAAACTTAATACCCCTTTCCTCATGAACGCGTAGAGGTATTAAATTGAAATTCATATCAAATACTCAGGTCTATAATACCTTTAAGCTGAGGTTTGTACGGAACCCTCGGTGCGTGAGTCCGACTCGCACTTGGCCGGTATTTTTTTAGAGCATGTAACATTTTTAAAACGGTTCGAAAACAAAATTCAAACCGGTTTAAGTAGTGCAGTTGAAGATATTAACAAACGAGAAACGCAACGTACCTACTTAAATAAAATAATAATCTACCTAGCATTTATCCCAATTATTGTTGGGGTCGGCTTCCAGTCTAACCGGATTCAGCTGAGTACTAATGTTTTACATGGAGCGGCTGCCTATCTGACATCCACAACCAAGTAACTGGGTAACACGATACCTCTTGGCAAGACTGGTGTCAGATCTCAGGCTTCTGACGGGACGTAACGGTCGTCAAAGATCTTCAAATGACAGCCGGGACCAACGGCTTAACGTGCTTTTCGAGGCACGGAGGAAACTCGGTATGTTGAAATGGTCACCCATCCACGGACCGACCTGGTCAAGCGTTTCTTAACCTTGAAGATCGACCCGTGTGGCTGTTATTATTTAGCCACGAGCTCCTTATTTGGAGTCAGATAAGGAGCTCGTGGAAAATTATAGAGAAATATACATAGAGAAAATTATACAGAATCGTAACGAAGTCCGCTTGACGATTCGCGATTAACAAAGTCACTGAGAAAGTATCTGCATTTACATTTCCATTCGACATGAAGTTTTAACGAACATCCATCGTTACGACTGCTAGGAATATAATTTCGTGGGTCCAATTAGTGAGTTACATTGAGTCTCGACTACATTTCTCCTCTCATTTCTATACTTTCAGTCCGGGATGAACAATTGTGTGCAAATTAGCAGTGACAACCCACGGCGGGGGACCGCACCCCTGTCGTGGACACACGGCTGTGAGGGGCCACTAACAACAGCCGGCAAACAACTTTTGGTAAATACGAAAACAAAAAAGTTTTTGCGGATGAAAACCTTAGTATATGAAGCTATTCTCTTGATATTTGAATCAAATGAAAGAAAGACAAATCGGGCGTTAGTCACTTATGTGTACATTTTAGTAGAGCGTCCTTATTCCCGTATATTAGTTGACCTGGCTGGTTGGGCTCGACAAATAGTTGGACAGAATAGTTTGACCGTGTGTAAATAGGAATATTAATCGTCCCTGCAAATAGTTTAGACCTTTATAATGAAGTTCCATTTCACCCACCGCGGCTTTTCAATTTTAATTTTCTATACTTAATATTAATAGTTTGCGACGGCCCCGCATTGTTGCGCAAAATGGTGATAAATATTAAATATAAATGCCTTGTAATTCGCGGCATAGTGTAGGTCATATATTTTTGCTTTTTAATTAAAACGACGCACAATATTTACAAGCTTATTAATCTACCAAGTAGATTAGATATTTATGAGTACAAATAGTCTAACAAATTATGCAATTAATTATTTGATCCTGTGTCCAAACGAGGTTAGTAAGTAGGAAAGGATGTACCCCTTATCTTGTGGAAGCCCCTACTGATAAAATAGTTTGCTGTATGATTCATCAAACTCTTTGTCAAGGATGGTAGCTATGCCAATAATCGCTAACCATTCATTACGGTTATTGCAAAGTTATGTTCAGAAATAAAAGTTAACAGGTTCCAACAATGTTAATACCAAAAGCATATTTTATGGCAAGTGGTTAATGCAGCTGTTAAGTTTAATGTGTCTGCTTAACTGCCAGATCAGTCTGGAAAATGGATTAAAGTAAAAAAAAACTTTTCAGAAATTAATCAAGAGAGGTGGCTAAAAGTAAAAGACAGCTTTTTCAATAGATCCACTTCGACGATAAAAACGCAAAATCGCGTTGCATTAATGTTAGCGAAGAACTTTACGAGCGTTCATAGTGATGAATTTAATCATCTACAAAAGAAACTTCAATGTGGAACGGTTCATAAGATTACTGCGATTAACTACGGCTGCCTTGCCATAAAATTGAAAAGTACAGACCGACTTTACCGATCCACAGATATCAAAAACTTAACAGACATAAAGAAATCCAAACTAATTTATTTTATCGCCGTAATAAAAATACGAATCTGAGCTATTTTTGAATACTATAATTTATATTTTACTGAATATAAATTGTTGGAATATCACCCTCGTATAAGTAATTCAATTTCCTTTTAGGGTGACCCCTTCTAGGCAATCTATCCTAAAATAACATAATACGTAAAGATAGCGGCTTATGGTACTGGAAAGGAATGAATTTTACATTGTAAATCAATATAGCCGAGCGATTGACTATTGTATAACGCTTGGAAAATTCGAGGGCATTAATATTGAAATAAAATAGACAGCCTTTTGAAATATTATGCCACTCATTGTTACAAGTGGTGGTATTCATATTATCCAATATTGTATATTCATTGGAATAAACGAAATAGAGGATATAGAATAAATAGAGGATGGGCAGTGGCATTCTTATTTATTAATTAAAACTTTATGCGCAAGTACAAAGGCGGAATTAATGCCTTAGGCATTTTCTACCAGTCGACCTTAGGGTGGTGCAGAGATAAAATAAGGCAGGTGCAACTAAATGAAAGGATAAAAAGAGAAAAAAATAATTAAAATAATATATATAAATAAATACATACATAAACAATGTTACTGAGAAACCGAAACTTATAAATCAATTCTGTGATGATTCTGCAAACTTCTTGCGAATGTGCTCACGTGCCTTAAATTTTAAAGAGAACCGACTGGATGCCATCCTGATATTCTGAGGGAGAGCATTCCAAAGGGATAGGAGAGATCTAGCCTGGACAAAGAAGGATGAGTGGATAAACCCAGAGCGGTGAGAGGGACATTTTAGGAGACGATTATTGGTGGAACGACGATTATTGGTAAAGACGATTGATATTTATTTATTTATTTAATACTTCATGCACACAAACGTACAGAGGCGGACTTAATGCCGTAGGCATTTTCTACCATTCGACTTTTGGGTGATGCAGAGACAAATGGTGGTAGGAGCAATATTTAAAGTTAAAAATGATACTTCGAAAAAAGTAAAGAAGAAAAAAAAATAAAGTAAAGAAAAAAGTAAAAAGTTAAGAATGATATTTAGATGTATCTGAAGGTAAAAAAATGGGTTGGTTGTTCTATACTCTTTTCTTAATATTTACCGTTGCTTACAGTATGCAGGAATCGTATTTTCTTTAATGTAGTTCTTTTTAACTTCTTATAATTTAAAATATGTTGTCAATGTGAACGGAACGAAACCAAGATATATAACGATCCGTTCACATTGAGAAAATATTTTCTATTATCTTACTTAAGGTTAAACTAGTCGACGGCACGAACTATTTTGTGCGCGAGGTTAAAATGCATGCTATCTCATCCCACAACACGTGCGAAATATATAGATGCTGTGATGAGCAGTAAGAAGCTAGTTCGCGTACGAATTAGCACTTCTGCAATCTTTTATCGAAATGGATGATGATTTAGGACGAAAACGAGCGCGCGAAATTTTATAAACAGACCTTTGGGAGTCTAGATTTCATGAAAAAACTACTGAATGTATCTGATCAGAATAAAATTATTTGGATTGTTGAATTACTAATCTATCCCTGTATGGAGGCCGTTTTTTAATTTTCCTTCTTCTTATGGTATTTATTTGCGCCCAAAGATACGTTAAAATTAGTGTTGAAATATGGAACTTTCGACGCTCATAACTTTCAAATATTTTTTTTTTTTTATTATTTCGGTTCCATACAGGGCTAGATAATGATGAGACAAATTGATATCTTTTTTATTTTGAAAGTACATCGTCAAACAGTGGAGTAATCTCTAGACTACGTTTGTATGGAAGAATTTTTGACTTGTTTACCCTTAAGGCCGTACCCTGACCAAAAATCTTTGAGCATTCCTAGTGTCCTAGCGGCACACTGGTGGTGCATGAGTAACAGTAGTGAATACGCAGATTTTAGAATAAAATCTTTATAAAATCGAATTAAGGTCTTTAAAAAAAAAAAAACAAAATGTTCGTTATTAAATTGTCTATCCATTAGTGTTAGTAGAAACATTAATTAATTAAAACTTTACGAGCAGATGCATGCAATCGATCATTATTTCGTTTTGTTGGTAGGAGATTAGTGAAACAAATACTTCTTTAAAAAAAAAACTACCATTCTGGCATCAATATTAAGTAGAAATTTAATGTATTTTTATTAGTTGACATTTCTTTTTAAATAACGAGTAGATAGCTCCTAAAAACTGCACAAAAACGGCGTTTTGCTTGGAGAGGTGCCATAATATTACAAATGCGAAAGTTTGGATGGATGTTTGTGTGGATGTATGTTTGTGACTCAATTACGCTAAAACGGCTCAACGGATCTGGATAAAATATGGCACAGAGATAGATTATAATCTGGTATTTTATCAAACTTTTTATCCCTGTGTAATGTTCCCTTGGGATGATAAAATACTTTACACGCGGGCGAAGCCGCTGGCAGAAGCTAGTTTATTATATATGTATTTACGGTATCCAGTCCAACTGAGTTAACTGACCACGACCTCAAATATAAGTAAATGCTGTTTTAGTTTGTCTATACTGTTGCCTATTTTGTCGGCAGCCAACTAGTTAATTTGTTAGTTGTACCTAAATAAAACGGAAAGTATACCTATACCAGAAAAAATAAAAGGAAACTATTACAGTCGAACGGGGTTAATATGAAATTTCACGTTATTAAAAAAAATCACAGCATTTTAGTAGGTAGTCCAATATATTAAATAATTACTTTAAAACAACGATGCTTTATTTGAAACCAATAAAGTGGTATCACAGTTAAATCCTATTCACCCCGTTTGACGGCTGCTCAATGCTTTAGTTACTAACAGTTATTGTAAACTTACTACATAGTTTAATTGACTTGTAACAGGATAATATTATAGAACTAACGAATTTGCATATTATACATCAATCACTTCCAATCTTGCATAGTAATATCTATGTGTTTATTAAGTTTGAAGTTTCTACTCAATGCACAACTCAGAAGTTGTAGGGAACTGCATAACTGATCTGGGATTAAATATTCCATATTGCAAAGGTTTACACGAAGTTGGCAGCCGAAGCGAACATCCAAGTTAGTTCATGAAAAAATATACACGAATAAAAAAATGTATTGAAAAGTATCTTTATCTTGTGAACTAAAAGCGTCCTTGCACTAAAATCACAGAGTAATGAGAAAAAATATTTTGGGATCAGACTATTTTACGCCGTAAAAAAGTGTCTCTGGTCGAATAAAAACCGGCCAAGTGCGAGTCGGACTCACGCACCGAGGGTTCCGTACAAACCTCAGCTTAAAGGTATTATATACTTGAGTATTTGATATGAATTTCAATTTAATACCTCTACGTGTTCATGAGGAAAGGGGTAGTAAGTTTAAAATTATTAAAAATATTTTTATTATATGATGCAACTAAAAAATTACGGTTTTCGAAATTATTTTTTTATTTGTGCTATAATGCCATGTACGAAATTTCAAGATTCTGAGTTCACAGGAAGCACCCTGTAGGTTTTAATTCCCTTGCGAATGTCGAAAATTTGCGGCATAAACGGCTGTATCTTTTGATTGCGTTGGCTTAAAAGTTTGATTTTTTCACAGCTTTAAGGGACCTGAGTATTTGATATAAATTTCAGCTTGATACCTCCACGCGTTCTTGACAGATGGACAACAAAGTGATCCTATAAGGGTACCGTTTTTTCCTTTCGAGGTACGTAACCCTAAAAATATTTTGGGATCAGTCTATTTTACGCCGTGAAAAAAGTGTCTCTGATCAAACAAAAACATCACTGCCAATCGCTCTTACCGAAACTTCACCACACTCAACATCCTTTTAAATACACATTTCATAAAAAAAGTTAAAATCTTTAAATAAACGCTCTACTGTGACAGCAGAGCCTCCTCTTGAATATAAATATTGCCAAAATAGCCATGTCACTGGCTGAGGTTCAAATTAACACTGACTCTTTGTAATATGGCCTGCCCCTCAATTTCGAGTCCACTTCGGACAACCGAAATGTGTTTTAAACAAGAAAACTAATAATATTATTTTTGTAACAAGCCAGAAGAGGAATTCTCATTAAAATTTCTCGTACACGACGTGGAGAGATAGTAGCTCGCATTCTTTAAGAGATTTTCCCCACAAATATGAAAATGAGATTTACGAAAAATAATACCAAACTTTGTGTGATACGGGCTGCCTTGTTTCATAACTTTATAAAGGGAAGACTTTAAGAATTCTTCACACACATGAATACAACTAAGTTGAACTTAGTTTATGTCGTGTAAGTATGAATAACTTTATACCTGCATTTCACCTTAATTACATTAATTATTACATTGCACATTATTGAAATGGGTACTCGAAGTTATTATAAATACATATTTTGATGGAGAATAAAGGATGAAAATAACAAATCTTATAATTATCTGAGATCTTAGAAAATGCAGTCATGAGTTGTCTTAACAGCATCATCATTTCAGCCAAATACGTCCACTGCTGGACATAGGCCTCCCCGAAGCGTCGCCACACTGGTTCTGTGCGTCTTGCATCCACCGGACTCGCGTAGCCTTGACCAGCAGCCGAATTGCGTAAGTGCATTCATGCTATGGCAACTTAGAACAAAATTTCGATCCCGTTTTTTTATTTAAAACAGCGCCATCTATGAACCGGTACCGGAACCAAAATTGCGGTGTTGCCATAGTTAAATATATTACGCCGATGCTGGGAGTTTCCTCAGATATAAAAATAAAAACAAAATCAAGAAATAAAATTATAATCACATGTTATTCTTGAAGTAAATATAGAAAAAAACAGAAGAAATAAATTAGAACATAATGAGGTTTTTATATTTATTTAAAAAAATATCAAGAACAGTCTCAATGCAGATATTTTTCTGCTATTCTCGATAAATCTTGGTAAATATAAAAAGATAAAATTTACCAACCAAAACAACACACTCAAACATATACACACATGCATAGACATACATATACACACACATATTACATCCATACACACACACACATACATATGTAGTTCCAGTACCGGTTCATAGATGGCGCTGCACATGCGCTGCGTTTGAACCCCGAAAAAAAGGCTGGGTTGCATATCTATATCCAGTATATAATAGTAATCTTTGAGTGAATTCGGCCAAGGAAACAGATTGGAACCTTCAAAGAGTTAGAATCATTTCTTTCAACTTTTTCGGTTTTACGAAACTAATTTGGAAAGAGTACGATCATCCTCCTGATGATTTATTTCCAAATAATTAGGACATAGTTTAATTTTGTTTTACTTACAACTAATGGACTTCTAATGCTTTTAATTAAAAATGTATAATGGTTCCTTAAAACTGAAAAAAACAATTATTCTGAACAATCAATTCTCCGACAAAATATTGGTCATGGAAAGATTCATCTCCTTTCCTTTTCAAAGTGTATTTTCAGGTCGTTGCTCCACCTAGTGGGAGGCCTTCCAACGCAACGACTTCCGTCTTAAAATAAAATTACAAAATCAATATTTACTACTCGTATAATATCGTTTCTTAATTTAGAATTTAGATAATCTCGAATAAAAAAGGATGTATCACACCAGAGTCGAAAGTCAAGTACATCAAACGATTGTGTATGCAAACGATGGCTTAGCGAGCTGCCATTTGACAATCAGATTATTGCGGATCATATTTAGCCATCTACATTCATACATCTGTATTTGCGAATTGCTCATTATTCCAGAAATAGGTATATCTAGGAATTGTGAGTTGGTTTATTTAACTAGGTTTGATGTTTCAATTTTAATAGCGTTTAAACCCTTGTTCAATACAGCAATAACTCTGACTATTAAAGCTTTTTTTTAAATGATGCCACACACTAAGAACTTCTACTGTATCTTAGGTGCTTTTAAACTCATTTAAACTCACATATAACCAGTATATAATAATAGTAATCTTTGATTGTCAAAACTAATGTTAATGGTTTCACTTTGACTTTTATTTCGTAAGTATGGTTTCCTTTTTCTTTTTATGTTGGCACCTTGTTTTAAACATACATAAAAATTGTAATAATTTAATTAAGATTTTGTGTGTTGTGCTGTGTCTTTTGTGTGCACTAAATAAATGATTTATCTATCTACATACCAAAATATCGAGATCCGGAACGACTATCTGTAGGTCATAGAAATATTATTCAAGTAGCGCAGCAGGCAATCGCTCAACTACTGTGCCAACCGTGTCGTCAAAACTGGTGGGAAGTGTTGGATGAAACTGTACGAATTGAATTCGAATACTCGAGTCAATGTTATATTTGAAAACAATTTCTATTCAAGCATGTCAACAATAATCCGATCGATTTAATAAACATCTTCACAAATAATGTATCATGTAACCCAACCCGACCCATATGTTGGAGTGTCGAAAGTGTCAATACATTGCAGGTTTCTGAGGACCAAAAAACACTACTGGTGCCGCGATAGGCATGGCCACCATCTGGGTCAACTCCTTCACTCATTTCAATAAACATGTAATGCACTTTTAAGGGATCCTCCTCTTGGCATATAATTTAAGACTTAGTACTGTTTGGCATAACGTTTTCGCATAACTTTTATTGGCATAACTTTCATTAAAATGTTGTTGTTGTTGTTGTTGTCTAATTTGTTTTAGTTTAATTTGGAGTAACATAATTTATAAAGGCATAATATTTATTCGTCTATGGATTAGGCATCATAATGGGGGTGGCCCTTGGATCAGCCTTGATCCGTGAACTTTTATTCCAAAAAACATTATGCGAAAATATCGTTATGCGTTTATAAAATTATGCAAAATATTATTATGCCAACAGTATTTATGGCAATAAACGTTATGCCAAAACATTTATGCCTAATAATATTATGCTTAATGATCATTATGCTGAATTTCATTAAGCCAATGTAAATTATGACACTACATTTTATGCTTATCATTAGTAAACCGCTCTATTATCATCAACTAGAAAAGAAGTTGACCTTCAAATAATTAATTTACAAAGGCTTTCCACAGCAAATTAATCTTATTTAATGTATGGATACATATCTGTAACAAAAAGCTATCGTTTACGATTTTTATGTAAGTAAATACAGGCGATACGGTAAACGGCAACAAAGCCTCCGCAAGTCGTTGGAAGCTTCATTACTTCAACCGGAGGATCACAAAGCTTAGACAATCCCTGCTAAAATGTATACTTACCAACTACGCCTGGTATTAGGAAGATTCTTATTAAAACCAATGGCGATCAACCACTGAGCCTTAATGAGAAAAGCGAGAAAATTGTGAGTAGTTTTCATGTTTAGCTTTTTATGGGAACCATATAATAACGAATTTTTTACGTCTTGTAATCTCAATATTTGATTAATGAAAGATGGTAGATAAAGGTTACCCAATCTTAATAAATTAATAAATGCCTTTAAACATACGCTAATCATACGTCATTCATCATCACCAATCTCTCCTTTTCATGTCCTATATATTAACAAAAATATACCAATGATTTCAATTCAGTTAGAGCTAAATTCTTTAAGGTTTGATTTGATAGATTTGTGATGCGTGTGTACCTAAATTCGCTAGTGACTAGTTAATGACATACTGATTTTCATAATAATTAGTACCTACTAAAATCTGTCACCATATACCTAATTCTTATTTTTAACCCCCGACGGAAAAAGAGAGGTGTTATAAGTTTGACGTGTGTACCTGTGTAATTGTGTTGTTGTCTGTGCTATCATAACTCCTAAACGGATGAACCGATTTTGATTTAGGTGTTTTTGTTTGAAATGTGACTTTATCAAGAGTGTTCATAGCTATGTTTGATGAAAATCGGTTCAGCCTTTCAAAAGTTACGCGTTATGTGGGCGTTTTACTGTTTGAATCGGAGTATTTTCGTAAGATATCGTGTCATAATTACGTGTTCGAAGTTCATTTTAATCGAAGCGTGTCTACTGCTAGATACATTATGTATGTAGTTTATAAAGCATGCAATAAAAATGTGTCGTGGGTCTTTTAAATTTGTATAGTGTTATGGCTAATTTATTTAAATTCGGATAATTCTCTACTACTTATGTTTGCAAGCTGTTTATTATTATATTGCGGTTTTCAGAATGACTAACATTTCACCTTTAACTAATTAATTATGCAGAAGTAGCTGTTCCAGCCTTTATATTATTCTAAGTAAATTGTCTTCCACACGCTGATCGGTGTCAATTATTACGTAGTACATGCACACTTTCGAGTTCTTTTGTCGTATTTTAGTAGAAGGGGTAACGCAAAAACAGCCATCATGGGCCATCGTCTACAGAAGCAAAAAGAAATCCCGTCTCGGGCACGAAACTTTGCTAACGATATTTATTTAAATCGGATATTCGGTCGGTGTCGCGAGCTTTTGACCCGCCAAAAGTATTGTATTACGAAAAACTCACTGACCCGTATTGTTGTTTATTTCCCTTTCTTTTAGATTAAAAATAAGAAATGAGACAGCGTTTTTTACTTATAAAATATTCTCAACTTCGCTTTTTAGAATGAACAAGAGTACAAGCTAAAATTCGGTCAGCTCAGCGTAAAGGAAGATTTCCGACAAATTTTCGTAAGCAAGAAGCTGCAAAAATTTACGTGGGTGTTTAAAACTGCTCGTTTGTAATTTGAAAACTCACTCTTGCAAATGAAAATCTTTTGAGGCCGATGTGAAACTTTACAACTACTTTGGTAATTGCTCCAAAAGTTGGGAAATGAAAAGACCCCGCGGCTGCCGAGTTGAAATGGGGGATTCAATAAAGAGCAAGAAGGGGAATGTATTCAAAACCTTAGCAGCTACTTACATGCACTGCTTATAATGCAAACCTACTACACTGCAAAATTGTTAACAAAGAAATAAGCTTCGTAATTTTAACCGCCTCACCAAAAAGGAGGAGGTTCTATGTTCGACTTTATGTATGTTTTTTTTTATGTATGTTCACCGATTTGTGGACCGATTATGTTTTTTTTTATACGAGTATGTTCCGAAATTGGTCCTATTTTAATTTGGTGAAGATCTGATGAAGAACTTCGGAGATATACATCAGAACTCTATTAATTGCAATTGTCGTGTTCCGAAATTTATTTCCGGCTTGTGATTTGCTGTCAATTGTGTATCATTGTGATAAGTGCTGGTATCGTAAGTTTTTAAACGTGTTTACGTCCGTTATTTAGTTGCAATTAGTTAATTTCGTCAGCTATCGGTGAGTACATTTACTTTTCTTGACGTGTGGGTATATCGAAATAATTGTATCGTCCGTTAATCTTTCACTTTTTACGTTCTAATACGCTTATTAGTTTAATTTTCAAAAGTAATTATGTTATCTAACAATGATGACCCACCTGATCGTGGTGGGGAAATATTATTCCGCCGAATAAATAAACCAAGGTCGCCGACGACCTCCGCTAATGCTAAGCGTTTATTTAGTGAAATGTCTCCTTCTTACATTTCACCCGAAGATAGATATAAGCGAATGCAAACATCAGAGTCAATTGTAAGGTCTTCGCCAATATTAAATGTCACTAATGTAAGCAATGACGACTATTGTGATTTGGTTACTCAGGCGTCTGCGTACCTGTCTAAAATTAACGATCTTGTTAATGACCAAGGGTCCCGCATTAATGTTGCAAATAAATCCGCAATTATGGACATGACTCAGCGCATAACGGCTATTGTCTCATTGCTAGCCATAAAATCATCCGCCAACGAGACTAAGTTGGCCAATACGGAACGCGAATTAGAAAAAATAAAACATAATACCGGTGTCGATATTGCCAAGTCTGATGTCAACAATGCCTCATATGCTGACAAATTAAAACTTCGTTTACCTAAAGTAGTTCCACAAGTAAATGCCCGCGCCAAACTTCCGTGTCTTGTGGCCTACCCCACTGATGAGCGTTCAACTGATTTCGCAACTTCTTCCGCGACTAAACAAGCGCTCATGAAAGCAATAGATCCTAGTGACGGCTTTCAAATTGTAGGTGTCAAGAAGGCTGCGAAGTCTGGCGTCGTGTTACGTGTCGCTAACGATTTACAAATCAAAAAGCTACAATCGGTCGATGCCATTAGGTCCGCTGGCTTGCGACTTGAAAAACCAAAAGGCCGTAAGCCTCGTATTTTAGTTAAAGACGTCCCATCCTCAATGGAGGACAGTGCCTTTTTGCATGCGTTGTACTGCCAAAACATTAAAGACGAGTTGTCATTAAAAGAAGACGAATTTATTAAATCAACGAAAATCATACGTAGGCGTTCGTTAGACAACGGTCGGAAATGGATAGGCATTGAACTCGAGTCCGCGGTCCGGAAACATTTAGTCTCGACCAAGGATAAATTGTTTATTGATTGGGCGACTTGCCGTTTCATTGATGATGTCGATGTAGTACGTTGTGCACATTGTCAACAGTTCGGTCATGTTAAGAAACACTGCACTATTAAATCACCTACCTGCGCTAATTGCTCTGAGACACATGAAACCAAAGACTGTCCGCATAAAGACAATTTAAATTATATACCGTCTTGCGTGGCGTGTAAACGCTCTAAGAAACCGTCTGACCATCGATGTGGATCGGATGTGTGTGCCACTTATAAACTTAAACTCGAACAACTTATCCTCAACACCAACTACTAAAATAATGGATAGATTAACAATAGGACAATTAAATCTCCACAACGATAGGGTAGCGACTTCTGAACTTGACAAACTAATTATCGATTATAACTTAGATATCGTGCTTGTTCAAGAACAATATCAAAACGCGCGTTTACGTCACAAAGTAGTACAGTTGGATGGCAAAGCACGAGCTGGAATTTACGTGGCGCATTCTTCTAACTTCACAGTAACGTCTTTGCGTAATCTAATGACACCCCATTGTGCCGTTGCGGAGGTCTCATCGTCTTCTTTTAAAGTTTACGTTGTGAGTTGCTACTTTCAATATTCAGACCCTGTTGCTCCTCATATACATAATCTCCGTCACGTCTTCCAGTCGCTCGCGGGCTGCAAAGTTATCGTTGGCGCTGATGTTAATGCGTCATCATCACTCTGGTATGGCAAAGTTCGGTCTACGGATTATGAACGACGCTGCGCTGTTGAAGATTTCATTGCTGAAATGAATCTGACTATTCATAATACCCCTGAAGCACCACCAACTTTTTGCAGCCAAATGGGCGAATCTTGTATTGACGTCACACTTTCTAGTGCAGACGTACGCATGGATAGGTGGCGTGTCCTACCGGACGCGTCTTGTAGTGATCATCGCTTGATCGTGTACGAATTTGTTCCAGTTTTTACTCAGGGTACGTCACATGTCATTGGTAACTTTAGGTATAAATGTAAGGGTGCGAATTGGGAATTCTTTAGCTCGCTTGTTGCGTCTCACGCCAAAGACTTCACTGGTGATGGGCTTTCAGCTGAAGAAAGTGCTGAAATTATGTCAGAAACCTTCACTTACTGTGCTGACATTGCCATTGGTCGTGGATCTATGACCAATATACGTAGATGTGATTGGTGGTGTGACTACCTAACTGAACAGCGTAAAAATTATCGCCGAGCGCGTAAACATCTTAACAAGCTTAAAAAACGTAAGGTTACCGGTGACCCTTTTTCCATTGCGTTAAATACGTTTAGACTTGCCAGGTCCCGCTACAGAGCATCGGTGGAAAAATCAAAGGGTAATTTATTGCGTAAAGTAGTAGAAAAATTAGATAAAGAAGGTCCGTGGTCTCCTTTATATCATGAGTTTAAAGCCAATCGATCAGTCGACCTCGCGTTTGTTCAGAATATTAAAGTAAATAATAAACACACTACCGGTATTGAGGAAACAACTGAAGTTTTGCTGAATACTCTTATACCTGATGACGTACTGGCTAATGACAATGAATACCATCAACAGATCAGAGCGTGGGCAGCTGTACCACCTGAATCACCAGCGTCAGACCTTCCATCCACTGACGAATTTATTAACGCTGTCAAGAGGTTACCACTCAACAAGTCATCAGGTGAAGATAAAATATCTAATCGGATGATTATAGAAGCGTGTAAAACAGCCGGTGATGCGATTTTAACCGTTTACAACCGTTGTATTGCGGAGGGCGTATTTCCTCGTATTTGGCGACGCGGATTTATACGAATAATCCCGAAAAGTGGCGACAAACCCCCGGACGACCCGAAGTCGTACCGTCCCATAACATTACTTCCATCTTTGGGAAAACTCCTGGAGCGCCTTATCGTTCCACGGTTGCTACCGGACGGACCAAAATTTCATAATAATCAATTCGGTTTCACTATTGGAAAATCGACTGTAGACGCGGCCCTTACTGTTAGGAAAATAGTTAATACATCTGAACATAAGTATGTAATTGGGATTTTTCTAGATATTTCTGGGGCTTTTGATAACGCATGGTGGCCAATGCTATTACTTAAAATGAAAAATCGAGGCTGCTATAGAAATATATACAATTTAGTTTACTCTTACTTTTTAAATGGTTCCGCGAAACTCAAACTCGGCCATCATTCCATGTCGAAGTCTCTCACCATGGGATGTCCTCAGGGTTCGGTTATTGGTCCACCTTTATGGAATTTAGGCTTTGATGATTTCCTCGCGATTCCGCTTCCAAGCGGCTGTTCATTAACCGGTTACGCGGACGACGGTCTTCTGCTCATTCAATCAAGTACTCGAGCTGGACTCGAGAACTTGGCGGACACTTGCCTACGATTAATATCTCAGTGGGGCGATCGTAACCGCCTGACCTTTGCTCCGCATAAAACTTATCAGCTCATTTTGAAAGGTAATCTTAAATCGTGTCCTACTATTAAATTTAATAACGTTCCGGTAAAAAGGAAGCAGTCCGTGTGCTATCTTGGTCTTGTGTTAGAAAGGAATTTTGCATTTATAGATCATATTAAAATCGTCGGTGAAAAAGCAAAAAAGAACTTCTATGCCTTAACGAGAATATCTAAATCTACGTGGGGTCTGTCTTTTTTGACTTTAAAGACTATTTATGGGGCTACTTACTTGGGTTGTATCTGCTATGGGGCGCCTGTTTGGGCTGATAGGGCCACAATAGGGGCGGTACGACGTAAGTTACTTCAGAGTCAGCGTTTGGCTTTGATATTCTTATGCAAAGCATACAGGACGGTTAGTACTGAGGCCTTACCGGTACTTGCTGGCGTACTTCCGGTCGACCTTGAAGTGCAGCGACGTGCTGCAATGTACTATTCCGCAAAAGAGACCATGGACGCGGACTTTTTAACGCGGAGTGACCGTGCCAAAATCTCTAGATTATTTAAACCACATATTGACGTCTGGGAGGAACTTTTATCCGAATGGCAATGTAGGTGGGATAATTCTATCAAGGGCCGACACCTCCACCAATTCTTTCCATCCGTTCGCGTGCGGCTGGCCAGGACGTGGCTGGAGGTGGATCACTGTGTTGCCCAATTTCTCACAGGGCATGGTAACTTTAAAAGTAAATTATTTTCCTTCAAGCTTGTTGCCTCGCCATTATGTCAGTGTTCTACATCTGACTGTGAATATATACAATCTGCACATCATATCTTATGGGAGTGTATTCTTTGGCAGAATGAACGCAATACTATGTTGAATAATGTACAGGCTGTATCAGGAGCCGTTTACTATACGGACCTTGTGGAAACTAGAACAAATTTCCGTGCGTTCAAGCGCTTTTGCCATACCTATTATTGGAATCAAATATAACAGCTCACAATGTTAGGACCCATTAATATTAATGCAAATTTTTATCCGTGGTGCTTGGCAACTGGGCTTATCCCAGTTGTAAACGACCCTTTGTGCCTATTGGTCTTGTTTGTTCTGTCTCCTGCTTGATATGGAGGGAAGTGGAAATTTGTGTTTTTCTTACTCCTCCATTTTCTTTTCTGATTAATTTCGTTGCGGGATCCAAGACAGTTAAATTCATTCTCCGGGACTTCGTCGAGCTTCATTGCCTCGGCGCTTTTCTGGTGGTCGCCACTGTTGATTCTGGCTTTCAGGAGTTGCAGTGGTTTGGGAATAGTGCGGTGGGATTGTCCCAAAAAAAAAAAAAAAAAAAAATACATCAGAACTCTTCAATAAATAACGGCAAATCTCTCGGGATTGCTGCAATCGCATGTCTGTTTATTGTTTATACCATTTCATAACATAACATCACGCCAGTCCTCTCTAAAGGGGTACGCAGATGTGTACAGTTCACTTTGGTACAATCTCATTTCACCGGTTATGTTCAGTTTCACGATATTCGGGTAATCTATTCTGGCATTATAGGTGCCTTACGTAACTACTTACCTATTAGGTAGGTTACTCACAACAACAAAAAAGTGAAAATAAAAAAACTTTTTTGCAAAAAAATACTACCATACACTTTGTAGTTTTGTTATTTGGAAGTCGGTAGTATTTCTTTTGTAAAAAAGTTTTGTTCAATAAATACTCCCACATACATATCTCAAATATCTGATCGGTTTAAAAACCTGTAAACTACCAGGCCATGAGCTACATGCTACCATATAAACATAGTGAACAAACCCGAGGGAAAATGATATAACCACTACGATTGCCAATCGGATCAGTTTACTAGATCCTTCATTCGAAGCTTTCAACGTCGGAGTGGTCAACTAAGTTTATCGAACTATCAGAAATATTAAACGTTACTTCTATATACCACAAAGCATTTCCATTTTCTTTGTTTCCTGTTAAAAGAGTTGCAATTTCGAGCTCACAACTGAAACAGCAAAATATTACTTTTGAGGCGTCTATATTTCATTGCAACTGCCATTCGAATTATTTACCTGTAGATATTATTTATTACTTTCTGCAGTATTGTACCAGATATTATGCTTCGCTAAACTGATTTATATTTTCGGTATTACAGGGACTACTTGGGTTGGAAACAAAAGGCGGATTGATTTTCGAAAAAAAAAGCAAAGTCTAATCGAGTGATGTATATGTCGCAGCCTTATCGTATAATACGCCGTATTACAAATAGGCGCGGCCAATTGAAAAACGTTGTTTTGAAATGCGGCTATTTTCGTTCAGCCGGATTTAAATTCAGCTGAAATAAAGTACGCAGCATTGTAACTTTGAGTACTTCGCGTTCGTCAAAGCGGCTTGGTAACGTGGCGCCCATACAAATGGACTCATCTTCGATACGCCGCTTTGAGATATGACACGCGCTGCATGATCATAACAACAAAAATGGCGTCGCAATCGACAACGGTGTCACAACAAAGTAAAAATATTATTGAATTTAGAAGTGCAAACGTTGATTCGAAATTATACTTGACTTTTTTATTTTGGATAGTATTTAAATGCGCGGAAATAAATTTAAGTTAATGGTGTAAAAAATACTGAATATGGCTTACTGAAATACTAAGCGGGCGACAAACAGTGGGCGAATACAAATGTTTATAACAGTGACTTGAAAATAGAAGTTTGTCGACGGAGCCCCGCTGCACCGGGGCTCCTTTTTCTGGCTGCAGGGTCTAAAGTAACCTAACATGAAGGGGATGACGGGAGCTATACCATAATCCCCTTCGAACCTAACCTATCCGTGTCGGGGTGCCCTAAGTTCCCGAGGTCGCTTCGCTCGCTCTTGGGCTTAGGCTTATTCGTTATCCATAAATTTATAGTCACCCAACATTGCTTCTTGCAAAAAAAAAGCTAAACTTTAAACGCCGCTTTGTAGAACGTATCGCCACCACGATCCAGCTAAACAAAAGGTAGCCGCATTTCAAAACAACGACGTTTTTCAATCGGGCGCGTCTGTTTGCAATACGGCGTGTTATACAATATGACTGCGACATATATAAAGGTTCGGATAGCAGATGAGCACACCAAATAATTATGATATATGCATAATTGCAGTCATTGTAGTAATTTAATCTCTTTATTAACCAACACAGCATAAATAAATACGAGTAAAAATGAACAATACTGATTAATACAATTTTTACTCATAATATGTGACACTTATTGTTCCAAATTAATCTCAGTTGTCATTCAAACATTAAATATCGCATGCATATTCATTTTGTGTGGCGAATTCAGTATATGCAATGCTACGAGTAAATAAATGTATACAGGTCTTTAATGCTCCTGAAGTTATATTGCCGAACAGCTTTGTGAGATCTACACGGTGAAAAGTTTTACCTAAAACCAAGCTACTAAAGTCTTTGGAAACTTTTTAACTGGGAACTCTATTGTAGCAGAAGATTAAAATTAATCCCGGTGAGGCGCTATGACAAAGCGTTACGGCACAGATTCTCGAGATACCACAGTTTCTAGCAATTTAAATGCACATATAATTTAGCTGTGGAATAATTTAATTGTGTAACTGTGCAAGAAATTGTTGTTTATGATTGTTGTTGATGCAATAGTGTAGGCAGTACTCATCATGAATTTGATGTTCAAAACAAATGTCAACAAAATAATGTGCTACCTAATATCACATCATCAGAATTTTTAATGTTCCCACTGCTGGGACACAGGCCTCCTCTCATAGAGGGATATGGGCTATAATCCACCACGCGGGCCCAGTGCGGTTTGGTAGATGTCACATGTCTTTGAATTTTTGGTTCGAGGACATGCCGGTTTCCTCACGATGTTTTCCTTCAGCGTTTTGAGAGCACTGGTGATGAAATAAATTACACAAAGTAAAGCGGCTAATAAACTAATATACTTAATTATAAACAATCTCACTATCACAAAAATATTATAAAGGCGACAGTTTGTGAGTGTGTGTTTGTATGTTTGTTACTTCTTCACGCTCAAACGGCTGAACGGATCTGGATGAAATTTGGCACACACACTCAGAAACTTTTGGCTTCATAATATTATATTAGTGTGATCTACATAGTAATTTAATTTCGGTTTATTTACTAGTAGATAACTATTATTATCATCGTCAAATCGTCATTTCATTATATCTAATGCAAAGCCGTCTGTGTGTAACTAGGTATCCCTAGTTACACACAGACGGCTTTACCATTATCTAAATACCTAGAATCCTATCCACTTATCCACCTACACAAATAAATATCAACCATAACAAACTAGCACACATACTTGTTTGCTCAATATTATTATAGATTAGATTGGTTCCACTCATAAGGGAGTTCTCACCGATGCAGACAGCTTTTTGTGACAGCCTTTAATAAGCTTTGGGTTTTTGGGTCCCGCGGCAGCCTACAGCACACACAGACAAATTTAACTTATTTGATCTCCCATAAATTAAATTAAGAGGTTCCTAATTATGTCGTGTGTCGAACTTTTGGGGTTTTACATTATTTATACATACACTCCGCAGCACGGAGACTCGTTTAGAATAACATTTGGCGTAAGTAATGCGCTTACTGTGAGTATTACGCAACTGTCTACTTCACTCTGCAATTCCGCCTCGAAAGCTCAAGACTCATAATTATTGGAATCTGCAAAATGTTTTCTTTCGTGGGTACTTACCATAATTGTTTGCCGAGCAAATCTGTATCATTTTCCACTTATTTGAAAATTATATTTCACGGGTACTTTAAACGACAACAAAACACAGCGTAAAGTCGATTTCATGTTCGCCTTTATTACCCCGTGTAATATTGACTTTCACTAAATTTAAAAAGTCCACAATAAATTCTCTACTAAAACAAATTAAAATACGTCGCGTAGCTTAAAACTGCGGCGTGCGCTGGTAAAGTTTAGTGGAACGTATTCGAACTGAAGCGTCCGCCACTGTACGCAGCGCAAACATTTTTTGTACATTCGCGAAACAACAGATGGGGTGGTATATTCGTCACTGTAACTTCGGACAAAGTTGCGATGTAGCAACTCGAGCAATTAAAATGTGTTGGGGACGTAGAAGAGAAATTATGCATGGAGTGAGAGCAGTAGCAGTGGGTTTTGCCCTCGACTATTAATATTAATGACCTGTGACACGCCGTTCAACCGAGCCCGTGACGAGCCACCGTGTTTCTTTTGATTGTAAATTCAGTTTTGTTGATGTACTTGTTGCATACTGAAGTTGTAGCTTTGTACTTCAGAACGTCGGCTTCCGTGTAACTTTGAGACTTAAATTGGAGCTGGCATTAGATCTCGCTGCTGATAATTGTCTTTCACAGGGTTATGCTGCACAGTTTTATCTTAAAACGTATGTACCAAACACCTCTTACGTGTTTCCTCACCGCAAAGGTAATAAAGTTTTAGATGCATACACAAACTCACGCCTTTTGCATATGGTAGTAGGTAGGAACTATATAACATCACCTGCTACTATTCTTACATACTACTTTTGCAACTTAACGTTATAATTTTTTACAACCTATTTTTACACTCCGTTTATCCGATATTGAGTTATATCCCGTAAATATAAGGATGGCATAAAAAGCATAAATCTGTAACCAAAACTATTTAATACAACTGCCATTTATCATATCACCAACGCAATAGAAGTCAAAATCGGTTGAACGTGCTGTAAAATGGGATTATTTAAATGTCTAATGTTTTCTCATTTGTCGTCAGCGATGGCGATCGATGGTCGAAATGCCAAAATGTTAGAGCTTGATCACGTGACATTTCTATAGTGTTTGACATCCCTATACATTTTTGACGTTTTTCCAATCGCTATCTCCATGCTTTCGATCATTGAATGTCACTTGTCTAAGGCACCTGACCTTTCTGAAGAACATCACCAAAAAGGTCATTAAATGTCCTTCTAAGTCACAGGTTTATTAAGTAATATAAAAAATGCTTTGATAGAAATTAGTGGATATCCAGCGTAAGCCAGTGTGTACCAGAGTGGAATTTATTGTTAATTACTTAAACACGAAAACAAAAGTTTCGTAATTAGACATAAAAAGTTTTAATCAGGGACTAAACATTATTGTACAATTGTGAAATTTTCTGCATTATTTCCAAATAAAAGAGCAAAGACAGATACGCAGTATAATTATACTGTACCTATACTGAAGTTGCAACACGCACGGGATCGGTCATTGTGGCGACGCCTGGGGGAAGCCGATATCCAGCAGTGGACGTTTCGGCTGATATGATGATGATGATACCTAAGTTAGTCCCAAACTTCAACTACCAGTGCGATACCTTTCAGTGGCCCAGTTGTGGTGCAGAAGTAGTTCCCTATTTTGTTTGATATTTCCTTGAAATAAATTGATTCGAAGCTAGTCAATTCCATCAAACAAAGAGCATTATTTTTTCTAACTTTTTATTAACTTGCAATATATTTATGTATGTGTGTTGGGTTCAAATCTTGCAACTGAATTTTAAAGCGGTTATCCTCAAGCGATTAAGAGGCAATTTTGTTTGGATACACGGTAAGCTAAAAAGCTTGTTTAGAAAGTTTTTTATAACTGGAAAAACTTATTGTCAAATGTTGTCTGATTTTTCAACAGCCAGATAATTTTACCTTTTATTGAAAAAAAATAAAATTTAAAACACCCCGACTCAAATACCTCTACCTAATTTTTTATGCTTTTTAAACAACGAGTACATTATTTAGCTAGTAGTAGACACGCTTTATAACACGATATTTTGCCACAATACCGCAATTCAAAGAGTAGAATGCGCATAACTTTTGAACGGCTTTTACATCAGCTAAGAGAATCTCCACAAATTAATCTTTCAAACAAAAAAAAATAAAACAAAAGCAGTTAATCCGTTTATAAGCTATAATATCACAGACAGATACACAAATACACAGATATACACTTCAAACTTATAACACCCATTTTTTCCGTCGGAGGTTAAAAAGTAGGTGGGCTTGTGGGGTTGTATAGAAAATTATGTTAAGCCGCTATTTCGTCATCTGATAATAATAAACCGGCTACAAAAATCAGCCCTTAGAACTTACTAACATTATAAATCCGAAAGACATTTTGACACAGTGATAGATTATAGTTTGGAATTTTTAAAACTTTTCATCCCGGTACAATGTTCCCTTGGGATGATAAAATACTCTCGATATAATCATCTTTCATACAAAAAACGAAATCAAAACCGGTTCATCCGTTTAGTAGCTATGATGCCACAGATAGATACTCAAGCACACGGGTACACACGTCAAACTTATAACAGTTATAACACCCCTCTTTTTCCGTCGGGGGTTAAAAATAAATAAAAAACAAACCTAGTTAAGTTCTACTAATTTACTGACAATTATTGTGAATATGATTCAAGTGTGGTACGGTCGTTATTTACATACAGATTTCACAGAAGCCTTTTTATTTGATAAATGCCTATTGTAAGCATAGTCTAGACGAAAACGAACCAAAGGTCGGCCAAGACTAATTTTCCATTCCTTGAATTGCTAGTTTCGTCAGACTTAGCCATGTCCAAAGTACAATAGAACAAATAATTAGGTTCCTAACCTATACACGGTGAGTTTTTAGGTGGGCGTAGAAGGCCCAATCGAACCGAGTGTTTTTTGCTGTTCCTCATAGTTTCGGACTTAGCCATCCACGCCTACTTAAAAAAACACACTGTATAGAGCAATGGTGGCCCGGTGGTATAGGCCGCGACTTACAAATTGTAGGTCGTGGGTTGGAACCCAGGCAGGCGCTTTACTTTGTGCAAATTATTTCATCACCACTGCTCTCAAAACGGTGAAGGAAAACATCGTGAGGAAACCGGCATGTCCTAGAACCAAAAATTCTAAGTCATGTGACATCCACCAACCCGCACTGGGCCCGCGTGGTGGATTATGGCCCACCCCCTCTCACAGAGAGGAGGCCTGTGTCCCAGCAGTGGTAACATTAATAGGCTGATGATGTGATGTGATAGACAGATAACTTGAAAGTGTAGGTATTTTTTTAATTTGTAAAGAATATTGTGATGCTAGATTTCACAAACCCCAGGGCGAAATCTTAGTAAAAACGCGCTAATGGATTTTCAATGCTTAACTTAGTGTCGAAAGTCGAAAATCTAACAGTGCTTTAAGGCATTACCTAGTGGCCAGTGTTAGTGAACATGGACATAATTAAGTGTCCGAAGTTTACCATACCTACTTATTCTGTTAATATCAAGGTGAAAGTTGTGTTGTCAAAGCTGCTGACAGAAGCTAGTAAGGTGATCATTAAAAATGAATATTGGCATTGTACTGAAAAAAAATAAACACATCAACACGGTCTAGGGATATTTAAAAAAAAAAGCGAATTACTATCAATGTGTTAATTATTTATATGACATGTATATGTTTAAAAGAAACGTTATTTAATATTCTACCATTTTTTAATAATGGTTAAGGTACTTCGATTAAAATTTCAGGATTTTATGGAAAAAAAATGAAGCATAGACGGAAACCGTATATGAATTAACTTTTAATTTATGAGTAAAAACTGAAAAAAATAGAAAAAATCATTTTATAAACATGAAGTTAGTAGTCTGAGAAAGCGCTCATGATGATCATAACACATCGGCAACGATTCGGCATGCTCAGAACAAGATTGTCAATGTCTTGCTGCGGAATATTGTCCCATGTCCTTCTGAGGTGCGCATAAAGTTGATCTTCTGTAGCCAGATTTTCAGGAACTTCCTTCAGAGCTCTTCTTTGCAGCATATCCCACGCATGCTCAATGGGATTTAGATCTGGCGATTGAGCAGGCCAGTCTAAGGCCCTAACATTGTGTGTATGTAACCAAGCTGCTACCGTTCTCGCCGTGTGTGCCCGGGCATTGTCGTGCATGAGCAGGAAATCTTGCCCCATTTGTGTTCTGTGGGGCAAGATTACGGGCCCCAGCACCTGTTGGACGTATCGTTCTGCCGTCATATTGCCTCGCACCCAAACGAGATCCGTCCGTCCTCCAAGACGAATTCCTGCCCAAACCATAATTGTTCCTCCTTGGTATGGGTGAACTTCCTAAAGGTTCTGAAGACGGCTCCATCGTCCAGGAACTCGCCAAACACGCGTCCTTCGTGAATCTGGATGGAAGCCGAACCTGGATTCATCCGTGAACAGCACATTGGACCATTGCTCACGGCCCCAGTCCACGTGGTTCCGAACCCATTCTAATCGTCGTCCACGATTGCCTCTCCGTAAAGGTGGGACCCGGAGTGGTCTACGAGAGCGTAGATTGCTTTCATGCAGTCGCCTTCTTACAGTTTGGTCACTCACAAGCACTTGGTGTTCCACTCGCAGCCTTTGGACCAATTGAGTCGCCGTTGCATTTGGTTGAGCTCGCGCAGTAATTTGCAAAAATCGGTCTTGTCTGGGGGTAGTGATGCGACTTGGCCCCCAGTGCCTCTCCGCTACTTCACCTGTGGCACGATAGCGTATCCACAATCTTGAAATTACATTTTGGTGGGTCCCTATGGCCTCAGCAACGTTACGCTGAACAGACCCAGCTTCCAGCATTCCCACAGCTAGTAACATCTCCGCCCTCGTCAAATGTTGGCGTTGCATGGCTACAATACCTCAATTTTAACTTTATCTTTCGTTTAAAAATGAAAAAAAAACTGTAACTAAACGTAATTCGTATTGT
The DNA here is from genome assembly GCA_964057195.1 of Orthosia cruda. Lineage (NCBI taxonomy): Eukaryota > Metazoa > Arthropoda > Insecta > Lepidoptera > Noctuidae > Orthosia > Orthosia cruda. The sequence goes on from OZ059845.1 coordinate 21,404,505, forward strand.
TTTCTAAATTTCGCACAAATGAAAATTCCCTCTCCTACACATCAAGACATTTTTTTGCCACCGAAACAAAAGAATTTTCATCTTCTGAGATAAATTACAAACAAATCGGTGTATAAAAGATTCCAATGCGGCCAGTACTTTTCGAGTTATTTAATTGAGTATGAAATATCCCTAGACCGTGTTGATGTGTGTATTTTCAACCTGTATACCACATAGCTCTTACAACTGTAATTCGAGGGCATGTCGTGATACGTACACAAATGTGGACGTCATCATTATCATATCACACTGGCACACATCTGTCGCCAGACAGTGCCCTTATTAAGTGTTATATTAAGTCTCATACTTAATCAACACTGTCAAAATGTGGGTTAACGTCTACCATAGGGAAAAGACGAATATATTTGACTGCATAACCGGTAGTTTATTTAACTGTACTTTGAGGGGTATGTCGTGATACGAACACATGTGGACGTCATCATTATCATATCAGCTGAAAGACGTGCGCCGCCGGACAGGGTCCGTATTAATTACCATAAAGAATGGTTCCGAGCCGTCTAGTCTATTAAATTCATTGTTTGTAAGTTAAGTAGCTGTTCATAAAGGTAAAATATATTAGACAGGCTAGCAAGCGTAAAGGGGCTGGCTCAACCTGTCATTTTAAACCCCCGACGGAAAAAGAGGGGTTTGTCTGTGGCATCATAGCACCTAAACGAATAAACCGATTTTGTTCTAACCGATCTACATAAACGACCTATGCTCTCTTGAACTCCGTAATGCCAGCGTCTTTACATTCGCAGATGATACCGCAATAATTTTTCATGCGAAAACCTGGAGTGAAGTTGTTTGTGTAGCTCAGGAGGGACTCGAGAGGGTTGCTATCTGGCTGCAAAATAATCTACTGACCCTGAATGTTGGTAAAACTAAGGTGATGTGTTTTAGTGTGACTGATCGGTCAGCGCCAGGCCGAGGTCTGCGAATTAAACTGCATGTTTGTGGTAATACCAATGACGAAAATTGTGACTGCTCGAAAATCGAACACGTCACTAATATAAAATACCTAGGGATACAAATCGATGAGCACATAACTTGAGAAGCGCAAATTGATGCACTTGTGAAGCGAATCAGGAAACTCTCACATATATTTAAAAAAGTTAAGTCCATCGCAACTCCTAGGCTGATCCGTATGTTGTACTTTACCCTATGCCAATTATGGGAGCGATCGGTCGATATACGCGCGCTTCTGGCCCACGACCCGCCCCTCCGACACCCAGACCGACAGCACACAGACGACAAAACTGACGAAGACACTGACGAGCGACACGGACATTGTCCAACTCGAGATGGAGATGGCCCGAGCGGCAATGGCCGATGTCGACGACACCATACCGCCTGTATCACCCGGCTGGAACGACCAACTCCTTGCCTCGTCTCCAGGAGATACACAAGACGAAGACTATTTGTCTGGGAGGTGGAGACGGTGGGACTATCCGATGGATCCGTCTCCGATTAACCCCACTCCACCTCCAACAACGCCCCTAAATATCATCCAAACTAACCTCCAGCATAGCCAAACTGCCACGGCTAGCTTAGGCAGGGCACTGGAGGTTACCACCGAACACACCGAACCATCGCACTGATCCAAGAGCCGTGGATCAGGAACACCAGAATATGTGGCCTTGGTAACATCGGAGGTAAGATAATTCTCGACACACAAGGCTCAGACAAGCCCAGAACCTGCATCTACATACCCAAAGAAATTCCCTTTACGTCACTGACCCAATTCTTTTCCAGAGACCTGACAGCTGTCAGGCTCCAAACCAAAGTTAGCGTCCCGGATTTTATACTGGCCTCGGCATACATGCCAGGCGAGGACACAGACTGCCCGCCAAAGGAGTTGGCCGACCTGGTGCAGCACTGTGAGCGCGCCAGTTTGGACCTGATCATCTGCACCGACTCAAACGCCCACCACCCGCTCTGGGGCAGTGACGCACCGAACTCCAGAGGAGAGGTACTATCCACCTTTTTATTCTCCACTTATCTTAACATTGTTAACCGCGGCTCGGAGCCCACTTGGGTCACGGTTCGTGGACAAATGACTATAGACCTAACACTCGCTACAGAAAACGCGACAAACCTTATCACAAACTGGTACTTATCGGACGAGCCTTCTTGCTCAGACCACAGAAGAATCCGCTTTACACTAACTACAAACACAAAAAATCCCACACCAAGGCGAAACCTAACGCGTACCAATGTGCCCGGGTAAAACCACTTTGCAAACAACAGCATGCGTACTCCACAGGCAAATCAACAGAATCCGCGTAACATAACGTGGTTTCTAAAATTGAATGCGCAGTGGACCATAAATGCTCAGCACTGGCTGCCTTCATTGATATCGAGGGCGCTTTCGATAAGACCACGTTCAACAGCATACACACGGCCCTCGACAGACACAGCATAGACCTGACCCTAGGAAGCTGGATCACCAACATGCTCAAACTTCGAGCGGTTCAAGTCACGGTTAACAACACCACAAGAGCCGTCGTCGCGAAAGGTTGTCCACAGGGGGGCGTCCTTTCGCCACTCCTGTGGAACGTAGTAGCAGACAGCCTCATCAAAACACTCAACGACAAAGGTTATTTCACTGTTGGATACGCAGATGATATAACAATAATAATAAACGGGACCCACGAAAACACTCTATGCAATCTCATGCGTCAAGCCCTAAAACTAGTAGAGAAATGGTGCAGCGAGCACCAACTCTCAGTGAACCCCACAAAAACACACAGACGGCTATAGACCACAGTCATCCGACCAATCATTACATACGGCTTGTTGGTCTGGTGGCCCAGGACAGACCTCAGCACAGCCCAAAAAGATCTCGAAAAACTGCAGCGGTTTGCTTGCATTGCAATAACTAGCAGTATGAGAACTACACCCACGGCCGCCCTACAGGCAATGCTGGGACTACCACCTCTGCATCTTATCGTGCGGGAGGAGGCAACCCTGGCTGCTTTTAGACTCTACCTATCAGGTACTCTAAATAAAGACTCCAGAGTTAAGCACACACGCATAAAGGAGGACGCGATCAAGCGAAAACCCATGTTAGCAACCCACCATGCGACAAAGCCCCAAAAACACTTTCATAGACACTACAACATAAAAATTACAGAAGAACGATGTGAATACTCGGGCCCGAAAGAGATGAGAGTATACACTGACGGATCGAAGACGGACTCCGGTACCGGAGTCAGGGTCTTCTCACACGACCTAAGTATAAATATATCCAGACCGCTAGGAGGGTTCAACACCGTCTATCAGGCGGAGTGTGTGGGCATCATAATAGCGGTCCACGCCCTAGAAGCCAGGAGGGTTACGGACACTCACATACGTTTACTCTCCGACAGCGCCTCAGTACTCCAATCCTTACAGAAAAAATATATTACATCAAAATTAATACTATAATGCCACAACGCACTAGAACAAATAACCGTATCTAGTCGTAACACGGTGACACTGCAATAGATAAAGGGACACAGCGGATCGTTGGGTAAAGACGCGGCTGACGAGCTCGCGAGACGCGAATCCAGCACGACGGTCTATGGACCCGAACCTGTTGTACCCATCCCCTTCAACCAAATACGCAGGTGGCTACAGCCAATTCACCCAGGCACAAGCGTAAACCTGGTGGACCTCGGCACCAGACTGTAGGCAGTCATTAGGCTCAGGCATGACCTGCGCCTGATGACGGGGACCATCACGGGACACTGCTCACTAAACAAACACTTCCACACCATAGGCATAACGGACAGTCCTCTATGCTGGGCATGCATGGAGACTGAGGAAACCGTTGCGCACGTTCTCTTTGAATGCGCAGACCCTCGGGTCGCCCAGATCATACACAGAAGTTCTAAGTAATCCAAGAGCCCTAATTAGCTTCTGGGGGTAGGTGGGCTGGTTACACATACATACATAGAACAACTACCTAGTGAACATGTTTTCCTTACCTACATAGGAAGAGACTGGACCGCGCAACACAGGGAATCCTAGTGTGTGGTCCAGGGAATTTGTAAACACCTAGCACTTAAGGCCCCCTAGGTAATGTTTTATTGGTTAACTATTGTACAGTGTAAAAATGAACTGAATAAAGATTTATTATTATTATATGTTTGAATAAAATCGGTTCAGCCATTCAAAAGTTATGGACGTTTTACTGTATGAATCGGGATGTTTTCGCAACATATCGTGTCATAATTATGTGTTCAATAGATTGTCGATCGAAGCGTATCTGCTATGTAGTAGGTAAATTATGTAGCAAAAAATAAAAACCAATGGATTCAAATATCGGTAAAATTCGTTTATTCGTCAATTGTTAGTCTAATATATTGTTACAAGCTGGGGTTCAGGGATAAATTATTTAAACAGCAGACTTCAATTAATTACTGTTTATTACAAAAACAATTCTTAAACAATTCTATTACTTCGCACTATTTTCCGCTTTGATCACTCTGTATCGCTTCTCAATCGAAACTGACTCACGACGAACCCGACCGCTCTTTATATAGCACGGAAGGTGTTTCTAGAAAGTTCCATACTGTTCTAGATATTTCAAGAAACTTCCAGAACAATCGACTTTCGAACTCATTGTTCCCGAAGAAACTAGAAACTGCCAGAATGTTCGGCTCGAACATTCTGGAAAATTCCATTCGACACGAGAAGATTATTTCCGCTATATGATACTAGATGGCGCCATTAGTTACTACTTAGTTCTTCTACACGTCACTAGATGGCGTTGCCCTATCTTGTAACAATATATTCAAATAATTAACTCTCCAATTTATTTGGTCATTTGTAAGGCTAACCTGAAACTGAAGAAAAAAGGTGTTGTACAGAGATTTTTAACCATTGGTTAGCATATATACTCATTGGTTGAGTTAACTACAAATAAAAAATAGATTGATTGATAGCAAACCCTCTATTTACTCTAATTAATTTGTTAACCCTCTATTTTAGTACCTACTCTAACATTAACTGACGAATTCAAGTAGGTACATGAATATACCTGAACCCTTCTGCCCACCCTTTCGGTGAAAACAGGGTAAATGTTTTGATGACACTGGAACGACGCAAAACCTTAAAATATGTTATCACAATTGATTAAACTCTCTTTGAACTTGAACACGTTATTTTCAACCGGTCACTGGACATCGTATAAAGGAAAAGGGCGGATAAATAACAGACACATTTTGTTTATAAGGGACTTTTGTTTATAACTTAACATGAAGAGTTAGGCATAGCCATCTATAGAACACCTACGTTTCGCCAGATATTATTTAACAAGCTTCTGCCAGCGGCTTCGCCCGCGTGAAAAGTATTTTATCATCCTAAGGGAAGATTATGCCGGGATCAAAAATAGCCTATGTGCTATTTCAGACCATAATCAATCTTTATGCCAAATTTCATTCAGATCCGTTCAGCCGTTCTGGCGTGATTGAGTAACAAATATACATCCATCCATCCAAACTTTCGTATTTATAATATTTGTAATATGGGGTGGACCTTTTGCCATCAAACAGTCACAAATCCAGATTTCTAACTACTACTAAGAAATGCCAAGGTTTTCCTGACCCGGGAATGGAACACAAGATCTTTCGTAGATAGTGCTAGAAGTTTAAGCGTCATAAACGGCTATATCTTTTGATTGCGTTATTTTGAAGTTTGATTTTATCACAGCTTCAGCTGGGTGAGTACGGCCTCTGTGATAAATGATTTTATTTCTGTAAGTTGGTTTGTACAAACACTTTTACATGTCGATCATATTTTTTAAAACCAGATGACGCATTTTATCACGGTTTTTGCTCCCAAACTGCGATAAAAATGTGTGACTCAAACCTGTCACAGTAGGCCGTGCTCGCCCGCAAGGGCATTGCTTTTCTGAGTATATTATATTAATTTAAACTTCATCCCTCCAGGCGTTCCAGAAAAAGATCAGAAAAAGGTACACGGACAGGCAGACAGACAACGAAGTAAGTATAATGGCTACGTACTACACGTCCATGCCCGTGATCCGTGATTTGAAACGGCTATTTCTGATTTTAACATGTTCTGAATTATGACAGATTATGACGAATAGAGTTCGGATGTAGTGCGTAAGCTTCCTTACAGGAAGTACTACAGCTAATTTGTAACCGAACGAATTTCACGGGCCCAGATCGGATGTAGTGCGTAACTCTAAAAGTTCCTTTTTTTTCTTTTGAGGAACGGAACTCTTAAAAGACAGTATTATATTTGGACTAAGAGCAAATAAATTTCCTTAATTCATAGAAAACGCGTGCATCCTAAGTTAATAAAGAGGACGATGAGATTCGTTATAAAGAGACAAGCCTTAAGAATAAGATAATACAAAAAAAATACGTTTAAAATTCTCCGACAGATATAGCTACAGGTATTAGTTTTAAATGCTAAAAAGACTAAGTGCGTGAAATTTGCAAATGTTAAAAGTACTGATGGTGACATTATATTAAACAGGGAGAAGCTAGAATCCGTCGATAAAACGGTTTTCCTGGGGATCACGCTAGACTCAAGGTTACAATGCGGTCCTCATTTAATATCTTAACTGGAAATGGGTAGATAATTGAAGCCCCTGGGAACATAACAGTAATGATATAAAATAATCTAATCCAATAATAATGTTATTCCTTTAGAAAATTAAAAAAAAAAATGGATTTCTAGTTGATATGGAGATTCATTAAAACGAATCAAAGCACTTCACCTAACCCACCACTTTCCCGACTCTTCGTAACCTATCGGGGGATGTAGGCATCATGTGTATTAAGGACGCTATTACATTTTTCTACAAATAACAGTGCTTTTTAGGTACAATTTTAATGTATATGCAATCACAGATGTGAAGATATCATGGTCTTAATTTAAAGATAATATATTCAGCTCCAGATTGGCATCAGAAAAATTGTAAGACATCATACAAAATTTTTGCACAAATACGTTTTGCCCATCACAATAATCGCAAAAATATTAAAAAAGTAGGGTCCGAATAGGTCCCAGTTTAGGTGAATTTACAAAATATTTTATCTTCAAAATTATAACAAATTGCGGTACATATAGTCCTTTACAGGTTCAGCTAATTATTTTTTACCTAAATTATTATATTTTTTAATTATTAGCTAAAATAAAAACACTTGCCGACTTCTTCATACTGCATTTTGCACTCAAGGCTCATCATTCCGCGCTCAGAAGCGCTCGTGGAAGGACGGGCGTATCGCTTTCTCGCAAGAAATAAATACGATAAAAGTAATAGAAAAGATTGTAGTGTGCATGCGTGTGAGTACCGTCGTCGTCGTTTGTCGCGATCGAAAGGAGTTGATATTTTATCGTGCCGAAATAAAAGTATGTTTGAGTTTCCTATTATTATTAGAATGTGATTTAGAAATTATGTTGGGTAAGATCGGGATTTGGATAGGTGGTGTTAAGCAGTTGTTGACAAGGTTAGGATTTGGATGGGTAAGGTTAAGCTGTCGGCGGTGAAGTTTAGAAGTGGATGGGTGGGAGGAGATTTATGATTTTAACCGGTTTGTATATTTGTATGTATGACGAATATGGGGTCAAAATAAAAATACAAGATGGCGCCGACAAAAATTTGACATCTTTTCGACATGGGTGTCATTTTCATGCTTTTTGGGGTCACTTAAATCGAATATGGGTTCAAAAACCAAAAACAAGATAGCGCCGAAGAAAATTCGGCCGCTTTTCGACATGGGTGTCATTTTCATGGTTTTTGGGGTCGCTTATATCTAATATGGGGTCAAAAACAAAATACAAGATGGCGCCGACGAAAATTTGATATATTTTCGTCATGGGTGTAATTTTCATGGATTTTGGGTATTATGTCATTAGCTGCTGCTCATTATGTTAAAATTTTAGATAATAATATTTTATATGTTCCATGTAATGCAAAATGTTCAAGTAATTTTTTACCCGACTGTCGAAGGAGGGTAATGTGTTTATCAGTCTATGTATGTATGTATTTAATTTTTTTATTATTGTTTATGTTTTGCTTATCTCGTGTCTCCTGTGCGGGTCACAAATAAATATTTTTCTTTCTTTCTATGTTTGTTCCTATGTGGCGTTGTAGAGACCAAATGCGTTGGCCGATTTTGATGATTCTTACGTCAATCGATTCGTCTTAACCCTGCAAGTGTCACTGGCTACATAAAAATTAGAAAAGGAAAAATGGCGGATTTTGGGCGCCATTTTGTGGGGCCAAATAAAAATATTTTCTTTCAAACCCATCGTGTGGGTATATATAACACATATATGATTAAATGTACCTAATTAAAAAAAATAACTAAAATGTTGTAAATAAAAAAGTTAATTAAAAAAGAAAAAAACCCGACTGCGTAAAAAGCGAACTAAAAAGACGTAAACAAGAAGAAAATCATGCTGTGCAGTCGGAAGATACATATTCGCAAACTGGCTAACCAAAACCAGATGTACCTATTCTCCGACTGCACAGCATGATATTCTTCTTGTTTACGTCTTTTAGTTCGCTTTTTAAGCAGTCGGTTTTTTGATTTTTTTAATTAACTTTTTTTAATCCTTGTGACCAAACATTATTTCGTTTTAGGTATCTACTTATTTCACGTACCTAACGTATTTTTTTAAATACCTACTTACTGCAACTAAGTCAAAACTAATTTTCTTTTCGGAAGTCGGTGTCGGTACCTTTTGTTTTTGGTTTTCGACACAGGAAAGTTATTATTATTCTCTTTTTAGTTTTTGTTGGTACACCCCGTAGTGGCTATACTAAATACATCTGTTTACCCCCTAAACCCTATATAAGCGTGATTTTATATTATGGTATGGTAAAACAAAACATAAACATACGATCACACTAATCGCAGATCATTTGCTATTTGTTATTGAAGAGTTCCATTGTCTATCTCCGAAGATCTTCAACAGATTCTAATATATTATACAATAAAACCTTCCCTGTAAACACATACATAATTTATCGACGTAAACCCGATCAGTATCGGATAAGTATTTTTCAAGAAAATCGCGGATACATACGGGTCGAATAGATAGAGAACCTCCTTTTTTGAAGTCGGTTGAAAATAATAACTTACTTTTTACGACGACGGTTTGTAAAAGTTACCAAATGCATTTTCAAAGAGCCAACTAACCTTCCTGAATCAACTTTAATAAAATTAAAAAATAATATCAAGGACCAATATTATTTCAGTGACGTATAAAATCGAACGCTCAGTAGTTTCAATGAGTGCGTGCGCGTAATGTTGCTGTGTGCGACTAGATACCTAAATTTGAGTTCGTCGAAAATGTAACAGCGTCCTTAAGGGCGGTAAGTAAGGAATTACGATCGAGGCTCTAGTAGAAGGACGAAGTCGAAGACTGAGGGCTTTCTGAGTCGAGTTTCGTAATATCCGTACCGCCCGTGAAACATACAATATTTTGCATCACATTTGCGAGTAATAATTATGAATTATAGCTTTAATACACAAGTCAGCACAGCTGTTATTACGAAATACGTGAACTTTTTGTTTTTAAGTGTTTGGCAAATTTTTACCCACACCAGTGTACAAGTGTTTCGTTCAGAAACGTTAAGGGCAAATACTTACGTAGATATACAGCCATGAGGCAGTGTAAAAATAATTAAATAATTTCGACGTTTTGATACAAATAACTATAAAAATAGATTATTAAGAACATTTGTTGAGTATTTAAGTAACATGTAGTGAGATTGCAAAGAAATTCCTGTTTAGATAACATTTTAAGACAATTTTTCAATTACGTGTAAACTCCTTGCTTGACCTGTTTGCTGTGCTTAAAATTAAAAAAATATTACTTACCGACCTTGGGTTTCATGACAAAAAGAAAGCTCGAGGGTTTTATATGGGGCATTACGGCCAAGTTAACCTGTATGTTTAGATACTGTTTACGTGCAAGTGTGATGAAAAGTATTTTACTGAAACGACTTCTAGTCTTGGTAAGATAAAAATATTAATAACGAAACGTTAAGAAAACATCCATGAACCATAATAATTTCTGTCCGTCTGCAATAATAGTTCAGTATTTTTCTTTTGAAAAATTGCGAGATTTTCATTCTCATTAAAATATTCCCCTGACAAGTTGGAATTCTTAATTAAAAGCAACACCGCAATAATATAAGACCAAAAAATAAATATGGCTGCCTTGCTCGTTTCATTTAGCAGTAATAGGTACCAACTTTAGAAAAAAATATTAAAGTCCCGTTCAGGCGTCTCGGTGATAAGGTATTTAGTACTGAGGTAGGAATTTGTTATAGAAACCTTACCTTTGATAATACCAATATTTGAATGGCCTGTAAAAGTTTTAAAGAATACTAAGAAAATGCTTGTAAAGTCTGTGTAAAGGTACTCCCTCACCTGGAGCGTTCGCCTGTAATGTAACTTTTCAGTTTCGATTTTGAGCATTACATGGCAGTACTGCCTCCCTGCTCGGTCAATTAATGCTCGTTTCTCCTCCCTCACTGATGTAATGCTCGACTCTGTTACATTACGTTACAGGCGAATGCTCCAAGTGAGGGAGGAGCACCTTAACTTGAAAAGGTTGGTTTTGGCAAAACTGAATATATAAGTGTGTGTTTATATTATGGTTTTATGTGGATAGATTATATTACCCATCCGTTGCCAGACTTTTACCACCACCAGAGTTTTCTTAGTACCTATATATTGTATTAGTTACAAAGTAAGAATGCATTGCTTCAAGTTTAAAAACGTTGCTTCGTTCATTTAACCTAACACACTGTAGTTAGGTATGTATGACGTAGAAATAAAAACCTCTCATCTTCATGAATTTACCATTGTTTGTAAGAATAATTTGCATTGTATTCAGTTATTAAATTAAGTAACACCACACAAATAAAACTGCGACATATTAGCTCTTGTGTGGTTTGAGCAAGACGTCGGCGTAGCCTCATTTCTTCATCTCTTACGTAATAAAAGACACGTCATGTCTGGTGTCTCCGGTGGGCAGTCTGCCAAACTTACCTGGACAATGATGACGTCATAATGCAAAATATTGTTTTCCTGGGTGTTCCGCAGTTGTACTTGCAGTCCAGATTGTACCATTCATTCAATATATCCAAAGAGATTAAGGTAACTCGTATGTACGTACAATTATAGGTACGAAAAGTAAGATATTTTCCAGTGTATATAGATAAATAATAAATAATGCAGCCATACCACTTTCCCCAAGGATACGTTGTTATCTAAAACATCCGTAATAATATAAAAGAAAATATTTCTCAAATCGAATCGAAATACAAAGTGTCAAAGCAAAATACAAAAGGAAACTGAAGATGAAGCGAATGGTAATGGCGCTGGGGTGAGCGCGAAGCATGGAAAATAATGTCTCCGAGGGAAATTACTGCGAAGCTAGGGGCTGCTCTATCTCCACACAGGAAAGGCGTGAGTGTGAGGGCTAAGTGTCTTTTTTCCAAGTTATTAGACGCGCCATTCTTCCAGTCATGTAGTCGCGAAGAAACTCGCAAAAAATTGCCAAGTGCAAACTCGGCTGTCGGCAAGAAATGTAATCCCTTTCCACATTATCCCCCAAAAAAGTTTATACCCTGTTTTTATTTTTGTATGCTCTATAAATGTACTGTGACTGCGATATATCACTTTTTATCGGGCGAGGCAAATGGAGCTAGAACAAATCCAATATACGAATGGCTGCGTTTTAACTCAGATACTACGTTTTAGTATTAAATAGCTGGATTCCAATAAATTGTCTTAGCAGTGACAAGGTACTGGGTTCTCGTCTTCGAGCAACAGAGTGGATAACTGATCACCATTAATTGACTTTTGCTACTTGCTCTTAGGATAAGTAACGATGACTATTTATTTAAACTTTATTTCTAGTTTCACTAAAATAGTTTCTCAATAACACATAAAATGTAAATTGTGAACTTTTAAAAGTGGAATTTAAAGTTAACAGTCTCAAGAAAATGTTGAATAAAATTACTTTAAAAATCTGTCATTTTTATAGTATGACTGTATCATTAGATTCCCATTCTTTTGTTTATAGGACATTTTGCTACTAGTTCATTTTGAGAATAGGAAGATCAGGGGGGTGGCCATAAGCTCTTAGAGTAAGATTATTTTGAGTGTGTGTAAATGACAGATTTATATGACTTGTATACATCTGTCCCTTACTCTAAGAGCGTATGGTCACCCCCCTGCTCATATGTCATTTTGCGAATAGGAAATATTGATACGGAGTCATTTCAAAGATTATTTTGATAATATTTAATCAATCAATCTGCCTAGTCTTTTGCCAAGTATATTGGAGTCGGCTTCCAGTTTTACCGGATTTAGCTGAGTAGGTACCAGTTTACATGGAGGGACTGCCTATCTGACCTCCACAACCCAGTAACTGGGTAACACAGTTTCATAATATTTAATATTCTAGTAAAAAAAATAGTTATATGTATAATGTCCTAAAAAAACAATAACCCACCTCAAATTCGTCCTGTACCATGGAGTTCATCAAGCCTGTGGAGATAGCTCATTTTATATGAAACTGTACCGAATATGTAAAGGTATTTTAGATGTAATTGTAATGTAGGTCATGTAGTTTTTTCATAAGACTGTTTCAAACTAATCAACTAATTATTATTGTATTTCATTTATTAATTTGCTGCTTTTTATCGTTCTGTAAATGTTAGATGCTTGGTTATTTGCTGTTTTATTCCTGGTGGAGGCAGTGTTATCTGGTAAAATCTGGGTGTACAAAATGTAATGTTATTATTCGTCTGGAAATACGATTTGCACGTTATACTTTGACATAATTAGTTAGTGCTCAAAATAATTATTATCTCTGCATTATAACCAGAATACACCTGTCAATAAAATTAATTTGTTAATGATTACACTAATCGGATTGAATAAATGAAACATTACATAAAATATTGAAGCTTTTATTTACAAAATTACCAACATATAATATCACTTTGGGAATTTGCAGGTTTACTTGCATAACGCCATAAATATACATAACTATTTACTATTTATAAAAAACAATAGTGATTACAATTCCTCAATTGTTACTTACAGTATGCCTACTATTATAGTAGGTGTAGAATGTTACGACAAAATGTTCATGTATCGATTATTGGAAGTACAATAATTGTAATATCTAATTACTATTAATATGAAAATAATATTTATGATATAAAAAGTGTTTTCCAGTACATTGGCGATCGATTTGCGCCCACCGCTTATATTACAACAGACTTTATAATTATTTACTAATTGTCAAAAACGTGCTTAACAAACTTTTTTGTTAATTAAGTGAGGTACAGGCGTTTTGAATTTAATATAATTTTTAAAATATAATTATGAGAAAGTTTACGATTATTATATCTAATAAGACTTGAAGAAAATCATTAAGTAAAACTTCGAACAAATGAAACTGTTTTTATAATGATTATATAAGGTAGAATTCTAAGATTTAATTAGCTTTCATGAAAGCATTTTGCGTTCAAGTCAGTAAACACGACTATAAATGATACTGTAGCTTATTTTCGCCTCGAAAGTAAAAGAAAATTCTTAGAAGATAGTCGACAAGAAAATCTTAAAAAGAAATATTCATCGAGTCGTAAATGAACAAGAACGCTCATTAGGCAATCGTTTTGAAGGTACATTTTTAGTATAATTTATGAAACAGAAGTAAGTTTCTACTTTATATAAAAAAAGTGTTGGTGGGCGCACAGTAGGAAGAAAAACGACCGTATTATTGTAATCCTATAAATTGTAAGAAGCGTACACAACTCTGCAATATTTTTTTCACAATGTTGTTTATGCGTTGCAATTTATTATTCATTTTTATTAATTATTATAACGAATTTACAGAAATTATATTTTAATTATAAAACGTGATTGTATTTATAAAGAGGAGGCTGGGTTTACCGAGTTCAAAAAAAAGATGTTTGATTTTTTTTAAGATTTTTGAAAATTAGAATTATATAACTTTTTAAATCATTAGGCCTGGTCTATACACACAATCACGCAACTCGTGAAAAAAAAAAACAAGATTGCAATCAAATGAAAACATTTTAACGGATTCCTAGTACCAAACGATGTTTTTACGCAAGCTTCTACAATATTTCTAATATGTACAAATCATTCTCTTCTTGCAAAAGTTGGTGGCCGATATTAAATTTTGTTAGGAATTTCATATTTAGTAGGTAGTTCATTTCCTTTAAAATGTTTCATCAAATTGTAATCGTGTTAATAATAAGGCTGGTTTTAGAGTCACGCTGACTGATGCTGACCGTCGCCGCTGACGGTCGCCGCGAGCTCTTCATTTGTCGATTCTGACATTTCTGGTTGACTCGACCAATGACGAGCTCGCGGCGGCCGTCAGCGCCGACGGTCAGCTTCGGTCAGCGTGACTCTAAAACCAGCCCTAGTCTGAGTAAAGAAACTGAAATCATTTTCTTTGGCATTTATCTATTACTACAAAGCGTAATTTACATTTATTGTCACAGGTGTGAGAAGAAAAACGACAAAAAAATTGAAATGTAAAAACCATTTTATCGTTATACGGTATTATGCGCCTTAAATATTTTTATATACAACAATTTTTATTCACCATTTTTATACGTAATAACAATTATGTCTGGTTGTATATCTATACAAACACGACATAGATATGTTTCAGACTTCGTAAATAAAATAATGAATCGATCACAAATTTATCATTTAGATACAATAAATTGTGGAAAACATTAACACATACAGAATAATGAAAATAACCTAAGTCTTTTTTCGCAAAAGCTAGTTTTATTTTTTTTCTTTGTTTCATAATTTTTCGTCATTATTGAATTAAAAAATGAACAAACCGTTAAGTATTGATTATTTCCGGTCAATGTACTTTACCAAATACTAGTAACTATGAACAAATCCTGAAAAAATATATATTATACTTATTATTATTCCCAAGCGTGTTTCTTCCGGCTGTATTTTACGACGTTTCGTCAGCGGTGTACTGATTTACAACATAACACCTACTATTGCAATTCCTATCACGTTCTAAATGCAAGCCGTCAGTAACTTATGAATGTTACATGACAATTCAGCCGAGAACTCGCGACGCAAATAATCTTTTAGCAGCACGGCTGCAAATAATGTGGCTCATATACGTTTGAGCGGCAGCCAGAGATTTTATTACTTATAACCATTTTCTGAAACCCCGTTCCTATAATATACCACACGGTATGTTTTTGCTATACGGATAGTTATGCGAAAATATCACACCATCACCAAAAATTTGTATTAATTGATACAAACGAATTTTCTTCATATAAATATCTAATAATTTTTCTATCTACATTTTCATGTGACAATTCCATTCTTGTCACCAGTTATAAATCAGTACACGCTTTAAAGGGAACGCAGATTTAAATGCCCATTATTCGTAGGTCTATAGCTGGACACCTATAATTTATATGTTATAGACAATAGAAGGGATTAAGGAGCAGGCAGGCTGTCCGAAGGCGATCGGTCCCCGTCGATGAATTGAAGCCGCAACACAATTATAAGGTAATACCGTCGGCTTTCAGTATAACGTATTGGCTTTCACCCCAGCATGAACAATCAGTATCTCACAGTAGGCTTAGTCCTGCAAGACGAACCCTGTTTATAACCTAGCATCGTCCATCAAAAAAATAATTTATATTTTATGATACATATAGTTTATACACTAGCCTTGCACTTCGATAACAACGCATCCATTGTTTTAGGTCCGGCATTCCACAAGGTACAGACAGTTAAAATATAATGGAAGACGAAAATAATAACAATAGAACACCATACATTTCCATTGAAATAATGGGAATTAACACTTTTCATAGATTTATATTTGCACACGTATAAAATTGTTTATTTTAAAAATCTATTTACAATAATTTCTAACTACTCCTATAACGTTGTCTTAAGACCCTTCAGTGTATTCGTTTGAAACCACAAGTATGCGCGATTTAGAGTTTTGCATTAATTATAATAATAAAAAGGAGGTAAATTAGTTGTTTTGAGGAAATTAACATATACGTCAATAAACATTATTTACTATCAAAATAAAACTATTTTGTTTCAACTTTGTATCATTAACGCGGCGACGCTGTTTCCAATAATATGACCACAAACAAAATACATGTACAGTTTACTTTAGAATTCACCGTTGTGCTTGAAAACCTATAATTACGGATATAATTGAATAATTCAAGGTACTTACGTTCCTTTTACGATAATGATATACGGTTTAAATATTAATACTTAATGACTATCATTTCTGGAGGCAAAATTCATCAGTACGTCGACGAAGTGTGAAAATTCGATTTTATCAATTTATACTGTTTTATGTCTAGTATCTGTACTTACCTGGTATATTGATCATCTGCTGACAGTTAGGCAGTTACACTACCAAGATTTGGTCTTCATAATTTTACAAGCACAGGCAATAAGCCTAGTAGGTACGAGTAAAGAAACATTTTGCGGCTTATGTACAAACACATAAAATAAATAATGTACTCAGTATCTATACTTTTGGCAATTGACATCCTATTTCATCTATTTGATGTGTAGATTTACATGAGGCCTATGTTTCAATGTATTATTATTTTCTGCGTTGTTTGCTCATCAGTGCTCTGACTCTTTTGAGGTTTGTGATGGTAATGTCGTCATTTGGCTGCAGCTGGAGCGCCCTCCGGTACGATGTGGCTGCTGCAGCGTACTTCCCATTGAGGTGTAGGATAGCGCCAAGATTGGAATGAAACTCGGCGTCCTGAAACCAAAGCAACATGCTATTCTAGGAACTTGGTAGAAGCCGGTAATTAATTACACCAAACGGAATGCTTTACCGAATCCAAAGCAGAGATTATGTGATTTTTGTTTGTGTACTTAGTTATTCATCAATGTTTGGAAGCCAAGCGGTGGTCAACGTCAAAATGTTTTTTTTTCCTGTTGCACATCGCTGGCTACAGTTTTCGTAACTGAATTATTGACGAGAAAACGCTGACTTTATAGACATGTTGGTCAAACCTTTCACAATTTAGAAATATAGAAGGGTCAAATCCGCGGCTGCGGTCACACAGCAATGAACAAAAAGGAATAACACGCCCAGCGGTCGTTCTTGTTGATTCGTTTTTGTTTGTACACCTGGGTTGGCGTATTTTCCTGTTTTTTTTTAGTTCTAAGTGTCCAAAGATTATTGATTTTGGACTTCTAGCAATTTTTAGTATATTCTGATAAAATTGTTAGTCTTAAAAGATGTGTTATTTTAACAATATCGATTGCTTTTTCTCTACGACCGAATGAATGACCCCTATCTAATTATTTTTTTAAACAAAACAATTGTGACCGAAACAAAAACCCGACAAATACCAACACGTGTCGTATTTCAAAAAGAATTTTTGGGACCTCACTTCAAAGGTCAGACGAACGTAGAACAAAGAGTACAGTCGTCTGTCGGTGTGACCTTGATCTGACCATGTTTAACAAATAAACTGGAATGTTCAATTGAACCCATGCCCCATTCCCTTTGTGCAGCGATACGTTTTAAATCTTTATTTAACGAATATCGTGCCATACTAAATCAATTCAACGGACATACGTCGAATCGAACGCGCGATTTTCATATGAATCTCTGCTAGATATTATTGGCGCAGTAAAAAATGCGACGCGGAAATCTTTGGCTTCGTTGAATATTTTTCGATGGGGTATGTTGAAACGGTTGGCTTATTTCATAGCCGGAGTTCCGACTGTGAGCTCTTAAGTGAGGATAGACCACTCGGCTAAGCATCCACAGGTATTAGGATTCCTATGGGGAGACGTGTTCTTGGAGATTTGCATAATTCCACTAACTAATGGATGGTTTAGACAAAATGCGGTGAGTGGACACTTGCATAGTAATCCTCTACAGCTTTGTATCAAACAAGAATTACCTCAACCATTCTGCCTGTGAACTAACACAAATATAAACATTTCTTTAATATTTCAGGTACAACTTACATCATGGTTCAACTGCACCGCGCGCGCATACCACCGCTCGGCGGAGCGGCAACGTCATGCGTCTCGCAGCGCACGCGCAGCCGACGCGGCGCGCGCACTTTCCGCGGGAGACAACTGCGCTGCTGCTACTAACTGCTCAGCTGACTCCCGAAGTCGACGTCGTGATCTCAGGAACATACCTATTGGAGAAATGTATGTGCTTCATGTAAATCGGGGGAAATAAAAAAAGAAAAATGGAACTGGCACTCAAAATAAAAAATATAACATTCGCGAATTATAAAAGCACTGCAAAAGACTAAGTAAAGCTTTTAAATTGTTATTGACAAATAATTTACAATTTTGTCTACGGAAATCGTAGCAACGTAGGCATCGGCTCTACGAAGGTGCTACGAAGCCGCTACGAACTATCACTCCGTTAAATTAATTTTGCACTAAAATTAAAGATTATTAATAACATGAGCACACAGGTCATTGAGTTTATCTGCAAAGGTGCATTGATTAATGGACATAAGTTTTTTTCATAAAAAAGAAAACTAACCAAACTGATCTCTTACTGATGGATCGTTAGGCGCTAAAGTTAGTGCTTTTTTAAACCACATTTCAGCTTCAATACTCCTACTGGCCTGTAACAAAATAAATAATTAACGATACTTGGACAACTTTAATACTTTTGGCGCTACGATTAGATACTTGAGTTGTAATTCTTGTACGAGAATAATTGATCAATGCGGCGGAATAACCTAAGCCCTTAAGGAGTAATAATCTTAAGATACCGCAGTCTTGCCGCAGAAGAGAGGAGTTTTAGCGGTTTTTGTTATGTGGTGTTGTAGGTATGATTTGTTATGTAGTCGTACTGGCCCAGTGGCTAAGACCTCCCCTCTCATGCTTGAGAAAATTCGGGCAAGTACCAATGTGACTTTTTCAAATTCATATGTACTTTCTAAGTTTATCTTGCATATCACAGGCAATTGTGAAGGAAAGCTGGACTTATTTCGTTAACGTAAGTCAGAAAAAGCCAAGTCAAAGGCATGAGGGGTTCTTAGAGGCGGCTTAATCAACACTGACACCAGAGTTGGCCACATCCTCACATGAAAAGAAGAAGAAGGTATAATGCGGCTTAAAGGAGGCTTATGAAGGATGGCAACTTGTATAAAACACCTCCAATAATACAAAGCGTTTTAAAATAAATAGTTTCTCTCTGATGACACTTTTACACTACGAGGTATAAAATGCCGTTAATTCATACTAAAGATATTATGTATCGGTGTTAGATACGGAAGATAATGTAGTCGGTATCCAACATTGTATGAATAAACCCAAAAATACGAGAACAATGGACCGATACTAAAGAAAGTCGGTCAAACTGTCAGTTACAGCTTCCATGCGAATATCTATAACAGTCAATGCGAGGCGTCGAAAAAAGTTAGAAAATCGATATAACTTTTGCATATGTATAACACGAACCGTTGCGTTGAGTTGTATAAATGAAATGGTAGTGTGCGAAAAAAGCTTACGATGAGACAAATTATGTACAGTCAACTTGGGAGAAAAGTTACCAGGCATGAAAAGAACATGTTTGCACGTCAGCTTGCTTATGCGTTTTGGTGATTGTACATACCTTCCAACGTATGTAATGCTTGTGTAAAATTTCTGAGCTTTCGCGTATGGACATCGGACTTCTGATATTATCGCAACAAAGAACTATTACAGAGACTTACCTGGAAGTATAAATACATCGTGGCATTTTAATCGTCTTACAAAAGCAGCCCACTACTCCTTCCCGTGTATATGAACACTTTTCCTCCTTTTAAACAATACCCAATAAAAAAATGGATTTTCCTTACAAATTTGTCATCAGCTGATAAAAAAAATATGGAAGATGCGAATTGACTATGACATTCATGGAGAAAGTTGTTCATATAGTATGGTAGTTAGCCATAAGAAGTGGGCAGCCTTTGTCAAAAGATTAAAATGCCACGGTGCATAATCCTCCAGGTAAACAGTATCATCATCATCACTATTCTCTTGCAAATATCCTATTTTAATTTTGTATCGGTGCAACATGTTTTCTTTTTTAGGTCCAAACTTACGAAAACAAAGAAGGTTTATTAATGAGTTGGGTGCCAAGTCATATGTATTTTATTTGGTGTATTTTCTTCTTTAATTTTGAACTTTACATCTGTGACCATACTTACATTTCTGGCGAGTATTTGCGCTAATGTGACATAAGTGCCGGCGTGATGCGGCGCGGCCGCTAGCGCCGACACTAAACTGTGCTCCGCCAGCGGCCATTGTTGGAGCTGCACATAAATCTCGCCCACCATTGATAGGACACTCTGCAAAACAACGAAACCAAAATTAGTCTAACGATATATCATACTAATTGCTTTGCGGAAGAGGGAAAGAATAGATCCGCCTCAATTTCGATGCTTTTGAAAATAGACACCTTAATTCCGTTCATGCATGGCAATTTTTCAAACATTTTATCAAGCTGGTCTGTACTTTGCTTTAATATTTTCGTAGGTTCTTTTTGCGTCGATGTGGGCGGAACCCAAGGCTTGGATAGCAGCCAGTTAACTCCGAACGGAGCGATTCCATCGGCACGTGCCTAATGCCAACTTCATGAGACAACACTGTTGAGCGCGTGTTGAAATGCGACGCTCTGATAACTTACATGTCGCGTCCAGCCAACGATGGGCGTGTTTATGTCGGGCAGTATTTGCAGCGCTTCTTTGTATGCCGAAAGCGCTTTATGCCAGTGCCCTCGTTGGGAGTGTAAAGCTGCTAACTGGACGAGCGCTGACACTCGGGCAGCTTCGTGTTCTCTTCGGTCTTGCACGCGTACTCCTTCGGCTCGCGAGCCGGCCCGAAGTGCGCTTGCGGCTTCAGCAAGACGACCATCCGCCATCAGTGATGTACCGAGATTCACGTACGCCACTAAAACAATGTTCAAGATTTGAAACTATTGAAATAAACATACAAATAAAATAAAAATGATATTTTCGAGATTTTAAAAATAATCATTTCTAAATTAAAGATAAAAGAAATGAAACGTTTGAATCATGTGGCACGTGCACGTCTCCTTTTAAAAGTGATCTCTCGCCAACTGAGCGACACTGTGCGTGACCAGAGGGCTGGGTCGTTCTTCTGGGCACGTTCTCGGATGACAACGATGTGAAAGAGTACTTCGACACCTAGGTATATCTTTCATTTGTATACATGTCAGTACTTAGATTTAGTATAAAGTAGTATAGTATAGTTGTTAATTATGTACATATTTTGTCAATTGGAAATAAAATCATCTATAAAAGACAAATGGAAATGGGACAAATGGATGGATTTTAGTCATTCAACTGCAACGTGGTAATAAACCAAGTGGATGACTTGACAAAATACTGGGATGCACAAACCGCCTGAAAAATGGCAAATATGCTGTTCGTTTGCCAATGAAGCCTAATTAAGATCAGCTACTAGGAAAATTGAAGCCACGGGCAGTAGCATAATTTATGCAATTAGAAAGGAGATTATGCAGGGATGACAAACTGTCAGAAAACTACATCAGATTCATGCAAGAGTACCTGGAAATAGGACACATGAAAGAGAGTAAGCCCGACAGCAACCCGTCATGTTACTTACCTCACCATGGAGTACTTAAACAGGACTCATTGACAACTAAATTAAGGGTGGTTTTCAACGCCTCACAGAAAACTGACACAGGTTGCAGCCTGAACGACTTGATGGAGTGTGGCCCGAAGCTTCATCAAGATCTACTAACATTACTATGGGATGGCGGCGATACAAGTACATCTTTACAGCAGACTGTGAGAAAATGTATCGCATGATCTTAGTGCATGAAGAAGATCAAGAATTGCAGAAGATAGTGTGGAGGGAAACTAACCAAGGTACAGGTAAAGGAGTACAAGCTATGCACAGTGACATATGGAACTAAGGCGGCACCATTTCTAGCACTTCGGACGCTAAAGCAATTAGCAAACGATGACGCAGACAAATATCCGTTAGTAGCTGACGTCATTACTAACGAGATGTATGTCGATGACGTACTAGGACTGACGCTACGGAAGTGGTCAAGCAACGACCCGACCTTGATTAAAAGTTTATCATCATCAGACTTAAACCAAACTACAATGCACTTTAGAAACGATGGAACTACAAAGGCCCTTGGTGTACAGTGGAATCCTACAACTGACACATTTGCATTCACTAACAAAATAAACTTTGACAACAACAAATCATAGACAAAACGGAAGCTACTGTCCGAGATATCAAAAATCTTCGAACCACTGGGATGGCTGACACCTCTGACATAGAAAGCAAAATTGATGTTCCAAAGCGTTTGGCTGTCAGGATGCAACTGGGATGAAACCTTACCTGTAAGCGTACAAGAAGAATGGAAGCGGTTTACAAGCGACTTGCACAACATAACGCGGTACCTTCCAAGTACATGGATTCTGCGATGCCTCAGAAAAGGCCTACGCATGCACTATCTATTTACTGCCATTAGACAGCAAAAACAAGCCCTTAAGTCGATTAATAGCTGCAAATCTAGATTATCGCCAATCAATAAAAAATTACATTTTAGTATTTATGAAATCAAAATTGGTTCATCCGTTTAGGCGCTATGATGTGTCAGACAGATACACAAATAGACAGGTACATACTTCAAACTTATAACACCCCTATTTTTCCGTCAGGGGTTAAAAACAGAGACCAATCATCATCATACAATCTATGTTGTATACCATTGACTGACGCTTGAATGTCTGATATTGAACAGCCACCACATACCTAGTTCAAGCCGACTGTTGCAAGCAGACTGCACAATTGGCCACATCCGCTATACTGCAATTGCGTCAACTTCACCAAATCTAATTTGCGGCCAGATTGCAGTGCAAATGCAGACCATCTGCATGGGCTTTTAGCGGAAACAACGCGGAACAAGCTTGGTCTCTTATAAATATTTACTTTTAGTCTCTTAGTCGACACGTTTTATAATTACCTGTAGGTACTCATGTGTATGCCTCTAATGGGGCAGCCATTAGGATTCTTGGTCTTTCCATTGAACACCTTCTTGTACAAGTCGAAGTTGTTTAAGTTAACAGCACCGTCGAATGTTAGCATTATCATTTGGGGCGTCTGCGGAGGAAAAATGAGAACGTCATTTTTTAAGACCACTTTTTGCACGTAAAGTTAGCAGAATTGTTGACGGCATTGAGATGGGTTTTTGCACTATTTATAGAACTATTTAATAGTCGTTTTAATTTTTTTCTGGATTTTATTATCATTTGATAAAAAGAAGACCTATATCTTAATAAATGAATCAGCAATTTAAATTAGCATATAATGTTCATAATGTAAACTACTCTTTAAATTATGATTGGTTTTATGTTCAGCCATTTTACCATACCACAGATAATATAATACTAGCATACAGATACCTCATCTCATACAAAGAAACCGTGCCGACATACTGTACTGATTATACTGATTATTTTTTGTAAATCGATCGCGTTCGGTTCCGTTTCACGGCGATAGATAGATCACCATCTATATCCGTGGAACGGAACCAAACGCGATCGATGTACAAAATATAATCAGTATAATTAGTACAGTATGACGGCACGGTTTTATTGTATGGGATGAGACACCACTAACTATTACTACCATTTCTTCAAAAGTAATAAAAACCAAAATATGTGTACATAGGAACGTTTCGGACACATTTGGGCCGGACCGTCTATCACATTTATATATCTTATTTATTTTCGTGTTTACGGACCGTTAGATGGGCTAAATAATCTAGTAAGAAAGGGGACGACTATTTATTAAATTTGGCCAAGCTACATTGAGTTCCCGCAGGTAAGGCGAGGTAGGATAGACGGGACACTTTTGATTCAGGGATACGCTACTAGTGTACTACGTTTTTTAGTGTTCTGTAATCAACAAGGAACCCTTATAGTTTCAACATGTCCGTCTGTACGTCTGCAGCTTAGCTCAAAGACTTTGGTACTAGAAACTTTAATTTGGCAGGGATAAAAAATAGGGTACCCTGCCTCCTGTTCATGTGAAGAGAGGATGTTTTACGGGTCTGTAAAAACCTTTTATATGATTCAGGGATCCGTTTGCTTAAAATTGAGCTTTAAATTGCTAATTTTAAATAGTTGTTTTTGGGTATGTAAAAAAATACACGGCAATCTATATCTATACTAATAATATAAAAAGGAAAGATTTGTATTTTTGGATTTTTGTATGTAACGAATAAACTTGAAAACTACTGGACTGATTTAAAAAATTCTTTCATTGTAGGGAAGCTTCACTATCCCCGGGTGACACAGGCTACTTTTTATCACTGTATTCCTACGGGAACTGGAACTACGCGGGTGAAACCGCGAGGCGTCCTCTAGTAGTACATATAACGAAATTAAAAGGAAAACTATCACAGCTAATTAGGCTAAACAAGCTTACGAGTAATATTAGTTAGTTGTGTAAAACAAGTCGTAAATATAAGTTTATGAATCATTTCTAAATATACAAAAATAAAGCCTTCTTCTTAGTCCGCATTATTGTGCAACTACGGGAATCTATAACTGCGCGTGGTCCGGCACGCACTTGGCCGGTTTTTTAAAACGCCTTTTTAAGCTCTTAAAGTATTGGCCATGACCGAAAGCTCACGCTATGTAATGCGCACTATACGCCTTTTAGCTATTTAACATGCAAGACGTGGCTTTTTATATATTACTATGCAATGGAGGATTTTAATAAGTACGGTAAACTATAGGTGCCCCTCAAGTTAAAGGGGAAAATGTACAAGTCCGTGATTAGACCTGTCGTACTGTATGGATCAGAAAGTTGGGCTGTGTAAATGATGGATGAAAAGAGATTGCACGCAGAGGATGTTGAGATGGATGAGCGGAGTGACGAGAATGTATAAATTGAGTATGGATGAAACTGAGTATGTATTCGCAGTATGGACAGTATATGGTTTCATTTACGTCTTCTGGGTCAAGACCACCAGGGATGAGGGTGCCATCTTTAGAGCAGAAGTAGTATGGCAACTGGCACTCGCTGGTCTCGCACTTCGTTGCCAAGTCCAAGGGCGTTTCGGTGATCGGCGCAGGCGCTTGACAAAGATACATTGTTGATTAAAAAATATTTCCTCAATTCCCGAATTGAGTATTTGAATTTAAGAACATGTAAAAAGAACGAACATTTCTACTTTAATTTCAAAGTTTGACAGGATTTCAGGCTAAAGTAGAATTTGACAAATACTCAACTTCAAATTCTTAATTCAGAAATCGTGTGTGTGTGACACAAGAAGAAAAAGCGATATAATTTAAAGAATTTTCTGTCAAATGAATTAAGATTTACCTAGATCTTCTAGAAAACGTAAATTTTAAGAAACAGAATATTTCATATGGTGTCTAATAGCAACCTAGTACAAAATTGTACGTAAATGAAATCATGAGTTAGCTACAATTCAAATAACGGTGTTTTTTGGCACAATCCCACCGCACTATTACCAAACCCCTGCAACTCCTGAATGCCAGAATCAACAGTGCCGAACACCAGAAAAGCGCCGAGGTAATGAAGGTCGACGTAGTCCCGGAGATAGAATTTAACTGTCTTGGATCCCGCGACGAAATTAATCAGAAAATAATAACGGAGGAGTACACATTATTCAACATAATATTGTACAATAATAATGTACAGGCTGCATCAGGAGTTGTTTATTATACGGACCTTGTGGAAACTAGAACAAATTTCCGTGCATTCAAGCGTTTTTGCCATACCTATTATTGGCATCATAAATAACAGCTCATAATGTTAGAACCCATTAAATATTAATGGAATTTTTTTTCCGTGGTGCATTCGGGGCTTATCCCAGTTGTAAACGGCCCTTTATGCCTCAATAGGCATAACCAGAGACAGACCAAACTACTCCTCCGTTATTATTTTCTGATTAATTTCGTTGCGGGATCCAAGACAGTTAAATTCATTCTCCGGGACTACGTCGACCTTCATTACCTCGGCGCTTATCTGGTGTTCGCCACTGTTGATTCTGGCATTCACGAGTTGCAGTGGTTTGGTAAAAGTGCGGTGGGATTGTGCCAAAAAAACCGTTATTTTAATTGTAGCTAACTCATGATTTGATTTACGTACAATTTTATACTAGGTTGCTATTACTATTAGACACCATTAGAAATATTATGTTTCTTAAAATTTACGTTTTCTAGAAGATCTAGGTAAATCTTAATTCATTTGACAGAAAATTCTTTAAATTATATCGCTTTTTCTTCTTGTGTCACACACACCCGATTTCTGAATTAAGAATTTGAAGTTGAGTATTTGTCAAATTCTACTTTAGCCTTAAATCCAGTCAAACTGAAATTAAAGTAGAAATATTCGTTCTTTTTACATGTTCTTAACTTCAAATACTCAATTCGGGAATTGAGGAAATATTTTTTGATCAAAAATGTATCTTTGTCAAGCGCCTGCGCCGATCACCGAAACGCCCTTGGACTTGGCAACGAAGTGCGAGACCAGCGAGTGCCAGTTGCCATACTATTTCTGCTCTAAAGATGGCACCCTCATCCCTGGTGGTCTTGACCCAGAAGACGTAAGTGCAACCATATACTGTCCATACTGCGAATATATACTTAGTTTCATCCATACTCATATTATAAATAAGAAAATGTGTCTCTCCAGCTGTCACTCTGCTACATTTTCACGTTTAAACCGCTAAACAGATTTTAATGAAACTTGGCACGTGGATAGTCTATGACTGGATCAGGACTAACGATACTTTTCATACCGATGTCCTGTTCCCTTGGGATAACACATTTCAAGCGAAGCCGCAGCAGGTCAAACCCGTTCAGCAATTTCGAAGTGATGGAGCAACAAACATACGAACATTTTCATTTAAATATGTTTGAATTAGACAACTATTTGGCAATACCTGTAGTATTTGACCTGTATAATGTGCTCGATTATCAGATGTTTTCCTTTTATAGTCCTAATCACAAAACGTCTACAGAAACTAAAAGTGAATATGAATATTTAGAGTATCTAACAGGTCAAACTGGAATCATTAAAGTCGACGGTCATTATTTACCCAGAATTAGTATGCCAATCACAGAATCAGCCTTGAAAATATTCAATACCTACTAAAACACAGAATTAATATTTATTTCGAGAAACAATTTGGACTTATTGGTTTTATGTAATTTTGAATCGTGTTGTCAGTCTCAATGGCTTCTCATCTATTATGGTAATATCGTTGTGATAATATAGGTATCTCAGACTACAACTTCCATGTATGTATAGCATGTCGTCGGTGACCTACAGTTTACCATCATGAACTATTGAATTTCATGTTAACCATATTTGAGAGGGCTAGCAGAGATTCTCCACAAGAATGACGATATATAATTTTAGTTTCTGTATCCTCTCTGTATGTAGTTTTTTATTAGAAAAGTTCGTGACGACAAAATAAGATATCGAAAGCATTAAGTACTTACTTGCAATACTCTTTACTACGACGAAACGTAAATACAACCACCAAACAGGGTGTAAAAGAAACAAGGCAGTTTTCTGAAAAGCAGTTATTGTACATAACATTCTTCTTCTTCCTGCCCTTGTACCATGTCACCTGGGGTCAGCGCAACACGTTTTCTTCTTCCATTTCATCCTGTCCCCCATCACTCCATCACTGACGCCCTTTTCTTTCAAATCACTCCTCACACAGTCCATCCATGTTTTCTTAGGCCGTTTCCTCCCTCTCCATCCATTCACATCTATATTCATAACTCTTTTAGTAACATGCGTTTCATCCCTCCTCATCACATGACCATACCGGGTCAAACGGTTTCCTTTCAACTTTTCTGTCACTGTCGCGTTTTTTAAACTTCATCTAATATACTCATTTCTCAATTTATCAATTCTCGTCACTCCGCACATCCATCTCAACATCCTCTGCGTGTAATCTCTTTTCATCCATCATTTTCACAGCCCAACATTCTGATCCATACAGTACGACAGGTCTAATCACGGAGTTGTACATTTTCCCCTTTAACTTGAGGGGCACCTACAGTTTACCGTACTAAATAAAATCCTCCATTGCATAGTAATATATAAAAAGCTACGTCTGGCATGTTAACTAGCTAAAAGACGTATAATGCGCATAACATAGCGTGAGGTTTCGGTCATGGCCAATACTTTAAGAGCTTACAGGGATAAAATGTAGCCTATGTCACCCGGGGATAGTGTAGCTTCCCAACGATGAAAAAATTTTTGAAATCAGTCCAGTAGTTTTCAAGTTTATTCGTTACATACAAAAATCCAAAAAACAAATCTTTCCTTTTTATAATATTAGTACAGATATAGATTGCCGTGAATTTTTTCACATATCCAAAAACAACCATTTATAATTATCAATTTAAAGCTCAATTTTACGCAAACGGATCCCTGAATGGAATAAATAGTTTTCACAGACCCGTAATATTACCTGTAAAACATCCTCTCTTCCTATGAACAGGAGGCAGGGTACCCTATTTTTTATCCCTGCCAAATTAAAGTTTCTAGTACCAAGGGTCTTTGAGCTAAGCTGCAGACGTCAGACGGACATGTTGAAACTATAAGGGTTCCTTGTTGATTACGGAACACTAAAAAGCGTAGAGAAAAAGTATTATTTTCTTAGAAAACAAGGCTTGTGAATGAAAAACCTTACCTTTTCGTGCAGTACGGTATAAATGTATATCTAGCTAGTAAAAGTGTCCCGTCTATCCTACCTCGCCTTACCTGCGGGAACTCAATGTAGCTTGGCCAAATTTAATAAATAGTCGTCCTCATCCTTACTAGATTATTTAGCCCATCTAACGGTCCGTAAAGACAAAAATAAATACGATATATAAATGTGATAGACGATCCGGCCCAAATGTGTCCGAAACGTTCCTATGTACACATATTATGGTTTTTATTACTTTTGAAGATATGGTAGTAATAGTTAGTGGTGTCTCATCCCATACAAAGAAACCGTACCGACATACTGTACTGATTATACTGATTATTTTTCTACAACGATTGCGTTCGGTTCCGTTCCACGGATATAGATGGTGATCTATCTATCGCCGTGGAATAATCGGTATAATCAGATGAAAACGCTAGTTACGTCGGCACGGTTTGTTTGTATGGGATGAGGCATCTGTATGCTAGTATTATTTTATCTGTGGTATGGTAAAATGGCTGAACATAAAACCAATCATAATTTAAAGAGTAGTTTACATTATAAGCTAATTTAAATTGCTGATTCAATTATGAAGTAGGTCTTCTTTTTATCAAATTAAAATAAATCTAGAAAACAAATTAAAATGCCACTATTGGGACTATTAAATAGTTCTATAAATAGTGCAAAAACTGATCTCAATGCCGTCAACAATTCTTCTAACCTTACGTGCAAAATGTGTTCTTGAAAAATGACGTTCTCATTTTTTCTCCGCAGACGCCCCAAATGATAATGCTGACATTCGACGGTGCTGTTAACTTGAACAATTTCGACTTGTACAAGAAGGTGTTCAATGGAAAGACCAAGAATCCTAATGGCTGCCCCATTAGAGGCACTTTCTTCTTGTCACATGAGTACAGGTAATAATAAAACGTGTCGACTAAGAGACCAAAAGTAAATATTTATCAGAAACCAAGCTTGTTCCGCGTTGTTTCCGCTAAAAGCCCATGCAGACGGTCTGCATATGCACTACATTCTGGCTGCAAATTAAATTTGGTGCAGTTGGCGGAATTGCAGTATAGCAGCTGTGGCCAATTGTGCAGTTGGCTTGCAACAGTCGGCCTGAACTAGGTATGTGGTGGCTGTTCAATATCAGACGTTCAGGCGTCAGTCAATGGTATACAACATAGACTGTATGATGATGATTGGTCTCTGTTTTTAACCCTTGACGGATAAAGAGTGGTGTTATAAGTTTGAAGTGTGTACCAGCGTGTTTGTGTATCCGTCTGAGACATCATAGTGCTTAAACGGCTGAACCGATTTTGATTTCTTTTTTTTTTTGGTTTGAAAGGTGACTTTATCGAGAGTGTTCTTAGCTATGTTTGATGAAAATCGGTTCAGCCGTTCTAAAGTTAAGGGCGTTTTACTGTTTGAATCGGGATGTTTTCGCAAGATATCGTGTCATAATTACGTGTTTAATTGATTGTAGATCGAAGCGTATCTGGTACTAAATAAATTATGTAGCATGCAATGATATCCTAGTACTTAATGAGCGCGCGCTTTGTGAAGACTCGAATACGTCCTAATTGGGACGTATAGTTTTTAGTCTATGTCACGCATGGCGAAGAGCGATACGCTTTGTTGAAAGAAAAACAAAATTATAAAAAATGCCATCGTGTGTATTTAGAAAGTGTACCAATTATGATACCAAAGTACATAAAACAGAAGGATCTCATACGCAATCGGATCTCTCATGTTAGTACGCAATATTAGAGCCGACAAAAGAGAAGTCGAATAGTAATATTTTACTATATCATCAAAATATAAATCGCTTCTCCGGCAAAATTTTAGACGTGGAATTGTTAGTAGATAAATACCACATGGATATCTTATGTTTTTGTGAAACTTGGTTAAAACCAGATAGGATGTTGTTTAATGTAAATAATTTCCCAGTTGCCAGCGCGTACAACAGATCCACAGTGGGTGGTGGTACCCTGATACTTTGTAATAGTCATTTAAAATATAAGGAAAGGAAGGATATCAGTGCTTACTCTGTTGATCGCTTGTGTGAGGTAGCATGTGCAGAGGTAGGGCATACTATCTTGTGCGTTTACAGACCACCAGCATCAAACTTGTCATTGTTTTTGATTACAATGGAAGAATTATTAAGTAAACTTTTCAGAGATAATAAATTAGTTTTTGTTTGTGGTGACTTAAATATAGGTCTGTTAATCAACTCGCCTGAAAAATGTAAACTCATTTCATTATTTAAATCATTTAACCTAAAATATTTATTTAATGAACCAACAAGAATAACAGCAACTTCAGCTTCTTGCATAGATAATGTATTCACTAATTGTAAAGTAAAAGATTCGTTTTTAATTAGTGGCGTTAGGTCAGACCATACTGATCAACTAGTATCTTTTGAGTCAAATAAAAAAATTAACCTAGCTAAATCAATTCGATTAAGACCACTGACTAAAAATAAATTAATCTCTTTTAATAATAATGTTTTTAGCAACCTTTGTAACGCCAGTTTTGATTCAAACGACCCCAATATAAATTACGGCACGTTGTTTTCAACAGTTTGCCAAGAATTCAATAAAACGTGTCCTGTAAAATTTCGATTTGGAATTGTTGACTTTAACTAAAGTCAACAATTCCAAATCGAAATTTAGTGAATGGGCCACTGTGGGCATAAGAAAAAGCCGAGATATCTTATATCTATATATATAAAAGAAGAAACTGACTGACTGACTGACTGACTGATCGATCAACGCACAGCCTAAACCGCTAAGCCTAGAAGCATGAAATTTGGTAGAAAGGTTCCTCAAGTGGCGTAAGTGAGCACTAAGAAAGGATTTCTGGAAATTCTACCCCAAAGGGGGTAAAAAGGGAGTTGAAAGTTTGTATGTAACTTCTACAGTTTGTAAGTTGGGCACATGAAATTTTAGATTTACGCTCTTGCTTGATAAATGAATTAATGTATTTATTGTGTTTGGAAATTCGACCCCTAAGGGGGTAAAAAGGGGGTTCAAAGTTTGTATGAAGTTTTTACAGTTTGCAAATTGGACACATGATATTTTACATTACGCTCTTGGTTGATAAAAATAATTAATATGTTTATTGGTTTTTGAAAATTCCAACCCTTAGGGGGTAAAAAGGGGGTTGAAAGTTTGTATGTAATTTCTACAGTTTGTAAGTTGGGCAAATTAAATTTTAGATTTACGCTCTTGCTTGATAAAAAGAATTAATGTATTCATTGTTTTTTGAAAATTCCACCCCTAATGGAGAAAAAAGGGGGTTAAAAGTTAGTATGTTATTTCTATAGTTTGAAAGCTGTACACGTGAAATTTTAGATTTAATCTCTAGGTACATAAAAAAAATTATGTATTTATTAGTTTTTGGAAATTCTACCCCTATGGGGATGAAATAGGGGTTGAAACGTTATATGAAATTTCTTCGATTTGGAAGGTAAAACATCTAAAATTGTGGGTTTACGCTGCTGATTAATAAAAAAACAATGAATTTAATTATTTCCGGAATTGCCACCCCTAACGGGGGTAAAAAGGGGGTTGAAAGTTTGTAAGTAATTTCTATAGTTTGAAAGCTGTACACGTGAAATTTTAGATTTAATCTTTAGGTAGATAAAAAAAGTATTTATTAGTTTTCAGAAATTCTACCCCTATGGGGATAAAATAGGGGATGAAACTTTATATGAAATTTCTTCGGTTTGGAAGGTAAAACACCTAAATAAAAATGCTGATAAAAAAAAAATATTGAGTTCAATTATTTCCGGAAATGCCACCCGTAACGGAGGTAAAAAGGGGGTTGAAAGTTTGTATGTAATTTCTACAGTTTGTAAGTTGGACACGTGAAATTTTAGATTAACGCTCTTGGTTGATTAATAGAATACATTTATTTATTAGGTTTTAGAAATTCTACCCCTAATGGGAATAAAGTAGGGGTTGAAACTTCATATGAAATTTCTTTGGTTTGGAAGGTAAAATATCTGAAATAGTAGGTTTACGCTCTTGATTAATAAAAAAGTAGTGAGTTTATTGATTTCCGGCAATTCTACCCCTAATGGAGGTTAAAGGTGGCAATTTGTTGGGCTTATATATTTGAAACTTGGCATAACTACTAACAGCGGACATTTTTTATTTTTTTTATTGTTTTTAAAGTAAAGGTTGTCATTACAAGTTTTTTAAAACTACTCCTATAATACGATTTAGGGTGTGTTAAAGATTTTTGAAGAATTTTATTGCACAAGGTTTCTTTTTTTTGATGTAGGTGAGCAAACCAGAGACATTTGTTGGAATGAATTCTAATTCTTTGGGCAAAATAATAAAGGTAACGTTAATTTTTCGGAACTACCCCTAAAGACGATTTAAGGGATGTGAAAGTTTGTATGGAAAATCTCATTTCTTGGATTAATACACTTGAAACTTGGGACAAATACTAACCTAAGTAAATAATAAAGGTTATAATTATTAGTTTTTCGAATCTACCCCTAAAAGATGATTAGGGGGGTGTTGAAGACCTTGGGTTAATAAACTTAAAATTTGGCACAAATACTAACCTTAATAAGTAATGTAGGTTGTTATTAGTTATTAGTTTTTCGGAACTATCCCCAAAATACCATTTAGGGGGTGTTCAAGATTTTTGAAGTATTTTATTGCACAAAGTTTATTTTTATGCTGCATGGGAGCACTAAAGAGGGATTTTTGGAAATTCAACCTTTAATGAGACATTTAGTTGTATAAAAACATTTTTACAAAAAAATGATTGCCGTATTCAAACTAAAAACACTACAAAGTGAAAAATAAATTTCTTTTTCGAAGTCGGTGTCTTTGGTAGGTACATTTTTTTTTTCATTTATGACTTCGAAAAAGAAAGTTATTTACCACTTTGTAGTGTTTTTGTTAGATTTCAGTGTCGGTAGTGTTTGTAGTGTTATTCACTTTTTAGGTGTACCTAATAGGCAATTTTACCTTTTGGCACTTAATTGTTTTTTGTGTATATTCGCCGATATCTCCGTCAAACTACACTGTGTCTGTAGTTCCAAATCGAGGAAGAAGTCGTCTTAGTGCCGTAAGATTCTTCAAAAAACCGTTGACACACCTAAAAAATCTTCTGGGGGTAATTCTGAAAAACTAATGATGGCAATTTATTATTGCCCAAGGAATAAGATTTTTAACCGACTTTCCAAAAAGGAGGAGGTTCTATGTCCTCTAAATCCAAACTTGAACCGTAGATATCTACGATTCCTTTTATTATTATCCCATTTATTATTGTTTTAACAATAGCTTATTTTTGGTCGCCTTGACTAACTGCACATAATTTAGTTGAATAAAATACGAAATCATGCGAACGAAGTCGCGGGCGGAGTGCTAGTAATTTATATTACGAAAAATCTTTGACCTCCGATCAAGTTTTTCACACTTATGTTAGAAACTATTCCAAAATATTCAAAAGAGTCTGCGCTCAAGCAAAATCTCTAATAATAATTAACAAAATTGGTGCTTCTAATAATAAAATAAAAACTGTGTGGCAATTAATTAATAGAGAAACTGGAGAGATACAACGCGATCAGAATGAGTTGTCTTTGAAAATAACTAATCAAACCATTTCTGATAGGCAAGAAGTCGCTGAGACATTAGAAAATTTCTTTACCAACATTCCGTTAGAGGTTACGAAGTCTCTTCCTTCCTCATCTAAATTAGCTGAAGCTCTTCTTAGAGAAAACTTTACTAAAGACATACCAATCTTTAAATTTAAACCAATATGTATTGATACAATTAAAAACGCGTTCAAAAGTCTCAATATAAAGAATACTGAAGACTTGTGGGGGATATCCGTTAGGGTTCTTGGAGATCAATTATTGACTCAATTGCTCCTCTCCTAACAGGCATATTCAATCAATGTTTGGACAGCGGCACTTTTCCTGACTTAATGAAACACAGTAAGGTAGTACCAATTTTCAAATCAGGCTGTAAGAGTGATCCTTTTAATTATAGACCTATATCCGTGCTTCCAGCATTGAGTAAAATCTATGAAAAAATCATGCTGGAACAGATGTTGTCTCACTTCAATTCAAATGGGATCCTGCATAGTCAACAGTTTGGTTTCACGAAAAGTAGGTCGACAACGGACGCGGGAGTAAAACTCATCAGCCACAACTTGGAGGCTTGGGAGAGGTCCCAGGATGCCATTGGCATTTTCTGTGATCTCTCAAAAGCTTTCGACTGTGTCGACCACAACACACTGATCTGTAAATTACACCACTACGGAATTCGTGGAAAATCTGCTGATCTCGTGCTTTCCTATTTATCAAACAGACAGCAAAAAGTAAATGTTAATGGGGCGACGTCCTCCGGGTCTCTAGTCAAGATGGGCGTGCCCCAAGGTTCAATTCTCGGCCCTTTCCTTTTTCTTGTTTACATTAATGATCTCCCTTTTATGATGGCCAAATTATCGGATATAATTCTATTTGCTGATGATACTTCGCTAATTTTTAAATTAGATAGGCAAGATACGGATGTCTTAAACGTCAACGAAAGTCTGATTATTCTCTCAAAATGGTTCGCAGCTAACAATCTTTTACTGAATGCGAAAAAAACAAAATGTCTAAAGTTCTCTTTACCAAATGTAACACAACATGACCTAAACCTAAATCTTGACGGCAAAAATCTTGAATTTATAACGGAAACTGTATTCTTAGGGATAACTATCGATTCAAAATTGTAGTGGGGCGCGCACATAAGAACTCTTTCGGGTAGGTTAAGTTCGGCTGCATATGCAGTAAGGAAAATAAGGCAGCTAACCGATGTAGCTACAGCTAGGTTAGTATACTATGCTTATTTCCACAGTATTATGTCTTATGGCATTCTGCTGTGGGGATCAGCAGCAGACGTTGACTCAATTTTCATCCTACAAAAGAGGGCAATCCGCGCAATCTATAAAATGGGTCCTCGCGAGTCCCTCAGAGAAAAATTTAAAGAGATCGATATACTGACTCTACCTTCACTTTATATTTTGGAATGTATTTTGTATGTCCGTAAAAATCGGGGGCTTTTCAAAACTAGAAGCGACTTCCATAATTTAAATACACGCAGTAAGCACGAAATTGTAATTTACCCAAATTCAGATTAACGAAAACTAGCAAGTCTTTTCTTATAAACAGTATACGCTTTTATAACAAGTTGCCAAAGTCAGTTATAGAACTGACCGATGGAAGGTTCAAACACTACATCAAACGTATCCTTATTAACAAAGCATATTATAAAATCAAGGACTACGTTGAAGATAAAAACATTTGGCCTTAGCTCCTTCTGCGCATGCAGCTTCCCTGGTAACTTGTAAACGGCACAAATAAGTGGATGTCTCTAACTATTCTCAATCTCATTTTTTCTTTCATTCTTTTAATTAGACTTTTAACAATGGTTTTCATTTATCTTTATAGCCCTTTGCTAAGAATAGTTACAGCACTGATAACAACATTTGTGCCACACGTTAAATTTAGTCTTGTTATACTTATGTTATTTTTACCTTTGTTAAATTCTTTTACCGATTGTTTTGTGAATGTGTGAACATTGTAGGCCTTCTTGATGCTAGTTAACATTTGTTAACTTTTTTATTTAATATATAATCTTTTTATTTTATTTTTTTTAGTTTCTTACGACTTATTGTCATAAGTCGGGCCTGCGTTGTCCCCCCATATCTAAGTACTAATGCTGTAACATGGAAATATTGTAAAACCAAACCATTTTTAAAAGAGTAACCATGGAGTTTCGTGCCGGTTCTTCTCCATAGGAAACGACCAACCCGAACCGTGCACCTTTTGTCGACGTTTTATAAGTGCCCATGTAGGCCTATGGGAAATAAAAAAAAATGATTTTGATTTTGAATACACCTCAGTCAAAAATTTAAATAAATGAGTAAAGCAATACTCCTCAATTTACTCATTTATTTCAATTTTTGTCCTTATTTTCTGTTATTTGGAGGTTAGAAAAAGAAAAAAACATTGGTGCTCAGAATAATGTTTGTTTACTTTCACACGCAAGTGAGAAACACTAGCTGTCTCTTTTATTCTTGTTGGTTCTATCAAGCCATCCCTTTCGACTTGTGAAATTTCAGATGAATAAAAAGTGTGTATGTGTGCTGCCGCTGCTATGTGGAACATTTTTCTGTATAACGTATCTGTTTAGTATATCATTGGCAGCATGAAATAAAAATGTGTCGGGGGTCTACAATTTTTATTAAAATTTTACTTGTTCGTTTAAAAGTTACTCATGCTTTTAAAAGCTTTGTTTGTATCTACGCTTTAGTACCTAGTAGGTAGTTTATTGTTTTAGAACGATATTAGAAAATTTAAAGGCTTTAACATCAGAATTAGTGCTAAATTGTGTAACTGGTAAATAATGTATCAAGCCATTTAAATACATTCAGGATACGGGATTTTCCTAATTTAAAGGACAGAGGTCTTATTCATGTAATGTTAATTGTGTTATAACCATGCCTAGTTTTTTTATAAACACTCCTGATGTTACCCAGGGAAAATTAACGATTTTTAACTTACTTGTGCCCAGTTTTTTGATCCGTTGTTAACTCAACCAATGGTTAAATATGCTAACCAATGGTTTCAAATTTCGGTCAAACGCGTTTATACGTCAATTGTTTGTTTAGTAAATAGCCGATTAAATAATTCTGCAACTTATTTAAACATTTGAGAAGTTAAGACGAAATGTGGGCAGAGAGCTCGCACTAAATTTCCTTAGTAAAAAGTCTTAATAAGAAATTTGGGTCTCGCCTATTTCTTCCTCCAATTTTAGACCAATTTAAAAGATATTCCATAAAATGAAAATAAAAGATATATACAATTCCCCTATGTTTTCTTTTTTAATTTATAGTTGACAAATTTGTACAATAAGCTTTTTTGAAGTTTCTAGTGCTTCTAAAGATATCGTCAATAAGGAGGCGAGAGCCAAACCTCGAATTACGACTTTTTACTTAGGATATTCAGTCGGATTTCTGCGACCGCATTTCCTCTTAACAAAATATGAAAATGCACATTTTAACGACGTTTGAAACCATTGGTTATGTTAACTCCATAATACCAACGCCATTAATCAATTGACTCAAAATATAATAAGTACATAATAAGCATCAATAAAAAAAATTCCGGGGATTCACTCCCGTCAACTGTCTACGTATATACCTATCCTGGCTACCCTGCCTGCCCTGCCCACCCTGCCTGCCTGCCTTGCCTACCATGCCTACTCTACCTATCCTGCCTACCCTGTCTACCCTACCCTACCTGCCTACCTTCTAATTTTTATCTATCATCCATAGTTTTCTCAGCGGACTCGAAATAATGAATTAGGAAAAAGGCAACATTTTGCTACCTTGGGTTACATTATCGCAATTTTCATAAGGATCTCATTTTTTTTAAATATGTTATAGCCTATGACACTCAGGAATAATGTAGCTTACTACTGGGGAAAGAATTTTCAAAATCGGTTCATAAGATCCAGAGTTTACCCCTTACAACGTCAGAAACACACAAACTCACAAACTTTACCTCTTTATATTAGTATAGATAAACTATTCATTTCAAATATACCTACTAATTTTAATTCAATTTAGGTGAACGAATTATTATGTAGGTAATAATAGTACATTACATGTCATAAAAATAGAAAACCGTAGGCATAATATTAGGTACATTAAACCAAATAAAACATTGGAAATACAACTGAAATGTTATTATGGAAAAATATTAAGCGCCATTCCTCTGTCCTAGACACTGACTGTATCTAGAATGTTGCTGTGCCCGGCAGGGTCCATAATTGTTTCTGTAACTTATATTTACCACCTGTATGTACATCATGGATGCAATAAATTGAATTTGAATTTTAACTACACATCAAAGAACTGGGCCTTAGTTGACCTAATTTTCTGCTAGAGATTTTCTCATGAAATCTGTGTATGAAATTAATATCTAGGTACCTAGATATCAATTAATTAGTAACAAACATTTTGCTAAGTAACTGTGATTAATTTGGACGATAGTTTGGTAATTACTTACACAAGTTTCGTGTTAATTACTATATTATGTATAGCTTTGATAGTTGCTGAAAGCTGGAGTACCTATGTTATATGTGTTACAGCAGTTATCAGAACTTTACCGCTGAATAATTATATGTAAATGTTAATTCAATTAAGTCATTAAATGTTACTTAATTATAAGTTTATTAATTTCCATGTATTTATTGGCAACTTAGCTTGAGAATACTAGAAAAACTTTTTCTAAAAAAATCGACATCCAAATGAAAATACAATTTTGGAAGTCGGTGTTTCCGTTTCTCCGTTTTTGACGCCGACTGCCGAAATTGAAGTTATTTTTATCTTTGTAGTGTTTTTATTTGGAAGTTGGTTGTATTTTTTGGTAAAAGGTTTTTTATCACTTTTTTGTTGTGGTACCTAGTGGACAAGTTCTATTGTAATGTACAATAAAACGACAGGCGATTGCAGAAATCCGGAGAGATTTGCCGTCATTTATTGAAGAGTTCTGTTATATATCTATGAAGTTGTTCATTAGACCTTCACCAAATTAGAATGGGACCAATTCGGGAACTTCCATGGTGAATTTCCAAAATCGGTCCTCAGTTGGTTGAGAAATCGGTGAACATATATATACGGTCGAACATAGAATCTCCTCCTTTTTGGAAAGTCCGTTAAAATTAACTATCGTTTATACAATTATTAAATTAGGTACATTGGTTTTTAAGTTCAAAAACGAGCACAGCGTATTTT
The DNA here is from genome assembly GCA_964057195.1 of Orthosia cruda. Lineage (NCBI taxonomy): Eukaryota > Metazoa > Arthropoda > Insecta > Lepidoptera > Noctuidae > Orthosia > Orthosia cruda. Next base: position 21,444,153 of record OZ059845.1, read on the forward strand.
TCAGATATCTTTTAAGAACGCGTCTTGATTAAAAGGTTGAAGAAGAAAGAAGTATTAAAATGAGTTCCAAGTATTTAAATGATTTATTTGTTATTTACAGTAACTACGTGCAAGTGCAACAGCTTGCCCACGACGGACATGAGGTAATTCAGAAATATACTTAAAATAAACTATTTATAACACCCCTTGTTTAATTGTTGATGAAAATGTGATACTGTAATATATTAAGGGTGGAAACATCGTTCGTATCGGGGACTCGGGGTTCAAAGATCGGGTTGAGCTACCGAGAGATATCATATGGATCCTTGGCATTATAAATTGAGACGTGTAATATAAATGTACTCTCCACCTCAACCAGTTTTCACTTTTCATACAGAGTGCATTGTTAATTCCATTACAACAATAACAACAACAATGCACTTTGTTTTTGGATCCTATGTTGGCCTAGTGGGTTAGTGTAGTATATGGTTTCAAAATATTGCCAGGCCAGCTTGTTGTAATAGTGTTGTTACTACTGAGGTGAACTTCCTTATGTACTCTTCTATATTTTTCTTTCCCTATACGTATCGTTGGTGCGTTTTCAAACATCAATTCTTATCCAAACCAAATACCCTCGGAACAAATCTCAATAAACCATACAACGGCAATCTCTGAGACAAAATATTCGACAGATCATTCCAGTCTCACCACTATCAGCAGAAACGATCTAAAAAACAATGCTTTCTTCTCAGATAGCTACAGGCACAGTGTCGCAGAAGCAAGGTCTCCAAGACAAAGGCTACGAAGAATGGGTCGGCGAGATGATCGGCATGCGCGAGATTATCGGCAAGTTCGCCAACGTGTCTCGCTCGGAGATTGTCGGCGCGAGGGCACCGTTCTTGAAGCCTGGGAGGAACACGCAGTTTAAGGTATTTATGAGTATTTTGTCCTTTATTCATTCAATTTCTTATTATCTACATTTTTAAATATTTTTATAAAATAAATTTAAAAAAAAACATTAAAAAAAAATAGAGGCCCACCGGTATCGAAAATTTCAACTATCTAGCTGTCATGGTTCATGAGATACAGCCTAGTGAGAGACGGGCAGACAGACAGACGGATCGTGGAGTCTTAGTAATAGGGTCCCGTTTTTACCCTTTGGGTACGGAACCCTAAAAACGTAGGATGCTTTTTATCTCGGCTAGGTAGGCAGTTCCTTTGGGTACAGAATAAAATATGAAGCTGAATAAATTCTCTTTGTGACATAGCTCACAAACATCAATACATAATTTTTTGTTCAAGTAGGAGTAAACATTTTAGAACTACTGTAAAGGGCGTGTGGGCAAAATAAACTTATACCAAAAGAATGAGCTGTAAACAGTATTGAATATTTTCCACGAAATAAAAGTACAATTCCTATAAGTACAACATTACGAAATTATTGTGTGCCCGTGTATTTCAAACGCCATATTATTCTGCCATCTTATTTCTGCCGAATTTCTCTAACATTCTTTTGTCTCCAAATTGGCGCACATCGAATATCAGGTAGCTTATTAGGGTAATAATTTGACAGTCATTCGATATACTACAAGTATACTACGTACGTCGCAATAGGTACGTCGGTACACTTAGTGTCAATATTTCGGCGGTGCGTCTATTCGTTACCTGACAATTATGGCCGTCACGTCGGCAATACAAAGTGGCATTCGTAGAGATTTTTTTTGCAGTGCGTCGTCATCAGGGAGCTCCGTCAGTTGTCAAACAAGCCGGCACGCTCTAGTATCGACATTTTAATAGGCACAGATCAACGAACGTATCTAAATAAAACTGATTGAAGTACACTTTGTATGGGATTTGTTGTGCGAGATAACGGTTGGAGCGTACGATTAAATTACACGTAGAGAAATATAAATATTTTGAACGAATGTAAACATGGTCATTGTACATAGACACGCAGATGTAACAAATTGTGAACGCAAACGGTTTTTTTTGGGAAAAAACACACTGCACATGTTGTTTCAATGACAAAACCAAACACAAAAGAAACGTAGTTATTGAAACAATTTAATTGACGAACAGAAAATCGGCAGTAAAGTTTCTCTTATAAAAATAAGTATTAGAAAATGGAGGATCTTTTTAGTATTCAGGGCGTTTTTCAACACTTGATTTCCTAAAAAAATACAAACGACTTCCAAATAATAACACTACAAAGTGAAAAATAACTTCAATTTCGGCAGTCAGTGTTCCTGTTTTCGTTTCTTCGTTTATTGACAGCGACTTCCGAAATTGAAGTTATTTTTCACTTTGTAGTGTTTTTATTTGGAAGTCAGTTGTATTTTTTGTAAAAACGTTTTTTTTATTTTTCGCTTTTTAGGTGTGGTACATAATGAACTAGTTCTATAGGCTAGGTACCTATAATGCCCAAAGTGAAGCTAGAATTGATTAACCTAATAACATGAAACTTAAACAAAACCGGTGGAATGAGAGTATACCAGGGTGAACTGTTCACACCTGCGTACCCCTTTAGAGCGTACTAGTGTGATGTTATGTTATGAAATGGTGTAAACAATAAACAGACATGCGATTGCAGCTTCTGTGTTTTGCTGTCATTTATTTAAGAGTTCTGATGTATATCTCCAAAGTTCTTCATCAGATCTTGATGAAATTTAAAATGGGACCACATGATAAGCACCAGCTATCAAATAAAAAAATCATCGAAATCGGTTCACCCAGTAAAAAGTTCTGAGGTAACAAAAAAAAAAAGTCGAATTGATAACCTCCTCTTTTTTGGAAAGTCGGTTAAAAAGAAACCCAACATTGGAGCAGCACTTCTCGATTCATGTCCGAATGAAACCGACAAAGTGTATAAAAACTTATTGACACATAACCTCTTTGTTCTCAGGGAGACTTCGGCTACATCTACGACAGCTCGGTGGGCGTGCCTCCCCTGCCGATCCCCGTGTGGCCTTATACTCTCGACTACAAGATCGCGCACGAGTGCAAGTCAGGCACTTGTCCCACCAAGTCGTTCCCAGGTGAGTGCCGTAACTTAGTGCTCGATAAACTAGCTAAGGAGAGAAAAGATTTGTTAGGAACCGCAGCGGGGAGGAAATTATAGACAAATGATGCCTTTTGTGTTTGCTAGAATTCTAGATTCTTCACTAACTTTGGAGTCTGGGGAAATCGCAGGTATTGTTAATTTTATGCAGAGCGGCGAAAAGTAATTTGCACCCTTTTGAATTTCAAGTGTGTGTGTGTTCACATAGAATTTGTGAAATGTTTTCCACCTAGGTTTTCCCGTGTAAAACCAATATGATCACCGCCACCACGTTCCCGCATCGCGTGCGGTGTAGCGTTAGATAGAACGAGGTGCTTACACATTTCCTATACAAACGCCAAGTTGCTAGCTCCACGCGGTCGAAACAATGCACTCACCAATTTTAATTAGAACCAACCGAAACTATGCCATTAGAACTTTTTTGGTGAAAAACAATTTCAGGATAGAATAAAACATTGTAATTTTTCCAAACAGTTGTTTCCTCGTATGCATGCTGTAGCTATAAGTATGCTAGTATTATATTATCTGTGCTATACGTAAGAATAAAGTACACAGACTCTGTTTGCACGTGCCTCTGTCAACATTTTTTGAACTGCGCTGTATTTAAAGATCGTCAGAGAATACACAACATACCCATATTTGATTTAAATAAAAGCATTTCTATAAAGAGGTTATTTGTTCGCAGGGCTGTGGGAGGTGCCGTTCAACGCTCACTATGTGGAGACGTACGAGGCCGGACACTGCCCCTATCTCGATCAGTGTGTGCTACATAATCACGATTCGGATGAGGTGAGTACACATGGCTTTGTTTTTGTGTTGGTGGAAATAGGTTTATCGTTTGTAGGCATTAATATCGTTCATTGTAGGATGATTGTATTGACTCAACGTAAACATTATTGGTAAATGTATCAGAGGATATATGCTTCCAGCCGACGGCACGAACTATTTTGTGCGCGAGGTTAAAATGCATGCTATCTCATCCGACAACATGTGCGAAAGAGATAAATGCTGTGTAGAGCAGTAAGAAGCTAGTTCGCGTACGAATTAGCACTTTTGCAAATTTGTATCAATATGGATGATGATTTAAGACGAAAACGAGCGCGCACAATTTTATAAACAGACCTTTGGGAGTCTAGATTTCATGAAAAAACGACTAAATGTATATTTTCAAAATAAAATGATTTGCATTGTTGAATTACTAATCGATCCCTGTATGGAGCCCGTTTTGAAATTTTCCTTCTTCTTATGGTATTTATTTTCGACCAAAGATGCGTTACAATTAGTGTTGCAATATGGAACTTTCGACGCTCATAACTTTCCAATTTTTTTTTTTTTTCTTTTTTATATCGTCAAACAGCGGAATAATCGCTAGACTACGTTTGTATGGAAGAATGATTGACTAGTGTAACCTTAAGGCTAAAATGATTTTAGAAAGTTGATAGCAATCAAATCAATATATTGAATAAACCGTTTTTATAGAAATTATTCGAGTAAAAATCATCCATATACATTCCTAAGGCTGAATTTCTCACCTCCAAATTATCGCAGAATTAATGTGACAAATTGTCAAGCAAGCGTTATATGCTGTGATTGGCTGTTGAAAATTCATTCAAGCAATCACAGCCGATAACGCATGCTTTACAATTTGTCACATTAATTCTTAGATAATTTAGAGGTGAGCAACGCGGCCTAATCCTCATAAACCGCTTATAAATGAATTGACTTGGACCTAAATGCTTATTCACGTAATGATTGCCGATTCACATTATACGTATAATAGTAACTTTTATGGTAAATACAGATGATATAAGGCATATAAACATTTGCATAATTATGTAAAAATTAAGCATATAAACAGACTAGCTTACGTGCATTTCCATTTTTATAACTTATTTTATATATGCACGCATGTTTCTATTGATTCACTCAGTAATTTTGGTAAAATCTTAATTGTCACAACTAAATTAGTGAATACATTTGACGAGTATGTGTTTTAAATAGTTTTCAAACAATTTTGGCTAGCATGAGCCACCGGAACGGTTTGGAGAAGGCTTTCACCGCAAAAAGCGGCCCTTACGCCTAACAATTCTAACCTTATATAAGTACAAAACTAACAAATAAATGAATAAGTACACATCACAAGTAAAGGGTCAACATCAATCTGCCAAGCCTTTTCCCAAGTTTATTGGGGTCGGCTTCAAGTCTAACCGGATTCAGCTAAGTACCAGTGTTTTATATGGAGCGACTGCCTATCTGACCTCCACAACAATACAAACACGATACCTCATGGCTTGACTGGTGTCAGATGTAAGGCTTCTGACTACCCGTGACAACTGTCAAAGATCTTCAAATGACAGCCGGGACCAACAGCTTAACATGCTTTTCGAGGCACGGAGGAACTCGGTATGTTGAAATGGTCACCCATCCACGGACCGACCTCGTCAAGCGTTGCTTAAGCTTGATAATTGACCAGTGCGGCTGTTATTATTTGGCCACGAGCTCCTAAGTAAAGGGAAGTACGAACTATTTTTGTAAAAAGAGTTTTAACCGTCTCTGAGCCATCCAGGGATTAATAGGTAGGGGCGAACCGAGCTGGGCCTCAGGAATGCTGCAATATTTCCCCGTGTCGTCTTACAGTGGTGATTGTGTTGTCACTACAGATGCTGCAGGCGCACATCTTATTTTCAGATTGAACTGATTGATTGATGTGTTCACATCTTTTCTTTCTACATTACCATCATCAACATTTCTTGTCCTTATCTTGTTCAAGCTTATGTTTTCTTCATCCTTTTTAACAGATCTAAAACAGACTTCTGTTTGCTTTTGAACCGTATTAACTTTGCTCTTTGATTTGTACCTACAGAGCTGAAGCTTCGATATTTTAAATTGTGAAAAAAAAAATACGTAAAAATGTTATGCTTTCATGCATTTTTTGAAACGTATTCATATTTTGTAGAATATGCAAATAGCGTTTATTTCCTAAATAGTGGAAGAGAAACCAAGCATTTTGAACAAGCTAGTATTTTCTAGAAATAGCTTTCTCCAATATGTGGTAGAAAATAGCATTTTAAATAACGTTAGTAAAGGTAAGCAAATGTTTGTAGTTGTGTATAGTTGAATCGAGAAGTGGAGCGGAAGGCGGCCGAGAATAATTCCATATACGCACGTACGCGGTCCAGTATATCTCACGTTTTAATTTTATAACTAAAACCCGACTAAACAAGTATAAAAAGTTTGTAATACTCTGTTTGTATCAGTTTATATTATCTAGTTACCCTGTTCTTGACTTATAGACCCACTCGACCGGTCCGGTGATATGTTTTATGTAGATGACCGTATTACGGCTTTGATATCTTTTTTAACTCGCCAGATAAAAGGAAACGCGTTGGAAGTTTAATATGTTTGATGTCAGACACATACATAATTTATTATATAGTTTTGTGCTAGTTTCATAACTCATCAACGAGGTTCTCGTTTTAATTCGGTTGTCTTTGATTAAACACTTCTTTGCGCGAACTCCTAGAGACACGGAGTCAACACTTTTGAGCACGAAATATGAAAATAAATATTGGGATTGAACCACAGCAACCTGTTAATTAAACAGCGTTATTTGGTTTCGTTATTGTTTGTTCAAAATGGTTATAGCTTCGTTTGTAAAAACTGTGGTGTTATTTGAAGCACTTTGCTCTTTCGCTCACCAATATTCGTGCCAGTGTTAATTTTACACAGCGTTTGAATTTTGAAATGCAATTACGGGTTGCACTTTGTACTTCCCAATCAAAGTTTTATGAATGAACAAAGACAATTGTAATGCTTTGCTTAAATATTGATAAAACTTTGTTGGTTTAATCAATGATTTTACACATAATCTTATCTCAATTTATTTTGAGTTGGCACAACATGTATTGTCATCTTCTTCCATACTTCTTTAGATATTAAGTAGTCGTCAACTTAGTATAATAGTCAGCTCCAGCTATGTCCTCTTTCCTCCGGCCAGTCATCGTTTTTTTGGTCTTCCTCCTGCCTTATAGCCATCAACATTCATACTTACTTTCTTCACGACACTTTCTTATAGTATATTTATGACCTTATCCGTCCCAGATAAAAATACGATATACATATATTTGTCACATCAAGGGTGGTCGATAGATGCAAAACATCGGGAAGTCAGGATGTATTCGCTTAGGTTAAGACAGCGTGTGTGGGCAGGTCGGAGGGTACAATCATGAAAATGAAATCACACAAGTTATTCAATACACTAGGTTTATTCAAATAGTCACAACTCACAGTTACAATCTTGCTTACTAATATTACGGATCGATACTGATTCTACGACATCTTAGCTCTAAGGCGGTCAGTATTCAACTGCCATATTCTGCTGACCCCACCACGCAAGTGGCTAGAAAAAGCGCGCCAATGCGTAGTTGTTCTTGATTTGCCGCCAGGGGCGTGCTTGTGATTTGTTTTGACGTCCGTACTATTGACTAAACCCGAAATATTTTGTTTTTTTTTTGCCAACGCTGTCCCATTGCTTATCAATAAATCTATCCCAAATCCACGTATTCTCGTTACATCTTCCTGGGTCAGCCTCGATGGCACCATCGGTCCTCAAGCCCCTACTTTGTGGAGACTTATCAAGCAGTCACACGCAGTGTGATATTATGTTATTTTTTACATTGTCATTAATAACATCCCACATTGCAGGTCCTGGAATGGCTACAAGAAGACTTCAGCCGGTACTATGAACAGAACCGTGCCCCATACATGATGCCCTTCCACACAATCTGGTTCCAGATCAAGGAGTTGGAGCGAGGACTCCACAAGTTCCTGCAGTGGGCTTCCAACCAGTGAGTATTCTTCAACGTTTAGGTTTAGAGTACTAGCTAGTCTTAATTTTTAAGTCTCCTACACGGTATGTATATCACCAGTAACATCAACCGTAGGGCCAAGAGAAAGTTTAATTCTTAGCTCAATTGTCAAAAAGTTCAAAATGTATGGAATTGATTGCTTGCGCTTCTGAAACGTGTCGTGGGCAAGGGCGTCAAGTTGATATATGGAGGACTAGCGTCTGCCAGCGGCTTCGCCCGTGCGAAATAGGTTTTCTTATCCCAAGAGTTTACATTTCACTGGGATAAAAAATAACCTATGTGCCATTCCAGACTATGATCTATCTCTGTGCCAAATTTCATCCAGATCTTTTCAGCTGTTTGAGCGTGCGTGAAGACTTTACAAACATACTTACACACTCACAAACTTTCACCTTAATAATATTAGTAGGATAAGATGGGAAACATAAACCTCAGGAACTACTGGTTGAAATTGAATAAATATTTTTGTGTTGGATAGACCATTTATCGAGGAAGGCTATATAACATCACGCTACGACCAATAGGACCGGAGCATAAATGAAATATTTTGCAAAAACGGGAAATATTATTCCTTTTTGAGAGCTTGCGTTGCGTGCGCTGCGTAAACGGTCAAAGTTACGCAACAATCATGTATGTAGGACAGGTAGGGTAGGGTAGATGGGTAGGTAGGTAGCCAGTTGACGGGAGCGAAGCCGCGTGGGACAGCTAGTAATATATATATCGATGATAGGGACGTTATCTATTATTCTTTTTTTTTAGTTGAATTATGTTGTACATGATAATAAAAACAAAACCAAGAAATATTGTAATTCAATGCTTGAGATCACTTTGCTGTTAGAATGAAAAAATAAACCCGTCAATAGTTGTACTAAAACATATCAACATCGTCTTATCGAATATACTAAGAATACGGAACCATAAACGTCGAGATCTTTATTTTGTACCCAATCGGCAATATTTTAGTCTTTTGTAAGGTCCATTTAACATTTACATAATAAAATTTAATTTAAGACAAATTATTGTTTATCCTGCTTACGTATTTACTTAACTTTCATTTTATCCAGTATTCGAAGCCAAGGCAGACGTAATATTTCGGATTGCTTTGGACTTGAATAATTGGTTTGAAACGAAACGAAGATGGAACGAGTTACTGGCAAGATATATGTGCTGGAATTTTAAGTGAGTGGAAGCAGAATTAGTGAATGTAGGGTGAGCAGAGCTCCTAACATGGTTTTGCAAAGTTTGCACAGTAGCTTATAGGTTTTTTTATAGTTTATAGGCTCGTGCTTGACCACAATCTCACCTGATGAAGCACGCTTGCCTAGAAATAACCTATTCCTTTTTGACTTAAATACCCCTAGATTATAACTGTCGGGAAACACAGACTCAGGCAAGGAATTTCACTCTTGAGCCACATAATAAAATTGTTTCCAAAACGATTTGTGCGTATGGGTAGAATGTACACAATGTACCGATGGCGTATCGTCGTACGTTTCGTAGTCCGATGATGGAATTAGATCGTGGAATTCCATCGCACACTCTCCGAAATGTAACCGAAAAATAACTGACAAGCTGGCAACTCGGCAAGATGTTCAAGGCTTTGACTGGAGCAGTGCCTTATTGCCGATGAGCCTCTTGACCAGCTTTTAAATCGACTCTAATGCATCTAGCTGGTATTTGGCAGATCCGTCCCAGTGATGAGAATCGCATTTGCGCTTGATATAAGTTGAGCAACTGTTCCGGCGTGAAGTACTTTCGCACCTTTGCAAGGATCCCTATCTTTTTGGCAGCATCTGAGCTTTTGCCTCAATGTATGGCCAAAATTGAGAGTCGATGTCAATGTAACGCCTATTAAAAATTAACACAACATAACATCTCACCTGTGTTTTCCCAAAGATTAGGCAGAAGTATGCTTAAAGCATAAGCCAATATTTCCCCAGTTATGATTAACATCAGTCCATCAAATTGAAAGTTATCATTGTATAATATTCTAGCTGTCCCACGCGGTTTCGCTCCCGTCAACCGGCTAACTACCTACCCATCTACCCTACCTACCCTACCCTACATACGTGTTCGTTGCGTAACTTAAACCGTTTACGCAGCGCACGCAACGGAAGCTCTCGTAAAGGAATAATTTTTCCCGCTTTTGCAACATTTTTCATTTATACTCCGCTCCTATTGGTCGTAGCGTGATGTTATACCTTAGCCTATAACCTTCCTCGATAAATGGAATACCCAACACAAAAGGAATTTTTGAATTGCAACCAGTAGTACCTGAGATTAACGCGTTCAAACAAACTCTTCAGCTTTTTAATATTAGTATATATATATATACAGTACCTATAGATTATGGCTCTTAATTTTGGTACAATAGTCTTGACTTACTTATCTAATCTGATCTTGAATTGATAAAATTTACCTGGTAAGTGGCGTAGCAGTGTAAATTTGTAGAAACAAAAAGTCGGTTAAAAAATATACCAGTTTTTTTTTGCCTAAAAAACTGCTCAAAGCAAGTTTAACATGACAGTACTTCCGGCTTTTGATAATAAAAATACAGCTATGCTATTCCAAATAGTGGTTTTTATTTTAGTGTTTGAATATCAAACGTCGTTCTTTATTCATTTTGTAGAAGGATGTGGGTAATAAAACAATGTTTTATTTGTGTCCTAGAACAATGAACGGACAATGTATGAACTGTTTAATGCTTACTCAAGTGGTGCAGAAGTAACTAAACGCAATAATGTATGGGTTCAACAATTTAACCCTGTCTTCATAAAATCTTATCTTTTTTACAAGCTTTTATTTAACTTGCAATGTATGTATGTATGTAGGTATGTTCTTGCAACTGAATTTTGAAGCAGTCCTCCACCGATTAAGATAAAATTTAGCAAATACGTTCAGTTTAGATGACAATGTATAGTTAGCTTATTTCAAAATCCAATATGGCGGACCGCCCAAAATGGCGGATAAGTTATTTTTGTGCATTGCCATGATAATTGGGTTTGCTGAGTAGAATAAGAAAAAAACTTCTTCAATAAAAAAAAAATCAATAAAAAAAAAATCTTACTGGGTTAACTTCCCTCCTCCGAGCACGCCTGCTCTTGACAATCTCCACTCAAGCCAGCCAATTAGGGCAAGAGAGAGGTGGGAGCTAATAAAGGCAATCCTATATAGGTATAAGCAACAAGCCCTCGGCGATCAGGTCCGTGGGATCGCCACCGCCCACCAGCTCGCCACAAGCTGCCCTGCGGATTGTATCTCTCTTAGTCCGGCCTCTCACCCTAGGCATGTTGCGGCAAAGCAGAATCTACCGACACAAATCTAGAGATCATTGAAGCGCGCAAGCCCTTCACGATGTCAACGTAAAGATACTGCGGTGGGGTCGTTAATTATATTATTTTAGAATGAATATAGAGCAACTTGTAATCTGTTAATCAAAGCAAATCACAGCTGCAGCAGGACGTGACTTTAATAACAAAAAAAAAACATCTAAGCCAAAAATCCGTTAACGCATTTTCTGCGACAGCTATAACACTAAAGTTATGTTATTCGTTCATTTTACGGCTTAACGGAGCACCACGTAGGGATGATCTTGCTTACTTTGTTACGAGACTTTAAATTTTAAAAGTTTTTTATAACGGTGTCAGGGTTCCCTCTATTACCGGCTCAGCTTCACTCAGGTTTCAGGAGCGAAGGGGAAAGATGTCATTTTGTAACATCGTTGTGTTGAATAATTCTGATAGATTCACGAGAGCTGGTGTGCCTCAAGAAAAATGTTGTTGGAAAAGCTTCATTTATTTCTGAAATTTAAAATCGAGCTTTATTATTCTGGGATATTGCGAATAGCAAATGTGGCAGGAAGATAAATATTCCTATATTTGAGCATACCACACCTGAATTTATAACATCTAATGCTATTTTAACAACAAACAAAGGCAAGTCGTATGCAGTATGGGCAGTCGGCGCTCTCTGCCCATATTTACTCTTAACAAGAAATATCTTTAATGTGGCTTTAGAAAGCCAACGACAATTCGGAATACTCCTGAATAGATTATACACAGACATTTTGTATATATTTCGTTTTGTAAGTAATTAGGACATAGTGACTAGTCGTCGCAATTTATTATTTTATAATAATTATGATTTGAGACTTCCTAGTACTTTGTAACGAGACAACTCGAACAATTTATTTAATGATTTTTAAGATATAAAATTTCGTATAATTATTATTGAACAGTTGCCATTTTTTTACAAAAATACTCCTTTTAACAATCACAATGTCGAGGAAACGTAGGTAGAGTTGTTAAAAAGCTGGCTGGAGTGGCTTAAAATTATAAATTCAGACGTTATTTTGAAAATTAAAATAAATTAGAAGCGTTAGTTTTAATATCAACATGTTGATCATATTATGAGTTTTCAGTTTGGTTTTGAACTTTATTATAGTTCTCGATGTTGTTAAACAAATACCTCGACATACTCCTAGCTTGTTAATACATATGAATATATATCTCTGAACAACTTTGGTGCTTTGTATTAAATGATAAGTGGAATAACTGTTGTCATTGTTAACGAATAAATATAAATATTTTTTATAAAGGTCTGTTTATTTATTACCTGACAAAAGAAAATCACCGTGTTTTGAAAGCCCTTTGTGCTGTTTGTGGCAGGAAAATTTAAAATATATCCAAAGGAAAAGGGTTAAATGAAATATTACAAAGTTAACACATCTCAAAAAACAGACTTACTGATAATTATAAAACAATTTATTAAAATAACGAGTTCAAATGGATGTTATAAAAATAGAAGTAAAGGCTACACACCCCCATACTCTAACAATATACTCTAGTAGTCTAAAGCCTATTTAACACAAAACATTCATGTGCGCTGTGGCATAAGTTGCAGTGCAACTATGAAATAATATGCAAGACGACTATTTCAGTGCGTTTGCACGTCAGTAGCAGATAGCGGACGTCAGCGCAACGCTGTGCGCTGTAACATACGTACCTATGTATGTTGCTGTAGCGCTGCGCACGTGTTGTATTTAGTGTAACCAAGCTTTAAGCGAGACCACAAGGTGAGTGTTACCGCAGTTTATTCACTAGCGATGCCTTTGTAGGCAGTGTTTAGAATGTAGTTAAGTATGTAGAGTGTATACGCTAATTAAATCTCTGTAGTACCGTACTTGTAGAACCTGCATGTCCTAGAACCAAAAATTGACATGTGATATCCACCAACCCGCAAGGCAAATTACGGCCCATTCCCTCTCTCTGAGAGGAGGCCTGTGTCCCAGCAGTGGGAACATTAAAAGGCTGATAATGATGAGTCATTACTGATTTGCAATATCTTTGCAGTTGAGCTAGTAGTGCTAGACGGTATAGAGACAGTATGAAAATCTAGATATAATGAATTAATTTTAACAATGAGTTCACAAACACATATAAAGCCAAGGAGGATAAACTCCAAATTGTCGGGAATTGTAAGAATACGCAAACTTGTCAGTATTTAGAATTTCACGTGCCACCAACACGCGGCAGCTTAAAAGACAATTCGTATTTAGCCTTATAAACAGCTTCGTGGTCTATACATTACTTAATAAAAGTACCCAAAAGGTGCATATTTTTATAACGACGGCTGGCATTTCGCGTCTCCGACCCGACGGCAGATTTAATTTGAGATTGCGCTGCAAATGGTTGCTCGGGAACTTTCTCCATATTCACATGCATTAGCTCCTATTAAAGCGAGTTTTTGTTATATACATTATGAATGTGTCCCACCCCATCCCCAATGTCTTTCTCATAGAATCAATATATTCTTAGTTACCAGTTTAAGACGATAGATAAGGTTGCCGCAACTTTGTCAGCCTTTAAAATGTAATTTGTAAAGTTGAGAAATAGACGTATCGTATCTTGTGTCATTCACACGTAATTTGAGGACGTGTTTTGGGATTTAGTCGGTAGTATATGTTGAAGTTTCGCATCGTTTTAGGGTATTTTAAGAGGGAGTGACCACATGTGTAGAATGTTGAAAGGATGATAAACTACTTCCAAGAATTGGCCAGTATTATGAAAAAAAGACGGTTTACTTACCACATCGGTTTTTTTGAGGTAGTTACATATAAGCAAATTTTGATTTAACTTAATTGATTTGTCAATTTTTTTTTTATCATACAGTCTTTTTTCGTATTCTTCTCAGCAAACTATTTCATTTGATACCCATATCATGGCAGTGCACAAAACATAACTAGACCGTCATCTTGGACTACCTACCCTACCTACCCTACCTACCCTACCTACCCTACCTACCCTACCTACCCTACCTACCCTACCTACCCTACCTACCCTACCTACCCTACCTACCCTACCTACCCTACCTACCCTACCTACCCTACCTACCCTACCTACCCTACCTACCCTACCTACCCTACCTACCCTACCTACCCTACCTACCCTACCTACCCTACCTACCCTACCTACCCTACCTACCCTACCTACCCTACCTACCCTACCTACCCTACCTACCCTACCTACCCTACCTACCCTACCTACCCTACCTACCCTACCTACCCTACCTACCCTACCTACCCTACCTACCCTACCTACCCTACCTACCCTACCTACCCTACCTACCCTACCTACCCTACCTACCCTACCTACCCTACCTACCCTACCTACCCTACCTACCCTACCTACCCTACCTACCCTACCTACCCTACCTACCCTACCTACCCTACCTACCCTACCTACCCTACCTACCCTACCTACCCTACCTACCCTACCTACCCTACCTACCCTACCTACCCTACCTACCCGTTGTCTTGACGGTTGGGGGGGCTTTTACCTGCTCAAGTTCCTTCACTAACTGGTACAGCCGGTCTGCCTGCGCCTTGACCTCCGCCCTAATGTCGTTTCTTGTTGTTTTGGAGGTTGTCATTAGGGACCCAAGTCCAGGAGGAGCCAAGGGCTGAGCAAGTCCCGCCCCCGTGCTCAGAAGCTATCCGTGAGGTCGAGACCAACTCCCTCAGGCGAGCTCTAGAAGAGCATAGCCGAAACCTGGCCGAGAACAGCCTAAAAATGGACAGGCTGAAAGAGGCGCTACAAGCTAGCCGAGACCAGATGATCTCGTATGCTAGCGTGGCGGCAAGTCGGCCGTCCAATCAGGTTCCGAAACAGACTACACTACATTCCATCGTAGTGTCGGCCAGGGATGAGAAGGAAACGGGGGAGCAAGTCCTGGACCGACTTCGGAAGGTCGTAAATGCCAAGGAAGGGGGTATAGCGGTAGAGAAAGTGAGGAAAGCGAAAGATAGAAAAGTAATTGTAGGCTGTAGCACAGAAGAGGATAGGGAAAAGTTGAAGGAAAAGATTAGGAGGGCACCCGAGCTGGAAGCCCAGAACATAAAAAACAAAAACCCACAGGTTGTGTTGCGCGGCGTTATGCAGTACAACACAAACGAGGATATACTAAAGGCACTCAAAAACCAAAACGCCGCCATCTTTCGAGATCTTAAAGATGAGCAGGCGAAAATGGATATACTATACAGAAAGCGAGCCAGGAACCCGCACATGTGTCACGTAGTGATGAGGGTCGCCACAGAGGTTTGGCGGCGCATGCTCGAGGTCGGATCGGTGCATGTGGAGTTTACGCGGGTGACGGTCGAGGACCAATCCCCGCTTGTCCAGTGCTCGCTCTGCCTCGGGTATGGGCATAGCCGACGCCTTTGCACGGAGTCTGTGCCAAAGTGCAGCCACTGTGGCGGTCCCCACATGAGGACGGAGTGCGCGGACTGGGCCGCTGGCCTACCTCCAAAGTGCTGCAATTGCGTGCGCGCCAAGACTGACAGCACAGACCATCATGCTTTCAGCTCGGAGTGCGTAGTTAGGAAAAGGTGGGATGCAATAGCCCGATCAGTAATAGCGTATTGCTAAGGGCAACACGGAGACTCCTGCCCAACAAAACGCAAGACCATACCGTGTGGCCCAAGCAAACCTACAACGTAAGGACCTGGCAACGACCGAACTCTTTTTAGAGGCCAGTAAAAGGAAGATCGCATGGGCACTTATCCAGGAGCCGTACGTGGGAGGGGCGCGAGGTATGAAGAGCTACCGAGGTTCGCGAATCTACCAGTGCGAGGTTGATGGAAGCGGGAGGGTAAAGGCGGCAATTGCCGTCTTTGACGATGACCTTGATGTCATTCCCTACCCGAAACTCACCACAAACAACATCGTTGTGGTGGGGATCCGGACCAAAGCCTGGGAGATCGCAGTAGTTTCTTACTACTTCGAGCCAGACCAACCCATAGGGCCATACCTGGACCAGTTGACCCAGATCAAATCGGAAGTGGCCACCGGTAGATTGCTTATTGGTGGCGACGCTAACGCTAAGAGTCCTTGGTGGGGCAGCATCGTCGAAGAGTCCAAGGGCGAGGAAATGTCCGGAACCCTGGAGGACTTAGAGCTTCAGGTGCTGAACACTGGTGACGCTCCCACATTTGACACTGTCCGAGGTGGTCGAGTGTATAAAAGCCACGTGGACGTCACGGCATGCTCGCTCGACCTTTTTGACCTGGTGGACGGCTGGCGGGTCGACACAGGAGCAACATCCTCGGACCATAACACAATATTTTTCGAAATTAAAGTTAAAAGGGATAAAGGGGTAAATATCACCAGGACGACCAGGAAATTTAACACAAGAAAGGCGGACTGGGATACATTTAAAGATAAATTAGGGGCAATTAAAATTGAAAATAATATAAATTTGAATAGTATAAGGGGAATAACTAGTAAAGTAGATTTAGAAGAATTAATTGTAAATTACAGAGATAGTATTTTAAAAGCATGCGAAGATTCTATTCCCAAGACTAGTATTAAAAGTAAAATCACTTGTCCGTGGTGGTCCGAGGAGCTCACTGTGAAGAAGAAGGAGTTTACCAGACTTAAGAACCGCATCCGCAATGCCGCGCCGGTCCGGCGAGCGATGGTCGTAGACGAGTACCTGAAGGCCAAAGAAGAGTACGAGATGCTAGCGAAGAGCGCCCAATTCGCAAGTTGGAAGGAGTTCTGCCGGAAACAGGATCGGGAAGGGGTCTGGGAGGGAATCTTCAGGGTGATTGGTAGGACCGCCAGAAGACAGGAGGAACTGACCCTACGCAGCGATGGTGTATTCCTCAACCCAAGTGAATCGGCCGCCCTACTCGCAGATACGTTCTACCCCGAAGACAGAGTAGACCAGGACAACGCTGAGCACAGGCGAATAAGAGAAGCGGCCAGTCGAGTAAATGAGTGGGTTCATGATGAATATCATGATCCACCATTTACCTCGCTGGAGCTGAAGACCGCCGTGGCAGGTTTCAATCCCAAAAAGGCACCAGGAGGGGATGGACTGACGTCTGATATCTGCAGTCGAGCGATCCACCAGGACCCGGATGCGTTCCTTGCCCTCTACAATAAGTGCCTTGAATTGGCACACTTCCCGAACATCTGGAAGGAGGCTACAGTCGTGGTCCTCAGAAAACTGGGCAAGGACGATTACCTAAACCCCAAGGCATACAGACCAATAGGTCTACTGCCGGTTCTGGGGAAGGTCCTGGAGAGGATGGTAGTAGCGCGTTTAAAATGGCAGCTTGTACCGCGGTTTAGTACTCGCCAGTTTGGTTTTATGCCCCAGAGAAGCACTGAGGACGCCCTCTATAAGCTAGTGAAGCACGTACAGGACAAGTTGAGGCTGAAGAAGCTAATTGTCCTGGTGTCGCTGGATATAGAGGGAGCCTTCGATAGTGCTTGGTGGCCAGCCATCAAGGTCAGACTGGCTGAGGAAAAGTGCCCGGTGAACATAAGAAGGCTGCTAGACAGCTACCTCGACAGTAGGAAAGTCAAGGTTCGTTACGCTGGGGTGGAATGCACGCGAGTGACTAGCAAGGGCTGTGTTCAAGGGTCAATAGGTGGCCCCATTCTGTGGAATCTCATTCTAGACCCACTATTGCAGGAATTGGAACAGCGCGGTATCTTCGTGCAGGCGTTCGCTGATGATATCGTCTTGGTTCTGGATGGGGACTCAGCGACTGAAGTTTCAACATCTGCCAATGCAGCCCTCGCCCATGTTCAGAGTTGGGGCGTCAAGAACAAGCTGAGGTTCGCACCGCACAAAACCTGTGCGATGGTCGTAACCAACAAGCGCAAGTATGATACCCCAAGGCTGAGCATGGCCGGGGTCGACATTGATATGGTTAAGAAGATGAAGTTGTTGGGTCTAACCATAGACGAGAAGCTCACCTTCAATGAGCACACCGCGAACGTCTGCAGGCGGGCAGCTAACATTTATAAGCAGCTGTCCCGCGCCGCTAAAGTGAGTTGGGGATTAGACGCACAGATCATACACACAATCTACACTGCTATGATTGAGCCCATAATAACGTACGCGGCCGCAGCCTGGGCTCCCGCTACGAAGAAGCTGGGAATACGGAAGAAGCTAGGCTCGGTCCAACGAGGATTCGTCCAGAAGATCTGTAAATCTTACCGTACTGTCTCCCTGAACTCGGCACTGGTATTGTCCGGAATACTACCTCTAGATCTACGCATACAGGAGGCAGCCGCCCTGTATGAAGCGAGGAGAGGGTCATCCCGGTTTGTGCCAGGAGATAGGGAGATCGAAGGTGCGGTAGGGTTTGCAGAGGCTCCTCATCCAGCTACACAGATGCCCCTGGAGTTCATGTGCCTGGCAGACCAACAGTTGCTAGACAGCAACAATGTGCAGACGGTGCGAATCTTCACCGACGGCAGCAAGATTGAGGGGAAGGTCGGAGCCGCATTATCCATATGGGATAATGATGGCGAAGTCCGGAAGCTCAAACTTAGCTTAGCCGCGTACTGCACAGTCTACCAGGCGGAACTCCTGGCCATCTGTAAAGCGACGGACGTGATACTCGCGCGGCAAGAGACGAGCTTTGGTTTGTACAGCGACTCAATGTCAGCATTGGAGACGCTTGCAAACCATGGCTCTCTCCATCCCCTGGCAGTTCACGCGCGCGCCAATTTGGCTCAAGCCCTGGGCCAGAGCAAAGCTGTGTCTTTGTTCTGGATCAAGGCCCACGCGGGCCTGCCGGGAAATGAGCGAGCGGACGAGTTAGCAAAGGAAGCAGCATTGTCGTTACGGAGGAAGCCGGACTACGACCGGTGTCCGGTTTCATTTATCAAGCGACAGATCCGTTTGGAATCGCTTGATGAATGGAATCGAAGATATGTGTCGGGCGAGACGGCCTCTGTGACGAAAATGTTTCTTCCGGATGCAATAGCGGCTTTCCGTATTATAAAACAGGTGCGGCCCACAGGCGTTCTCACGCAAGTTTTGACGGGGCACGGTGGGTTCTCTGAATACTTGAATCGCTTCAAGTGTAAGGAGAGCCCATCGTGCGTCTGCGATCCAGGCGTGGCAGAGACCGTCCAGCACATACTTGTAGATTGCCCGATATTTACCAGGGAACGCTACCAACTCGAATGTGAGCTGGACGGGAGACTGACGAAGGAGAGCCTGCATGGGTTCATGATTAAGCAACACAGGGAAAAGTTCCTGGTGTACTGTGTAAAAGTGGCTTCCACAGTCATTGCACGAAACCGAAGTTGAAGCGGCCCTATGCTTCACCAGTATTATGAGAATATTTTGTAAGAAGCATAGAAATAGCACGCACAAAACTGCAATGACAAAATGTGCACTGGGGTAGTACCTAAGAAAAACAGATTGTCTGTGTGGTGGAAAGCACTATTGTGCTTCTTATCCCTAAATTGTAAGGCATTATTTATACTTTTTGATGTTCCTGTGATAAATAGCTCTTTTGTATTCCGACTGTGATAAACAGCACTTCTTGCACATTTTAGCGATAAGCCGCATTTTTTGTATATTTTTGCATTCTTTGTATTATCTTAACCAAAAATTTTGATCACTATATAAAGATGTAATTAAATTAGTTTGCACAGAATAGGCACCAACTTCGTTGGCGGGATTATGTAAGGCAGGAGGGGTTTTAGTCAGTTGGAGCCTGACACTATCCAGACTGGCTCACTTTTTGAGGCACTTTGGGTGTAAGTCCGACCGGATTTCCCCTCCTGCTACTAAAAAAAAAAAAAAAAAAAAAAAAAAAAAAAAAATACCCTACCTACCCTACCTACCCTACCTACCCTACCTACCCTACCTACCCTACCTACCCTACCTACCCTACCTACCCGTATTTGAGATTTAAACTATCCTATCTCTCAAGTTGGATCGAACTGCACATGGTGTGCGAATTTTATTATAATCGGTTAAGTGGTTTAGGAGTCCATTGAGGACAAGCATTGTGACACGAGATTTATATATATTAAGTATAAACAATTACAAGAAAAACTTGAAGACAACCTTTGCTGCTGTGTTATAGATCTCTATCTATTCCAAGAAAATGCTAAAATATTTTTTTGTAGTTTCGTAGCATTATTGCTCGTAGACTACTACAACATATCGAGTTCGATATGAATGTACAAGGAAATTCTTTATTGCAATAGGTCTCGATATTACAAATAAATAAAATAACCACACCCCCGCACGCAAGTTCCTAACGTAAAATTATTAAAGCAATTGTTATCCAAGAATCCGTGGCCATAAATAGTGCAAAAATAACAGCATCTTGGCACGTACAGAAAATAAACACTTTTCCTCAATACGTGGATACAAATCACGGCACATATGAACATAAATACTAACACCAGAGGGTAATGTAGAAAGGTGGTAATAAGATCCAGCGACATTGTCGCCGAGTGGCGAACATTACAAATCTCCTCAGGCATGCAAGGGAGCTTCATAAAATATAATAAGAGCACGCGAGCCCGCTGGAAACAGGTCAGCCGCCTCAACCAAACGAAATAGGCTAGAACACCCATTCATACGAGGTATGTTTGTATTTGTGTCCGCAAATAAATTAGATTTATTACGTATGTACGTAAATCTACAGCCTCTCTTCGCAATTTCTATCATTAACATAAATGGTTTAAATGTTAATAAAGACGCAAGATCTTTATGAACAGCAAAAGCTACTTGATATATCGTGAATATCTTCTATTCCTATCTAATATAATTGTATGATGACGACAACGGCTGGTTATGTGTGTACGAAAATGGATATTCCAGCAATCCATTTCATGCGAAAATCGAGTCGACTATGATGTCGACCGTGAAACTTTCCCAAATATGTAAATGGTACCATTGGGAACAGAGAAGTCAGAGTTTACGATATGCGACAAGCGAAGCCAAGTCATACAATTCCGAATAAATACTTTTCTGATTACAATCTCACCACGAATAATCACATCAGACTTTATTAAGTCGACCGCAACAACAAGTTAATCGGAATCGATCCGCATATGTCTTCTCATTATTTTCCCTTATCAATGTACGTACGCAGATAAAAGCTTCAAGTTATTCTCTCGGACGACATTTTTATGTCGTAAGAATAGGAAAATAACGAACTCATAAATGGGAGTCGGACGATAAACAAGCCATAGCCTCTGAGATAAGAGTCTGTTCTCTCTGCGAAGTAATGTGATGGCGAACACACGGATAATAACTATACTACCTGCTTTACATAATAACAGCATGCGAGTGCCGAACTGCCGAGAGTCCTCCGAGCGTTCCATACATGACGTCATAAATTACTTAGATTAGGTTCTTATTTGGCCCCCAGTTGATTTTATTAGCCCGGTGTTTATACAACTGAGTTTTGTGGCTCTTTTCTTTAGCGAATATTTTTGACGTTAAACACTTTTTATTGTAAACGCTAACCGAGATGATATTACTTTCCATAAAGAGAAAACGTAACAAAGGACTGGGCGCCGGTATAGAGAAGATGGACGAGTAACCTATGAGTTCAACCAATGTTGTTTATAGCCTCAAGCGGTTCACTAAGACATGAGTTGCTACTCACCTTGCGCGGGATAAAACTATGGCACTCTCACACATTATCACAAGCGCTCTTATAATCTACAGTCTGCAAATATTCAAAGAGTCATTCGTGTTGAGTGAACTAACATCGATTTTACATTGTTGACAGTATAAATAAAGTAACTATTGTGTAGAAGTAACCGCAGCATCTGGACACGAATAGCACAAGTTTCAAGTGAACACGCATCTAAAGATGTCAAGAGTTGAATTTCAAAGGAGCTCGCATTTCCTTCGTGAAACTAACAAAACATAATTCTCTTGAAGAAATGTAAAGGAATTCTAACATTTCAATATTGTACTCTTTAAGAAATGTATAAGTATAAACATGCGATTGTCCGGGTTTAGAAAGAGGTCGGCTGTCAGTGACGTCTGACCCGGAGGTGACATTCAGGTAGTAAGGTCTATATTGGGAGGACAGATACCGGCTTCACCTTGAGTACGTCACGGGTTCAAGCGTGCTCATTATAGTATTATTTTAAGGCGAGGCCATCTACCCACATCAGTTTCTTGTTCAGGTGCGTGAAATATCTAAATATGTACGAAAAATATAAACTCAGGTATCTGAGTACATCAGGTGTCTCGTAAAACAAGAAGGAAAAAGAAGCCTCAATAGTGAGCTCGAGCACAAACCTACAAGAAAATATTGTCTAAATTAAACCCTCATTTTTAGGGGTGCCTTCTAAACTTACTTTTGTATAGCTATATTATTTTGCAGCTCTTTGTTACGAACATTATTTGCCTTAAATGTCGTATAGTGTGCATTTTTATTGGATCAGAGACATTTTGTATTCCTAAACAGTTCGCCAGCTTTGGCCTGTCCGGACGAAGGCATTCGGCAGACTTTTGTATTTTCCTCAAGACAAATAACATGTTTCATCTGATAAGGGACTGTCGTCGGCTCGTCTGTCTACGGAACCAATCGCTTTGTGGACGTTCCTTGTCTATTTTGTTTTTATTGCGCAAGCTTGGGCGTTTGTTTTTTGGAAGCCTATTAGCGACTCTCTTTTTGTAATAAGAAAGGATTCCTGAATCATTAGTGTGTATATGTGAAGAACTACTTAGGTTTATTCCTCAACTTTTATGTGGGAGAGATTGAAGTCATTAAGCCAAGGTTTTGTTATCAAAATTGGTGTTTCTGCTTCTCCTATGTTAATAAATGGTAGTTGGACTACTTTTGGACTATTCACACCTTTTCAGGACAGTATATCGGTCCGGTTAGCAAGATTAAATTCAAATAACCCGAGGTATACCGCTGTAAGCACAGTGAACGCTGCACGTAATCGCCGCCCGGCTGCGGCTGCATTATGAATTTGTACTCTTTTGTCCGCAGTTTTTAATTCTACCGGTAAAATGTATTGTTCATGGAAAAAAAGTCTCCAGTGTCATTGATGTTGGCCAAAGTTCATTTAAATTCCGTGCCCGTGAGAGTGAACAGTAGCAAATATGAATTCCTTTGCTCCTATTGTCAAACTGCTTTTGCTCGCTTTGGTATAATGCTTTTGAAAACCACATTGTGTTTTATATACATGTAGGAACACAACTCTATTTGAATCTTTTTTTAGTTAACAAAGAAACAGAATGTGATGTAACTATACAAAATTAGCGTGTTTGTGTGAAATAAAGTTAAAACTTGCAGGCATGGGGAAGTGTGCTAAACTGCTGTTGTCGACGGCCGACTCCTTTTACCTGGCTTACTTGCAAATATTCGTGAATAATTCAAAACGTTGTACTAATTAAAATTCCGAATTTGCACAACAGGTAGATGCTTTATAATGGAACATTAATCATTAAACAGGCCAAAAACCTCAACTAAAATATTTTAAAAACAATGTTACACGTGTAGCGCAGTAGAAATCAAAGCATTGAAAAGTTTCGATGGCTGCAAAGAAAAAGGAATGACCGCTGCGCTCTGGCTCCGGTCCAGATCCGTCGCTTTTCATCACGTTTTAAAGGCGTCGCAACAAGTTATGGGCCTCTTTTTGGAATCTCTCCCCATCATACTTGAAGAATAGCGTGCAATACGGGATATTATCAATTCGACATTACTTCGCCGTTTTTCAATCTATTCCACGAAAAGCTCCGTGTTTATGTGTCAGCCATCGACGTTAACGTGTATTTAGATATGCGATGTGACTCATGACAGCAAAAAATGGACGGACTTGACAATTTATCGCCAGGAAAAGGAAAATAAAAATATTTTGCTATAAAGGACAATAAAGAAAAATGATAGAGCTTTTCGCAGACGCGCAAACAACAGCGCTAATTACAATTAAAAAACACTTTTATACTTTTTCATGAGACAATTATTTAACACAGTTACGAAAAATATACATAATTTCCTTAGGAGCCATGTAGCAGAACCGAGCTAGGGAATAATTTGATTCATGTAATTATTACAGTCAATTTTCATCATTTCTTGGTTTAAATGGCGGGTTGCGGGGCCAAAGTAATTTCGTCCGGGCCAACAGAAGTTGAAAAAGGGAAAATTACACAATTTGCTAATGGCCACGCCACGGATAATAATTTGTTGCGCGGTTGTTATTGCTACAGAAGGATATTAATGCGAATTGAAATTTATATTTATGACTTATGATTGAGTTACGTGGTGCTCAACGGGAAATGTATTGGCTTTTTATCTTCGTTCATCGAGTATTAAAATATGATCGTAGAGTTAGTTACATAGGTATTTTATATGGCTGTGGCGTCTATAAAAATAATTTTGGGAAGCAGATGGATTTCTATGTATTTGATACAGCACGTACACCTACCAAATAGGTATCTTTAAAACGGGAATCCCCCTTTGGCATATTTTTTTAGGGATAACGTTTTCGCATAACTTTAATCAGCATAATAATACTGCGGAATAATAATACTTTGGCATAATGCAAAGGTTAGAATAGCTGTCATTTGGATTTGGTGTAATTTTATGGATACATATTTGAACGTCAAAAATAAAATACCTGCGGGTAAAAAGTCAATTATCAAAATATCGAAAATTTTAATATCGATTTGAATCGATTGAAAATTGTTTTACCTAAGCTTAAAATGTCTAATTTATATATTTGTTATAAGGACTCAAATTAATTAGGTTAAGGTGCGGCGGACTTGAGCCGCGAACATGTTTGTTTTATTCCAAAGAACATTATGTGTAATAATCATTATGCGTATATAACATTATTCTTTTTAAAATTATGCATCATTATTATTATGCCAAGAGTATTTATGGCAATTTACATTATGGCAAAGCATTAATGCCTATTAACATTATGAGTAATGATCATTATGCGGAATTTCGTTATGCTAATGTAAATTATGGGAATATATTTTATGCTTATTATTTAAAAACTCTTCAATAATAAAGGAAGTCTACAATGCAACTCCATTATAAATGAAAAAGTTTCCGTAAGTTGTTCAGTAACTGTGTTAAAAGACCAGGAAGCTAAGACTCCATCTTCACTATCACAGTTGCACAAAAAACTTCTCCATTCAATGTAGGTTAAAATAAAAAGTAGGTGAAGTCCGCGGAAATTCTGCCACTGTCAACAATGCCTGCTGCAAACAGACGGACCTTTGATAAAAATGCAATGTAATTAAACTGAGCGAAATACAAAATACAAACACTTTTGAAGGAAGTCCGGCCATTGTTGCCTTTCCACACCCTGTGAGCTTGAAGGGATGCTGCGATACAATTGATGAGAGCGGGCTAGGTTTTGTTGTTGGTACTTAGGTACTTAATTAAATTATCACGCAGGGTAGGAACTAACAACAAAATGGAAATGTGTAATTTTTTTGGCGGTCTTGATGATTATTTTTTAATGATGCCCTCTTATGCATACAAGTATTTGGTCCGAGCACAATTTAAACCCGTTACCTAAAGAGCCAACCAAACTAACAAGATGTAGTGGCATCGACGCCACAACTTACGAACTAATGACATGACGTCACACAAATCCTGCATCGCGCAAGCAAAGTTTTCGAAGCGATTAGAACACATACAACAGTCCGACAATAATCGTTGGGTAGTTGCCCGAACCGTAGTAGCTTTAATTTTCAATTTGTGTGTGGATCAAGGAGTCTTTCCGGATCTAATGAAAAATAGTAAGGTTATACCACTTTTTAAATCCGGGGATAGTAAAGACACAAA
Organism: Orthosia cruda; assembly: GCA_964057195.1. Classification (NCBI taxonomy): domain Eukaryota; kingdom Metazoa; phylum Arthropoda; class Insecta; order Lepidoptera; family Noctuidae; genus Orthosia; species Orthosia cruda. The sequence goes on from OZ059845.1 coordinate 21,470,161, forward strand.
TAATTATAGACCAGTATCCGTCTTGCCGGTTTTCAGCAAGGTATTTGAGAAGATAATGCTTAATCAAATGCTCATTCATTTTAATACGAATGACATCTTGCATAATAAACAGTATGGTTTCACCAAAGGACGTTGTACAACTGACGCTGGTGTCACCCTATTAAAACACATTTTTAATGCGTGGGAAAAGTCGCAGGATGCCATATTCTGTGACCTGTCGAAGGCGTTTGATTGCGTTAATCATGAAACATTACTTTTGAAACTTGAACATTACGGGCTAGGTCCATCAGCGTTAAGTTTGGTTAAATCTAATTTGAATGATATACAGCAATTAGTTCAAATAAACGGTGTGAATTCGTCGGGGTTAAATGTGAAAATGGGGGTACCCCAGGCCTCAATTTTAGGTCCTTTCTTATTTTTAATATACATAAACGATTTACGCCGTTTATTGGAAAACAAATTAAACATGGTGTTATTTGCTGATGACACATCTTTAATTTTTCAAATAAATAGACGTACTTGTCAGGTTGACGACGTAAATAACGCGCTACGGCAGGTTCAGGATTGGTTCACTGCCAATAATTTAGTTTTAAATGGTAAAAAAACCAAGTGCGTTAAATTTTCCTTGCCGCATTTCAAAAATACTGATTGTGACATTATAATAAACAAGGAGAAGCTAGAATTCGTCGATAAAACGGTTTTCCTGGGTATCACGCTAGACTCACGGTTACAATGGGGTCCTCATTTAATATCACTTGCAGGGCGACTAAGTTCGGCAGCTTATGCTGTTAGAAAGATTCGTCAATTTAGTGATGTAGATACCGCTAGGCTGGTCTATTTTAGTTACTTTCATAGTATAATGTCTTACGGTATTTTACTATGGGGAAGGGCTGCAGACATTGAGTCAATTTTTATTCTGCAAAAACGAGCCATCAGAGCGATATACAATCTTCGCCGGCGCGATTCTCTAAGGGAACTGTTTAAGGGAATTAAAATCATGACGGTTCCTTGTCAATATATTTATGAAAACATAATGTACGTGAGAAAGAATTTACATCTTTTTAGTAAAAACGGCGATAGACATAATTACATTCCTAGAAATAGGTCCCTATTTCTAGTTATAGCAGTAGTAAGTAGCCTCATCTTTCATGGGGTACTGTACAAAATATTACAATAAAATTTCTCCCCACATTCTAGAACTAAATGAGACGAAATTTAAAACTTGTATAAAACGCACACTATGCAGTCAGGCATATTATAAGTTGGGGGATTACATCACTTATAAAAATGCTTGGTTCAATGCTAGTCTTGCTCCACAAACACTAGGGCGCAAAAACAAGTGATATGCAGAACATTATTGTTTTTGAAGTATTGTTGGACTTGCTGAAGACTGTATGAATATATTTGTATTATATAGACTCAATTTATTTTAGTATTGTATAACTGCGCAGCACGTGTGTGAGTACTATGTACCCAACTGTAGATCTACCATTTGCTGTACCTTTGTGTCGTTTTTTGACTTATGTGTGCCCTGGCAGTTGAGTGTGTCATGCTCTCTCAAATGTCTCTCTGATGGTGGCGCGTGTGTTGGATCATTCGGTTCCCTTCATGATGGTTGAGGTGGGTGGTGCCGATTCATACGTCATGTTCGTGAACGGGCGCCGTCAGTTGGGGTTGGTCTTAACTTAACTGTTTCGGATGCTAATGTTTTTCTAGTACCTATTGTGTAACTGCACGGTACATGTGTAGGTACTTTAATGCTTTGTACCTGTACGTTGTATAGTATGTAGTGATTCTGGGTGCATTGTCCTCACACATATGAATTTATTAATGTATGTACTTATGTACCTAAATATTGTAAAAAAACTTCTTTTTTTTAAAAGAGTAAGTATGGAGTTTCTTGTGCGTTCTTCTCCATAACAAGCTACTTTCCGAATGCACGGTAGAATCAATTTTTATTCCTTTTAATTTTTTATGTATTAACGTTCAAAAGTGCCGCTTGGTGGCCTAGTTGAAATAAAATATCTTTGTCTTTAACCAGAAACAAAACCCGTCTGGTCGGAGGATCCTCCCTCTTCTATGGAGGTTTGTGGGACGTACCTCTTAACTGGTAACCCTCGAACAAAAACATCAGCACAGCCTTCGTGCAGAGCTACTGCATCGTGACGTCATCAACACTTTCTCAAGCTTTCGAGCAGCTAGTCACACAGCCAGTACCCACGGCATCTACGGGGGTATCTTGACCACCAGCATGCAGCGAACGCGCATTCCTGGACATCACCCACAGCTTCTATCATCACCCTCAACCAAAGCAGCGACCCTGGCACAGCACACTGCAGCTGCCGCCCGTCAAAGGAGAGCCTTGAAGATAATCTCCTGATCGTCACCAGCAGTCAAGCCACTACGTCGCTCAGCACCGCTCCATTACACCAAAAACCAACCAAAACCATGAAAACCATTATCTATAATAGTCTATCTAGTGGCCCGCAAAACAAAGATAAATGCATACCTACCCACAGTTTCATGGCCCCTGTAACAACGAGACGTTATTAAAACTATCGGTGGAACCATCCAAGGAAGTTCAATTTTTGCCAGGTCCGTAACGAAAGTGGTTAAGGCGTTTGAGGTCAGTCGAGTTGTATAAACGTCCAATTCGGTGGCAAATTTACAACTTTTTCTCACTTACCTGTCTCAAGTCGGGGCCGTAAACTGGGAAGCAATCTCGCCCCGACTACAGAGTTATTTCACAGAATATTGCGGAGCGAGACTTATAAAATGACAAATGGCTGGTGTTTGTGCACTAGAGAGTTGACATCAAGCAAGATGCATGCGGCGACATACTTTCCAAATGTATTTGCCAATAATTTGCATATAATGCGGTCTTACTATCGATGTTGAAATATATTGCGATAGATGATGTAGGTAATATGGATGTGTTCGGTCCAGGTTCCGGTTAGGTAAACATAATAGTAGTGTGTTCAGTGTAACCGATATCTTCGAAGGCGGGCTCGCTATGCTCAAATTCTTGAGTAGAAGTGCTCTTACCCACAATATCGGCCGGCCTCTCTCAAACGTCTCGATTTCACATCGTGAGGACGTCGATACGTTCTACCTGTGGAACCCTAATCCAATCTGTCCGTGTCTGTATGCACTTTAACGTACATAGTAACTTGTGCTTCATGTTGCCAACTATCAGTTTCCAGTTTATTTTGGATTTAGTACCTAACATTACACTACTACATTTTTGAGAAAACTTTACGATTTACTACCTATCTGCATGCAATAAGTCTGTCGTACGATAAAGAAGAATCAAGGCTAAACCTCTTAAATAAATTCTGCTAAACAATCGAATTATTTGGACGGAGGAGCGATTAATAAAGCGAAATTCAATCACTGTTCATTCGAGCGCCGATTCCGTAAATAATTATGTCCTACATACATACGACATTCACAAAGAAAACGTGCCTAACCAATAAAACGAAACAACGAGGCCATCAGAAACAGACGCAAGCGTCACTGGCGCTCTGACATTGACAAATAAGCCATTCTGAAAAAGATCCCATTTTCCTCAAGACCCCTACTACGTACGGCTATCAATAACAATTAAAGAAACGAAAATAGCGCTAAAACGCAAATTATTGATACGAATATTTCAAGAATACTCCTTATTAAATTGGTGTCTTTATAAAACTGTCGTCGGCTTCAATATGCGACGGGTTTTTCACCAATTTATATTTGCGCGAAGTAACGATCAATAATTTGCTCCAAAAGTTCGTGATTGAACTTAATTTTACCGAATTTGAATTTCTATTACTCCTAGAACATCAACAACCGGCCATCTTGTTCGTATTATTCAGGCTTGTTAACGTATTCATTAACCTTTCCTGAAACAATATCGTTGGTTTTAGATTTCATGAAATCTAAATGGCTTCCCGAACAATACTAGCGGTTTTAAAATGTATTATCTGAACGTGTTGAAATGTAATTTCTTTCATATTGATACAATGTGTGAAGTTTATATTTTGATGGAGTGAACGTGAGGCTATGAAAACGGCATTCAAGGAATGAATGTTCGTTAAAATGGGTTAGCAATAAAGATTTTGTGGTCGCTAATCTTGTATAGATCTAAAGTTAACGATACGTTCAGGTAGTCGGGACACATTAAAATGCAATTTCGAATGAAAGCACATAGTAATAGTCTAGATCTAAATCCGTTCATTCGGTCAATGTACCGTTTTTGGGATGCGATAGGTGCCATATTCGTATACAATTACCTGTGACGTGCATCATGTGTCGACTTTTTGGATTCGGTAAGCTTGGCGATATCAAAGGGTGGAACTAATGCAGCTGGTTACCCGCTGCTAATATCGAGTTGCATGTAATTCGCGGAGAGAACTCGATATCTGTTAACGCTTACGCAAATTCCTGTAGTAGGCGCACTGAATACGGAACTGAGCCGTAGGAAGCCGTATTACGAATTTAATCTCGTAGAAATGTGGTATCGTGGCAATTGCTGCAACAAAGCCTCTGTTTACGATAAACGTCTAGAAGCAATATTACCTAGGGGAAAAATTTAGAATAGGCGGCTTATAATATTTTCTACATGAGTTTTTAAATGAAAATCTTGGAGTTCTGTTGGTAAGGTTGGACCTTATTCATTTCGCTCAATGGCTTCTGTTCTCCGGTAATTCTAGTAGATTTTCTACATTGATATTTTCTGCAAATAATATTGTTCTCAAGCTTTATTATTCTTGCGGCAGATTCGAGATTTCTAATATAACGCCGTTTAGCTTACCGGTACATTTAAAAAATTCTTCGCTTACAAAATCGTTTTAAAACCGATTCTGTTTCTACCTGAACATTCTACCATGACTTCCACCGAGACGAAGTACCACCACAAGTCCATATCCTATGGCAGGTAGGTAGGTACGGCTATAGTCAACCTTTATCAAAATCAAAATATTTTATTTCAACTAAGCCATATTTTCAAACCATATTATTGAAGTTATATATTTGGAGAGGGAGGGGACGGCCAAAGAAAAGATGGATGGACTGTGTGAGGAGTGATATGAAAGAAAAGTGAGTCAGTGATAGCGTGACTGGGGACAGGACGGTATGGAAGAGGAAAACGTGTTGCGCCGACCCCAAGTAACATGGGACAAGGGCAGGTAGATGATGATGATGATTGAAGTTATATATTTGAGCCGTTTGGGTTGAAATATTAGGTTTATGGGGTCCGAGTGCTCATCGAGTATTTCGAGATGTGAGCAAACGGTTATTCAACTCTTCACGTGACCAGAGAGCTGGGCTTTTCTTCGGCCAAATAATCAGCATTGCCATCCAACGTGGCAATGTTGCCAGCGTTCTGGGCACTTTTCACATTGACAGCGATGTGGACAAATTTTTTGACGTCCAATGACCCGTGCCCTTTTATACGCGTTCGTAGTTTTTATTTAATTTAAGTGTATATATAGGTAGTTACTGTTAATTAAGTATTTTATACTATGCAAATATATATATTGGTAATAACTGTTTTATATTACAATACTCGATATATATTTTAATACAAGGTAATTTTAAATAGGAATAGTTAGGTTTTTATAGGGAATAGTTAGCAAAAAAGAAAAAAAGATAAAGTTAGATGCATATTCGCAAGCGTCAGTAGGTTTCTATGGAGAAGAATGTGCAAGAAACTACACGGACACTCTTATCCATCAATAAGTTTTAATTACAAGTATTTGGTTACATCATTCTTTTGGAAAAATTACATATAATTATGTGAGAACGATGTTTAAAGACGTGCACGTAAAAGCGTCTAGAGTAAAATAAACAACCTCAAAATACAGGCCAAGGCAACCATCCTATTTTGTCGTTGAAAGATTTTTTGTAATAGATCTATCTATCTACTTAATAATCACTCCTTCCAGAAATTTCTTACCTCTTACAAACAAGCAATTTTACCTCTTTACAATATTTGTTTACATAAAAGATACATTTTATGAACACTTATGTTCAGGTTCGAGTATTACGAGTGTATTCCAAAAAAAGACATTGTTGGTTTACCTATTGCAAAGTTCAATAAATAGGTATTGCTTGCTAGTTACGGTAATATGAGAGGCGGAGTAGAACAGGCACAGAGCAATAGCACGTTGCAGCATGAGAAGTTTTCCAATCTAACTTCATGGTACATCAGGAATTGCTCGCTTCTTACGTGCCGTTCTCAATGTAATTTTGTGTATATACCCACAGTTCAGGCATCGCATCGGCGCGGCGTTCTTGCATCGCACCGACGAATCATTTCAGTAATGCATACTGTGTGAAGGGGCTATTATCATTAACTCTTTTAGGAACCTCTTAAAAGGGAGCTTTTAGCAGGTTTTTCAGTTTATTTCTGTAGACGAATGGGGGCAGGGGTTCCAGTTAGAAGGTGGCTGCCGAGTACTGAGACTATTCTAACGTAGCGAGAATAAAGGATGGCGTTATTCAGTATGTCAAGTCGCAAACGAAATGTTCTGTATAAATAATCCCGAATAAAGCCTTCACACAAAACGGGCGACACAAGTGGGGGGAAGGAGAGATTTATCCTCTTGAATCTAATCTTGCGGATGGCGAAAAGAGCAGTTTCGACATAAAAATTGTGTGAGTTGCCGCGTCTCGACCCGTCTCGCGACTGTATACATTGAGACAATTCCCGCCGTCTGCGCTCAACTCATCTGGCGTCCCCGCCATGATGCCATCCGAGTGCACTTTAAAAACTCGAACAAAAGTAAACTTATTTGTTGGTAGCATCTACAAAGCCGCACCAAAGTTAAGATAAGAAAATAGCTGTGACTATTCGTTTTACAAGATCTTACGCAAATTTCATAGTTTATTAAGTATATATTTGGCAGATATTCAGACAAGACATTCAAAACTCAATGAAGAAAGCTAAATTTTAATTGAAATAAACGTCATGAAAACGATCCAATTTTCATATTTTCAATAAATTAATGATCGCGAACCTACCTGTACAAACGTCCATTGAAAGGGATTTCAGTTCAATTCTCTAGTTAATGAACGAAGTTTTTATAAAAAATCCGAGTTCCAATTTACCTTTACCAACAAAATAATGTAAGGAAGCACGATGTCAATTTTATTTTATTTTTGGTTCACGTTGAAATTGTATAGTCAAGAGCAAAAATTACTGATAATAATTAATATAGAGACTATAATACTGTAATCTATACTAATATATAATATTTTATCTACTCTCATATCGTAATATTCGAATTATAAAATTCAAAACGAGTTTATATTGGCATACTTTATAAACACAATACCGAAATTTAAAAATAGAATCTTATTATAACACTATTTCTCTAACAAAATAATGCTATAAAACAATTTTTTTTCTATTACGATACAGGACAAATCCAAGAAGTTAATCACTAAGGAGATTCCATATTTTTTTTTTGTAATGCCATTTTATAGTACCTATTATAAAAAGATTTGATTCCAATTTTAAATTGTCTATGACAATGCCCGCTTTAGACTTAGCACGCACTGCGATTTTTCTTCGCGCGAATTTTGTTTCCTTCTAATTGTTCATAGAGCTCAAAATATTCGGGCGAATAAAATTCGCGCCGTAGTGCGGTGGATTCTGTGGCAAAACACGAATTTCTTGCGGTATTATTTCCGCACGATTTCTTTACCGCAATGCGAACAACTTCATACAATTCCATAGGTCACAGAATGGGCGTAAAAAACGGCGCGAATAAAGATCGCAGTGCGTGCGTGCAAGCCTTAGCGCATGCGCGGTTAATGTGGTGATGTGCTGGGTTTTGGCGCCTTTCATACGTTTTGCAAGTTTTGCTATACTGAATTTCATGAGTTATTTTAATTATTGTTTAAAAATGTCTGATATCAGTGAATGTGAAGAAAATTTGACTCCACCCGATATTTTAGATGCGGCGAAGGATACTCTTAATTTATTACCAGCAAAGTCGAGAAAAGTATATGACAAATGTTATCAAGATTTTATGGCATGGAAAATGCAAAAAGAGGTATTTTGTAGGTTCAATCCCAATTTATGAGTGTAGATAAAGTAGTGTATGAAACTGCACATAACTAGGTATTAAAACATTCGTGTGAAAACTATTAAAAACCTCGCCTACGGCTCGGTTTTTAAACACACACTCATGTTTTAATACCCCTCATTATGCAACAGTTTCATAAACTACTATAAAAGCTGAAGAGTTTGTTTGTTTCTTGAACGCGCTAATCTCAGGAACTACTGGTTGTTTTTTTTTTTGTGTTTTATAGTCCATTTATCGAGGAAGGTTTATTGGCATCAGGCCACGCCACGACCAATAGGAGCGGAGCATAAATGAAAAATGTTGCAAAAACGGGCAAATATATTCCCATTCCGTTGCGTGCGCTGCGTAAACGGCGTAGGTTACGCAAATATCATGTGTGTGTGATGGAATTGTTCCTCTTTAAAAGTTCTAAAAAAGTCCGCGACAGCATATGTCTATCTTTTAAGATTGACTCACTATAACCTTTTTTATGGTAATCAAATTTGTTCATTGGCGAAGGAGTTTTTCAATATCTATACTAATATTATAAAGCTGAAGAGTTTATTTGTAGGGTAGGTACGTAGTGGTAGGTAGATAGATAGCGAGTTGACGGGAGCGAAGCCGCGTGGGTCAGCTAGTAATTAATATAGAGACCATAATACTGTAATTAGTAATAATAGGCAAGTATTTTTTTTGTTGTGTCAATGTAGAGTAAACTTCGAAAACATACATATTTACTCGTAAAAATACAAAAAAAAAAACAGATCTTGAATGTTTAAAACACGTTAGTTACGTAATTCTTGTTGTCGAATATACGGTTACTGCTCGACGCAGGTTCCCCACTAGAATTGTTTCAGAGTTAATTTAAGATTAAAAGGAAATAAAGGTGCACGGAGAGTTAACTCACCCCAGGAGAACCAACTTTGTGATTAAGTGGACCTACCCACTCCAACACTAATTTTGTATGGATGGTCTGAACTCTGGATTAGTTTAACATTTTAACGGAAATATTTAATTTAAAAGTTACTTATTTGACCTGTTCGGCTTTATTGCTGTTAATAAATTTTAGTTGTGTTTGAGGTTGGAGTGTTTTTCGTTTACCCTGTTATTATTAAATGTTTTATGAATAAACTAGAGCCACGAAAATATTGTATTGAATATTAGCTTCTGTGTTTCATTATGAAAATTGAAAAGTTAAGCAGGTACTTTAAATTACAAAAATCTTAGAAACGTAAAAGAGTAGCAGCAAATCTGATTTTAAAATTTATTTTTTGTGTTATTTAAATACATATTTTTACGCCAGAACTTCAGTTATGAATACTATTATTTCTACAATCCAAGAATCAGAATCATTTATTGCCAATAATGTGTGTATACATATAAGATGGTAATTTTTTGTAGACAGTCCCGGTACATTTGACCTTACGGCATGCAAATTTGTTCAGTTGAATATAACAATTAAAAATGTACTGTTATTAATACAACAATAATAAATAATATTCAGATCATTATGTCAACAAAATAATAATTTATAACAATAAGTAATCAAAACATTATAGATTAAAATAATTATGTCAACTAAATAGTTAATTAAATGCAATTATAGTAAAAAAAAATTGGAGTAAAAATAATCATGTCAGCAAAATAATAAATTAAATGCAATCATAGTCAATTTCATTAGGAATACAAAATAATCATGTCAGCAAACTAATAAATTACAGACCATCATAGTAACAACATTAGGAATAAAAAATAATTAATTAAATGCAATCATAGTCAAAATCATTAGGAACTAGAAATAATCATGTCAACAAAATAATTAATTAAATACAATCATATTCAAAAACATTAGGAATAAAAATAATTGGCATGTCAACAAATTATATTAATAATTTAAGTACAGTCGTATCAAAAACATCAGAAAAAAAATCTTGTCAACAAAATAATTAAAACAAAAAGTGGGTACATTTTAACTGATAGTTTTGTCATTTAAAATTCTATAATTGTGTAGTAACATTTGTCTAGTAACAGTTTTGTTAGCTGTTTTTTTAAAAATTTGGATTGGTAATTCTTTCAGATTATTAGGTAATTTATTATAAATAAGCGGAACCATGGATAAATGAAAATGGAAAAAAAAAATGCTTCCTTTTTGGGAAGTCGGTTAAAAATAAGTTTTTAAGCTGACGTGGTCGCAATCATTAGAATTAATATTTGTTTCGGGATATTTACCATGTATATTTTGATTTTGGTTGAGAGCTCGATACACATGATCAAAATATACATGGTAAATATTCCGAAACAAATATTAATTCAAACACTACAAAATTTATTTATCTCTTTTAATTTTTGTTAGGTACCTCCTTGTTTGTCTTGAAAATCATTAATAGCCAAAGTACATTGTTTTATTACGAAGTGCCAGTGCCTACCTGCCGGCTTCATCATCAGATTAGTTCGATAGTACTATTTTCATCAGTACCATATTTTATTTATGATTATTTGGTTCATTATAAGTCGGTTAACTATCCCAAATATCATATACCCGTGACATATTACTTAGCATTAGTGGCCATCTGTGGTCTTCTTCATTAGTTCCACTTCAAATGATAGATTCTGAGTGCAAATGATTGTATTGTTGATGAAAATACCAAATTTTATATATGTATGCCTATTATATTTGAGAAGATCCCTCGATTTCTCCAGGATCCCATAATCAGATCCTGACCTGATGACCATGGGACCACCTGGGAGGTATACCCTTTCAAACAAAAGTAGATTTTTTCCAAATCGGTTCAGGCGTCTTTGAGTAATCGGGGAACAAACATAAAAAAATACCTTGCCGACGAATTGAGAACCGCCTCCATTTTTTGAATTCGTTTAAAAATAGAACGCAATGCATTCTCAAACTATCAATTGAAACAATAGACATCTGCGTTCTATCATCAAGGCCCTACCTATATTAAGCAAGAACAGTAACAAGATTATCAACTCACAGAACAGAACAATAGTCCTAAAACAGAGAAAGTTGTGATCAACGTATTGTATACAAACTATTACGAAAGGTTTGATACGCAATCGGAGCCGGCTCATGAATAAAATTATGTAACTCGTCGAAATATTCAGCATTACCCGTCGCTGTGGTGTAGGGGCTTCTATTGCTGTTGGCTGTGGGGTATATCTACAGGGTGTAGTTACTTTCATTTTAACTTCCACAACGATGTGAAAATATTTCTTGAGGCGTTTATTGCTAGCCAGAGACTTGCGGTGCGAACTGAAGCCGGGATATAGTTATTCAGTTAGTTAGAGTTATTATAACTATTCTCTGTAACCTTCACGGGTTATATTTATACAGGATGTGTTTTTACCTGGTTTTCTTTGTGGGGAAAATGTTGAATCGGCTTATCGTAAATGTTTTGTTAGTAAGATGGGTTCTTGAGTTTGTTTATGAAAGGGTTACAAATCCGTTGAGTGATACAAGCAATTCCATATTTGATAAATATACTTCTGGAAGCTCTAAGGATGGTAGGAGAAAATAATTCTTTAAAATAAATCATCTAACGGTTTCTGGGGTCGGTGCCAAACTTTAAAGAATTGAAATCAAATCAAATTAAAGGCATCGAATTGAAAACTTTTTTCCTTATAAATTCGGTTTTTAGAATTCGGTTATGTACAACCAACGGTAAAATAAAACTCTCGAACATAATATTATGTGTGCAGGTACCTGCGAATGTCAAAACGACAACTATTTAGCACTATAAATCAATATGCCCAAAAAAAACAAGAACTAGAAAATATGAAGGGAATATATTGTTTAGAAAAATGCAGTAAAGTTGTCATGGAAAGATAAGGACTTCGTTGAGATATGTGAAGTATTTTATCCTTTTAAAGTTGGACGTGCAAGGACAACATTTTTCGCAGGGACAAAATAACTAAAACATAGTACACCACACGAAGAAAGAAAGAAAAATATTTGTTTGTGACTCGCACAGGACACACGAGATAGGCAAAAACAAACAATAATAAAAATAAAATAAATAACCCGTGCGAGACCAAAAAGGCGACCTCAGCATGTGCAACGATATTACACACACGTTATAATATAGGTTGGTAGTTGGTACGAATTTATAAAATTGCGTTGGTCTAAAGTCTAACTTTCGATGAGTCGAAGATATATTATAATTTTCTATAACGATTATAACTCGTCAGTAGCTTAAAATTTTAGGATGGCTCTACTATCATAAAAGCAATTTTATCATATTTAAAATTATACTTCTGCTATATCCTCTCACGGTTATCAGTCTGTATATTCAAGTAATATAACTTCGTTAGATTTAGATGCCATAATTTCCGAAAAACGAGGGATGAAAACTTTTATAGCTTCGAAAGCTTTTAACGTGGGATGGTGTATCGGGAATGCTATAATTTTAAAGCATGCTCCCCCTTATAGCCCGAGGAAGTTTTAGTGTGTTTTCTTTTGTTCCTTTAGTAATTCTTGCTCATAAGAAACAATTTCGTCTGACAAGGCAGATTAATAACACAACATAACATCACCCCTGTTTTCACCGAAGGGTTGGGTAGTGCATTTATTAGTTCACCCACAAATCGGGAAGTTACGCGGTACCTTCTCGTCCAACTTACCACAGTGCTCAAGACGAAAGTCTATGACCAGTGTGTGTTGCCTGTGATGACCTATGGCTCTGAGATGTGGTCGATCACAATGGGCCACATCAGAAAGCTAACAATCACCCAAAGGGATTAAATGGAGAGGGCTATGCTCGGAGTTTCCTTGCGTGATCGAATCAGAAATGAAGAGATTCGCAAGAGAACCAGGGTTACCGACATATCCCGAAGAATTGCCAAAATTAAGTGGCAGTGGGCAGGGCACATTGCTCGTAGAACGGATAGCCGATGGGGCATAAAAAATGTGGAGTGGCGACCGCAAACCGGAAAACATTGCGCTGAAAGGCCTGCCACTAGGTGGACCGGATACATTTGAAAGAGAGTTACTGCGGCCCTGGCACAAGCCACTAAAGGAACACGGGTGGGTTTTAGTCAGTAAAAGTCTGACACGCCATCCCGATTCACCCAGAGCGGGAGAAGTCATTGGATGATATCCAACCGAAAGAAAAAAAAAACTTTGCCGATGACCTGGTGAAGATTGCGGGGGTCCGCTGGATACAAGACGCACGGGACCGGTCATGTGGCAACGCTTTAGGGAGGCTTATGTCCAGCAGTGTACGTCTTTCGGCTGATATGATGATGATGATGAGGGGCCACAAATCCAGACTCCAGGCGGGAAACGGGGACGGGAATCGAACCCAGGACCTGATGCTGATTAGTAGCGCTTGCAACCACTAGATCAACGAGGCAGTCAAATTAATATTGCAACAGTAAATAAAAACGCGATGAAAATGTTATTACAGTAAATAATAGCTTTGACTGAAAGAAATTGTATCGGTTGTAGATTGAAAATGTAGTGGCTGTACCCACTGTAATATCGATAGGTACTTCGTTATTATGCCGCCTCACTGGGCACCAAGTACTGAGCACAGCTCCAGTGGTAAGCATTGGATTCTCGTATATAATAGAACAAATATTGCCGTTTCATTCAAAGCGTACCCACGCCGATTGTCGGAAAGATTCTTGTAAAGAAAATCACTGGTAGACGCTGCAGTCACAATTCCAGTCCAACACAGTTACCTACGGCGGCGGCGGTAAAAACTCCTGGAAAAGTAGGTTAGATAAAAATCATGTTAGAAATTTAACGGGTTCCAACTTTGTTAGTACTTTCTTTTGATCATTAAAACTTATAATATATAGTTAGTGTTTACCTTAATTGTGGAGAATTTTGAAATAACAAGGTAAGCAAACTATTTAAAAAAAAAAAAAAAATCTTGTTTGAAGAATTCTGTGCTTTATAAATATTTAATCGGCAAATACCAAAGGAAGTATAAAAATAGTGATTGAAGTATATTTATAATTTCACTAGCATATGCTAGCGGCTTCGCCCGCTCGCTTTTTGAAAATTATCCCTAGGCACAGATAATATAATACTAGCATACAGATGCATCATCCCATACAAAGAAACCGTGCCGACGTAACTAGCGTTTTTCATCTGATTATTCCGATTATTTTTTGTAAATCGTTCGCGTTCGATTCTGCTCTACGGCAATAGATATATCCGTGGAACGGAACCGAACGCGATCGATGCACAAACAATAATCATAATAATCAGTATAGAACGTCGGCACGGTTTCTATGTATGGGATGAGACACTACTGCCCTAGGGAACGTTACTCCGGGATAAAAATAACCTATGTGCTATTTCAGATTATAATCTATATCTGTGCAAAATTTCATCTAGATCCGTTCAGTAGTTTTTGAGTGAAAGAGCAACAAACATGCAAACACACACACACTCACAAACTTTCGCCTTTATAATATTATAGTGTGATGTGGTACTGTGATTTTTATAACATTTCATAATCGTATTTTTACTATCTTTCCACGATAATGGCTATGAAAATCGCATAGGGGACTCTAAAAATATACGAGGCGTCGTTATCACGATTTAAACCACTATCAAGTTTATACACCGCACCGCCAAGCTTTAGCAGAAATTAAAATTCCACTCTTAAGCCAAGTACTAAAACAGATTCGCGGCAACTGCGCCTTAATTCTGTTCGCGTGCCGACTTACCTACGTCCTAATTTATTGGAACAGCGGAACAAGGAAGAGTTCGATCGCTACAATAAATTTCAAATTTCATTATTTGAAGAGGAAGTCGCGAGTTGCCAATTGCAATTTGGTTTTCCGATCACGTCTTCATACTATTGGTGAGGATATTCGAGCCACCTGCGCCCGTACTCTATGAGGCTTTAAACGCGCCTCTGCTCTTTCGATAAACCGACTGTGAAATATTCGCGGTGTACGCCAGACGCCGCATTTCCTTATGAATGATACATGCCACACCGGTCGCCGTTTTCTAGCTGCAAACGTTATCGAACCACTCGTATCTGGCAGTCAGTGCATAATTTCTAACTCCGGTGTGAAATCTGACTCGGTACCAAGTGTTCATGTTCATATAACTTTGTATAAAGCTCGCCAAGTTATTTGTCACCTCTGGTTGTTGTCCGCGGGGCACCGTATCGCTTCATTGGGATATATTGTTCGCGATAAATCTCATAACTTATTAATAAGTCCACTAGGTGATTGTTGGCTTTTGTTTGCTCATCGATAATAATGACATGATTCGGGTCTAATAGGAATTTATTTCCTTTATAATTTTTTTTATAAACCTTTCGAATCCAATTATTAAACATATATATAACATGAGATATTTGTATTGTAATTCTAAGTGGCTAATGATATTTATTCATATTGGTTGTTGTTCTTGTAATATTATAAAATTTGCTTTTCTCTGACATATATTTGCTATTTATATGTAAATATTGTGCATTGTATGTGCGGTTTAACTTTCAGCGTGGAGAGGGGTCATCTCGAAAACTTCTTTACATTATTTATTAATATACATATATTTTTAAAGGTATATATCACTAAGTATAAAATATATATGCATAATGTGTATTTAAGCATCTTATTTTTTGTTTTATTATTTGCATTACACGGTTTAAACATACACCTGCCATGATATCTCTTCACTACACTTGGTTGACTGGTAACTGGCCTAAGGCACTGATTCCGCCATTGTACCTTTGTGCATGAATATAAATAAATTATTTATGATGTTTGTGCACTGCCCTAAATCTATTTCATTTCGTTCAGTCCACCCAAAGGTAAGAGATTGCCCTTTCCGATAAGTCTAGTAGATTGTACACTTGTTTTTCTAAATCTATGTCATTACGGTATGCAAGAAAGTACATAATGAATAAATAATTTCAGATTTATTATTCTGTCTTTGACAACAACAAAAAATATCATTATAATCGGCCTAACAGACAACTAACCATCATTCACATTTAAAATGCTAACAAGCAAATTTACAGTCGCCTCAAAAATCTAGTTATTTCCATCTCAATAGATCACCTAATAATACAATAAAGTAATACAATAGCAGCTAATGCTGTGTATAGTTAATTAAAAACTTGGCGACGCGCCGCCGTCGTGGTGGTCGCGACCATATCTCAAATTAAATCTCACCAACAAATCTTCGAAGGGGGATGAACCGCTACAACCTCTACCATCGACCTTTATATACACTTTGAATTCCCCTAAACTTTCTGTTTGAAGTTCTTGATATGGAGACTTGGGAAAATAGTTTAAGCTTGTTTTGAGTCTTGATGAAACGAAATTAGAGTAGATACATACGGTGGTAAGGTATCTAAATATTAATGCAGAAAACTGAAAACTTCATAGGTCTATCGCTAGAATTTATGTAGCAAGAATTTGAATTATAAAATGGATGTGTTCAACAGGCTTTCATTATATATCGTGGTTTCACGTCTTGCAAAGTGTTAATTTTCTCGCCAGTTTGTAACAGTCTGAGTACCGTGGTATGGGTTCAAGGTCGCGTCCTGGTTCCCTGTGAACGTTCCGAGTTGCAATTTGTTCCCGTACAGCCTTAAAAATCCGCATTTTATTGTTCCGCCTCTCATTTCTACTTGAACTGTGCTTGCTTGGGTCTCAATGAGTTCACCCATGCTAAACTTTTGTGTTTTTAAACTGAAATAATTATGTAACACTCTTTGTGTGTTTTTTTTTTTTTGTAATATATTCACAAAAAATATTGTATTCTGCGTGAGTTGCAAATTGGTAAATATCAATGAATAAATTTAGTTGATATTAGATGAATGTATTGCTGATATTCTACAGATTACACCCATGGGTGTGTACCCAGACTACACGCAGCACAATTAGGATTCGAACGATTCACAAACAAAACTTTAATTACTCGTAGATCAACGAATATTTGAGATAGAAGTAAATTAAACCATTTGTTAAACACTTAGTACCTAAGTTAATTTTGATGTTAATAAAGAATGGTTTTACAAAAAACTTGTGCAATTAGAAGATAAAACGAAGATCTAGGCTAGACTTAGTATTAACAAACGAAGATAATTTCACAATAGACAATAAAGAAGTTTAAATAATATTGAAATAATTTATCAACGCATTTTGGTAAGTATTTTATTTTCTAATAGTTTACTTAAGTTAATCTTTGTTTTATTTCAAGGATACTTTCGTCTGATAGTCTGACCACAGTCTTGCTTGTGCGGTTGAATATCAAAACACGCTTTCCTTGAATACACCTTCCACGATTTGTAACAACTAATCTGTAAATAGAAAACTGACTCCTGTGTGAAATCAATTGCTCTATGACGTTTGAAGTGATTTAACGGTGAAATATACTATTGCAAGGATTAAAATTACCTAATGTATCTACATACGGTGGTAAGGTATCTAAATATTAATGCAGAAAACTGAAAACTTCATAGGTCTATCGCTAGAATTTATGTAGCAAGAATTTGAATTATAAAATGGATGTGTTCAACAGGCTTTCATTATATATCGTGGTTTCACGTCTTGCAAAGTGTTAATTTTCTCGCCAGTTTGTAACAGTCTGAGTACCGTGGTATGGGTTCAAGGTCGCGTCCTGGTTCCCTGTGAACGTTCCGAGTTGCAATTTGTTCCCGTACAGCCTTAAAAATCCGCATTTTATTGTTCCGCCTCTCATTTCTACTTGAACTGTGCTTGCTTGGGTCTCAATGAGTTCACCCATGCTAAACTTTTGTGTTTTTAAACTGAAATAATTATGTAACACTCTTTGTGTGTTTTTTTTTTTTTGTAATATATTCACAAAAAATATTGTATTCTGCGTGAGTTGCAAATTGGTAAATATCAATGAATAAATTTAGTTGATATTAGATGAATGTATTGCTGATATTCTACAGATTACACCCATGGGTGTGTACCCAGACTACACGCAGCACAATTAGGATTCGAACGATTCACAAACAAAACTTTAATTACTCGTAGATCAACGAATATTTGAGATAGAAGTAAATTAAACCATTTGTTAAACACTTAGTACCTAAGTTAATTTTGATGTTAATAAAGAATGGTTTTACAAAAAACTTGTGCAATTAGAAGATAAAACGAAGATCTAGGCTAGACTTAGTATTAACAAACGAAGATAATTTCACAATAGACAATAAAGAAGTTTAAATAATATTGAAATAATTTATCAACGCATTTTGGTAAGTATTTTATTTTCTAATAGTTTACTTAAGTTAATCTTTGTTTTATTTCAAGGATACTTTCGTCTGATAGTCTGACCACAGTCTTGCTTGTGCGGTTGAATATCAAAACACGCTTTCCTTGAATACACCTTCCACGATTTGTAACAACTAATCTGTAAATAGAAAACTGACTCCTGTGTGAAATCAATTGCTCTATGACGTTTGAAGTGATTTAACGGTGAAATATACTATTGCAAGGATTAAAATTACCCAGGTGATAAAAAGCAAATACTTATCTACGTTTGATCAACGATGAAACGAGGATAAAAAACTGATTTCAGATTCACATGATTCATTTTCAATTTATAATTTCCAATAAGTATTAAATTCATAAATCATGTTTAATATAAAAACAGATTAATTTAACATGTCCATTCAGGTGACTCTGCATATTTTAATCTTTATGAAAATATTTTTGTCTTTAGTGTGAATTAATTTATTAATCGCTTGATTGAGCATATCATTGACTAATGCAATATGAACTAGACAGTTCGCAGTACAAACTGAAAAGTCATCATCACATCCTACTCTGCCTTCATTCCCAGAAAATAGTTTCGGTCCTCATTACCGCATCTGACGTGTGCCATAATATACTGTGATGTATCATGACGTCATACACAGGATACACATTTGGAACGTTAGCGGAATAATTAAAGGATGCCACCTATTTACATACGAATTTTACACAATTTCGGGCCTCCAAATGAAACATAAATTATTTGTAGATACAGTTTCGTGCTGTCTCTGTTATTATTTGACTTACTTATTATTTTTCGTGAAACAGCTGCTACTATTTTAATCTTAGCAAATCTTTGCGATGTTTTCAAGCATATTATTTGGACAATAGCGGCAGATGGTTTAGTTTAAGCTTTGCGTTATAATTAATATAAGCTAAAATTCGTTATTGACAGACATCGTCTTCATATTTTCGAGATATTCAGGCTTTCACAAAGAACAAAGAATATGCCGGATCCTATAATACAAGTACTACCGAAGCCTACAGAAAACTGATTAACTTTGCTTGACATAGGTAAAGTTCGAAATGAAGTTGTGTTTCTACCACGAAATATAAAGCTTCTTTTTCAGAATGAGCCTATACGTCGACCCTTTCCTACATTAGCGCTGCTAAACTTTCCTTCTATCGAGCGAATGACAAGCCTATTCCTCTATAAACCTTTTATTCCAGGCTCAGTATGATAAATACACGAATAAGTTGCACGGCCGAGTTTCGCTGGCACACAAAGTGAAATAAATTGTATGAGTTGATCATTGCGTGCAAACGCGCGGACAGCGCGTCCGCGCTGCTCGCGCCTACTTACCGCGCTCGACGGACGTGCACCCGTCAATTCCTCTCCCAACTTTTATTTTTCTTGATTCTATTAAGCTGGCATTTAGAATCGAAAATCTCTATGTAATTAAGATTGGCGATTTTTAACGTGGTAACAAATCAATCATGATCTATTCGCTTGATTCAGCTGGTTTATCTGTTAAAGGAGTGATGGGTGTTTGGATAAAACTGTTTTTAATGTGTGGATTTTATTGTAGGTCTGTAAGTATTCATTTATCATTGATTATTTTCACTCCAAACTTTATAAAAATGAAAACGCAGTCGTCCTTAGTTTGACACCTTTGTAGGTCAGTTTTATCCCTATCGGTGCGTAATTTCGACAATCAATACTGAATTCTCGTGCGTAGCTTGATCGACAAACGTACATGCTAGCAATCATCCTATGGCATCAAAGCCCTTATCTAACTTTTCAGATAAAACTCAGTTAAAAAAGGAATGCGTACAAATGACGTCACGAGAGAAATAAAATATTAAAATTGTGAAAAGAGGCCGTATTACGCGGACGTTTCCCGCCGAGATTCAGATCGCGCTCGGAACAAATAACGTCAGTGGGGCCGTGCAAAATGGAGCGGATAAAGCGCGCCTATCACAGCGCTCCTCAAGCACCTCTACATAAATTGCCTGAGCTTAATATACCTGCAGATTTTTCGCATAATTGCAAAAAGATATTTATATTTTTATTTTTTCGGTTTATGCTTGTCGGGGTTATCCATATTCACAGTTACCGCCAATAAGGATATAATTGGAAATCACGAATATTTCGGATATATTTTGTTGTTTGAATGATTTTATGTTACAAAAAATAAATAAGATATGGTAAACCTAAATTAACGTGGGTACAACACTGGACATGTACAAACTACTACCTATCACAATGAGTTGGTACAGGTAAATAAAATGAGGAAAAATGGGCTAACAGTTAGCTTCTACAGTACAAAATACCGACACTGTAACAAAATTCCAAATTTTAATCTGCCTAAAACAGAATTTTAGATTTTCTCAACTTCAGAATCGAAAATACACGGCGTATGATGAAAATTTTATTAAAACTCTTTCTCTAGTATTTCCAAAGAGAATACAATCAAGTTTGAATTTCCTAAAAATGCTTGCCCTGATCCTATGATTCAATGGAACCACATTTTTGCAGAAATTACCTATCACGTAAAATGTGACCGAATGAAATTGACTTCTTTATTATTTCAATTTCGAAGACTCAAGAGTCACGACTCTATTCCTGCCGAAAAAGTTATAAGTAAGTATACTGTGGTTTTTAATTTTGCAGACTAAACTGACATTTGGGGGGTTGTCACTTTACCATTACATAAAAATAGTGTCGTATCCTGACTATCCTGAGTGATCGAAAGTTGATCGAAAATCGAAATAGATCGAAAATGGAACTATTTCACGGCAGAAAAATACATTTTTAAGAAACTAGCGGCCCTTATTTAGTTTCTACTCATTTATGTCAGACTTAATTTTATCGATCGCATTTATTTTATTGTTGATTTCATATTTAACACAATTACGTTTATATTCATAAAATACTTATTTACACCAAAGAGTCACGTGATCACGTCACATCGATTCGATTAATAACTTATAATTGAGCTTTACCTACAACACTGTGCAGCGAGCTAGCAACATTTAAAAAAATCTCCTAAATCTTTGGCAGCTGTCAGTTTAGTCTACAAAATTAAAAATCACAGTATAGATACTATTTTATTACACCAGCGTTATATCAGCTGGAAGTACAGTCACGAACAGTGCCCTTAACCAAATTAAAATCTAGCAAAGGCAATAGACCTCGAAAAAGAAAAAGACACCATTAATAAAAGTTCCCCGCCACGCTTCGGTAGATAGTGTTAAGCCGGTTGCAGACCAAGAGCTAAGCTAAGTTAGTTTAGCTTAGCTCACATAGCTGACGCAGTTTTTCATACTTGTGTACAGACTGCAAACTATGCAAACTACGTACACAAGTATGAAAAACTGCGTCAGCTATGCGAGCTACGCTAAACTAACTTAGCTTAGCTCTTGGTCTGCAACCGGCTTCACCATCATGAAAATTAATTACCCCAAATCATCAGCGTAATTTTTAACTGGCCAGAAGAGTAGCCAGCTGCGACAGATGTTATTACTTATTGGCGATGCGAACTCGCTATAAATGTAATTGGCTTCATCGTACTTAAATGGACTCGCATTAATACATATGGATTAAGTGAGATTTCATGCATCCGTTGCGGATTTAAATATTAAATTTTGCGCTGATCTATTGCTTGTCATGTTGATGTGATGATGAAACCAATGTGCGAGAGTATCATACATTTGTATGGTCGGGTTTGAAATTAATTGATGAATAATAGCTAAGTTTGTAGCATAAATTCATGGATCGACATTGGCTACGATTGAGGGATAAAGGAGATGGAAAATATGAGAACTAGTAAACTAACCTAGATAGATTTTTAATCTATCTTACTTACTACCTTATCTAGATTTGATTTTTAAATGTCTTGACATCCTTACATAGTATAAAACAAAGTCGCTTTCGGCTGTCTGTCCCTATGTATGCTTAGATCTTTAAAACTACGCAACGGATTTTGATGCGGTTTTTAGTGATTCAAGAGGAAGGTTTATATGTATATTACACGCAGGCGAAGCCGCTGGCAGAAGCTAGTAAAGGTATAAAAAGTTAACAAAAAAGATCTATTTCTAAATGAAAATTAACATGCATCAAATAATGCTAAGTAGGCTAAATCGCCTCTTTTAACATATAACATTAATAATTTATATATTGACAGTTCCTGATTAACAAAACATTAAACTAAGCAAATTATGTAGGGTTTGCAGACACACATTTTTAAATTAAAGTTTCACACCCAAATCTCAATTTTTTATTTTTTTATTTGAATTATTTTATACAAACAAAGCGCATACCTAATAATATTCATTTTAGGTCTAGTAGCTGATATTTAATTAGTTCAATATTATCAATCCAAAACAATGTACACATAAGCACGGTAACAGCAATTCATTACGCTGGTAAGATGGTAAGAATTGAAAGAAGTAATTAATGAGAGAAGAGACGTCGTGAAAGAATAAGAAGTTTCCAAATAAATCCTCTTCATCAACAGCCTTTTTAATGTGCCCCTGGGACACAGGCACTGAGGGAGTGGGCTATAATCCACCACGCGGGCCCAATGTGGATTGGTAGATCTCACATGTCTTCAATTTTTAGTTCTAGGACACGCCGGTTTCCTCACGATGTTTTCCTTCACCGTTTTGAGAGCAGTGGTGATGAAATAAATTACATAAAGTAATGCGCCTTCTCGGGTTCGAACTTACGACCTACAACCCGTAAGTCGGCGCCCGAACCACTGCGCCACCTTTGCTCTCCAACTACGTACTACGGTAATAAATCCTACTACGTTTTTTACACGTAAGTTTGTTAAGACGGATGAATGGATGTTTCTTTCTCTTTAAAGAAAAAACTACTGAACTGATTTTGATAAAACTTTACAGTAATATAAATAACCTATACATCAGCATAACACTCATAGTCTATTAATAAATATACTGGGGGATGTACTAATTAAACCTACATACCTATTTTAGAAGAGTAAATCTTTTCTAATAAAATATCACCTTACCACCCCATTTCCTATCTTTCCAAAGCACTCCTTCACTCCAACTCTTCTAGTATGACATCTTATTAACTTGAACGTAATTAGAGAGCGCAGCGGCCATTTAGAAAGAACGTGCAAGACTACAAAACGGTCCTCAGGTGTACAGAGCATAAAAGTCCTCTACAATATTGTGTTACAACACCTAATTACTGTCAGGCGGCAAAGGAAATGTACACCATTGTAGTTACCTTTGCCTTTAACTGGTCGTTTTTGTTCAATGTAAGAACTGAATTCTACTAAACGACGAGAAGAGACACTTTGTTTAGAACTACCCGAGCTGGATTTAAAAACTTTCCTAGACAGAAAAAGCATATTTTCATCATCACAATTATCACCCTTTAGGGAATTTTCTACTTTTCACTTCAAATTTTTAAGTAGTAGGTTCAGATCAAATAAAAAGTCAAGATGGAACGTTGCAAACAACAAGGTGACGGCGGTTAAAACTACGCCTTGCCGTATGCATACACAATTACACGCACACACGTACAATGAAACTACGCCTTAGCTTGTCAGTCGAGCTCTCGCAACGTTCCATCTTGACTTTTTTTTTGATCTGAGGTAGTAGGTAGGTAATAATTTATGTTCTAGAGTTTTTTTTACTGCCAGATGTAGACCCTCTAGCGACCTCACTTATCATACTGCTATGCCAGTGCTATCTTAAATTTTTGTAGCAGATTGATAGTATGGATAAAGACATTTCAATAATATTACATTTATTTAATTTTACATGTGTAACTTTACATGTCACACCTAAGACGTTATACAGTACAAATAACACAAGAAAAAAACACTAAAACGAAACTTACAGGAAGTAGACAAAATAACATATATCAATATACAAATAAAACTAATTAAAAATATAACACACGAGATAACAAAACATACAAGAAAAATATACAAAAGCCAGAATATAACAACAACAAAAAAACTTTACAGAAGTAAAAATGTAAAAAGAATATACAATTATTTACTAATTTATCTTCCATCCATCTTCTCACAAAACGACATACATCTATCCATCTCCCAGCAAACAGGTCACAATGCTCTTCTGACATCAGCACCGGAGCTGATGTCAGAAGAGCATTTAGCATCTCGTAAGTGCCAGAACTAGAGGCGAGTTAGCTCGGAACACCGTACGTGCCGAAGGTACGCCAAAAGCGGTGACTTCGCAGTCTAAGCTTTTACAAACCATTACTCTACCAATAGTAGAACTCACCTACCTTCGAAATGAAGAACCTAAATGGACGGAACAAACATATTAAGCCACCTTCATGAGGTTACAGATCCTAATCAGAGCTAACAGTCCAGTTATTTACTTCCTGCGATCTTCGTATCAAAGGCGACTGCGGAAGCTAGGGGCGGTACACACTCGCTGCACAAAGTGTTCACACCTCACTAATGGTACCACGGAAACGATGCCCCACGGCTCTTCCTAACGGTTATATTATCAACCAAAAGATACCACTCATTATTTACTTAAAGCTCGGTAATCGTTTTGCCATCTACACAATCTACCTCCCCCATTTTCTTACCCAATCACTGTGTTATCGATTATCGATAAGAAATAATTGGGTAACGAAAATATCTAACAACATTGCCAGCTTTTAGTACTTTTAATAACAATAGTCGTTTAAAAACACTTCTACAGCATTGTACAGCTTTCAAATCAGGAGTCTTTATAATTACTATACTAAACGGAGAAGCGGAGCGAGTCGCGGATTCGTAAAATTGAAAATAAGATGTTGAAGCAGACCCATATTTTAGGGGACGACCAGCACAAAAAAATGTTTTTACTTTTTTTTTTAAAGACACTCAGTTGTTTATAAGGCGGCCATTGGCCGGATCCCATTCAGTTCGGTCTCGTCGACTACATTAAACTGATTACTGCAATTAGCGAATGGTGTAATTCTCGTTTTTCAAGCGTCTCCCGTCGCTGGGGCCGTCCCCCTCACGCCCTTTAGGAAATTACTTGAGCCCCGCAGGTCGTGGCGACTTTCCTGGGATTAAATAAAATTGAAGAACTCGAATGAAATTGTTTTGGATTTCTCGTCTTGATCAGTTAGGTTTGTCGGCGTTCAACTCGGGATTGTAGCCTTAATTATAGTAAGTGGATTTCTAATCGCATTTATTTCGAGAATGTGCGGAGTTCTGGGCATTGTGGCGAGCTCGATTTGGCGACAGAATTATAGTGGTATTACTTTCATCGTTACCGCTCCCACAGAAGTTATTATTTTCAGGCGCTGTTTACTTAAAGAAAGGCAGGGATAAGGCTATTGTAGTCTAACCTAATTTCAAATTTATTCCTTAAGAATGTTCATTTACGTTTCTGTAGGTTTGTTTATTCTTATCATAAGACAGTCTCAAAAGTTCGGTGACTAAGATTGTGTACCTAATTCAGTCATTGTTTTCAAATTGTATTCACTCCATTCAAGACTGTATTTCACCAGAAAAAGTGATACAATTTGTATTTAAGTGCAGTCAAATATATAGCCATTTCTGTTGTGGGAGGAAAACGAATGTCGTAAATTTAGCTAACTAGAGTCACATCACTGGTTCATAGGAACCGAGCCAAGCAGTATTCTTAACAAGATGCAGCTTCGCCAACGATTCGGCGGCGAAATGAGGTAATACGGGATTCCAAAGGCGACGGTAAAGTGGTAAAATGATATATTTCTGGCATGTATCGCGAGGACAATAGCGGATTGTGTATGGCACTGTTATACTAGTTTTGTATTATATGGAGGGGGACGGCAATAAACAGGACGATTGCACGGCCGGCCCTCGTCCCTGCTATACACGAGTTTATGTACGCGTACACTGTTCATGTACTCACGCCGACATAGGTTATACGATCTAATAAAAATATGTGTTTTACTAGTATTTTTCTGACATAAAATATTGAGAGGAACGCGATTGAGGGGTGTAGTTTACTAAGGTTGGAGACGTATCACTGTAATGAGATGGTTTATATTGCTTTGAGATGAATAGAAGCAATTGAGTAACACAATGTGCTCGTTAGACGAAAAAGATCACAGAAATGCAAAAGCATATATCATAAACTTATCCACCAGATAAATGTCTATCTACACACGTGACTGAGCATAGTTTTCAAAGTTGAGGGGTGTTTCAATAGTATTGTATAATGTGACGCTTAACTCCAGTATACCGGACATACAAACTTTATGGTCAAACGGTCACGCGTGAATTGTTCAAACTGCTATTAAATCTGCGACTATGTTACTGCGATGTAGTGTGGTGACGTAACGAAGTTTCAACCGATCTCGCCCCTCGCACTATATCGACGGTAAAATATAACATAGTGGCTGAAGTCGGAGTTAACAGTGATTCATGTGCTACATATATGCAAATAAAATACCTCATAGTTATACTAATGGTAATTTACAACGAGACGATGAAGAAAAAATTGCGAAGCTATGCGTCTTAATAAATTCTCAGGTAACTACTGTTATGAACTACTGTACGTTCGCACGTATCATGTAGAGCATAAATTAATGATGCAGTCGGACACAGCTTTTTATGACATGCTTATGTATGAAGGAAATGAGAATAACATTTATTTTATTGTAGTTTAACGACCCCTTAATAGCTACCGAAAGTAGGAAAGAGCCGCGTCACGCTTCAAGACGTTAAGTAGCGTTAGGTAACAGAATCCCTCCTAGGTGAACCATCCAACTATTCCAAGGTTTAAGAAACTATTCGAGAAGTTGTACAGGAAAGACGTAGTAACATCGGGGGTTATTAGGCACATAGCTTACCCAGAACAATAACCTAAACATCAGGCGTAACATAGTTTGCTGCCAGTTTCGTATTGTGTAGGAGCGGTCGGCCTGTCCACCCATAAACACAGATATATGAAAGTTAATAACATTTACCTAACGCAATAAAATATATTAATGTCAGTGCCTCGTAGGGCTGGCTGGCTCAGTGGCACAGCGGCGCAATATGGCCTGTGTGTACGATCAAACATGGCTGCCGAACCACACGTACGAATAATTCATCGCTACGTATTGTTAATCTCTCACGCATCACTTTCTACTAATTGTTTCTTGTCGTCTACAGATAGTCATATAATAATTTATCAGTTATTTATTCGTTGTTATCGGATAATTCGTTCTCTTTATCTGATGGTAAAAAGATCTTCATGATTACTTTGATCTTTGGAGAGGAGATCGAGTAAGAACTTGGCGGGTTGGATTGAGTTGTGAATTCGTGATAAAATCTAAGAAGAAACACAATAAGAGTTACCGATTGTTCGTGTAGATCAAACTACGTGCTTGGTGGAATATTGTTTACGTTATTCTCCAATACATAACCTGATTAGTTTCATTGTGACCCTAGGTACATACAAGTAAAGAAGTTCGTTTGTCTAACTCCTAGCTCGAAAAGGACCCATGCAATAATGACCTTTTCAGACAATTACATAGTCTTCCCTACAGCAGGGACGTAGGAATTCTCTTAAAGAGTTTCATATATATAGTTACCATTGTATCACAGGCAGGATTTCTAAACAAGAAAATTATATAATCCCTTTTCTTTGTTCAGGCTTCGAATTAAATAACCCCCTGCAATGACATTACATAGCCCTTCTTAATTCACTCATTAACGGCAAAGAAAACAAACCGTTGTAAACAAAAACAATGTTTTATGAGCCATGAACGGTACGTTTTTTATTTGGAAGAGAAGGGTTTCATCCTGTGTGTTGGTGTTACAATAAGATTGAGGTCCGGTTCCTGTGTCTTACCAACCGTTACTGGTTAGTGGTTACACTATGAGTCTTGTATTCAAATATTCTCGTTTTAATAACTGAGTGTAGTCTTTTCACCCAACTGCAAGGAAAAAAAAAAACAAAGGATTTTGGGCGCCATATTGTGGGGTCTCAAATTGTTTGTCTTGCATATTAAAATAAAGGTTTTTAGCAGTGATTACAAAAATGTATACCATTTGTATGTTTAACAGTAATTCGTAAAAAAATACAACTAAAAAGTTGTGAATAAAAATAGTTAATAAAATCAAAAAACCCGGCTGCTTATGAAGCGAACTAAAAAGATGTAAACAAGAAGAAAATCATGCTGTGCAGTCGGACGACCAAAACCATATGTATCTTCCGACTGCACAGCATGATTTTCTTCTTGTTTACAACTTTTTAGTTCGCTTCATAAGCAGTCGTGTTTTTTGCTTTATTAACGTTTTTTTTGTTGTAATAACTTCATCATCATCATATCAGCTGAAAGACGTCCACTGCTGGACATAGGCCTCCCCCAGGCGTCGCCACATTGACCGATCCCGTGCGTCTCGCATCCAGCGCCTTCCCGCAACCTTAACCAGGTCATCAGTCCACCTAGTGGGAGGCCTTCCAACGTATCGTCTTCCGGTTCGCGGTTGCCATTCCAGAACTTTTCAGCCCCATCGGCCATCCGTTCTGCGAGCAATGTGCCCTGCCCACTGCCATTTAAGTTTGGCAATTCTTCGGGCTATGTCGGTAACTTTGGTTCTCCTGCGGATATCATCATTTCTGACGTGATCACGCAAGGAAATTCCGAGCATAGCCCTCTCCATTGCCCTTTGGGTGACTTTGAGCTTTCTGATAAGGCCCATTGTGAGCGACCACGTCTCGGTTTCATAGGTGATCACTGGCAACACACACTGGTCATAGACTTTTGTCTTGAGACACTGTGGTAAATTGGACGAGAAGATATTTAATAACTTGAGGGATATTATTTAAATTGTATGGGAGCAACTCTTTTTTTTCGTTCCCTCATTTGTGTCCCACAGCTGGGCAAAGGTCATCTCATTCTCCTTACAAACCTCATTATATGGCGCGATAATCACACGCGCCATTATCGCATGGCGTCTCCCAGATGGCCTATGACAGATCTGCGATTTCGCGACAATGGCCGCGACCATGCCCGATGTCATGTGATGCTTTTTTATATATTCTATAGACTCGCGCTTGACCATCTCTATCTCTCCTGATGGTAAGCGATGATGTGGTCGAATATGAAACCCGCTTGCTTAGAAATAACCTATTCACTCTTGACTTAAAGACTCCTAGATTGTAGCAGTCGGGAAACACAGACTCCGGCAGGGAATTCCTGCTACGATTGATATTGCTACACAAATACAAATACTTATATCTACCTACCTATTGTGTTTGCTGAAAACTTCTTAACGGAATTTTGGTGTTACTTTACAAAACTTTAAACTGAAATTGAAATCGATTTCTCGTTTAAGCGGAAGAAACGTGCCCGAGGGAAATTAAAAATAATCGTTCGGATATCGTCGCAGGTAATACTTGTATTGTAAGCGATTACTTTACAGTATAAAGCTAAGTTAGATAAATGGTTAAACATTGAAGGCCTTTTTAATACGGAGTGTGGAAATGGAGATTTGTTTAATCAATAAATACAGTTGCTAAGTTAACTGTAATATACTGTGGTAGACAGAAACCTGTTTGAGGACCCAAATTATTGCATATTATATTGCGTTATTATATGTGAATGCCTAATGTAAAAAGCTGGTTTACAACCTACCAATCAGAGATACATCTTCAGTAACTTCTATTATTTTAAGCTTTCGCGAAAAAACCTAAAATTTATCTTTGCAAACCGAATCAAACTTTGCTAAGTTTGATTAAAACAGAAAACTTCTGTACCTTTGTATACGTACATTTTTACGAAGTTACAAAGTCTAATCTACATTAAATCCTTGCTATGTACACTTGGGTGATCAAAGAAAGTCACTGGGAACATTGTAGTTTTGTTCAGACACTAAAAGGTCACTATGAATTTTTAATGGTAACTATTTTCTGAGAAGAGCGAATCGTATTATTGTCTCCGGGTCAAGCCGGGTCTCTTAATGTGACCGTAGAAAAATGTCCATAAATAAATAAAAAAGGCGTCGTAGCAACGTAGGCGTCGTTTCTTTGCTGCGACCGGCTACGAGTTGCTACGGCTGCTACGAGTGAACAGAAGTGTATTTCTCTCGGAAAATGTTACAATTAAGGTTACACTAGTCGATCATTTATCCATACAAACGTAGTCTGGCGATTACTCCACTGTTTGGCGATGTACGTTCAAAATATAAAATTATATCAATTTGTTTCATCATTCCCAGGCCCTGTATGGAAACAAAAAAGTCAAAAAGATATATATATTTGAAGGTCAACAAAGTTCCATATTTCAACACTAATTTTAACGTATCTTGGGCGAAAATAAAAACCATAAGAAGAAGGAAAATTGCAACTGGGATACATTAGTAGTTCAATAATGCAAATAATTTTATTTTGATCATCTACCTACAATTAGTAGTTTTTTCATGATATCTAGACTCCCAAAGGTCTGTTTATAAAACTTCGCGCGCTGGTTTTCGTTCTAAATCATCATCCAATTCGCTACAAATTTGCAAAAGTGCTAATTCGTAAGCGAACTAGCTTCTTACTGCTCGTCACATGATCTACCTCTTTCGCACGTGTTGTCGGATGAGAAAGCATGCATTTAACCTCGCGCACAAAATAGTTCGAGCTGTCGACTAGGGCAACCTTAAGTCTAGGTATGAACTCAAAGTGGCGACAATCAGTGTTTTATATTTTTGTAAAATAATATATCAAAACGTTGAACTGTTTGATGGTTTGTTTTCTGATTCGATTCCATTACAAAACTTCTTTCACTAATAGAGGCACACTATCACTTAAACAAGAAAAGCAATATTTCAATGGAATAGGGCACGTGTATAAAGAGGCGGAAAAATGTACTTCATCTATATAATATTATAAAGAGGAAAGATTTGGTATGTAACGAATAAACTTAAAAACTACTGGACCGATTAAAAAAAAATCTTTCATCGTTGGGTGACATAGGCTACTTTTTATACCTGTATTCCCACGGGAACGGGAACTACGCGGGTGAAACCGTGAGGCGTCCGCTAGTAATAACATATTCTGTTCGTAGACTCTAAGTTTTATCCCTTAAGACCAAAGTTAATTTAAACAAGTGATGCTCCATATAGATGCATCATTGGACTTATATAACACCTTACCTCATTCATCATATCAGCGTTGAATGAACACTAGACGTCGAACAGTCATAGGCATAGTGCATTAATCAATGACCGGTATGCAATCTGTCATTACATCATGTACAGAGAGATGGTATCAACTTAGTAGCGTCTCCATTCGTGCCAAACGCGGTTTCAATTAGCTCTTTGTGTACTAATTGTATCTTTGCTTAACCCGAGAAGTGTTGTAAGCCTGGCTTTTGATAGGGAAATGCATATTTCGAAATGCGAAATGTTTCTTATATCTTTCTAAGTGAACTAGTTTGGAATTTGTGCTTAATAAATAACTTATGCAAACTATCTAGAATATACGACAATAGGGTAGTTAACAAAAATTATTTAATATAAATATTGGACATGTATTTTTTCTTTTGCCACGCAAACTAAAATTATGACTGTTGAAATATCGTGTGACGTCACGGTGCTACATGCATACTTTATGCTGAAAAAGTGACGTTACAAGCCCTCACTCCTGAACTTTGTTGCGCTTTATCTTTGTCAATTTTTATTTATTTTAGAAAGTTAAAAATACGGGTCCAATATTGTTTAATCTCTACACAGGACACATCCCTATTGCGAATGACTGTCGAATCCTAGTGTGGGGAAACTTTAAAAGAAGAATAAAGAATACCACACGTTTGATGTTGATGATAAGATTAGGACCCATTTTTCAAACGCCTGTTATCTTTTATCTGAAGAACAAATACGACAGTTTGATATATTTTCCATGATAAAAAAACTGTCTAACTGCTATATTTATTCGTCAGATAACAGTTATAATAGTTATGTAAAAGTCATCTCCTAGTCAAACAAATAGTTAATCAATAGTGAAGTACGTTTATCATT
This sequence comes from Orthosia cruda, assembly GCA_964057195.1. Classification (NCBI taxonomy): domain Eukaryota; kingdom Metazoa; phylum Arthropoda; class Insecta; order Lepidoptera; family Noctuidae; genus Orthosia; species Orthosia cruda. The sequence goes on from OZ059845.1 coordinate 21,502,418, forward strand.
GTAGGTAGGTTATATATAAGCTCGTACTTGTACCTTAGATACGAGTATATTGAAAGAATGACTAATTTACAACAAGTTCTGTCAAATATATCGTAATAACGGGGATTAACTATGTAACCTGAAATATTCAATTCGGATATCCGTCTTTCCCATAATACGTATCAATCACCGATCACATAATTCTATTGTCTGCAGTCTGCAATTATATGTGCATTCAACTGCGCGCATTTCAATTAAAATCAACTGAGCAATTTACAAATTCGCCGAAGGCAGCGGTCAAACCGAGTTAGAGCTAGTTATTATTGCCGGCGACTTAGGTTCTAAACCTATTCGGGGATTAATAGCCGTATGAGCACATGGCTAATCGAATCATACGATTATTGACCAATAATGTCGTGTTTTGAATATCAATATTGGAATAGAATATTGAAAATAAAAAGATAATAACCCCAGTAAACTGCCCAGGGGGTTCAAATACGCGGGATCATTCGATAAGGGGCTGAGCGGTCTGACGGCGATGTGAGCGGATACCCAATCCTAGACAAATATTTGAAATATCAAGCAAATCAAAGGGAAAAGAGAAAACATTATATTGCAATGATACCGCGCAAAGAATTGGGGGTTCATCAAAATCCGATCATTGGAAAATAATTGGTGTGCTCATGTTCAGAAATGAGCAACGAAAGTGAAACGTTAAGGAAATCTTTTCTCAGACGAAATTTACATTTTATTGTTTTCGTAACTCGTCGTATTTTAATTTTGGCCTTTTGAGTCCAACAATAGAATAGAATATACTTTGTAGTACACCATAAAAGTTACACATCTCGTATAAAAAAAAACCGGTTAAGTGCGAGTCGGACTTGCGCACCGACGGTACCGTACAAAGCTACATTCACCAACATTTTTATTAGGTAATTAGGTCAACGGGAACTACCATATAGGTTTTCGACACAAAACCTATAGGGTACTTCCGGTTGACATAGAATTGTCAATTTTGGTTAAAAGCAAGGTCTTACAGCACAAGTAAAGGGAAAATAACGAAAAATAAAAAAAGTTGAAAATAAAGGTAAATTTTGGTACTTACAAGTTTTCGCGAAGATCTAAATTTGCCCATATCTTTTTATCGTGTTGACTCAGGACCTTGATTAAACACCCAATATGGACTATAGACCTCAGTATCTGGTATAAATTTCAACTTGCTAGGTCCACCCGTTCCTGAGAACATCGGTGGTGACACACGGACAGACGGACAAGAAAGTGATCTTATAAGGGTTCCTTTTTTACCTTTTGAGGTACAGAAACCTAAAAATATTTAAAATTTGCCCTATAAATCAATTGTTAAGCCTCTTAAATGATCAAATAAGTTAGATAGTTAATTATTTGACTACTTGTCATACTTACAATTGATGAATAAACGCGTTCTACCGAAAATGTAAACCATTGGATAGCACATTTGATTTATTTATTAACAAGGCACAGCAACATTATATTATATTACACATCAATACTATAAAGAAACATCTAGAAAAGATCCTGTGTAAACAAGTCACTTAAAGGCATGCACATCATTCACAGTGTGACTGTTCCTAAATGACCCCAGGCTGATAAAATTTTTGTTTTTCCTAAAATGCCCTAGACTTAGAGTTAAAGGTCGGCTACTTCTGAAGAAGTAGAATCTGTGCCCCAACCAGCCGCACAAATTTGTGAGGTTCGTCTTCCTGACTTGGTCGCCTCTCCACCGTGTAAACGAATTCCAAATTATAGTTTTGTTTTGTTTTGGAATTCACAGTTATAAGAATTATAACTTGGAAGTGGTTTAGAAGAATAAAATATAACTTAAGGGATATAAACTAAATTCTTTCGATTAACTAAAGGTTGTGTGAGAAACCCTTTACACTAATGTATAGAGTATTTAAATCAAAGACCGAATAGTGGTCGCGGATAATGAATTTACATTCATTAGTAAGAAAATAGAAGGAGTAATAGAAATTTCACATTTTAATTTCACAAATAGAAGTAACTAATATGGCAGAGAGTTTTAACTCAGAAAGTAACTGGAGTTGATTATATCAACTCCCAGACAGCCCCAAGAGCGCCAACCCATCATAATTTCATATTGTGTTATCACTGGTAAGAAGAAATTATGAAACAAACTTGCCAGTACACAATCCTGTCTGTTAGCCATAAGGACCATATTAGTAAAACAATAGTGATGTTTGAAGTTAATTAGACAAAGGGATTGCAAAGTGCATTATTTACCTAACGGAAGGGAATTGGTAGGAACGCTACGCTTGCTTTGATAAATACATTTACTTGAATTACGTTAATGAGTTCATTGACAATAGTCTAGATTTCCCACCCAAGTGACGTGAAACCACCTGTACAGCAGGTACGTCGTACTTGTAATGCTGGTCCTAGAACACAAATCCTTTGAGAAGGCTCTGCAACGGTCCTTGCAATACATGTTTCCCTAACCTTAAACATGTCTTACACAATCCTAAGGCAAGGACGGTTTTGTGCCTAAGTGACTTTGCCATTGAGCGAGACATGCTCCCAGAATTACTGGACGCGCACTAATAAATAGCTCACCCTCGACCTAAACACCCTTTACTAATACAATACAAAACCAGCAAGCGTACCGTGGACTCAGTCTGATGCAGGTTCACCACAATTGCTTGCTATATGTCGAAATGGATTAAGTCGTCACTTCACACTTCTTTAAACTGCCCCATTTCGAGAGTGCTCTAGAGAAATTGACAGCTGTGCGACGTCAACAACGGCGTTTTTCAACTAGACACCCTTCGTGTCTCGTTAAATATTATTTTTTATTCAGATATTGGCCCGAAAGCCTGGTGCGATTTAACGAGACACGACTCTAACATCCATTAAAATGGTCATATCCCAGTGTGTGATGTTCGGCGATGACTACCCCCTTTAGTTTATAAGTGTACATACATCAAGTGCATTGCAGTGAGACCCGCAGTCAGACCTTATAAAGGAAACAGTATATTTTAACAACTAACATTTGGTTGTCCTACGAGGCCAATTAAGAGCGGCCATATTTAGCCTATTTTATACAGAAGTGAATATTAGCGGTTCCACCTTCCATGTATGTAATGTCAGTTAAAACTCAATAAAGGTCCATAGTCAAATGAGTAATTGTTTAGTGTATAAATGATGGATTAGGGTACGAAAGTGTAAAAGAAGACTTCACCGCTTCCCTAAACCAAATGTTATTGAAATATTCTGTCAGGTGTGGACTAGGATATAAATACAGGGTCTCGCCACGCTAGAACCAAAAGGTACATTAATGATTTGTCCCTGCCTATGTAATATAATGATTAAAACTTACCCACAATCATTCTTCACTCACTCACATGAAATTAGTACGAGATTAGACTAAATTATAATTAACTTAATAATTAAACTTGTTACCACGACACGACTTTCGATTATTCGTTCCAAAGTTACACCTTAAGTATCTCTACTCGTAACACTCTAGTATCATGACTCGTGCGTCTTCTTTCGTTCCTCACCAACCGACCGTTCTATCTCTCTGCCTAAGATCAAGTGTCCCTCCAACCAGCCCGTCTCCTCCATCTCATCCTAAAACTACCTGCTTTCTCTTCAGTTCAGTTATCATTTTTTTGCATTTCTTAATCGATTTGGGACTGGTTCGTGTTAGATATCGGATATTTGAAGACTCTTTAGAATTTCATTGGAATATTACTTTTGTCTTGACAGCTTTTACATTGAAAGGCAATTTATGAGCCTCTTTAAAAGGTTTGGTGTTGGTTTATCCTTTTAAAATGTATAATGTTCCATAGTTTATGACGCTTGCCTGTCGGACCGTACTTGAAACCCGAGTGTTTGTGTCTCAATTTGGTCTGCACATGTGGCGGTAATGCGCAGTTTTAAATATAAAATAATATTCGGTAATTAAATTATATAGATAAATGGCGTGTAGTCACAACAGCATTAGTCGCATGTATTGTAGAAGATATATAAAACAAAAATAATATTAAAAAATAAATTGAAATTGGTTATAAAATTCTTGTAAATACATTGATAAATAAAATTTAAAGGAGAGAATTAAAAAAAAATTAAATATACATATGTCATTGAAAAATTTAGAATTCAACAGTTATTTACCCTAAAAACTAAATAATTGTAAGAGAAAAAGTAACACATTTAACCATTGGTTGAGTTAACAACGGGTCAAAGAGCTGGGCCTAAAAGTACATTAAAGGATAAAAGAAATTGAGTTCTCAGAAATAATAAGGAAATAGAACGAATTAAATGTTTTGTACTGTTATTTTTAAAACCAACATTTCAATTTCATTTCAACTAATAAAAACCTTTGGAAAGGTATATTGAACTCAACAATTTTAATATCAGTTAAAAAGCAATTCAGACTCAAGTCATGCAGAGATGAGAACTCTTTGAAGAATGGCAACACATATGTCTCTGACGGCGAATTCGTTTTGAATAGGTGGAGCCGACACCTCCTGCCGTCATCTGTGTGAGTGGATGCAATAACGGCAACGTCGCCAAGTTATGTGACCCACTTGATCATCTCAACGTCAAGGCTTCAAAGAAAAGGTAATAAGGCATTACGGCCTATATGTTTTATGGGCTGCGTATTAATTAATGTAATGTGTATAATATCCGGATAGTGTTTAGAAAATGCCTACCCCCACAGGAAAAAGACGTGTTTGTATGTTATGGACATGGTGTAGGTACCTACTTTTGTATGAGGTGCTTCTAATATTATACTGTGTTCAGTGATAGAATAATCTATTATTCTATACTACGGGTATCTATACTAATATTATAATAAAGAGGTAAAGTTTCTGAGTTTGTAGGGGGTAATCTCTGGATCTACTGAACCAATTTAAAAAAAATATTTTACCAGTAGAAAGCTACATTATTCTTGACATAGGCTATAATTTATATACAAAAAAATAAGAGATCTTTATAAAATTTACAATAATGTAACTCAAAGTAGCAATTTTTTTCATATAAAATTCATCTTTGGCGTGCGATTAGAAAAATATTGATGATACACAAAAAATATGTACTATGTGATAGTATATAGATAATAGTGACTAATACCCACAGGAGTATCTAGTCGATAGTCACTAGCTACTCGATAGTCGAGTCTATCGAGTAGCTAGTGTATTATAATTATGATGATCAATTCTTCCGTCTAAACTAATATTGTAAGATGTAAGTGATGTGTGTTTTTCTATGTTTGTAAAATAAGTATTCTCTGTAAGTAGATAGGTACTGATAATCTACTCCACTTTTGAGTGGCTTTTAATCCAAAAATCAAAATCGGACGTGTAATCGTGTTCTGCGCGATAGACCACAGGAGAAAGAATGCTAGTAATAAATACGATATAGCGTATAAAGTAGTTTATATTGAGCAAAATCAAGTCAGAGTAGGTAACTATGATGATGGTGAACTAATAAATGGCAACTAATACCCAAATCTTTGGGTATTAGTCACCATTATCTATAAATAAAATCACAAACCAGATTCTTACTGTCAAACATACCTACTTCTTATGATGTCACCCTATCCGTTTCCCCCTCACTTAACTCTTTCAGGGGATAAGCAGCTAATGCACTATGTTTTCCCCTCCAGCAGTAGGGAGTAATGTGACGTAATAATGTAAACAATATTATTTCTCCCAGTTGCTTTGGACATTTATCGCATTGCCTGTCCATTATCAATAATGGTACATTAATCACTTAGCACAAGGCATTTATACCAAGAGCTCCCAGCTGTCATTACTATTCCGAAATTAATGTCGTAACCAACATTTAACAAATTATATTCATTTATTTAGGTGATTTGCCAGCGGCAACATTAAGTACCGTTCTGTATAAAATGGATGTTTATCAAAAATTACTTTTATTTTCTCGAAACGTTCAGAACGAAAATATTTTATACGGATAGGGACTAATTTACTAAGAATCTTGCCAATTATGGCAACAAGAATGGGTATTTTCCTTGGAATTAATTTATTCTAATAGCTTTTTAGAAATCTCTGTAATGTTTAGCACCTGTTAAACAGATACTTAAATTCTCTATAGACATGTTACTTCAGGTGCTAAATAGTTTAGTGAAAGTCAAAGTCAAATATATTTATTTCAACCAGGAAACCAAGCGGCACTTTTGAACGTCAACAATTAAAATTTACAAGTAATAAAAAAATATCCTACCGTGCATTTGGAAAAGTAGCTTTTTATGTAGAAGAACGCACAAGAAATTCCATACTTACTCTTTTGATGAAACTAAGTGGTTAACAATATTTATATAAGTACATACATTAATAAATTCATATATGTGAGGATGATGCACCCAGAATAACACTTTATACTATAATACGTATAGGTATAAAGTATTAAAAGCCTTAACAGGTAAATTCATTAATTTGATAAATAGGAACATGGTTCTCACATACTTACAGATATTGCAAACATAGGTAAAATCCCTTTAATTTAACAACAACGGAACCGTGTTTGTGTCAATTTCACTAAAGAATAATTTAGAGACTTCTGTGAATGTCAAGAAGTTTATCCAGAATGCGACAGCTCACAAAATCGCTCAAGTTATGTTGGTAACAGACAAACAATATTATTGTCAGTGAGCTAGCGTCTGCTCTATAGCTTTTATTTTACTCCTGAACTCTAATGAACGTGCAGACAACTTTACAACTGGCTACCTATCAACTACACAAATTATTTCAATCCGTTGCGTGTTAAGTCACTCTAAAAACACAAGAAACAGAGGAAGTATTACGTTTAATTATACAGCAACAAAGACTTATGCCGCTTATCAGTAACCACTCGAAGTTAACAGCTATGAACCCTAGAGCCTTCTGTGTACAAATTATATCGTTCCACACTTTAATGGTAACGGTCGCGATACGAACGTATTTTGTGCAATTTGATATTCACTACGCTTTTTTTTTTAATTGTATAGGACGCGGTTTTATACGTGGAAGTGTGCTTGCATGATGTTTGAATCAAGATTTTTTTTTAAATTGTGTGTTGCCACTGCTTTAAAGTGAAGAATACACGCAGAGGGCTAGAGTTACAAAAAAACGTTTCTTTTTTCTGAGATGAAAAAATAAAGTTTAAAAACTACATGAAAAATAAAATAGTTCTTTTTCTGGAGTAGGTTTTTTTCAAGAGTACGAAAATAAAAATATGGTAAGGCGGTTATCGTATATGAGTGTTGATATTACATTTCTTTTTTGTTTAATAAGAAAATACCATTTGATTTTTATTAAATAGTACATAAATTTCTTAAAATAATTGGCAACATCAAATGATGTTTACCATTTACGGACGGGATTTTCCTAATTACAAAGAAAAGATGATTCTGATTGTAACAAATTATGTATTTTCTAAGCCCATAATAATAGGTACCCATTGATTTAAACATAATTTGACTTTAATTAAAACAAAACAACCAAATTTAATGTTTCACTTTTTCTGAAATCAAACCAAGTTTAGCAAAAACGACGGTGCCAAGTTTATAAGTAAAAAATACTATTGTTTTTTTTTTATTTTCATCTCTACAGAGGACTGAGAAAAAGATTTGATTTATAAAATGTATTAAGGACAGGTATCCGATCGTCTTAATTTTACCACGTCCTATTAAAAACGATTGGTTGACAAAAGGTATCACGTATTTATTTACTTCCCTTTCTTTTTTATTAAAAACCTTTTTATATTTTACGCCAAACATTCAAAAGGGAAATTATTTACACGCATAATATTTCTTTACCTAGCCAAAATAGCTCGGAATGTCAATACTCTCACGTAACGCTACTTGTTCACGTAGAGCTAATAATGTAATTCGATCATCTTTTGTTCAATATTTACTTCCTCCACGTGCTGAATACCTCTAAATTGAGAAGTTGAATATCTTTTGAATGTATGGCTATATGTGTGAAACGGAGTCAAAGAGAGATATCGAGAAGTGCTCTGTGACGCCGCCCGCGCACTCCCCGCCCTTCCGCCGCGCAAGCTACGTTAGAGATGGCTTTCAATATCAAATTGAATTCCGCGGTTCAATGATTTTCAATTTGTTAGTGAGTACTCTCATCGTTTACCATAGAGACACTAGAGATCCGACTATTGTAAATCATCCGAAAATTTTCACGACGAACAATCGTCCATAACTTTTCTTGAATGCTGGAATTTAGGAGGGCGATAAACTTCCCGTTTCCCCTTTCAAGGTATATTTCAATTTAATCAGTTAAAAGTTCATGTTAAAAAACACAAGTAACCTCATTCAGCTGGCTGTTTATCTTTCTTAGAAGCTAAGTGGAATGTTAAATAAACTAACATCCGATTTAAAATATGGGATTAGCTCGAAAACGGAAAACCTTTTACTCTTGCGCTTACTCTTTTAAGTTACTTAGTTGAAGTTGTGCACTAATCTCAAAGAATATAAAATACTGAGTGGAAACAATAGATAATATAGTCTATATTTTCTCAGTTGTGAAATGTGTAACTGCTGAAAGTACTTACAGCAAAGTTTCAGTTGTGATTTAGTTAAAATCCTCAAACTTCAACTGCGACTGTGCGTCGGGAGACGTTCCCATTTATTCAATATCGCGAAATAATACATTTAGTTCTTAGTCTGTATTTGTTAACTGAGAGATTTATTTTAATTTAAAATATAAAATATTTGTTTAGTTAGCCGTACAAAATTAAATCTTATGTCTAAACCAGTCGGTATGTATTCAAGCGGAAATTGCGGATTTACTTTCAAAGGAACTAAGCAGTCATCTTACTTTCTTCTTTCCTATTTTTATGAATATATATATTTATATAAGTACTAGCTTCTGCAAGTGGCTTCGCCCGCGTTTAAAAAATAGATAGTAGCCGATTCTCAGACCTACTGAATATGCATATAAAATTTCATAAAAATCGTTCAAGCCGTTAAGGAGGAGCATGATAACTAACATTGTGACACGAGAATTTTATATATAAGATATACTATTTTCAATATATATGTACCTACGTGTATTTTATCTATCTTAGTATGTTATATAATAACTATTTTTATTATTAAACAATGCACCTGTCATGTTATCTCTTCACCACCCTTAGTTGACTGGTAGAGAATGCCTGAGGCAGTAAGTCCGCCTTTTTACCTTTTGAGCATGAAGTCTAAAAAAAAATAGTGATAAAACAAAGTAAGAACCGAATTGTCTCAATATTTGTTCAGATATCAACCTCGGCTAATGTCTTACGTCGGTCAACCATCGGAAGGGTGGATCCGAGCCAAAAAGCCATGTCCATTAATGACAAAAAATCATTAGCTCTACAACTGTATATACAATCGGCTTTTATTTATCAATAACGTTGCAAAGAAAGAAAGGTTTCGGCCTCAGCATTTTGTGGAAAGGAAATGTGTGTTTCCCATGATTTATATCTGGACTAGGGGCGTGAGGCTCATATGAAGCCGGCTGCCCGCTGGCGATAAGCTGAAGCCTTTCTATACACAGAATACACACGAAGAAAGAAAATAAACATGTTGCCCTCACAACCTTACGCTCCGCCAATTATCTCGGAGGGAACGAATAACATTGGGTCGTTATAAGTCTTATCACAGACGCAACATTCACGAAAGTATCGCTTTAAATGCCAATAAACTACGAACTCCATAAAAAGAAAAGGGGTTTTCAATTAGACTGTAGCGCTCTTTGATTTTTATATCTTCTAGTATATTATCTGACCGACTTCCGCGATCCCTTTATTGGTTTTATGATTCATTTAAAAAGTATACCAAAAGTATCGATCAGCTTTTCCAGTTTGTGTACGGAAGTACTAATTTCTTATCTTCAGGAGTTGTGTCATCGTTCAGGAGTGTTTTTTTTTTTTTTTGTTTGGGATGTATTTTGTCTTGACTCTAGCCTAGGTCAGAGGTGACAGAGACAGAGTCGACAATGGAGTGAGCTTACCCAGAAGAAGCCTGTTTACTCTTACTTTGAAGAGGTTCGGGTTGAATGCGTGTGTTCGAATATTAAGTTATAACGAATATACCCATTCCTGCAAATATTACCAGCAACTTAAATACACGGTAAATTGATCCCCATCATATAAATATTTTGCGTGTTTAATACCCTGAAAATGATATACCTTCAGCTACATAAGCACAGGAATTCAGGCCAATAAATCAAAAGTAATAACTATCCTCTTTAACTGATCCCAACCAGTTTTATTGCTTTATAAAATTTTATAACGAGAAAACTAAGCCAATATTTTCTAGATACGGCGGGGCTAAGAAATACTTCTTACATAGAGAGTTTCATAAGAACGTTCGGTTAGACTAGGTACTAATGTTTATTAAAAACTATCAGTAAGTACGCCATAAGAACACAGTTATTAAGGGCTGGTACCAAAACTGCGTATTTGGAGTTGGAAACGTGTCAAACCGTACCATAATGCCGAATTTACCGGTACTGGGCTCGAGGTCTGTAATTTACCGGTCCCGGTTAAGAGGTCTGTAATTTACATAGTCATCACACAAAGTCAACCAATCTGCCCAGCCTTTTCTAAACTAAGTTGGCGTCGGCTTCCAGTCTAACCGGATTTAGCTGAATACCGGTATTTTACATGGAGCGACTGCCTATCTGACCTTTACAACCCAGGAACTGGGTAACACGATAACCCTTGGCAAGACTGGTGTCAGATCTCAGGCTTCTGACTACCCGTAACGATTGTCAAAGATCTTCAAATGACAGCCGGGACCAACGGCTTAACGTGCTTGCCGAGGTACAGGAGAAACTCGCTATGTAAAGATGGTTACCCATCCACGGACCGACCTCGGCAAGCGTTGCTTAACCTTGAATATCGACCCATGCGGCTGTTACTGTTTAGTCAAGAGCTAAAGTCCGAATTTATTGCAAATACCGTGCAATAAATCAGGCCTTTTGCCCGTGTACTAATTTATTAATTGTGTTTTCAGACCCATTTTAGACCTCTTGTCAGTAAGGTGCTTGAGGTATCAAAATGCATGCCTACTTTTATTTGTTTTATTCCTACTTGTATTGTAGGAGACTTTAACCTAGCTAAAATCAATTGGGATCTAAAATCAATAAATGATTCTTTGCCTAAAACTAGCCAAATTCTAGTGGATTTCGTAAATGTAAGTCAGCTAGTACAGTGTAATTACGTAAAAAACTACTCTGGGCGTATACTGGACCTGGTACTGTCTTCAGTGCCCTCATGTTCAGTAAACGAATCTAACTCTTCTCTAACGGTTGTCGATAAACTCCACCCTCCCCTAGACATAACTCTGTCATTAGTAAATAATCATAATCTGCCATATAACAACTCAAATTGTAGACCTAACTTTTATAAAGCAAACTATAAAGAAATTAATAATTATCTTAATGAGCAAGACTGGAATGGACTTTAAAAAAATAGCGATAACGTGAATAGCATGCTATCAATACTGTACAAACATTTATATTTAGCAATTAAAAAATTTGTGCCAGAAAGAAAACAAAAGAACTCTCGTTTTCCACCATGGTTTAACAAAACAATAATTAAATCGTTAAAAGAAAAAAATAAGTTGAGGATACGCTATAGAAAATATAATAATCCCATGGATAAAATTGAATTGAATTTAATTTCCAAGCGATGTGAAAAATTAGCCATGAATTTATATAATGATTATCTTAAGAATTTAGAACAAGGAATTAAAGAGAATCCTAAGCTATTTTGGAGTTATATAAAAGCTAAACGAGGCGGATCTAGTGCTTACCCACAGACTATGACTGACGGACAGACTGTAACATCTAAAGGTGCTGAAATCTGCAATCTTTTCGCCAATTACTTCTCGTCCGTATACACATCTGACAGCAATAAAGAAATGAATTGCAAGACAAAGTTTCTAGAATCTCTACTTAATAATAGTCAGTGTTTGAATGCCCCGGTAATCGATCGCGAATGTTTGCTTAAGAAACTTAAAACAATTAATGTTACCAAGGGGCCAGGACCTGATGGCATCCCTCCTATATTCATTTCTTCCTGCGCAACAGCCCTGGTTTCTCCTTTACTGATTATCATTAATACGTCGCTAGCCACAGGGACTTTTCCGCTAGAATGGAAAAAAGCGAAAGTAGTTCCAGTGTACAAGTCAGATAGCAAAGACGCCATTTCCAACTACAGGCCTATTTCAATACTATCCGCTTTCGCAAAGATTTTTGAATCTATTGTTTGTCCGTACATCCAGCATCATTTAAAGATCTACCTAAGTGACCACCAACATGGTTTTGTAACTGCGAGATCTACAACTACGAACTTAGCAACATTCACGGAGTCACTAATTCAGGCAGTAGATAAAAATAAACAATTTGATGTAATATATACGGACTTCAGTAAGGCATTTGACAAAATGTCACATGCCATACTAATCTACAAACTTGCAGCTTACGGTGTATCAGGGTCTTTGTTGGAATGGTTCAAATCATATCTAATCGAACGCGAATTCTACGTCGTTGTGAACGGATTTAAATCTTCAGAACATATAATTACCTCTGGCGCTCCTCAAGGATCGCACTTGGCTCCGATATTGTTTAATATATTTATTAATGACCTTCCCCAATGCTTCCGTTATTCAGAACCTTTTTTATATGCCGATGATTTGAAGTTTGCACGCATGATGGAATCCCCAAAAGATAACGAGCTTCTACAGAACGACCTTAACAGAGTAATTGAATGGTGTAAAAATAATAGAATGCAACTGAACTCTGACAAATGTTATCACGTTAAATTTACGAGAAAAAATAACAATATAAGTACGGAATACTTCATAAACCAAATTAGAGTAAAGGAACTCGAAATAATCAAGGACCTAGGAGTACTTTTCGACAGGAAAGTAAGTTTTATACCTCACATTGAGCACATTAATAATAAATCATCTAAAATGTTAGGCTTCTTGCTTCGTAATACTAGGGGTTTTCGTAAAAGCAACACCAAAATAATGTTGTACAACAGTCTCGTGCGAAGCATCTTGGAGTATTGCAGCGTTGTATGGAGACCTCACTACGCCACTCATATGCTGCGGTTAGAACGTGTGCAGAAACGTTTTGTGTGGCACCTAGGTTTTTGTGAGATGAAATCTAAGCAGCTACCCTCCTACAAAGCCCGCCTGCGTCATTTCAGAATGCATACTCTATCCACACGTAGACATGTCACCGACGCCATATTTTTATACAAAATAATAAGAAATCGAATTGATTGCCCTAAACTATTGAGTCTTATTAGATTCCACGCTCCATCAAGATATCCGAGAAATATAATTACACCACTATGCCTACCACTACGAAGAACTGTACTTGGCTCAAACTCACCTATACCAAGAATAAGTAAAATGTTCAATAGCTGCAGTGATTTAGTGGATATAAACCAGGACAGTATTAATAAAATTATTAAAGTAATTGTACATTATTCACTCACAAAAACTTGATTCTTCCAACACAGCATTAAATTCAAGTTTAATTTAATTTAATTTAATTTATTATACCAAACATAATAATTAATTTACCAATATGTACCTACAAAAATTAATTAATTATACACTTTTTTTTAATTCGAATATGATAATTTTAATAAATGTTTATTCTTTTTTTTTATAATTTAATTTATCGGCACTTATTGTTCGGGAATTGAATTTATAGTTGCATTTTTCATGTAGATATGTTTTAGAGATTTTGAATGTTATTGTAAAACTAACCTAATCTTAAGAACAAAACTAACCTAAATGTTGAAAAATAATTTATGTTGTAACCCGTTTACTGTGCATGCGGTGTTAGCCTTTAAGTGATTGTTACACTTGCCAATGTATGTCTGTCAATCGCAATGTATTTTTTTATGTGTAAACAATTGTTGGTTAACCTAAATAAAATAAATAAATAAAATAAATAAATTTGCTTATGTTGTAAATGTTAAAGTAAATCGAAATGGCTTCACGAGTATCATCAACATACAATATTAATAATATTATAGATATTAAAACACCTCTATCTGATATTTCTTCGTATATTAAGCCATGTCTTCAATAGGCCATAATTATTAACGTGCAAAATATGACATTATGTGGATATTGATATTTATAACTTGGCTTGCTTTATCGATATCTGTAACATCCTTATTTGTACAAAGTTTGCCTTGCCTTACAACGTCCACAAATAGTGATGGGCTATGCAAGCAGTCAATGCCAACCAGTACATAGACCATTCACACTAAAAACCAGGTTTCTCTGAGAGAGTTGCAATTACTTAGGTACATACTGTTCCTCGAAAACGTATTTGGGTAAATCAGAGTTTGGTTCTTACGTGAGATCCTGAGTAGGTGAAGGCTACAGTGTTGCACCATTACTTGCATACAGGTTGTAATGGCGAGCCCCCAAACAAATTTTTGTTGACATTTTTTTAACGTCTTTCGATGAAAAATATTTTAAAATATATAGTTTGGATTTTTGAACAGTTTTGTCTGACTGAGTTTTCAATTATGACGATTTTTTGCCAGAGTTTGAAATGCCATAACTTTTATTTGATAAAACTTAGTAAATTATTTCATCGGTATCTATCACTGTTAATAATTCCATCAACAATTTTCTTGCCATTGTTTTTTTAATAACTGCTTCAACCGTATATGACCAAATTTTTCAAGGATCTCATAGGCAAATCACAAAAAAAAACATACAAAATTGTCGTTATTTGACCAAAATGGATATGGGAAATACAATTTTTGTTTATTAAGAATTGGCTATGACTTCCTTGAAAAAGTTATTCATTATACATGGGCAGAAGCAGAATAAAAAGTTAATTCAAAAAATCAAAAAGCTGCTCAAAACCAGATGTGTCCTCTGACTGCACAGCACGATTTTCTTCTTGTTTTCGTCTTTTTAGTTTGCTTCATAAGCAGTCGGGTTTTTTAGATTTTTTGAATTAACTTTTTAATTTATAATATTTTAGTTAACATTTTTTTTTCGAATTACTTACTTGTGGTACATTTAAACATATAAATAAGTGTTATATATTTTTGAAATCACCTCTCCATTTATTTTGATACCCCAAATGATGGTTGAGTTCGGACACTCGCAAGGTTAAGACGAATCGATTGACGTAAGAATAATCAAAATCGACCATACACACATAGACTGATAAACACATTACCATCCTTCGGCAGTCGGGTAAATATGATCGAATCTTTCCGTTACACCCTGTATATTTGAAGTGTGAAGATCCCCTATGTTCTTGTAACTTTCGTACTTCGAGACCAGATTTTATTTTTTGGTTCTAGAAATAAAAAAAGCCATCCGTCTAGTGCTTAGTAAGTCGTCTAGGACCTGCCGGATATAGGTTCTTTCAAACCTGTATTTCAGGCCATCACTTGCAAAAATAGGTCAGTAAAATTATTGAATAAAATTAGTCTATTAATAAACACAAAAATATATAAATTGGTACAAAACACACAAAAAAAAAATAAAAATAAAAAGTAAATAATTTAAGATGTACAAGTAGATATGAGGGCAAATCATAATCAAACAACAATTTCTAGAAGTTTTCCTGTGTCTTTGTAATTGAGTGTCCCTAAATAATCTGTTAAGGTAAAGTAACATTTTTTTATATGTTAAGCTATAAACATCGAGTAACTTGTTGAGTCTATTATACTGAAAGGGTCCTAAAAATACATAAAACCGATTAACAAAAGCATGTTTGATCTGTGGCATTGTACATACCAGATCCTTCCGACTCTTGTCAGAACTAACTGGATCATAGGGAAGTGCAATGTGCTGAAAATTTTAACTGCCAATTACAATAAAACAAACATTACCCTTAATAATAAATTGTAAAGTTCTACGACCTCTCTTAAACGGAAAGCTTTAACAAATTAAGAAGTTAATATAAAATAATGTTCCCGTAAATTATTCATCGCATTATCAGTCTGCTCCTAATAAGCTCGAACGTTGCCAGAATTAAGATGAACGGCAAAGTAAGGGTTAAATTGAACAAAAACATTTCTGTGCAGGTGCGTTGTCTGTTATCTATGAGGAGTGCGAACTTGAGGCAAGTACCCCAAGTTGTTATGCTAATCCTGCCAAGATATTGTTTATGTCTCTCTAAATATAATTTCCAAGGGAAATTTTTCCTTCGTCACACAGGGTTAGGTAACTTATTTGAGCGAAGTTTCCGGCAGCGGAACTGCCAACAAAATCAACACGCTCCGTATTAATAGAACACGATCAGATATATGTAAGTACATGCATAACATGTATGTGTAGTTCATCAATTATAAATTAACCCTATTTCATTATGGATTTAATTAATTGGCATTCCAGGCGCGGTGATATTGATTTATAATTAACAATCGAGAAGGCAAGATGCTATAGATGTTTCGGAAATTAGGTGACTATGTCGCATAGGTCGGGAGCTGACGCCCGGATATCATTTTTGCGGAGATTGCCTCAAGAAAATGGCGTGGCAATCGTTCGAGTCTAGAACTGGCCAGCCTTTTCGATACTGTTTCTAGGTACCTACAATCGTGTTAAAACGGTGGTCACCATGGGTACCTTACTGCTATTGTTTGCAAGGATTGAAGGAAAAGGGGTACCTACTCAAAATAGATCCAATTGCCTATAAAAAGCTGAAAATTTTTATTTATTACTTTTCGAAAAGTGTAAGTAAATTAAACTCCTATATCTCCTTATTCTTTCCTATTCTCCGATCAGTGTGGCGATGCTTGGGGGAGGCCTATGTCCAGCAGTGGACGTCTTTCGGCTGAAATGATGATGATGATCTCCTTATTAGTGATTGCCATAGGCGGCACTTGCGGCGGTGGTTGTGGTTTGTCCCGGTAAAATTCAAGGATACTGAGGGCAGTGAGCAGCGTTCCGTATGGTGTCGGACGTAAGAATTTCACCATCCTTTATTTTCCCGTGCATGTCGTACGAGGTGACTAAAGGACATACTAGAGAATGGGAAGCAGCGATCTCTATGCACCTAATAAACAAACTGCGATCGCCAATCCGCCTGCCAAGCGTGGCGATTACGGCAAACCCTCCCAAACCGATGAATAGCGCAACGATAAAATGGCCCCTAGTACCCAGCAGCACAACTATCTTCAACTACGGTAGCGGTCGAGGTTACGGTATGAGAAGGGGTGCGAAGAGTCCCCGGATGAAAAACGGCTACCAGAATACAAAAGACGACTGGCCCTGTTAACATTTAACACGCGTACACTCCGGACCGACGAGAAGATTATCGAACTCGAGGAAGAATTAAGCGGGTTACGATGGAGTATCATAAGGTTATATGAAGTCCTAATTCCGAGAGGATAAACGGTAGTCCCAGGGTAGTGTTGGGTTTATCGTCTACAAGTCCCTTGTGGCAAACGTAGTGAAGATCGAGAGTGTGTCGACCAGGTTGGCGTACCTTATATTCAGAATATGCTCAAGGTATTCGCTGAAGATCATACAGGTCTAAATCCCGGCCTCGGCACACCCCGACGATGAAGTAGAGACAATGTATGAGGATATTTCTGGAGCCATGCATGATGATGATACTCATTTCACCCTGGTCATGGGAGACTTCAGTGGACGTCTTTCGGCTGAAATGATAATGATGATGAGGGCAGCGTAGCAGCGGGAAAATGTCGGTTTGTTAAATATATCTATATAAAAGTAACAATTTCATCCCGAAATGGCAACAATTTCTTATTTTTTAAATAGCTTGGTTAATAAAGAACCCTCCGCTTCTTGGAATACACAGCGCAGAATTATTTCTGGCGGTGACATTTCGATCTTTGTTTATTGTGGTAAACAGGATTCATTAATATTTTATGTATTTCAAAGAAATAATGACCTCTTGGAACAAAATCAATTGCCTGCCAATTTAAAATGAGATTGAAATAAATATTTATAATAAATATAATAATATATATAATTTATAAGGCGCTTTACTTTGTGTAAATTATTTCATCATCACTTCTCTAAAAACGGTGAAGGATAACATCGTGAGGAAACCGGCATGTTTAACACCAAAAATTCGAAGACATGTGATATCCGCCAACATGCACTGGGCCCGCGTGGAGGATTACGGCCAATTCCCTCTCACAGAGAGAAGGCCTGCACGCACAACGGACTAAATGCGAGTCTAAGTGTGGCAAAGAGGTCCATCTATCCTATCCTAACATCGAGGTAATACATAATAATGGTAAAATCCTTTACTTTTTTTACCTCAATCAGAACAAAAACTTTCTTTTACCATGTCTATTTGGTATTTCCAGACACTTCCAACTAAAGTCATCTAAACTATTATTATAAAGAGCTCTTTTTGTAGGATGTAATCACAAAAATGCTTTGATTGGTAAAGAGTTACACTAGCACATTATGCTACTCCTATTGTCCCGAAAAATGCGTAGTTCCTGTAAAAAAGGCCATGCGAGTGAAGTCGCGGACAGAGACTAGTGGCCCATAACCACACAGAAATAGGGCTTTCGCAAAGCTGTTTAATGTCGATAAGTAAAGCTGCAGTTAGAGATGTTCTCAAGATACTGCTATTGTCTGTATTAATTGTTAACCGATACTATCCTGCTCTAATTAGCATTGTTCTGTCACTGTATCTACTTACCCAATCCTTACGAATGGTGCGGTGAAAAAATAGGAATCAAGTCAATTTTTGGACAAAGAAATATGAAAACAGTACTTTAAACAAAAAATGCGCTGCCAACCATTACATTTAGGTGACATAACATTGTCCCGCGTGACATAAATATTTCCGAGACCATAATATCGAGCAAATTAATTTACGGAGCAGTAGATGTTTAATTCATTACTGTAATAGTGGCTCTAAAAATAACGATAACATTTGCAATGTAGGGGTTTTCGGGGTTGAAAAACTTTTAGTCTAGGTTTTATGAAAAAGATCCTCCACACTTGATCACTGCGGCAGAACTCCCATCACGAACTAAATTGCCCAATGTAGAAATCCCTAAACCGATTGCGAGTCCGGTTGTTGCCCGTTGGTTGAACCTGGCTGAATCGAGTATCATAGACACATCCAAAACACAGTGCCAGTGTGGAGCCCCTGCACCTGCACCTTTCAGGTTAATGACAGAGCTGTCCAACTAATCATATACTGTTAGACAAATCTGCATGATTAAGACTATATTTGAGTTAATCTACACGAAAGAATATGTTAAAAAGTGCGCGCGCAATCACACCGGTGCGTTAGTAATTAGCGTCACTATAAAGATTGCTCACGATAATCCCATGGTGCCCGCCGCGTTTTCAAAATCAACGCTTTGCGACCAATTTCTGCCTTTCGTTATTCTTAAGCTTACACTCCTGAACCCTTACAGTTAGACGATGGAATTTTCTTACTCAAAGTTGCTTTAAAGCGGGGTTAAAACAATTTGGTCGTTTGAGCTGTATACTTACTAAAGAAAAGTGAGCTACATTTGTGGAGCTTAGTCCGTGAAATTGTTAGTACTCGGTGTAAGTGTTCGCTGCTATTGTGCCACTGAAAATTGCAAAATGTCAAATAATTGCACAAGTTCCTGTATGCAATATTCAGATTATAGAAATTATACATTTCCGGATACAATCGAAGCGAATTTAAGGTATAAAGAATAGGGGAACTTTCTCCACTTTCTCCTCATGGCTGAACGTAACTGAACGAATACCGCAAAGGTTAGCAACTTTGAATTTGTCAGGCGTCAGACAGCCAACGCTGGTTTTCAGTTTGTTCTTCAAGTTCTAAGTAATAGCGTTCCTTATCTGTTTTTAGGTACTTTATTATAAAACATGAAACACTTTACCCACCAATTATTTGTTTTTCTCGTATTTATTCTATTGAATACCTGTAATACCAGGTATTACCAATACCTTTTTTTATGAAATAATCTATAAACATTATTGGAGCTTTTTACGAGTCTAAAAGCTTAATCATGTCATTTCAATGGAAAGAAGTAGACGTCTGATCTTTAAGCCATAGAAACGAGCAAAGCATAAATATCAAATAGATACAACCTCTACCAGGAATTAGGTTTGTTATTGAAAAAACTAGATTGATATTATATGGAATATTTTGAAAGAATTTAATAAAAAAAATATTCAGACTTCAACATCACAGTAAACATTCGTAAATGTACGTGTTTGACAAATTATAAAAGTTTTATTAATAAGAAATACTGTATAATCTTATTTATTAACCTAACCTTTCGGGAAAGTGGCGTGTTATTATGTATTTAATTGAGCTTTTAAGAAAAACTGAATCTTGTAAACTTCAATCAAATAAGGAAATAAAGCAAATAAACCCTCAGAACATTTATTTGAATATTTGAGTTTTCTAAAGTAAAAGAACACCGCAGGTAAAGTGAACTACAGAAGTGCGAACGAAGTCATTTAAGCGCCGAATAATTTTCCCGGACGTAATGAAACTCCACCGGCATTTTTATTGACGGTATCTTGTTATTTTTTTAGACAAATTTACCTTGAATTTCATAAAAAGTATCTGCGGTATTTCACATTGCAATTTCGACTTCCTTGGAAGTAAAGAATGCGGAAACAATGTTAATAGAGAGTTGGGTCTAAGTTTTAGGTTGGATGGGGCTAATTTGAATTTGATATGTTACCGCTATCTCTAAAAAAATCTTATTGGCTTACCTATTAGAACGCAGTTAATACTGCGCTAGGCAAAAATAGTTTTAATATATAGTTCAACGTCACACACAAAAAAATTACCTTATAATGATAGATTTTCTTCAGAGATCAATGGTGGGCCAGTGGTTTGGCCGCGACTTACAAATTGTAGGTCGTGTATTCAAACCCAGGCAGGCGCTTTACTTTGTGTAAATTATTTCATCATCACTGCTCTCAAAAAGGGTGAAGGAAAACGTCGTGATAAAACCGGCATGTCCTAGAACCATAAATTCGAAGACATGTAACATCCACCAACCCGCACTGAGCCCGCGAGAAATCTGAAACCCAAATCTCAGTATGCCATTTTCGAGACCAGTGAAATAAAATAAAAACTCAAATCCTATAAACGATATCGATTGTCAAAAAGTGCAAAGTGTTTGGAATTGACATGCGCTACCAAAATGCCAACTAGTCAATCAGATTAATTTTAAAATTTCGTCAATGACTGATGCTATAGATTTGCAAATTCGTACGTGACACTACTATAGACCGCGCGGGCTCCCGTCAAGTGACCCCCGTCCCGCGCGCACGTTTTCCACCCCCGCTACCTTACGTGCCCTGCACCCGCGGACCATAGCAGTGTCACGTACGAATCTGCCAAACTCTAAGCGAAAGTCACCTTAACTAGAGCCTAGCAGGTAAGTAATGTGAAATTTTGCGAAAAACAAAAAATATTTATTTCAATCTCATTTTAAATTGGCAGGCAATTGATTTTGTTCCAAGAGGTCATTATTTCTTTGAAATACATAAAATATTAATGAATCCTGTTTACCACAATGAACAAAGATCGAAATGTCACCGCCAGAAATAATTCTGCGCTGTGTATTCCAAGAAGCGGAGGGTTCTTTATTAACCAAGCTATTTAAAAAATAAGAAATTGTTGCCATTTCGGGATGAAATTGTTACTTTTATATAGATATATTTAACAAACCGACATTTTCCCGCTGCTACGCTGCCCTCATCATCATCATCATTTCAGCCGAAAGACGTCCACTGAAGTCTCCCATGACCAGGGTGAAATGAGTATCATCATCATGCATGGCTCCAGAAATATCCTCATACATTGTCTCTACTTCATCGTCGGGGTGTGCCGAGGTCGGGATTTAGACCTGTATGATCTTCAGCGAATACCTTAAGCATATTCTGAATATAAGGTACGCCAACCTGGTCGACACACTCTCGATCTTCACTACGTTTGCCACAAGGGACTTGTAGACGATAAACCCAACACTACCCTGGGACTACCGTTTATCCTCTCGGAATTAGGACTTCATATAACCTTATGATACTCCATCGTAACCCGCTTAATTCTTCCTCGAGTTCGATAATCTTCTCGTCGGTCCGGAGTGTACGCGTGTTAAATGTTAACAGGGCCAGTCGTCTTTTGTATTCTGGTAGCCGTTTTTCATCCGGGGACTCTTCGCACCTCTTCTCATACCGTAACCTCGACCGCTACCGTAGTTGAAGATAGTTGTGCTGCTGGGTACTAGGGGCCATTTTATCGTTGCGCTATTAATCGGTTTGGGAGGGTTTGCCGTAATCGCCACGCTTGGCAGGCGGATTGGCGATCGCAGTTTGTTTATTAGGTGCATAGAGATCGCTGCTTCCCATTCTCTAGTATGTCCTTTAGTCACCTCGTACGACATGCACGGGAAAATAAAGGATGGTGAAATTCTTACGTCCGACACCATACGGAACGCTGCTCACTGCCCTCAGTATCCTTGAATTTTACCGGGACAAACCACAACCACCGCCGCAAGTGCCGCCTATGGCAATCACTAATAAGGAGATCATCATCATCATTTCAGCCGAAAGACGTCCACTGCTGGACATAGGCCTCCCCCAAGCATCGCCACACTGATCGGAGAATAGGAAAGAATAAGGAGATATAGGAGTTTAATTTACTTACACTTAAAGCATTTTCGAAAAGTAATAAATAAAAATTTTCAGCTTTTTATAGGCAATTGGATCTATTTTGAGTAGGTACCCCTTTTCCTTCAATCCTTGCAAACAATAGCAGTAAGGTACCCATGGTGACCACCGTTTTAACACGATTGTAGGTACCTAGAAACAGTATCGAAAAGGCTGGCCAGTTCTAGACTCGAACGATTGCCACGCCATTTTCTTGAGGCAATCTCCGCAAAAATGATATCCGGGCGTCAGCTCCCGACCTATGCGACATAGTCACCTAATTTCCGAAACATCTATAGCATCTTGCCTTCTCGATTGTTAATTATAAATCAATATTACCGCGCCTGGAATGCCAATTAATTAAATCCATAATGAAATAGGGTTAATTTATAATTGATGAACTACACATACATGTTATGCATGTACTTACATATATCTGATCGTGTTCTATTAATACGGAGCGTGTTGATTTTGTTGGCAGTTCCGCTGCCGGAAACTTCGCTCAAATATGTTACCTAACCCTGTGTGACGAAGGAAAAATTTCCCTTGGAAATTATATTTAGAGAGACATAAACAATATCTTGGCAGGATTAGCATAACAACTCGGGGTACTTGCCTCAAGTTCGCACTCCTCATAGATAACAGACAACGCACCTGCACAGAAATGTTTTTGTTCAATTTAACCCTTACTTTGCCGCGTTCATCTTAATTCTGGCAACGTTCGAGCTTATTAGGAGCAGACTGATAATGCGATGAATAATTTACGGGAACATTATTTTATATTAACTTCTTAATTTGTTAAAGCATTCCGTTTAAGAGGGCTCGTAGAACTTTACAATTTATTATTAAGGGAAATGTTTGTTTTATTTTAATTGGCAGTTAAAATTTTCAGCACATTGCACTTCCCTATGATCCAGTTAGTTCCGACAAGAGTCGGAAGGATCTGGTATGCACAATGCCACAGACCAAACATGCTTTTATTAATCGGTTTTATGTATTTTTAGGACCTTTTCTGTATAATAGACTCAACAAGTTACTCGATTTTTATAGCTTAACATATAAAAAATGTTGCTTTACCTTAACAGATTATTTAGGGACACTCAATTACAAAGACACAGAAAAACTTCTAGAAATTGTTGTTTGATTATGATATGCCCTCATATCTACTTGTACATACTTAAATTATTTACTTTTATTTTTAATTTTATGTTTCTTTTTTTTTTGTGTGTTTTGTACCAATTGTGTTTGTTAATAGACTAATTTTATTCAATAATTTTACTTACCAATTTTTGCAAGTAAAGACCTGAAACATAGGTTTGAAAGAACCTATATCCGGCAGGTCCTAGACGACTTACTAAGCACTAGACGGATGGCTTTTTTTATTTCTAGAACAAAGAAATAAAATCTGGTCTCGAAGTACGAAAGTTACAAGAACATAGGGGATCTTCACACTTCAAATATACAGGGTGTAACGGAAAGATTCGATCATATTTACCCGACTGCCGAAGGATGGTAATGTGTTTATCAGTCTATGTGTGTATGGTCGATTTTGATTATTCTTACGTCAATCGATTCGTCTTAACCTTGCGAGTGTCCGAACTCAACCATCGTTTGGGGTATCAAAATAAATAGATAGGTGATTTCAAAAATATACAACACTTATTTATATGTTTAAATGTACCACAAGTAAGTAATTCGAAAAATAAATGTTAAATAAAATATTATAAATTAAAAAGTTAATTCAAAAAATCAAAAAATCCTGACTGCTTATGAAGCAAACTAAAAAGACGTAAACAAGAAGAAAATCGTGCTGTGCAGTCAGAGGACACATCTGGTTTTGAGCAGCTTTTTGATTTTTTGAATTAACTTTTTATTCTGCTTCTGCCCATGTATAATGAACAACTTTTTTAAGGATATCATAGCCAATTCTTAATAAACAAAAATTGTATTTCCCATATCCATTTTGGTCAACTAACGACAATTTTTTTTTTGTGATTTGCCTATGAGATCCTTGAAAAATTTGGTCATATACGGTTGAAGCAGTTATTAAAAAAACAATGGCAAGAAAATTGTTGATGGAATTATTAACAGTGATAGATACCGATGAAATAATTTACTAAGTTTTATCAAATAAAAGTTATGGCATATCAAACTCTGGCAAAAAATCGTCATAATTGAAAACTCAGTTGACTAGATAATTGACAATAATAGATGAAATCATGGCTTCTGGCTACGCTGTCTCGCCAATTCATCTGTCAACCGGCAGCATGACAAGTACAGTACTTTTAACATAACCTCTAAGTTTCTAGAACTACAAACTGGAATATCTTTAATTCCTGACTTCCTATAAAATTATAACTGAAGACAAAACTGATAAAAAATTCAAACTTTATATTTTAAAATAGTTTTTCATCGACAGACGTTAAAAAAATGTCAACAAAAATTTGTTTGGGGGCTCACCATTTTTTCTTTGACCTTGCCATTACAACCTGTATGCAAGTAATGGTGCAACACTGTAGCCTTCACCTACTCAGGATCTCACGTAAGATCCAATCTCTGTTTTACCCAAATACGTGTTCGAGCAACAGTGTGTACCTAAGTAATTGCAACTCTTTCAGAGAAACCTGGTTTTTAGTATGAATGGTCCATGTACTGGTTGGTCTTGACTGCTTGCATAGCCCATCACTATTTGTGGACGTTTGTAAGACACGGCAAATTTTTTACCAATAAGGATGTTACAGATGTTGATAAAGCAAGCCGAGTTACTCGTATAAATATCGATATTTACATCAGTCACATTTTGCACGTTAATAATTATCGCCTATGAAAACACGGCTTAATATACGAGGAAATATCAGATAGAGGTGTTAATAACTATAATATTATTATTATTGGTTGTTGATGATACTCGTGAAGCCATTTCGATTTACTTTTACATTTACAACATCAGCAAATAAAAGTAGGTACGCATTTTGATACCTCAAGCACCTTACTGACAAGAATGGGTCTGAAAACACAATTAATAAATTAGTACACGGGCAAAAGGCCTAATTTATTGCACGGTATTTGCAATAAATTAGGACTTAAGCTCGTGACTAAATAGTAACAGCCTCACGGGTCGATCTTCAAGGTTAAGCAACGATTGCCGAGGTCGGTCCGTGGATGGGTGACCATCTTTACATAGCGAGTTTCTTCTGTGCCTTGGCAAGCACGTTTAGCCGTTGGTCCTGGCTGTTATTTGAAGAATTTTGACAGTCGTTACGGGTAGTCAGAAGCCTGAGATCTGACACCAGTCCTGCCAAGGGTTATCGTGTTACCCAGTTTCTGGGTTGTCGAGGTCAGATAGGCAGTCGCTCTATGTAAAATACTGGTATTCAGCTAAACCCGGTTAGATAGGAAGCCGACCCCAACTTAGTTGAGAAAAGGCTGGGCAGATTGGTTGACTTCGTGTGATGACTATGTAAATTACAGACCTCGATACCGGTACCGGTAAATTACAGACCTCGTTACCGGTTCCGGTAAATTACAGACCTCGAGCCCGGTAACGGTAAATTCGGCATTATGGTACGGTTTGGCACGTTTCCAACCGCAACAATACGCAATTTTGGTACCAGCCCTTAATAACTGTGTTCTTAAAACATACTTATAGACAGTTTTTATTAATCATTAGTACGAGTACCTAGTCTAACCGAACGTTCTTATGAAACTCTCTATGTAAGAAGTATTTCTTAGCCTCGCCGTATCTAGAAAATATTGGCTTAGTTTTCTCGTTATAAAATAATAATATAAAGCAATAAAACTGGTTGGGATTAGATAAAGCTTATAGTTATTACTTTTGATTTATTGGCATGAATTCCTGTGCTTATGTAGCCGAAGGTATATCATTTTCAGGGTGTTAAACACGCAAAATATTTATATGATGGGGATCAATTTACCGTGTATTTTAGTAGCTGGTAATATTTGCAGGTATGGGTTTATTCGTTATAACTTAATATTCCAATGCACGTATTCAACCCGAATCTCTTCAAAGTTAGAGTGAACAGGTTTCTTCTGGGTAAACTCACTCGATCGTCGACACGGTAGAATCAACTTTTATTACTTGTAAATTTTAATTTTAATTTGTGTATGACGTTCAAAAGTGCCGCTTTTTGGCCTAGTAGAATACATATATTTGACTTTGATTCTGTCTCTGTCACCTCTGATTATGCATGGCATGTCCAAATGATATGTCCTGTCACCACTCCTAGAATCTGGGATCTGATGTAATGGCTGTCATCATCATCATCAGCCTATAGCAGTCCAATGTTGGACATAGGCCTCTCCAATTGCACGCCATTTGCTTCGATTTTTGGCAAATCTTGTCCAGCTGCTACCAGCCACCCTGCGAAGATCGTCGCTCCATCTGGCCTGAGGGCGTCCTACCTTGCATTTACCAGTTCGCAGTCTCCACTGAAGAACCCATCTACCCCAAAAGTCTTCGGTTCTACGGCTAATATGGCTGTTCCATTGCGACTTCAGCTTGCTTATTCTCTGAGCTATGTCGACAACTTTTGTTCTCTGCCGGATCAATTGCTGTGAAAGATGGACAAATGGCAGCCGGGACCAACAACTTAAAGTCCTAGGTATGTAATATCACCCATCTACAGACCAACCTCACGAGCGTTGCTAATCTTGAAGATCGATGCAGCTTTTATTTCTTAGCCACGGGCTCCACATTATGTTCAGTGGACGAATGCGCGTAAAATTCCGCAACGAATTGTAAATTGACACTACCCACGCCCTGCCTTATAATGATCCCACTGCTGGGACACAGGCATCCTCTCTGTGAGAGAGGTAATGGGCCTTAATCCACCAGGCGGGCCCAGTGCGGGTTGGTGAATGTCACATGTCTTCGCATTTTTGGTTCTAGGACATGCCGGTTTCCTTTATACAGGATTAACACTACTATTTTTTTATGTTATCAATAGGCTCGCGCTTGACCACTATCTCACCGGATGGAAAGCGATGATGTGGTCGACGGTGAAGCACGCTTGCCTAGAAAAAACCCATTCGCTCTTGACTTAAAGACCCCTAGATTTTAGCTATCGGGAAACACAGACTCCGGCAGGGAATTCCACTCCTTAGCTGTACGCATAATAAAAGTGTCCCCAAAACGTTTTGTGCGTATGGGTGGGATGTCCACCATGTACCGATGACGCATCGCCGTGCATCTGGTTGTCCGATGATGGAACGGGCTGGGCGGAATTAAATCATGCAATTCCATCGCACAATCCCCGAAATGTAACCGATAAAAACCGACAGGCTAGCAACTCGGCGACGATGTTCAAGGCTCTGGAGCTTTGATTTGACCAGTGCCTCATCGCCAATGAGTCTCTTGGCCCGCTTTTTAATCGACTCTAGTGCATCTAGCTGGTATTTGGCAGATCCGTCCGAGATGAGAACAGTACTCCATGCACGATCGAACTTGCGCTTGATACAAGTTGAGCAGCTGATCCGGCGTGAAGTACCTTCGCACCTTCTCAAGGTTCCCCAACTTTTTGACAGCCAGTACGAGAGCCTTTGCCTCAATGTATGGCCCAAAATTGAGAGTCGATGTCAGCGTAACGCCAAAAAGCTCAAGATGGTCCGTTATTGGTACGGTTACATCACGGAAAATTGGAGCCGGGTAAAATTGGCTCTTTTTAGCGAAAAAAAGACACGCCTGGGTTTAGCAGCATTAAACTTGACCAGATTGGCATCACCCCATTCGGAGACAAGGACAAGTTCTGTAGCCCGGTAGCACGTGCGTTGGACAAGTAACTCACAGCAACAGTGCTGTCGTCTGCATACCCAAAGGTGCCGGGGTTTTAGCAGATCGTTGATGTGCAACAAGAACAATGTTTCCGAGAGTACCGACCCCTGAGGGACGCCGGCATTAATATCCAATTGGTCCGATGAGCAGCCATCGATAACCACTCGAATGGACCGATCCCTCAGGAAGTCTGCAATCCAATCACACATACCACCGGGCAGACCGAATGAAGGAAGCTTACCAATAAGGCTTTCTTGCCAGCCCTATCGAAAGCCTTTGAGATGTCGAGGGAGACGGCAAGCGCTTCCCCGTGCCTCTCGATGGCCTCACTCCATATGTGAATGGCATACGCTAGAAGATCCCCAGTAGACCGATTTCGGCAAAAGCCGTATTGGCGGTCGCTAAGGATATCATTAGTTTCTAGGTATGCCAGGAGCTTAGTGTTTAGTACACGCTCCATACTCTGTAAGAGTCACGTTACAGAAATGATCTGTAGTTAGCCGGGTCAGCTTGACTGCCCTTCTTGGGCACGGGCTGTACGTTGGCTTGCTTCCAAGCATTTGGCATTTTTCCAGTCTCATATGAAAGACGGAATAGGCATGTCAAGATCGGAGACAGTTCAGGCACACAGGTTCTAAGAACTATAGCTGGTATTCCATCAGGGCCGCAAGCCTTGTTCACGTCGATGTTGCGCAGCAACCTACGGACGTCCTTTTGATGGATGCGAATGAACGACATATTCGTCTCACATCCATCAGGAGAAGGAGGGAGCCGCGAATCACCAGGATTCAGACGCGAAGATTCCGCAAAAAGGGATGCAAATAAATTTGCCCTCTCTTCAGCGGAGTGGGCCAGTGACCAATCAGGTTTCAGCAGTGGTGGTAGTGAGGGACGCCAGAAGTTTGATTCGACCGACTTAGCCAGGGACCAAAACGCTTTACTACTTGCTGGGTAAGAAGCAAGTTTGGTGCCTATGCGGCTAATGTGGTCGAACCGAGCCCTTCGCAACACCAACTTGCAGGACTTGGTAGCCCTGTTAAAGGGTCTCGTCTTCTGATACACGCCATTCGCTTTGCGCGATCGCGTGTCGGCCCATGCCAGGTACGCCTCATGCTTAAGCGCATCGGCGCAATGACATTCGGCTCCAAACCATGGCCCGACATTGTCCACTGGACATTGTTGCGTCAGAGAACGGAATGTAGTAATCCATTCCCTGATGCAACACACCCGTCACGGCGTCCTTGCACGACGAAGGATCAGCCGAAGAAAAGCAAGTAGGCTGCCAAGGATAGCATGCGAAGAAATATCCCATGCCATCCCAATCTGCTAACCTGTACCGCCAAACCCACCGGGTGCCTCTTGGGCTGGGATCGGGAGGGGAGTAGACGGACACAGACTTCACCAGACAGTGGTCGGAACTACCCAAAGGTGAAGTTATCGACACAGAGTATCGGTCTGGATCTGTTGTCAGCAGAAGGTCCAAGCAATTGGCCGTGTGCGAATCAACATCCGGCACCCTTGTTGCCCCATGGAACAGCTGGGTTAGATTTAGCGCAAGCGAAAGCATACGCATCTCCCGTCCAGCATGGTCAGTGCATTGGTATGGGAAGAGCCACTCCTGGTGGTGGGCATTGAAGTCCCTCAATAACACTAATTGGGCGGAAGGGTACCTTTGCTGTGCCGCATCAGCCGCCTCACTAAGGTACTCTGTGAGCCTGGTTGTCTCCTGATCTCCTGAATGCGAACCGTAGACACAGGCGTAGGTAATTTTATCCAGACCTGTGTCCACGAGAGCCCACAGCGTTGAAAATCTGGAGTCCTCAAGGTTACGGAGACGCCGATAGCAAATGTCGTCACGGGCGTACATACACACAACCACACACCCGCGCATGTTCTAAAATTGTGCTCCAGGGTAAACTCTGGGTATGATAAGTACGAGAAGTCTGAAGGACTCGCTATCTGCGTCTCCTTAAGAAAAAACAGCGCTGTTTTCTCAGCCTCCAGGTGGTAGTGGACTGCAGAGAGATTTGAGTGCTGACCTCTAATGTTGGTGAGGTGCACTTTGTGGGGGAGGGGGTGCAGCCGCTGTTTAGATCCAGTATTCTTTTTGGTTGTCAATTTCATAATTATTGAAGTGTGAATGGATGAAAGGAGAAGGAAGTGAGACGAGGTTCCACGCTGCTAACCCACAGACACGCACTGAAAGGCCGCCATCATTGGGGCACTAGTCTGGAGACTTCGGGGACGCCCGAGCCCCCCCGGAATGTCCATCAGGCCCTCCCCATCTGGTCGCCAATCAGCACGATGGTGCATTCCGGGATTTTTCGACAGTTGGCGGGGCAGCCTTTCGTGTGTGGCTGGCACACTACTTGGGCCCCCAACTTCCTGCGGTCGGCCAGCGGCGCACCGTGCGTCGGATCCCGCTACCCTCCGCGACTAGTCTCCCGATATGTCCATAACAGTGCGCGTCAGGCTGGTCAGCCTGCAGTGGAACAGCTGTCTCGACCCAACTCCTCTAGTGGCTATACCGGGCATCGTATCGGAACACGGCTAGGCCGCTTGGCGGTACGTCTTTGCCCGGTGGGTGGTCACAAGCCTTCGGCCGAAGCCTGCCACCAGATGTCACCTGACCTGCACCACCCGAGGACCACGTGTAGGGAATCACAGGGTACACTCCTACGGACGTGGGTGACTCGGCCCCCATAAACTCCACAGTTATTGAAACACTACACAGTTATTGAAATATTTTCTCGGCCAAACTACACAGTTATTGAAATATTTTCTCCAGTAAATTGCTACTACATCATCATCTGCCTAGCCTTTTCCCAACTTTCTTGGAGTCGGCTTCCAGTCTAACCGGATTCAGCTGAGTACAAGTGTTTTACTTGGAGCGACCGCCTATCTGACCTCCACAACCTAGAAACTGGGTAACACGGTACCCCTTGGCTACACTGGTGTCAGATCTCAAGCTTCTGACTACTCGTAATGGCTGTCAAAGATCTTCAAATGACAGCCGGGACCAACGGCTTAACATGCTTGCCGAGGCACGGAGGAAACTCGGTATGTTGAAATGGCCACCCATCCACGGACCGACCTCGTCAACCTTGCAGATCGACCCGTGCGGCTGTTATTATTTAGCCACGAGCTCCTCTGTAAATTGCTACCACATGCGAAAACAATTTAATCTAATAATAAAGTTTTAATTAATTGATACGAAACGGATACTATTATTGGTTTCATTTTCACACGCAGACCATAATATACGCTATGAATATTTACAATAACTACGGACAAACAGGACGAACTTCATTATTTTTAACGACTTTGTATTCGACGTCTGAGTGCAATGCGACATCTTGTAATATTTCCTAACTACTTCAGTCTATCGACGAATGAATAGATATGGTAACAGCGCCAAGTAGCTTATTTGGAACTAAACAATATTGGAAACAAGAACACTGAACAGTCGCATTTGTATTGACATCAAGAATTTATATGAAGAACTTAGGGGAATCTTATGTCAAGCAGTGGGGGTCCTTGGGCTAAGATTTTGATGATCTTTTATCTAAATTAGTATTTAGTTTCAAATACTATGAATATCATTCATCAGGAATGAAGACATCCACAAGTGAACCAAGGTTACCGATATAGCCCGAAGAATGGCCAAATTAAAGTGGCAGTGGGCAGGGCACATTGCTCGCAGAACGGATGGCCGTTGGGGCCGAAAAGTTCTACAGTGGCGACCATGTACCGAAAGACGCAACGTTGGAAGGCGGGAGGCCTGCTGGTGGAGCGACGACCTGTTCAAGGCTGCGGGCGTCCGGTGGATGCGAAACGCACAGGACCGGTCAGTGTGGCGACACTTGGGGGAGGCCTATGTCCAGCAGTGGACGTCTTTCAGCTAAAATGATGACATATAAAAAGGGGATTTATTTGAACATTTAGTTATTAGCACAATGGCTCGTCTGACCTCTCGGTAACATTGAAATCTTTTAACGTACTGAAGCTCCATATGACTTGTGCTTTCAACTTCAAATAATGTTCGAGTAATAAAGTTAAGTATTCGAGTATTTGCGTCTCACCACTTTTAATTTAAATTCTGTCTGCTGCTGGTAATTTGATAAGAAATGTCGAGCGTTAATTACGTTTCTAAGGTTTTTCCATTACAGCGGTTTCGTCGCAAAGACTTTTGTAAGCCTGTGCATAGCAACTGCAATAAAGCTTAGGTCTGGTAAAGTTAAGGAGTTTGGAAGAGATACAGCTTCCAAGTTAAACTTAAAGTCGGACTGCGAAGTACCTCAAGTAAGACGAAATGTTTTACAGAGATCCGTGCTGTAATTTATTTGAGTTTTATAATTTTATAGTTTCATGATCATACGAAAAGGTAGAATGTTGTTTAACGTGCCTAAAATAATATGTTTAACTTTTTGAGTGTTTATTGTAGTACGATATTAGGGCTTTGATTTACGAAAACAGTGAATTGATTCTTTATAAAAACCAATTTAGGCACGTAGACTTTTTATAGAACATACTCCAGACCAACTTTAATAAGCTGTAATACTAAAAGATAGAACTATAAAAGATTCGAATACAAACAATTGTGGATAATTTAAAACCGTTTCCATTCACTTTAGTAAAACACACGCGCACGGAAAGGGCCCGAATAATAAAATAAAGTTGTTTGAAGCATCTGGCGTCTCGTGGACAGTTGTAATGGTAATACGATTCAACGATTATAGCGGACCCAATGTTCCCCTCCGTAGATGTTTGGAATAATGAAAATCTTAACGGTTTGAGCCCCAAATTAGTTCTGTATATTACACCTTACAGATGGAGGTAGCTACGAAGTAAGGGTAATGGTTAAGGAAAAGTAGCGAACTTTTC
Source organism: Orthosia cruda (assembly GCA_964057195.1). NCBI lineage: Eukaryota > Metazoa > Arthropoda > Insecta > Lepidoptera > Noctuidae > Orthosia > Orthosia cruda. The sequence continues at coordinate 21,535,750 of OZ059845.1, forward strand.
CAATTGAGGGCGATTTTTTTGACCCCGTCTTATATTAAATTTCAAATCTTCCCTCATAGTTGACGAGATAAAAAAACTTTTTGCAAAAAAATACTACCGACTTCCAAATACAAAACAACAAAGTGAAAAATAACTTAATATTATATAATAATTAATTTTTTGAAGTCGGTGTCTTTCGTAGGGACCATTTTTTTGCGTTTTGGACACCGACTTCAAAACATTAAGTTATTTTTCACTTTGTTGTTTTGTATTTGGAAGTCGTTAGTATTATTTTGCAAAAAGTTTTTTATTTTTCACTTTTTAGTTGTACGTACCTAATAGGCAAGTTAGTAAGGGAACTATTTCGACATAATAGATTTCATGAAACTTGAACATAACCGGTGAAATGAGAGATCTGCTTACCCCTTAAGAGCGAACTGGCGTGATGTTATGTTATGAAATGTTATAAACAACAAACAGACATGCGATTGCAGCAATCCCGAGAGATTTGCCGTTATTTATTGAAGAGTTCTGTTGTATATCTCCGAAGTTCTTCATCAGATCTTCACAAAATTAAAATGGGACCAATTTTGGAACATAATCTTTCAAATAAGAAAATAATTTTCAAAGTCTGTCCACAATTTGACGGAATTATCGGTGAACATACATAAAAAAAAACATACATACAAGTAATGTCAAACATAGAACTTCCTCCTTTTTGGTAAGTGAGATAAAAAGTTTAGATTGCCCTATTTAAATAGAAATAAATCTTTTTAGAATCATATTTCGTAGGATTTGAACAAAATTAATGAGGTCTTTATTTCTGGAAAACATTCAATCTCATTTCACCAAGTAAACCTAAATGGCAAAATTATGAAATCATGGTAATAACTGTACGAAAGCTTTTCATTGTATTTTTTAACGAGAATTCGTAGAAAATGGCTGTAACAGAGAATGATGTGTTAAAATATGTTAACATTTTTAATAAGTAACTGTGTAGTGAATAGGCGCCGAAAATTGAATAGAAACAGCGGGTTACACCACATAATGTTTATTACCCTGCATAGGGCGCTTATTAATAAAACCCCATAGAAAGCAGGCAGCACGCAAACACGAATGACCCATGAAAAGAGCTAGTGAACGCTATAATGTGTACACAAAGGCTTACACCATCTAACGTTTCCAGCCATTATGAGGCAAGACCACCATTCAGGGGCTCAAATGAGTCTTAATGAAAGGTACGATACCATTATGAAGGCAATTGTGAGCTCATAAAGGAAATTAAAAAGAGACAAAAAAGCCCACGCTAGTTCCTGCAAAAAGGGAATAACAAAAAGGTGTGCGCGTATTCGCAGCGGAGTGCTTTACGGGCGCATGAAAGAAACTGCCTTTTCCCGTCTCATAATAATGATGAAATGATCGCGTTTGTAAACAATGGAGGTATATGAAGCTGAATTATTATAACAAATGCGTTTGGAGCTGAACTTGGCTTATATACAGATTTGGAACCTTTTATAGTATTCACAATGTTAAAATAAGGGTTTGGCTAAATGCTTGCAAAGCCTGGTCCCTTGTTTTTTAGAATTCGTTAGAACTCTTTTGTTGGGTTCTTGTTTGGTACATACCAAATTCTGTTTTCCCTGTATAACAAAGGCGCTGTTGCTATTCAAGATTGCTTTACTGATAAGAGGAAACCAGATACTAATTATTAATTCCAGTGACTGGTTCTACGATAAACTAAAAACTTGTCTTAATTCGTCTTATGGCAGACTTGCAAATTACTCTTAATCCAGTTCAAAAATTTGCAAAATTAGTAATCAGTTGAAACACATTAAAAAGCTCCTATTCTTTGCTGCTGACACTGCATAATTCCCATCTACCCTCATTAACTTTAATAGAAAGGCCCTAGTTAACTAATTAATGTAACGTTGTCTTTATCTCTAATTGTATCATTATTAAGTTTCAAATTGTGCGTAAGATTATATAACTTTGTTAAGAACTCGCTCCAGTATCTAGTGGCCACCGGAGAATTGTGGCTGCTTAACTATTTCATTACTACGTGTTAAAATTTAATGAAATATTCTCTTTATGTTAGTTTGTGAACAATATGAACTTGTAGAGAGAGGGTGACAATGCACGAGACGTCTTTGTTTAAAACGGCTGGATTTACGATGGCCTTTATTCATATTTAAGTTCAAGAAAATGACTTGGTTAGCTAATTATAATCACTCTTTCAAGACATAAAATATTTCGTCTGAAGTAAGACAAAATATGCGTCTCATCAGCTATGTTCAGTTTTATGCGCTACGCTCTCGTAGCCGTGACGTCAGCAAGCTGCTACGCCGTAGCATCCATGAAGTCTGGAAGCTACGTTATTTCTAATTCTAATGAATAATAATTTCCGTAATAAACTTTGTTGAAATTAGGGGCTCAAAATCATAACTCTCCTTTTGGCTTAGCCGTAGTCGGGTAAAAATATGTTATTAACTTTCTTGCGTCATTTGTATGTATGCAAAATAATCTAAGATTCAAGTTTTTCGAAATAGCAAATGTATGTAAACGAGACAGAGTCAGGAACTTCGAATTTCGAATCGAGTAGTCATAGCAGCTCTAGATTTCACTAGTCAATCAGCGATTTGAGGAGTTTAGTACAGAAATTAATACTGAACTCCTAAAATCCTAGTCTCCTATTAGTACAGCAAAATTATTGCCATCAATTTGTTAGAATTAACAGACTGGATCGAGCATCAATCTGGAAATAGGAAATTCTAACAATCTAACAAAGTTGTCATCTGCCTAGCCTTTTCCTAACAGTTGGGGTCAGTTGCCAGTGTTGCCAGATGCGACGGAGTATTAAAATTTTGCGTGAGAGCGATTCTGCTTGACCTATACGACTGGATTGCTCGGCTATCAGTTTTCTAAGGATGTAACAGATCTATGTCATGCGGTACCGACGGCTCTTTTAGACACAAAAGGGTCACTGGTTTCTGACGAACGTATACTAGTGCTAAAGAAAGGCTAAATCATATATTGAAAGGAACCTAATTTATATAAAGGGTAAATAAGGGCGGGTAGATGTTGAAATGAAATAAAACAAGCTGTGTGTGAGGTTTTAACAAAATTCTTTTTTTATTTGAAAGGCCCACTTGTGCCATTAAATGTGGAATATGACATCGTTCAAATGTCCACCTCAGCTATTTACAGTGGCACGGATCCGAGTGGTCCAATTTTCAACTACTCTTTAGCATAGATCCGGCTTAATTTGAGCGATGCCTTTAGGGCATCGGTCGATTGTGGTTTGTTTGCACGGCCTGCGACTTCAAGAAACCCCACAAGAAAAGGTCTTGCGGGGTCAAATCGCATGACCTTGTTGGCCAATTCGCACACACACCCCTGCAAGAGATTAATAACCTTACCCTCAAATCACTCATTCAGAAGTTTTATCATTTGAACGTGCTGTTCAGTCGTGTAACTTGCTATTGTGATTTGGCTAAGTAACTGAAAATAATAAACAAAACATTTGATAGATGTCATCAAAACAAAATGGTCGCCACAGGCCGCCAAAATCTACCCGCGCCAATTGAAAAACACTATATAATTTTTTTTTTTTTAAAACTAGACCACTTTGTGCTTATTCATATTCCAGCTTCTAAATAATTTGATATAGATGACAATGAATCCTTTGCTTCTGAAGATGTTGTTATCAGAATTGTCACCTTTATTGTCTTTCGTAATATTCGTGGATGTTTACGCGCCAAAACTAAACGGTGCAGCTACCTGGCCTGGGCGCTGGAGTGCTTCCGCGGTTCGTCTGGCTTCCCCGGCTAGGTATTGGCTCGAATGAATTTAAAGATTTTGTCAAGCTTATAATGGCTCTTTATGTGTGAATTTGTGTGTTCATGAAACCGGCAGAACTTGCGTGACCTGCAGGGCCTGACTGAATTGGGAGAACAGAGGGTTACCTCTGTTCTCCCAATACGGAGGTATCTACGAAGATTTACCATCAGAAATAAGGCTAATAATGATTCTCCCTAAGATTCTGTGGTGTTTATATGTTATGCTGACCATCAGTGTGGAGCGGAGCAAAGCGAAGCAATAATCTGCTGAACTAGGAAAACATAAACTAACAACAGTTTTTTAAATCGAAAAAACCCCGAAATCAAGTGATTGGTACCTTTCGTCATACATTGAATACTTTGATTACGGCTAGTTAGAAGCTTTAAGTCTTAGGGCCTACTGAATTAAACTTTATTAGCTTAGAATATGGGAACCCTTAGTTATTATGACCAGATGTCTGAGTCGTTTTGTCTTTATGTGGGTATTTCTACCTACCTACCTCACTATTGATATATTAAAACATCTCAGTCGAACCGTAAACTACCTAAAATACCTATACCTGGGATATATATAAAGGGACAATCTTATTCAGATTGCACGCTCTTGAAAATTACTTTTGCATAGCTTTTAAACTGCATCTATTCTACGTCTCAAAAGAGAAATAGGGAATAGAAATTTTGCAAAAGAGTTCTTTATCTTTCAAATACATTCGTATGAAGCAGACAACTGCCCGAAGCGGTTCTTTCGAATAAAAATTTCACCCCATTTCACCCTTGCGGGAATTCTCCGTTGTGGGCAGGTTTAGTATGTAAGTAAAACAAATGTTCTAGCAATTTGGAGGTGACTTTAATTCTTTACTGTACATACATGTGATAATAAAGTACATGTACAAAGGTGAGCTTAACTCAATGCTGAATTCTCTTACAGTAAACCCTTGACTGACAGAGAAAGTTGACAATTATAGAGGGCGATCATCCAGTGTACAATATTACAATAACATAATACCAATTAAATAAAAACATAAATATACTTACTACGTACGTACATAAATACATATATAAATACTAATATTATGTCATTGCGCGAGGAAATGATCTTTAATCGCCTTCTTAAAGACCTCCAGTAAAGAGCTGTCGCGTAGGGAGTGTGGGAGAGAATTCCAGATACGTACTGCTGTAGCAGAGAAATAGCCATCATAGCGGCTGGATGTGTGTCGCGTCGAGGACGAAGGAAAAGAGAAGTGACAGTGCGACAGGGTTAACCTCTCGGCACGAGACATTCAAAGCGTTCACAAGGAGGAGAATTAGGATTGTGCAGTATAGTTGTAGTAGTATAGAGAAGGGATAGGATATGGGTATCTCGACGACGCCGAATAGGAGCCACTTTAATCTGTTCCAAAACTCCGACACACAATTACAACTGTGTTGTAACTTGGGGAGGCCAAAAATAAAGCGAATGCACAAGTTCTGCAGTCGCTCGAGTTTATTAAGAAGTACCTCCGTTGCATCTAGGAAACATACATCCGCATGGTCTATGAGCGGTAGAAGAAGGGATTTATTTATGCAATTTTAGGTTTTTTTTATTAAACCTGCCATGACACATGTTACGTATTTTACTTTTTATTACGTAAAAATTGATGCGTTGGAAGGCCTTCCACTAGGTGGACCGATGACCTGGTTAAGGTTGCGGGAAGGCGCTGGATGCGAGACGCACGGGATCGGTCAATGTGGCGACGACTGGGGGAGGCCTATGTCCAGCAGTGGACGTCTTTAGGCTGAAATGATGATGATGACGTAAAAATTGCTTGCATCTTCGAACAAAAAAAAGTAAGAAATACTCTATAATAAAATTTGTAGAAAACTTATTCGTGCTGTGAAACTCGTTACGTAGAAACTTCGTTTTATTTTTCAGGTATGTGTATACTAATAGGTAGGGTGTATATTCAGTTTTTAACTAAATATGCAATATTGTCCGGTCAATATAGTGACTCTTGGTCAGCATTGGACGTCTTTCGGCTGAATTGATAGTGATAAATGGCGATTAATTTTGAATACATTACATACATTTACATAACGCTATATAAATTTCCACTAATTGAACATAGATGAAACCAATTTTAGGAAATCATTGCTCATTTCGCTTCATGTGAACAGAATCAATATAATTTAATTAATTAAATTATGAACTAAAACCTGTTTATTGTAATTAATTATCCAGACCACTAAACACTAGTTCATTTTACTGTGTACTACGTGTTGTACTAAATCATGTGTAATAATTTGGTTCGTAATAACTGCCGAGTTTCTTGTTTCCAACTGTATGCTTAGTGCGAGTTTAATAAAATTATTCGTTGAACGTCATCACCGTGAAAGGCAAGTATACGTCGACGGTATCGACTATCGTAAACATGCGAGTGTGTGTTGCTACAGCAGTCAACGACTCGCAAGCGTGTAGTCACTGTGAGACGCGTTCATCATTTAATAAACCGACAAAATAGGTTGACATTTTTATTTGCTATTCCTATTGGAATCGACACACTATTAAAATAGTAGTGGTTATAACGTGTTTTTTAGTTAGAAATTAGAAGTTTTTTTATGTTTTGCCTTTGAAGTGGTGTTTTGGGAATTTGGAATTTTGGACTGCTCTTACTATTTAAAATGTTATCGGGTACTACATGACCACTTGTCGATACTTGACATTCTATATTTTTGGCTGTTTGTGGCATAATTCTTGCTTGTGCGTGTCTCAGCTGTCTACAATATTTGTTCTAATAATATTCTGTGATTTTATCATTAATTGTGAAAAATGAGCGACGACGAACTACTATCGAAACGAACTACTTATCATACATTCAAACCACAATGGGCACAGTCTAAAATGCCTATTCATCGTATTATAAAAATATCAAATGAAAACATGTGCGAGCGAGCCTCGGCGCCCGACCGCTGACGTCACGCGCTCTCTCGGTGCTCTGGGGATTCGCTAGGTATTTATCCTTTCAAATTATAAACACAGGCATCTATTGCTTAATTATTGTATTGTGTAGTGTCAGATAGGCAGTTGCTCCATATAAGCATATTCGGCTACATGAACATTGGACAATGAAATAAAAAGAGTAAAATGTAATTACAAAATTTTAAACTAATAACATAATAATTTAATATTTAAATAAACAAGATAAAAAATATATTTTTTTTACTAATTACGTAAAAACAATCTTGACATAATTTTATACAGAGTTATTTTATGTGTTAAATAAAATAAAACAAAAACAGTGTCTGACCTAGGAATCGAACCCAGGATCTCATGCTGCAAGCCAGGTGGTTTCATTGATGATCGCAGGGATGGTCTATCTATAGTTTCTAGTGAGGTCCTGGGTTCGATTCCCAGTTCAGACACTGTTTTTGGTTTATCTTTTTTTTATTTACCTTTATTTATGTCAAGATTGTTATTATGTAATTAGTTAAAATTGAATTTTCATTTTTTAATCTTGGTAATCTGTTATAATTAATTTGACTGACGATTTTTAAATTACCAATCCCATTTCCATAACTATTAGAAGTGATAGAAATGAAAAAGAACCCATAATATACCATAAAGGTATATGTTTTAACATAATAATATGTAATAACTTGGTAAGTTTATCACTCTCACAGCGCTCTCACCGCAAAAATATCAGTGACAAGCTTAGTCGCTCACAAGTGTTATTGTTTACGATACGAGATGTCAAAACTGTCAAAAAGTACAACACACACTCGCGAAAAGCATGTTTACGCTGATATAAGTGCTTAATGACGCGCTTACTTGTGAGATGTAGTCGATTGTCACTAGTGACGAAATATTTTATAAACTTGCACTCAGAACTTATAGTTCTCACGTACGCCACTAGGTGGCGCTTATCCAGCGCCATACAAATTTGCGTAAACGTTTACGCGACCATCCCGTTTATAAAACTCGCACTAAGCATACTGTTGTCTGAGCATTGTTTTGTTTAAATGTGTTTGTTACCACCGCTTTGGCAGTCAATTCCTAAGTTAGGTTTGTGTTATATATTGGGTTTTTCATTAATATGTTTTTTTTCAGAAGCTCGGATTCTGGGTTTGTGACTCTTTTCATATGAAACTGTTGATCATTAGTGGAAGTTAAGGTTTTCGGTCAAAGTACTGATTGAAATAATGAAAGGTTTTACGTTAAATATCTTTGAACTTACACTAGTGTCTAATGTATAATGATTGCTTCTTTTGCAAGAGTCTGTATCATCATATCATAATGTTGCCTATAATACTCACAACGGATCTTTGTGTGTCTGAATTGGCTCCAACACCCTGCGCAGTAGCTATTTTTGTGTCAATGTTGAAGGTGAAGATAGCATTGTATAACTGTCTCTTTCACTCGGTTACGTTTGTCGCATCGTCCTATCTCGCTTACTCTATGCAGTATACTCGATGACAAACTGTTTCTTGAGCAATGGTTGGCAGAGTCAACTTCAGAGACACAAAGATCCGCTGTGACTATTATACGATGTATTGTTTTTCATCCTAACACAGAAAACAACACAAATTCACACATGTACTATATAATTCAGCATACGCTGTAGGTTGTAATCGTCCACGACAACCTTTATAAATGTGCAAACAGTTACTACAAAGGTACAAACATTCTCACAATTGGCTCTATTGTACACAGAGGCAAAGGGTTCTGACCAAATCCACCGAAACTTTTTTAATGAATTTGTAATTCCTCTGTCGCAGTCCGTGTTCCAGGTTTCTTTCACTTTTTGATCAAAATTTTATTGTCTGTGGAATATTCACCGAAAATCTGACGAGAGATGGCAAATAATGAAATAGGGTGGCTTTCCTCTTTTATGTAATTGTCCTCCGTTTAATGGTTTAATTTTCTGTCTATATGAATGTTTGAATATTTTTACATTGTTCTTATTTGAGAATTTGGTTTGGTGAAAATAATTCAAGATTTTCTTAATGATATTTTGGTATTTCTGCCAGCTTTTATTGAGGAGTCCGAAAATGAATTTGCAAGTAATTTCAGATTTGAATTCACCACAACTTAAACACTTAGTTTGGGGCGCTGTTTCAAAGCATAATTACTCATCTTAACCCTTTCTGACTTATGTCGGTCTTCTGGACGTAAAGATTACTTCATTGTTTGAATAATATTGAGAAACTTACAATCCAGTATAGTGTAAATACTCAAACTCAACTAACAGTACCACAAACTTCTACATAGACCTCTTACATAGTGACATTATTTAATCTAGGACTCAGCGCGTTAAATTTGAAGTTTGTAAGACTAAAGCCTTGTCCAGATTATGTAAGTTTCGTCGTCAGGTTGAGTTTCACTTACAAACTTGTAAAGTTATTTAGATGTTATTTTAGAGAAATGTATGAAGTTGTGTGTTATGTGGTTTACTCATTGTGATGTCAATCAGAAAGCTCGTTGGCGTGTAGTCCTATCGTCCATCCAGCTATAAATACAGGACCGACCGTTTAAATCAATTTCAAATACCGATAATTGGATGCCTAATATGTATGAGAATACATAGAAGAGACTGCGCATATTTACCCGCCCCGAATCGGAAAATCATATTCGAAGCTATTAATAACCACTGAACCACTAAATTCATCATGGCACGAACATAATAAACTGGATCAAAAACCATAGCAGGCATTGAATAAACAAACGATAACCAAACAAATCAGACTAATAACCAATTTGAGTAGAGCAGACAACGGTAGAGTTATACAATAGAGTGAATAATGGTTTGACGACGCCAGGTAAAATGTAGGCAATAAGAGATTCGACGCAAATGGTTGGAACACTGTCGCATTAGTCATCACAATGCCGACTTGGTGACGTTTGGACAGCCCTGACAAATAATTATCGCGAGTCGGCTCTCACGAAGCTAGAGTACATAAATGTAGGGGTGTGCGATGTGCCTTACGGAATGAAGGCCAAGGTGTTTGCTTATACTCCACACGTCATGCTGAGGCTACTTTAGTTTATTAAACAAGGGATTTTATTTATTTGATGATATAAATCATGTTCGAAATAACATTACTTGTCGTTGCTATAAAGTATTTGATGTATGATGTTAAACTGACGAGTGTTTCGGGACTGTATAATAACTAGCTTGATCCACCCCATAATATGAATCAGGTAACAACTTATATAAGAAGAAAACTGAATCGATGACAACATTTTGCTCATACCTTAATCAAAAACATTGTTTTGGACAGAAGTATAGCACTATTAAGGTATAATTTTCTTGAAGTTTTCATTGAAGGTACCTACGGTTTATTATCCATAGCACACCTTTAATTATCTGTTTACATGTAGTCGGCCGAGCACGTTACGTTATCCCAGACAGGTACCTATCCTCCTCCTGGAGATCCTCTACCTTTCTCGGTAGAGGATCTCCAGACTTATTGAAGGCTACGTACGTGTCTGTGCAAAATGCTGGTGTAATATACATGCATTGTCTATAGATATATTGCCCAAACTGTTGAAGCCTTTGGATGGTACTGAGCGAAAAAAATTAACTATTTTTTTTACAAGTATTTTTGGTAAAAAAAACTTGTTCGAAGAACACAATAATACTGATTACGTTTCCCGTGATTACTTTGTTTACACTTCAAAAAAAGGCAAATGCCTTTTGGTTTTAGTTAATACGTGTTTAAGTGAAGCGAGGTTTTTTGCTAGTTTACCCCGAACGACGTCGCACATCCCTATGGACAATTTTATTTTTGCTTCGCTCTCATCTTTTCGTCGGGACTTACAGGTATTAATTATCTTGAACTCGAATTCGCTTCGTTTGCGATGAGAAACGTCAAATGGCAAATCTTGGCGAATAAAATACTTTCAAGTTTTTAATCAGTGGAAAAGGTAGAGGTGCAGTTTCCTTTCTTTGGTCGCTGATTGGTTTACGGTTACTAAGAAAATTCCACTGTACCAATCTAACTAGATATTTTACCCTATCTTCTTGGAAAAGTACCTAGATATTTTGTTCGTTAATAACTGCAACGTTTAAATCAGTTCTAAACACACAAGCTTTAACTAATACACAAGTAAGTAGGTATAATGTGTTGCAATAAAGCGAAGCTTACCACAAACCAGTGCAACTGTGTCCAAATTGCTTATTTTGACCGGGTGTATTAATTATGTATGAGGGTGCGACATTCCTGTCGGCGCCAGATACGGCGTTCTACGTAACTATAAAAATATTGCCATGACATTCTCATAGCTAACACGTCTAGTTAATATTATACATGGAGAATGAACTCGTTAAAATGTATATGAGGGTAGTTGCTGGCGGTAATTTTCTGGTTTGCGGCTTAGACCTGCTACAGAATTAAGTGTAACTCTTCTAAGATTGCTTTTTTTTACGTTTGCATATCAATATAGATGTATACAGTACTCAAATATTTTTAACACGGAAAATATTTTCAATAGTTTCAGGGATTTTTGATTCAGTATAGATTTCAAAACAGCTGCTACTAGTTGCAACAGCTGGCGAGCAGCAAAACCACTACACGATGCGAGTATTCGAAAATAAGACAACAAACGCAGTGCTCTTCAAATGAAATCCGTTAGTGATTCCGGGAACTACGTTGTACTTATAAACATACTATTTTAGTTAAGAGCTATTATGACTCCGTTTGGGACGACCTACACTTCACCGTTCCACTTATTGACTAGTTCATAAACTGTAAGCAATGCCTTTATAACTAACCGTGAATCATAAACAAGCTTGTTACTCACGAGAAACTTTGTCAGAATTAAGGACGTAGCTCTCCATTTAATACGAGTTGTCTATGTTAGCAAGCACAGATTATATCATAAGGCCGGCTTTAGATTGGCAGAATCGACATTTTTACCGCTTCAGTAGATACGTCAAAAGTTATGTCAAGGTACTAAGATAATATAAGTTTCGCTCAAGTTGCCAGCATAAACAAAGATTCACAGTTCGCTGAGGGTAAAAGTATCCCAACTTCTAAGATATAAGAGAAAATATTATGAACGTAGTCACTCACGTATGAAGGTAAGGAGTCAGATTAGCAGGACGCGTGTGACTCTCATTACAGGGAATTGCCGTAATTATGAAGATTAATCCAGAAAATGAGGCATTACACCAACAACGTAGATATAACGGCAAAAATCTTCTTTGTGTATGTGAGGGCTTTGGCCCCCTTCGACGACTGCCGACTTCAAACAGTAGTTCAACTTTTGGTCGTTAGTGGTCGAGATTTTGTAGACCCTTTAGGTGTTCGTCGGACGAATAATAATAGTCTGGATGGAAGTTGTAAAACGAACAATAGATAAAAGAGACGAGAACGATACGAGCTTTGTAGTTCGCGAAAAAGAATGACAAACTGTTGTGCAGTGTGTGGAGGTTTATAATGCGGCCAATCTGTCTATCGAGCGTATAATGGCCACGTGAATATTAGGTGGCTCATTCATTCTATTGTATCCTATTCGCATACGAATATTTGAGCTGTTATAACGGCAATTTATGTAACATTTTCATAGAAATTATGCATGTTGTTTCGCAATATTTTGCAAATTAAACTTCTGAGTTATTAATCGTGTTACAAAGGTTCACCAAAAAGGATAATTTTGCGGACGCATAATTTGAGACGTGTTTGTGTAATCTGCTGATAAAAGGTGGGTTTGTACACAATAATAACTAAACAAGCTATAACAAGTTACTGAATATAAAATATTGCAAATGATGTTTGTGGCATATGATAGTGATATCTTCTGAAAAACAACCTTGCAATTTTATGGTTTTCATGGTTAGTGGTTTGTTTCTTTGGCTAAACTGTTAAATGAATAAATAAAACTGCCTATTTTTAAATGGTCGTAATTATCTAAAACCGGCCAAGTGCGAGTCGGACTCGCACTTGGTTTTTTCAGTTCAGTTCAGTTTCAGTTCTAAGTATGGGGAACTCCCAAAATTTATTGCTTTTTCTATTTTTGTGTGAAAATCTTAATGCGGTTCACAGAATCCATCTACTTATCAAGTTTTAACAGCATAGTTCTTATAGTTTCGGCAAAAAGTGGCTGTGACATACGGACGGACAGACAGACATGACGAATCCATAAGGGTTCCGTTTTTTGCCATTCGGCTACGGAACCCTAAAAAGTCTAGGTCAGACTTTTTAGGGTTTAAGTTTTGAATGCTCCTACCTGCGCTATGAAAAGTGCGGCTTTATCGGAAAGCTTTTTGAAGTTATTTCTTTTTTTAAAACTTCGCAGCGCTTTGTTGAAGTGTTCCGATGTATTTACGAGTATATATTTTTCACATGCATAAATATTTATAATTGGAACGATTGTGAGCCACACCTTTTTTTAATTAACTGGGGAAACCTTCAAAAGGCGCTTGGACTTTTGGGGAAAAGACCAGGGAGTTTGGCCATTTTACCTCACTAAAGACCACCCTGATGGCCCTAACAGGTGCCCTAACAGGCGTTGCAAAAAGGGGGGTTTCCCTTTTTGTGGCTATGATGTGCTACTGTAAGTAAACCCAAATTTTGTCAGTTAAATCTCAGTACCTGGGTGACCGAGCTCTGCTCGGGTGAAAATACAGAAAATGACGTTCTCAAAAAAAAAAACCTAGCTAGATCGATTTATCGCCCCCGATACCCCCTGCATACTAAATTGCATGAAAATCGTTTGTGCCGTTTTCGAGATTCAGATTATATTTCTACATATGTAAAAGAATTGCTAGTTTATATAATATAGCGCGGACCCTCTTCCTCTATGATAGGAGGCCTGTGTCCCAGCAATGGGTAAATTAAAAGGATGATGATGATGATGATGATGAGGGCGTGAGCCTATTGCTATCTATTGGATGCAAATTCAGAATCCGGTTGCTACTAAGAAATTCCAGATGGATAAAACCTGATAAAACTGCCCAACCTGGGTATCAAATCCATGACCTCATACTCAACAATAGCACTTGCCGCCACTAGACCAAAGAAAATGGCAATTTAAAATCTTATATTTTTTATTTATAATATTACTCAAAACTGGAAGAATATCCAGTAGAAAAGGCAGTTCGCCTTTATTCATACCCACCTTGCAAAGCCAATAACAAACAACAAATAGCGAACGAAGGAAGCGAGAAACTTTACAAATGCAGATATCATCCTAATAGGAGGGTAGTCAAAAGTGAAACAACCAAATCTTTTTCTCTATATTTAAAATTAAAATTAATAATAGTAATAATTAACATTTATATAATTTAATGACAAAAATTGATATTTAAGCATCACTACCTGCCAGTCAAGTGTTATCTGCTAATAATACAAAATTTAACATTTCATCGTCATGGAGGCAATCAACCGCACCATCACAGATCTGAGCAACATCTTCAGCCAAAGAATGTCTGATTTTGAGAAGGAGCTGAAGACACCAAGCACCACAGCAGTCACCGCCTCGGGTCTGGCAGCAGAGTTTGCAACGTTCCGGGCATTTATTGTACAGGCGCTCAATACTCTGCAGCAACAAGTTGCCATGTTGGCGCAGAGCCTGGACAATATGGAGATGCGGGGGCGACGTAAGATCTTGCTGTTGCATGGAGTGTCAGAGGAGCAAGACGAGGAGACTGCACAGGTGGTGTCTCAAGTTGTTAAACAGCATCTGAACATTGATTTGGCTACATCTGGCATCAAGAGGTGTCATAGGATGGGGCGCAGCACAACTCACAAGCCCCGACCGATCCTCTTCAAGCTGCATGATGTGGCACTCCGCAGTAGGATCTGGTTCGGCAAGACCAAGTTGAAGGGGTCCGGTATAACAATGTCGGAGTTCCTCACTAAAGCCAGGCACAACGTCTTTATGGCGGCGCGGGACAAATTTGGAGTGACCCAATGCTGGACCTCGGAGGGAACGGTCTTCGTCCTTGATTCGAAGGGATCTCGGCATCGAGTGACTTCCTTAGCCGAGCTCAATAGGATCGCGCAGCAGTCGGAGCTGATGGCCGCCCAGCCGGAGCAGGTCTCTGGACAGCCGGAGCCGGGCGTTGTTCAGCCGGTCGCGGTGGCAAGGATAGCCGCAACAAAAAACAAACGGACCGTTGCCAGAAAATAGATATTTCGTTGTTTCTTCTTTTTAGTAGTCCAGGTAGTTCTTGTGTATTGTTTTTCTCAGTAGATAATTAGCCTTTTTTCTATAATTTCGCAGTTATTCATAATTTCTCGTTTGTTTGTGTACCCTTTGTGGAATAATATTGTTTTCTGTTTGTCAATTGTCATGTCATCAATGTCACTGTCATATTCTTAATCTCAAATCTGTCACTTCATGTTGCGTTCCAAACTGCATTGACAAATGTGAACATTTAATCTCGCTCTGTTACACGATCCTATTTTTTATTTTTGTGTCACTATTTATTTATATTTTCCTTTTTTTTTATTTTATACCTGGACTACAGATTGAATTGAATTTTGTATTTTGTTTTTATTTATTCATGTGTTAAGTCAACTGGCAGGTGGACGAATATTTTTTTATTAACCGCGTAGTTAATTGTAAGTACTTTTTATTTATACTTATTTTTATATTTATGCTCAGCCCTGACTGTAGCAGTAATTCTGATTCGCTTCATTCTTTGAATAGTGATGATGAAAGTGTTCTCTCATTAGCTGACATTCTTGTCTCACTTTTTTCCGATGTCTCAAGGAATTTTAATGTAGTCCACATAAATGCCCAGAGTGTTCCGGCCCACTTCCCCGATATGCTGGCAAGCTTTGACTGTAAGAATATTCATGCAATTCTTATTTCAGAATCATGGTTAAAACCCTGTCTTCCCTCTTCTTCCTATTCTCTTCCAGGCTTTCAACTTATCAGGAATGATCGTGCGGTCGGTGGTGGTGGTGGGGTGGCCATTTATCTTCGTAATTATATTCCTTTTTCTATTGTAAGCATGTCCACACAGCCGCCTCCACCGAACGCTGGTGAACATCTTTTCCTGGAAGTTGAATTGCATCATTCTAAGATTCTCCTTGGAGTTTACTACTGCCCTTCTCTTCGGATTAATTTCTTTTCCTCTTTCGAACGAATTCTGGAAGACTTAATTCCCTCTTACAGTCATAGTATCATAATGGGCGACTTTAATACATGTTTTCTTAAAAAAGATTCCCGCTCCTCTTCTCTTCGTCATATTATTGAATCTGTCAATCTCTCTATTCCCGATCTTGGTGCCACTCACCATTTTCCTAATTCTGTTCCCTCACTTCTCGACCTTATTATTGTCTCATCTTTAGATCATGTCTCTAAACATGGTCAATGTTCAGCTGACGCC
This sequence comes from Orthosia cruda, assembly GCA_964057195.1. Lineage (NCBI taxonomy): Eukaryota > Metazoa > Arthropoda > Insecta > Lepidoptera > Noctuidae > Orthosia > Orthosia cruda. The sequence goes on from OZ059845.1 coordinate 21,551,882, forward strand.
TTTTCCTACCATGATCTAATTTTCACTTCATATAAAATTCGACCACCTAAGCATAAGTTCAAAACTCTTCTGCTTCGCAATTTTGATGGCATGGACATTGATCGTCTTCGAGAGGATGCCAGTAACATTGACTGGACACCGCTGGTGACATCCTCATCCGTCGATGAACAAGTTCAAATCTTGACTTCCACCCTAATTCAGCTTTACGACAAACATGCACCTATTCGAGCCGTGAGAGTTAAACATCTTCCAGCGCCTTGGTTGACTGAGGAAATTAAACTTTTACTAAGTAAAAAAGCAGCTGCGAAATTTAAGTTCAAAATTAGGCCCAATGACGTCAACAGGGAAAAATACGTCTCAATAAGAAACCACTGCAGCAAGGTGTGTAGAATCGCAAACCGCCAACATATCCATAGTAAAGTTCAGAATGGTGATCCAGCTAAGGTCTGGAATTTTCTCAAATCATTAGGTATCGGGAAAAAGTCTCATAACACGATTCCTAAAGACTTGGATTTCAACTTACTTAATAGTCATTTTTCTACTTCACCCGTATTGGATAGGGCCACCAAAGCTACTACGCTAAGTAATCTTTCGAACCTTCCGGTACCTGATTTTCCCCCTTTTGTCTTAAGTCAATTCACTGCTTGTGATGTTAAAAAGAGTATTGTATCAATTACTTCCAATGCTGTTGGTAGTGACTGTGTCAGCCGTAAAATGATTATCCCCATCCTTGATGATATTCTTCCTGTTATCCTTTACATCCTCAACTTCTCTGTTTCCAGTGGTGTCTTCCCACAAGCCTGGAAAGATGCCCAAGTTATTCCTCTACCCAAAAAATCTAATCCTGCTTCTTTCTCTGACTATCGTCCCATTTCTATTCTTCCTTTCCTATCCAAAGTCCTTGAAAAACTTGTCCACCATCAACTTAGCTCATTCCTTTCCAAACAAAAACTGCTAAATCCCTTCCAATCTGGTTTTCGTCCAGGACACAGCACTACCTCAGCACTTGTGCACATTACGGATGATATCAGGTCAGGCATGGAAATGGGCAAGTTAACTGTACTTGCTTTGCTTGACTTTAGCAATGCTTTCAACACGGTTGATTTCGACATTTTGCTGGGCGTCCTATGCTCTTTTAACATATCTCCTTCGGTAATTGACTGGTTTCATAGTTATCTGTTTGGCCGCCGGCAGCGTATTTGCATTGAGGAATATTTCTCTTCTTGGTGCCACACCTCTGCCGGTGTGCCGCAGGGCGGCGTTTTATCTCCTCTACTTTTCGCACTCTTTATTAATGCTATCACTCAACGACTATCTTCTTTCTACCACCTGTATGCTGATGATCTGCAAATTTATACCCAAGCCCCTCTCGGTGAGTTATCTGACGCTATTGAGACTATTAATATGGACCTGGCTCGAATAGGTGACTGGAGCACTGAGTTTGGGTTGAAGATCAATCCGACTAAGACTCAAGTGGCTGTTGTGGGTAGTTCTCGAACCGTTTCTAGGATTGATTGGGCGTCACTTCCCCAGATTTCTTTCAACAATACTATTATTCCTATAACTCACACTGTGAAGAACCTGGGGATATATATCGACGGCACTCTTTCCTGGACCAAACAGCTGCAGGAGGTTAGTCGTAAACTATTTGCTTCTGCTGGTTCCCTGAGACGCCTTCGTAATTTTCTTCCCATGACCACTAGAATTGCGATAGCACAATCTCTACTTCTCCCTATCCTGGACTATGCTGATGCCAGCTATCTTGATCTCACCCAAGACCAATTGGACAAGCTTGAGCGACTTCAAAATCTCTGTGTCAGGTTCATATTTGGCTTGCGCAAGTATGATCATGTTTCTGAATTTCGAACCAAGCTCAAATGGCTTCCTATTCGCCTTCGCCGGAATGCCCACATACTTTCTTTGCTATATAACGTGCTCTTTAATCCATCAAGTCCTTTTTATCTTAAAGAACGCTTTCAGTTCCTTTGTGACACACATTCTAAGTCCTTGAGATCATCGGAGAATCTAAAATTAAGTATACGTATGCATTCCACATCCTTCTTCGACAAATCTTTTACAGTTCAAGCAGCTCGTTTGTGGAATGCATTACCTATTGAAGTGAGGCGTGCTCAATCCTTACCAACATTCAAAAAAATGGTGAAGGAGCATTTCCTTTCACTATAATTAGTATTATCCTTTCTCTATGATATTTTTGTTATATATTAGTATATTATGTATTATTTTACGTATGTATTTTATGTTATTATGTCTAAGTATTATTATTTAAGATATGTTGTACACTGACAACCCTAAATTCCTCTCCTCTCGTTCAGTCCATCCAAAGGTTGTCTGTAAGAGATTGCCCTGTGCGATAAGACCGCCCATTGTACACTTGCTTTTATGATTTTTTATCCTGTATATATATTTGTGTGGTGTACAATAAAGAATATAATAAATAAATAAATAAATAAATATCATAGAGATAGCAAAAAAAAAGAAAATATTGTCTATAGCTACGCCTCCCGGAACGTATTGAACTATTCATATTTCTTTTGTTACGGTTCAACTTTGAAAACAATTCACTTGGGCTTCGTTGTCTATGTTTGTTCCAATGACAATTTTATTGTAACTCGATGCCTTAGGTATATGTAGGTGTTCTGAAACAAAACGTACCGTTCCCATTTTTTTGTTATTTTGTTGCAACCCTGTGTCAGCTCGCTGTCATCGTTTTGACAGTTTTCGATTGAGTTGACAGTTACTGAAAAATTTTGATTTGACATGGCTGTTGTTAAATTCCAACCTGTTAAAGTTTGTCAACACGAAGCAAGAAAATTTGGTTTAAATAAATTGCACTAGATGGCGTGATAAGCTTCGATTTGTTATTGAGTTTTGTAAAGACGATCTTTTAAATGCGTCAAATGAATAAATAAAACTGCCACTCAAATGGTACTCAGTACTTAAGTATGAAGTAATGTGTATACTAGCAGGGTTGAATTTATAATCAACCAATATAAAACGACCAAACAGTATACTGATCTAAGTAAAGTAGGTATATTAGCTAAAACTCCCAAGACCCTATACCATATTAGCAAACAATCTCCTTTGCGATTTCTATTTCGCCGCCAACGCCATCTAGTTGAGTCATTGTAAAACTTGAAATAAACAATGTTTTTGTTGAGCTAATGAGCGAATGCTGATCAATAAAACGATCTTATATAATGTATGTTCTTGTTCAATGAACTCTCTTAAGCACAAAATTAAGGAATATTGGGCTCTTAATTCGCATTTCAAAGATTATTTTTTTAAATTGATTCCAATAGAAAAAAAAAAAAAGCAGTATAAAATTTCTGAGGCATCCATTCGATTTTTTAAATTTGTTTTGTAGCAAATTATGGTACATTGAAACTGTAAAAATGTGCAAAAAATACAAACAAATCGTCCCTGTATTAAAAAAAAAGTATTCAGGAACCATTGCAGTTCGCTAACACCATCTATATCCGTGGAACGAAACTGAACGCGATCGATGTTCTTATAAAAATAATCAGTTTAATCAGAAAAACGCTAGTTACATCGGCACGGTTTCTTTGTATGGGATGAGGAAACTGTTTGCTAGTATGATATGTTCTAGTATCAAGAGTGAGTGTCAAACTCACTAGTTACCTAAAACCTTTGAGCTTCGTTTCTTATAGCTGTTAGGTAATGCATTCATATTTTTAATTAAAACTGTTTCTAGATGCACACTAACGGAGTTATTTATTATAAAGGTTAATAAATATTTTTTTACAGAAAATGTCGTTATAAATTTTGAAATATGTGATTTGCACTTAAGGGCCTACAACCGCTTTAGTGCCGTAAAACGGTAAGTTTCTAAAGCATACTCCTTAGCAACGGCTAGGTTAAAAGGTTTGAATTAAAAAGTATTATTATTGTTTCATGTATTAACAACACGATATTTTTTTTTTCAAAAACGACTTAAATGTTTAAAAATATTTGTACACAGGTAATTTGATGGCTACAATTTATTCATAACTGAAATATAAATAGAAGTATAATAAGTATAATAGCATATGTAAATATAAAAATATTTTGCAAAAAAACTGTCCGCTTGGTGTCGCGAATGCGAAGTAATGCCTATGCCTATAGATACAGATAATAACTAGTAATACGTGGCGTGAGGTGGGCGAGAGAGGGGGGAGCGCGCGGGGCTCGAGAGCGCGCGCGCGCGCACCCGGCTCACTTGGGCCTGATGGTCGGAGCTGGTGAGAGCTAGAAGTATATGGGTGAGCAAATCAGTTTTATCTCAGTGCATGTGTATTCAGATTTACCAGATATTTATTCTATAATGTTTGCAATTATTGTCGACGTGTGTGTGTGTTGTTTTTACAGCGATCAGATTCAGATTCAGACTGATACCAAATCAGACCAGCATTCAGATGCGAGGCTTGGGGTGGCTATAAGGGGAGGTTGGAGGCCACTTTAGGGGAACAGCCCCCTATATCATTGCGATGATAATTCAGTAACGGGTATTCAGTGAAAATCAATACGTCGTTAGATCTTAATCAGATACTACCCAGGCTTATTTTTAAACATGGGTATTTTAGGTTCAGATATTCGTCACTAAAAGGTATTTGGCGACATGGTGGCGATGCTGGGATTCCACTAATATAGTTTTGAAAAAATAATGTTTTGTTCAATTCTAAAAATATATTATGCGGGTAGATCGAAATTGTTCTGCATTTAAAAATAATTAGGCCAGTTTCACATGTGCCCGAATGACCGCTATACTCACCAAATAAATTCGAAAATGGAACAGAGTTTGTTTGAAATTATCTGTAATTTCATTGGAACATTATTAACAAAACCAAACCCATAATGTTCTAAGATGTTATGACTGTTGAGTAATTTAGTTTCATGTTATTATTATTAAGTTTATGACTGTTTTTATGGTGTTTAAAGCTACACTCGTGCGAAGTTTGTTTTGAACGTAGTTTGTCGGGTTACACTGCCTGCATCCGGGTACCAGTCTACCCTACGTTAAGTCGATTCCAAAAAATATTATACGCGCTGGACACTATTCAGTCACGACTATAATAAACATTTATTTAGTAAATCCGAGCGCACGATGATGTATGAATGAAGTCTAATAAATAATTATTCATTTTATGTTGTGCAGTGGCCAACGTTAATAGTAAAAGTTTATTAGCCAATGTTATAAATGTTTGATATGAAATCTTAGTAATCAAAGGAGTATTCCTACTTAGTAAATAGACTTTATCAAATGAACCAATTAATTTGTGTTTAGATTTAGTTTAAAAGACTTTCACTTAAACAAATAGTGTTTGATGGATTTAATTTTGTACTTCTTTCGTTTGATGTGTGCAGTTTGTTGGTATATTGGATTCCATAAAAATCTCATACCAAGTTATATTGTTTTAGATACTCGGGATATTAATTTACTAAGAGAACGGTCCACTTTGATATTACTTAGTTGGTACTCTATTTATAATGGAAGACGCTACCCGATCTCGGTTAAAAATTATTTATGAATCCCTCCAATCAAACATAAGCTCTGCTCAGTGTGCCCTAACGGAAATATCAGAAGAAGATCCCAACTATAAAGGGTTAGAACTAATTGGTGCTAAACTAAAAGGTATAAATGAGATGTTTGTTTCGGAAATTCACAGTTATTGTAAATTAATCAAAGAAATCAACGTTGAGGAAATTAGTCAGTATACGTCCACACAGATTCAGGCTGAAGAGTTAATAGCAGAAATAGATGTAAATATTAAACAGAATAATCGAAACCGTGCTTTTGTTTTTAGAAATAATGACAGCAATGTTAACACAATTAGTAAGTTACCAAAAATGGAATTAAGCAAATTTGATGGTGACGTTCTAAAGTGGTACCAATTTTGGGATCAGTTTTCATCGAACGTTGATAAAAGAAATATTAATGATGTCGATAAATTGTTGTACCTTCAATCAGTTCTTGAGGGCGACGCGAAGCAGGCAATCGATGGGTTGGACACGACAGATAAAAACTATCGTATTGCTGTCGACACATTAAAGGAACGGTATGGCAAACCTAGCGTAATTATTGATGCTCATTATGTAGCACTTTATAGAATTAAATCAGCGGAATCTAGTCAGGTCAAAGATTGTAGGCACGTTCTAAATGAAATTGAGAGACATCTTAGAGTATTAAGTTCTTTAGGCGAAGATGTAAATCACAATCATCTTAGAGTAATGATTTTAGAAAAGTTCCCCGAGGACCTCATTTATGAATTAAGGATGAAGATATCTGATGAAGATGAGTCTATTGATAATATTAGAAAATTCTTAGAGTATATCATATCGGCTAGGGAAACATCAAATAGATTAAAGAAAACTGCAGAAGATAATAAACATAAAAATACAACAACTAGCGAATACAAACAGGCTGCCGATAATATTACTATAGGATCATTACATGTTAGATCGAAAGAGAGTAGTGATAATAAAAGGCGTAGATTGATATCAAACTTCAGAAAGGAAAAATCTAGTTATGAAATTAGACACCATAACAATCACAAACTACACCCTCGGAAAAGACCACATGGCGGTGACAGGTCCAATGAGCCACCTATAAAGAAATCAATTAGATGTATATTTTGTAAGCAGAATCATTTTAATGATGAGTGTAATGTGCACAAAACCTTACAGGAAAGAAAAGCTCAATTAGGAAACCGATGTTATAATTGTTTCGGTGAAGGCCATAGGGCTGACAATTGCCGTGCTAAACGGCAATGTCGACATTGTAATAAGTACGGCAATCATAATCGAGCATTATGTCCAACTAAGCTAACACAGACAGTGAAGTCCGTACCAACTGATACCTTACATACTAATAATGCATATAGTACTACGCTGTTGCAGACCGCCCTAGTAATTGTAGAAAATTTAGAAACTAAAATAAAATTACAATGTAGGGTGTTGCTCGATTGTGGTAGCCAGCGCTCATATATAACGAAACGTAATACAGATTTACTTAAACTACGTACTATTGAACAAATTAATTTATCAATATTTACATTTGGAAACAAATCACCACATCTTATTGTAAGTCCTATAGTACAATTTAGTATTACAACTCGAAGAGGATTTACTCGTCTTATTCATGCAAATGTAGTTCCTCATATTACTCAGAGTATAAAAACACCAAATTTTTATGATTTAGATAAAATCGGAATTAAAGATCGAATAATGGCTGATGATGGGTCTTGTGGCGACAAAATAGATATTTTGATCGGAAACGATTATTATCACTCATTCATGTCACAAGAAAAGATATCGGTCATTCAAGACCTGTTCTTAGTTAATTCAGATTTTGGTTGGGTATGGTCTGGAAGAATTAGTGAGAACATTGATAGTTCCGATCAGTTAACTGTATTGACTTATTTTCAATCAGATGGGTCATTTAATACTAAATTAAACGAACCCGATCTCCCCCTAAAACTAAATGATGTTAAACAGTTATGGGACCTTGAGTCAATAGGCATCACAGATTCCCCAAAAACCACTCGCGATGAAGAAGCGATTAGGCAGTTTAATGAAACAGTTCAGTACCAAAACAACAGGTACCACGTTCAATGGCCATGGACTGAAATACCCCCAAATCTGCCAAATAATCTAGGCTTAGCTTGGGGTCGGCTCAATGGTTTAATGAAACGATTGGATAATTCAGATTTAAAGGCATACGACCAGGTCATTCAGGAACAGCTAAAGACTAAAATAATTGAGATTGTACCAGATACAAAGATTGGACAGAATCATCCAGTACACTATCTTCCTCACCATTGCGTTCGTGGTCGTGATAAACCCCAAAAGCTCCGTATTGTTTATGACGCCTCAGCTAAGACTGCAGACAATCTAAGTTTAAATGAATGCCTATATAGGGGTCCACTTATGTTGGAGGATCTTACAGGATTGCTAATTAAGTTTAGAGAACACCCTATAGGAATAGTTGCAGATGTCGAGAAAGCTTTCTTACAGTTAGGTCTACAAGATTCAGATAGGGATGTAACGCGATTTCTTTGGGTCAAAGACATAAACAGTACAGTCGACCCAGATAATGTGGTGCACTTACGTTTTTGTCGTGTCCCATTCGGTGTTATATCAAGTCCATTTCTACTGAATGCTACGATCAGATATCACTTAAATAAAACGAACAACATATTTCTGAAACAAATTTCTGACGACATTTATGTAGACAATATTGTAACTGGTGCACAGACAATTTTAGACGCTAACAAACTGTACTGTGCTGCAAAAAAATCATTTGATAGCTTGTCCATGAATTTGCGTGAATGGAATTCAAATTCAAAGGAACTAGTTTCTTCCATACCAGATAAGTTTAGAGCAGAAGATCGTGAACATATAAAAGTTCTCGGTTTAATATGGAACATACATCAAGATCAGTTATATTTGAAATCTAACTTTAATACAGAATCAAGCACAGTTCTGTCAAAAAGAGACGTGTTAAGGGTCATTGCTTCAATTTATGATCCGTGTGGTCTAGCAGTTCCGGTAGTTCTTCCAGCAAAACTATTCTTTCAAAAACTATGGAAAGAAAAGGTTAAATGGGATGTCAGGTTGAGTGATAATCTACTTATAGAATGGCAAAAAATTGCATCAAATTTTGTTTGTCTTAAGAATATTCATGTTGATCGTTATTTTGCGCATGGTTTAAATAAAAACCAAGCCGCAGAGCAAATTGAATACGAACTACATTGTTTTACGGATTCGTCAATGCATGCTTATGCAGCAGTAATTTATTTACGTGGTACTTTGCACACTAATAACATTGTCAGTTTTGTTATTGGCAAGTCTAGATTAGTGCCGTTAAAGGACCAAAATGACTTACAGATTCCAAGATTAGAATTGCTGGGAGTACTTATCGGATGCAGACTTATAGGTTATGTAACAAAATTTTTACGATTAAAAATCAAAGCACAATTTTTGTGGACTGACAGTCAAATAGTAATAAGTTGGCTCAAATCAGATAAATTACTTCCGCCATTTGTGGCACGTAGAATCAATGAAATAAAACAGAACAAGACTTTACAAATCAGATACGTGCCGACTGAGTTAAATCCATCCGATGTAGGCACTAGGACGGAACGAGTAAATTGTTACAAGAGATGGCTCATGGGACCTGACTTTTTAATGAGTAACCCAAATCAATGGCCTACAGTTCATAACAATATAGATACTGAAATTACAATTGCCGGGGAGGGTCTTTCGAATTCAATACCTATAGATATTAATATACCAAGTCTAGATATTCCAGAACCGATGATATTAGTTGATTCAGACAAAAAGGAGTGTATAATATCAGAAATTCAGGCTAAACATTTTCCTAAAGAAGTTGAGGGTATCACAACCAACTTAACAAAATCACTAAAATTATTTAAAGACGAGGAAGGACTTATTAGGTGTAAAGGTAGATTCAGATACGCGAATTTATCACATAATCAAAAAGAGCCTATACTACTTCCAAAAGATTCAGATTTTACGCACAAAATTATAACCGAACTGCATCAGAAAAATTATCATGTAGGTGTCTCTCATACCTTAGCTCTATTAAGACAAAAGTTTTGGGTGCCACATGGACGGTCAACAGTTCAAAGAGTCATCAGAAAGTGTCCACAGTGTATAAAATACGGTGGTGGTCCATTTAAATTACCACCCATGCCTGATCTACCAGCAGAAAGAGTCAACCTTAGTCTTCCGTTCGCCTTTACGGGCCTGGATTATTTCGGTCCACTGCTTGTGGATGAGGGTAGTAAAGAAAAACGCTGGGTATGCCTGTTTACATGCCTAACTATTAGAGCTATACATTTGGAGGTCGTTAGAGATTTAACAGCAGAAGAATGTTTACTAGCCATTAGGAGATTCGTTGCCATAAGAGGTTTACCACAATTATTCGTGTCAGACAATGCTGCGCAATTTAAGCTTACAGCAGAAGTGTTAACTTCAGGTTATTGCATTCAGAATCACTTGCGATGGAAATTTATCCCAGAGTTGGCTCCATGGTTTGGAGGATTTTATGAACGACTTGTAGGTTTAGTCAAGCATAGTATGAAGAGAACTTTAGACAAACATCTCATAAACCATAACCAGTTATGCACAATAATGAAGGAACTTGAAGCTATAATTAATACAAGGCCACTGACAGCTGTAGGGGCGGAGTTAGAACACATATTGACTCCTTCAGATTTCTTACGTGTGGGCGGAACTTTGACCACTGAAGTTGCAGATCGAGACTTCTTAGAATCAGCCACAGTAACCAAGACAAATCTGATTGACGGATGGAAACGTGGTCAAATCATCATATCAGAATTCACCAAAATGTTTAAAAATCAATACTTGACTAGCCTCCGCGAACGAAGTGACAAACACAAACAACCTAGAGTCGTTGTTAATAGGCCACCAAAGTTAGCAGAGACAGTTCAAATTAAGTCAGATAATAATAGGGCACATTGGAAAGTCGGCAAAATAGCAGAGTTGATTATGGGATCGGATGGGCAGATTAGAGTAGCCAAAGTTAAATTATCATCAGGAGAGACACTGACCCGTTCAGTTGGCCATCTGTTCCCGTTGGAGATTGACGATCAAAGTATAGAATCGGCCCCAGAGCAGAATGTTTCGTCAGTCAGAATCAGTCCACACTCTGAAGATTTTCAGAAGGAACTATCAGTACAAGGCGATCATCCATTCAGTGTTAACCAAGAGTCTCGAAGTACTCAACACGATGAACCAGTTATCAATGATGCACCCATAGTTCAGTCAGTACCAGACACCAGTAGACGCCCAATTAGGGCATCAGCAGCCAAGGCAAAAGAAAAGGTTAAACTGTGGACATCTCAGTTGATGAGCAGATTGTTTCAATAATTAGTGATAATCAGTTTATTCAGTAATCAGATGTATTCAGTAATCAGTTTTATTCAGTAATCAGTTTATTCAGTAATGAGATGTATTCAGTAATCAGTTTTATTCAGTAATCAGATTTATTCAGTAATCAGATTTATTCAGTAATCAGATGTATTCAGTAATCAGTTTTATTCAGTAATCAGTTTATTCAGTAATCAGATTATATTCAGTAATAAGTTTTATTCAGTAATCAGTTTATTCAGTAATCAGATGTATTCAGTAATCAGTTTTATTCAGTAATCAGTTTTATTCAGTAATCAGTTTATTCAGTAATCAGATGTAACCAGTAATCAGTTATATTCATTAATCAGTTGTATTCAGTAATCAGTTGTTTTCAGTAATCATTTGTATTCAGTAATCAGTTTTATTCAGTAATTAGTTGTATTCAGTAAACAGAACTCTGATATAACCCGTCATCACGCTGAAATTGTATCAGTTGTAATCCTAATAGGATCTTGATTAAACAGTTAAGTTATTTCAATACATCAGATTTTTCAATTATGTTTTTTCCCTTGGGCGGGAGTGTCGCGAATGCGAAGTAATGCCTATGCCTATAGATACAGATAATAACTAGTAATACGTGGCGTGAGGTGGGCGAGAGAGGGGGGAGCGCGCGGGGCTCGAGAGCGCGCGCGCGCGCACCCGGCTCACTTGGGCCTGATGGTCGGAGCTGGTGAGAGCTAGAAGTATATGGGTGAGCAAATCAGTTTTATCTCAGTGCATGTGTATTCAGATTTACCAGATATTTATTCTATAATGTTTGCAATTATTGTCGACGTGTGTGTGTGTTGTTTTTACAGCGATCAGATTCAGATTCAGACTGATACCAAATCAGACCAGCATTCAGATGCGAGGCTTGGGGTGGCTATAAGGGGAGGTTGGAGGCCACTTTAGGGGAACAGCCCCCTATATCATTGCGATGATAATTCAGTAACGGGTATTCAGTGAAAATCAATACGTCGTTAGATCTTAATCAGATACTACCCAGGCTTATTTTTAAACATGGGTATTTTAGGTTCAGATATTCGTCACTAAAAGGTATTTGGCGACACTTGGAACCAGAATATCAATATTGAAATATTGATATTCTGGTTCCAAGCACGGCACGCACTGCGTTGACATTGGGGAATATATACGCCTTAAGGTATCAAAGGAATTCTGAGGCATTCGTACTAGGTTGGCCTGCATCTTCCGAACTAATTAGGTTATTTCTGGTTATTATAAATAGGTTCAACAAAAACAAATCAAATAAAACAGTAAAGAACGATGAAAAGTGTACCTCCCTTGCTTAAATAACAGTACCCACACGACGGTGTTTGCGTGCAGTCGAGGTAAGTACGCTCATAATTCGCTCTTAACTAGCCAAGGTGCGGTTATGCGGTCACTGATTCAGATTAAGACACCAGTCAGCCGAAAGATTAGACCGATTGTTCACTGCCAATTTGATTGCATTATACACGCTCATGTGTACATGCCTTAATTAACTATCCTATTATATTCTCTGGTTAATTGTCCTTTGTGTCCGATCGTTCTAAATATGGAATTATGTTTATCATTTATGCGGTCTGTTTAAGCCTATTGCGTGCCTTGATTGGACAAAGGCCTGTCCACTATGCTTTGCAGAGCATCTTTGCGAAGTTATTAAGACATTATAGGACTCATTTCCAGTTATGATAAGCATAGGTCCGGTTCCGGGAAATTGAAAAGTCGCATGCAGTCGCAAAGGAAATTTTAGCTAAAATTATCTACCAACGGTAGCCATTTTCGCCGAAAAAGTCACCATATAGTTTGTCTTATATGGTGACTTTTTCGGCGAAAATGGCTTATCCTTTATTTAGGAAAATTATGCATTGAGAATTGATATTATTTTAGGCGAGAAACAACGGGAGGGGTGCCATGTAAACATGCTGTAAAAACAAAAGTTTCAGCTACTATCTAACGGATACAGATATACGAGTAACCCGCTCATGCAAGGATCATAGTACATTTTCCTAGATTAAATAGAATATTGTGTCGCTGGTCTTATGGCCTTGTTTGTCATTCTCTTCCATTTATGGTCCATGGTATCAATAGTTTATTTAGTACGCGAAAAGAGTGATTGCGTCATCCATACCCGGTTATTGCCCGGAATTTTTATTATGTCTGATATGTGATATCAGAAAAGTTAGTACTAAAATAGGAACGCGGTCGGTTACGCGCCGCGCGTGTACGCCCACACCTTTGATGGTGACTCCCTAGGGAACAAAACCCCCAACATTATATAAAACAACTTCGGATACATAAGGTGGTTCAGTTATCAACTTTGATAACAAAGTCATTTATGGGTCGACCTTTCAATCGCATCAATGGACGACTCTGTACTTGTAAATTCATTAGAGAAACTTTTGGATCACGATACCATTTCAATTCTTAATTCTTTTAATTCTTAATTCTTTATTGTACACAAAAAAAAAAATACATATACAACATGAGTGATTATAAAGTTGATGTACAAAGGCGAGCTTAACTCAAAGAAGAGTTTTCTACCAGCAAACCTTAGAGTGATAGAGAGTTTGCAAAAGGAAGAAGAGAAGTAGTCCAGTGTACAATTTTAAAATAATATAAAATAAATCATAAATATACATACATACATAAGTACAAAATATACATAATATATACTAATATTATGTCATTCCGAAAGAAAATGATCCTTGACTTTCCTCTTGAAGACATTCAGAGACGGGCTGTCGCGTAGGGAATGTGGTAGAGAGTTCCATAGACGCACTGCAGTAACAGAGAAGGAGCCGTCATATCGGCTGGAAGTGTGACGTGGGGTACGAATAAGAAGAGAAGTGGAAGTGCGACAGGGTTTACCCCTCGGGACAAAGTACTCAAAGCGTTCACGAAGGTATTGAGGAGAATTAGGATTGTGTAGGATAGTATAGAGGAGAGATAGGATATGGGTATCTCGACGACGCCGAATCGGCAGCCACTTCAATTTAGTCCGAAACTCTGACACGTGGTCGTATTTGCGGAGGCCAAAAATAAAGCGAATGCACACGTTCTGCAGTCGCTCGAGTTTATTTAGGAGTACCTCCGTTGCGTCTAGAAAACAGACATCCGCATAGTCTATGAGCGGTAGAAGAAGAGATTGAGCAAGAGTGACCTTAGTGCGAAATGGTAAGAATTTTTGGAGACGTTTAAGAGACTGAAAAGAGTAGAAGACCCTCTTACTTACATCTGCAACATGAACCTCCCAAGAGAGGTTAGTATCCATATAGACGCCTAGGTTTATCACGCTTTTCGAATAACATATGGGCACTGAATCATAAACTACTGGTGGGAGGGCTTGGTGATTTAAAAGGCTGAGCATGTATCTACCACCAACAATGAGCGCTTGAGATTTGGTTGGGTTCAGTAAAAGTCCAAAGGATTTAGCCCACTTGTTAATATTTTCAAGGTCACTATTGATGGCAGACACAGCCCCAACCAGATCACCCACTTTAAAGTGTCGATATAGCTGCAAGTCATCTGCATAGAGATGATAGTTAGAAGTTAGGACCTTAGTGATAGCATTTATGAAAATTGAGAAGAGGAGAGGAGAGAGGACGCCACCCTGGGGAACGCCCGCAGTCAAGTCCCACCAGTCAGAGGAGTCCTCATCGGATCGAACAGACTGCGAGCGGCCCCGAAGATAAGATTTGAACCATTCAATTACCGAAGCAGAGACATTAAGAGAGGAAAGGATTCCTAAGAGTATGTCAAAGTCAACTGAGTTAAAAGCACTGCTGAAGTCCAGTAGAACCAATACAGTAAGACATTTATTATCCATAGCCAGTCTTATATCGTCAGTTATTTTGACAAGAGTGGTCACAGTACTATGGCCAGGTCTGAAACCTGATTGGTAAGGACCTAGCAGGCTATTAGAGGACAAATAACAAGAAAGTTGCTTCTGAGCAATACTCTCGAGGACTTTGGAGAGGATTGGTAAGATGGATATTGGACGGAAATGGGAAGGTAAGGAGGGATTTGAAACTTTAGGAAGGGGTAGGACATGAGCTCTCTTCCAAGCTAAGGGAAAGGAGTTGTGGAAAAGAGAAAAATTTACTATGTGAGTTATGATAGGAACTATTTCACTTAAAATAGGTAGGAACATTTGGAGTTGAAGGCCATCATCACCTACCGCTTTAGTGGATATGAATTGGATACATTTCCTAATATCTAGTTCAGTAATTGGGTGGAATGAGAATGAAGTATTTGCTGGCAAAGGAAGACTAGAGAGTTCTTTGAGAGTGGAGGTTTTAACGTGGTTGTCGAGGGTGATTGGTGACTTAGAAAAGTGTGCATTAAGTGCATTGAGGTCCATCTTATCAGGAGAACTCTTGCTAATGGCTTTGCCAATACCAAGAGTCTTTAAAAATTGCCATACTTGTGCTGGGTTGAAGTTATCAATTGAATTGTGAATGTGGCGCCTTTTTGCATTCCTACACAAATGACTGCAGCGATTTCGCATCTTTTTGTAAATATCCCAGTTTTCCTCCGTAGGCCGCTCCCTGTACAAACGCTTAGCATTGTCACGCTTAGCCATCTGAGTTTTTATTTCTGGGGATAGCCAAGGCGCAGGAAGGTGTTTGACTCTTACCTTTTTAAGGGGAGCATGTGCCTCGTACAATTCTAAGATAGTCCTGCTGAAGATTGACACCATAGTGTCTATATCCTCGCAGGTGAAAATAGGCCCCCAGTCAATCATACCGGCATCAGCCCTCAAACGCTCCAAATCAATGTTTTTAAAACTTCGAAGAAATAGAAATTTGGCCTTGCGTTTAGGAGGTCGAATCTTATAGGACAGATAAATGAGATCGTGATAGGAAAAAGGAGCAGGAAGCTGTCCATGTGAGGCTACTTTGTGAGGGTCAGAAACCAGAATAAGATCTAAGAGAGAGGGAGTACAGTGAGGAGCCCTGTGAGTAGCATTTAGTGGAAGTAAGTGCATATTGACAGAAGAAACAAGTGATTGGAGTTTACGGCTGCGCGAATCTTCCTTGAGTAAACAAGTGTTGAAGTCTCCGAAGATAAGTGTATGCTCATAAAGTGTGGAAAGGTTTTCCAGTTTAGCTTCGAAGGACGAAAAATAATCGATCTGGCAAGAGGGACTGTAATAAACACCCAAAAGTAGCTTTGCGTGAAGAAAGTCTATTTCGATAAATAGGTGTTCAGCAAACTTAGAGTAGACGCTCGGAGACTGGTCAACAATCTTGTACTTTATATCCCCACGCAGATAAATGGCAACCCCTCCACATCCCTTGCCCGTTCTGTCATTGCGGACAAGTTTGTATCCAGGCAGAGAATTCTGCGTGGAAGGAAGTGCAGGCTTGAGAAAAGTTTCGGATACAAGGACAGCGTGAACAAGATCTGAGTCGAAGGACGACAGCAAATCAGTGTAGTGAGCGGGGACGCTTTGAGCATTTATGTGAACAGCGTTAAAGAATTTGTGACAATTAGAAAAATTTAAAGAAAGGTGGTCTCGAAGATTTAGAGAGTTATCATCGCTAAAATCACAAGACAAGATCTCATCTGACGCACAAGACATTCATTCATTTCATCAATCAGATCATCAGACATAATAAATATAAATACTATTAATTAAACCAAAAAATAAATAAAAAAGTACAAACAAAATCAAATAAAGTAAGTACTCAAACCTCGATGCACTCGCCGGTTACATAAAAAAATACTCAGAGTACACTCGCTAAAAAGCCCATAGGCCAAACCAAACAATAAACAAAATATTTTGTTTCCGAACGTAACTTTGAGTGTCTTTGAAAAACAACAATTATAACGTCAAATGACAATTTGTAGTGACACTGACACTGACAGTCAGACAGTTTCATGACTAAAAAATAATCAAAACAACACGAAAATAATAAAAATAAAACAATATAGAGTGACCGACATACAAGAGAAAACATTTTTTATAAGTACCTATACCATCATTTTACTTGCTTGCGAGTTCTCTTCTCGGGCGCCAGGCTTCGATGTTACGGTTAAGGCCGAGGATTCTGCAACGGGAAAACGAGCAACAAGTTCTCGATATTCCATTGCAGACTCAATCTTACGTCGTGTTTTATCCGACACCTGGATGACAATTCTTCCCTCAGCCGTCCAGCACCTATGTATACCGTAGTATTTCCGAGCATTCATAAAAATTTCGTGCCTAGGCTTAGTGAGGAATTCGGAAAGCGTCAGACCAGACCCTTTTAATTTGGTTTTATTCTGCCACACCTCGTTTCTTACGATGCGGCTTTCAAAGCGAACCAAGAGAGGACGAGGCTTGCTAGTGTTGCTTCCGAGGCGGTGACAGGCTGTAATATCTTTTTGAGTGACACCTTTCATTACCAGACGCTCTGACAAAACGGTAAGAAAACCAGTGGTAGGATCAGCAGCCTTCTCCTCAGATAGGCCATGTAATAGGAGTATCTTAGCACGGGATGCCATTTCGTGCCTATCCAGTCCCACCACAAGTAACTCCATCTGTGACTTCAGTGCGCTCAAGGTTTTCCATATGAGGCCCTTGAACTCAGTGAACTCCTTTGACAGGCTGGCAATAGACTTGTGAGTACCCTCACCGCTAGCATTCCTCAGGTCCTCTTCATACTGCGTCATTCTCGTTGAAAATGTAGCCGTAAGCTCCTCCATGCAGGTTGATAATTTGGAGTATAGGTCCATTTCAGTGAAGTACAGTTCCGGCAGTGTAGGTAAGTTTTGAAGGAGAATTGATAAAGTGAGTGAGTGCACCAGAGGTCAATGCACTAATTCAACACTATGATTTCATTTGAAATCTTTTCCTACTATTTATTAAATTAATAAAATATATGAGCTCTAAAATTTTTGTGTTTACTTGGGGACTACTACTTTCAACTTCATCTTTTGATGCAAGATTACTTCATAACTTTCTTGAGAATTCAATTACTAAGCTATCCATAGGACGAATTTGTTCACAATAAGCGGACAGTCTGTAATTGCGAAGGAATGGATTTGTCAACAGTCACAGGGGATTGATATACGTTCGATCAATCTCATTAACTCTGACTTTAACAGCTTAGCTGGTTCAGTTTGAAATATATGGGTGTTTTGTCAGCTTTCCCATTGGTGTTGAAGGACATGCAAGTGTTTACAGGGCAAAACAAATTCAAAGAATTCAAAAGCACATCTATTCTGTAAAAATATCACGGTGGAAACGAGACGAAGTGAGCTTAAATACGCTGTAATTCCACACTGATGCTAGGGATTGTCAGTTCACATTTCAGTTTTCATGGAGAGATTTTTACAGAATAGCGATACATTTTTTTTTATCGACCGTTGGCTCGCACTTGACCGCTATCTCACCTGGTGGTAAGCGAAGGTGTGGTTGATGGTGAAGCACGCTTGCCTAGAAGTAACCTATTCACTCTTGACTTAAAGAGCCCTAAATTGTAGCTATCGGGAAACACAGACTCCAGCAGGGAATTCCACTCCTTAGCTGTACGCATAAAAGTATTCCCAAAACGTTTAGTACGTATGGGTGGGATGCCCACCAAGTACAGATGGCGCGTCGCCGTACGTCTGGTAAGCTGATGATGAAACGGGCTAGGTGGAATTAGATCATGCAATTCCATCGCACACTCCCCGAAACGTAACCGATAAAAAACCGACAAGCTGGCAACTTGGCGACGATGTTCAAGGCTCTGGAGCTTTGACTTGACCAGTGCCTCATTGCCAATGAGCCTCTTCGCCCGCTTTTCGATTGACTCTAGTGCATCAAGCTTGTATTTGGCAGATTCGTCCCAGAGATGAAAACAGTACTCCATACATGATCAAACTTGCGCTTGATACTAGTTGATTAGCTGTTTTGGCGTGAAGTACCTCTTCTCATCATTGAAAGCATCCGCAACTTTTTGGCAGCCAGCTGAGCCTTGACATGATCTAATAATGAGAATTCCAGTATTTTTTCATTTACTTCCACTAGTTACGATTACAAAATCACATTTTATCGAACTGTATACAACATACATGACAAAAAAGTTAGGTAATGCAAACCATCGCCGACTTATGACTAAGTGCGCCCCACTGGGAGATGGAGGCGGGCAATATTAATATCTACATACGTAATACGTTTACTCCGTCTTCATAAGTCGGCCACGTACATATTACGCAATTTTTATTACGTTCCGGCCTAGCCCACCAACTTTCTCGAGGAATTCACTAAACAAGAAACTGCAATTTCCTGAGACTAATTCATTGCTATTATTAATCTTGTGGGTTGTATTCTTATTTTCTGCTGGAATGTTGTCAAATATTTATTTGATTGACCGTTTACGTCTGCATTTGTATGTATGTTCTTTTTATGAATGTTTTGCTGTTTCGTACCAATTTTCTTTGGGGTTATGGGGTCTGGTAAGATTTGATGAATACTAATACAACTGTTTGGTCAATATTATTGTCATAATCAGCATACTATAGATTGTAATAAAAATAAGGATTGGGTTACAACGGGCACTTTTGTTTGTCAAATCAAATCATTCTTTATTTGCTCAAACATGAGTATCATACATACATAACAAATTGCCAGCATGAAGATTTGTTAAAATAAAAACATGGGCAATGGCATGCAAATATTGATATAGAATACAGTTCTAAATAATTATCCTAGATTATCAAATTTAATAAAAATGTGCGCAAATGTCAACAAAATAATGCAAGTCTAAATTACCATTCTAGAATGTCAGATCAACCTCTTTGGAACATTGAGCTTGCGCTTGATTGACCAGCGCATCTAGTAACACTATAAACACAATATTTTTTCCATCGGCCTTAATAGTTTCTAAATTGCTAACAAAACATATTGCCAGCAAAATTTCTCAGACCGTTTAGAAGAAAAAAAGATCCCTAAATCATGGTTAATAAAGCCCCGTACAGAAACACGTGTTCATAAAAAATGTAACGAGTTTAATGCCGTGGGAACGATAGATCACCCTCAGTGTGGGACACACCGGCGCACTGTGCACCGTGCACTGTGCATACATCGAGTTAAGTGCCACTTAGTTACCAGCTAGAACATTTCTACTATACGTGCAGCCAGTGTATTGGCATGTCTTCACTTATGTAAATATTTCATGATATAGAGTAGTGTTTAATATGGAATGGTGATAGCAGTCTGTATTCTGAGTGATTGCTCAAACCGACAACCGATTTATTATTTATTTATTTATTATATACTTTATTGTACACCACTTAAATAATTACAGAACAAAACATTTATAAAGATAAGTGTACAATGGGCGGTCTTATCGCACAGGGCAATCTCTTACAGACAACCTTTGGATGGACTGAACGAGAGGAGGTAGACATAGGGTTGTCAGTGCACAAAAACTATTATGAAATAATATAACTTAGACATTACACAAAATACATACATACAAATAAAATAATATACTAATAAATATCAAATACAGAACAGAGAAAGGAGAAGAATAGTTACAGAGAAAGGAAATGATCCTTCACCATTTTCTAATTAATACATAGTGCACACATATCATGAAATCGTGCCTGTATTCCTCGAAGACAAGGGCTGTACTTACTTACCTATAGCACAGATAATATAATACCTACCACGGGGTCTCAGCGCTAACAAAGAAAATTTGGTTCAAATAAATGTCACAAGATGGCGCGATATGCATCGAATTGTTATTGAATTGCGTGTAAAATTAACATTTTCTAGAATTGATCAGAAAAATTGTATTTTTTTTCTTTTGTAATCATCTCTCTTAAGCACACAATTATGGAATATTGGGCTCTTAATTCACATTTCAAAGATTATTTAAACGGATCAATTAAAATTGATTCCAATAGATGGCGCGGTGCTTGTACTATTCTTTGTTCTGTGGTTAATGGCCATCAATTGGGTACAGATCCTAACTCCGGAATGCTACTGAGAAATTTAATAATAACTGTATGGCAAAACCCACAGCCTAAGTAAATTACAAAAACTTTACCAAAGAAATCGTCCAAAAATTTTCACAGGACAATATTTCAAGCACCACACAGTAATTTGTTGGCTATTTTCCGAGGTCTCGATTTTTTAACGTATCATACATATAATATATATATTGGCAAAAAGTTTTTCGTCAGATATCATTTCTCCCATTACTAATTTAGTTTACAGTCTATAAGTGCATGATTTCTGAAAGACTACATAATCAACACATAGAACAGAACATTGTGTTAAAAAATCCACATATCATTATCGAAACAATTCAACACGATCATAATTTGTTTTGCAGCCAGAATTAATCAATTATTTTAAATCAATACTAACTTAAAATTACCTTAAAAATCACCAACAAATTATTTAAAGATCATAAAATAAACCTAAAATATTTTAAATAAAGAACACCACAAATAAACGAAACAAACAGTATCTTCAAACGATTAACCTCACGTCAATGCATTTAAAGAGAGAACCGAAAAAAAATCCCAACTTCCGCTTTCAATCGCTCATAAATAGAATAAAACCGCGATCAATTTTGTGAAACAGAATTTTATTTATTATTTTCGTTTAGAGCGATCAAGTGTGTAAAGAAAAGAATATCGCCAGAGATTGTTGGCATATAGTACATTGTGATACAAGGGTGGAAAGTAGGTTATTGCAAACGAGCTGTCATTAACAAGCCCGAGCCGAAGGCGAGGGTTTTTAATGACACGAGTTTGCAATAACCTACACACCCGTGTATCACACGACGTTTTTCAATACAGTTGTGGGAAATAGTAAAAACAAGTCAAAGAATTAAATTTTATTTTTCCATAAAATAAAATTAACGTAAGTCGCCATATATCTTTCTCGAGATAAGGGAGGCAAAATTTCATCTCGCGCAGTGTTTGCCTCAGATAAAATATCGGGTGGAGTTAATTCCATTTCATCACTTGTACTTGAACTCATATTAAAAAAAAGATATAATTTATCACACAAAAAAAAAATGATACCTTTCCTCCTCTAAAAAGCTTATTTTATTTTATACTGAAAACAGTGGAGCAGAGAACAGAGTTAGAGATAGAGAACAGTTAGAGATAGAGATAGAGTTAGAGATCGAGATAGAGATCGAAATAGAGATAGAGTTAGAGATAGAGTTAGAGATAGAGTTAGAGATAGAGTTAGAGATAGAGTTAGAGATAGAGTTAGAGATAGAGTTAGAGATAGAGTTAGAGATAGAGTTAGAGATAGAGTTAGAGATAGAGTTAGAGATAGAGTTAGAGATAGAGTTAGAGATAGAGTTAGAGATAGAGTTAGAGATAGAGTTAGAGATAGAGTTAGAGATAGAGTTAGAGATAGAGATAGAGTTAGAGATAGAGTTAGAGATAGAGATAGAGTTATACAAACTTAGATAGAGTTAGAGAAAGAGATAGAGATAGAGACAGAGTTAGAGATAGAGATAGAGTTAGAGATAGAGTCAGAGATAGAGTTAGGGATAGAGTTATAGATAGAGTTAGAGTAAGAGATAGAGATAGAGTTAGAGATCGAGATAGAGTTAGAGATAGAGACAGAGTTAGAGATAGAGACAGAGTTAGAGATAGAGTTAGAGATAGAGTTAGAGATAGAGTTAGAGATAGAGTTAGAGATAGAGACAGAGTTAGAGTTAGAGATAGAGTTAGAGATAGAGATAGAGTTAGAGATAGAGTTAGAGATAGAGATAGAGTTAGAGATAGAGTTAGAGATAGAGATAGAGTTATACAAACTTAGATAGAGTTAGAGATAGAGAAAGAGATAGAGATAGAGACAGAGTTAGAGATAGAGATAGAGTTAGAGATAGAGTCAGAGATAGAGTTAGGGATAGAGTTATAGATAGAGTTAGAGTAAGAGATAGAGATAGAGTTAGAGATCGAGATAGAGTTAGAGATAGAGACAGAGTTAGAGATAGAGTTAGAGATAGAGACAGAGTTAGAGATAGAGTTAGAGATAGAGTTAGAGATAGAGTTAGAGATAGAGACAGAGTTAGAGATAGAGTTAGAGTTAGAGATAGAGACAGAGTTAGAGATAGAGTTAGAGAAACCAATTTTACAACGAAAACAGCCTATACAGCCTATTCGATTTTTGACAAATGTTTATGTGAAAATAATGAAATTAAAAATGTTAATTCAATATATTAAACAACCATTTAATAAACTTTTGAGAATTTTATGCTAAGACGTACGGACTCAGAAAGAAAGAAAAATTGTTTATTTGCGCCAGGCACGACGCATACCATAAAAATAACAAAAAAAAAACTCAAATACAATAATTACAAAGTATGCGTCACAACTACGCAAAACGGTCATCGCTCAGCATAATGCTGGGACTCGTGTGCGAGACAGAGCCACAGCGCTGGTTTTCAGCGATAGCCGGTGTCGACTGGGTGACTCCGAAACAATTAAACCTAGTGGCAAGTGACGGAGCGAACAGTTTTATTTAAGAATAAAATAATAATAAATGAGTAAACATAAATACGTAAATGAGCGTTTAAAAGTGCAGATATTAAAACAAAGGGTTATACTTTTTATTTAGTGTAGGTAGTATAGTAGTGGATATAGGGAATATAATATTCAAGTAAAGGAAGGTATTATTGTAAAGATGTTCAAGATAGGTTCAATAAAAAAAAAAATACTATGAATAAAATCCCATTTTATTTTAAGTATGAAAACTCCTTGCTACTAAACTTTTTTAAATTGACTAAAACATTTAAAACTTAACTGCAAAACTAATGATCGAGCTCGTAAACAAAAGTCACGACCGCGTAAACAAAAGTCACGACCGCGTAATAGAAAGATGCCTATGCGAAAGATTTAATTTTCGAATCATAATTATAGCCTCTGAAAGTACGCCATGTTTAACAACTGTATTGAAAAATCATTTTTCAATTCAATTTAAACGACACAGTGTTGTTGTTGCCGATACGGAGCAACTCGCAAGGCGTCCGCTACTGCCAGAGGATACACGACGTATTTTTGTTCCCTATGTATTTTCAGAGAAATAAAGAAAATATCTTCGACTATATTTTAAAACATTGTTTTTTTTAAGTTTGTACTATACACTATGTTCGTTGTAGTATGGCAATAGCGTTCATTGACCCACCAACATTCTTAATTTTAAAAAAATCTTTAAAAATGACACAAAGCCGTAATAAAACGACTTCCATCGATCCAATCATAGTTTATTGTTCGGGTTCCTACGCAATGGCGGTCATTGCCCGGTTTCGATATGTCTTAAATTGAAACAGGGCAATGACAAAAGAGCAATATTAAGTTATTTTTACTCTACCCGCATCAAAACAAAATTGATTTAATGGTTGTTGAAAACTATGTTTGTATTTACACAAATCGTATATTGGTATAATTTGAAATGAAAATAAAATAATTTATATTTATTTGTGTTCACCGCAATGTTTATTAGTTTATTTTAATATTTAATAAACACAATTGATTTAGCTTAACAGTAGCTAGGGCAACGTGTAAGCAAGCAAAAATATGGCGAATATTTTTAATATTTATCTAAAAACATACAATATAATCATTTAACAAAATTCATCATTCTGTAAATTCCTTCCACACTAGTATAAACAGTTCCACAAGAATAGTAATAGTGAGTTGCAAGCTAAACCGAATTTGCATTCCTTAAACCCTCAACGCAAGGTCCACGCTATTCTAACGTGCCCCAAAGCAATTTCGGCTTGCAGTTTATCAAATCCAACATTTAAATGACCAAAGTCGGCTTCTACAAACAACTTGTTTGGTTGATAGGATGGCATCGGGTCGTATTGCGTTTGTTTGGACCTATAAATCTGTCTCTAACTTCTTCTTAACGCGTATCTAGTGTTTCGGTGTTGGCGTCTCGTTTTGCAGACGCTGGAAAACCAATTTTAGTATATTGCATTAAAAGTTGTTGCCAAATGCAGTTTGTGTGTTGATTTTCCCGTTTTGGCACTCCGGCCCCGTTTCGTACCACATGAATACGCATAAAGGTCCGACTCATACAAATTGGAATTCACTTACCTACCGCTGTATATTAGAATCAAACGGTAATGTAAAATTTTGCGTTTGATTTCCTGGAATAGATGTGGAGGCAGGAAACATTTTTCAGTGGAATTTGTTAACGAGTTTATGTTTATTTTCAGTTATATAGGTATTACTTGAGGCAGTAACAGAAGTTACTGGGAACATTTTTACCTATATAATTTTCAGTTCTCAAAAATAGTTGAGTCGATAACTTACATGCGTGTTCGCAATTCCAGCCGATATGCCTCAATACAGTCGTACGATCCAATATGTCGTCGTGAGTTTTATCTAACATCAAAAACGTCCCACTTTTACTGGCGGGCGCTAGTTCACGGATAATAACATTCAATTTTAGTCGAAGTATTTACGCGTCCCCGCTAGGTCCCAACGCGGCAGATATTTATGGAGGTCTGTAGCAGCCTTCCCAAATTGAAATACATTAATATTTTACTATAAATGCGACACTTTCATGCGGAACATAGCGTTATCGTAATTTGATTCTTCCTTCAAAACAATAAACGTCCACATATAATGTGAAAACTACTAGTTTAAGTAATTATGCGAGATAAGAGTTATTTATTGTATTGAACCTTGCAATTGTTGTTGGTTGCAAGTATTAATAGTACATTATTGCAAAGGCCGGGAAATAGGCAATTGCAGGTCGAGTATGAGTTTGAAGGCCGAACCGTAGGCGAGGACTTCACTAATCTATGCCATTTCTTATGAGGAATGTATAGTGCTTTTCTCAAAAGAATGCAGGGAAATAAAACATATTTTTTTTATTATACATTTAATTTATTAAAAGTTACAACAACATTGCTGGAACGTTGTAATATTCCAAGTTCAAAAAACGCTCCTGCAATGGATTTTAAATTTCTTTTTCTCAAACATGCTTGGATATTTGAGCATTACTTTGACAACCTTCTTCGAGATAAATCAAAATTGCAGTACAGGCCAAATACATGCGAGCAACGGCCGGCAAAAGTTGTATCAAAATCCATATCTGTCGTTTGCAGCGGCCAAATAAATTACATAGTAAACTCATATCTGTCGTGTAATTTAAAAATGGAACGATCTTTTACTCCGAATCATGGCAACCAAGGAGGTAACTTATCAAAGGTTTCATTTAAATTTCGAACTGGCTTGCAAATAGAAAGCTGTATATATATATAAGAATAGAATAGAATAGAATGAAAAAAAAAACAAATGAACACTTTAAGGCTTAGCACGCACTGCGATTTTTATTTGTGCGGATGTTTGTAGTATTATTACCGCGTGATTTTTTT
The DNA here is from genome assembly GCA_964057195.1 of Orthosia cruda. Classification (NCBI taxonomy): domain Eukaryota; kingdom Metazoa; phylum Arthropoda; class Insecta; order Lepidoptera; family Noctuidae; genus Orthosia; species Orthosia cruda. The sequence continues at coordinate 21,578,179 of OZ059845.1, forward strand.
ACCGCAACGCGCTTCATACAATTCCATAGGCCGCAGAAAAAAATCGCGCGAATGAAAATCGCAGTGCGTGCTAAGCCTAACGCGGGAATAATTATTGTTGTCCGGTTTTCGTCATTGATTTTGAAAAGTAATTGTATTTGACAAAATGAGTTCTAGGTACTACTTAGTTTAAATTTCCGCGCATTATTTGAGAAAAGCACTATACAAGCCTTGGCCACAACTAGGCATTGATGGACTTACGTATGTGTGCCTCGGCTTCGCCTCGGCCCACATTTACACGTTCGTCCATCAATGCCTCTTTTGCTGGCCGCTGCAGTAATGTACTATGTCCGTAAATTCGATACTTCGAGTGTTCTGTTTTCGAAAATAATGACAGTATTTCCATGCATGTTTGAGAAAAGACTTTTTAGTGTAGCGTAACTAGAATATTAGTGAAAAGAGATTCCAGAAAGGTCGTTGTCCAGTATTAATATACTCTTTGAGAAGTTATATAAGGATGCTAGTCTTGCTCCACAACCACTAGGGCGCAAAAACAAGTGATATGCAGAACATTATTGTTTTGTAGAATTGTTGGACCTGCTGAAGACTGTTTGAATATATTTGTATTATATAGACTCAATTTCTTTTAGTATTGTGTAACTGCGCAGCACGTGTGTGAGTACTATGTACCCAACTGTAAATCTACCATTTGCTGTACCTTGGTGTCGTTCGTTGACTTGTGTTTGCCCTGGCAGTTGAGTGTGTCATGCTCTCTCAAATGTCTCTCTGATGGTGGCGCGTGTGTTGGATCATTCGGTTCCCTTCATGATGGTTGAGCCGATTCATGCGTCATGTTCGTGAGCGGGCGCCGTCAGTTGGGATTGGTCTTAACTTAACTGCTTCGGATGCTAATGTTTTTCTAGTACCTATTATGTAACTGCACAGTACATGTGTGAGTACTTTTAATACTTTGTACCTGTATGTAGTGATTCTGGGAGCATTGTCCTCACACATATAAATTTATTAATGTATGTACTTATGTACCTAAATATTGTAAAAAAAACATATTTTTTTTAAAAGAGTAAGTGTGGAGTTTCTTGTGCGTTCTTCTCAATAACAAGCTACTTTTCGAATGCACGGTAGAATCAATTTTTATTCCTTATAAATTGTATCTAACGTTCAAAAGTGCCGCTCTGTGGGCTAGTTGAAATAAAATATCTTTGTCTTGTCTTTGTCTTTGATGAAAAGTTCAACTTTCAACATTAAATATAGAAAAAGTTTTAGTTCTTGGTCAAGCTTGAATACTTCATGCATTTTTTACCTGGACCTTTTATTTGAGGACACATTCTCATGAGAAATTGGCAAATCAAACTTGTAGGGTCACAGGTCACTATTTAACTTAGGACCCAAAGTCACGAGACGATAAATAATGCAAGACACATCAATAAAAATACACGCGCCTTGCCGCACAAAAGTTCAGTAAATTTCTAGTCGCATGTGAAGGTACACCTACGGACCTCGTCTCGTCGTGTGCGACACACGACGCTTGTACACTCGCCGCCAATAATGTTACGTTCGCAAAACTTTTAATACAGTAATGGTTTGCTCATCTTATTTTATTTTAGCACGGTCGGATCGTGCGACGGCAATTTTCTCATTTTCCTTACAAAATTATTCCAACGAAATCGTCATAAACATTTTGTCTCTTGTGCTAAATATTTTACTTTTATGCCCAGACTTAGGCACTTAGGTGGCGAATTTTTTTAAACTTTTCCTATAACATTATTTACATAAATATCTATTTTTGTCATTCAAGAATTCTTTGTCAAAAATAACAAAACAAATTGTGATACGGCGTTAAGAAATATTTCAGCGTGAAGCATTCTTTTAATATCAGGACGTCTCAAAACGTCGTCGTCACTGAATTCCTAGAGCAAAATACTAGTTTCTGGTGAAAATGTGCGATATATTTTATTTTCAAGGTCAAGCAGATCCGCCGCGGAGGGCCATTAAATCACAATTAGAAGTAATGCGGGTGGATGCGTGAGAGGCGACCGGAGGCTAAGCGGCGCGGGCCCTAACCGTATGGCTTTGTCGGACTTACCCTCTTGTCTTCTAATACTTATATTTCACGCCTCCAATAGCCATTGTTGCTAGAAATACGCCTTATTAAAGCTCCTCTCATATGAGCTGAATAACGTCCGAATTTATCTCCATTGAAGACGTTGCCAGATAAAACTTTATTATAGCCGTAACATTTAGAACGAATAAGTAATGAGACGGCGGTGGATATTTCGGCAAATGTACGTGATGTAGCAGACAATAAGATAGACGTCTGAGGTAACGACCATATTCCTTGAAAGCCGTAGTGTTCCGTCCCAATCATTGGTATTTACTTGCAACACCGTTCCGGTGGGCTGTCAACGATTTTGACAGCTGACACTTAACGGTCGATAGAAAAGGTTTAAAACGTGAACACGCGGAAGTCGGGTCTTTGTCGAAACATATCGAATCGAGATGTGTTTCCCCCATTGTATTTGTTAATCGCGCCCGCCGTTCGCAATCGGCGTTGTGGGGCGCCCCTAAAGTGGGTTTAGAGTATATTTTCACGCGCATCGAAGTGCTTTTGCGGGAGACGTGCTGCCTGGTGGACGCCGGCCGGATTCTTCGGTCCAGACAGCCGTCAGTCTATCCCTTATTGTCCCTTATTATATATATATTCTCCGGTTAAAATTTCCTTTATGGGCCGCTGATTTTTGGCGCGTAGGGAAGGGGGGAGGGTGGGGAGGAGATATTTCGACCCCCCTGTACCATCCCGACTACTCGGAGCCCCATGGTTATGGAGATATCCATGGTTAAAGTTTTTAGGTAAGAATAAAAATTTCTATCAATGTCCATCGATTTTTGGGGCGGGAAGGGGGTTGGGAAGTGGTGGGTAGTGGGGCTACCCCACTGTACCATCCCCACCTCGCGGAACCCCATTGTTAAGGAGATATCCATGGTTAAAATTTTTACATTTACTGTTTAACAACAATTATCAACTATTTCTTCTTTCTATTGTTTAACAACTATTTCTGCCTGAAGGGTCTAAAGTAACCTAACACGATGAAGATGACGGGAGTTGAGTTCGCTCGCTTTGCTCGCTCACTTCAGCTCCCGTCATCTCTTCGAACCTAACCTGTCCGTGTCGGGGTGCCCTAAGCTCCCGAGCTCGCTTCGCTCGCTCTTGGACTAATTCTCATTTTTTACCTCATGAAAAATATACAAAAAAACATTAAATTTCCGGGTCTTGAAAATTTGTAAAAAGCTTTCTATATATGAGTACTCCCTACAAAAAAAAAATGAACTTCCAAATCAACGGCCCATAATGGAAATTTTATCCGTGGTTTGCATTCCACGAGCATAGTAAACGCTAGGACACTCGTTCACAGTGAACGCTGTATTGTTTGTTGGAAAGTAGTACATTTTGAGTCACTTAGAGTTAGCTGTGTCCTGTTAGAGGCGAACAGCCCCTATAGTTACATTCCAATTTGTTAAAATTGTAGTGTATAAGCTATATTCTAAGTTTGCATATACCTATGTATGTTACTCGTGTACTTAAATACCAATTATTACTAATAAATGAGTCAGTTATCAACTAGCAGTCAGAGCGTTTGATTCTCCTCTAATACCCAACCTTACATGGCGACCCTGCCATGTTTGGAGATGGGGTGTCGGGTTGCAATGCAGGCGCACTGTGTGTGGTACAGATTTCGTTCTAAGTGTACGTTGCGTTATTGAACTTTGTTCGAGAATAATCATAAACTTTTACAATGTGAATATCTAACACTCCAAAACGAAAAGAAGTGATAATAAACCAAAATGGCATTGGAGCATCGAATGTGGCTAATACCGACCAGCTACAATTTCATCTTTCTGCAATAAGCATTGTGATGATGATAATTTTGGGTTTGTTGCTGATACTAGCAGCCTATTTCCTGTACAAATGCTATAAGAACTGTCATCGTACGTGGATTAATGACCAAATACTTCGTCAAACCTTGAGAAATTCGTTTACTCAGCGTGTTCGTAGAGGAACTGGAGAAGAAAATAGATGTTCGGCGTGTGCAACGCGATTTTTGGCGTTTAATACCAGGTGTACGTCGTGTTCAAACAGTCCTGGGGCCAAGCCCAGCCAAGCCTTCACGTCCTAAAGAAGATTTCGTGCTTAAACCCAATGAGTGATATCGTATAACGTAAAAGTGATGTAAAGTGAAGTGTCAAGAGTGCGTAAAAGTGAACTGAAACCGATGAAAATGCGTTGAACTATGGTAATCCAATTTATATATCCTTTTATTAGTCGTTAAGTATGCTGATTATTTCTTATTCTTTAAAAATGACAAATTTTGGCTCATGAGCTCAATGATATATATGAAAAATTAAGAAAAATTAAAGAAAATGTATTTAAATTGAGTTTTGAAAGGAGGACGCCAGAGCGTTTGAAAGAAAAGCTGAATGAGGCAACTATTGTGTATGATAGTTATTCTGTTTTACTTCCAAGCATAAGAAAACAAATTGATGATAAGATATTTAGTGGTAAAAGTTTGTCATTAATTAAATCGCATTGTGATAAAATTGCAGAGGTATATTCTCAAATACAAGAGTTTTGTAATAAGTTGCATATACGTGAAACTGATAAGAGTAGTTGTGAACTATTTGGCTCAACATCGAATCTTGAATCAAAAATGGAGTTTAATTTAAAAGTAGCCCTGAGTTTGTTACCAGTCATGAACAATGAGGAATCGACGACGCGTCCAATAATTGATGGTAACGATTACTATAGCTCTACTTTAAAAACTGAACAGTGTAAATTAAGTTTAGTTAATTTTGTCTTAAAGAGTCGTCTCTCTCAACAAGCAAAGTTAAGACTTAAATCTGATTATCCATCCATTGATGCATTACTAACTGATATGCGTATGATTCTTTTGCCTAAAAAAAGTAGCGTCGCCTTGCAAAGTAAACTTCAAACTTTGCGACAAGATCAAAGGTCGATTAATGATTATGGTAAGGAGTTGACTGAGCTATTTATGGATTTATCTATAGCGCAAGCCGAAGGCAAAACGGAAAATCTGAAGGTTTTACAACCTTTAAACGAAAAACAAGCAATTAAACGTTTTGCCGACGGGTTACGCAATAGGCGACTCAGTACGATAATAGCTGCACAAAAATATGAAACCTTAAAGGACGCGGTGCAAGCAGCTACAGATGAAGAGACCATTGCAATTCCGTCTCAGTCTGAAAATATTTTAACTTTTAATAGGAACCGTAATAATTATTTTCAAGGTAAGCATAATCGAGGTTTTTCTGGAGACACCCGCCAGTTTCGAGGTGCTTCCACGTGTAACAATTTCAGCAGGCCTTCCGTTCATCGAGGTGCGACTTTCTACCGAGGCCGTGGTCGTACGTTCCAGAACCATAGTCGAGGTCAGCCTAAACTGAATCGAGGTACGTACTATAACTCTTATAAAAGGTACAACAACTCTAGAGGTCATCAACGGAACGTACAACGATGTGATGCGAATATTCAAGTTCTAAACGACGATGAGCCCTCAAAAACTAATTCTACCGGGGAGCAGAGCAAGTTTTTTCGTGAATAATGGGTTTGTATTTGCAAGTAATAGTCATTGTTGCATAGAATTATACGTAGATAAGTATAACTACTTATTTTTAATTGACACCGGCGCTTCAATTTGTGCCATTAAATATAAACATGTGATTGAATTAAACATACCGATCCATAAAGAGAGCATTAAGATAAGCGGAATCGGTGGTACAATAGAAGCAATCGGATATGTTTATTTAACTCTGAGTGATTGTAATGACAGAGGAAATTTATTTAATCATAAGTTCTATGTTTTTAATTCTTTGCCGTGTATGGCACATGCTATATTAGGACAGGATTTTCTTACGAAATTCAAAGCTATATTAAATATTGGTTGTAGAACTTTGACATTAAATAATAATATAACAAATGAAAAAGTAACATTGCCTTTACAATCAAATAACTCAAGGTTTTCTTATAATTTGACTTTGCCGCCAAGGACCGAATCAATTCATTACATACCTACTAACATTACCGAAGAGTGTCTTGTTTGTTCGGCTGAATTAAGAACAGGAATATTCATTGCCAGCGTATTAGTTAAACCCGTAAATGGTATGATACCTATTTTAATCCTAAACACAAATGATACTGAGGTTCACCTTGATACTATTGAACCAACTTTACATGAAATTAGTGACTATAATTTGTGTAGTTTTGAACAGTGTAGAAATTTGAACGCAGACCGTGTTAAAAACTTGTTTAGCTTATTAAATTTAAACCATTTGAACGACGAAGAGCAAATCGCGATTGAAAATATTTGTGCAAAATTTTCCGATATATTTTTATTGCCAGGTGATAAGTTAACGACAACAGATATTTACAAACATCAAATTAGTTTACAACCCCATGCTCAACCAGTCTTTAGTAAACCGTACAGAATACCACATTCGCAAAAACATGAAGCAAACAAGCAGATTAGTAACATGTTACGGGAAGGTATAATTGAACCATGTCAATCTGAATGGTCAAGTCCATTGTTATTGGTCCCTAAAAAGATAGATAATACGGGCAACAAGAATTGGCGCTTGGTAATTGATTATAGGAAATTAAATAACTGTATACAAGATGACAAATTTCCTCTACCGAATATTGTTGAAATATTGGATTCTCTTTCGGGTTCTGTATACTTTTCTACTCTTGACCTTTCCAATGGATATTACCAATGTAACCTTGACCCCGAAAGTCGGAAATATACAGCATTTTGTTCTGGACAGTTTAAAGTTCCGGGTAGCGTAGATAAAAGTACTTCTTCCGTATCAGGACAATACCAGATGACGAGAATGCCAATGGGTTTAAAAACAAGCACTAATGCGTTTTCAAAAATGATGACTATTGCAATGTCGGGTTTGACCTACGAAAAGTGCTTGGTATATTTAGATGATCTTATTGTTTTTGGAAATTCATTAGAAAACCATACCAAAAATCTCATAGATGTTTTTACAAGATTGCGTCAGGTAAATTTAAAGTTAAATCCTCATAAATGTAACTTTCTTAAAAAGGATGTATTGTATTTAGGACATGTTATATCGAGCGAAGGTGTTTTGCCCGATCCTGAGAAAATACGTGCTTTGAAAAACTGGCCAGTTCCGAAAAATGTTGAAGAATTAATTAGATTTGTCGCGTTCGCAAACTATTACAGAAAATTTATTAAACATTTTGCCAATATAGCGTATCCCTTAACACAGTTAACAAAGAAAAATGCATTATTCATATGGGATCAAAAATGTCAAACCGCTTTTTCTACTTTAAAATCTATAATTTCGAGCCCACCTATACTTCAGTACCCTAATTTTTCTAGTAATTGTAAATTCATACTACAAACCGACGCTTCGAAATATACATTGGGCGCAGTTTTGTGCAATGACAATAGAAAACCAATAGCATTCGCGAGTAGAAATTTAAATAAGGCCGAAATCAACTATCCTACCGTGGAAAAAGAACTGTTAGCGATAGTATGGGCAGTAAAACATTTTCGCCCCTATTTATATGGCCGTACATTTGTAATTGCAACCGGCCATAAACCTCTGATTTATTTATTTGGCATGCAAGACCCATCTAGTCGCCTTATGAAGTTCAGACTTTTACTTGAAGAATACGATTTTATTGTAGAATATATCAAAGGATCCACAAATATTCCAGCTGATTCAATGTCACGATTACCTATCACATCAACGGACTTAAAAAATATGCATGAAAGTATAATCACGGTTATGACACGTTCGCAAAATAGAAAAGTGCTTGAGTCGCAACATACTCCAAGTGCTATGGGTTCTACTGACGATTGGCCTGCGCAACCAAGAGTCGTGGAGATCCATAGTAGATCGAGGATGTCTGTAGAACTTAAATTTATAGAATATAATAAGTTAAATAACCTACGTAGGTCTAATGAGATAGAAAATGAAAATAATGTATTTTGTTATTCGTCATCGAGAATGACGTTATTTATAAATCCAGTTTGCCAATCACAATTGACGCCAGCCGCATTTGTGAGGGAACTGAAATATTTTTGTGAGAAAATTAACGTGCACGAATTAATTTTTATAAGAAGTCAAATTTACGATGAATTTATAAAAAAAGTATTTACAGAAATTAAGTCGTATAGAAACTGGACCGGTCCGCGATTATGTATTCTAAATGACGTAAGAATTATTCAAAATAAAGACGACCGAAAGGTAATATTGAATGATTTTCATCTTCTACCAACAAGTGGCCACGCTGGTATAAGACGAATGTATAATAACATCAAGAAATATTACTTTTGGCCATGTCTTGAAAGAGACGTGCATGAATTTATTAGGAAATGTGATAAGTGTCAAAAACAAAAACATACTTCTCATTATGTTAGAGAGCCGTTGGTTGTTACAACAACAGCCAACTCGGCGATGGAAAAAGTTTTCCTAGACGTAGTAGGACCCTTAGATCGCGATAATTATAATAATTCATATATTTTAACTATCCAATGTGAGTTAAGTAAATATGTAGAAGCTTATCCTATGATAACTAAAAGTTCTGAGGAGATAGCGAAAAATTTTGTTAATAATTTTATACTTAGATTTGGTATCCCCGCTAGAGTAGCTACTGATAGAGGCACAGAATTCATGTCAACTGTTTTCAAAGAAACATGTAAACTTCTCAATATAACTACTTTAAACTCTACTGCATACCATCACGAAACAATAGGTTCTCTGGATAATACTCATAAAAGTTTGGGTAATTTCCTGAGAATTCAAACGAATAACCATTCGAGTTCATGGAGTACGCGGGTACCGTTTTGGTGTTTTGCCTGTAATACCTCAGTTCACACTGCTACTAAATTTACGCCTTTCGAACTTGTATTCGGAAAAAGATGTAATATACCTACCAATTTAAGCCAACAATCAGTAGATCCTCTTTATAACTTTGACAATTATCCCTTAGAATTGAAATTCAGATTGCAAACATCGCAAAAAGAAGCGTATGATAATTTATTAGAAAGCAAAACATTAAGGAAACACAAGCATGATCAAAATTGTAATCCTATTACGTATAAACAAAATGACTTAGTTCTAGTGAAAAACGAGACTGGAAACAAATTCCAAAGTATTTATAATGGGCCATATTTAGTTGTTAAAGATGTTTCGCCAAATGTTGAGATATTGAAAGACAATGGAAAACTAGATTTAGTTCATAAGAATAGGACTAAGTTATATCATTCATAATATTTTCTACTTAATATTTCCAATTTAATCGTGTACTCTTATACTTATATTCATTTAAACAATTTAATAAATACACAAAACTGTAAACATACTGTACTAAAATGTGTATTAAATGTGAATCTTGTTTACTCATTAAAATAAAATAATACTATCATATTATTTTATTTTTTCCTTTCGAGGAAGGTGTAGTGTATAAGCTATATTCTAAGTTTGCATATACCTATGTATGTTACTCGTGTACTTAAATACCAATTATTACTAATAAATGAGTCAGTTATCAACTAGCAGTCAGAGCGTTTGATTCTCCTCTAATACCCAACCTTACAAAATAAAGTGTACAACTCAGAACTTAATATTGTCACTCCGGGATAGAAGGTTACAGTTTTGTATTGAAATTTGTTTATTTGTTGTATACAATATAGGTTTGGTGCAGACTAAATAGTCTTCCCTAATTGTATTTAATTGAATCATAGCTATTTTTGGACCTTGAACCTTCTATCTTGGGTTTGTAAGTTTGTTTACATTATAAACATATTCAGTGCACGCTACAGAAGTTATTGTTGTAAAGTATATTGTTACCAATTATATAAGAAAACTGGTTAGTTTGTTTGATATTGACAGTAATATTCTAATTGATTCAAGTTTACCTATTAAAGTAAATTGAATATTGAATTCTATTGTAAAATCAACCTACCAACTTTTGTGTTGATAATTTTTGTTTTTTTTTTAATAATGAGTGTTGATAATTTATTTTCTTGAGGTACCCAATTTGCTTTTGATAATTTATAAATTGATATTTGGGACTCCATACCCACTTTGTTTTTGATAATTTATAAATTAATTTTGGGGTTCCATAATAAATTTGTACTGGAAAATAAATAAGTAAATGTAATAGGGTTCAGTACTATTTGTTGAATTAACTTGTTGTTTCTCTTACAGACTTTATGATTTGATATTTAATTTGGTAAGAGAATAACTGTCAAACTGTTGTATTGGTTACACACATATCTTATTAATTTAAGTTGTTGAACATTTTGTGTATTAATTAATATTTGGTCACCGTTGTTTACATTTTGACATTATGACTGCCTATACATTTGACCTTGGTGGCCTCTTTAATAAGTAGATCTGATAGATCAGAGGCTTTGTTGGCCCATTTTAGTGAACTCCCAGCCCGTCAAGCCAGGGTGGATCAATGCTTTGCGGAGTGTTTGGCGCTATTGTCAATCGAGGACACTGAGTTGGCCGCTGCGGTTGAGGCAGACTTCACGCAGTTTAACGGTTTCTCGGATGACATTGTTGAGGCAACCGCTAAGTTGAGGGGTTTTGCACATGGGAAATATTGTGGGGATGATGCCACACATCTCCCCCCTTTTGATAATTTGTTGAAGTCTTTGAATGAGGAATGTCGTCTTTTGGATAACTCTGTTGTTGAAGGTCCCTCGCGGGCCCCAGAGCGCTCAACTCCGGACCAGCGTCGTGTTGGTGCACGCCCCTCCCCTTGTGGGCCACGACGCCCTCCTCATCAATACGTAGCGACTCAGGTTCGCAGTATGCGCTGCTCATATTGCAGCACGGATGGCCATGTGGTCACGTCCTGTCCGAAGTTCCTAGAACGGAACACAAGGGACCGACGTGGAATCGCCAACAACCGCAAGTGGTGCTACATTTGTCTGGGACAGCATTTGCAGCGGGATTGCCAGAGGTCGGATCCTTGCCCGCACTGTCAAGGTAGACACTACCGCGTGTTGTGTCTGGACCAAAATGGTGTTGGTGGCCCTGATGATGCCGGACGCTCCCCCATAGGCGCGGAAGCGCATCCCCACCAACCCCAGGTGGATCCTCGACGGGGTATACCTCGCAAAGGCGGGGGCACCCCTCCACCCCGTCCTCAATTGGAGGAAGCGTCCGCTTTTCAGGACGACTACCAACCCCACTCCATCTCCTCCACTACAGCCGCCCAGCCAGAGGCAGTCCTTCTGCCAGCTGTCCCTGTAATGATCTGTGGCCCGAAGAGTAAATCTTTGTTAGTTCGTGCTCTTTTGGATTCGGTTTGTCAAGGCTGTCTTGTATCCTTTTGTTTAGTGGAGAGATTGGGTCTCCCACGTGATTCCACCCTTCTACCATATGGGTGGTATTGGAGCGGTTGGTCAACGGGGATAAATTGAAATTTGTGTTTCGCCTGTTCATTGTGGGCAAGAATCTTGGCCAAGGCCGTTGTTTTGAATGATATTTTGGGCAGACACCCGCAGGTAACCATTAGCCCTGCAGTGGTGAAATTGACGTCGGACCTAACTCCTGCCGACCCGAAGTGGTTGGTACCCGGACCCGTATATGAGTGCAGATGTTTTGGGTTTAATTTTGTCCGGGACCAAGTGGGTTCTGCAGACGAATAGGTTAGTAGTTGTACTGACGGTTTTTGATTTTGGACTTACGGGTCCCGTGTTGAAGGGCTCCGCCCCGCGGATTGAGGACCAAGGACTGATAATGGCATATTCCTTTGTTGGCTTCGCACCTCAGCTCATGCTTTGGAGGTTTTTGGGGCGAATAGAGTCTCACAGAGTCAGAACTCTGAGACTAAACTGATCTGGAGACATGTCCCAGGAGAATTGAACCCCGCAGACTGCGCGTCACGTGGTTGCGAGGCTCCTGCCCTTGTTGACCATTCTCTTTGGTGGGGACCAGACTGGTTGACGCATTGCAAAGTCGTCCTAGCCCCAGAATAGATTCACCTCTCCAGAGGTTTTGCCAGGTTTGCGTATTGAAATTGTTGAAACGCAACCTGCATATAATTTGGATTATCTTTTGGACAGATACAACAGTTCTTTGTCGAAATTGTTAGGCGTTACCGCTTGGGTCCGGCGTTTCATACGTAACGGACGGAACCCTAATAATAAATTGTTATCCTCAGTTTTGTCGCCTTATGAACGCCAAGAGGCCCTGATGTTGTTGGTTCGTGTTGTACAAGCCGAGCACTGAAAGGCTCAATCCATTCCTAGACCAATCTGGTTTGCTCCGAGTCGGAGGACGACTGCGGAATTCGAATTTGCCTTATGGTGCTATCCTTTGTCGCTCCTTATGGGAGGAGCGTTGGTGAAATTGTTGGTGTCCGATCGACACATTAATAACGCACACGCCGGTTGCAACGCCCTCGTAGCCGTTTTGCAGCGTGAGTTTTGGATTTTGTCGGCCAGACGCACTATTCGTGGCATCATCTTTAAATGTATGCAGTACTATAAGTTGAAGGCTGCTCCCACTCAACCCATAATGGGTGATTTGCCATCCGACCGAGCGACGGAGAGCAGACCATTTGTTTCGGTCGGAACCGATTTCGCTGGTCCCTTCTTGGAGAAGACGTCTCAACTTTGGAACGCCAAGGCTGTCAAGGCCTACCTGTGTGTGTTCGTTTGTCTGGCCACCAAGGCGGTTCACTTGGAACTTGTAACTGCCCTCAGCACAGATGCGTTTGTTGCAGCGCTAGGTAGATTTGTTTCCCGCCGAGGACTACCATCTTTGATCCGTTCTGATAACGGTACTAATTATAAGGGCGCTGATAGATATTTAAATGATATTTGTAATTACATAAATAAGGATAAACTTTGATATTTGCCATGGCGCAAATGGGAATTAATTGGCATTTTTGTAAATATTGCGATAGTAGCAAAACCGCTTCTCCGCCGTGTTGTTGGTGAAACTATTTTCACATTTGAGAAACTTGTTACGGTATTTTGTAAAGTTGAGGCCGTCCTCAATTCGCGACCTCTCTGTCCGATCTCCTCAGACCCAAATGACCTGGAAGTCATGACCCCTGGTCATTTTTTTGATTGGTCGACTCTTCAGCGCCCTGCCGAAATACCTTCAGGGAAATTGAATCTTCGCAATTGACTGCGTTTTGCATGGCTCCAACAGATATCCCAAAGCTTCTGGCATTGTTGGTTTTTGGAATATTTGCATATTTCGCAGCAGCGCGTTGAGTGGTCTGACAAAACTGTCCCTCCCAATGTTGGAGACCTACCATTTGTTAAAGATCCTAATTTGTTGCCTTTATATTGGCGTCGTGGACGCATTGTAGATTTATTATATGGGTCTAACGGAGATCCCAGAGTTGCAAATGTCATGGTCGGAGATTCGGTTTTGAATCGAGCACTGGCAATTTAGCACGCTTGCCCATTTATTAGCGGACATAACTCCTTATGTCCGAGACGGGGGGATGTTCCGTCCCGATCATTGGTATTTACTTGCAACACCGTTCCGGTGGGCTGTCATCGATTTTGACAGCTGACACTTAACGGTCGATAGAAAAGGTTTAAAACGTGAACACGCGGAAGTCGGGTCTTTGTCGAAACATATCGAATCGAGATGTGTTTCCCCCATTGTATTTGTTAATCGCGCCCGCCGTTCGCAATCGGCGTTGTGGGGCGCCCCTAAAGTGGGTTTAGAGTATATTTTCACGCGCATCGAAGTGCTTTTGCGGGAAACGTGCTACCTGGTGGACGCCGGCCGGATTCTTCGGTCCAGACAGCCGTCAGTCTATCCCTTATTGTCCCTTATTATATATATATTCTCCTATCCCTAACTTCACGGCACGAGATCGATCGACGCCCAGGAGTCTACCGCAGGCATCTAAGGTAAGTCATATTGACTTTACTATTACCGGCCAACCTTTGTGCCACCTGTGGGATAGGTACCAGTATCTCTCCCAATAGGGAGCAAATCCCTAGCTTTCCACTGCTGCGTTACGGCAGTTTCGTGGGTACAGGTTCAGACAGGGTCCAGGAGTTCCCAACGCTGCTATGGGCCCCAGCGTTAGCTCCTGGCTTGGGACCAGAAGACCTGTATTTAACACGTAGGGTTATTGAGAAAACGACGCTTCGACTCGTATGTCCCAATAGTGAGTCCCATCGGTCGGTCCAACAATATTAGAGATCGTAAAGACCAATGCGAGGAACCATCCCGGGACATTGGACAAGGTAGAATGGTGAAAAATTGTTCGAAGAAGACATTTAGCTTTTTCGTGATAGTAAGATAAACGTGAACTGGAGATTCTTAAAAGACTTATTACGGTCGAAAAATTACTGAGTGTAGCCACTAAATCAATAGATAGCACTTTATCTAAAGTAGAGTTATTGCCTTTGAGATAATGAAAGAACTTGCAACTAAAACTTTGGCGGTTTTAGTAGATTTTTCATGATATCTAGACTGCCAAAAGTCTATTCATAAAATTTCGCACGCTCGTTTTAGTCCTAAATCATCTTGCATTTCGCTACAAATTTGCAAAAGTGCTAACTCGTACGAGAACTAGCTCCTTACTGCTCATCACAACATCAATCTCTTTCGCACGTGTTGTAGGATGAGACAGCATTCATTTTAACCCCGCGCACAAAATAGTTCGTGCCTTTGACTAGGGGAATCTTAACTTACGAACGCACTCGCTGTAATACTGATTATTGCGTATTGATTCCGTTTTATCTTACCATTTTCCCACTTATATACTTATTCTGGGCCCTAACCGAGGTCAAGTGTGAATAAGTAAGTCTTTTATGTAAGTGTGCTTCTTTTGCAAGTGAAGAGAAAACACTCTTTGTATCGAGGATGCTCGATGATTGGCCACATTGTTGTTCACGGTGGAGCGTGTTATATTATTCTGGATACAATATAAATGGAATTTGTCAAAGGTATGAAACGAGCTTAGTCGTAAACCTTTGCTTAAACATTTTCCTTAAGATTTCGTGACTTGGTTGAATATCCGGCGCAAAGAAAATTAGCACTTGGAAATAATAAAGTGAATATGAGCCGTCAATTTTCTAGCATTTTTTTTATTTGTATTAACTTTTAAATTTCAATATGCTTCTCAACCAACATTCATTTGACAAAAAAATACTTTAAAGCAATTAAAAATAAATTAAAAGAAAAATGTATTCGAATCAACATGCAGGTTTTCCATTAACTTTCAACGAGAAATAAGGTAGTGGCATTCATTGGAGCAGACAGGTCAATCAATAAATCAGTCGTCACAGGCGGGCATTAACTAGCAGAGCAATCGAACATTGTTTGAATTCAGTGCAGCGAGCGAGTCCACTCGTCCGGAAATGAAGAACTATTCATTGTTGAATTCCACTTTCCAGGTTATAGTGTCTGTCAGCGCATGGACAATGGACATTTTCTTGTGTAATTGTGTTGTTGCTTTTTCAAGTGGCGTGCTTATTTTTTTAAGTGGTGTTTTATTTTTTTAATTAGATTGTGTATAATTGATTTTAATTTTGACTTATCTTTTGAGTATCTCTAGGCCGGGAAACAGGCAATGGCAGGTCAAGTATGAGATTGAAGGCCAAGCCGTAGGCGAGGACTTCAGTAATACGAGACAGGCAATTGCCATTGCCGCCGAGGCATATATAGTGCTTTTCTCAAAAGAATGCAGGGAAATAAAACTTAATTTTTATATTATACATTTAATTTATTAACAACATTGCTAGAGCGTTGTAATGTTCCAAATTCAAAAAACGCTCCTGCAATGGATTTGATCAACATTGCTGGAGCGTCGTAATGTTCGAAATTCAAAAAACGCTCCTGCAATGGTTTTGATTTTCTTTGTCCGTAAATTCGATACTTCGCGTGTTCTGTTTTCGAAAATAATGACAATATTTCCATGCATGTTTGAGAAAAAGCTATTTGTTTACAGTTTCCAGATAAATACAACCTTCAGCAGAAACAAAATTCGCAGCTTGTATTTATTTATTTTTTTATTCAAAGAATTCCATTGTCTTTTATACCAAAACAATGCGCGACGTAACTTCCGACAAAACAAAATAAAAGTCACTTAAATTACATCATTAGACGCAAATTGTATGGTGTTTTGATGCTTGTAATTTTCGTGAAAATACACACTTTCCAATTACCGTTTGTTCTTCTTGATAAATTCTTGTTCATTTAAAATCTTTCAAACGAATTCGTTTACATTTGCACAATTGATCTCGGTAAATAGGCCTCTAATTTTGATTTTTTAAATTAATTAGCAAAAGTTAATCATTGATTGTATTGCCATGCATGTAATTAGCTATTATTGTTACTTGAAAAGCAGAATTTGTTAATCAGTTGCTTTTGTTGTTATTTCTCATTTCTAATTAAATATTTTGAGAACACAGCTCACATTTGACGAGAAAAGCATTTAAGTCTTTGGTTTCTCCTGAATATTTTTACAAGTGATCATATTCCACTGAAAACATTTTTGATTTTTTAAAGCCGGGTGACACAAAGGGAAAACTCACGTACGCCAAACGATTTGCAGGCTCTTAAATCGCGATAAAAGCATAAAATAAAAGAAACATTAATGGTATTTTTTTGCAATTCGAACGAATACAAAACAAAACGCTATTTTTGAAAAAACAAAAATAGCGTTGAGATTAAAAATATTCCAGATTGACAGTGATTATACTGTCAATCTGACAGGAAACGGCATGTATTCGTATAAAGAAAATACAGTATGTTTCGTATCGCGTCTTCTTATTGGCGAATATTTTCCGTGACGTCGAAATGAGCTCGTGGGACTCCGGCACCGAATAATATATTATATTGCTAGGAGGTATATCACGGCGGCGACAGGTGTGCGGAGGCAATCCTCTTTTACCCTCCTCCGAGCTTTTCGACCCCAAGGAACCCCTTTTAAGTAACATGACTTTTAACTTTGTGACCCATCTTTGCTTTAAAGTGCTCAGACTTATCCAATTCTGGGCGCATATTACTGAGCGTAATAATTAAGCGTAGTAAATTAAGCGGAAAATCAGTGCGTTTCAGACCATAGATCACAGTAATGCTCCCTTTCTATAGATTGTCGAATATAAAGGATCAAAATGACTGAGTTGCTTGTTTAAGGGACTAACAGGTTTGTGGTAACGAACATTTCATTATGTTCCCTGAAGATTCAGTTTATTTTAAATTGCTTGCGCTCAATGTTGTGTTTTTAAAGTAAAAATGTTAAGTATAGAAATAAAAAACCGGCCAATTGCGAGTCGGAGGGTTCCGTACTTGGTAAATTGCGGTTTACGATTTATGCGTATTAAAAAAACTACTTACTGGATCTCGTTCAAACCAATAAATTGTCGGTGGAAATTTACATGGTGTACATCATATATTTTTTTTTAGTTTTATCATTCTCTTATTTTAGAAGTTACAGGTGGGGGGGGGGGACACATTTTACCACTTTGGAAGTGTCTCTCTCGCAAACTATTCAGTTTAGAAAAAAAAAATTAGAAACCTCAATATCAGTTTTTGAAGACCTATCCATAGATACCCCCGTGTGGGTTTGAAGAAAAAAAAAATTAGTTTTAGTGCTAAGTATGGGGAACCCCCAAAATTTATTGTTTTTTTTTATTTTTGTGTGAAAATCTTAATGCGGTTCACAGAATACATCTACTTACCAAGTTTCAACAGCATTGTTCTTATAGTTTCGGGAAAAAGTTGCTGTAACATACGGACAGACAGACATGACGAATCCATAAGGATTCCGTTTTTTGCCATTTGGCTACGGAACCCTAAAAACGGTTTTTACTTCAAAAGATAACAAAATAAATAATCTTTGAAATATACATCCTGAATGAAGTATAACGCCGGAGATCACCGAGAGATAAGTGGAGAGAAGGAGTTTTGAATGACTGATGTTAACTGTCATACAACAAAGGAATCTGTTATTTATTAACCGACTTACCAAAAAGAGGAGGTTCGATGTTCGACTTTATGTTTGTTTTTATTGTGTATGTTTACCGATATCTCCGTCAGTTGTGGACAGATTTTGAAAATTCTTTTTTTGTTTGATAGAGTATGTGCCGAAATTGGTCCCATTTTAATTTGGTGAAGATCTGATGAAGAACTTCGGAAATATACACCAGAAATCTTCAATAAATAACGGCAAATCTCTCAGGATTGCTGCAATCGCATGTCTGTTTATACCCTTTCATAACATAACATCACGCCATTACGCTCTAAAGGGGTACGCAGATGTGTACCTTGGTACACTCTCATTTCACCGGTTATGTTCAGTTTCATGATATCCGGGTAATCTATTCTGGCATTATAGGTTCCTTACTTAACAACTTGCTTATTAGGTAGGTACAACTATAAAGTGAAAATAAAAAACTTTTTACAAAAGAATACTACCGACTTCCAAATAATAAAACTACAAAGTGCAAAATAACTTTATTTTTGTAAGTCGGTGTCCATAACGCAAAAAAATGGTACCTACCAGCGACACCGACTACCAAAAATAATGTTATTTTCACTTTGTAGTTTTATTATTTGGAAGTCGGTAGTATTCTTTTGTAAAAAGTTTTTTATTTTCACTTTATAGTTGTACCTACCTAATAAGCAAGTTGTTAAGTAAGGAACCTATAATGCCAGAATAGATTACCCGGATATCATGAAACTGAACATAACCGGTGAAATGAGAGTGTACCAAGGTACACATCTGCGTACCCCTTTAGAGCGTAATGGCGTGATGTTATGTTATGAAAGGGTATAAACAGACATGCGATTGCAGCAATCCTGAGAGATTTGCCGTTATTTATTGAAGATTTCTGGTGTATATTTCCGAAGTTCTTCATCAGATCTTCACCAAATTAAAATGGGACCAATTTCGGCACATACTCTATCAAACAAAAAAAGAATTTTCAAAATCTGTCCACAACTGACGGAGATATCGGTAAACATACACAATAAAAACAAACATAAAGTCGAACATCGAACCTCCTCTTTTTGGTAAGTCGGTTAATAAATAACAGATTCCTTTGTTGTATGACAGTTAACATCAGTCATTCAAAACTCCTTCTCTCCACTTATCTCTCGGTGATCTCCGGCGTTATACTTCATTCAGGATGTATATTTCAAAGATTATTTATTTTGTTATCTTTTGAAGTAAAAACCGTTTTTAGGGTTCCGTAGCCAAATGGCAAAAAACGAAATCCTTATGGATTCGTCATGTCTGTCTGTCCGTATGTTACAGCAACTTTTTCCCGAAACTATAAGAACTATGCTGTTGAAACTTGGTAAGTAGATGTATTCTGTGAACCGCATTAAGATTTTCACACAAAAATAAAAAAAAAACAATAAATTTTGGGGGTTCCCCATACTTAGCACTAAAACTCATTTTTTTTTTCTTCAAACCCACACGGGGGTATCTATGGATAGGTCTTCAAAAACTGATATTGAGGTTTCTAATTTTTTTTTTCTAAACTGAATAGTTTGCGAGAGAGACACTTCCAAAGTGGTAAAATGTGTCCCCCCCCCCCCCCACCTGTAACTTCTAAAATAAGAGAATGATAAAACTAAAAAAAAATATATGATGTACACCATGTAAATTTCCACCGACAATTGGTTTGAACGAGGTCCAGTAAGTAGTTTTTTTAATACGCATAAATCGTAAACCGCAATTTACCAAGTACGGAACCCTCCGACTCGCAATTGGCCGGTTTTTTATTTCTATACTTAACATTTTTACTTTAAAAACACAACATTGAGCGCAAGCAATTTAAAATAAACTGAATCTTCAGGGAACATAATGAAATGTTCGTTACCACAAACCTGTTAGTCCCTTAAACAAGCAACTCAGTCATTTTGATCCTTTATATTCGACAATCTATAGAAAGGGAGCATTACTGTGATCTATGGTCTGAAACGCACTGATTTTCCGCTTAATTTACTACGCTTAATTATTACGCTCAGTAATATGCGCCCAGAATTGGATAAGTCTGAGCACTTTAAAGCAAAGATGGGTCACAAAGTTAAAAGTCATGTTACTTAAAAGGGGTTCCTTGGGGTCGAAAAGCTCGGAGGAGGGTAAAAGAGGATTGCCTCCGCACACCTGTCGCCGCCGTGATATACCTCCTAGCAATATAATATATTATTCGGTGCCGGAGTCCCACGAGCTCATTTCGACGTCACGGAAAATATTCGCCAATAAGAAGACGCGATACGAAACATACTGTATTTTCTTTATACGAATACATGCCGTTTCCTGTCAGATTGACAGTATAATCACTGTCAATCTGGAATATTTTTAATCTCAACGCTATTTTTGTTTTTTCAAAAATAGCGTTTTGTTTTGTATTCGTTCGAATTGCAAAAAAATACCATTAATGTTTCTTTTATTTTATGCTTTTATCGCGATTTAAGAGCCTGCAAATCGTTTGGCTTTAAAAAATCAAAAATGTTTTCAGTGGAATATGATCACTTGTAAAAATATTCAGGAGAAACCAAAGACTTAAATGCTTTTCTCGTCAAATGTGAGCTGTGTTCTCAAAATATTTAATTAGAAATGAGAAATAACAACAAAAGCAACTGATTAACAAATTCTGCTTTTCAAGTAACAATAATAGCTAATTACATGCATGGCAATACAATCAATGATTAACTTTTGCTAATTAATTTAAAAAATCAAAATTAGAGGCCTATTTACCGAGATAAATTGTGCAAATGTAAACGAATTCGTTTGAAAGATTTTAAATGAACAAGAATTTATCAAGAAGAACAAACGGTAATTGGAAAGTGTGTATTTTCACGAAAATTACAAGCATCAAAACACCATACAATTTGCGTCTAATGATGTAATTTAAGTGACTTTTATTTTGTTTTGTCGGAAGTTACGTCGCGCATTGTTTTGGTATAAAAGACAATGGAATTCTTTGAATAAAAAAATAAATAAATACAAGCTGCGAATTTTGTTTCTGCTGAAGGTTGTTTTTATCTGGAAACTGTAAACAAATAGCTTTTTCTCAAACATGCATGGAAATATTGTCATTATTTTCGAAAACAGAACACGCGAAGTATCGAATTTACGGACAAAGAAAATCAAAACCATTGCAGGAGCGTTTTTTGAATTTCGAACATTACAACGCTCCAGCAATGTTGATCAAATCCATTGCAGGAGCGTTTTTTGAATTTGGAACATTACAACGCTCTAGCAATGTTGTTAATAAATTAAATGTATAATATAAAAATTAAGTTTTATTTCCCTGCATTCTTTTGAGAAAAGCACTATATATGCCCAACGGCAAATCTCTCAGGATTGCTGCAATCGCATGTCTGTTTATACCCTTTCATAACATAACATCACGCCATTACGCTCTAAAGGGGTACGCAGATGTGTACCTTGGTACACTCTCATTTCACCGGTTATGTTCAGTTTCATGATATCCGGGTAATCTATTCTGGCATTATAGGTTCCTTACTTAACAACTTGCTTATTAGGTAGGTACAACTATAAAGTGAAAATAAAAAACTTTTTACAAAAGAATACTACCGACTTCCAAATAATAAAACTACAAAGTGCAAAATAACTTTATTTTTGTAAGTCGGTGTCCATAACGCAAAAAAATGGTACCTACCAGCGACACCGACTACCAAAAATAATGTTATTTTCACTTTGTAGTTTTATTATTTGGAAGTCGGTAGTATTTTTTTGTATAACCACTTGTTTAATCGCTCGCTATTGTACGGCTTTCTAAAATCGTATTGCGATATTTAAAGCTATTAGATAAGAATTCTTCTGTTTACCTAAGCTGGACTAACCTGACCAAAGAACCAATAGAATAAAGATACAGTTATTCTACTAAATTGTATTTCAGCAAACTCAAATTCTCAGCACTAAAACTTTATTTTGCTTAGGTATAAGCTACCTGCTTTGAAAACGTGCATTGTAAGCCTCGGTTTAGACAAAAGCTTATAAATAAACAATCTTTGACGGCAGAGAGTATAGCCTGGAGCTATTTTATATTATTCTGTGGACATATTTTCGGCGGCCATTTTCCATTGCCGATCAACCCTTTTGACAATTTATCGGGACATCACCTTTTCATACAGGCGGGTCGCACGAACTACGGGACCGCGCTTCATACATATTCAAATAACACGCGCTGTACAAAGCAGAACCGCACTGTGCCCCCGACGTGTTAGAATTACAAAAATGTAAACGAATATGCCAACTGATAAACAATCTATATCGTGATAACTTTACAGATACCCATCTATGTATTACTTACTTAACCCGCGCGGGAGCCATATTTGTAAATGTTTCACGTATACTCTGACCCTTGCTCGGAATATAAGTTAGTATTATATCTATATTGTTTTAAAAGACTCGTAGAGAAAATGTTTCCAACTTAGGTACAAACCAAAGTGCATATTGACATTATTTCACAAGACAATGTTCATTCTGAGACTGCTGTTAATGGTACAAAGCTAGTGCTTAAACGACTTATAACTTCTCAGTAAAACAATTCGCCTTTTTATTTTTCTTCACTTCGAATGTAGCCTATGGTTAAACTGAAGTCAATTAAAACTTGGTCTTAATTTCCAAGTTAAGACTTTGCTCTCGGTCCAATGTTAATATCTACAAAATTATTTCCCACAGTTGATTTATATTCAAATTAAAATGAATCAAATTACTGGCAGAAAATTACTTTACGTAATTTTTTTAACTTTTCTATTCTGCTCAAAAATGGTCTTCATATTTTTTGCTCAAAACGCCTTTGGGCATGCAACGTTTCAAAGCACTTGGTATGTGTCATTTATAAACTATCAGGAAATAAACAAAGAGCAGTGAGGGCAGATCATAGCTGCCATATTGGGTGTCGTAAGGGTCAACAGCGCGTCTGATATGCGGTTACCAGAGCGTTCTGCTCGCTACAATAAACACTACGCGCCTACATTTACATAAGCCCTTCCTGACTTGCGTGAGATGCAGATTTATCCACTTACCTAGCTGCTCTGTAAGGTAGTCAAATCTTTTCGATGGAAAACTGAAGCTGTGTAAATATATTTTATATGCATTCAAAACGTAAATAGACCAGGGTCGATAATTTTTAAAACCGAAAATAGTACATTACTGCAGCGGCCAGCAAAACTCACCCCCATCCCCTTCCCGACCTCAGATCGCCCGTAAATTATTTTTCCTTTCATTTTTATAATATTCCCCTCCTTTTCTAATGGGTTTCATCCTACTATTTTTTTTTTTTTCACTTTTTATTATTTTTAAAGGCTTCTACCCTGGTCTAAAAGTTCCAAATATGAATTAAAATAATATTGTAAGTATATTAATACTAACCGTACTAGCTTTCGTGGATAGGTAAAATAAAAATAAATATCATTGCAGTGCAACATTTTCCCTAGATTTTCAAACAAGTGCATCATAAAATAACTTTTTATTTTTTTATAGCACACTTTTACTTTTTAATTTATTGGCATTTCACGTTTGTTTTATTTACGGCATATAAGTAGGTATTAAGACACTCGTGGGATAATGGTATCCCACTGGGCTTCACCTCGTGGTAAACACACACTCGTGTTTTAGTAACCCCTATTATATGACCGTTGCATAAACTACTATTTTTAAATATGATAAAAAAAAAAGTATTTTTGTAAGATTTTCGTGGTTGGTTTTTATTGAATCTAAGTTGACTACATGCTTGCAATTATTGAATTATCAAAATACTGATTAGGCTTATCTTATCAATATTCTGCCAAGATTATTTTTAGCATTGATAATTTATAAAATATTAAATCAACTTAGATTCAGTATAGGTCCATACTAACAAAATTTAAAGTATACAGTCGATAAGTCTGCATTTATTAGTAAAATATCTAATTTAAGTCAAAAGCCAAGCCAGCTATAGCAATTGGGGAGAACCACCTACAGAAATTAGGTACTCAAAACTTGAGTTACCTTGTGGAATTGTTTTATAGATTACAATATTATATATGTGACACCCTGGAAACTGAACTTCACACAGGCATTAACAATGCATCTGTCAAGCTCGTGATTATAACGCGGTACCCGAGGAACTCGCGCTTTGTAGTGGTTAGTATACAGAGCCTCATATTCAACAGAAGTTAACATGCCGTTGTGTGATCCTGTGTAATTAACAATCAGGTGTAAACGCTGGAGGAAATGGCGCTAAACCACTATGTGTTGAAGGTAATAAAAAAGGGAGTATCTTTGATTTTATTGGTAAAAAAACGTGCATATAAATGTTAATCTCAGTATTAGAAATGCTTATTAAAGACAGTCGTAGATAGTATAGCTACTTAATCATGCAAGTTAAGACAAACCAAAAACTATTATACTAAAGTTTACGGAACAAAACATGTCGGCAGTTGCATGTCATAACTGTGAAGAGAAACCATTCAGTATGATACTGTGCCATCGGAAACTGACAGCAGACGCTGATTTCAGTGGTAACCTTACAAGGAAAACAACGACCTATTCTTTTCAGAAGATAGAACCCCCACAACCAAAACATTCTAAAATCTCTCTAATATATCTCACATCTCGTTAAGCAATAACTTTACAAAGTTACTAAATATACGGCTTGTTTCTCCGATGACGTACCGAGAGCCTCATAAAAGTCTATAGCAGTTTTCAAACGTTTAATGGACGCCTTTCGCTCGCGTGGAATTGTGTTCCAACTTTTAGCGGCAACTTTGAATATCGAATTTCATTGTGGTTTTTGTTTTAAAAGTAAGTACGGTATTTTCTAAAAATTTTCCGTCATTCTCCGTAAGAACATGTTTGTGCCAGTCTTTAACGTTTCTTATGAATGAATCCTTCTTAGAGCTTCTTTCTTTAAAAGAAAGAGGCGATCCTAAGTTGTTACTTAAATGCAAAGAGACTGAACAGAAGCTCTTGATAAAATTAAAATAAGGGTTGCAGTAAAGAAAAGATTTAAAACAGTCCTTTTAGATATTATAAAGAACTTACTCAAACAGTTTTGCGGTAATGTTTTCTTTTATATATATAAGGTGCAGTGTTTTTGTTAGCAGACACAGTAACCTCATTAAATAACTTCGTTTCTAAATAGTATAGTTTACCAATTACTTTTATTTGAGGAAGCATTCTACAATAAGCCAAAATATTTGCGACTTGCGTTTTTTGCAAACCAAATATAATTAAATTAAGCGCAAAAGTTACAGCAATAAATTGATTAAATCACGTAGACTCAAAACTATCATTTCTGTTATTTGAGCACATGCGGCTAAAATATCTGAAACACCATTATTTTGAGACATGTTACACATGTTTAAAATCGTCTAGAATAACAATAACTAGGCCAACATGTTAACGAGGCACTATTTTAAATTAACCCCAAACAAAAGAACTGAAACCACCACTATACAATATCGAACCACACATCCATGTAACATATGGATGTGCAAAAACAACCTTATAGAAATCATCTTTGAACGTGATTAAAAAATATACATAAAAGTGTCCACGGGTAGAATGATGTCTACCCACTAGATGCGACTGTCCACCCACTGGATATAATTTGTTAGTTGACTTTTACGACGCCCTTGGGAACAGATGGGGTGACTTATTTTTAGCTAGGGACTCATTGCACCTTCTCTTCTATTGTTGTCTTTGTTCAATCGTGGCCTGAAAGATTTACTGTTGAAAAATTATAATGAAAATTAACGCTTGAATTAAAAATATTTCACACTCCTGGCGTGTTTCTTGACCACATTTGTGCCAGTATTATTAAAAAATGTTTGTGGCGTAAACTGATTAATCATTAGCGTGTATTTAATCGGTTAGAACAAATAGTATTTTGTTGATTCATCAATCTTGATAAATTAATAGCATGATTCTCAGTATTCAGAAGATAAATTAATCAGAACCCAAGTTTGCAATAATCCAAAAATCCTAATAGGTAAACCAAAATCAATATACATCCAAATTTTACTTATCATACAATATCACGATCAGGATTCCGTTATTATTACGTCAATCAACAACACCATTATGTTGGCAGAATATCGAGTGAAGGCTCCTTTGTACTATATTGTGTGTTCGTGTATCACCTACGCTTCCAAGTCTATTGTTTTGTTTTAACCCGTCTCTCAAAGCATGGAGGTTGTAATCCATCAATGTAAGTTGAATGAGTGACCATTGTTTTGAGTGCAAGGATATTTTTTTGATACTGCAGAATGAAAGTGCGATGTGATTCGTCATTGAAAGCTTGGGGGGTAAAAAATTGCTTACTGAAATTGTTTTGTTACTGATACAATAGTCTTTAATATTTGTCAACTAGTAAACACTATAAAGCACAATAGTTTTATTATCTCTATAACAAAAACCTAAAAATATCAAAATACTATCAAAGTTATTTCAATAAATTACAAAAATCTGAATGTCACGTTCAGCTAAAATAAGTTTTTAGCTGGTACAATTTCACATGGAATAAAAACAAAACAGAATTGAAGCTCGTATTGGAAAATGGAAGCCGTTCGCTAATTGTGCCCATATGCTCCTTCATAGACCGTATATTCTCAGGAAATAGCGAAAGAAGACTTTTGAAAGAAAATATAAATAATGGATGGAATGGAACAGAAGCTCTATCGTAAATCCGATAACAGTGAAAGACATTATCAGCCGCTAACGCCTCCCCGGTAGAATGTTGATCGTAAAAAACAGATAGGTATAGCCGATAAAATTATAATCATTTTTGTCTACATACTATGGTATTTGGTCGTCAAATTTTATTACAAGCTAGGTTAATATCTGTTAACGAGGTTCCTCGAATCTTTTTATGTTGAAACGGAGTAATATTGAAAGTTATTATCGTGGTCATAATAGTAAAAATGTGAGGAGATAGTCACTGAGTTACTGGTTATTATTTTACCATTATATTTTATAATACTGCATTAATAATATTTCTCGAAACGTAACTTGTTTATTTTATTTTTTTAAATGTTAGATAAAATAAGCTGTCTTTCTAATAAAACCGATACAAACAGATATAAAACGTTTTAACAAAATGTATTATAATTTAATAATATCGTTTATTTTTCAACAAGCGGTGATAAAGCCGATATCTTTGTGGAGTTTAGATACGTACTCTTGTAATAGCTAGCTCCAAGTTGTAAAGAGAGCAACGTCGAAAGCAATAAAATGACCGATAAAATTGGTTCACCTTCCAAAAATGGAAACTTTGCATACGAAAAGTACATAAAAACGAACATTATATACTCTATATACGTACATGGTACACTCAATTTGAATCGAGTACTCATACTGAAAACGTATTTTGTTTCGATTTAACATCCACACCTGCCACTTCAGTATTTATTTGCGAAACACGGGGCAAATAAATATATACAACGTTCAAAACGGTTTACTTAACTGTGTCAACTGTGTCACACCATAATTACAGTAGCTACATATTTTTACATACCTACTCAACTTTATTTCAGTTCAATAACATTCAATTTACGAAAATATAGACGTCATATTTCTCAAAATTAATTCCAACGATCCCCCAATTTAAATACGTCAGCGATAAACAATTAAATATTCCCATCCACATAAATAAAGATAAGATATAAAATATAGGTAGGTGTTCAGTATTTATAGCGCAAATCTATTCGCTTACCGTATATAAAATGAACTTTCGATAAAGACAATAAATTGGTATAGGAGCGGGCATGAAATAAAATTAAAACTGTGTACACATGCACAGAATCATGGGGTCAAGTGGACGTCCCCCGAGGATTTGGCAACCGATACACGACTGTGCACTTAGGTTCAGGCAGCTGGACCGGGGGGGTACTGCCGTCGATGTGATAATAGGCTTATATCTTAGCAGCTTGCGATTGATGTGCTTATGAATGTATTATTGTAATGGGTTAATTCAATAGCCCCTTTCGTTTTATGGCGGGGAAATCATAACCCGAAATCTTTTATGCCTAACATCATCTCGGAAATAAAAATTCGTGCAAGATCCCATGCAAATTATTGGAGCAATTGTGTTGGTCCTACATACCAAAATATTTTTGTTATCGTTCCGTGAAGGCTCCCGAACACAGGCGCGACGCGACAGTACGACAACGATACAGAAAAGCTGTAGCATCGGAAGCAAACAGAATAATAAATCAGTAAGCATTTACATTTCTCAGAAGTAGATATTGCTCGCAGACTTTCACACTGGTAAATATTGACATTTAAGTACAGTGCACTTGAGTTGATAGTTAATTTGCTAAACAAACTTTTTTCTTGACTGTACAAACTTACAGTCTCAAAACCAAAAAGGTCTGCTCAAGAAATTGATTGACATACTGTTAAAAATGACAGATATTATTGATTGACATACTGCTAAATATTGACAGTAGTTGACTTTAGTTGCTAGTCAATTTGCTAAAGAATCTGTTTTCGGGACAATGTTAGTCTCAGTAGAAGGAATGACTGATCAAGAACCAACTACGTCCCGAAGAGGGTACAATCACGTGGAAACATCTGAGATATTTCGAGGAATACTCGTACATTAGTAAAGCATACTCGTGATATCAATAAGCATCGAGGAGCCATTTACTTGCCGTTCGAGATTGTCTCACTTCGCAACCTCGGCTATGAGCTATCCGGTGAGAATAAGGTGCAGATAAACTGCTCGTTTATGTTGAAATCTTGTACGTACAAGTTGTCACAATATTAGAACTGTGTGATCATCAGAATATTATTAACTATCTTTTGCCTGCAGATCCACCCCCACTAAAAGGTATCCTACATTATTTTATGACGTAAATATCTAAGCTACTTCCATCCTAATAAGTATGTATACAACCTGAACAAAATGCATCACAGTGAATAATAATGCTTTTCTGGGTTGTTCCCTAAACCAAGGACGATAGAAATGCATTAATTTATTGACTGCCAAATCTTTCGTAATTTTAATTCATGGTGACTTAAAACTATAAGTACGTTACTACGCATAGAGTAACGTAGATACTTGTAGTTATTAAGGATCCACACTTGCTGAAAGTCCGTGTTTTGAGATACAGCTGCACACATTCGTTAACATCGTTGCCTGATCAGAAAAATAAATACTTATCTACAAGAAAGCATATTTTAAAGCTATGTTTAAACAAACTGCAAAATGTGTACAATAACACTGCATTCGACAAAATTCAGCGTAAATCTATTTGAACTTAATTTTGGTAAATGTTTAACCGGTTCGTGCCTGAAAAATGGAATCAAAATAATTGTTGATAGAAATTTGAAGTCTTTTTTTAATGATAGTTTAATAACATCATAAGTTTTCTCTTAGCCAATTTAACAGTTTACCCCATCCCAAACTGGGCTGTTTTACCAATTGCATCCCTTTTGCTTAAAAAATCCCAACGCCTTTCATAACTTTCGTGGGCACCAACATTTCTTACTCAAGACGGGTTGGCGATTTCAAACTAATATTAATTATAAGTTCAGGTTTCCTCACGTTCCTCCCCCGGTAGGTTCCCGCATTGTTGAGGCGGGGAGGCTCATTATCACCCACGGTGAAGAGAAGAGGAACCCGAGGAGGGGCCGCTCGTCAGGGCTTGTGCCGATAAGCCGACGACGTAGCGGCCAACATACAATGTAGGTTGCGGTGCTGCCTAGATGACATCACAAATGAAGCGGGCCAAGATGTCGTATGGGGTTATCCCCTTTGGACGAAAAATGGTAAGTTGCGGGGCCATTGACCTTGACCCGTCACCAAGGGACCAAGGGTGCCATACTCAGGTTCATCTGGAACCCATGTGCTGGTTTGGTCCCTGGGGTGGTCACGACGCACAGTGTGTACCGGTGCACCGGTGATATTCCCCAGAGGAGGATCCGCTGACGGACAGCCGCGGCGGGTTCGCGATGAGTGCTAAAGCGTGCCCATGTTCCCGCCATAAGCAGCATAGGAGGACACCGTGGAGTTTTAGTGGGTTAGAGCCCCACATAACTGCGGTATCTCCCCGTGGTAGCGCAGTATCCATGAGCAATTTTCAAAGCTAAAATAAAAATAAAAGTTTTCCTCACGATGTTTTCCTTCAAAGGTGTCAGTGATGTCCAAGATAAACTTCAAAAGTACATTTGGATTTGTATTGTATTTGTACATAATATTTTTGCTAATGCAAAAAGCTTATGCTATTGTAACGATCTGGGCCAGTAAATAAGGTTAACTACACGTATATAGTCGTTAAGGAATGCCACATCCACTCAACTATCGTGAATCTGGGAAACTCTTTCAAGATACAATATAAAGCGTCTATACCGGTAAAAATCAATAACTTTTACCAAAATAATGACCGTGACACTTCACATTCACAAACCCTTCCTGTTTCTCTCTTCGTTTTACAAAAGCCTGCTAATAGTATATTAGGTATTCTGGGCACGCCCTTCCCCTATTACAAGGTACAAATACAAAGTGACAATCTAAAAACAAAACGTTTGTAAAGTGTAACCCCGAAATTGAAACCAAATAGAACGTACCTACCGCTAGCCAATAATACTTTCACAAAATAATACGTTTTATGTTTGTAAGTATATTTTTCTATACGAGTCGACACCGAAATTTACTTCTGTTGAATTGGATTTTGATTGTGTAAAATACTTTTCAACACACTTGCTCATAAAGTGGCTCTAATTTCACCGCAATTAGGCACATAATGAAACCTATTATCAAACTGTGACTTTTTCATTACTATTATTCACAAGTGAGATAAAGAGTTTTTTTTTTAATTTATTGGTTGAGTTGCTTTGTTCTTAAAAAAGTTTCGATACAAAAAAGATCGTGCTAAATAGTACAAATGCAACACATTTCATGCAACTTCGTATTTAAATAGATAATTTCAACTTGTACGTGTTTAATTAATAAAACTTTCACTTAAATATAACTTTTGTTTTTGTCTGTAATAAAGAAAACTTGAAATTCCCCATTTTGTACGTGGCTAAAACGCTATCCGCGAAAAGCCAAAAAAAAGATAACTCATTATTTTTAGTCTATGGCCATTGTTAGATGCGCGCGCATAGGAAAACTGATTAATTTTGCCCGCCATTGCGAAAAAAAAATCACAACTCGTTTTCACTGTTGGAAATTATTTTTTTGTATTATTTTCTTCACAAGTGTGTTGAAAAACGTCGTATGATACACGTGTGTATTGATGATTACCGTCCTCGGCTCTCTTAAGACCCTCACCTAACGGTTCGGGTCTCAATGGCGCCTCAGCGGTAATCACCAACTTTACACACTTGTACCATAATGTACTATTATTTTTCGATTTTAATCAAGATTACTTTTTTGATTTTGTATTTAGAACACAAAGTCGATTTTTAAATAATAGAAATAGTTATGTTTGTACGTAAAATATTAAGTTAATTTTATGTTATCGTACTTTTGTCCTTTAACGATAGGAACACAAGGTTTTTGGTAACAAAGCTGGCAGAGAATAGGATGTTAACTAGTGTTAGTTATATAGTGACGTGCAACGAAGCTTCAAAGCGTCCATTTTAAATGCAAATAATATTCGTTTAAATGTCCAGCCAGGTTTCCATTAAAATTTAATTCCAATCCTTTGAAGAGCTGCTGATACTTAGCTGGCCAATGGTGCCGCTGTCTGTTGGAATTTCTGATTAAAAGGAAAGGTACAGGAGTGGTAAAGAGATTTTTAAACCATAATTATCTTTCTCATTTCCTGTTAAATATATTTGTATTTCGTTTCATTGAAATGGAAATCCTGAAGTATTGTTGATTACATATTTGAAACACATAGCTTAATCTAGCTCGTGGCTAAATAATAACAGCCGCACGGGTCGATCTTCAAGGTTAAGTAACGCTTGACAAGGTCGGTCCGTGGATGGGTGACCATTTCAACATAGCGAGTTTTCTCCGTGTCACGGAAAGCACGTTAAGCCGTTGGTCCCGGCTGTCATTTGAAGATCTTTTTTTAATGATAATGATAAATAATTTTATTTCTGTAAGTTGGTTTGTACAAACACTTTTACATGTCGATTATATTTGTTAAAACTAGATGAGGTCGGCTTTTCCTATCTGACTACTCTGAGAAGAAAGGTCGAAACAAACTCAGAGGTCACAGTCTCTTTTAACGTCCAGAAAAATTCTTTGACAGTCGTTACGAGTAGTCAGAAGCTTGAGATCTGACACCAGTCTAGCCAAGAGTATCGTGTTACCCAGTTACTGGGTTGTGGTGGTCAGATAGGCATTCGCTCCATGTAAAACACTGGTACTCAGCTGAATCCAGATAGACTGGAAGCCGACCCCAACATAGTTG
This sequence comes from Orthosia cruda, assembly GCA_964057195.1. Taxonomy (NCBI): domain Eukaryota; kingdom Metazoa; phylum Arthropoda; class Insecta; order Lepidoptera; family Noctuidae; genus Orthosia; species Orthosia cruda. Next base: position 21,610,567 of record OZ059845.1, read on the forward strand.
GGAAAAAGCTAGGCAGATTGATATAGGTTGATCAAAATAAAATCTCTGTTTCTACGAAACAGGATCATAATTCAAAACTACGAATTCGAGAAACCTATTAGCTGTGTAACTCCTGGTTCTAAATAGAACCCTTTTACAGCAATCCGTTCAAGAATCGATTTCTGGCAGACAAAGATGACTTCACGTATGTAAAATTCGGACCTTTCCGGACAGGAACTGAACGGCATTAGGTCCTACATTAAAATTTATTGCACGTGTCCATGTCCTTTTTGGGGACTCATTTTCTGCAATATAAAAGGAAATAGTACGAACCGTATTGAACTCCGTTTTTGTTTTCTTACCAGGAAAAAGACAAAACTAGCCTGAAGCGACTTTTTATGCTGATGGTTCGTGCGTCAATATTTTTTTTGAATGAGAATTGCCCATTTTTGTGTTCTTATGTTTATAAAAAAAATATCTACAAGGCGGAAGTTCTGTGCGACTGATGGAATTTAGCAGCCATCACTGCCAAGCTAGAATAACACTTCTACTACACAACGAACTAGGCTACACCGGTACATATCAAGAAGAAATAAAGAAAAAGGTTAAAAGAAATAAAGATTGTTAAGATAACAGCCTTAAGGGTGAGGTCAACACGAACGTAAATTTGTGAGCTGTCAGTCGCGTAAAATGCGTCGCGGAATTTACGTTGCTGTCGGTTTCATACGAAAGTCTTGTTTGTGCCACACGGCGACGCAAAAGTTGTCTGCTTACTCACGCACATTATTTCAACCGAATTGCGCTCTTGGTGAGGGAGGGGAGCGTGGCAAGCGTCAGCGCCCCGTACAAACGTAGAATAGCAGCTGAAATCACGTCCGTCCGTCTGGCAGCCTAACCAAATTTCAGTTGAACGTAAATGTCGCGACGCATTTTACGCGACTCACAACTCACAAAATTATGTTCGTTTGGACTCAACTTATGTCGTAACTTGGTACTGACCGTCTTTATTAATGGAGTAATGATTTCTAATTGATTGACATATGCAGGAACATAGGTCTCATTATTATTGGTGACCATTTGGACCAAACCACCGGAATAAACAGCTGTCAAATATACCCTATACCCTACCAAACATGCAAATTTGCTATTGGGTCAAAGTGAAACCGACCCAGCTCTGGAATGCATTACTGTGGTTTAATTACATGATATCTCATGTATGTAGTTGACACGAGTCGCGGCTGCTCTTTGATATACGAACTAGTGTTGTGTATTGCATAGTGTTGTGCGCTAACAATTTGGTACGTTTCATGTGTTATTTAAGTTAGTGCCTATTTACAAAGCAATTCGTGGTACACATAAATGAATTGTTAGAAATAGATTTAGATTTCAAATCTGGTATGTATAAACGAAATCCACGCAGATGGCTCATATAATCGCAGTGGCGAGGATGACGCAAACCAGACACAGCAGACACAGCGTGGATGAAGTTCATTCCTCGAGAGAGGCTATGGTGGAGCGCGCAGATTTGACCCTAAGCCTTGTCTATCAGTCTAATCTGGTCTCCTTCAACACCACCAAAACAGGCGTGTCTTTTTACCGCTAAAAGGAGTCTTTTCGATCAAACTACTACTTTTCGGGGTACGTCTGTTCCTGTAACTGATCGGCTCAAGCTCTTAGGCATGGAGTTGATATCCAGTCTCAACTTTGCCACGTCCATTGAGTACAAAGCCCAAATTGCGGCCAAAAAACTGGGCATCCTAAATAGAGTGAAGCGATACTTTACGCCTGGACAGCTTTTAACTCTATACAAAGCGCAAGTCCGATCCTGTATGGAGTATTTCAGCCACATTTGGGATGGCTCAGTAAGCTTATAAGTAACAGCTTGCCACGCTTGATTCGGTGGAACGCAGAGCCAAGAGACTCATTGGCCAAGTTGAACTGGCAGATGCCAAGCTTCACAGCTTTGTTCATCGCCGCAAGGTTGCCTGCTTGTCGGTCTTCTACAGACTGTACTTCGGTGAGTGTGCTCAAGAACTCCACGACCTGATCCCACCAGCCCCCTTCTACCATCAAACATATAGACGCACTGCAAGTTACTATCCTTACCTTGTTGCCATTCCACCAATTCGCTCCAAGCGCTTTCAAACATCCTTCATAATGCGCACAGCGAAGGAATGGAACTCACTACCTGCGTCTGTGTTTCCGAATGCATTCAACCCGAATCTCTTCAAAGCTAGAGTGAACAGGATTTTTCTGGGTAAGCTCACTTCATCGTCGACTCTGTCTCTGTCACCTCTAGACTAGAGTCAAGATCAAACCCATATCAAATAAAAAAAAACAGCATAAAGTAAAAAAAAAGAAGATACTCTTTGCCATAGAGACCTAGTGGTCACTTACCATTCCTTAGAGCCAAGTTTTTCTAATAGGACTCGGGAAATTGCAGTCTAATTATTCGCGGTCAAGTCACTCATTTAAGGACTCTGTCGTAATTACAGATACGATCGTAAAACAATTAAACAGAAGACATAAATGGTCTTGCGCCGGTTGTGGAGATAACTTCATCATGCATTAAAGTCCATGCAAGCCTGTTTGTTAGTTTCTCATACCTCATAGACAAAGTAATTTATTTTTTTTGATACTTGGGTAGTTTTTGATAGCTAACAGAATTCTGTGTTATTTAAAGAAAGAAACACTGTTTGTCAGGTAGGAGATGTATTCAATTTCAGTAAAAGTGGAAGCGGCAAGATGTGGTAGAGGTGAAAGCTTCCCTAAACGAGTCAAAAAACATTACCTTACTTAATTTATTTCGTTGTAACGTATTGAACATAACGCGCCTCAGCTGTTGTGTTCAATTTGTTTGACAGAGTGATCTAAAGCCTCTGCCGTGTTCCATTTTGAAATACCATTTCACCTATTATTGGCATCGACAAGTGGAGGTAATGTCGCCACAAGTACCTGCTCACAAATATTTGAGGGTAGTACAACATTCAAATCAAACTTAATAATGTAAATACACTTGGCTGGTCGCTATTAATGTTGATGATGTAGATAATATTGATCTGGGGCGGTCGACTTAAAGCAATAAGCTTGTTAACAACGGTCATCGAGCAAAGTTTTGTAATAATACCCATTTCTGGGTAAACCTTTATTAAAAGATGGATATTACTATATTATTATTGTTGAGCGTATATTTTTTGATAAATGAACGTTTTGAAAGTTTCCCTCTGTCGGTACTTCAGTAGTCTGAAGTGGCGAGTGAGTGAGCTAAACTTTAACAACGCTGAGCATTAAAAACGTTCGAAATTAAAACTATTAAAATGGGAATAATGTTAACGGATTAAGCCCTTGGGAGAATCAGTCTAATCAACAGTTGTTTCAGAAGTTGTTGTTAGATTGTTAACGTTATTCTCACTGTTCAAAACGTAGTTCCTGAAAACCATCTTTTCTACAAGAATAACGCAATTCCTGAAATGGAATCATTGTACCCATCATTATGAACAACTACAATGGCCCTATTTACCCGGCTGCCGAAGTAGGGTAATGTATTTATCAGTCTATTTATGTATGTTTGTTGCCATGTGGCGTTCTAGAGACCAAACGCGGTTTCCGATTTTGATGATTCTTAAGTCAATCGATTCATCTTAAACTTGCGAATGTCACTGGCTACATTAAAATTGGAAAATAGAAAAATGGCGGCTTTTAGACGCCATATTGTTGGGGCCTAATTTTTCTTCATATACCCATCCTGCCGTCCTAACGGAAACTGCAATAACTCGAGTTTTGGCCCAAATTGAGTTAAGTGCATATTTGGAATCTGCATCGTGGCTTTATTTAGCCACGAGCGAACATAAAATTGTAAATAAGTATTAGGATTTCTGTAAGAATTTCTTGGTTCATAGCATTTAGTGTTTTAGTTTTAGTCAAATAAGACTTTGTCAAAATTCTTTGGTGGCACTTCATTGTCACATAAAAAATATATATAATTTAAATGGCACGTTTTCTAATAAAGTTTCGCCATCCCTGCCCTAGACTGCCACTAAACAAAAATCAGATAAATTAATGAAAGAACAAAATTTATACACTTTTAAAACACATTGAAGAATGATAAAGTAACGCTTCAGAGAGTTGTTAATATAGAAAGCATGAATGTAACCCGATGTCATAAAGATTCACATCAGACATATTTCATGCCACCATATTTTTTTTTTTTTTTTTTTTTAAAAAACGTTGCCCCACACTAGGAATTTCTTCCTGTATCGTGGGTGCGTTTACAAACATATAAACTCACATACACAACACCCAGAGCCGGAACAACTATCTGTAGGTCATACAAATATTTGTTTCCGTGCGGGAATCGAACCCGCGACACGCAGCGCAGCAGTCAATCGCTCAACCACTGCGCCAACCGTGCGCCATTGGATGACGTTTGTCCTTCTGAAAGGTCAAGTGCGCCAACTGCGTGGTACAGACCTTCAAACCCACGCACGTCATCGTTTAACACCTACTTAAATAGTAAAATAAAAATAAAAAGATAGGTTAGGATTTCTAAGGTAATCTATGCAAATAAATAAAATTAAAGTGTCTGTATGTAATATCATAATGACAACGTTTTATTGAATGCATGAAAGTTTAGTAAAACGGGGTGAATAGGACCGCAGGGGTGAATAGAAACAAATCTTTGAAGGGAATAATCACGTTATTAAAAAAATGTTTACAGCATTTTATGAGGTACTCCAATATATTAAATAATTACTTTAAAAAAAAACCGGCCAGCGAGCCGGACTCGCGCACGAAGGGTTCCGTACCATTTATTGTAGCCCCACTTAAATATTTATTTTACTCTATTTTTTGTATTTGTTGTTATAGTGGCAACAGAAATACATCATCTGTGAAAATTTCAACTGTCTAGCACTAGCTATCACGGTTCATGAGATACGGCCTGGTAACAGATAGACAGACAGACGGACACTGGAGTCTTACTAATAGGGTCCCGTTTTTATCCTTTGGGTACGGAACCCTAAAAACGATGCTTTCTTTGAAACCAATAAAGTGGTATTACAGTTAAAATCCTAATCAAAATTTTGTTTCCATTCGCCCCTGCGGTTCTATTCACCCCGTTTTACTACGGTACTAATAACGAATACGCAGTTTTTTTATGTTTGTCTATCTGTCGGTCTTTTTGTTCCATGTAGTCTCCGAAACGCCAACACCGATTTTGACGGGACTTTCACTGGTAGATAGCTGATTTTATAAGGAGTAATAGAAGCTACTTTGTATCTCGAAAAAAAAAGTCATTGGGAAATTTAAAATTAAACAGTAAATTACGTATTTGACGCGGACAAAACCGCGGGAAACAACATAAAAAACAGGTTGTAAATTTATTATAATGCCGTTCTTTATACCTACATAATGTCACATTACTATAAGGTGTGAACATTTTTGAAAGCAGTTTTCCGGCATGTTGAATTTTTTCAGTGTCGTACATAGATGGACGTTTTATTGCGTTCTAATACAAAAAGTTCTGGCAGTTTGAGTAGTTTATGCGGCCTACCCGAATGTCATTTCTTTGGTATTGTTCGTCGAATCGTTGAGCTCCTTAAATACTGAGTTGAGCTGCTCGGTTATTGACAAATGCGTGCACAGACTGGACAGGTCCACTCAGTCTGGCTGGTTCTTTCCTCAAAATACCATTTCAGACATCCCATGATCTAACCAATATTTTGTCGTGACGTTAAAAGAGACTGTCTGAGTTTGTTTCGGCCTTTCTTCTCAGAGTAATCAGATGGGAAACGCCGACCTCTAGATGAGGATGGAGGTTTTAAAAAATAATGACCGACTTGTATAAGTGTTTTTACAAACCAACTTACAGAAATAAAATCATTTATCATTTAAAAAACTAATAAACACTGGTATTTGTTTTAACTCATATATTTATTTTCTATTCCGAACGAAAACCATTGTTTAAACTAATACCAAAACAAGTTCAAAGATATAAGGATAAAGATATAAGATCTAAAATAGAAAAATAAATTTGTTAGCAAATGTCTAGGTTCAATAATAAAATATGATTAATAATCAACTTTATTATAATTTTAGTCCTTATACCTGTATAATATTATTTTGCAAAAACATAAAAAGAAGAACAATTTTCTTACGATCTAAAAATTACAAAATATCTTAGAAAATCAGCTCATAATTTATATTAAAATTTACCTGACATAGTTATTATTCGATAGGTACGTTATTATTTACGTCTACCTTTCTAATAATAACTACGTCAGGTATTTTTTTTACAAAAACAAATCACTTTTAATCTAACAATTGAAAACCTACTTTTTGTCAAATCAGTCAGGTGATAGGAATGTATCACCTATTTTTTTTTATTTTTTTTACTCTTATTATTTTTTCGCCAAGTCTGTTTTCGTGACTAAATCTTTGAGTTTATTTTTTATATCCATGAATGTAAAACACCAAGAACCATTGGTGTAAATTAAATTCCATAACTATGCCGACGTCCATACAGAAATATTATTGATTAGGATTGACTGAGCTGACTGTACCAAATTCCAGTTGTTTGTATCAGTTCGCACATTAAATTTAGTTATTTAAAGAGTGGTATTCGTTCGGAATAGAAAATAAATATGAAATGAAACAAATACCAGTGGTGTTAGGACGGAATAAATCAGATGAATGAACACTTGCAGACATCATCAAATTGTGGGGATAAAACCTGCAGCTTCTAAACAAGCCGATCAATAAAAAAAAACTATATGACCGATAGTTCCAGATTCTAGTAGTTGCTAAGTAAAGAACACTAATCAAGCTATCACGTTTCACACTTGACTGCTGTTTCTTTTATTCATAGTTACTCCCACGTTAACTTCTGATCAAGGGTTCACGTTCAAATTCTCATTACTAGACCTGTGTCGACGCTGAAACCCAATTTCTTTTATACCATGATGAACAAAAACGGTATATCATCTTGTGAATATAAAACAAGGTTAGGTTTATTATTTCTATAACGTGTCTTTTGTTCTTGATACCCTTGTGTTTGCCTTTTAGAGCATCTGCAATTCTGAATCCCGATTTACACTTCACTTTTATTTAAAAAATTTCATTTTTAGTTTTGATTTAAGTTTCTATGTAATGGGCTTGGTATATTTACTTGTAGGTACTAAGTAGGTTAACAATGATTTGAACAAACAGTTGAGTGATTTTGCTGATCAAATAATATTATTGCAAGAGCAGAGACTTACCTGAAAATTCTAAAAGCGTATTTAATTGAACATCCCTCCTAAAATCAGCTTTAGATAAATGGCCATAAAAATCACCTCGAAAAAACAATTTAAAAGGCATTACCAGCGAATTATCTTCCTTAAAACCGGCTTCAGCTTCATCGATATTTTATTCTGTCCTTGTTACATCGACAGCTCCATAATCAGATTATGTTCGTATCTCATAAATATCATGTTTTAATCTACACACAGAACAAAACGAAGCGTTTGGCGCACAATAAAGAAAGCTTAATATGTAGGTTCAGTTTTCTTGTCACGTTTTTTTGTCGTTTAAACGTCCCTCCAACAAATGGCTCGGAACATAACTACATCGGCGACCGTATACTTACTAAGAGAAATAAAACAGGAGAACAGATACACACTTTTTTCTGCGATAGAGGAAATTACCCCCTTGTCCTTAGATTAGAGGTTCAGGGAAGATTGAAATTATTGGACGAATGAAATATAATGGGACACATTGAATTGTAATGGCCATATGACTGACCACAGTCACTATGGTCAGTCAACAAGGTAAGCCCCTAAGCGCTTAAAGTACAATGTTCGAGTTAGCAACGCCTATGAAAAATTTTAAATGTTAAATCTTTCGTATACATAAATCCTTTAATATATATACTTTACGTAATATTCTGCAAGCTCATCAAAATTAAATGCTGTAATTTTAATGATAATATTAATAGCATTAAACATCGAATAGTTTGTAAAAAAGAGATGCTTTTAGCGATAATTACGTGATTAATCTTATTAAGCGCTTAATACTTTGAATAAATAACTCGGTTTTCTTAGAAACCCTCTCTTCGCCATATTTAGTTTAAAATAGAAAAAGAAGTTTTTCATTAAGATATGAAAGTGAAACTTTACATGAATGGTATATTTGAAATATTTATATCTACCTTCTGCCAGTAGCTTTGCCCGCGTGAAAGTTGTAAATTATTCCTATATATAATTGAACTTAAGTGGGAAAATCTTTCTTTTTATCCTTTGTCCTATTCCAATGGTCTATCCATTAGCTAAGTGTCATCCAAATCCATTCAGCCGATAAGACGTAAAAGGTAACAGACAGACAGATTGCCTTTCTCATTTATTAACCGACTTCCCAAAAAGGAGGAGGTTCTCAATTCGGATGTTTCTATTTTTTTTTATTTACGTTCGGGCATAACTTCATCATATATGTAAACAAAATTATGTTTTTGTTTGAAAGTGGTTTGTTCCGAAATGGTCCCATTTAATTTTTTTAAAGATCTGGAGCCATATTGAGTAAGTGCGCAAAGAGTTTAAATTATCCAACCGACCCTATCGACCAAACACACAAAACGGAAATCCACATCGCGTCATTCATCTCGCATGTGGTTGGTCGATTTGGTCGGTTGGATAGAGTTTAAACTCTTTGCGCACTTATGCAATACGGTTGCTGATGAAGAACTGGAGATATACAACAGAAATCTTCTATAAATGACGGCAAATCTCTCGGAATCGCTGAAATCGCATGTCTTTTTATTGTTTACACCATTTCATAACGGACGTACCACTAAAAATTTAAAAATAAAAAACTTTTTGACAAAAAAATACAACCGACTTCCAATAAATTAAAACACTACGAAGTGAAAAATAATTTCAATTCCGGAAGGCGGTGTCAAAAAACGAAGAAACGAAAACAGGCACACTGGCTTCCGAAATCGAAGTTATTTTTCACTTTGTAGTATTTTTATTTTTTGGAGGACGACTGTATTTTTTTGTAAAAAAGTTTTTTAATAATACGAGTAGTATGGATTCACTTAAGCCCTATTCGGGATTAAACAGAACAGGACGATGTTTAAGATATAGTCGGGAAGTAGGATTGTAATGTATTCATTCCAATCTCGACCTAAATCCTTTTTGTTATTTTCTGTCCCCAATCCAGACGTCTTTGGGAGGAGCAAACCTCCAAAATTGCAATCACGCAAATTGAAAATTAATGGACCGCGAAATCCAATTTTGCATTAAAGCTTTTGGTAGGTAAGTAGGCACTCGCCCAGGCTCCGCTCGGAGTGGTCATGGTATCATACTTATTAATGGTTTTAGAGACAAAAGTAAATGAAAAATATTCGTGTTATTTTGCAAGTGGAAGGATAACAAAGAATTCTTTTGGGTAAGCTATTGTACACGAAATGAACTAAGATAAACAGACAATCTTGTACTCTTTTGTATTATATTGGATATCATGACTCAATATTCGATTTATGTTCATAAAATATTTTTTTGTAAGCTCATGTGTAAAAACATAAAATCCTAGTTCTCATTTGGAAATAAAGAATTATGAAAAATGCATATTTCACGGGCCATCAAAATAAATTGAACGTGACTATAGCCGCTTTGCTGTTACGACAATTTACACAGTAAAAATATATATTTTTAATGGTATACGAGTACAAAGACTGTGTCTCGAATTACAGACCAATATCGCTTCTCCCTTCTTTATCTAAGGTTGTTGAGAAGGTTATGAACAGTAGGCTAATTTGTTACCTTGAATCTCAGAAACTACTCTCAAACAATCAGTTCGGTTTCAGAAAAAACAAGTCCACTAACGATGCTATAAAAAACCTAACTTCTGCCATTGTTGATGACCTGGATTCGGGGAAGAAAACCATAGGGGTGTTCCTGGATCTAGCAAAAGCATTCGACACGGTCTCAGTTCCCCTGCTCCTTGCAAAAATGGAACATCTGGGAATCCGTGGCATAGCTCTTAAACTTTTTACAGACTATATGTCTAATAAAACAACTACATGAGTGAGCTGGATAGCCCCAAGGGAGTGTTCTGGGACCCACGCTTTTCCTTATATATGTGAATGACTTGTGTGATTTAAAGTTAAGGCAAGGCCAAGTCTTTGCGTACGCAGACGATACAGCTCTTTTATTTAGCGGCAAAACATGGCAAGAAGCAAATAAAATGGCTGCAGAGGGCATTGGAATTGTCTCAGACTGGTTACACTCAAATCTTCTTACCCTAAATACACTCAAAACTAAATTATGTATTTAGTTTAACAAAGAGCAGTCAACCACCTCCTAACATTATTCAAATAAAGGCCCACACATGTAATATCTCGGGGAACTGCCCTTGTCATGTACTCTCCAAAACATCTGCAATCAAATACCTAGGTGTGAGCATTGATCAGCATTTAAACTGGAAAGAACATATCTCAACCCTTACATCTAGAGTTAGGAAACTTATATACGTCTTTAAAAATATACGTAGTTTTTGTCCACCAAACTTATCCTTGTTAGTATATTTTTCCTTATGCCAGTCCATTATAACTTATGCTATAACAGCATGGGGAGGTGCTTCCAAGACTGTTCTTATTAGATTAGAACGAGCGCAGCGTGCAGTTCTTAAGGTATTGACTCACAAAAGATTTAGGTACCCCACCCAATTGTTGTACTCAGAACTATCAATCCTTACAGTAAGACAGCTATTTATTAAGGCCACATTATTAAGTCAGCATAAAAATCAACCCAACTTTGCGACAAGAAGAAGGCAAGATATTGTATATTCCGTGCCTCGCTGTAAAACTTCTTTTGCGCAAAGATTTGTAAATTTCCTTGGACCATTCCTCTATAATAAAATATCAAAGACCATAAAAGTTCGCCATCTTAATGGTAATGATTTTAAAACCGAACTCTTTAAACTTCTAAAATCAATGAAATATGATTTTACTGAATCAATTTTAAAAGTCGATATTTAATGAGTTACCTTATTACATCACACACACAAACAACAACAAAACAAACACACACACACTCACACTCGCACACACACTCACACACTCAAACACCCACACACAAGTACACTCCGTATTTTAAGATAAGCGGTACATTTCCGACCTAAAAGTCATTTTTCACTATTTTAAATTAGTTTTAAGTAAATTATAATGCAAACAACTATATTTTGTGTAAACAAACAGAGCATCGAAATATTTTACGTATACTATGTAAATTTTAAGAATTACCTTCAAAGACAGAAATAATAAACTCCATTTTTTTCGTATACCCAAATTTTTTTTACATCTGCTATAATTTGTTTGGTCTACGAAATGTTTTTTTTTTAAATAATATGTTTTTTATCACTTGTGTAACACTAAAGGTACCTGTGCGGTGATCGAGGCAAACTGTTCCACCGTAGTACAGTTTAAACTAGTACGGGGAACAGGATGAATCAGTTACGTTTTTCAACCTTTTAGTGCCTACATAACTGTTTAAAACTGTGCAAGCTTGCAAACTTAATAAGTGCCAAACTGTAAATCTGTGGAATAATTGTGCAAGGTTGCAACCTTATGACGTGCTTGTCTACGAAGCTTTTTTATATTGTGCAAGGTTGTTTGTTGTTTTGGGAAATAAAGGTATTTTTTTTTTTTAATAATATTTATAAATATATTATCAATTTTATCGTAAAATATAAACTGAAATAGATATTACATTCATTTGATTCTAGCCGAAAGCATGTAATTCTGAAAGTTATAATATTACCTGTGAGTAATAATATAATAATAAAAGATAAAAAAAAACAAAAAGACACGCTATAGAAAATCAAACTAAAAAGTAGACAAAAAAAAACAATAAATTAAAATTAAGAATATTGGGATTAACAAATCAAAATATTTTGTTGTAAAAAAGCGTGGGAACATTAATTTAATACGTGATTTGGCGCAAAGAACTACCGTGTCTTCGGTTATAACTAAAAATTACGCCATATGCATGTGTTGAGCACGACATGTGATGCACGCGCAATGGTACTTGGCACTAAGACTCCACCGGGTATCGGATATAAAAAAAATCGCTAATCCTGAAGATCCTGGTAAGGATAATGTGAACAACTATTTAAATTATTGCATTGACATCGGTCCTTGATAAAGCGTTTTCTGCCATACCTATTATTGGAATCAAATATAAAAACTCACAATGTTAGGACCCATTATTATTAATGTTATTTTTATCCGTGGTGCTAGACATTCTGGGCTTATCCCAGTTGTAAACGACCCTTTGTGCATATTGGCCTTGTTTGTTCTGTCTTCTGCTTGATATGGAGGGAAGTGGAAATTATGTTTTTGTTTTCCTGCTCCTCCTTTATTCTTTTCTGATTAATTTCGTTGCGGGATCCAAAACAGTTAAATTCATTTTCCGGGTCTTCGTCGAGCTTCATTGCCTCGGCGCTTATCTGGTGGTTGCCATCAAACTAATAAAAGTGTGTTAAAATACTACTGTAGAAAAAAACTATAAATAGTAGACCGCATTAATACCAAAGTTATTGTCACCCGCCGATCGTGAGCGAGCGCTTAGGTTACTGCTTTTCCAATTCTTTTCCAGGTTTTTGTCATACCCAACCTCCAATTCACAGTTCGCAGATCTGACTTCACGTTCAGACTAAGGCTCATTGTAAGCCTGTTCACAATTAGCGACTTTGTTTGGTGTGAACGTAGCCTTAGAATAATATTTGGGACTTCATATGTTGGTTTAGGCTTCTCAGAATTGTAAGTTAATTAAACTATAATTAGAAAACTTAAAGAAAAATTGTTGGTCTTCAAAATAAATAAGCATCCAATACTTCGTTTACATAAATTGATTACGTAAAACCTTCGTCCAGCGATCTGTCTACTTCGTAAATAATATGCCATGAACATACGCACACGTTCGTTCCTCCGACGATACCCTGTTAACACGAGGTCGGACCCGAGAAAAGTGTCGTTTACCCTCACGTTATCTTCAAGTTCCAATGTCCAAATTCGTTTCATTTCGTTACAAGTGAAATATAGTTAAAGCTAAAGCCTAGAACTAAGTATACGACACTTCCTACGTTTCAGTTTTGGTGATAGCCATTTCAGATTCCTCCAAGTCACTGCCAAGTGATATTAACTCCTCTCGGAGCGGAGTAAAAAGTTTTTTTTTTATAGTCACGGTATACCTAATCCTAAGTTAAGTGCTTGAGATTTCATAGGATGGTTAGGTACGAGAGACTTTTATGAGAGGAAAAACTATTTTCTGTGGGAAATATTTACCTCGTCTTTACATTCTTATCTCGTTTCAGCACGCTTACGCTTTAAGAAGATTCAGCACTTGGTGTAAAGTATATTTATAAGAATAGAGGCAGAAGTAACAAACTTGTTATAAAATAAGTAAGTACACAAATTCCTTAAAAATTCCATAAAAATAAATAACCCCAGAAACGCCACTACTTACTGATTATTTCTACTTGGCATTTCTGGAAGAGTTCTGTGTACAGTACAACAACTTTCTTAATGTCCCTCGACAATCATCGTATTTGCGAATACAAATGAATGCTAATTTCTATATCCATTAATTATTAGATTTATCGTGTTTAATAATTTGAATTAAGAACTAAGTACTTTAGTGTTGTTTTGATTTGCGTGTTAAATATATAGAACTTTAAAAATATCAGCTGTCATCCGATTTAAAAATAAATTACAGTATGTTAAAAGAGTATTAGCAACTCTTTATACCTGGAAGTTGATTGAGAGCGTCCGGTCTGCGCCAAGTGCAAGTAAAAAGTATACGATGAAGAATTTTTTGTAAAAAGAAGATTCAGACCGACATTTTGAAAGATTTTATCTAGACACTTCATCCAAACAGTCTGTTTTTTTTTGAGTTAAATACGATTGTTATAAATGGAAAAATTCTCTTTGATCAGCTGTGTTTATACAAACTACAATCAATAAATATCTCCGGTTACCACCAGAGGGGTAAAGACGTGACAATTAATATTCATTAAATTAATTTGCATATCGATTTGGTTAACGGAAAAACAATAAAATAGGCTATTTAATAAACCAACCTGAAATATTATAAATTTTTAACACCACTTTGTTTCGCTTTGCTTTATTTTTCTATTTGATTTTTATTTTCTTTGAAAAGTAAAATACTACTTAGTGGTATTTTCTGAACTTTCAAACTACTATTTCAAAACGTGAAATGACTGAACAAAGTTGAAGAAATGTGACACTACTCGACGCGTAGCGAACTTTTTATTTGCCACGACATAACTGGCGTACCGAGAACTTCGTAGCATCAGCTACGGCGTAGCAACAATGATATCCTTATTCTCAACTGTGGGTGGCTGTTTATATAAGTACAGTCAAGGGTCAAAAGTGCACACTTCAGCAAAAACTGAAATGGCTAGTTTTTGTAGAAGATGCTAAATTATCTACAACTGATTTAATATGTTGTATAGAAATTAAAGTACAGATTTTACCTACTATCCGTAAAAAGTTGAAATTCTTCTGCCAAAAAAAACTGTCGCTGCTGTTTTGGTAGAGTGTGACTTCACTTTTGACCCTTAACTGAACCTAAAATTTATAACAAAAAGGAAAAAAACAATTCATTAAGCCTTCGGCGAAGATGCAACGTAGATACTTCAGCATCTACTTGATAATTCCATTAGGCAAACAGATAGACCATTGAGAAAATTATGCAAAATCACCCAACTCTGTTTCAAATCGCTATTAATACCCCTGAGAAAAAGATGACTGGCGCAACTGCCCCCGACTGGGCAGCCGGCAGCCCAGCTCATACAACCACCGTACCTTTTTCCGAAACATCATTTAAAAGCATTCATGGTTCCGTAGAGAGATCGAAATCATATCAGAGCAAATATTTTACCGCTTTTAATGACAGAATGACCATCAGAAAATATGAGAATTATGAAGGTATTTTTGCTTTTCGAATGAATTCCCAAAAGAGTCAGGGTGTTTGTCACAGTTTTATTTTTGTTTTAAGCTATGGACTGTGGCAAATATTTGTGTTTATTGAAAAAGGAACATGATCTTCTTGCGAGGTTTTCCATCTGTTTTTTGAATATTTATATTTTAAAACATTCGCAACTGTCGGAAGAATTATAGTTGTTAGTAAAAAACGAGTCTGCAAACCTCGCCTTTGTTCCACCTAGTACACAATGTGTATTGTCATTTATTTACCTTTTATAAATAACGACCCTAACACTGACGGTTACAGCAGTTACGCCAGTAACGCCCCAGTGGACAATGTGCCTTACGCAAGTTAATGCTTTGTGCCAAACTGTGAGTACCCACAGTCTCCAGATATTCATAATTAAATTCTAGTTAGGAAGTAGGGACGCCTGTGGCACAGAGTAGCTTTTCAGAAATGGAATTTAACAATTCACACGAAGTTCCAACTAGAGACGGAGAAACTATAACTAGGAATAATAGCATATGTATAATACGGTGGGTTGCTGTTAAGGAATGATTATACGGGAAATTTTTCAGTAATAAATGACCACCATCATATGTTTGAGGTAATTAGTGCAAAAAAATACAACCGACTTCCAAATAAAAAAACAAAAAAGTGAAAAATAACTTCAATTTCGGAAGTCGGTGTTCTTGTTAAATTTTCTTCGTTTTTTGACACCGACTTCCGAAATTGAAGTTATTTTTCACTTTTTTGTTTTTTTATTTGGAAGTCGGTTGTATTTTTTGTAAAAAGTTTTTTTTATTTTTCACTTTTTAGTTGTGTTACATAATTTATATAGGCTAGGTACCAATAATGCCCAAAATGAAACTAGAATAGATTTACCCAATAACATGAAACTTAAACAAAACCGATCGAATAAGGTTATACCAAGGTGAACTGTTTACACCTGCGTACCCCTTTAGAGCGTACTAGTGTGATGTTATGTTATGAAATGGTGTAAACAATAAACATAAATGCGATTGCAGCTATCCCGAGTGATTTGCCGTCATTTATTGAAGAGATCTGATGTGTATCTCCGAATTTCTTAATCAGATCTTGATGAAAATGAAATGGGACAAACACCAGCTTTCAAATAAAAAAAAAATCATTAAAATCGGTTCACCCAGTAACAAGTTCTGAGGTAACAAACATAAAAAAAAAAAAATACATTCGAATTGAGAACCTCCTCCTTTTTTTGAAGTCGGTTAAAAAAAATACAGTTTCATTCAAACAATAGTTTCAATTGTTTCGTCAAGTTTACTCTTAATTGCTCTATATTATTATGCATTGCAAATAAATACACTACTACTTTACAAAATTGTTCTTAATTCAATAATTCCAGCTTTGTCAAGCAGTGGACTGCTCTATGTTGATCATCATCATCTTCCTGCCCTTGTCCCATGTTACTTGGGGTCGGCGCAATACGTTTTCTTCTTCCATACCGTCCTGTCCCCCGTCACGCTATCACTGATTCCCTTTTCTTTCATATCACTCCTCACAAATTCCATTCATATTTTCTTTGGCCGTCTCCTCCCTCTCCATCCATCCACATTTATATTCATATCTCTTTTATTAACATGCATTTCATCCCTCCTCATCAGATGACCAGATGACATCAGATGAAGACTGCTCTAGGTTGATGATGATCAATAATTGATATCTAAACTAATGCAGGAAAAATGTTTGTGAAGTAAAGCAATCTTCTATAAATACTTATCCGATTATGACTTTTATTTCTGATACAAGAAGAAGTTAGATAGCTACGTTATTACTGAGTAGGCTCACAGCTCCTGTGGAATACACAATGGGGTAGGAAAAGCGAGAAAAGAAATCATAAATAAAAACATTTTCATTCAAAAGCTAACTAGCTGCGATTGAATATAATTGCGATTGGTATTTATTATAATATTTATTAGTCTATTGTTTTAGTAAATATTTATGTATTTTCGTAGTTAGATAGTTTATTAATACCTGATTTTAATTATTGTTCATTTTATTTTATTTTTGTACTCCTACCACTGTTGTGTCCTTTTTAACCCAATGGTTGACTGGTAGAGAATGCCTTGCAGTCTTAAGTCCGCCTATGTATCACCATTGTACATGAAGTTTAAATAAATAAATATAATACCCATTTATCATTCGTAAGACTTTTAGACTCGTAAGTCATACACTTACAAGTCTGAGAAATCTACCAAGCACATAATTCAGTCACTAGATTCTAAATCTGCAACGTAGTCATAAGAAAATTGTCGTATTTTTTTTGTATTAAATCCACATCGTCACACAACAAGATTTGAAAGTAAATTACAACCTTTAACGAGTCCAAAACAGCTTAGAAACCAGAGTGTAGTCTTAGCCAAACTTTAAATGCATCTCAAGAATATACGAAGTAAATAAGCATATATTCGTATATGAGTGCGGGCACATACCCTGCCTCAAGTACTGTCTATGCTGTGCCAAAATATGAAATTCAAAATCGAAGTGATGCACCTCAAGTCGTTACAAACTCGTTTGGTTAGCCTTTGCAGCACTTGATATATTTACATTCGTATATATTGCATGCGAAGACGCCGACATCTAGATACTGGCTAAGAAAATATTTCAAAACAGATATTTAAATTGCTACCGGGATGTGATTAAAACACCGGGTTTAAAGATCGTAGAGATAAATATGGGTTATATTGATTTAGCTTTATGATCGACATTATTACGTCACATAGTTACAACACATGTAATTTATCACCGCTAAATCTGAATGTAGACTAATGTTGTGTGTTGTCGTGTATTTGGGGAATAAAGCTACGTCAATCTATTTCAATGCAAAATAAACTTGACACCTTTATCGTTTTAAAAGCTCCATAGATGTATGACGCTTTGTATAAAAGTATGTTTAAGTAACACGTAGCTGAAATATTTCTATTTAGATAAGGTGTTATCAAAATAGTAAAGTAGTAGAGTGAACTAAGCTGAAAAAAGTTTAGCAAACATTTGCCCAATATTAGGAGCTTTTATACATATAAATGCTCCTAATATCGGGGGAGAAACTGTTTCTTGCCGATAAAAATGCTATAAATCTTTTCCTTTCCCTTTGATTGAAACAGATAACAGTTAGTAACGTGTCTACAAAAGTGTATCTTGTCGATAAAACCCAACAGCTCACAAATCGAACACTCGCAGAGCCGCAACCATTGATACTTAACCGCGCATAATATTTTCGTGAAATTTGCATCATCATTTTGTGTCAAATGTCGAATACGATTTCCCTTGTAGGCACGAACAGGTCTATTTCCATTTTTAAATGTCGGCCCGAAGCTAGAGGCTCAAGTGTTCCGTCTGAATATTTGAATATTTTAACATCGACGCCCGCGCCAAAATAAAATATGAATTTTTATTCTGTCGGTGAGCAACCCGATAAAAGATATTGTTATATATCGATATAAGATATCGATTAGGCACGGTTGATTAACTCTTTTAGTTTTTCGATGAACTGCAAGCGAGCGATAAACTTTGTTACACGAGAAACAAAATAATCTGTGTCGGTTTCAGTTATAGTTGTACACACAAAATAACAGAATCTAATCTAACTTTAGAACAAATTAAGTTTGTGTTTGGTCGCCATGTTAACTGTACCGTGTGAGTTTGTGAGATGAAAACAATTTGAACACCGCCAGGGCCCGACCACTTTTATAGTGACCTCCGTCATCATCATCATCATCATCATCAGCCTATTAATGTTCCCACTGCTGGGACACAGGCCTCCTCTCTGTGAGAGGGAGTGGGCCGTAATCCACCACGCAGGCCCAGTGCGGGTTGGTGGATGTCACATGTCTTCGAATTTTTGGTTCTAGGACATGCCGGTTTCCTCAAGATGTTTTCCTTCACCGTTTTGAGAGCAGTGGTGATGAAATAATTTACACAAAGTAAAGCGCCTGCCTGGGCTCGATCCCACGACCTACAACTTGTAACTCGCGGCCGATACCACTGGGCCACCACTGCTCTCACTGACCTCCGTACGTCGACCGAATCCAAACCGCAGGGCATTAAATCTGCAATAGGCATATTGCGCCAGCGCCCGCGGCGTTACATGCTAAATTCACAATTTTGACAACTCCTGGCTTGTGGATGTGTGCTGTGCGCTATTGTAGTGCTTGTTTTGCAAAGTTCATTAGTGCTGTATTATAAGCTAATACTGCAACAGTGCTAAAATGTTCCGGGTATAAAATAAAACTAAATATACCATTTAAAAAAGTTTGCTGCTATGATACTGTTAGTCGGTGTGTATTTCAATTTAGTTTCGGGTACATAAAATTCTAGGATGTGATTGGTCAAACAAAGCGTTATTCAATTGTCTCTCCAATAAAATAAAATGGTAGAATGGAGCCGTTTTTTAAACGGGGCAGTAATTGTTAATATTTCAGGGAATTATAAACATTTGCATTCATATATATACAAAGCGATATTTCAGGCAAATGCCAAAAAAAAGCAAACGTGTTCATATAATTTCTAAGAATTATCTTCATAAAGTCTGTTAAATTAATTTAGCCTGTCAAGCGCTATTGTTACTGTATTGATACCGACAGCTGTCTATTAGTTTTTAGACAGCTGTATTAGTTAGTAGTATCTTTTATGAAGTATAGTGATATTTTTATATTATTTAAAACAATAATGTTAGATTGATATCTCTTAAACTCTCATCCAAATTTATATTATATACAGGTTGGTAAACCGAGTTGACGCCAACAGACAGTCCGACATATGCCAAATCCAATTCATATCAAAACAAGAAAATAATTTGCAACAGCTGCAGAATATATCTATTGCCAACATTGTTTGGACAAACACACATACATATATAACTAATGCATTAGGTCTCGGGAATTCGGGTCACAATAGCCTAGCTCTGGTAGAATAACACTGGGCTGGGTCTGAGAAAACCAACCAACTTGCATGGCTTATAAAAGGAAAATGGAAGTAAGTAGTACCCACTATTTAGGTTATGCCTGTTACTCTATAATGACAAAAATATTATTAGTTAGATCTTAAAAAGTATAGTGTCTGACGTAGATTGAGAATGTTATACCTTGAACTCTTAAATTGGACTTATTCTTTTGTTTTGGGACGTTTTGAGAATAGGATGATATGCTCATATCTCGTTTGGCGAATAGGACATTTTGATACGGAGTCATTTCTTTGACATAAAAGAACAGGGTATTTTTGGTAAAGTTAAATGTTGTCGTTACTATAATACTTCCAGTTTCCATTTTTTTACTCCATGACTGCCACTTTAATAATGTATACTATTTGTGTGATAAATATAGTACTTATTTCAAAATAAGTAAAAACATCGGAAATAAGTCTTAACTTTGACATCAGAATAAATAAGATTATATCAAATAGCTCTAAAATATTTCATTTGAATAGAGAAATAAGTATGTTATTAGCCAACAATAAGCAAATGTATTCATGTTTATTTTAAAACAAGCTACCGTTGAGGATATATTTTTACATATCTACTCGCAATCTTGTTCGAAATCTTTTCAGTTGTTCAAACAGCGTTTTATTAGACTACGGAGACAGAAATAGACAAACGCGAAACCAAGTGAAAGAAGGCTAATTATTGTGTATTCCGGGGCTTCCAAATGTCACTAATTTGATGGAAAAGAGTGCCATAATTAGTTGACTCCTCTTTCGCCACACGACGTGCAGGCAGCACTTAATTGCGATCAGAGTGTCGGAAGACCGATGTACAGCATGCATACTTGCCTGGAATAAGGTTCAAGTTGTGTCAAGTAGTTTACCAATGTATTCGAATACAGTGCAGTGCAACGTTGCAGTGTTAAAATTAAACACATGGTGCCTGTCGGGCTGCGATGACGTGTTAGATGAAATATCAGTTTCTAGAAACTTCTGACGATATGATTGTCACATTTCAACTTTAATTCCTTAGCTATACAATTCTTCAGCTTCTATAAATTTCAATTCCATTAATGGCTATCGTTTTTAAGACAACAACACTAAGAATAATTTAATAAGATTAAGAGGATTGAGCCGTTTATTTATGCTAATCCCGAAACGTAAAAAATGGAAACAAACGTGCCAGGCAAATTAGAGGAATTAAGTCAGGATTTCAGACTAATTAATGATGTTCCTAATAATTTATGATCAACGTACAACATGTACCGTATAGCACACAATTTCAAATAGTAATTATTCACTTCGATGAAGGTATTAAATATCATGAGGAAACTTGGACTTGTAAACTCATAGTATTCAATCGCTATCACACATAATTTTTTTTGCTGTATTAGAATTGGCCTTACCTTTACAGTGATTTTGCGCTGATCTTTTTTCATCTTAATTCATACACCCGCACAAATACACATACACACCATCACAATCACACACAACAAAGGTAAATACGGCTTCATGCCACAGCGCGGGACTGAGGACGCCCTCTATGCTCTAGTGGGCCACTTACGAGCCGAAATCAAAGCCAAAAAGATCGTGCTTTTGATATCACTGGACATAGAGGGAGCCTTTGACAACGCGTGGTGGCCCGCACTCAAGAAGCAGATGGTAGCCAAGAGTTGTCCAGCTAATATCTACACTCTCGTCGCCTCATACCTGGAAGACCGAAACGTCAGGGTCAACTACGCCAGAGCGACTAGCGAGAAGGGAACCACGAAAGGATGCGTCCAGGGTTCAATTGCCGGACCGACGTTTTGGAACCTTATCCTAGATCCACTCCTACACAAAATGGCTAGTATGGGGGTATACTGCCAAGCCTTCGCGAACGGCGTTGTCCTGGTTTTCTCTGACTTCACAGCCGGTCCCCTGCAGCAATCAGCCAACAGCACGTTAGCCAAAGTATCGGAATGGGGCGTCCAAAATAAGCTACGTTTCGCCGCGCACAAGACTAATGCGATGGTGTTAACGAGGAAGCGAAAGTACGACGTTCCGGTACTTCATATGTCGGGCACGCGGCTAAACCTGGTTGAGGAAGTGAAACTGTTGGGTCTCACGATAGACTCCAAACTCACCTTCAATGCGCACGTGTCTGCGACCTGTAGAAAGGCCGCAGACATCTATAAGCAGTTGGCATGTGCGGCGAGGGTGACTTGGGGTCTGAACAGAGAAATAATCAGGACAATATACGTGTCGGTGATAGAGCCCATCGTGATGTATGCAGCGAGTGCGTGGGCCCCCGCAGCTGAGAAACTGATGACAAGGAAAAAGTTTGACTCACTGCAGAGGGGCTTCGCGCAGAAAATCTGCAAAGCATACCGCACGGTGTCTCTGACATCGGCACTTATCCTGTCAGGCCAACTCCCCCTAGACCTCCGGGTAATCGAGGCGGCAACCCTTTTCAAGATCAAAAAGGGACATTCCCAAGAGTTTATACCGCTGGGCCGCGTGCTGGAGTGCAACGTGCACCACTCCAAAAACCCCCACCCGGCGCAACTCACAACAACCGAGTATGAATGCCTAGAGAATTTGACTCCCGAAACCGTGGCAACCCACCAAGTAATCGGCCCCCAAATATACACCGATGGCAGCAAGATAGAGGGGAAAGTCGGAGCTGCCCTAACTTGGTGGGAAAACGGGACGGAGTCAAGGTTCAGCACCTTTGGCTTGGAGCCTCACAACACAGTCTTCCAATCGGAAATGTACGCTCTCTTCAGAGCTGTCAGGATGGCAAGAGAATCCAAGGCGGCCTCCGTAAGCATCTTAAGTGACTCGAGATCGTCACTTGACCTGCTGAGGAGACCGTCTGTCACTCACCACCTGGCACTCCAAATCAAGAGAAGCGTCCGTGAAATCAGAGAGGAGGGCAGAGAAGTGAGGCTCTTTTGGCTCAAGGCCCATGTGGGAACTGCCGGGAATGAGAGGGCGGATGAGCTGGCCAAGGAGGCAGCCCTAACAAAACTTACATCAGAATACAGCAAGGTCCCCGTTTCGTTCGTGAGGAAGAAGATTCGGGAGGGGACTATAAGGAAGTGGCAAGCGCGGTACGAGTCTTCGAGTACAGGATCGGTCACGAAAGCGTTCTTTCCAGACGTCCTAGCGGCGAAAAGGACACTCAGAGACGCAGTGCTCACACCGGTCCACGTACAAGTCCTTACAGGACACGGCGGATTCTCAGCGTATCTCCACCGCTTCCATCTCAAAGATAGTCCCTCGTGCGTCTGAGACCCGAGTTGTGAAGAGACAGTCTGGCATCTGCTGTTCGAATGCCCAAGGTTCAGCCAAGACAGAATGGAGCTCGAGGTAAAATTCGAAACCCAGCTTAGCCAGTCCACACTCCACACCATCATGGGGAGACCGGCTACTAGGATTCTATTCTTGGCATTCGCGAGCAAAGTCGCCACAATCGCAGCAAAGGCCAACAAAACGGACGTAACCTTGCGAAGTCGACCACACAATCGAACACAAACAACCACAACCACACAAACAACAACCACAACTACACAAACAACAACAAGTACACCATTGACTGATACACAAATTACACACACACAATCTAACCAACGGCCATTACCAACGGTAGCAGCAGCGGTAGCAGCAACAGCCAGCCAAGGCTGGCAAGCGGAGGAGACGGAGTCCCTGGCATCAGACTGCGAGGCGTCGCTCTGTTCATGAACAGGGAACAGGAGAAGTTAGGCATAGGCTTCTGCATAGGCTCAAGTCGAGCTGCGGCCCGAATAGACCTTTCACCGGGCCTTGCCGCCCTGATTAACGGAAGCACCACCAAAACGAGCATAACAGGCAGCAAGTATGCTGCACTACCTCAAATGGAAGTGGCCACTCACCGATGCCGTCTAATGCGATTTAAAGGGAAAACAATCGCATTACTCGAGTGGAGAGAGTTTACTCCATTTGCTCAGGCAAGCTCATTGCTTCTGAAGATTAGGGAGGCAGGAGACTACACGTCAGCCACGGCCCGAACCATAAGTGTGGACGCAATGGTGGTGGGAGGAGAGAGAGGAGACGTCGCAGACCGCTTTGGCTGTTTAAAGGCCTCAGAACATCATGAGGTTGTTGTCTACGAAGACAGAGGGGAAACCCTGAGTTTCCTCAAAGCCCCCAGACAACCAATAGCCAGCGCAATGAGCCCCAAAACAAGCCCCACCACTCAAAGCGGATCGGAGAGGGCCCAGCAGAAGGCAGCAGCCGAAAAAGCCGCAAAGGTGCAGTGTAACACCATAAACCCGGAGGACCGGGCCCGGTCGAGGAGTCGCCTGAAAGCGTTTGGCACTTTCCTCAGTGCACTGCGCCCAAGCACCAGCTTCGCATCACCATCTCACAAGCAGGAGACAGCACTGGAGAGGTTCTTCAGAAAAACACCAAAGGAACCAACCCAGCAAAAGCCTAAGCCTACACGAGCCGACAAAGGGCAAGTCAGCCCGCCAACCCTCGCAGTAAAGTCGGGTACCACGGACCACGTAAAGAGCGCGTTCCTCGAGTACGTAGCAATCGTAAAAGCGACCAGAGAGGTCAATCTTACGACATGCAGGAAGATCCTGCAGACCTTCCAGAGAGACACAGAGGGTCTGTTAAGGGTACTGCTCGAGGAAGCAGGGGCAGCGGTGTATGACAACGTCACATCCCAAGTCATCAAAGGGGAAATGACGGGGTCATATATGGCAGCCTACAGCGCGAGGAGTGGCTTTGTGGCCCTGGACAAGGAGGAGACGGAGCGCTCAGGCAAACTCAAGTTCAGTGTGCCAAATGACGACCCGATAGTGGTTACCGCCAAATGTACCAAAATCATGCCGGACGATAAGATCCTGGAAATGGCACACTCCATTTCGGGGACCTCCGGTATCCCGGCATCACAGGAAAGTTGGGCGGTACCCAATATCAGGTGGATTAACGGAGTTCCGGGTTGCGGTAAGACAACCTGGCTGGTAAAGCACTTCGAAGAGGACAGGGACGTGATAGCAACCACGACAACAGAAGCTGCCAATGATCTTAGAGAAAAGCTTGCGCGCCGCTTAGGAAACCGAGCAAAGACCAAAGTGCGCACTATGGCCTCAATCCTAGCAAACGGTTTCAAGAGCCAAGACAAATGCTACCGTCTTACGGTAGACGAGGCTCTTATGAACCACTTTGGGGCCATAGTCATGGCAGTAAAGTTGTCTGGAGCGAGCGAGCTTGTCCTCGTCGGAGACGTTAACCAGCTTCCATTTTTGGACAGGGAGAATCTTTTCGAGCTTAGATATACCCGTCCAGACCTGGTGGCTGGCATCACCCAGGAGTTTCTCTGCACACACCGCAATCCAATGGACGTGGCGTTTGCACTGAGTGAGATATACCCCGGTATATACTCCTCCAAGTCGTCGCTGTCGCGGGTCCACTCCCTGAAGGTGAAAGGTTACACAGGGGCGCAAATACCGGGTACTGCCCAAAACACCCTGTTCCTGGTTCATACGCAGGGGGAGAAAGCCTCTCTTGCGAGCCAAGGATATGGGTCTGGCGAGGGGTCGCGCCTGCTAACCATACATGAGGCTCAGGGGTCGACCTACGACAGCGTTATCATCATCAACACCAAGTCCAGGAGGCTTCAGGTCCACGACAGCATCTCCCACGCGGTAGTGGCGGTGTCCAGACATACAGTCAGTTGCGTCTATTACACCGACGACGCCGATGACGCCGCAGGCCGCCTTGCTAAGAGGGCGATGGATGCGCCGACTAAAACGGTCGTCAACTACAATCTTAAGACGGCCATGCAGCATCGAGACGTAGTCGTCATAGAGGCCTTGCTCACGCTAGCGAAGTCCCTGGTCAGCAGCCAAAACACCACCTAACAAGTCCCATCCAAAAACTCCAACCCAAACACCCAAACCATCACCCTGTCTAAAGAAAACTATATATATACATGTGAAGCTGCATGGTGGAGTGAGTCAGTCATACTCGCCTTAACGTCCTAACGACGGGGTTCTATAACCGGAACCGTCGGCCGGGACTGGTCTACTCGCACTGCCATGCATCTTCCCACAAAGTGTACCAATAGATATAGTAATAACATAAGCAGTGTATCAATAGAAATAAGTAAACAAAATAGTTAATAACATAAAGATAAGAATAATAGAAACATAAAATTGTAATGCCAGTGTGTAATATATATATAGTATTTAGTGAGGGATGAACTCACGTAAATTTAAGTTAGTTAAGTAAGCCTTAAAATAATGTCCGACGTAGGAATCCGACAATTGTAATAATTATGAAAAAAAAAAAAAATAACAAACAAAATATACACAATAAAAAAGAGCGCGGACTGCCACATGTCCGCGGTAGAATATTTAATAAAAAAAAAAAAAAGGTACATGCGTAACTATACATACTTGGTTATATACTGTTTTCTTTTTAACCCCCGCTGGAAAAAGAAGGGTGTTATAAGTTTGACGTGTGTCCGTCTATCTGCCTGTCTGTCCGTCTGTCTGTCAAGATCCTTTATCTCGGGAACGTGTGGTATCAAGTTGAAATTAATATCATATACTCAAATTTTCAACCACCTAGCAGCTGTGAAAAATAATAATTCTAGATCAACGCACTCCAGAAATACAACCTTTAATGACGCATATTTGACACTCGCAAGGGAATCAAAACTAACAGGGTATTTCCCGTTGACCTAGAATCATGCAATTTGGCAAGAAGCAATGTCTTATAGCACAAGTTTATGTAAATATACACATTAAGTAAATCGTAAATTTGTAAAAAAAAAAGATTGTTAACTTATTTGCAGTTGGTAAACTGACCGGACTTATGTCAATGTATGGAGACTACAATTTTGCAACAACAAAGTTAATTTTGTCCCTCATTTCTGTTTATCGTATCGTTACAGCAATGTTCGGTACCCACATAGTTTATGAACTTCAATAATGGTATTTAATTATTTTGGTGAAGTTTGTACAAAACGCGAGTACGTCTTGCACTTGGCCAGTTTTTTATTATTAAATATTATTTATTTATTAATAGCTGGTAGCAGTTGGTTGACAGTTGACGAAAATCGATGGAAATGGCGTGCAATTGGAAAGGCATATGTCCAGCGGTGGTCTGTTGTAGGATGTTGATGATGAATTGTTCAAATATTGAAATTACAATTTTTATGTTTATTTAGTGAATAAAGAAAATAGTTTGATAAAAAGTTTATAAAATCAAAAAACCCGACTAAGAAGAAAATCATGCTGTGCAGTCGGATGATTAGCTTCTCGAGCAAGAACCCCTACAATATGGCGCCCAAAATTCGCCATGTTCCTTTTTTTAACGGCACCTATCTAAGAACACTTGGGCGGCCAAGATCTATCTTACGATGTCTTAATTATAAAAAGCCATCAAGTGGTTTGAAAGATTCGAGGTAATAGAGAATATTACATACATACATACAAGATACTCGCGAAAAACATAACCCTTTCGCAAGGAAGCCGGGTAATAAATAGTTGGCAGCTTGGTAGCTGGCCCAGTATATTATTATAATTCTATAATTAAAAATAACGCTGCTTTCCCATCTTCTAGAAGTAAATAGTTATTCAAAATTGGTCACTACATCCAAGTGGAAAGGAGATTAATAGATTATTTTCCGGCAAAGACGCAGAACATAGATTGTTACGTGAAACAATAATATTTATCGACTGTGATTCGGTGAGTTATGGCTAACGAGCCAAGCGATCAACTACGATTTAATGCAATAATTAATTGCGTCGTTCATATCGCATTATTTTCAAGATGTGGATATTAATTAAGACAAGCAGTAATAAACATGGAATGTTTGCTTTGATTCGAAAACGTAACGATCACGTTGGCGTTTCTCGATCTAATTATATCACATGACGTTATATTGATCAAGAGTTAACGTTGTGTAATTAAAGACAGTTTTATAATGGTGTTTGAGAAAGTTCGATCAGGATTAAATGTTGTATTTTTCCGTGGGTTTCGTAAGTAGCATGTTCAAACAGAGGGAGGCAGTTTACTTTGTGTGATTTACTTGATAACCACTGCTCTCCAAACGATAAAGAAAAGCATCACGAGGAAACAGATATGTCGAAGCTCGTGGTGGATTAGGGTCCAGTCCTCGTCACAAAGAGCGGGCATGTGTCCCGTGAATTAGAAATGTCGGTAAGAGACTGATTTTTGACCATATATACCTATAGCAAGCGCAATTAGATGAGATGAGATTTACGTCCAAACACAAAAAAGTTTTTTTATAATAACAAACCAGACACCAATTCAGTACCTGTTAAATGCCTGAATCATACCGTAACAATAAGTAATTTGTGAATGCTTAAACTGCTGACGTAACAAAGGGCTTAATTTAATATGGCATTCATGAAAAGGAATCGCACACACGCATTTCTAAGTAGCTTATAAAATTATAATACAACGAAATCCGATGTGCTCGCTTTGAGCACTGTGACACGTCACAGGAACTTCGGCACGGCGAATTTTTATGAATGTCGCCTCCACACGACACACCAGGGACCTGGTGGCTTTTGAAACGACTGGTAGTCAAAGAGAAATGGAGATTTCCCAGTTACAAATGTGGAAGCAGTAGGTAGAGGCTGTATTTCTTCGCGGATTACTTTCTCGAAAGCACACTTGTAACGCGCGTGCCGGAATTTTTATTACTCGTGGTTCCCAGAGGTACAGTATCACGACAGAGATACATTCGAATCATTATGTTTTGTAGCGACTGTACACGTTACTTCGGAATATGACTTTAAATAAAGAAACAGCTCCTTTGAGCGCGGCGTACAATGCTTTTGGCATAACAAATTTTATTACATGTTAATAAAATATTTAACGTCAGAACGTTTCGTGTTGACTAGATTTATAACAGCTACTTAGTTAGGGTTAATTATATTAGGCGTGTCAATTGATTCCAGAATGGTGGACAAGATTAATCAATTAACTGATAGCGCATCAATTAACATTACAATACATAGTTTATCGCTTGACGATTGTTGAATAATAGAATCTCACGAAGTAATTACCTGAAGGATATCTAAGTTATCAATTATTATATTATTAATCCCATTTGTGTAAACAAACAACATGAAGAGAATGTTTCATATTTACAAAGCTCTTGTATAAACTACGCAAATACTAAGAATATTATTTTTCAACATTGGAAATGCAATTCCAATCAACCGCGTTGCTACGGCAAAGGTTTCTTATAAAAGTTATTCACTTTTAATTTACTCACAGACAACCTCTATTTTTCGCGCTAGAAATCTCTCATCTATAAGTTTATTTTATGGTTGCAGCAGAGTACAAGTTGTAAAACATTTACATTTAGATTCGAAAACTAGTAGAATATTTTACCTAACGAGTGGTATAGAGAGTTACTTCAATAGCTACATAGCTATCTGCGAAAAGGCATAAGCTCCAACCCATGTTAAATCACACATAAAACATGGTTCCCGCCACTTACCTCGAACACATCGCTCACTAGGTCGTGTGTCGTGCGCGCCGGGACACTTCCAGCCCGGTGCGGTGCGGAGCTCCTGCCCAATATACTCTAATAAGTAAAATCGCCCTCAAGCTCCATTTCACCTAAATCTTATATCACACAAAATTTCATAGCAAGTAGGTGCAGCGCCTTGTTACGTAGTTACTCCGACGCCCGGCCCGCCTTTATTAAGGCTTGATGAAAACTTTACATCATCATATTTTCTGGATCGCTCACCTAAATTAAAGGTAATTTATATCCCAATGTACACAGGCGGTGCCCGTTCGAGCTTTATTAAACAAATAAAGTAATGAATTGGTGAGCTTTCATAAACAAGCGTGCAGAAATTTGAAACTTTATTATTTACGGACGGTAAAAGACACAATGCTGAAATAAATGAAGGGTTCAGTAATGGCTTGGTAAGGTTTGTTCGGCTTATTTACTGTGGCTAGACTTTTGAAAGTTGGTATGTTTGTAGAGTTAACAACATAATTCTGTTGGTGCATTTCGCTTGAATAGGAGAAAGTTTTGCGTCAGCTTTAACATGAAATCATAACATAGAATAAGTTAATCAGATAAATTGAATATTTATTTAACCAAAACAGGAACTTTAAAAATTTGGGGGTATCGTTGGCATCAGGAATGTGGCACATAGTGTCGGTTGTTGCGACTGGTTGCCGGGGATCGCTTGCGGTTTGGGCTGGTTTCAATAGACTGTGATAGTGCCTGAATGAGCGAAATGAAAGTTTGGCTGTGTACCAAAAATATTAACACAAATTTTAGTATTATCCCTGTGTGCAGAGTAGCGTGAAATTAAAAATATACATATTGTGAGACACCGCAGCTGCTATTAATCCGAGGCGAGATTACGTACAGCAGAGAGTAACGACACACGCGCCCGCGCCGCCGCGCCGCCTCGTAACACTAACGATGTTACCAGGCGTGCACCAAATGTTTCGTTAAACAATAACCGCCTTTTACATTATTAATAATAACCAGATTTTGTTTCTCATTAGCATCTTATTCTTGTATAATGTAATAATATGTAAGTGATGCTCGACATTCGACAGATTACGGTTATGAGGTTGTTTTTAGAGTAGAGGAGAAGATACGGTAAATTGATTTTCTGAAATATGATTTTTCTTGAAAGGTGTTCAATACTGATATGATGGCTCATTGAGACTGATCCCAATAATTTGGGTTAAGTATGCAAATTGGTCTTAATTAGTAGGTATTTCTGTTTGTCCTGTCTGCTGAACGATAATGTTAAAGATGATGCAAGTGATTTAGGGCGATTTTTAATAATAATAATAATTAATACATATTAATTAATCTGTAGAAAAGTCGTTTTGTACATGGAAAATATAAAAACAAAAAAGTAGCCAGGGTGTTAAAGGATAACCAAGTGAACCCGTTGCCAGCATTTTTTGAACTTTTAACTGTTTGTCGGTTGTTTACGCATCACGTTAAATGTACGAAACCAATGTAGATAACGTTTATACCTAAAAAATGTGCGTAAGTTGAAGTATTACTTAGTTTTTATATCGCAATCGATTCACTCTATCAAAAGTTAGATGAATTTAAAGTGTGGGTAGACAGGCGGGCACGGCTAGTCATGAATAAAAATGGTAGTTTGACATATTTTTTGTACACAATCTGACAAAACACCGTTTACATTCCTTAAAGAAAAAATATCTAAGCATTGAAAAATCGGCCACTAATGTTAATAGAGCAACGACTGGGGTTCGAAGTCACGACCTTACACGCGTCAGTCAGACACCCCTGTTTATCACATTGAGCTATTTTGGCTAAGCCAGTAGGCGTAAACGTCAATTAGTTTACCACAGAACAATATCAAGCTGAATTTCTAGAAATATAGGTTTAACTTTCAAATTAAGCTTGTTGAGCGATATCCCTTTATACTATCAGAATATTTAACTAATTTACAATTTTGACGTTCACAGTTTAATTGGATACTGGTCTATCAAAGAGATACTTAAGTAGGTGTATAAGTAGTTAACCGCAGTTGCTGTTACTTTTTAAATTATGTTATTCGTATGCTGAGTAGTCTAGTCTGTCGAGAGTCGTCTGAGTGTCTTACTTACTCTTAAAGTTTTGATGCATGCATTAATATTTTCTGTTGCTTGGGTTGAAGGGAGGTGTTTGTATTGTATAGAAATATGTTACCTGCTTTTGACAAGAGCAAATTTTTTTGTTGATTGTAAAGACAGGGCAATTAAGTGTTTATTATTTGTATTAAAAATTCCCAGTTACTTGAAATATTACTAAAGTAGAATTGGGGACCTTTTCTTTTATGCTTTTTCAAGTTGTACCTAACTTATTTGTAATAGATATTCTATAAGATATAATAATAAAGCTAAGCTTATTTTGTTGTTGTGTAGGTAGTTATAATTCAATAAACTAATTATAATGTATGTAAGCGGGGATAAAAAGGGGTAACGACTGAATGGACAAAAAAAAAATTTAAAACAAAAAACCCGACTGCATAAAAAAAAAATAACTGAAAAGAGAAAAATAAGTGCTCTTAAAATAAATATCAATTATGAGGTGCTGCAGGCGGGGACAAAAAAAAATTATAGATAAACCCACCAAATCGTCGTTTGTCACCGCTGGCATATATAATATTTTTATAGCAGTCAGAATTTTTTGTTGTATTATTGAACGAGTTCTCCAAATAATTTATGTGCTAAAAGATAATTTATGTTGCTGTCAAAGTTACGCTAAGAGTAACATAAAAGAGTTACGATACATTTATATTTGCAATGGTCCATTTAGTAGCTTTCATTTAATACCATACGGTTATGAAAACGAAAATAAAACCTCCTTTGATTAAGGGGGGGGCACCACATTTAAAAATTATACAGTCACTCTCACAATTGAGTCGAATCCAACGACACATTATATGTCATAAGTTGTCAAGCCGTTTGGACTGTAGTGCATGCTATAGAAATGGACATACATTCATACGCTCGGTAAACATTACCCTCCCGCAGTCGGGTAAAAATCAAATTCAGTTGTTTTTTCAATGCCGTTGTCATTGAGAAATATGCCAAAAGGCTAATATGAATATCGTACTAACGCCTGCTGATATCCTTAAAAACTAGATGAGCTCTCGGACCCCACGGCCTGGCATCAGCGTTTCAAACCATTTGATAATTTTTGAAATCCATTTTGCACTGCTGTTTCAAATGTTCATACCAACCATTTTATATCATCCCTGACTGTCATACCGTTTGTAGGGTGGGCAGCAATATCCCCTTGTATGCTAATAACACGTCCACTGCTGTACATTAATCAATCCTTCTGTCAACCGCGCAGATTATTACAATACGCCATTAATGGGGGAGGGTCTCTAATCAACAACAATGCTCGCTGGTATTATTGAATTGTTAGATAGTATTAACATATAGAATAGTATGCACATTATATAAATAGTAGCGGAATTACATGATCTGATTCCGCCTAGCCCATTTCATCATCGGACTACAAGACGTACGGCGATGCCATCGGTACATGGTGGACATCCCACCCATACGCACTAAACGTTTTGGAAATGCTTTTATTTTACGTACAGCTAAGGAATGGAATTCCCTGCTGTGGAGTCTGTGTTTCCAGATAGCTACAATCTAGGGGTCTTTAAGTCAGGAGTGAATAGTTTACTTCTAGGCAAGCGTGTTACACATCATTGCTTACTATCAGGTGAGATAGTGGTCAAGCGCGAGCCTAAAAATAGTTTGCGTTTTGTACAGTATGCCGCACGCAAGTTTCAAAACCAAGTGGTTTCAAAACCAATGTACGCTTTCTTCTAACTTCATTAAAATATCGTATAATTGATTAAAAAAAAAGTGTATAAATATTTTATAAATGTGTGAACATTGTAGGCCTAGATTTCTAGATGCTTGTTAACGTTTTATCTCATTTGACTTTTCTTTTTTTTATTAAGCTTTTCTTTATATAATATATAATTATTTTTTTTTAGTTTCTTACGACTTATTGTCGGGCCTGCGTTGTCCCCCCATCTAAGTACTAATGCTGTAACATAAAAATATTGTACAACCAAAATTTTTTTTTAAAGAGTAATCGTGGAGTTTCTTGCCGGTTCTTCTCCATAGGAAACGACTAACCCAAACCGTGCACCTTTTGTCGACGTTTTAAAACTGCTCATGTAGGCCTATGTAAAATAAAATAAAATGATTTTGATTTTGAATGCCTGGCCAGCTTGAGGTTAAGGTGTTACAGGTTTCGTTATGACAAAACAAAAAATGGGTATTAATTAAATCAACAAAAACAATAACTTAAAACATAAGAACAAAACATTCTTCTTACAAAAAAAAATCTCCCAACTTAATCAAGCGCATCATATAATAAAAATGATAACCACACCGCGCTGTGGGTAATAAATGACGTCATACATCACTATGTATTAAACGCTATGCTCAAGCGACACTGCAGGTGCGATTAGGTCGGCGTGCGATGTACAATCCTGCCTCTTGATTTATACCGCTGGCTCTGGACATAGATGAATAAAACCCGTATAGATGCGAAACTTGCTCATAAAGCACTTGTATTGCCTACAGTTTTAATGATCAATTGATTATGTAGTAATGCCATACAAAAAGCAAAATGTCGTTCAAGAGATGATTTCCTTTATGTCTGCTAGCAAAATGCTCGTTATTTTTTCTGTTCTGTCTGTGCTTTATCATCATCATCATATCAGCAGAAATACGTCCACTGCTGGATATATGCCTCCTCCAAGCGTCACCACATTGACCGGTCCCGTACGTCCCACATGCAGTGGATCCCCGCAACCTTCACCAGGTCGTCGGTCCACATGGTGGGAGGCCTTCCAACGCAACATCTCCCGGTTCGCGGTTGCCACTCCAGAACTTATCTGCCCATCGGCATTTCGTTCTGCGAGCAATGTGCCCTGCCCACTGCCACTTACGTTTGGAAATTCTTCGGGCTATGTCGGTAACCTTGGTTCTCTTGTGGATCTCTACATTCCTGATTCGATCACGACGAAAACTGCGAGCATAGCCCTCTCCTGCCCTTTGGGTGACTGTAAGCTTTCTGATGAGGCCTATTGTGAGCGACCACGTCATAGACTTTCGTCTTGAGTCCCTGAGGTAAGTTGGACGAGAAGATACTGCGTCAGTCTGCGTTTTGTCATGGATAATATTAACCATCCTATTAAAGCAGCAACATATAGTTTACTGCAACATTTCAAGATCTGATTCCTCCTTAGAATGTTGTAAATTCAGTACATGTAAGTAGACTTTATTAATCCTAATAATATCATATTTAATGGTAACCATTTTATCGGCTGTAATGGTGATGACGATGATGATCAATTTTTTAGCGACATTGAGGTCAATTTTCTTTGACACAATTCAAACAATAGGAGTCGTGTTGCAGAAAAATGTATTAACCAAAATAGATGTTGAAATTAAAGCTAAAAAGATTTGTTACGAAAAATAGCAATTTTACCCCCAAGGGATTAATTACCTCCAAGTTCGTTACCGTTGCTCTAAATGCACTCGAAACGCCAGCAATTTCGGACATGCTAGACAGGGTTGCAATGACGCTAGCGGCGTATGACCATGCAAAAGCTCACGTTACACGCTTTGCGTTCGATCATTGTCAAAATTTACAGCCTTATTTTGGCGTAGGTGAAATCAATTCTGCTGGCTGGTAGAATGATAAATTTGGAGCATTTGGCTACCTTCATACAAATATGTAAGACTGTTGTTCAGTCTAAGTTTTCTTTTTTTATGTTTGTGTTGTGTGCTCTGGCTTGTGTCAAATAAATTTGTTTCCTTTCTTTTTTTTACAATATTCGAGTGCTAATAAACCACATAATTCTTTAAAAAAAGACTGTCACAGAAGTATCTGTTATAGGGAGAGAATAATATGATGATCTGTGGTGTGGTGTGGTATGGTTTGTAAACAAAACTTTTTTTAAATTCGATGTGTGATGTAAAAAACCGTATTATTATTGAACACATGAACGCTTCTACACTATTTTACTACTCTATGACCTGAGACCCACCGCTCCACCTTACTTTATTATGAATCACAATACACAATGCATGTGTCACTGAGCTTATCATTCTAAGTTTGGAGGTGTTTGTGAACGGGATTAAACTGGAGTTAAACTTGTTCTGGGATGACTAGAGTATTCTACTAGTTTTGTTAAGATTTTCTGGTTGGACAGTGTATGGGGTTAGTGTTCGGCATTTTCTTGCAAGATATTATTATTTTTATCTATAATGAAAGAACATAATAGCAACAAGGATGAATATATATACCTGCAACTGATTTTAGTACGCTATTCTGTCGTTTCATTATATCACGGAAAGTCATAAAAGATTGCATAAGAAAACAAAGAAAATACATTTATTTAGCACAGACTAAAATACTCAAAAAGGAAGTACACGCCTGATTAAATATTACTACAGTTTTATCAAATTTTAAGCCACGAAATATATGCCAAACGTGATTTCAAGCAGTGCTTGGCACTAATTGTGATTCTTCATTACCATTTATAATTATTCATAACAGAAAGTACGAAAACTGCTTCAATAAAAATAAGGTTTTATTAATCCACCTCGGATAAGGAGTCCGCTTTTCATACCGCATATAATTTATATATTTCTAAAGTTGTTGTACTTTTTAATATTGCTTCTTCGAAATACCACAGCAACGAGCGAAAGAGCTTCAAGTTTTGAGAAGTCTCAGAGATTCACAATATCTTCGCGAAACTTTGCATCGTTTCCAAGATTTCCGCGGTTAAATTACCCACGCTTTCACATCTTTTCCTTGGTCCTTTTCGAGGTCTCGGTGGGAGGCTGCGGAACCCATACAATACGTTTTCCCGTCTCTCTATCAGAGGTAGTTTATATTCACATGTAACCTTTGGAAGTTTTTGAAATATTTACTTACTTTGCTTTGTAAAGGTTTCGCACTTCTTATTTTCATATCGTGAGAGCAAAACATTTTAATATTGAGAAAATTCTCCGGTATTTTTACGTTTGTATAAAATTTAAAATCTACTTGGTTCATTTTGGGTGAGATAGAATTGAGTTTTTTGAGCGCCTAATTTCTGTAACGTGTGCCTATAATATCGAAACCGCTCAAAACCTGCCCCCCTAGCCAGGTTACAAACGTTTCGTGTCGAATCTCTTGCTATAATCGTTAACGCCTTCTTGCTCTTCTATCTTTGTGTCTTGTATGGTCTGACCACGTGACTTAACGTTCAGTACATTGATTCGTTTTCTACTAGCGTAATCGATTTTAGATTGTCAACTTGGCTACAAATGCAGAAATTTAACTAAACACAAAACAAATAATGCAAGATCGCCTACGCACCATTTTGCATCTCGCAGTACATCATACGCGAATGGACAGTAAATGTGGAGAGCTTTTCGAAACCTTGTTATACATATTGTTCTGTTTGTCTATCTATCAAACAACATCCTAAACTGATAGTCATGTTTAGCATACAGACTTGGTGCGATGACAACGTTAACTAAATAGTGACCGAGAACACCTGAGGCCTTCGACTTCCGGCGGCCAAACGGGTCACCGATATGGTTGCAATATTGCGGACAGAAACTGGAGGCGAGATATTGAGAATCGAACCAAATAGTATAATTTTAAGATATGCGCAGAAAACGTATACGTTGTAGAAAACTTTAGAAGATATATTTTTTTTATCTTGCTTTCGTAATCTGCTCAGTAAACACTTTGATTTGATACCCATATCATAGCAATGCACAATAAATAATTAGTCCGCCATCTTGGGCCATCCGCCATATTGGATTTAGAATGACATCACTTAGCTAACCATGCATTGTCATCCAAACTAAACGTGCATTCAAAATTTCATCTTAATCGGTGGTGGATAACTGCTTTAAATTTCAGTTGCAAGATTTGACCCGAACACACTTACACATACATATATACACTAAAAGTTAAATCAAAGCTTGTAAAAAGAATATCATTCATAAAATTTTACATTTTTATTTTATTGTACCTGTTATTATATAGCGACAGGAATTCGTTCCAATTATATGTACGCCGACACCTGTATTTTTTTTCATCGGATTGAATGTTTTGTATTACTCTTTCAAACCTGTCCGTCGTACGCGATCTCTGGATAAGTTTAAGAAAAGGTGATCAGGTCGTTACACCACCTCTGACGTAGTCGACCTCGAGGCCGTTGCCCAGCTGTGGGACACAAATTAGGATAGTAAAAAAAGGTATACCTTTTACGTAAAATGTATAAGAATAGCGGGTGTGGGTAGCGATGAGCCTTGAATAAAATCACACTATCCAACAAAAGTAATATAAAATTTCGCCAACTACAGAAACTTACTAACTGCGATTAATCATTAATAAGACTAACTTTTGTAATAGGTTTCAATCTTACTAGATGTCTAAATAATTACAATCGCGAAACTGTATTATTGTTGGGGTTTATTATTATTTATAACTATGACTATGGGCTGAAATTTAAATCCTTCGATAAGTTTTATCTGAGGAATAAAATAAAAATGGCTGTTTTTAGGCATATATATTCTTGAAATAAAAGTTAACTCACTTTGGCCCAGTTTTTATTAGTAGTTAACTCAACCAATGGTTAAATATTGATTCAAAATTAAGAAATAAGGCTTTAATTCGTCAATTGTTAGTTTAACAAACTGTCAAATAATTAACTCTCCAACTTACTTGACCATTTCTGATACTAACACCATTTGTGATAAAAAAAGGCGTATTACCGAAAAATACTTTTTACCGAAAAAAAAAAAAACACTCGGCCTTAATCAGCACTTATTTTATTGCAATAGTTCAAGTTCAATTGCACTTGTTGTGGCCAATCTGCGGATGGGTAAGTTTTTTATGATTTTCTGGTTAGACATTCATTTCAGTCATTTTTCGGAATTATATTTCAAGAGTATAATTATTTTTATTTATAATGCAAATACATAAAAGCAACAAGTTATGTACCTGCAACTGACTTTAGTACGCGGTTCTGTCATTTCATTTCACGAAAAGTTATTTGCACCAACTTATTTGACTATTTCTGAAGCTAACACCATTTGTGATAAAAAAGGTGTTTTACCGAAAATTGCAACCATTGGTTAACATATTTAACAGTTGGTTAAGTTAACTATGAATCAAAAAACCGGGCCTTAATCAGCCTTTATTTTATTACAATGTAGTTCAAGTTGAGCCGCACTTGTTGTGTTCAATCTGTGTATGGGTAACCAAAGACAAAAACAGAACAATATATGACTCATAGCACGTTTTTCTCTATTACACGCACGTACATTATTTCTCAATAATTGGGTCGTGGGGGTTAATTGGCAATCACTGATAACTAAATGGTAGATGTGAAAATAACATAACATAACATCACGCCTGTTTTCTTCAAAGCTTTAGGCAGATTGGTATCTATAGTACACACACATTTTTTCACCAGTACGTACTATTAAACTTAAAACTGTATAAGTATTTATTAATGTTTTCATCATCATCATCATAACAGCCGAGTGATGTCCACTGCTGGACACAGAAAATCAGAAGCACACAGTCACCCAAAGGGCAATGGAGAGGGCTATGCTCGGAGTTTCACTGCGTGATCGAATCAGAGATGTAGAGATCCACGAGAGAACCAGGTTTACCGACATAGCCCGAAGAATTGCCAAGCTTAAGTGGCAGTGGGCAGGCCACATTGATCACAGAACGGATGGCCGATGGGACAGAGAAGTTTTGTAGTGGCGACCGCGAACCGGAAGACGTTGCGTTGGTTGGAAGGCCTCCCACCAGGTGGACCGATAACTTAACAAATATCCCGAATGAAATGGAACGGCAGAGAAAAGTAAGTTCCACAACGTTTATTAGTCTGTTAACCAGCAAGACTTTCCCCGAACTTATCCCATCGCTAATTGAATCGATACTGTCTATACAATATTAAATCGATTAGAATTCTGTGACTTATCGTAACTTGACAAACTTATCAAATAAATTTTCGTCGAAGAATATGGAGTTATCTTTTGTGTAGTGTAAACGGATTGCTGGGTGTTTTCACGCTTTTGTGGGTTTGTGGGGGGAGCTGAGATACTTTATTAGGTGTCAATCATAGTTGTGAGACTGACGATTGGTAGGCTTTCGGTGAAGTCAATTGGATCGGATTATTCGCAAAGTGGATTAGATTGTACTATATTTTGCCACCATTTTAAGAGTGTTAGCACAATCATTCTCAATAATGCATCTCTTTTTCATTTCTACATTCCGATTCCAATTAGTGAAACCGATTTTGCATTTATCGGCAAATGTTTTTAATACACCTATTTTAAAATACAATGCACAGGTTGCAAACGATAGCATTGGAATTTAACCGATACGTTCGCCACACACTAATGTCGCCACGAAGATGCTACGCGTATAGCGGCGTAGCACCGTAGCGCCGTCGACAGCTGCTACGTGCTATGACATTCGGAAAATGAGCGTGCTACGCCAATACGATGAATACTTATTAACGCTGAGACAGAAATTTCTGTACATAATTTTTAATGTAGCTTTTTTTCTTTTGTTTTTTTTTTCAGCGCAGGTGTGCTGTTAGCCTTTTAACATAAAGCTTCCAATAATTATTTTCGTTGCAAAAAAACGCAAACGGAAATTTCGCATCACATTTCAAAGTAAATAGTTGCTCTGCAATAATTCTGGCACTTAAGGGGCTGTATTCGAACAGTTGACAATCGACATCTGAGGTTCTAAGCCACGCCCACTGTCATTGACAGCTTAGGGTAAAACTTTAAATTGGAGCGAAAAGTATTTGAAAATTAAATTCACAAGGCCGACCACAGAGGCCCGCATCATAAACGGACTCTTCCGATAGTTTTTACAAAAACATTACTGCGCAAGTTCTTATTTCAAACTGGCGGCTGGCATCTGACATCATATCGTTCACTGTTATTTTGCCTATGAATGCAACCTTATTGCTACGAAAATAAAGATCACTAAAATAGGTAATCTGGCTAGTGTCATACGAGTCTTTGCCGTGTAAATTGAATAAATATTATAATTATGTCTGCTTCTATGCGACTGCCACATATTAGAACACAGTACGTTAATTTTTTTATATTGGTTTCATAGCTAGATAATTTTATTTATATTATTTTAATGAGTTTTACTATACTGAAATGGACTGTGCAATATTAAACTGGAAACTTTAAATTTGAATTGAGAGTTGGTGCTTTCAGTAATCAATTTTATCATTATTTACAATAGGAAAGTCACATCAAATTGTAAAGACACCTTAAATTAGCAAATATCCAAAACTTACTAGGTTTGGAATTGTCTTTTTTAGGCATGTTTAAAATATGCAATAGAATGTATGACGCTATTAATATCATTTGTACAATTAGTAGGTTCATATTCCTTGTTTAGTATTCTCTTGAAATCTTAATATATCATTTAGTTACTAATACAAGATGACTTTCCGCTCTCCTGGAATATAATAATTACAAAGCACTTACTGGGTTTTGATATACATCAGCCCTCTGTGGTGAGGTCACGTGGTGCCGCTTTTCTGTATATTAGAGTTAAAAAACAAATAGACAGGGCGCAAAAAACACGGTCATGTAAACTTTATCTATCTATATAAATAAAAAAAACCGGCCAAGTGCGAGTTGCACTCGCGCACAAAGATTCCGTACCATTATCGCAAAAAACGGAAAAGAACACGTATGTTGTATGGGAGCCCCACTTCTTAAATATTGATTTTGTTCTGTTTTTAGTATTTGTTGTTATAGCGGCAACAGAAATACACCATCTGTAAAAAAATTAATTGCCTTGCTATCACGGTTCATGAGATACAGCCTCGTGATAGACAGACAGGGAGATAGACGGAACCCTAAAAATGCTGTATGTGATTGTAAGCGTCTCACTAGAGAACGGCTGAAACTATTTGTTGCTTTTGTTTGTTATATATCAATCAATCATGTATTTGCTATAAGTATTGGTACAGTGTAGGTGTTTAAAGATAATATAGAAAGAAAGAAAATGTTTATATGCGCCAGGCACAACGCATGCCATAAAAAAACCGGCTAAGTGCGAGTCGGACTCGCGCACGAAGGGTTCCGTACTTGTTAAATTGTGGTTTACGATTTATGACGTATTTAAAAAAAACTACTTACTTGATCTCGTTCAACCCAATTTGGTGGAACGGTGGAAGTTTATATGGTAATGTACATCATATATTTTTTTTAGTTTTATCATCCTCTTTTTTTAGAAGTTTCAGGGAGGGGGACACATTTTACCACTTTGGAAGTATCTCTCACGCAAACTATTCAGTTTAGAAAAAAATATATTAGAAACCTCAATATCATTTTTGAAGACCTATCCATAGATACCCCACACGTAGAGGTAGGATGAAAAAAAAATTTAGTTTCAGTTGTTTTCTATTTTTGTTTGAAAATCTTAATGCGGTTCAGAGAATACACCTACTTACCAAGTTTCAACAGCATAGTTCTCATAGTTTCGGAAAAAAGTGGCTGTGACATACGGACGGACAGACAGACAGAAAGACATGACGAATCCATAAGGGTTCCGTTTTTTGCCTTTTGGCTAGGGAACCCTAAAAAGGAAAACATAAATACTAAAAACAGTGTATGCCTCACAACCACGTATATGTTACTGTAAAAGCCGAACTGTTGTTTCAGTTTAAAAAAAAAAACTATGATGAAACTTATTATTTATCGGTAAAACAGATTTACTAAGTCTTACCGGTAAAAGTCTGAAATCATCATCATCATCATCTACCTGCCCTTGTCCCATGTTACTTGGGGTCGGCGCAACAGGTTTTCTGCTTCCATATCGTCCTGTCCCGCACCACGCTATAATTGACTCCCTTTTCTTTAATATCACTCCTTACACAGTCCATCTATCTTTTCTTTGGCCGTCCCCTCCCTCTTCATCCATCCCCAATTAAATTCATAAGAGTACACCTAAGTCATTCCAGACATTCTTTTCCCGCACCGTCTAGAACCAGCCCTCACGGTACGCGTCCAAATCATCTCGGCACCTATTTCTGGGCCGGCCTCAACGGTGCGTTCCATCTTCAAGATTGTGGAGGCTTGCCCAGCGCTCAATTTGCATGCTACTAACGTGAGCCGTAATGGCATTGGCCCATTTGAGCCGAACAGCCTTTTTACCCACGTCTATTATGCCCGTTTGGGAACACAGCGTGTTCCGTATTCGGTCTGTTCTGTTTACATCCAGAATGCTGCGTAAATCTCTGGCAATCCCCAAGTGTAAGTCTTTGATTTTACTCTCCAGGGCGATCGGCGGATTTTTTGTTAATAAATAAGAATTGTCAGTGCCGATTTGGCAAAATGATAAGAACAATTAATAATTAGCTTAACAATATTAATAGACTAACAAACTATTATTGTAGCCCGTTATTGCAATTGGGATAGTTAATTGCGAGAAATACAGGACTGATCAATGTGGTGATTCTTGGTGAGCTTTATGTCCACATGTGGACGATTTTTGGTTGAAACGACGAAAAATGTCAAATTCGTGAGAAATAGATTATCATTTCTCACGAATTTGACATTTTTTGGTCAGTTCTAGGTGCCGTATGTTAGAAAGAAACAAAGATTGAAACAAGTGGATACGAAGAATTTTATTAGTTCTGTCATTTCGAGACACTGCCAGCGTGGTTGGTACGACCATTCCATGTTCTGTGTTTTTTGCTTCTATTGTTTTCACATGAACGAAGAAGGTTAAAATAGTATTCGACCTCACCTATATTTTAAATATTGTTTAATTCAAATTGAGATAACATTTGTTGTATTTTCAAAGAGGTTCAAATACTTTTTAGTTATGGACTTAGTAAGTGAACTAAACGACGTGAGTCATTTATAATACAACAAAATATAGATGCCAGTGACAGCGGTAGTGCCAAAAAATAAAAATAATACAGACTTTGACAATATTACTTGTGATTTCGTTAGTACCAATTAAAGCCACCAGGCTACATGATCTGGCTGCATTATACCTGATATTTTTTTGACAGATTGAATTGACGAGAAATAAATTGAATATTATTTTTGCTTTTTGCGGAAGAAAGCGACATACGTCCACCTAGCAACGCCGCAAAGCGGTCACTGTCGAATTGCACTGGATGGAAAGAGAAGCACGATGGAATTTGTATAGACTTTTTTACAAAACATAATAATATGAAATACTTAAAAATAATGAATGAAACTTCAATATATAAGACAATGAAGTTTTGCGTCCTTTTATGATACTTTATTGTTGTTAATTGTACAAATGTACGCTGGTCAGTATTACCGGAAAAATCTTTTGAAGATCACGGTAAGAGGTTACTTTGCCATTCAATTGTATCGAGGTTTTTGTGCGTAATCGTGTTTCGGCCACAACAAAGTTTTCGGAAATATGATCAAGATTAACATATCTTTTTTCTGCTGCCACATCTTCAATAGATTTGGCTAAAAAATGTTTAAAAGAAAGCCTATTTTGAGTATTCAGCCCCTTAATAGTTAGTTAATTAGTGCTTACAACGGGGGGAGAGAATTTATCCTTATATAACAACGCAACGGTCGGAATAGCAAGATGAGAAACAAGAGCAGTGTCTGTAATTAACATAGTAATTATAGGCTCCTAATTGGCTCACTGTTCATGCCTTGAGTATCAAACGGGCGTGACAGGACTAAAGAATGGCGGGCTTCGGCGTCAGTGCTATAACTTAACATTTAATTAAGTAGATACCGTGGCATCAATGCGTTGACGGCTATACGGGACGTGATTGCGCTTAACGCCAAAATATTAATTAATATAAGCCGGTGATAATATGACATCGAGATGATTCGACGAAATTTTCGAGACAGTTGATGCTTACAAAATTAAATTTTCCTATTATATTAATTCGTTGTCAAGGAGGCTGTTTTTAGATAGGAGGAAATGTGTTGCTAGGTAAATCGTTAATTTATTCTAAAGTTAATCGTTATTTTAATTAATTATTATAAAGCGGGGCTGTTTTTGTTGGTTTGTATTAGGTCTTGTCTGGAAATAGGTACTGATCTGACTGCGATTGCGAGTATGAGTGCCATAGGCTACGTTTTATTTCGAAATAAGGTGTATGGTTTTTGCATGTGTTTAAAAAAAGCCGCGGGAAAAACTAGTAAGATCAATTTTAAAAGAAATACGTATTCACCTTTTGTTTCACAAACAAATGGAATGAAGTCAAATTTTATTTATTGGTGGCCTTTGAGCACCAAGCTATTATATTAATTGGTGCTCAAATGGGAATACCT
Source organism: Orthosia cruda (assembly GCA_964057195.1). Classification (NCBI taxonomy): domain Eukaryota; kingdom Metazoa; phylum Arthropoda; class Insecta; order Lepidoptera; family Noctuidae; genus Orthosia; species Orthosia cruda. The sequence continues at coordinate 21,655,386 of OZ059845.1, forward strand.
TTGGTGCTCAAAGCATAAGGGCCCTAAAATAGGTGCTCAAATGGAAAAATTCTAAATACTCCACTCATGAAACTTTTAATACTTCAGCACATAATATCCAGTCACATCTCAATTCTCCGTGTCCTAATGTAAAGTGTTCCAAGACGGGTGAGAATCGAACGCCATAATTTACAATCCACCGTTCATTCGCTGTTCAACTCTTCATTTGTTCTCTTCGAAATTCAAAGTTCCATTCATATTGCCTCAATCAAAAGTACGGATAGGCTGAGACTTCTTATTTTGGTAATAGTTCTCTGCCTTTGGTGAATGTTCCAAATTTAAACTTTAGTTATTTCACCAGAGGAGTAACGAGTAGGAAAGCGCTCCTTGGTAAGTAAGCCGGGCTGTTTTGTTTTTAACCCCCGCCGGATAAAGTGGGGTATTATAAGTTTGACGTGTGTTGCTGTGTATCTGTGTGTCTTTCTGTGGCATCATAGCTCCTAAACGGATGAACAGATTTTTATTTTTTTTTTGTTTGAAAGGTGATTTTGTCGAGAGTGTTCTTAGCTATGTTTGAATCAAATCGGTTCTGCCATCCAAAAGTTATAGGCGTTTTACTGTTTGAATGGGGTTGTTTTCGCAAGTTAAATGAGTCGGGATTTTTTTTATATATTGAAATTTTACTAATTCTAGGATTTGTTCAAGGAATGTATCTTTTTATTAATTGTCTATAGGCTCGCGATTGACTACTCTCTCACCTGATGGTAAGCGATGATGTGGTCGACGGTGAAGCACGCTTGCCGAGAAATAACCTATTCACTCTTGACTTGAAGACACCTACGTTGTAGCTGCTTGTCAGAATTTACAAAATCCAATCATACCACTGCTCTAAAAACGGTGAAGGAAAACATCGTGAGGAAACCGGCATGTCTAAGAATAAAAAAATCGAAGACATGTGACATCCAATAACCCGCACTGGGCCCGCGTGGTGGATTAGGGCCCATTCCCTCTTCACAGAGTGGAAGCATGTGTCCCAGTAGTGGAAACATTAAATGGCTGATGATGATGATGAATTATGTCTGCGAAATTATATCAATAAGCTTGGTAGAGTCAAAGTAATTTATTTGCATTAAGTGTGGTACAAAAGATGGTATACATAAATTGCTAGCGTAATGACACGCTGTAGGTGCACTTGCGAGCAGAGCGGCTCCAGCGACACTGACGGCTGACGCATCAACAGAGATATAGAATTATGTTGTTGTATGTACTGTAAGGAGGTCGCGTATCTTTTATTAATTGTTGCTACCTTTAAAGGGTCATTCGTATTTTGAATGATTTGATTGTCAACAATTGTCAGGGCACCAGAGAGCGCAAGGTGCAAGTGATTCTGGTCAAATATTAATGTAAAAAACCGCTTTTTGTAAAGACACCGATATCCAAAAATAAAGTTATTTTTCACTTTGTAGTTTTCTTATTTTTGTTTTTTTTAAAAACGTTGCCCCACACTAGGAAGTTCTTCCTGTATCGTTTAAAAACATATAAACTCACATATACAACACCCAGAGCCGGAACAACTATCTGTAGGTCATACAAATATTTGTTCCGTGCGGGAATCGAACCCGCGACACGCAGCGCAGCAGTCAATCGCTCAACCACTGCGCCAACCGTGCGCCCTGCGTATTTGGAAGTTTTTAGTTGTACCTATATAGGTACTAGGTTTAAGTTGTTTAGTAAGCTTCCTATACCTAACGCCGAATATCATGAACCTTGAACATAACCGGTGAAATAATAGTGTACAAAGGTGAATTGTACACATCTGCGTACCCCATAGAGCGTACTGGCATGTTTTTTTTTTATGAAATGGTATAAACAATAAACAGACATGCGATTGCAGCAATCTCGAGTGATTTGCCGTTATTTATTGAGGAGTTCGGTTGTATATCTTCGAAGTTCTTCATCAGATCTTGACAAAACTAAAATGGGACCAATTTAAGAACATACCCTATCAAAACAAAAATAAAATCAAATTCGGTCAACAATTGACAAAGATAACACTGAAGATACACAAAAAAAACATTAAGTCGAGCATAGAACGTCCTCCATTTTGGTAACTCGGTTAAAAATAGTCGGTGTTCCTGTTTTTGTTTTTCGTTTTTTGACACTGATTGCCGAAATTGCAGATATTCTCTTTGTAAAGTTTTTAGAAAAAAAAAAATGAACAATATTTTCACTTTTTAGTTGTGGTGCATAATGTGCAAGTTCAATAGTAAGGTGCAATGCCCTTAATAGTATGGTGTAATTAATGCCCAAAGTTATCCGAATAATATAAAACTTGAACTTAACCGGTGAAACCGGCGTGATGGTTATGTTATGAAATGGCGTAAACAATAAACAGACATACGATTGCAGCAATTCCGAGAGATTTGCCATAGTTGTTTTGTTTGTTGTTTTTTGTTTGAGTTCTGTTTTATATCTCCGAAGTTCTTCATCAGATCTTGATCAAACTTAAATGGACCACATGAGAAGCACCAGCTTTCAAATAAAAAAAGAACCAACAAAATCGATACACCTAGTAAAAAGTGCTGAATTAAAAAACAGTTAAATTGGGAACTTCCTCCTTTTTGAAACCGGTTAAAAATATCAATTCGTGCAGGAATAAAGAAGATATTACTAGTAGATAACGTTTATTTTAGTAGGAGTGTCCCAGGCTCTTACAGTTCCATGAAAATGTATGGGAGACCATTCGAGTGCCGCGCTACTGACGCTGGAGCAGCTTTGCCCGGAAGTCTCTTCTTAGTTGGCATGTCTTCTACAATTAGTCATAACTTAGCACGTCGGTAGTCGTCAAAGTGTCACGTTTTTATTGTAACTAATAGTCGATAGTGGCTGATAGAAACCGAGGGTTCTATTAAAAAGTAAGCGGTTCTAATAGACTGATGAATACAACCTAACTAGATTGAAAAATTTTTAGCGGTGGTAGGCTCCGCAAGGGGCCGCCTGGCTCGCGACCACCATCCCACCGGAGTCCGGCGCCAAGCAGCTTGCTGTGTTCCGTCGGTGTGTGGGACTGCCAGTGCCTTTGGGGGAGAAGGAGGATGTCAGTTGCGCTGTTCAGAACCGGTCTTGGTCTCTGGGCTAAACTTGCCGGGTAACTCATCTTGGAGGGTAGCGGGATCCGAAGCACGGTGCCAGCCGTTGGCCGACCGCAGTCAGTAGGGGGCCCAAGTAGCACGCCAGCCACGTGCCAAAGGCTGCCCCGCCAACTCGCGAAAAATCCCGGTATGCTCCACCGTGCCAGCTGGCGACTGGATGGGAGGACCCGGTGGCCATATCCGGGGGGGTTCGGGCGTCCCCGCAGTCTCCAAATGAGTTCCCCACAGGTTGGGTTAGCTCCAGTGTTCCACTTGGTTCACTGAGCAGCGCCTCGACAGTTTAACTTCTTCCCCAGCAACTCTAAAAAAATTAAATGACCAAAGCGAAGAAGAATATTGTGAAACAACGGCTGCACTTCCTCCCACTAAAAGTGCACTTCACTAACATCAGGGGGTTGCACTCTAATCTCGATCCGGTCCACCACCACCTTGAGACCGAGAAGCCGCACCTGTTTTTCCTAACGGAGACGAAGATAACAACCCCGTCGGACGTGGCGTACCTCAACTACCCGGGTTACTCTCTTGAACACAAGTTCAAGAAGCAAGCTGGGGTCTGTGTGTACGTTCGCGATGACATTTGTTGTCGTCGTCTCCGTTGCTTTGAGAAATTGGGTTTTTCTGCCATATGGCTACTTGTGGACACTGGCGTGGAGAAGTCTCTCTACATCGGCGTCTACCGATCGCACACCGGTGACCAGGAGACGACAGCGCTCTTTAACTGCCTTATGGAGTCGGCCGACATGGCCCAGCAACGGTACCCAACAGCGAAGCTTAATTTTCTGGGGGACTTTAACGCCCATCATAAGGAGTGGTTGTACCCGTACCGGAAAACTGACCATGCCATTTGATTAGAGGCGCGCAAGTTTTCTCTATCGCTAGATCTAACCCAGCTGGTGAATGTGGCAACGCGGGTACCGGATGTTAACGGCCATACACCCAATTGCTTAGACCTACTGCTGACAACTGATCCGGACAGTCATTCGGTTTCAGTCTCAGCCCCGCTGGGAACGTCTGACCATTGTCTGGTGAAATCCGTGTCGACTTGCTCTCCTCCAGATGAGAGTCCTAGAGGCACGAGACGAGTATGGCGATACGAGTCAGCAGACTGGGACGAGATGCGGCACTTTTTTGCGTCTTATCCTTGGCGGCATGTGTGCTTCGCCTCGGATGACCCCTCGTGCTCTGCAGACGTGGTTGCGGATGTGATTCGGCAGGGAATGGAGTATTTCATTCCATTCTCCGACATTCCGCTCGGTCACAAATCCCGACCTTGGTATAATTCAGAATGTGCCCACGCTGAGGCCCAAAAAGAGTCTGCCTACCAAGCCTGGGTCGGGGCCCGAGATCGCAAAGTTAGAGCGCGTAGGGTTCGTGCGAGGAAAAGAGCTTTTAATTCTGCCACCAAGTTCTGCAAGCGGGTTTTGCGTCGGGCACGTTTTGACCATATTGGACGTATTGGGGCCAAGCTGGCATCACACCCTCCGGGTAGTAAACAGTTTTGGTCCCTGTCTAAAGCTGTTGAATCGAATTTCTGTCGTCCCACTTTACCTCCAATGCTGAAACCTGATGGGTCGCTGGCTCACTCTGCAAGTGAGAAAGCAAATTTATTTGCATCTCTGTTTGCTAGCAATTCACGTCTGGACGCTGGATCCAAGCAACCACCTACTGTCCCTCATTGTGACTCTTCGATGCCGGAGATCGCTGTGCACACCAAAGAGGTCCGAAGAGTATTGTGCAGTCTAGACGTGAACAAGGCCAGCGGGCCTGACGGCATTCCAGCAAGAGTACTGAGGCTGTGTGCGCCCGAACTTTCTCCTGTGTTGACACGCTTGTTCCGCCTCTCTCTTGTAAAAAGAACGGTACCAAAGTCCTGGAGGCTTGCAAATGTGCAACCAGTGCCCAAAAAAGGCAACCGTGCAGACCCTGTCAATTACCGTCCAATCGCCATTACCTCCATTCTGTGCAAAGTTATGGAAAGGGTACTGAACAGTAAGTTGCTGACCTATCTTGAAGACAATAATCTCCTCAGTGACCGTCAATATGGCTTTCGCCGGGGACGGTCTACTGGCGATCTTCTTGTGTATGTCACGCACTGCTGGGGCGAAGCCATCGAGAGACACGGCGAAGCACTTGCTGTTTCGCTGGATATCTCGAAGGCCTTTGGCAGGGTCTGGCACGCAAGTCTACTCAGTAAGCTTCCTGCGTATGGCATCCCCGCTGGTTTTTGTAGCTGGATATCAGATTTCCTTTGCGAACGGTCGATCCGAGTAGTCATAGACGGCTGCTCCTCTGACCTTATGGCTATTGATTCCGGAGTTCCTCAGGGGTCTGTTCTCTCTGCAACTCTTTTCCTGCTGCACATCAATGACCTACTTCAGCTTGGTATTGTTGGGTACGCAGATGACAGTACTGTTTCAGAGAGATACCTGTCCAGCGCAAGAACCAGCGTGGATGAAGTTCGTTCCTTGAGAGAGACTATGGTAGAGCGGACAGATTTGACCTTAAGCCTTGTCTCCCAGTGGGGTGATGACAATCTGGTCTCGTTTAACGCCACCAAAACACAGGCGTGTCTTTTTACCGCTAAAAGGAGTCTTTTCGATCGGGCGCCTATTTTTCGTGGTGCGTCTGTTCCAGTGACTGATCGGATTGAGCTCCTAGGCATGGAGTTGACATCCAGTCTTAACTTCGGCGCCTGGACATCCTAAATAAGGTGAAGCGATACTTTACGCCTGGACAGCTTCTAACCCTGTACAAAGCGCAAGTCCGATCCTGCATGGAGTATTGCAGCCACCTTTGGGATGGCTCAGCAAAGTATCAGCTTGCCGCGCTTGACTCGGTGGAACGCAGAGCTAAGAGGCTCATCGGCGACATTGAACTGGTGGATACCAAGCTTCACAGCTTGGCTCATCGCCGCAAGGTTGCCTGCTTGTCGGTCTTCTACAGACTGTATTTCGGTGAGTGTGCTCAAGAACTGCACGACCTCATCCCACCAGCCCCCTTCTACCATCGGACATCTAGACGCACTGCAAGTTACCATCCTTACCTTGTTGCCATTCCACCAATTCGCACCAAGCGCTTCCAAACATCCTTCATAATGCGCACAGCGAATGAATGGAACTCACTACCTGCGTCTGTGTTTCCGAACGCATTCAACCCGAATCTCTTCAAAGTTAGAGTAAACAGGCTCCTTCTGGGTAAGCTCACTCCATCGTCGACTCTGTCTCTGTCACCTATGACTTAGACTAGAGTCAAGAGCAAACCCATCTCAAATAAAAAATAAAAAAAACCTAGACCCTCCCTACTAAAAACAAACAAAGAGTACCGTTTAAAATTACGAACCCTTCACAAAATAGTATTGAGTGATATGAAGATGAATAGGAGTCCATATTAAATTGGATCCCGTGGTTCATTGATTTTCAATTTGTATGGGCGTGCAATGTTCGTCGGGGAGGGTATTTGGGTCTGAAACAGGGAAATAAATCTATGTAGAACCTACTAGTGTTTCGAAACAAACCACTTTGCGAAACTATTAAGCCAGGATAGCTATTACGCGATTTAACAACGGCGCAGATTAAGTTATAAATGGTTGTTATGTTGAAGGATTTTTTGGAAAATAAATGAGCAAAGCTGCGTGGTCAATAAGCCGATGAGGGGTTTGGGCTTTAGAAAAGGAATATTTTGTGAGCGATAACGCATGCTCAAAGTACTATATGATTAAATTGACTACATGACATTTTCATCGTCTTTATCATCATTGCAGCCGAAAGATGTCCACTGCTGGACTTAGGCCACCCCCATGCGTCGCCACATTGACCGGTCCTGAGCATCCAACGGATTCCCGCAACCTTCACCAGATAATCGATCTACCTAACTTGGGAGCTATTATGCCACAGACATAAACAAATACACATATACACAAACACACAGGTACATTTCATTTTTTTTCTTTCTTTTGTGTAGATTAACTCAAACTATAAACTCAAACGTTACAGATTTTAACCAACTTCCCAAAAATGAGGAAGTTTCTCAATACGACCGTATATTTTTTTTTATGTGTCTTCGCGGATAACTTTGTCGTTTATGAACCGATTTTGATGATTCTTTGTTGTAAAGGAGATATCCAAAGGGAACCATGATAGGGAAACCAGGATCTGATGATGGCTAGGCTATGGCTAGGTTGTTTTCACAGCGGCCAACCTGGGTCCGCGATCGGTTTAAGGATTTCCAGATTGGCCACTGCAGTTCGTTTCCAGGGGGCAGATTCTCTGCCGGAGTGATGAAGTGTGGAGGAGTAGGGTGTGTATGTTTCCATAATTCACATCTCCCGTCAGTTGCGCTGGCTGTCGAGGATGTCGTATGTCTCAAGAAGGTCTTATGACTCTTCAGGCGCGCAGGTTGGAGTTGATGTTCATATAGGGGGTGCCGACTGTCCCGTTTTGGGGTTGCCTGGTATAGTGTGCCGCCTTATATAACGTAATGTTGGTGAAGGAGGCCACTATAGGAAATCTCAGTAGACTAATAGGGGTATGTCCCGTTCCTGTTTGTTCTTCTCGATGCGGCTGGCTTCTACGCGATGTATTTCTGGTGGAGGTATACCCGCCAGTGGGTACAACATCACAAGTGGGGTTGGTTTTAAACACCCAGTTATAATGCGGCAGGTGTCATTTAGTGCTATGTCGACTTCTGTAGCGTGAACGTCCAGCTTATAACACCCCTCTTTTTCCGTCAGGGTTTAAAAAATATATATATAAAGGAATTTTAATTATATTTTTTATAAAATTTTGTCTCTCATCACTCGCAGACGATTCTGTGCTCTGCTCTCAAATATACGCATACGTTTTACGTGGAATTTAATAGCTTCACGTATAATATGTTTATTCGGAAATGATCCGTCACGACACAGCGCGGTCCCTGAAATGACTTCTGTAATTTATTGATAGTGTGAAACGTACGTGTTGAATATTATGTATGTAGTTAAAAGTATGGGAGCTACATCAATAGCAGCTAGTTGATATATCAAAACTGTTTTATATTTCTAAAGACCAAATTTATAAATTGATAATCCGAAAAAGAAAACTTAAAACGAGAGGTATCACAATAAGGATGTTGCCTGGATAGAAAACTGCTAATTCTATTTAGTCCGTTTGTGAGATTATCAAATAATATTGGACCCGTATTATTTGATTTATCAAAAAATAAAATTTATAAAGATCAAGCGCATCAAAGTTCAGGAATAGGGGACTATGACGTCACTCTGATAGTATAAAGTGTAGCACACCGTGACTTCACACGGTATTTCAACACACTGTATCGTCGTAATTTTTTGTTTACGTGGTAAAAGAAAAAATACGAGGCCAATATTTTTAGATTATCTAACTGACGGAGTAAATAGATATTTTTTGTCAACTACCCTACTGACCCAGAAATTCATACGAACAAGCTGTATGCGGATCGATTGCCTATAACGAGTGAAATAACCTTACTTAAGTTTCGGGCCCACAAATCCATGGGGTATGCATGAAAAATCATTATCTACTAAAGATTTTCTTAACTCTAGTAGGTACCAAGTCGGAGCTATGCTGGACCGTTCTATTAATTTCAGTTCTATTCGTTCTATTCATCAGTTCGTATCGATTTCTGGGTTATCGATCCATAGATTTTGGACCATCTCCTTAATGCTCCTACAATATGAAAATGGCTTTTGACATAATACTCATACTTTCTGTTCTAATATTTATTAAAGGTTGTCTGGTAGATATCGCTGTCAGCGATAAGACCGCCTTTGTACCCATATAAATAAGTTTTCTTGTATATGTGTATAATTCTATGGTGTACAATAAAGTATATTCTATTCTATTACATTCATACATACATAAACTCATGTCTTTTTCCGTGGGTGTAGGCAGAAAGTACAGAACGCCACCTGCTACGATCCTTACTTACTTATTTTGCTTCACTCATATTCATACATCTAGTCATACACTGCGCACCTGGCCTTTCTGAAGAACATCACCAATAAGGTCTATGTATATACTTCTAGGGCATCCCCGTTTCCAAAAACACATCTGCCTTGTAAATACCTTTCGTTAGTCGCCTTTCATTCATCCTCTCAACATGGCCAAACCATCTTAACATACCCTTTTTAATTTTAGTCACTACATCTTCTTTTAAACCACAACGTTGTCGTATTACATAATTCCTCAATCTATCATTTAAAGTTACACCACACATACTTCACAAGGAACGCATTTCTACTTCACGAATCCTACTTTCATGTATTTTTTGGCATACCCAATCTTTACTTCCATACATAATTGTAGGCATCAGCACGCTGTTGTGAACGGCGAGTCGTGTTACAATAATTACTCTTTGCACTTAACAGTTTAACCCACCACCAAACCATAAGTTTGGTGGTGGTATGGTACAGGCCTTTAATACCCTTGTACAATTTAATAAAGTCATCATCGTTAGTCGAAAGATGTTTCACAACTGGAAAATTATGTAGGAATCCCCTAAGTGTCGCCACATCGACAGAGTCTTATTCTTCTCCTATCCAGCTGACTCCTGTGGCCTTCTCTTGATAATCGGTACATCTTGAGGGAACTTTCCTAAAGTGCGTCTCCAGGTAGGTAGAATTTAAGCTAAGAAATTAATAAAATCATAAATATCAGCAACTAAAACTTAAATCCATTTGAAATTACCGCACTTAATAAAAAATACACATCTAGCATGTATAACTGAAGTGTGTACTTCAGTTGTATAACAGAAGTAGGAAGGATGCATATCCTTGGAAAATGAATATCGTATATTTATTATTTTGTATTACTATTTGTATTACAAAATAGCGGACCACATCTTACGTTTCTTGATGAGTGGGCAGTTGGGCACTCCGACTCCCACGTCCACTGCCTACGCGGTATGTCTGTATTGCTGTTTCAGCTTTACGTACGTAGGCCTATGAACCTAACAATCGATGTTAAACTTAAATACCTGTCGGTAAATTCTAGTAATATTAAGATTCTTGTTCATTACTTCACCAACTGCTAGATTTTATTAGACTGTAATATGTGGTAAGATTAATCCCATTCATACATTCCAAAAAATCCTACCCTACTTACAGCTAAAAATTCAGGTATAAATCTAACTAGATGAAAAGAAAGAAAAGAAAGAAAAGAAAGAAAAGAAAGAAAAGAAAGAAAAGAAAGAAAAGAAAGAAAAGAAAGAAAAGAAAGAAAAGAAAGAAAAGAAAGAAAAGAAAGAAAAGAAAGAAAAGAAAGAAAAGAAAGAAAAGAAAGAAAAGAAAGAAAAGAAAGAAAAGAAAGAAAAGAAAGAAAAGAAAGAAAAGAAAGAAAAGAAAGAAAAGAAAGAAAAGAAAGAAAAGAAAGAAAAGAAAGAAAAGAAAGAAAAGAAAGAAAAGAAAGAAAAGAAAGAAAAGAAAGAAAAGAAAGAAAGAAAGACAAGAAAGAAAAGTAAGATAAGAAAGAAAGAAAGCTGGATTATTTTGGTTTGGTTTGATACATTGCTGGTACAAATAAAAGGGAAATTAATAACGATCAATGATCGTATTTTGAGCTGATTCATTTAGCATTATCGGCACCAAACATCCACCAAAATATAGAAAAATGCATAATTATTGCCACACTAACTTCTGCTAGCGGCTTCGCCCGGGTGAAAAGTGTTTTATCATCCCAAGGAAACATTATACCGGGGTAAAACTAGCCTTTATGCTATTCCAGACTATAATCTGTCTGTGTGCCAAATTTCATCCAGATCAATTGAGCAATTCTGGCGTGATTGAGTAACAACCATACATACTCACAAATCCAAGCAAACTTTCTCATTTATGATATTAGCAAGATTTAGCTGTAAGAACTGTACAGAAAAAAAGTTGGCCGAGGCAATAGAAATATTTTCTTTCATTGGTAAGTAAATTTGTTCTTAAATTGTGTGTGAAAAAGTGGCATGCTTGGTTTTCATACAAATGGAGGGACTTGTGTTATCTAGTTAGATGTACGAGTATGTCTGTGGCTATTAGGGTGTTTAATGTATCATACATTCTCACTTCATTATAATGGCAAAAAAGCATAGACAAAATTACATTCTAACATCATCATCATCATTTCAGCCGAAAGACGTCCACTGCTGGACATAGGCCTCCCCCAAGCGTCGCCACACTGATCGGTCCTGTGCGTTTTGCATCCACCGGACGCCCGCAGCCTTGACTAGGTCGTCGCTCCACCTTTTGTAATGTTCATTGTCTTCCCACTTTTTTATTGTCAAGACTTGAGAGTAAAAATTACAGAGACAAAAAAATTAAAAGTATTCATAAAAGTCCTGCTTGTAAAAATAAGTGCAATTTAACTGGATACAAAATAATAAACATGATAAAATACGTCACATTAGCGATATCTTTTGCACTCCTGCTTGCCTAGTAATCATGATCATCGAAGCTGGCAATAATGAAAAAAATTCTCAGTATCTGTCGTTCTTATCTGCAACTACCACTGACTGACAGTGAAATGACAAAGATACCGAGATTTTACAAGCTTTTTATTAAAGTTAATGTAAAAATTACTAGAATGCAGTCAAACAAGAACCATATGCAATATCTAGCAAAGCAGACCGAGGCAATATACGTCGCATTAGCAATATCTTCCGGATTCCTGCGCTCCTGGTAATGGAAAAATGAGTTTCTAGCTGATATTGGATATACACTACAATCGTAAGACTCGCATGTATGTAGGTATTTTATTACTGAGAGCTTCAAGGAATCGAATAAGTTTGTTGTACTGTGTTCCCGTATTGGTAGAGCTTTTATTAAATTAATAATACAAATATTTTCTTTTTCCGTATTGGTATTGTTTATTTCGTTCCGAACGTAACCTTAATTTGAAAAAGTTGTTCTGTTATTTTTGCTTTAATATTACTGGCTGTATTGATTGAAACTACTCTCACGGGGAACATCTATCAAGCAACCTTATAACAGAGGCATTGATGTTACTCCATCAATTATGACTTTCTTATAATTCCTTTTATAAACCTACTTTACTTGCATTAATTTAATAAATACAATATTTTTGAATAGTTCTCCAAAATCTTTTATAGCATTCATACCCTAACTACTTCTTTGCATTTTAGTAGACAACCGACTTCCAAAAAAAACACTACAAAGTAAAAAATTACTTCAATTTCGGAAGTCGGTGTTCCTGTTTTCGTTTCTTCGTTTTTTAGGGTTCCGTACCCAAAGGGTAAATACGGGTCCCTATTACTAAGACTCCGCGATCCTTCTGTCTGTCTGTCTGTCTGTCCGTCTGTCTCTCTTGCTGCTATAACAACAAATACTAAAAACAGAATAAAATAAATATTTAACAACAAACGTGATTTTTTGCCGTTTTTTGAGATCGGTGAGAGAGTTCGGAACCGTTCGTGCGCGACTCCGACTCGCACTTGCTTACACCGACTTCCGTAATTGAAGTTATTTTACACGTTGTAGTGTTTTTTTTGGAAGTCAGTTGTATTTTTTGTATTTTTTATTTTTCACTTTTTAGTGGCATGCAATGGATAAGTTCTAAATTAAGGTACCTGTAGTGCCCACAGTGATGCCAGAATAGATTACCCGAATATCAAGTAACTTGAACATTACCGGTGGAATAAGAATATACCAGGGTCAACTGTACACATCTGTGTACCCGATTAGAGCATACTGGCGTGATGGTATGTTATAATAATAATAATAATAACCTTCCTGATGTCGTGTATGAGGCAATGGAGCACAGTCCTTCGCTATCCAGGATGTCGAAATATCCAGAGGAATAGTGAACCTGTAAGGATCGAGCGAGGTATATTCCAGGGCGATAGTTTGAGTCCACTTTGGTTTTGCCTAGCCTTGAATCCTCTAAGCATGATGCTGGAGAATGCAGGGCTAGGCTATCGGATGAAGAGAGGTGGTCAGGTTATATCTCACCTCCTTCACATAGATGACTTGAAGCTCTTTGCCCCCAGCAACCTTCAGCTGATGGAGCTACTAAAGGTAACTGAAACTTTTAGTAGCGCCATCAGGATGGAGTTTGGTATGGACAAATGTGCGGTCATGCATGTAAAGCGAGGGGAGATTGTGGAATCCGTAGGAATTCAACTTGCGGATTCCATAAACCTAAGATCCCTCTCTCCAAACGAAACCTATAAGTATTTGGGTATGTCGAAAGCGTTAGGTATCAGTACTACTGACATGAAGCAATCGTTGAAGGAACGCTTCTTTGGCCGCCTGAAGAAGGTATTCAACAGTCTTCTTTCGGGCGGAAACAAGGTGCGCGACTTCAACGGTTGGGTCATGCCGGTACTGATGTACTCTTTCGGCATACTCAAATGGACTCAAACGGAACTTGACGCCCTGGATAGGTGGGTCCGTACACTGCTGACTGCATATCGAATGCATCACCCACGATCGTCAGTCATGAGATTGTATATCCCGCGGAAGTGCGGAGGCCGAGGCTTTTTAAATGCCAAAAACCTCCACAACCGCGATATATGCAATCTCAGAGAATATTTTCTAAACACCGACGTGGACAAGGGACTCACCCCGCTCTCCTTGGCGAATGAGAACTGGCGCAAGCCTGTAGTGCTTGACACTAACGTCCGCAAGGAGGTATGGCAGAGTAAGGAGCTTCACGGACGCTTTTTCCGGGCCCTACATGGGTCCGATGTAGACCAATCAGCGTCCGTGGCCTGGCTGCGATTCGGTGACCTCTTTGGGGAAACCGAAGGTTTCGTCTGTACAATCATGGACGAAGTTATCATGACGAATAACTACCGGAGATTTATTGTGAAGGATGGCACGGTTGACATCTGTCGGGCATGTCACCGTCCGGGTGAATCGATCCGCCACATTATCTCTGGTTGTTCTCATCTAGCTAACGAAGAGTACTTGCATAAGCACAACCTTGTAGCCAGGATTATCCACCAGCAACTTGCTCTGAAATACACTCTTATGGCGTCGGAGGTGCCGTACTACAGGTATGTGCCCGACCCAGTTCTCGAGAATGGCAATATCACATTGTACTGGGATCGGTCCATCATCACTGACAGGACTATTATCGCTAATAAGCCTGATATAGTGGTGGTGGACCGAATCGAGAGGCGTGCAATGATTGTTGACATAACTGTCCCGCATGACGGGAACCTCGTGAAAGCCGAGAAAGATAACCAAATCAAGTATCTTGACTTGGCTCGCGAGGTTGTCGACATGTGGGATGTGGATACAGCGATCATTGTACCGATAGTCGTGTCAACCCATGGCTTAATAGCCACGAGCCTCGACCAACACCTTAGGAGGCTCTCGTTAGGCGGCTGGGTCAAGGGCCTGATCCAGAAAGCAGTACTGCTGGACACGGCTCGTATTGTTAGGAGGTTCCTCTCTCTGGAGCCCTGACTGCCGGTAGCTTGGACCCTGTTCCCGATACCGGTGGGCCTCTATTTTTTATATTTTTAAATGTTTTTCTTTTTTGTGTGTTTTGTAAAAATATTTAAAAATGTAACCAATAAGAAAAAAGTTGAATAAAAAACATAATAATAACGTTTATTGGTTCAAATAAATTATATTAACAATATGAACACTGTCACTTAAACTAGGTTATGATACCTGTGCTATAAGCAACAGTAACAATTCGTGGTTGATCTATTTACTTAAAAACAAAATAATTGTGCAACAATCCGTTACTATCATAAATTAGTTAATTAGGTATTACGACATAATTAACTACACAGACAATAAAAAAATAAAAGTAACTAAAATTAGAATATTTATATGAGACGTGTGCATGCATGTTTGTGTGTGTATCTGTGCGTGCGTGTGTATCTGTGTGTGTGTGTATGCCTGCGTGTTATGGAATGTATATATGAGTGAGTGTAGGTAAATATATAGGTATGTGACATGTAGATTAGAAGTTGCTTGGATTACCCAGAAACACTTAAGAGGTTTTCAGTTTCTTGATAATTTAATACAACTAACAAGTTATAACTACCTTTTTAAATTTAAAATGCCGTATTTTCATTAGGGACACTTTTTTACAAATTTTATTATAAATATAGGGAGCTATTATATAAGGGCATCTTTTTGCAAAAACTGTCTTGTGTGGAATGGTTTTGAATACAATATCTTTTCTTCTTCTATTATCTATTTGAGTGCTGTTATTCGGTAAATTGGTGTGTGCATAAATAAGATTGCGTAATAAAAACAATTGAAATGGTGTAAACAATAAACAGACGTGCGATTGCAGCAATCACGAGAGATTTGCCGTTATTTATTGAACAGTTCTGTTGTATATCTCCGAAGTTCTTCTTCAAATTTTTATCAAATTTAAATGGGACCATCTCGGAATAAACTTCTTTCGAACAATAAAAGAATTTTGCAATTCCGTTTATATATGACGGAGTTATGCCCCAACATACATAAAAAAAATTAAATCCGAATTAAGAACCTCCTCCTTTTCGGAAATTGGTTAAAAATAGTCTGTATTTCAGACTGCAGCTTTTCAATTAACACCTAAAAAAACTTTCCAAATGTCTTTCCCAGTAACCGATCGGTACAGTCTAAACGAAAAGTGTATTTGGTGGCGTGCATTGTCACCGCCTGCACGTACCGAGTCATCGGTTCGCTAGCCAGTACTGCCCAGATGTATTGGTAACCTAACAGGATGTCTCGCAAATAGAATGCGGGCTGCATACTGAATACCAACATTGAACCGGCAAACTGAACGCGGATTTACCTAGCTTAAACGGAACATTTTAATAATGGGATTCTGTTACAGACTGTACCTTATTTAACTTGGGAATGGAAATGTAGAGATAATATTAGAATTTTATTTTATTTGGTCTTATAATATTGTAAAGAGGTAAATTGTTTGTGTGTATGTTTGTAAAAGGTAATTTCTGGAGTAGGTACTGATCTGATTACTCTCAATTGCTTTTGTATAGGCCACCATTTATTTAATAAGTAGAAGAAAACAAAAGAAATATTATAATACTCTTGTTAAAACGGAATAAAGATAGCAGTGTGAAAGACTTACGTGTCGTTACGATGAAGGAAAACATCGTGAGGAAACCGGCATGTCCTAGAACCAGAACCAAAAGTTCGAAGACATGTGACATCTACCAATCCGCACTGGGCCCGCTTGGTGCCTTATAGCCAATTCCCTCTCACAGAGAGGAGGCCTGAGTCCCAGCAGTGGGGACATTAAAAGGTTGATGATGATGAAAACGGAATAAATGGCAGAATCACAAGAAACCTTTTCCTTAACGCTCCGCGTTAAACAAAGTTGTAAATAACATTTATTCACTTGCGCCGGCTGAATTAGCTGCGTAATTGCTGATCACCTACATTACGTGCAGTGCCCGGACAAAGGAAAATGTTTGCGGCTTCGTTTAATGCCTCACCCAAAGCCTTGCACACTGTGATTTAGGATTAATTTTGGTAATATTGTGGATTATGTGTGCTAAGCTTTCGAACTAAATAGTAATCAAAATAGGTACATCAAAAAACTAACCTTTTCCCAAGTATGTTAAACCAAAAGAAGGGAAACGAAAGAACGGACTGGATTTAGAAAAACGTTTAAACCTAATTGAATTGCGTTTTATTATAATTTATTTTAACTAAACAATTTTGAGCTCGACTGTATCCACGGGTAGCTTAAAGCAATAGATGTTTTTTAAGTTAGAATGTGGGTCCAGTTAACTAATAAAAATACAAAAAATAAATTATGGGATCTCGCTGGTCCAGTAGCGAGCGGGACCAGCAGACCAAAGAATCTTGTCTTTAAGTCTATTTGGATGCAACTGAAAACCAATGTTTTTAGACCGTAACAGCTTCCAAATATCTACAAAGACTGCTGGAAGCAACCACTTAGCTTACTTTCTGAGGCACAAAGGGGTGTCATCATGTGTCATTCACGGACCGACTTTGGCAAGTGTTTTTAAACCTTAAATATAGTTCCGCGCAGCTGTAATTATTTACCTACGTGCTCCTCATGCACGAACAAAGACATACAAACACTTTAAAATGTTTCTCATGTTGTATTTTGAAGGGCAGTGTTTTTAAGACCAAACATAGATGAGAGCAGTCCTCAACCGCGGCACCGCGCCGAGACTGTCGTCCCCTGACGGTCATTCCGACCCAGCATCCGAAAATTGTCACCTCGCTCCCGTCTTCATTTGCAACAAATATAGAACCCGAGGCTGAGCAATAAATTGCTGAATTTACTTTGCCTCCTTTTCCTCAGACGTGCTATTTTTCAGGTTCTTTGTTACGTTACAAAAAAGGACACTTAGCATCAATTCTTTTTCCGGCATTGCGTTTATAGGGACGCTGCAGAAGTAGTAACTAAAATTCTGTTTGTATCTCGGATTGCTTTTGCTCATGGTCCGTGGACTACGAAAGTCAAAAATCTGATGTATTGTAAGCTTTTACGGTTATTAAAATATGAAGTTTGATAAACTGAAACGCTTGTTTATGAGTAAAAATAAAATATGTCAACATGAAGCGAGCGTAAGTCCGCGTGCGGATTGACGCGTGACATGCGCCTTAAGTGCTTTCGTATTATATCGTAATGTATATTTTATTTCTTGGCTATCAGTCATGTCTTGAATTAAACCTTTCATTCCTCCATTACCGCATAAACTTATATTAGGTACCGAATAAAATATATAGTGTATGAAAGTAAGTCGTAAAATTTATAGTATGTTCTTACCGCTAACGTAAAATCTTATGATAAAAAAATTTCACAAATGAAGTTATTTATCGCGGGAAAGACTGTTATTTGCTTGCAAGTACTTAAATAATGGGTCGGCCGGTGAAAGGACTTATATCAAACCAAGGGTCGTACTAAATCGAAGTGTCAACGACAGAGCTCTTGTACTTGACAATAAAGGGTAATATACAGTCTCTTTGTTTTTTACTACAGAAGGTTCATATCACCGAAAAAGCTTTAATTGTAAAAAATATATATAGCTCGGCTTTCACTACCTGCGTTTTACCGTGGAAACACCGACTAACCAATTCTATTAATTTTATCAATTATCTCAATTTTCTTAAGTTTCTAAATTTTCTTAATATTCTCAATTTTCACAATTTTATAATTTTTATGTGTTATAACTACCCCCTTGTATGAATAAATAGAGCTTGCGACTATGTAAGTTAGTTTTTGGATTCTTTGAAATTGTGAAGGAATGTATAGACATGTATTGGTGAACATAATAAAATAAAAAAAAATATTAAGCAAACATATTTTATCTGAAAATCGTAACTTCATTATTGAATGCAAAAATTGTGTGTGCAACTGAGTGTGCCTAAAATAATTATTAAGTTCATTTCCAAAATAATGTTCCAATTTATAATTCGTACTTAAATTTAATTGCCTTCGCATTCAAACCGTGACGGTAATAAATTAAAGAAAAAGGTCTTTAAAAAAGCTTTTTCACAAAAATCTAAAATTACATTCCCAGACAAAGGAACGCGAACTATTGCTAATTAAAGGCTAGATACGAAGTATAGACCCAAACAGCCGAAACTAAGAATTTAGAATTCAGATAACAGTAATAAACCAAGCCAATAAATTCCGTCTTCAGAAACGCCTAATGCCGAACATTTTTCAGAAAACACATTGTTTCCTTCAGTAGCGGAAACCTAAAAACTGTAATAGTGGAATAATTTAAGTTGGATCGAGTCGGCACTGTTCCAATTGTTAAACTACCTATAATTATGTATGTTAATACGTGCGAGGTGGTTCAGATACCGTCTAACGACTTCCTTTGATAAAAATAAAGTTGCGTTGAAATTTTAGTTCCGTAGTTGTAAGTTTATTGCCGAATTGCGTGCAAAATGTTGCAATCAAGGGTTTGCAACATTTTTAAACAACAAGAAATTGGTATCCTCCGACTGCGCAGCACTCGCAAGGTTAACACGAATCGATTGACGTAAGAATCATCAAAATCGGCCAACGCGTTAGGTATCTAGAACACCATATAGGAACATACATACATACATACATAGACTAATAAACACTTTACCCTCCTTCGGCAGTCGGGTAATAAAAACCCATTCTTACTTTTTTGACTAAATAAACAATATTCATAAATAATCATTGGTAATAATTTTGAACACGTAAACCAGTACGGTTTTCCAAAAATAATAACCGCAATACTATCATTATTTACCGCTGCTTTGAGTAACAATAATAGAAAAACAAAACAATTCTATGAGAACCAAAACCACTCACCAATCCCATATTATTGTTTTGTGATAATGAAAGAGCTTTTAATTAAGAAAAATACTTTATACAAAGCCCAGCGTGGGCCCCGAAGCGATTACATTAAAACATTTCGATTGGGATTACGGAAGCTTGATTTCCTTTTGCGAAATCTCGATTAACGCCCAAAGCTGTGTGTAAAAGGTGTTCTGGGCTCTCTAGTGGGTCATTAACAAAGATTTTGCGGCGTCGACCTCAGTTACACCATTTCATATTTAATGTTGTTTACTCTTTTACCGGTAGACAATGTGATAATTTGTTAAAGGCTAATATTTGAGCCCGTTTATGAGAGCGTGATGTGGCCATATTTGTTTGTTGCTCTGCACCGACAATACGGGGCTGTCATCTGTCAAGCTCAACCGGCGACAATATGTACAAACGGACGACGAATAAATTGCCCGTCATTTATATTGATGAGTGACGTCGGTGTTATTTTAATATATTGTATAATAAATAAACATACAATGTTAGTAAACCCAATATTCGTGTTTTTACAACATCGACGCACCTTGTTCGCTCTGATATTGAGATACCAGGATCGCAGATAAAACAAGCAGTATACGAGCTCGCAAATCTATGCGTTGACGTTCATGTTGATTGGAGAATTTAAACGCAAGGCAGTTTAAAATTTTACATGGAATCTGGAAAAATCTGAATGTATTTATTTTCTTTTTTCGTGATTTTTTATTGATTTTTATTAATTTTACGTTGTCAGTATGACGTGTCAGCGATATGATATAATATTATCCCGTTAATATTTTTAGAAGTTTGGAGCAGTAAGGTAAACATTGAAATGGGATGGGGCCTTTCAAAGGATCGTCTGTTTCTGCGATTTAGTAAATTTACAATTTCTTATTAATTCTTGATTCCTTAAAAGGGATATAGGGAAAATTCAGAAATTTTCCTTTAACTGCATGCTGTAACAGGGGCTTGCACGTTTACCGCGCCGCGCCGCAATCACTGCTACCTCGGTCATAACAGGTACGTGCGCAATATGAGGTACGTGATAAACAAAAAAATACCTATTACTTTCAGCTATTGTAACTTGAAATTATAAGACTAGTTTTTTTTAGCTTCATTGACCTGTCACGTTTTAGGAGTTTTCTAATTATTTATATGGACCCTGTTGATACCTATTTACCTTACTTTACCAAACCTCTAATCAATACTAGATATACTCCATATATTTTCTTTCAGCTCGCGAACTGGTCGCGCCATTTCTGAACCTCGAGCTAAGCTAGGTGACCAACCAACTTGCACTTTGTGTCACCGGCTTCACACATATACTTGGCAACAGTTGTCAGACACATTTTTATTGCTCGTATGTGATATTATATCAAATCAATGATAAATTTATGACTTACAGCAATCACTAATGATCGCGCTCGACCAACATAGTTTGTATAGAAAATTACATTTGTATAGGTATACTGACGAAAAGCAGTAAATAAATAATATGTACTTACACGTACACAAACTTACTTACTTATACAAAACTGAAACTGTGGCCATTATATGGGTAGCTTTATGTAAGAAAATATATGAGGAGTCATATAATGTTTGTGACTTTTCTCCGCATTTAGATCGCTCTAATTAATCACAGACCTATTATTATTATTATTATTATTATATACTTTATTGTACACCACAAAAATACAAACATACAGAACAATCATTATTAAAAACAAAGTGTACAATGGGCGGTCTTATCGCACAGGGCAATCTCTTACAGACAACCTTTGGATGGACTAAAACGATAGGAGAAGAATTTAGGGCTGTCAGTGTACAATGATCATAAATAATATTACTTACTTATACATAATAACATAAAATACATAAATACCCAATATAAAAAATATCTAATATACTAATAAATATCGAATATATGACAGAGAAAGGAAAAGACTAAAAATTATAGTGAAAGGTAATGCTCCTTTACCATTTTCTTAAACGTTGGCAGTGTTTGAGCACATCTTATTTCTATAGGTAATACATTCCACAACCGAACTGCTTGAATCGTAAAAGATTTGTCGAAGAAGGAAGTGGAATGCATACGAACACTCAATTTTAAATTCTTCGATGATCTCAAGGACTTAGAATGGGTGTCACAGAGGAACTGAAAACGTTCTTTAAGATAAAAAGGGGTAAAAGGATTAAAAAGCACATTATAAAGCAAAGAGAGTATGTGTGCATTCCGGCGAAGGCGAATAGGAAGCCATTTGAGCTTGGTACGAAATTCAGAAACGTGATCATATTTGCGCAAGCCAAATATAAACCTAATACAGAGATTTTGAAGTCGCTCAAGCTTATCCAATTGGTCTTGGGTGAGATCAAGATAGCTGGCATCAGCATAGTCCAGGATAGGGAGAAGAAGAGATTGTGCTATCGCAATTTTAGTGGTGATGGGAAGAAAATTACGAAGACGCCTCAGGGAGCCCGCAGAAACAAACAGTTTACGACTAACTTCCTGCAGTTGTTTGGTCCAGGCAAGAGTGCTGTCGATATAAATCCCCAAGTTCTTCACAGTGTTAGCTATAGGAATAATGGTGTTGTTGAAAGAAACCTGGGGAAGCGTCGACCAATCAATTTTAGGAACAGTCCGGGAACTACCAACAACCGTCACCTGAGTCTTCGCGGGATTAATCTTCAGTCCAAACTGAGCACTCCAGTCACCTATTCGAGCCAGGTCTATATTAATCGTCTCAATGGCATCTCCTAACTCTCCAAGAGGGGCTTGGGTATAAATCTGGAGATCATCAGCATATAGGTGGTAGAAAGAAGAAAGTCGTTGAGAGATAGCATTAATAAAGAGTGCGAAAAGAAGAGGAGATAAAACGCCACCCTGCGGCACACCGGCAGAGGTGTGACACCAAGAAGAGAAATATTCGTCAGTGCAAATACGCTGCCGGCGGCCTAACAGGTAACTACGAAACCAGTCAATTACCGGAGGAGATATGTTAAAAGAGCTTAAGACGCCAAGCAAAATGTCAAAGTCAACGGTATTGAAGGCATTGCTAAAATCGAGCAGAGCAAGTACCGTTAACTTTCCCACTTCCATGCCCGACCTGATATCGTCCGTAATGTGTACAAGTGCTGAGGTAGTGCTGTGTCCGCGTCGAAAACCAGACTGGAAAGGATTTAGCAGATTTTGTTTGATAAGGAACGTGCTAAGTTGATCGTGGACAAGTTTTTCAAGGACTTTGGATAGGAAAGGAAGAATAGAAATGGGACGATAGTCAGAAAAAGATTCAGGATGAGATTTTTTGGGTAAAGGAATAATTTGGGCATCTTTCCAGGATTGTGGGAAGACACCACTGGAAATAGAGAAATTGAGGATATAAAGGAAGACAGGGGTAATGTTATCAAGGATGGGGATGATCATATTACGGCTGACACAGTCACTACCAACAGCGTTGGATGTAATCGATACAATACTCTTTTTAACATCACAGGCAGTGAATTGACTAAAGACAAAAGGAGAATAATCAGGTATCGGAAGATTTGAAAGATAACTAAGCGTAGTTGCTTTGGTGGCCCTATCCAATACGGGCGAAGTAGAAAAATGACTGTTAAGTAAGTTGAAGTCCAAGTCTTTAGGAACCGTGTCATGAGTCTTTTTTCCGATACCTAATGATTTGAGAAATTTCCAGACTTTGGCTGGATCACCGCCTTGAACAGAATTATGGATATGTTGGCGTTGTGCGTTCCTACACACCTTGCTGCATTGGTTCCTTATTGAGACGTATTTTTCCCTGTTGACGTCGTTGGGCCGAATTTTAAGCTTAAACTTCGCAGCTGCCTTTTTGCCTAGTAAAACTTTAATTTCATTAGTCAACCATGGCGCTGGAAGATGTTTAACCCTTACAGCTCGAATAGGTGCATGTGCGTCGTAAAGCTGAATGAGGGTAGACGTCAAGATATCAACTTGTTCGTCGACGGACGAGGATGTGACCAGCGGAGTCCAGTCAATGTTACTGGCGTCCTTTCGCAGACGATCAACGTCCATGGCATCAAAATTGCGAAGCAGAAGAGTTTTGAACTTATGCTTAGGAGGTCGAATTTTATAGGAAGTGTAAATTAGATCATGATAGGAAAATGCGTCGGCAGAACATTGACCATGTTTAGCGACGTTATCGAAGGATGAGACAATAATAAGATCAAGAAGCGAGGGGACAGAGTTAGGAAAATGGTGAGTGGCACCAAGATCAAGAATAGAAAGATTGGTAGATTCGACAATATGACGAAGAGAAGAAGAGCGGGAATCTTGTTTAAGGAGGCATGTATTAAAGTCGCCCATTATGATACTGTGACTGTAAGAGGGGATAAAATGTTCTAAAATACGTTCGAAAGAAGAGAAGAAATTAATTCTAAGAGAGGGACAGTAGTAAACCCCTAGGAGAATCTTAGTATGATGTAATTCAACTTCCAAGAAAAGATGTTCACCAGCGTTCGGCGGGGGCGGCTGTGTGGACATGTTAATTATGGAAAAAGGAATATAATTACGAAGATATATGGCCACCCCGCCACCACCACCGACCACGCGATCATTCCTGATAAGTTGAAATCCAGGTAGGGAGTAGGAGGAAGAGGGAAGACAGGGTTTTAACCATGATTCGGAAACAAGAATCGCATGAATATTCTTACAGTCAAAGCTTGCCAGCATATCGGGGAAGTGGGCCGGAATACTCTGGGCATTTATGTGGACTGCATTAAAGTTCCTGGAGACATCGGAAAAAAGAGAAACTAGAGTGTCGGCTAAGAAAGGAGCATCGCTATCCAACGAATGAAACGAATCAGTGTCACTGCTAGGACTGAGCATAAATATAAAATATAAAAATAAATATTAATACCAAAAAAATAAATAAAAACTACGCGATTAATAATTTTCCGTCCACCTGCCGGTTGTACTTAACACGAGAGAAAAATAACATAACACATAATTCAATACTGTAGTCCAGGCAATCCAGGTATATAATATAACAGGTTTAATATCAAGGCAAATTAAAATAAATGAAAAATTACTACCGTGTAACAGAACAAAATAAAAATGTTGAGGAATGATAATTGTCATTGCAGCGGAAAGGAACGCAAACATGAATTGACAGTTTGTGACATTGACAATTTGACATGACATGTCACATGACATTGACGAAATGAAAACAATTATTAAAAAAACTTATGGACGGTATAAAAACAAACGAGAAATTATATAAGAATTGCGAGTTATAGGAAAATATAGTTAATTGTAGAAATACCTACTGGAAAACATAATACATAATTGATACCTGGACCACTAAAAGAAAAAAAAAAAACATCGAAGAACTTTACTTCCTGGCCACAGTGCGCTTGGATTTTGCTGCGGCGACCTTTCCCACTGCGACCGGCTGCGCGACGCCCGGCTCCAGCTGTTCAGAGGCCTGCTCCGGCTGGGCGGCCATCAGTCCAGACTGCTGCGCGATCCTATTGAGGTCGGCAGAGGAAGTGACTCGATGGCGAAGTCCCTTCGAATCCAGGACGATCACAGTGCCCTCTGACGTCCAGCACTGGGACACTCCAAATCTGTCCCGCGCCGCCATGAACACGTTGTGCCTGGTCTTCGTGAGGAACTCTGACACCGTGACACCAGACCCCTTCAGCTTGGTTTTGCCGAACCAGATTTTATCTCGCAGTGCCACATCAAACAGTTTGAACAGGATTGGTCGGGGTTTGTGAGAAGTAGTGAGTAGTGTATTATTGGGCATTCTAGACCACCTATCGCTTCCTACGGCTCACTTTGTTCGCCTTCGTCGCTTTCGGTGGAATAGAATACCCAATAATATAAATTTATCTACAAAGTTTGTGGTTTAAGCTCAATTCTACTTTTAAAATCGCGTTTACTTGCAAATGGAATGGAAAGCGGTTAGAATGTTCAATAACATAAATGTATCTACAAAATTTGTGGTTTGGGCGCTATTCCACATTTTAAATCTCGTTTGGTTTTGATTGGAACGAAATGTTTTATAGAATGCTCAATTACACAAATGGAGCTACAAAGTTTGTGGTTGAAGTCCTATTCTACTTTTATAATCTCGTTTGGTTGCGATTCGGTCTACCACTTAGCATTTACCGTTATGTAACTAAAGGTTAAACCCTTTTACGGTACTGTATTTTCAAAGTACGCTACGGTACGATATTTACGAGGTTTGTGGTTTGAGTCTTATTCCACTTTAAAAATCTCGTTTGGTTGCAAATGGAACGGAAAATGGTTTAGAATGTTCAAAATCATAAACGGATTTATACAGTTAGTTGTTTAAGCTCTATTCTAATTTTAAAATCTCGTTTGGTTGCGATTGAATCGTCCCTGTAAACCTACCGTTTACCGTTTATCGTTATGTAATTAAAGGTTAAACTGTACTGTGTTTTACAAAGAACGGTACAGTAGGATATTTATGAGGTTTGTAGTTTGAATCTCATTTCGCTTTTAAAATCTCGTTCAGATGAAAATGGAATAGCAAAAGGTTTGAATATAATATAAATGGATCTACAAAGTTTATGGTTTGGGCGCTATTCCACATTTTAAATCTCGTTTGGATTTGATTGGAACGATTTTTTTTTTCTAGAATGCTCAATTACATAAATGGAGCTACAAAGTTTGTGGTTGAAGTCCTATTCTACTTTTATAATCTCGTTTGGTTGCAATTCGGTCTACCACTTAGCATTTACCGTTATGTACCTAAAGGTTAAACCCTTTTACTGTACTGTATTTTCAAAGTACGGTACGGTACGATATTTACGAGGTTTGTGGTTTGAGTCTTATTCCACTTTAAAAATCTCGTTCGTTTGCAAATGGAACAGCAAACAGTTAGAATGTCAAATTATATAAATGGATCTACAAAGTTTGTGGCTTGGGCGCTATTCCACATTTTAAATCTCGTTTGGATTTGATTGGAACGATTTTTTTTTCTAGAATGCTCAATTTCATAAATGGAGCTACAAAGTTTGTGGTTGAAGTCCTATTCTACTTTTATAATCTCGTTTGGTTGCAATTCGGTCTACCACTTAGCATTTACCGTTATGTACCTAAAGGTTAAACCCTTTTACTGTACTGTATTTTCAAAGTACGGTACGGTACGATATTTACGAGGTTTGTGGTTTGAGTCTTATTCCACTTAAATAATCTCGTTCGTTTGCAAATGGAACAGCAAACAGTTAGAATGTCAAATTATATAAATGGATCTACAAAGTTTGTGGTTTGGGCGCTACTCCACTTTTTGAAACTCGTTTGGTTGTGCAGTAAAATACTGGTTCGACACCTGTTCAACTATTTTAGTTCTAAGATTCAATATTACCAAGTTGAAGGATTAGTCAGCCTAGATACTGTGATACCGTGTCTAGCTGCTTCCAGGGTGCGCCACGAGGAGGCTCCTTTCATGCACCCCGCTAACCTAAAATTCAGGACAGATTGTCTCATGCATATCCACAAAAGTTAGAGAAAGTGCATTACCACATAGGCTTAACACGAACTCCGTTTTCTGTGACCCTAGATTGGACACCGATTGCATCTGAACGTTAGGATACCATAAATATTAAACTAAAATTTGGGACAGATTGTCTCATAACACTTCACAGAGCAGGAAATAGTATGCACCTAGAGGTACACACATTCAATTTCCATGACCCTAGATTGGGCACCAAGGTTATCCAAATTTTAATTTAATTATTCATAAACTAGCTTCCATGTTAACAAAGAAGACGCTTGCTGTTTGAACCACTCGCCTAATATTCAGGACAGATTGTCTCACGCATATCCACAAAGTTAGAGAAAGTGCATTACCACATAGGCTAAACACGAACTCCGTTTTCTGTGACCCTAGATTGGGCACCGATTGCATCTGAACGTTAGGATAGCGTAAACATTAAACTAAAATTTGGGACAGATTGTCTCATAACACTTCACAGAGCAGGAAATGGCATGCACCTAGAGGCACACACACATTCAATTTCTATGACCCTAGATTGGGCACCAAGGTTATCCAAATTTTAATTTAATTATTCATACAATAGCTTACATGTTAACAAATAAGGCGCTCGCTGTTTGAACCACTCGCCTAAAGTTCAGGACAGATTGTCTCATGCATATCCACAAAAGTTAGAGAAAGTGCATTACCACATAGGCTAAACACGAACTCCGTTTTCTGTGACCCTAGATTGGGCACCGATTGCATCTGAACGTTAGGATAGCGTAAACATTAAACTAAAATTTGGGACAGATTGTCTCATAACACTTCACAGAGCAGGAAATGACATGCACCTAGAGGCACACACACATTCAATTTCTATGACCCTAGATTGGGCACCAAGGTTATCCAAATTTTAATTTAATTATTCATACAATAGCTTACATGTTAACAAATAAGGCGCTCGCTGTTTGAACCACTCGCCTAAAATTCAGGACAGATTGCCTCATGCATATCCACAAAAGTTAGAGAAAGTGCATTACCACATAGGCTAAACACGAACTCCGTTTTCTGTGACCCTAGATTGGGCACCGATTGCATCTGAACGTTAGGATAGCGTAAACATTAAACTAAAATTTGGGACAGATTGTCTCATGTCTCTCCACGAAAGTAAGAAATAGCACACACGCACACATTCTACTTTTAGTGACCAGATTGGCTCGAGGACATCCAAATTTTAATTTAATAAATTCAAACAGACGACACTACTTTACATGTTAACGTACATACAAGTAATGTGTTGAGTAGTTGTCACTTCTCTCTTTTTATAAGTATTCTATTGGTTTTGCATGCTTATTGCACACTTGCCGTCCTGCCGTCTAGTCCGCCGTATAATCACCGTCAAAACGGAGTATGTGTCGTTCAACGGTTGGACGCGCCGCGCCGTACTCATTCGCGAATCACCTGACGATAAGCGTCTGGAAACGTAACAGGTAGCCGCCTTGTATGTATAAATGCTCCTTTACAATATCAAAGACAGCAAAATTGCATCATGCATTAATTTGCTTATTCGAACTTTATTGTATTGTAAGACGATCGCCATACATGTTGTAGTCCGTAATTAAAATTTGAGTTTGAGGGATCTGTCTATAATCACCTCCATCAAATGGGGAGGGGTGTTCTTTAAATAGGAACTATACCAATTGCTTTAATTTATTATAGATGTGTGATTCTTTCCTTGACATAACTTTACATATTTTTTGTAATAATATGATGGTTTTAGTTTAGGAATAAAAAAAAAATGTGATACCTTACTATCAACCTAGGAATTGTTTGAAAATTAATCTTAATATCACTACCTACTAAATGATTATAAAACGTTCGTTTTAGTTGTTAGATGATATTACTTATACTAATTTAAACTTTTGCTGCAGCATACATCAAAGACAGCAATATTGAAAAATGTATTAATTTGCTTATTTGAACTTTATTGTAAAACGATCGCTGTACATGTTGTAGTCCGTAATTAAAATTTGAGTTTGAGGGATCTGTCTATAATCATCTCCATCAACTGGGGAGGGGTGTTCTTTAAATAAGAACGATACATATTCCTTTAAGTTATTATAAATGAGTGATTCTTTCCTTGACATAACTTTAATATTTTTTTTGTAATATGCTGGTTTTAGTTTAGGAATTCAAAAATAAAATGTGATACCTTAATGTCAATCTAGGAATTGTTTGAAATTGAAATCTTAATATCAGTACCTACTGAACCCTTGCATGAAATGATTATAAAAAGTTCGTTATAGTCGTTAGATGATATTACTTATAATAATTTAAAGTTTTACTGCAGCATACGTCATAGACAGTAAAATTGCATCATGTATTAATTTGCTTATTCGAACTTTATTGTAAGACGATCGCTCTGCATGTTGTAGTCCATAATTAAAATTTGAGTTTGAGGGATCTGTCTATAATCATCTCTATCAACTGGGGAGGGGTGCTCTTTAAATAAAAACAATACGTATTCCATCTACTGAAAGAAATGAGTGATTCTTGCCCTGACATAACTTCAAGTCTTAGTCTAGGAATTCTTTGAATGTTAATCGCTTAATGTCATTGCTGAATTTAGAAACCGACTTCCTTTACATGAAATGTTTTATAAAAGTTTGTTACTTTTAGTAGTTTGATGATTTTACACCATCTTTGAGTTTCACTGCCACATAAATTAACTAAGTTTTTAACGCGCATTTGTGCACGTGGTTTTTTGATCACAACAATTCCTTGATTAATAGAACTAAAAATGTATTCTGAACATTATAAAATAATAAGCAAAGTAATCAAAACTTATAGATATATACATATATATAGAGGGTTCTATTTAAATTAATTGCATTGGTTAGGAAATTATATAAAAGACCAATTTTAATCAGAGACTGCAACATGCACTGCGATAATTTTACCGTGTGATTGTTAAATACATGGAAATTACTCATACACGTGTAACAAAGTTCAAACGCTGCAAATTTACATTATGCAATGTTGCAATCTTTGAGATTGTAAAGAATTACTTACACCTAAACCGTGAAAGTTAAAACGATCATTTCCGACACCGGCGTCAGGCGGTTTACAACGAGTATGGCACTCACAATGACCACGGGACGGCGTACGTACCGTTTAGAAGCCGATTGTAAGAGTGTGAAAGCATCTTAATCAAGCGCAACGCAGAGTAAAAGCTGAGTAACTAAGCAACTAGTAGTTGTTTGTTAACGTGTAGGGTAGTGTTATCTGTATTAATTAATTAAATTATCATTCGGATGTCCTTGGTGCTCAATCTGGGGCCATAGAAATAGAATGTGTGTGTGCCTGTAGGTGCATGCTATTTCTTGCTTTATGAAGAGACATGAGACAATCTGTCCTGAATTTTAGTTTAATGGTTACGGGATCCTAAAGTTCAGATGTCCTTGGTGTCCTAATCTGGGGCCATAGAAATAGAATGAGTGTGTGCCTGTAGGTGCATGCTATTTCTTGCTTTGTGAAGAGACATGAGACAATCTGTCCTGAGTTTTAGCTTACTATGTTCGTATAGTTCGATTAGTAAACGAAATATGTGTGAAATTTGTTGTTATAAAAATAGTAAACTAAAGTAGTGGTTTAGTGCTCAATTCGAGAATCTGCGATAGTTGATCGAGGTAAGCCATCCATAATAATATGCTTAGCCCCTTTAACTTAACTCAATAATTATTGAGGTTGTTTATAGTTACAAAATTAATCTTAGTGTGTTCTAATTCAGATCCAACACGGAATCAAAATACCACAGCTCACAGCTGCAGTGGCCGAGTTGTTGAAAAAGCAGCATAAGAAAAAGGTGGTGAAGCGACAAGCACCTGAAAGCACTGCCCACCCCATCAGACTCTAAGTTAAGGTAATTTATATTACTGTTAGTATGTTTTGTCTCAGATTAGAGAACAGTAAGTTTATTAGTGGTTAGAATATAAGTATACTAGCGACCCGCCCCGGCTGATAGTAGAGCATATTAGGTATGCCTACACGTTTATTTCTTTAAAAAAAATATACATACACAAAACAAAAATGCGACCTTGAAATTTTACTTTCAAATAATTTACTATGTAAATAAAACTTTCTAACAACACCCAAAAAGAAAATAAAATACATATACCTCCAGTCTCTAAATTGCAAAACTGTAAAATGATATGATAAGGATACGCGCGCATTATCGCTATAGCAAGTGGGCGACAGCGGTTTGTTTTCGTGCGCGTTAGCTGTTATTTGCAGTAAAACCTAAGATATTCATTTAAATTGTATGGTGTAAAGAATTATCATAATTTGCATGAAACGTTTAAGGTAACTAACGTATTTAACTTGGTAAGGATTAATACTGTATTCGTCTAAATAGCTTTCCAATTACCGTATTGTACGTGGCAAGTAAGCTATCATTAAAAGATAGACATATGCCATCGCGGACTTTTTTGTACATCTATAGAAGATGGAAAATTCCACCATACATTGTTTTGTTATATCTCAAAGGGATTTGGCAGCGTTTTAATTTTCAACAATTATCGTCATATTTCAACCAGTTTATTCAAGACCTTAACAAATTGTATAGTGCTCGCTAAACTTCTTGACCGCCCTGAAGTTGGTTTTCCGATGCGCAAGGCACGAAACGGTACTGTTTTTGTATGAGACTGACTACTGCGCAGTCATTGTAGCCAAGAAGTTAGGCGAGAACAATACACCTAAACCTTCCTCATGAATCACTCTGTCTATTAGTGAAAACCGCATGAAAATCAGTTCAGTACTTTTTCTGTTTATCACGAACAGACAGACAGACGTGGCGAGGGACAATAAGTAGTGATAGTGATATTGATAGTGATGTGTCTCATTCGCACATAACCACCAACCGATCCCACTGTAACCAGAAATGGTAGGTGTTATATTAATTTTTTATGTTTTCTTTTCAGATACGTGTCTCCCTCGCCGCCAAATTCCCCCGGAGTTCCACGTCGAGACTATTCTTCATTCTCGTTGCTGGTTTCATCGCGTTATTACATAAACTCCATACCATATTACACAAACGTCGAGGTCATCCACTTGTCATCATGAATTGGTGATAAAGCGCCGAACAGTAACATTTTGTATTGCTTTCGTAGGTTCTAACAAATATTTAATAAAATGTGCCTCGCGCATCCAACTCATTATTCAGAACCACACATGTTATTTTGCTGCAGCTAATTTAAAGAGATGACCTAAGGGAGACTTCTACATGTAAGTCAGGGTATAAAGATAAAGTTGAAGATAAAAGATGTAGTTGTCTCCACCCCCTAGGCAGAACGGTAGAAGAAAGCCCAGTTCACATTAAAAGTACAACAAGATCGCAATAATCCCAGTGGACGGCTTACAAATGTTTATGAGACGAACTCCCGAATTTTTGGGGACACCAAATTAATTGTTTCGAATATTGCAGAGTCTAATATTATGTAAATCTAAATCTATTTTAGCGTACACCAACGCCACTTACGTATAGTACTAATCATAAAAACAAATATTTTTTGATTTTTTGTGAAGGTGTTGAAATAATACATTCTGCATTTCGTAATCATATATGTTCCTATAGAATTGTCGATCCTTGTGCATCATTAACATTATTACACAACACATATTTCTGAGAATTCTTCTTTAGAATATTTTTTTAATAATATTGAGAACAAAACTAAAACGTTATTTAACATGTCTCTTAATGAACACCCTTGTCTAAAGTTAACTTCGCTATGTTTTAAATAAATAAGCTGTTGCTATCGTTTGATAAGGTAAAACAACTATATTTAAGTAATGCATTGAGATTATTTTTAAATGTAAGTAATTATAGTAGATACATTTTTCATAATGTATTTTAGATATAGTTCTAAATGTACCTACAGATAGTTAATATTATGTAAAATACCTATTATTGACAATTACCTATAGCAGGATTCAGAAACAAGTAATGTGTAGTGTAATTGTGAAACATTTATTTTCTTGGTACCCCAAATACATATTATTATCTTATTACTTGTAGTAAATAATGTTGGAACTTATTTAGTACTTAATTAGTTTCAAGAGCGATTACGGGACACGACATTTCATAAAATTTACTAAAATATTCTCTACTAACTTTTTATATTGTATGCTGCTTAGACGTATCAAGTTTTATTATAGCATATGATTAATTGCCAAAACTTCAGACTTTTAAATTTGTATGAAATGCCATACCGCATAAACGTGATAAGATTTATTTTATTTAAAAAAATAAATAGTATTTTATGACCTTAATTAAATCTGTTTCATTTCCAATCCTAATTGATGACAAAACACACAAGGTTTGCAGCGTGTCGCGCACGTGGATACAGACTCCAACTTGTTAAAACATGATAGCTCTCCTAACACATGGAACAGCATGCTAATTCTAGTATGAAGAAACTACAATTAAATGCTACTAGCATTCTAGCCCGAGTAACTTATAAATTCCGTTTATGTTATTGAACATTCTAAACCATTTTCCATTCCATTTGCAACCAAACGAGATTTTAAAAGTAGAATAAGATTCAAACCACAAACCTCGTAAATATCGTACTGTACCGTACTTTGTAAAACAAAGTACAGTAAAAGGGTTTAACCTTTAGTTACATAACGGTAAACGGTAGGTTTGCAAGGACGATCCAATCGCAACCAAACAAGATTTTAAAAGTAGAATAGAGCTTATATCATAAACTGTGTAGATCCGTTTATGTTATTGAACATTTTAAACCATTTTCCGTTCCATTTTCAACCAAACGAGAATTTAAAAGTCGAATAAGACTCAAACCACAAACCTCGTAAATATGGTACCGTACCTGACTTTGTAAAACACAGTACAGTAAAAGGGTTTAACCTTTAGTTACATAACGGTAAATGGTAGGTTTAAAGGGTCGACCGAATCGCAACCAAACGAGATTATAAAAGTAGATTAGGACTTCAATCACAAACTTTGTAGATCCATTTAAGTAATTGAGAATTCCAGAAAACATTTCGTTCCAATCAAAACTAGTCTAAATTTAAAAAGTGTAATAGCGCCCAAACCACAAACTTTGTAGATCCATTTATGTTATTGAACATTCTAACCGCTTTCCGTTCCATTCACAACAAAACAAGATTTAAAAAGTAAAGTAGCGCCCAAACCACAAACTTTGTAGATCCATTTATATTAATGGACATTCTAATCTTTTGCTGTTCCATTTGCAACTGAACGAGATTTTAAAAGCGAAATGAGATTCAAACTACAAACCTCATAAATATCCTACTGTACCGTTCTTTGTAAAACGCAGTACAGTAAAAGGCTTAACCTTTAGTTACATAACGATAAACGGTAAACGGTAGGTTTTCAGGGACGATTCAATCGCAACCAAACGAGATTTTAAAATTAGAATAGAGCTTAAGCAACTAACTGTGTAAATCCGTTTATGATTTTGAACATTCTAAACCATTTTCCGTTCCATTTGCAACCTAACGAGATTATTTAAGTGGAATAAGACTCAAACCACAAACCTCGTAAATATCGTACCGTACCGTACTTTGAAAATACAGTACAGTAAAAGGATTTAACCTTTAGTTACATTACGATAAACGGTAGGTTTGCAAGGGCGATTCAATCGCAACCAAACGAGATTTTAAAATTAGAATAGAGCTTAAACAACTAACTGTGTAAATCCGTTTATGAGTTTGAATATTCTAAACCATTTTCCGTTCCATTTGCAACCAAACGAGTTTTTAAAAGTGGAATAAGACTCAAACTACAAACTTCGTGAATATGGTACCGTACCGTACTTTGTAAAACACAGTCCAGTAAAAGGGTTTAACCTTTAAACTCCATTTGCGATAACATTAGACGTTTAAATTAGTCCATTTTACAGCCCGTTCAACCGATTTTGACTTCTATTGCGTTGGTGATACGACAAATGGTAGCTGTAGTAAACAGTTGGTTTTGGTAACAGGTTTATGCTTTTTATGTCATCGTTATGTTTACGGGATAGAACTCAAAATCGGTTGAACGAACGGTAAAAAGATTTGGAATCATGTTTAATGTTATTTCAAATGGAGTATAGTTACATAACGGTAAATGGTAGCTTTGCAGGGCCGACCGAATCGCAACCAAACGAGATTATAAAAGTAGATTAGGACTCAATCACAAGCTTTGTAGATCCATTTATATATTTTTTTATTTGTGATGAATTTGCTCTTGATTCTAGTCTAAGTCATAGGTGACAGAGACAGAGTCGTCGTAGTCGTCATTGAAAATTCTAGAAAAAAATTCGTTCCAATCAAAACCAAACGTGATTCAAAAAGTGGAATAGCGCCCAAACC
Organism: Orthosia cruda; assembly: GCA_964057195.1. NCBI lineage: Eukaryota > Metazoa > Arthropoda > Insecta > Lepidoptera > Noctuidae > Orthosia > Orthosia cruda. The sequence goes on from OZ059845.1 coordinate 21,690,648, forward strand.
ACAAACTTTGCTGATCCATTTATGTTATTGAACATTCTAACCGCTTTCCGTTCCATTCGTAACCAAACGAGTTTTAAAAAGTGGAGCAGCGTCCAAACCACAAACGTTGTGGAATAGGCGTCGAACCATTATTTTACTGCATTACTGCCCTATGTAAGATTTCATTTATATTATTGGGAATTCTATTCCACCGAAAGCGACGAAGGCGATGAGGTAAGCCATCGATAAACTTTTCGTATTATTGGGCGTTCTATTCCACCGAAAGCGACGAAGGCGAACAAAGTGAGCCGTAGGAAGCGATAGGTGGTCTAGAATGCCCAATAATACACTACTGTAGTGCGTCCCATCCTGTGACACCTCTTGATGCCAGAAGTAGCCAAGTCAATTTCGAGATGCTGCTTGACAATTCGAGCCACCACTTGTGCAGTCATCTCGTCCTGCCCCTCAGGCACTCCGTGCAACAACAGGATTTTTCGCCGCCCACGCATCTCCATGTTTTCCAGGTTCTGCCCCAACATGGCAACCTGCTGCTGCAGAGCACCAAGCGCCTGAACAACAAATGTCCGGAATGAGGCAAACTCCGCCGCCAAAGTTGAGGTGGTGATTGCTGTGGTGCATGGAGTCTTCTGCAATTCCTTTTCAAACGCAGACATTCTCTCACCAAACAGATTGCTCATTTCAGCGATAGTGCGGTTGATTGCTTCCATGATGTTCAACTCAAATATGTAAACTATATATTATAATAATAAATTTGTGTTTTAGAGCTGATAACAGTTCACCGGCAGGTAGTGACGATTAAGTGACAATATATGTCATTAAATTATAAAATGATTATCAATTTCTATTTTTAATATTAATTTAAAAACAAGAGAAAAAATATTGATGTTTGACTTCTGACTACCCACTTTTTTTTGACACCTAATAGCTTATCCAAGAAAAACAGATACTTATCCTATAATAGGGTATCTGTTTTTAGTTTTGACCTTTACAAAATAGTTGCTTTTATAGACAAAACTATTATAAGTAACTTATTTGCCTTTGTCTGAGCGTAAATCAAAAAAAGAAAATTATAAAAAAAAAAATAACAAAAAAATATAATCTACTTTCAAATAAAAACCCTACAAAGTGAAAAATAACTTCGGTGTGTCGGTGTTCCTGTTTTCGTTTCGTTTTTGACACCGCCTTCAATTTTTGTGGTACATAATGGACATGTTCTATAGTAAGATGGTACCTATAATGTCCACAGTGATGCCAGAATAGATTACCCGAATAACATGTAACTTGAACATAACCAGTGGAATGAGACTGTACCAGAGTAAACTGTACACATCTGCGTACCCGTTAGAACATACTGGCGTGATGGTATGTTATTAAATGGTGTAAACAATAAACAGACATGCAATTACAGTAATCCTGAGAGATTTTATTGAAGAGTTATGTTGTATATCTTCGAAGTTCTTCATCAGATCTTTACCAAATTTAAATGTGACTATTTTGGATTCTTCCTTATACTTCTTTCGAACAACAAAAGAATTTTGCAAATCCGTTAATATATGACGAAGTTATGCCCGAACAAACATAAAAAAAATGAGAACCTCCTCCTTTTTGGGATTGCGGTTAAAAATAATTGCTTGTTTTTTACAAACCGCATTGATTTGCAATATATACAAAATTATCATTTTGACAAAAATAAAACTGAGCACCTAAAAATTCAGCTATATATGCAGACTATCTTTGTAAAATATTTTTCATCACACTTGCACGTAAAAGGTACCTAAACATACAGGTTAACTTGGCCGTAATGCCCCATATAAAACCCTCGGGCTTTCTTTTTGTCATGAAACCCTAGGGCAGTAAGTAAAGTAAAAAAAAAAATGCAAGTTCAATTTATTCAACTCAAGGAGTTTACACGCAATTGGAAAAAAATCATAAAATGTTATCTAAACAGGAATTTCTTTGCAATCTCGCTACATGTTACTTAAATACTCAACTAATGTTCTTAATAATTGATTTTTATAGTTATAGTATGAAAACGTCGAAATTATTTTATTCTTTTACCCTCCGTCATGGCTGTATACGTAAGTATTTGCCCTTAAAGTTTCTGAACGAAACACTGTATAATCTGTGGTGTGGGCAAAAATTCGCCAACCGCTTAAAAAAAAGTTCACGTATTTCGAAATAACAGCTGTGCTGACTTGTGTATTAAAGCTATAATTCATAATTATTACTCGCAAATGTGATGATAAACATTGTATGGATCACGGGCGGTACGGGAATTACGAACCTCGACTCAGAAAGCCCTCAGTCTACTAGAGTCTCGATCGTAATTCCTTACTTACCGCCCTTAATACACAATGTACTATTATTAATTATCTAGTACCTACAAACTATATTACGTATTACTTATAACTTCAAACACTTACAGAAATAGTTAAAGATGGTGAGTGGTCACGAGGTCAGTAAGTGCACATTAAAACTATTTCATTTACATCTACAGAGTTTCATAACAGTCAGATTTCGCCATAACAACTTGTAATTAAAACTTAAACTGCGACCACAAAACTTTTCATTACTGAGAACTTCGCTATTCTATCTACCGCTCATTGTCGTATAGGTCGCTATTAATGTCTGGCCAAAGTAATTATGAAACTTAGCGTGTGTTCAGGAATCGTACAGCATTATTGCTTTGAAATTTAACTAATAATGGAGCTGTAAACAATAGGCTTGAATTTATTCGTGTTTATCGTAGCATGTTCCACTTGAGAACACGATTTGGAATCACACTGTGAGTGAGAATGTAATCCAGAATATTACTCCTTCTTAATCAATGTGAGCTGTAATTAATATTTCTAAGAATTTCAATTAAGTTCCTCATATACAGAAAACATTTAAGGTTAATTTACGGTTTCATATTAAGGGCCTTCCACCGCTTTAGTGCCATAAAACGGTTAGTTTCTAAAACATACTTATTAGTAATGGCTAGGTTAAAAGTATTGAAAAAAATAAAAATATTTATCTATGTTCATTATAATGATTCATTAATAATGAGCAGCAGCAATAATCAGACGAGTAGATTTGTAAGTTTCAACTGCAAATCAGTGAAGCGGTCTGTTGAAGCAGTTAAGTGTCTGTGTCAGTCAGCTGATATAGTTGCCCTCCAGGAAACATGGCTGCTTCCCCATGATATACCCCTTCTTGGACAAATTCATAGCGATTTCGAGTACACTGGAAAGTCAGCTGTTGATACGTCTGCAGGAATATTGAGGGGACGACCGTATGGTGGCGTTGCGATCCTGTGGCGTAAGCGAGCGTTTGAGGCAGTGACGGTTATCAGCTGTGTTAGTGCGCGTTTGACAGCGATTAAAGTTTCGCTTGGGGACAGATGCATAATAGTATTCAGTGTCTATATGCCGACTGACTCTAGTGAAAATCTGGCAGAATTCATCGAATGTTTAAGTGAAGTGAGTGCTATCGTCGAAGCTAGTAACGTTGAAACTGTCTATATTCTCGGGGACTTCAACTCACACCCTGGTATGTCTTTTTGTTGTGAACTTTTAGATTTCTGTCACGAACAAAAGTGGATTTGTGCGGACATTGAAAAATTAGGGCTACAATCGAATAGCTATACCTTTGTCAGTGACGCGCACAGTTGTAGGCGATTGCTTGACCATTGTCTCGTCACACAAGCTGCCTGGTTAACTGTTGCTGATATAGGTATAGTGCACGATGTGTTTTGGTCAGATCACTGTCCCATATTTGTTGAATGTAGATTGGATAAGATTAAGCCTAAGTTATATGATCATAAAACATCTTGTAATAAAGTAATTTGGGGGGAAAGGGACAGCGATCAAATAAACATGTACTATGAGCTATGTGATAGTAAATTGAAGCTAATTGATTACCCCAGGAATTTGGTCTGTGCAGTAACAAAAACTGTAATAATACTCAACACAGACAAATTTTGAACGAGATGTATCGCAATATTGTTGCTATTTTGTAGGAAGCTGCGGTACAGAGTCATGTGGAAACTCGGACTCATGGACATGTTGGCCGTGTTGTCGGGTGGAATAAGCACGTACGAGAGGCTCACGCGAGGGCGAGGCTTAAATATCGGCTTTGGTTGTGGCATAACAAACCAACTTCTGGCGATGTCTATGATGATATGTGCCTTACACGAAAGGTGTTTAAAAGCAAACTTGTGTGGTGTCAGACTCATCAAGAACAAATTAAGCTTGATATTATAGCTTCGCACCGTAAAGCCAACAACTTTCAAAAGTTTTGGAAGGCTACTAAAAAGTTCGGGGTTAGGCCTGGCCTTCCTGTGAGTGTCGGGGGTGCTGACCAGCCGGACACCATCGCCAACATGTTTATGGACCACTTCAAAGTGGAGTCTCCGCTGGGCTCGTCGTTGCGAGTTCTCGATGACGGCTGCTGTCGTGACTCTGATCTGGTTCGCTTTTCGGCCAAGCAAGTGTCAAGTATCATAAAGCAGATGACGAGAGGGAAGTCCCCGGGTCATGACGGTCTAAGCATTGAGCACTTGCAACATGCTGGTCCTCACATGGCTAGGGTACTAGCTATGTTCTATTCTTTATGTATGTGTCACTCGTACCTCCCCTGTGATCTCATGCAAACTATTGTCGTGCCTATTATTAAAAATAAAACGGGTGACGTTGCTGATAAGTTTAACTATCGACCCATCTCTCTGGCTACTGTTGTCGCGAAGGTGCTCGACAGCCTGCTGGATGCACGATTAGATAGATTTTTAAAATTACACGATGCACAGTTTGGGTTCCATAATAATCTTGGCACTGAAAGTGCGATTCTCGGACTCAAACATACGGTGCAATATTACACTAAACGTCGGACACCAGTGTATGCTTGCTTCTTGGATCTCTCTCGTGCCTTTGACCTTGTATCTTATGATGTCCTGTGGGCAAAGTTACGGGAGAGAGGAGTGCCAGCGGAGCTGTTGCGTATCTTCCAGTACTGGTATCACAACCAGACAAACAGTGTGAGATGGGCCGATAGGCTATCTGTGTCGTATGGGCTAGACTGTGGGGTTAGACAAGGAGGGATAACATCACCTAAGTTGTTTAACCTCTAAATAAACGATCTGATCGTTGAGCTCAGCAGCAAGAAAATCGGATGTCGCATTGATGACGTCAGTGTCAATAACATCAGTTATGCTGACGATATGGTGCTGCTGAGCCCAACTGTTAGAGCGCTTAGAGAACTTCTGACATGTTGTGAGGGCTATGCTCAGAAGCATGGCCTTATCTACAATGTCAGAAAGAGCGAGTACTTGGTCTTTAGGGCTGTCGGCGGTAAATGTCCGGTATATGTGCCCCCGATTAAACTGAATGGGAATGAGCTGGGGCGAGTGTACCAGTTCAAGTACTTGGGGCACTATGTCACCGACAGCCTTGATGACCGGGTAGATATCGAGAGGGAACGTAGGGCGCTGGCAGTCCGTTGTAACATGTTGGCTCGCAGGTTTGCACCTACACCGTGCAAACCTGCGAGCAAAAATAACACTTTTTAAAGCTTATTGCCAAGTGTTTTACACGTGCAGCCTGTGGACCAACTACACTCAGCGGGCTATCAGCGCCTTACGGGTCCAATATAATAATGGGTTCAGGATGTTGATGGGGCTGCCCCGTTTCTGCAGTGCATCAGGTATGTTTGCGGCATCTCGTGTCGACGATTTCCATGCCATCGTCAGGCAGAGATCTGCCTCTTTGCTCTGCAGAGTGCGGGATAGCTCCAACTCCATCCTGAAAACCATAGCCGGGAGGTATGACACTCCGTTATTAGGGGAAGTTGTTCTGAAGTGCATTCGGAACAACAACCTCGTTACTAAATAAGTTATTTTTTAGAAATTAAGAGTGTACTAACATAGGTATAAGTTTTCTTGTTTACTACTAAATAAATAAATAAATAAATAAATACTAACCCATATGGATGTTACTTGTCCGAAATAAAGATTATTTTATTTTATTTTTTATTATTTGTGAAACGTGGTTTTTTCGTGTAACAAATAGTTTTGATTTAAAAAAAAAAATAATGACTAAAACATCACGATAGTTTTTCGCTACTTTTGGATACGCCTACGAAACGACTTGGATGTTTAAAAATATTTTTACACGAAAAAATTGATGTTTAGATTTCTTCATGACTAGCATATATAAATCAATGAATATTTTGCAAACAAAACTGTCCAAAAGGAGGTTCAATATTGATATTCCGGCTCCGATTGCACGTACGGCCAGTACAGCGTTAACATTCGGGTATACATACGCCTTAAAAGGTTTTCATAACTTTTGCACTCTCAAAGACTGTAAAAAAAAACAAGCAAAGCTGATGTAGTTTTCATGAAAATCCTTCAATCTCATTATGGCGGCTGCCAAACAAAGAATTTGAGGAAACGCGCCGCCATTTTTACCCACAGAGTGATGCTAAAACGCATTTCGCTCTGATTAATTTAGAACAGCAAAAAATTCTAATGTTGTCCGAAAACTTTCTTGTTTCTTCGAAAAGAAAAAATAAAGCAGATTAATCGTGGAACCCTTATTAACAAAGCAATTGTTACAGAGTCTTAATTTTGAAAACTAACAATGGAAAATAAAAATGGAGTGGAGTGCGCTGCGTCCTCTCGTCCTAATGAATGAGGAGTAATTTCAGTTTAAATAAAAGGGAGAACAATAAAATACCCATTTTAAAAACAGTACGATGAGCAAATTGCCGCGGCATCCAATTTTTAGACAGTGAGGGAGAACTGTTAACATTGCTATTCCCATTAAGAATAGCGAGCGCAGAACACTGTAACAGTTCGTGGTCGTGGTTCAGCTTTTTATTTTACTTATAACAGCACACACTCAAACAAAAAAATATAAAGCATAGGACGAAAACAAAGGAGTGGAATTCCCTGCCGGAGTCTGTATGGAAATACAGACTCCGGCAGGAAATTCAAATGTTGGCTACAATTTGGGAGTCTTTAACTCAAGAGTGAATAGGTTTCTTCTAGGCAAGCGTGCTTCATCGTCGACCACAACTTCGGTTACCATCAAGTGAGGTAGTGGCCAGCGCAAGCCTAAAAAAGAAGTGTATATAAATAAGATGTCTGTTCAAATTTATACGTTTGTCAAATTACAGCTATTGGGAATATTAATTTAATCCAAACATTTGCATGAATTACTTGAAAGCAATATGATGATGTACAATGCCAGCTGGAAATACGTCACAGTGAAACAAATCCAATACCCTCCGAGTCGTTATACATACATGAAAATACTAAATGAGAAAAGGGGTGTTTTGTTCATTAAGTCCCTAAATTGCTACGAAATATTTCATTACGATCGAATGACTGGCTCGGGCCCAACTGTGTGACTCGTCGGATGCCGACAGACCTACGACGTTCACTATCAGATGTTCGAGGTATATGCTATTTTTCTCCGTAAGAATACAAATGTCTTGCCAAATTGTCTACCGCCAAACTAGTCCAATTTAGAAAGCAATTTCGCATCCAATTCGTTTTGTAAGCGGATCAAGAGGCCAACCTTAAATATGGACATTCAATCGTTTGCGCCGAACCCACATTCGTCTTTTTAATGCGAGCTTCCAACGCTAACAAATAAGAAACTCTTATCGGCGCTAACTTATCACGTCTATGGTACACGTTTCACCTACCTATCCTTCTATTTTTATAAATAAGTAAGAAATGACCAAGTAACTCCCACTTGCGGAAAACGTCCTAATTCGTTTGGTGTTTTTCCTTATTATTTTCTTTAAGCTGTTGTCGAGTGTACAAATAGAACTTAATAATATGTTTTTGCTGGCATTATCTCTCTTGAGGGCCGTTTGTTTTAATCATTTTCTTCATGTGTCTTGATGAGGGATAGTTATCTGGAGGCACGGTAGTGCCCTCGCCAAGACGAGCCAAGAGAAGCGCAAGGCACTACCTACTTTTTCTCGAAGCGCTTCGTCATTTTCTTGAACCCTCAAAACTAGGGTTTGAATATATGAATTTTCCCATACAAACTCAATTCCATGCTAGGGATCTGAAAATTATACAAGTACACAGGCTTCTTAATACAAATTAAAACATAAGTGATTCAGGTTTTTTTTTAACCATTCCTCAACTCCTTAAATTAGGTGATAAAAGAGTATATGGGGCTTTTGTCAGGTTTCAGAATATGCGCGGTGTTCACCTTATAAATATTGACTTTAGTAGTATTAAAGCACAACAGTCAGCTATAGTTGAATATAATCGCTTAAGAGCCAACTATCTCCCTGATCTATCAAAATCAATAACCAAAATCAGCTATCGCTCATTATGAACAGTAAACCGCTAAGAAAGCCCTAAGAAAAAGGCAAAAATAGAGAGTGGGCTATAAAAAAACACTTCTGATGTGCAAGAAATACACCCCAAAAAACTGAACAAAACAAAAAAACATGTCATAAGCAATTTATTTAAAGAAGTGAAATCCCACAAAAACATTTTCATGTAAAATGTTACCAAGACGAGGCCGCACTGTCAAAAAGTTATCAGATCTCATGCAGAGCCAAGCTACTAACTCTACAAGCCCTAACTTCACAAACTCTACACCGTAGTCAAAATATGTGGCTTGGCCGTTTCACTACCGTCATATGCCTCGTTACTAGAAGTCGCCACTTGTGGGTTTCACGTATGTCGTATGCGCAACTCCTCGTCGCCACGTTTTGTTACTGTAAGAACTAGTGTATAACAGACAAGTATAAATTTTTCACCTTACGCCCATGTGACGGTAGCGAAACGGCCAAGCCCCATATTTTGACTAAGGTGTAGAGTTTGTGAAGTTAAGGCGTGTATAGTTAGAAGCTTGAAACTTTTTGACAGTGCAAGCCATATGGTCTCGTCAGGCAGGATATACTTTGTTTATTTGTAAATCGGATCTCCTTGCATTGTGTTTCACAGAACTGTTTGTTAGAACATGTTATGTCTCCATTTCAAAGTCACTACAAGCACTATTAGGTTTAGTAACCACTAGTAAAGTTTTCTGCAAAAGTACTACTTTACTTTCAAAATCCCCATTAATATCTTTTAATCTTAACTTTTTAACAACCGTTGGCGTCAGCCGAAATTCATTAGGAGGTCAAGAAGACATAAATAAACAAACGCCCGTTTTTATATTTGAAAACCTTTCACCGACACGCGAGGCTAATGTAAAGAATATCGATATAAACTGTTGACAGGGCACTTTCAACTCACCTCGACATGAAAGAGCTATGGGTGAAATGTTATGAATGGCATTTGTTGACGTGTGTGTGGTCTAACGAGCAAAGTTCTGGCGTGATTGAAACCGTGGCCTTCTGATAGTCATCGCACCCTTTCATTCACCGCTGACCCTCGGGGAAAGATTCCCTACATCCTGTATACCCCTCATATTTGATAAAATGGCTTAATTAAAACTTTGCATAGTTTGGACCGAACGACGAATAGAGCCTGTTTTACCGCAGCAGATAAGATCCTTTTAATTACGCAGGATTTGAGTTAATTAAACCGAATGTAGTTTTGTATGATGTAGATACAGGTCTCTTGGCACTGAATATGGAAACACATCTCATCCTTTTCATCGAGAACTTTAATTACATGAAGAGAACAGCTCGGTTTCAGCGAGGAGCACGTATGAATGATTGATGAATGTAACAATTTATAAGTTGGCTGTTTTGTTTTCCTTACTTCGAAGTAAAGTGTATTCATTTCTTTAAGTGCATACGAGGAACTTTATAAACAACTGTTATGAGAAAAAACGAAACACTGATTTCGGGTGCAAATATACATACGTAGTGTGGCCACAGGTTTGATCGGTGGTGTGGCGCAGTGTTGATATTTCACTGCAAAAAATACACAAGTTCCAAACCAAACCGAAAACTTAAAAAATCTTTCGCAAAAGGAAAGCTACACTAGAAAAATTTGTGGTTCGAGAACTTCTCTCCATAGAATTGAATTTGAAACTTAGCAGCCTTGTATAACTTTAATAAATCATGGCATTTGACTTTGAAATCGAATATGAACCAATTTCTCTGAATTGGTAGGCAAGGAATTGGTCCTTTTGACATTAATTTGTTATTAATCAAAATATCTGTGGAACAATCAATAGTAAAGTTTTATAGTAGGATGTTAACAGTAACTTACATAAGTTACCTCATTTGAAACATTGCCGATAGTCAAACATAAATCATCAAATCTAGAAGCTACAAACTCCTGAACTACATCAATTATGTGTGCTTCCTACAATTCCATGTTGACCATACTTTAGCAAACAAAAGCGGGTATGCTAAACCGATGTGATTACTGCGCAATACGCACGATTTCGTATTCGGCTCATAGTTGACATTGTATGCTGAGAGCGATCGAAGTTTGATTTGATAGCGGAGCAAGCGAGCCAAGCAAGCTGTAAGGTAGCCATCGCACGTTGGTGAAGCAAACTCGCGGGACGTGAGGTACATAAACTTGTAGATCAAGCCAGAACCCTCCTAGGACATATTGGTCACGTATTTTCACCAACTGCTTTTATTATCTCTCCGTCGTCGCTTTTAATTTTCTGCCAAAGTTAATCGCCGCTAAGCCGACTAACTGCCGTATTCTTCGTAGTTGGTTTTATGTCTCGCTTAATGACTTGATGTCTCGAACTTCTGGGCGTCAAACTTTATTAAAGGAATTATCAGGAATTCGTGAGTTACGCTCACTGCTGCTATATTTTCTTAATTGGAACGAATGTTACAGTCAAAGTAAACTTTTGTGATAATAATAGGCGGTTCCATTTTTTGTCTTTTCAGTAGAAATTTCTTTGAATACTAATATATGTACTACGACTAAACTCTAAAGTAAGTATTTATTTCTCAGTTTAAGGTACATTGAGATCTTACATTTTACATTGTTTCACACATACTACCATTGTACGCAAAATACGCGCTTAGACGTGGAGTTGCGGACACCAGCCCGTCTTAATCTAATCTAATCTACTACCATTGTAGAAATATTGAATAATAAGCTAGGTACATGCAAATCAATACTACGTAAATTATAAGAATATTATTATTTCGGCCTGTCGCGAGACTAGACGGACGTGTTTATTTGTACTTGCTAAAATGAAATATCTATAAACAATTGCAACAAATTATTATTTTGCGGCGTCAGTTAAAACCAAAGTTAAGTGTGTCACGTATGACTAGTAAGTTTTTTCCAACTTTTATGTGCAAGATGAAGTGAAATATTGTTTATTTTCTACATTATATAAAGTGTTGCGGGTAGTATGTCTATCCCAGGATCGAGCCCGTTTGGTCTTAGCCAAATACGAAGTCCTCCGCTGACGCCTAACCAACAATTGCCCCCGAGAAACCCAAACCCACCAGCACCAGCGGAGAATGAGTTGCCGAGTGAAGTTATCAGCACGCCAGATATCCAGAAATGGTTAGGATCTATAGATAGCATTCTGAACGAAGTGTGCACTATTGTCGGTGATGGTAAAATGAACTCTGAACAGAAACTCCGTGTGTCAACTCTTTGCCGAAAGGTCTCAAGTGGGACTTCTCAGATGGCAGTCCTTTACCAATCGCTGAAGCAGAAGATGATCCAGAGCCACAGTACCGTCCAGCACCTACAACTTCAGCAGAACGTGGTGAACTCACTGGAACAGTTCAAAGAGGTTTTTGAATCGAAATTGAATCCCTCCTCTTCTTATGCCAGTATGGTGAAGAAAGGCTCCGACAACTTCGTCCGTCCTGCTAACCTAAGCTCAATCGCCATTTATCCGAGTGATAAAACTAAAACGAGTGACGACACCAAGTCACTCGTTCAGAAGTTGATTTCGCCCGAACAACTTAAGATCCAAGTCCGTGGCCTAAAGAAAGTGAAAAACGGGGGCGTACTGATTAGCACGGAAAGCAAAGGCGATATTGAAAAATTAAAAAAGTCCGAGAAAATTATCACCTCAGACCTGATTTTAGAAGAGCCGTCTAAACGACGCCCTAGAGTCGCAGTCATTGGAGTTCCCGTAACCCTTACAGAGAAGGAGGTATTTGACTGTATCTACGAGCAAAACCTGTCAGACAAATTGCCCAATACAAGTCGAGAGACCTTCCTCGAGAACATCAAGTTGAGCCACAAATCGGGAAAGAAGGGCCTTCCTACCTGCAACTACATCGTTGAACTATCCGCTAGCATAAGAAAAGTGCTTATAAACCAAAGCCGAATTTTTATTAACTGGACTTCATGCCCTGTGCGAGACTTTACCATAGTCACGAGGTGCTTCAATTGCCAGCAGTTTGGCCACGCAGCCAAGTTTTGCCGTGAAAGCAGTTCTACGTGCGGCCACTGTGGAGAAACTGGACACTCCTTGAAGGAATGCAGCGGCAAATCTTCTTCCCCTCAATGTGCGACGTGCAAGCGGTTTAAGAGGAAATGTGACCATCCAACTGGTGATTTAAGTTGTCCAGCACGTAAATATGCAGAGACCAACTACATTAACTCCATAGACTATGAGGGCACCTAAGATCGTCACATAATATTCTTATATCATGCTCAAGGTCACACGCGTTGAACGTCTGCTGCTGACACCACAGTGACCTACTTACCGTAAAAATTATGTGTTTTAGTTTTACAATATTGGCTGTTACAATTCTGCTTATGCGACTAATTTATTTGTGTGTAATCATAGTGCACGTTTAACAATATAGATAAATATGACATTTAATTATATAAATAATTATGACCTAGTAATTTTGTTCTATGTTTATAGTGTTTAAGTAAACTAGTTTTATTTTTTATTTTTCGAAATTTATTTAGTCTTGTTACTATTTTAAGAATTTCTTGGGTTAAATATTGTTTAAATTCTGTTGTTCCAACATAAGCATATTTTTAGAGCTCCTTACTGCCTGTGATACAGGATTACCTAGTACAGGCATCTTCCATTATTATACCTACATTAGTTATCTAAGATTCATACAGTGTTTTTACCTTTTTATTATCTGAATAAAGATTATTATTATGTCTTTTATTTAACTTTTTTCTTATTTATTACATTTTTAAATATTTTTATAAAACACACAAAAAAGAAAAACATTTAAAAATATAAAAAATAGAGGCCCACCGGTATCGGGAACAGGGTCCAAGCTACCGGCGGTCAGGGCTCCAGAGAGAGGAACCTCCTAACAATACGAGCCGTGTCCAGCAGTACTGCTTTCTGGATCAGGCCCTTGACCCAGCCGCCTAACGAGAGCCTCCTAAGGTGTTGGTCGAGGCTCGTGGCTATTAAGCCATGGGCTGACACGACTATCGGTACAATGATCGCTGAGTCCACATCCCACATGTCGACAACCTCGCGAGCCAAGTCAAGATACTTGATTTGCTTATCTTTCTCGGCTTTCACGAGGTTCCCGTCATGCGGGACAGTTATGTCAACAATCATTGCACGCCTCTCGATTCGGTCCACCACCACTATATCAGGCTTATTAGCGATAATAGTTCTGTCAGTGATGATGGACCGATCCCAGTACAATGTGATATTGCCATTCTCGAGAACTGGGTCGGGCACATACCTGTAGTACGGCACCTCCGACGCCACAAGAGTGTATTTCAGAGCAAGTTGCTGATGGATAATCCTGGCTACAAGGTTGTGCCTATGCAAGTACTCTTCGTTAGCTAGACGAGAACAACCAGAGATAATGTGGCGGATCGATTCACCCGGACGGTGACATGCCCGACAGAGGTCAACCGTGCCATCCTTTACAATAAATCTCCGGTAGTTATTCGTCATGATAACTTCATCCATAATTGCACAGACGAAACCTTCGGTTTCCCCAAAGAGGTCACCGAATCGCAGCCAGGCTACGGACGCTGATTGATCTACTTCGGACCCATGTAGGGCCCGGAAAAAGCGTCCGTGAAGCTCCTTACTCTGCCATACCTCCTTGCGGTCGTTAGTGTCAAGCACTACAGGCTTGCGCCAGTTCTCATTCGCCAAGGAGATCGGGGTGAGTCCCTTGTCCACTGCTACTACATCTCGATGAATACCCACGTCGGTGTTTAGAAAATATTCTCTGAGATTGCATATCTCGCGGTTGTGGAGATTTTTGGCATTTAAAAAGCCTCGGCCTCCACACTTCCGCGGGATATACAATCTCATGACTGACGATCGTGGGTGATGCATTCGATATGCAGTCAGCAGTGTACGGACCCGCCTATCCAGGGCGTCAAGTTCCGTTTGAGTCCATTTGAGTATGCCGAAAGAGTACATCAGCACCGGCATGACCCAACCGTTGAAGGCGCGCACCTTGTTTCCGCCCGAAAGAAGGCTATTGAATACCTTCTTCAGGCGGCCAAAGAAGCGTTCCCTCAACGATTGCTTCATGTCTATAGTACTGATACCTAACGCTTCCGACATACCCAAATACTTATAGGTTTCGTTTGGAGAGAGGGATCTCAGGTTTATGGAATCCGCAAGTTGAATTCCTACGGATTCCATAATCTCCCCTCGCTTTACATGCATGACCGCACATTTGTCCACACCAAACTCCATCCTGATGGCGCTACTAAAAGTTTCAGTTACCTTTAGTAGCTCCATCAGCTGAAGATTGCTGGGGGCAAAAAGCTTCAAGTCATCCATGTAAAGGAGGAGAGATATAACCTGACCACCTCTCTTCAACCGATAGCCTAGCCCTGAATTCTCCAGCATCATGCTTAGAGGATTCAAGGCTAGGCAAAACCAAAGTGGACTCAAACTATCGCCCTGGAATATACCTCGCTCGATCCTTACAGGTTCGCTATTCCTCTGGATATTTCGACATCCTGGATAGCGAAGGACTGTGCTCCATTGCCTCATACACGACATCAGGAAGGTGCGTAGAGTTGTATCTATTTTATACAATTCTAGCACCCTCATGAGCCATGTATGCGGCACCGAGTCATAGGCCTTCTTATAATCTATCCAACATGTCGACAGATCCTTTCGGGAACGCCGAACCTGTTGGCTAATGGCCATATCAATAAGGAGTAGCTCCTTAGTACCGCGGGACCCGTTCCTACATCCATTCTGAGAGACCGACATGATGGAGTTATTGTCAACATGTTTATTAATTTTTACTCTCAAAATGGATGTAAGAACCTTATAGACCGTTGGTAAACATGTAATTGGTCTATAATTTTTGGGTTCCGCGGTGCTACCAGACTTGTGGAGCAGGTGGGTTATACCTGTCGTAAGGAACTTGGGTAGCGAACCAGACTCTAAGGCTGCCTGGTACTGAGATGCCAAACGAGCGTGTGACCTTTGTAGCCACTTGATCCAAAAGTTGTGCAGTCCGTCCGGTCCTGGAGATTTCCAGTTCGGCAACGGACGGACTGCACGGGCTACATCTTGGGGGCTGATCGTGATAGCCCCCATTTCTTGTATTGGATCACACGCTCGTTCGACCTCCCGAGTCCATTCACCTTCGGTGTGACTGACAGGCACCGACCAGATGCTGCGCCAGAATGAAGACATAGCGTCATCATCCGGCAGGCGCGTATCAGTCACACCTTGGTTGGGTCGCTCCCAAGCCCGATAAACCCACCTTTCATTACTTTGGAATGTGCGATTCTGGGTGTATCGCTCCACTCTCCGCCTGTACCTACGAATACGGTTTGCCCATGCATACACTTTTTGTTTCAGGAAGTCGATGCGCTCTGTGACATGGGATATATAGTCCCGGGGGCTGACATCAGTCCCCGAAAACGCCCGTCTCACAAAGCGCATCACTCTTGGGCGGCTATTGCCCTCCCTGAAACAAATTAGTTTGCCGATGAGTGCTCTGGCCCCACCAATACGACGCTCGATCCTGCACTGCCAAGCCGGTACGGCTGGTTTCGGTCGTGTAGCTCTGTCATCTGCAAATTTGACATGAGCTACACGACATGCCGCTACAGCCGCGCAGTACATAATCGAATGTGTATCAGTGAGGTCTTCGCAGTCATCAAAATAGTTTGACAACTGCGAATCCAGAACAGCCACCAGCGCCCTATTCTTGTTATGCATGGGCAAACGAGGTAATCGTGGCCTAAGTTCGGGTGGCATGTTGCGATACTCCCGAATAGCACACTCCAAAGCACTCCTCAATTCCTCATTGCACTGGGTACTTACGTTTGTAACCCTGTCACTACTCTCCTCATCAGCGTGGTTGGACTGTGGTAGCACCACAGCCTGCGACGTTGGGGCAGTGACACGGTTACCCATTTCCGTTCGGAGGCGATCAAGTACAGTATCATCCAACATACGATTACGCTGGATGACCCGCACCTGATCCGAAAGTCGTTGGGCCGAAACGTTGACGGCTGGCTCAAGCACCTGAAACAAAGAGAGCATCCGGACACGGTACGCGGTCAGGTTGTTTCCTCCCTCTGTAGCCCCAAAGTATGAGCGCATGACATTTTCGTTTATGGATTGTGTCCATCTCATGCGCTGCACACTTCCGCCGGGTGCTGGGACCCTATCAGAGACCGGTAAGCCTCGAGGTCCTAAGCGGTCCGGCGGCCGGCGTCCTCCCCGTCGACGCGCAGGTGGTGGTGTCGTCGGCGGAGAGAAGTACTCGTCGCTCGAGCTCGACGCAACTGCCACAGCCGGTGTCACAGCACTCACGGTGGGGCTGGTTTCCGGCGGCGGCGGAGCGGAGCTGGGCGACGAGGCCGGAGATGGTGGGCGTGCACGTCTTGCAGCGGCAGCTCTCGTCAACATGACGTAGTTTTCATTTTTCTCATATTTTGTAATTCAGTTTATAAATCGGTCATAATTTTGATAATGTTATTGTATTATGTTTTTTTTTTCTTGGTTTCATTGTATATATATATCTGCACTATTTAGATGGTTGAAATTTTATATTTTGTAATATTATTATAATAATAATATAATTATTATTATTATTATATAAATTTATGAAATTTTGTATAATGTCAAAAATATAAATCATAATATCAAAAAAAAAACATAATGTCAAAAAAAAATTCATAAAGTCAAAAAAAAAAACATAATGTCATAAAATAAATCATCATGTCAAAATATAAATCACTAGCTTACCCCCGCGGCTTCGCTCCCGTCAAAATTATAGCCTATGTTACTCGGGAATATGTAGCTTTCCATAGGTGAAAGAATTTTTAAAATCGGTCCAGTAGTTTCGGAGCCTATTCGGTACAAACAAACAAAAAAACCTTTCCTAAAAAAAAAAATACAATGTTAAAGAATTCATAATAATGACAAAGTACTAATATAATTATTAAGATTTTAATTACAATATCAAAATGTATGATTTAAAAATTCATTGACGGAATAAAAACACATTATATATTATCTATTAAGCTTTCAATAGAAAATATTCTGTATAAAGACTCCAAACAGATACCAAAAGCAAGATATTCAAGTAAAAATAAGTATCTATATTTAGTTTATTTTTTGCGAAGCCCATTATAACTTGTTGCCTTTACTAATTCTCACCCAATTCAAGTACCAAAGTAATGACGTAAAGGGTGTGTAAGGGCGGCTCCTTTGAGAATAACCGAAACTATTCCCACTTTCTGCTAGATGGCGCTGCGCTCAGAATAAATATTTTATTTCTAATACGGTGTTAAAATATTGGGTTACATTTATTTAGAAAGTATGCTATGACTCTTGGTGGGTGTGTTATTGCTCGGCTCTACTTGCAGTCTGCTGTGTTTTTGCTGAGTTATACATAATACTAGCGGACATCTGGCGGTTTCACTCGTGTAGTTCCCGTTTCCTTGGGGACACAAGGATAAAAAGTAGCCTATGTCACCCGGGGATAGTGTAGCTTCCCAACGGGGAAAGAATTTTTGAAATCGGTCCAGTAGTTTTAAGTTTATTCGTTACATACAAAAATACACATCTCTCCTCTTTATAATATTATTATTGTAGATACATTAATAAAAGAAAATATATTTACCACCTAATTATTTAAAAGAAAAGTGTTGTACTTGTCTTGTCATTCAGTAAATATTTATTACGGTTGTATGAAAATATCTTATAGTCAGCATAATTACACAGAATTACAATGGCACTTATCAGAAAAGCATGAAAAGCTTAAGAGATTTTATGGGTTACGTGTAATTAAATTAAAACTATAGTCACACACACTCACTGCCGCACCACAGTCACACACACACAACCACACCATACCACATCTATCTCACACACACACGCACCAACATTCACACATATCTCTCACACACACACACACCACATTACGCTTTCTTTTATCTTTACGTAGTCCAGCAGATAAATTAGAAATAAAAACCAACCCCACCACGTCTACTTATTTCTAAATAAACATGTTTTCGTCTACGTTTCTACTTGTTATCCTAAGTTTGTAGGTATATATAAAGATAAACGCTTATTTGTGAAAGTCGTTCGTCTTACTATGTACTTGGGTAGCCGCTTATCTACTATTCCTAATATAATTTTAACTTTTTGAACAATGATGTAATATGGAATACCTAAATTTTTCATAATAATGTCGTTAACTTTTTCGCAAACAATAGGTTTAGGTATGTTCTTCGCAAAAGGATTAATTTAAAATCTAAGATCAAAAACGGACAATGGGCAAGCTTATCTTCTTGGTAATAGCAATGTCTTCCAGACAACCTTTGGATGGACAAGACAATACTTAGGTCCGTTTTCAAAATGTCAGTATTCCAATTTCTAAAGATATATTTACATAAATCCATTAAATATAGAGATGCCTAGAAACGTCTTCGTCAGTGTCTATCTTCAAATTCTCTATACTTTTGTATGTATAAGCATATGTACTTACTTATTTAACTGTAGACAAGGCCATATCAATAATGAAAGTCCATTTATTATTATCAATCTGACCCTGAATGTGTCATCTAGTTTACCACAAGGTTGTGAAAATTATCTGGTCCGACCGACTACTATACTACCTATTGCCGCGTCCTCAAATTAATTCCGTACAAAAAAAATTGTTCATGATATAGGTAATGAAAAAGCAAGGAATGATATAGCATCATAAATGTAACAGAAAGCACACGTGTGTTTGGCGAAAGCTGCTGAATGCAAAACGTCGTCGTTGAGTTTAATACTTTAATATGTTTGTCGTTCGACTTTGTCAGGCATTGTTTTGAGCGACGAAATGAGCTTATACACTGGATTATGTTCTAATAATATTCTGCAAAATCAATCCTCTTATTATGCTTTAGAGAACTTTATTTAATTTTAACTTAATTTATCATATCGAACAACGTCAAAAACAATTACTCGAATAAAAACTTTTGATCAAACCACGAAGACAGTAACCTAATTACGAATAAATTAATAGATAAACTCATTTTCAGCCTTTGTTTCCAAGCTCAAAACATTTTAGGCTCAATTTTAATGTACTTGTCTTAGTAATTTCGATGTTATTTAAAAGCGTTATTAGACTCGAACGGTATGTAGGTGTCTTCACCAGAATATGAACACACCTAAGGTCGCACGACACAATGTTAATAAATTTAATGCAAAATATTCCCCACTGAGACATTATACACAGTCATTTGTGTCATACTTGTGTACGTGTGTGAATATAAATAGAAAAAAATCGTTTTACCTCGCAGGTTGTCATCTGTGAATAAACCGGGATTAATAATAATTATTATTGTTACAGTCGAGTGCTTCGTGTCACAACCAGAGCAATACAACTCCTTGCTTTTCCGCTTGATTACTTTCGTACAATGGTCTGAACAAACAATAATATAACCTCGGGTACCATTGTTAAAGAGAAATAATTTCAGTTAGCAGCAGTCCCCGTTGTCCGCAGCTGTACGATTCCATTCGGATTTTTCCTTCCATTAACAACATTTTTAATACTTCGGTGAAAACAAGATGGGAATTTGCTCGGTGTCCCAATTTTTGTACGTATAATAATTGCCTCATTCGATATCCGGAACGCTGGAAAGGCAAGCAGAAAAACATCAAATAAACAGAACGGAAGCTGTCATAAAATATATTTATTGTTTTTACAACATCAGATAAATTAACCCTGCAAGCTGTAATTATCCGAATTGCTGAATTACATACGAGTATTGTAACTAATTAAAAACAAATAAACGCTACAACTAGGTTTAAACACGTGTCCGAACGAGACGACGTGAATGGCCATCGTAACATGTTCAGGGTTGAAAAATTGTACCATAAAATAAATTTAATATAAATCCAGAGTAGAGGCGACACATAAAATTGGAGTAAATCACCGAAAGTCAGGCACTGGAGACGTTTACAGCCTCCGAGGCTGTTAGTTCAGGAAGTGTGTCGGGATCGCGGGTACCACTCAAAACGCGGCATAACCAGATATTTATGTCGCAACTGCACTTAACGAGTCACTGTCCTACCATTTTCGTATTTTTAACAGTCGTGTTTTACATTAATAGTTTCGTTTTCAACAGAACAGTGTGTAAACTGTAAACTAGTTAAGCTAATTCCAAACGGGTAGCCTTGCTATTTGCATTCGCTCTTGAAGCGTATAACTTTACAAACGGTTTAGCTCATATCTGTGTTTAATTGAATGGACTTCATCAGCCAGTAATCATAACATAATAAGATATTATTTTAATTATAAATATAGATTTATGTAATATAATAGTCTTCAAAATTAAACTACAATATAGTTTTTTGTTGCAAAGAGTGGCTATAAATTTTTCATCAAACTATAAATGTTTTAAAAAAAAAAAAAAAACACGTTGAAGTTTTTCGTGTTTTATTTTTGATTTAACGCGTGTTCAAGTCGTAAATGATGCGACATGCGGTTTTGTCATGCTTGCATACTTTTACTGAAAATGTATATATAATTTATTTCCCACGTGCAACAGAATACGTTGGTACTCATAACCTGAACATCGGATAGAGCTGGGCTTGAAAAACTAGACTTCAAATCACTTACGTTAGAACCATGTTCCTATTTATCAAGTGAAGGAATTTACCATTTAGTGCTTGTAATACTTTATACCTATTTATAGTAAGTATGGTAGTTCTGGGTGCATCGTTCTCACGTATATGAATTTATTAATGCTTGTACTTATGTAAATATTGTAAAAAACTTATTTTTTTTAAAGAGTAAGTATGGAGTTTCTTATGCGTTCTTCTCCATAACAAGCTACTTTTCCGAATGCACGGTTGAATCAATTTTTATTACTTAATAATTGTTAATACATTTGACTTTGATTTGCACAACAAAGGCCGAGATACTTGATGTCGTCATGTTTGTAATCGGTCTCTACCATCTTCTAAAGATTGAGTGAAATATAAAGATGACTTTAATTCTTTTAATGCTAAATGTTTTTGTGGTGCATAAATCTGTAGCGTATTGCGTAACCTTCTGAAAATTAACATACTTAAACCTTCAAAAGAGATATGTAAGTATCTATAGATAGATATAGAATGGGATAGGGTAGATATACAAGATTTTCATGTAAGTGAATGCCTTTGTAATTCTTTTGAGAAATAAAGATTCTTAACCAAAAAAATAACTATAGTCAGAATTCAGAAACCGGCTGTCATAATGTTCAAAACGTAATTTATGTGCCCCCTCTCTTTTAGAAGTTACGTCAAATACTTATCAATCTGCCTAGCCTTTTCCCAACTACCAGCTGAGTACCAGTGTTTTACATGGAGCGACTGCCTATCTGACCTCCACAACCCAATAACTGGGTAACACGGTACCCCTTGGCAAGACTGGTGTCAGAACTCAGGCTTCTGATTACCCGTAACGACTGTTATAGATCTTCAAATGACAGCCGGGACTATAATTTAGCCACGAGCTATTTGGCCACACACATACCTAATAATAATATTATTTTAAACAACATTGTTCTTAAACATCTCCGTATACACGTACGTACTTACTTCGTACAATCTTTCTTAATAAAGTGTTGTCAGGTTCTACCGTTTCCTTATTTGTGTTGGACTTTAAGATAAGCAGTCGGCACTCTTAACATTTGTCTCATTACACAGCTTCATCGTATGAGTGTGGAGTTCTGCGTCCTTGTATTACTAGGTACATCTTCGATTGTATTTTTGTATAATGTACGTATTTGTCGTATATTGGAGGAGTTTGTGGCTAAATAATAACAGCCGCACGGGTTGATCGAGGTTAAGCATCGCTTGACATCTCGTCAAGTCACCTCGTCGGTCCGTGGATGGATGAACATTTCAACATTAACGTGCTTTCCTCCGTGCCTCGGCAAGCACGTTAAGCCGTTGGTCCCGGCTGTCCTTTGAAGATCTTTGACAGTCGTTACGGGTAGTCAGAAGCCTGAGATCTGACACCAGTCTTGCCAAGGGGTACCGTGTTACCCACTTATTGGGTTGTGGAGGTCAGATAGGCAGTCGCTCCATGTAAAACACTGGTACTCAGCTGAATCCGGTAAGACTGGAAGCCGACCCCAAGATAGTTGGGGAAAAGGCTAGGCAGATTGATTAGGTATGTGTGTGGCCCTAAGTCTTACTAATATAGTTATTTTGTGTTACCATGGCAATAACGGTCATTGCTCTTTTCCTATAGCACGGGGTCCCAGCGCTTAGAAAGAAAATTTGCTTCAAATAAATCACTAGATGGCGCGATATGCACTGATTTGTTATTGAATTGTGTGTAAAATTAACATTTTCTGGCATTGAACATAAAAAAAAATATGTTCTTGTGTAATCAACTCTTCTAAGCACAAAATTATGGAAGATTGGGCTTTTAACTCACATTTCAAAGATTATTTGAACGGATCATTTGGAATTTATGGCAATAGATGGTGCGGTTTTAATTTTCTGAGGCAGTCCACTCGATTGTTTAAATTTGTATTGTAACATATTTATGTGCAACGAAACTGTACAAACGTGCCTAAAATACTATAAAACAAATCGTGAAAAATATTCACGAACTGAGTAAACCCTTTGAATTACAAGTCGCTGCTAACAACATATATCTATCGCCGTGGAACGGAACCGAACGCGATCGATGTACAAAAAATAATCAGTTTAAACAGACGAAAAACGCTAGTTAAGTCGGCACGGTTTCATTGTATGGGATGAGGCATCTGTATGCTAATATTATATTATCTGTGCCTATAGTCTCTTCGTAAGAATCAAACAATAAATTGCCTATGTATAGTTCTTCGTTGGTAATACCAATAAAAATGTTTGGGTTAGTAACCGCTATTGCCGTGCTAAAACGCAAAAGCCATGTATGCACATAATCACCCACAACAGATTAATTAAGAACACCTCATTTTAATATCAGCACAACACATAAAGGTGTCGAATCATAAAAACAAATGCTAATGACAGACATTTCCGCAGTAGAACACTGTCACCTTCGCACAGTTTGAGCTCGAAGCAATATTGCCTTGTTATTATTTGGGGCGTTTACACCGTTAAGCCAGACATATGGGCCATTTGCCGACAGAATCGTGTGAACCGCTTCACGTTATTCATGGGCGACGCATTAATATCGTCCAAATGTGTCCAAAAATTAAAGTAATACCAATGTTTATTCGTACTTCCGACGATTCTACCATAAATATTACCATGTTTCTGTTCTACTACACCTAAAATTTGGAATGTTTGTCTCTCATTCTGAAAATGAGCAGATTTTTATATAGTTTGACATTTTTATTGGGAAAAGTTACGCGAACTTTAAATGAGATTAAATCTCATGTAGTTGGGAATATTTCCAAAATGTGGACAGCTACTGAAAGTTTAATAGAGACCAACTAATAGGAAAATTCAACCTGGGAATATAACTAGGTTTCAGTACCATTGGTACAGTATATAATACTTATACACATTTAAAAGACTATACACAAGTAATATTTCAAAATTTAATAAACCCACGACACATTTTTATTTTATGCTACATAATTTATCTAGTACATAGTAGATACGTTTCGATCGGCAATCTATTGAACACGTAATTAGGACACGATATGTTGCGAAAACACCCCGATTCAAACAGTAAAACGCCCACAACTTTTGAACGGCTGAACCGATTTTATCAAACATAGCTAAGAACAAACAATATATCACGGGAATTTAACGCGATGATTTCGATTGTTTATTTACCTATTTCACCCGACCCTGTGTGTGTGTGTTTTTCCTAACGCGAAAGTTTTAAAGTTAATATATAGCTAAGAACACTCTATACAAAATCACCTTTCATACAAAAAAAACTAAATCAAAATCGGTTCATCCGTTTACGAGCTATGATGCAACAGACAGACATACAGACACACAGCAACACACGTCAAACTTATAACACCCCTCTTTTTCCGTCGGGGGTTAAAAATAAATGCGAATTATCGCATATACATTATAACTGTATTATTATATTATCGCTGTGCATTAGTACAGCAAGTCACTTGATATTGTAATCAATACTCCTGATGATCTCATCAATTTACCAGCGATAAATAATGTCAGTGTCATAAACGGGTTCATTAAGTGCAGTGATTTAGTAGAACGTATCCAATATTCAGTCCCTTCAAAACTGCCAAGACATCCCATCACAAAATTACTCCATATTCCATTCCGCAAAACCAACCAAGGTCTCAACGCTCCACTTCTCCGCATGTGTAGAAGCTATAACAGTTTTTGTACAACACCAGATACTGACTTACACGGTGTTTCACTGAATAAGTTTAGAAGAGCAATCTCGGAGGTACGGGAGTGCGCAAATACTTCAACTTAGTCTTATTACGAACATAAACATCCTACTTCGTTTTCTTTTTTTTTGTTGTGTTTTTCATTTTGTGTTTTTATTTTTACCTTGTTTTTGTTGTTTTTTTTTAAATTTAGATTAATATATATATTAATATTTTAAATAATTTAGTGTTTATGACCATATGGTGTAAGCTGCGTATACCTGTAATAGGCATACATACCAGCACCTTTATTTTTCTTTGTTTACTACAAACTGTTTTGTATGTAATGCTGTTGGTGTACCTTATAATAAATAAATAAATAAATAATGTCAGAAGTGCCGCTATCGATAAATAAAACAGATTAATGAAAATGTATTTGATTATCTTGAGATGATGCGTTGTTAATGTATTTACTCTTTATTTTATGACAGTAAATGTAGAAGTGTATCCAATTGAAAATAACCGGTAACTTTTGTTATCCAACAATACAGGATACACGTGGAAATTGTTAGCCAAATAAATAGGCCTATTTATTTGGGCAACAGTATCCATTTCAAGCGAGATACTTCAACACAATAATGAAGCCACAAAAATACGAAAAGCCTCCTTTCATCATTTTATTCACTAAAATAATTAACTCTATTGTTACGTTAGGTATTCTTGTCACTACGCGGGGTTGCTACGCCACGCACCTTCACTACGCCACGCGTCTCTGCTTCGCTGAGCGGCCCTGCTATGCTACAAGTCCTATATAGTTATATAACTCTGCTATGCCACGCATCACTCATATACCGTAAGCTTACCTGCGCCATTTAACATTACGAAAGTTCCTACTAAACTACGCATCGTTGCTATGCTAGACGCTTATATTACACCAAACGTTACGCCTTCTATTGTCAATCATTGCTACTATAGTATTTTTTTTACCCGACTGCCGATGGAGGTTAATGTGTTTAGCAGTCTATATATGTCTATATATTTGTTCTTATGTGGCGTTCTAGAGACAAAACGCGTCGGCCGATTCGGATTATTCTTACGTCAATAGATTCGTCTTAACCATGCGAGTGTCACTGGCTACATTAAATTGTAAAATAAAAATATGGCGGATTTTGTGCGCCATATTGTGGAGGCCCAATTTTATTTTACTTTCGTGTGGGTAAATTATGAACCCTTTATTTATCAAAATAAAGGGTTTTGAGAGGTGATTTCAAAAATATAAAACAATTATATGTTTAAATGTACCTAATTCGATATATTGGACAGCCAGCTAGCAAGTATGTATCCTTCGACAGCCTTCAGCAGGATTTTCTTCTTGTTGCCGTCTTTTTAGTTCGTTTCTTATGCAGCCGGGTTTTTGGATTTTTAAGCATGGAAATAGATATATAATAACTCTTAGTAGAAAACACAAACAATAATATATAACATTTTATTAGTAAAATAAAATTTATTATGATCGCAACTGTTACTGTTACTGTGTGATTTACGACGGCATTTGAAATTAAGAAATCAAGAAAAATATGTGTGGGTCAGAGACAACTATTACATATATGCAGGGTGTCCAAGCATGTCTTTTTTTTAAGAAATTAACGGATACAATTACTGGCTACGAATATTGATTTTTCAAAACTCGAATGATGCAGTTATAGTTTTTTCATCAAAATCGGCTTCGTGACTCCTTTGAGATTTTTTCGCTATTCCTCATAGTTTCGGATTTGGCCATCCACGCCCACACAAAAAGCTCACTCTGTATATACCATGCTTCAATGGAAATGGTTTATGCTAAAAACTACACATATGCTTTACTTTCGATAGTGTAATAATAATGCAAAGTGTGGTTCTGTGCAATAAGTTGAAATTGCAATAGAGCAAGTAATTACAGTAGCAAACTCATCATTTACGGGTATCCTAGTACGAGCGAGCTGCGTGTTCAAAGTAACCAACTATTTCACGGTTTCTTTTTCCACAATTTATCTTTTTGCAACATCTATTGCCACCATTAGGTTTCTAATCAGTGATGGTGGCTGTCAGCAGAGTGGTTTTGAGTTGGATACTATTATTTATTTATTATATACTTTATTGTACACCACTTAAATCATTACAGGACAAATATTTATAAAGATAAGTGTACAATGGGCGGTCTTATCGCACAGGGCAATCTCTTACAGACAACATTTGGATGGACTGAACGAGAGGAGATAGACTGTCAGTGTACAACAACTAAATTAAATAAATATTACTAAGATATAACATAAAATACATATATACAAATAAAATAATATACTAATATAGAACAACGAGAAAGAAGAAGAATATTTACAGATAAAGGAAATGCTCCTTCGCCATTTTTTTAAATGAAGTTAATGTTTGCGCACGCCTTACCTCAATAGGTAATGCATTCCACAAAGGCGCTGCTTGAACCGTGAAAGATTTGTCGAAGAAGGATGTGGAAAGCATACGAATGCTAAATTTTAGGTTTTCCGATGATCTCAAGGACCGAGAGGGTGTGTAACACAGGAACTGAAAGCGTTCTTTAAGATAAAAAGGACTAGAAGGATAAATTTATATAGCAATGAAAGTATGTGGGCATTCTGGCGAAGGCGTATAGCACTACATACTGGGATACTATTTGTCTTTTGCCTGTTCTAATGATGTTTTAGTTATTCAGGGTGACTCTTTATTAATTGACAATGTTTAATTAATGACAATCCTCTTATTAAAAGTCGTTCATACATATGAAGCCAACTATAAATGAAAAAAATATTCTGTTCAGTACTAAGTTCGCAAAACTTGACAAAATGTTGGTCAAATAGCAGATTTTTTTGCGATTTCGTAGTTGGGCGCTTAGCAAACGCTAATCGTATTCATGAGTACTTTCACGTCCTGAAAGATTAGCAATTATCTATTTAATTTTTTTTTGTCAAATTACCTGGTAACAAATTATATTACGGCTTTATGTATTGTATATTATGCATTAAGGAATGAATAAATAAACAATAATATTAAATGACGTCTACTGTTTAGTGGCCTACCCAGTACCCCAAGGTGTCAACCTCATTACAAATTGACCCCGTGTCGTCCCCTAAGCCCCAGGCACATTATTTATTTTGATACACACATCGTAACTATGATAAGGGCTTACGTAATACATGGAGGCAAGCCTATTTCTTAATGTTTATGCAAAAGTTAACAGTTTATAAATGTCTATTGCAGAAATTAATAGTTTACGTCACTTGAACACCGATATAAGAAATCCTTTTATCCATGTGCTAATTACCCAGATAGTTAAAAAAATGGGAAACCAATTATTTCCCTGACCTTACATGTATTTTATCCATAGATCGCTACGCAAAAAGATCCACGAAGCGTGCCATCGAGAAATCCTTATCAAGTGCAAACCCCCCAAGAGAAAAAGTCACTGTGAATGAAGTACAGATATGTCAATGTTTTCGTCAGTAAGAGGCCATGGCGTCCCATCTGTTTTACGTCGCGGTGAATATTGTGTATCTAAATAATAATCTTACAATTAAAATTGATAATATTAATTATGCAACTATGGTGGATGGAGAGCAGGTCGTGGGTTCGAGCCCAGGCAGGCGCTTTACTTTGTGTAAATTATTTCATCAACACTGCTCACAAAACGGTGAAGGAAAACATCGTGAGGAAACCGGCATGTCTTAGAACCAAAAATTCGAAGACATGTGACATCCACCAACCCGCACTGGGCTCGCGTGACCCATTCCATCTCACAGAGAGCAGGCCTGTGTCCCAGCAGTGGTAACATTATTAGGCAGATGATGATGATGGTGATGATGAACTATGGTGACTTGTTCTGTGGATGAATGTGACGTTACAAGACGTAATATCTGCAATAGATACACGTTTCACAAGTATATACAAATTTGTCCTTGGCTTGTTTCTGGATCTATGATTTTTTCCCAATTTACTTGATCTTATATAAACGTGAAAGTTTGGATGGATGTGTGTGTGGATGAGTGGATGTATGTTTGTTACTCAATCACGCCAGAACGGCTAGACGGATCTGGTTGAAATTTGGCCCAGATATAGATTATCGTCTGGATTAGCACATATGCTACTTTTCATGCCGGTATAATTTCCCTAGGGATGATAAAACACTTTTCACGCGGGCGAAGCCGCTGGCAGAAGCTAGTCTTAAAATAATTAAGCAACTCAATATACCTACAAAAGTTAGCGAGGTCTAAGCAGTAAATATTTTTACCCATTCCCTCCGGTGCGAGGCAAACCGCAGGCAAAAGTTAGTAAGCTATAAATCATAAGAGTGCGGACCTCAGTACAATTTATGTATAAGGCCCATTGGGTGGCTTAGTACTGTTTGATTGGTAGTGTGAACAAGGCCTTATTCGAGAACTCGCATCCGTCACATAATGACTCCCACACCTTACACGTGTGTGCCGTGTGTCATTAGAACAATATCCAATCAACACAAAACTTCATCACGTCTGTATTTCAAGAAAGGTTAGGCAGAGGTACACCTAAATTTCGCTAGTTATGTTTAAGTTAATTTGATAGACTTGTCTTAGAGCCATAAATCATAACTGGTAACACACACTGATCATAGACTTTCGTCTTGAGACACTGTGGTAAGTTAGACAAGAAGATACCGCGCAACTTCCCGAATGCTGCCCAGCCGAGTCGGATTCGACGGTTGACCTCTTCTTCGAAGATGGCCCTATCCAACTGAATCGTTTGTCCCAGGTAGACATAGTCGTCCACAATTTCGAGTTTATAGTCACCGACCTAAATAGGAGTGGGTGTAACATGGGCATTCAACATCACCTTGGTTTTGTTCATATTCATTTTTAGACGCTCTTTTTCGGAAGCTCTACTGAGGTGAGCATGGTCGCTCACAATGGGCCTCATCAGAAAGCTTACAGTCACCCAAAGGGCTTTTGGCTGATCTGATGATTATGATGAATAGAGTTGTTGCCATTAATCGGGCACAAATTCAGACTCCACGGGAATGACCATAAGCTCTTAGAGTAAGGTTATTTTGAGTGTGCGTAAGGGACAGATGTATATGACTTGTATACATCTGTTTCTTTTTTACAGTCCAACTATGATAGTTTATGACACGTCAGGGTACGGGGGCAGAGGCTCTAGAAAAGTGTCATTCGACATCAACGATGGCGACGGTCGAAATGCCAAAACATAAGGGCTTCATCACGTGACATTTTGATAGCGTTTGACATCCTCATACATTTTTGTCATTCATCCAATCGCTATCGTCACGCTTTCGTTGTTAGAATGTTGCTTGTCTAGGGCATCAGGCTGCTACTGAGAGGTCTGTTGGTTAAAACTATTCGGGGAAAACCGAAATAAATATGTACCTAAGTAATAACCGCACAACATTAATTATCACGTAATAAATCTTTGTACGTAGTTTTGGGCTAATTCTTTGTGTACCCTGAGAAAGTCACAAATAAATTCTGACAACAAATCTAGTAAAACCGTGTTTGCCTTTTTATAAGGCATCTACACTCTGCAGATACTGTATTAAATTTAGCACTGAACTTCCCCCTTCTTTACCTACTTCAAAAGTTCTGCCAAGTCACCCAGAACGCTTTCCAATAGTCACGAGCTAACGAAAAAAAGAAAATATATTATCTGTACCTCCAAGGCTAAATAAGTTTGATAGCGCGCGAGAATTTGGGGCTGCAGCCATTGAAATGCAACAGCTGGTACTCAATATCAATTTAAAAACTCGTTAAACACGTCAACACAAAATTTAAAGCTTTATAGTATTGGAAAAAGTACTATAAACTTGCCTTATGTTTGTTCGTGTTGAATGTATATTATGGAATTAGAGTGCATTTTATAAATCAAACGATTTCGCAACAAAAAATAAAATAAATACCAAAACAAACTCAAATGTTGAGTTCCCGTCGAGAAAATGTTATGTTTAACAGCTATGGCAAAGCTTTTAAGCTTAAGACACTCTGAGAAATATGTGAAGTAAAATATTAATTTACCCTAAAATCACAAACAAATATCTGAGATAAAAAGTGACGCATGTACACGAAAATCTTTTTACAGTAGAATACATATCGTGCACACATTAATTCACAAACACCCTAAACTGGGGCAATGAACTGGCTGTGATATAAATAGAACCCGTTATTTTCATAATTAGCGAAATATTTTGAATCTCATGTTTTCATCTGAAGGTGTCAAGCTATAGGATCTTGCCCCTTGACCTTCATCGCCTGTCTTATTATAACATTAACAATGACATCAAGTAGACCGGCCTGAGAGTGCTGCCTTTTCATTTAGTCAAAGTAAAGAAGGTTTTCATTCGGTTATGTTTTCAGACGGTATTGGAAAAGGTTTCGGTAAATTACTAAATGGCAATCAGAGTCATTCCACTTTTAATTATTGCATGCCCGGGTCATCTTACAAGCAAATAATGGAATCTGTGACAAAGAATATTTATAAACCAGATACCAATTTAACTGTAGTTGTAGGTAATAGTAAAAAAGTAAAAAAAGATGACATCACTGAGTGTGTAAAAGAGATGTTAAAGTTAAATTGCAGTAGAATTATTTTGTGTGCCTTCCCTTACTTGGATAAATTGTCAAATAGACAAAATAATCACATTCACATGCTTAATAAGCATCTGCACTTTCTTGTGAGTCACTATAGTGACAAACTTGTTTTTTTTGACATCAACATTTTTGTTGATAAATTAAAGTCGACAGGCGATACTTTGTATCTGCCTCTTAGGGTAAGACATCAAATAGCTCGGCTATTATCTTATACAATAAACTCAGACATAAGTAGTATGTCGAAGTATCCAGTTATTATTGATATTAGTAATAATACTAATTTAAAGATGGTCAGTACCTTGAATAACGTTAGCAAAAATGCTATTAATATTTATTCTTTAAACTAGTTGATAGGACAAGGGAGGGTATCAATAACGGAATAGTTACGAGTATATCCACCATCAAAAAGGTACCTTCTTGCTCGCAAAAAAATAATTTAAAAAAAAGGTCTGAGCAGAATTCTCTGAAATTATTTCACCAAAATATTCAGGGTTATTCTTCAAAGGAATTAGAAATCGAACTGTTTTTAGAAAAAACAATGTTTGATATTGTTTGTTTCACTGAGCATTGGCTGAAAGATTACGCAATGCTAATCAATTATGAAAATTATACTGTGGGCAGTTGTTTTAACAGAAATATTATGTTGCGTGGGGGTTCACTTATATTAATTAAAAATGGTATTAAATCAAAACCTCGTAAAGATATAGTAGACCTCTCAGTTGAACATAGTGTTGAACTGTCCTGTGTTGAGCTGGATAAGCATGTCATAGTGTGCGTCTACAGACCCCCTAATTATAAGAACAACTCTATATTCGAGTCAGTGATGGAAGATGTTTTGGCAAAACTCGCAATGGGTAATAAACTAGTAATTGTCTGTGGTGACTTTAATATTAATATTCTAGAAGATAATTCAGATAGAAGTAGGTTATTAAATCTCTTTAAATCATTTAATTTGTCACATGTGTTTACGGAACCAACCCGAACTACGCTGACTTCTGCTACATGTATTGATAATGTTTTTTGTTGCTGCAACTACTTGGACAATGCCATTATAAATTATCTGCCTTCGGATCATAGTGGGCTACTTGTGACATTTGAGTCCAATATGCTAATTAAACAAGTGCAGATTCAATCCAGACCAATAACATCCGGTAAATTAAATAAATTTAACAGCACTTTAATCGCTAAGTTAAGCGATCAGGACCTCACAGTGAATGATGGTAATATTTTGTATGATGAAGTTTTTTCAGTGGTTCAAAAAGAGTTCAATAACACTTTTAAGAAGATAACTAAAACTGTATGCCCTAAGTTTTTATTCAGTGACTGGGCGACTACAGGACTTAGAAAAAGTAGGGAAAGACTTTACGAGCTATATGGCCTTAAGCCTTGTATGAACACTGAAACGTTTAATAAGTATGTTGCTACTTACTCGAGAATTTTTAAAAATACATGTAAGGCAGCTAAGGCCTTGTATATTAGAAATAAGGTTAAATTAGCAGAAAATAAAATCAAGACGGTTTGGAAAATTATAAATAATGAAACGAACAGGAATAAAAGAAATAATCCTGATTACACGCTTGAGACCACACACGGACTTATTAGAGATAACAAAAAAGTTGCGCAAGAATTTGTAAATTTCTTTACCAACATCCCAATTAAAACTACTGAAACCTTAAATTCTTCGCCCGCGCTTGCTTTTGGATTATTAAACGCGAACGTTTCAGCCTGCCCGAATGTATTTAACTTTTCACATATAAACCCCATAACAGTAATAAAAGCTTTTAAGCAAATCAAGATCAAACCGACTGAAGATCTGTGGGGAATGTCCATCAAAGCTTGTACCTCCATTATTCAGACTATAGCGCCGTACTTAGCTGTGATTTTCAATTTGTGTGTGGATCAAGGAGTCTTTCCGGATCTAATGAAATATAGTAAGGTTATACCACTTTTTAAATCCGGGGACAGTAAAGACTCAAATAATTATAGACCAGTATCCGTGTTGCCAGTTTTCAGCAAGGTATTTGAGAAGATAATGCTTAATCAAATGCTCATTCATTTTAATACGAATAACATCTTGCATGATAAACAGTATGGTTTCACCAAAGGACGTTGTACAACTGACGCTGGTGTCACCCTATTAAAACACATCTTTAATGCGTGGGAAGAGTCGCAGGATGCCATAGGTATCTTCTGCGACCTGTCGAAGGCGTTTGATTGCGTTAATCATGAAACATTACTTCTGAAACTTGAGCATTACGGGCTAGGTCAATCAGCGTTAAGTTTGGTTGAATCTTATTTAAGTGATAGACAGCAATTAGTTCAAATAAACGGTGTGAATTCTTTGGGGTTAAACGTGAAAATGGGGGTACCCCAGGGCTCAATATTAGGTCCTTTCTTATTTTTAATATACATAAACGATTTACCCCGTTTATTGGAAAACAAACTAAACATGGTGTTATTTGCTGATGACACATCTTTAATTTTTAAAATAAATAGACGTACTTGTCAGGTTGACGACGTAAATAACGCGCTACGGCAGGTTCAGGATTGGTTCACTGCAAATAATTTAGTTTTAAATGGTAAAAAAACCAAGTGCGTAAAATTTTCCTTGCCGAATGTAAAAAGTACTGATTGTGACATTATCTTAAACAAGGAGAAGCTAGAATTCGTCGATAAAACGGTTTTCCTGGGGATCACGCTAGACTCAAAGTTACAATGGGGTCCTCATTTAATATCACTTGCAGGGCGGCTAAGTTCGGCAGCTTATGCTGTTAGAAAGATTCGTCAATTTAGTGATGTAGATACCGCGAGGCTGGTCTATTTTAGTTACTTTCATAGTATAATGTCTTACGGTATTTTACTATGGGGAAGGGCTGCAGACATTGAGTCAATTTTTATTCTGCAAAAACGAGCCATCAGAGCGATATACAATCTTCGCCGGCGCGATTCTCTAAGGGAACTGTTTAAGGGCATTAACATCATGACGGTTCCTTGTCAATATATTTATGAAAATATCATGTACGTGAGAAAGAATTTACATCTTTTTAGTAAAAACGGAGATAGACATAATTACATTACTAGAAATAGGGACCAATTAGTTCAACCAGGTTTCAGACTGGCTAAAGTAGCCTCTTCTTTCATGGGGTACTGTACAAAATGTTACAATAAAATTCCTCCCCACATTCTAGAACTGAATGAGACGAAATTTAAAACTTGTATAAAACGCACACTATGCAGGCAGGCATATTATAAGTTGGGGGATTACATCACTGATAAAAATGCTTGGCTCAATGCTAGTCTTGCTCCACAACCACTAGGGCGCAAAAACAAGTGATATGCAGAACATTATTGTTCTGTAGAATTGTTGGACCTGCTGAAGACTGTATGAATATATTTGTATTATATAGACTCAATTTCTTTTAGTATAGTATAACTGCGCAGCACGTGTGTGAGTACTATGTACCCAACTGTAAATCTACCATTTGCTGTACCTTGGTGTCGTTCGTTGACTTGTGTTTGCCCTGGCAGTTGAGTGTGTCATGCTCTCTCAAATGTCTCTCTGATGGTGGCGTGTGTGTTGGATCATTCGGTTCCCTTCATGATGGTTGAGCTGGGTGGTGCCGATTCATGCGTCATGTTCGTGAACGGGCGCCGTCAGTTGGGATTGGTCTTAACTTAACTGCTTCGGATGCTAGTGTTTTTCTAGTGCTTATTATGTAACTGCACAGTACATGTGTGAGTACTTTTAATACTTTGTACGTAGTATAGTATGTAGTGATTCTGGGTGCATTGTCCTCACACATATAAATTTATTAATGTATGTACTTATGTACCTAAATTTTGTAAAAAAAACATATATTTTTTTAAAAGAGTAAGTATGGAGTTTCTTGTGCGTTCTTCTCCATAACAAGCTACTTTCCGAATGCACGGTAGAATCAATTTTTATTCCCTGTAAATTTTAATGTATTCTAACGTTCAAAAGTGCCGCTTTGTGGCCTAGTTGAAATAAAATATCTTTGTCTTTGATCACTACAAAAGGCTCTCAATCTTATACAACGTAAAATGTGTTTTAGTTATCAGACACGATATTAAACAATAGATAGAAGATTTTCTTTGTTCGTAACTCAAAGAGAAATGTTTGCATAGATTATGTATTGAATAAATAAAGGCGACAGTGCACAACTCTAAACGAATTCGGTATTCAGTAATGAAAAATCGCTCGCTCAGGTTCCTATACAGATATCCTTTTCAGTCTATGAAAATCGATAACTAAAAGGAATTTCCATCAACAAAACACCACTTGGAGCGTGTATAGAAAAATCTTTTCACATAATTTTCAATTCTCACGCCTTCCGTTTATCCAATGAAAGAATTCGCGAGCTCGTTTAATTGATTTTTTTCACTTTGACAGATATTGATCGTCGGTTTCAATACCTTTCTGTTTTATTCCACAAATACTTAGAAGCAGTATAATAAATCACTAAAGGTGAAGGCTGCTTTTTAAGCCTTTGAAAGTCTATAAATCATATAATAAATGAGGAGACTCTGAACTATTCATATTTTTATTTTTTATATACTAGAGAGAGTTTTGGCGATCCCTTATTGAAATCAGTGCAGTAAACTGAGACGCCAGTAAGTGACGGCCGATTTAGGTATGAAAGTAAATTTATGTTAACATTGTAAATTTTTGGACTGACTTTTTTGAAGTTCGTTTAGAATTTCGGTTTTCTGGATCAGTGAATATTTACCGAAACTGTTTTTGATGAGTTCATTCAAATTCAGTTTTAAAAAGTTTACTTATATTCAGACTAGATTTACGTATGATAATTTTTTTGGTTGGATAAGTTAGTTTTGTAAAGGAGTTTAATCAATTTAGTTATTATAGTAAACACTATAGCTTCTATTGTTCAGGGTTAAATCTCAAAGTCAAGCAAAGTGTGATTAGGGCTTTATGCATGCCAGAGTGGCCCGAGATAGGAACTTCCGATAAATAGCGTTAAGCGTGGCGCTTCAAGACCTAATATTGCCATTGGCGAACAAAGGCTGATCAGAAGAGCATATTGTGCCTGTACCCTGTTTTCTGAATAATACTCCCATTGTTATTTAAGGTCGCAAGGTTACGCTTATCGACTAGCGTCCATACCCTAGACAAACTTACATTTTATAAAATTTACGGTATCTGAGAAGAAAGGCCGATACAAAATCAGTGGTCACAGTCTGTTTTAAAGTCCAGACAAAATCTTGGTTAGATCATGTGAATACCATGTAGACTGATGTCTGAAATGTTCTTTTGAGAAAAGAACCAGCCAGACCCATCCAGTCAGTGCATTTGACAATAACCGAGCAGTTCAACTCAGAATTTAAGGAGCTCAACTATTCGACGAACAATACCAAAGAAAGGACATTCGGGTAGGCCGCACAAACTACTCAGACTAACTAAGATAAATTAAAAACAAAAATAATAATAACAAAATTCACGGTGCAAAATATAAAAATCTAAATTAATTTAATTTATTTATTGACATGACATGTGATTGTTCCCAAGGGTTGAATTACCATGACCCGTGGATTAAAAAAGCAGGAAAGAAAGCTGATTTTTTATCGTTTTCATTTCGGGAATGATGCTATGGAATTGCATGATTTAATTCCGCCAAGCCTGTTTCATCATCGCACAACAAGAAGTACTGCGATGCGCCATCGGTACATGGTGGATATCCCACCAATACGCACTAAACATTTTGAAAATACTTTCATTATGTGTATAGCTAAGGAGTGGCATTGCCTGCCGGTGTCTGTGTTTCCCGATTGATACAATCTCGGGGTCTTTAAGTCAAGAGTGAATAGGTTACTTCTAGGCAAGCGTGCTACACTTTCGACCACATCATCACTTACCATCAGGTGAGATAGGTGGTCAAGTGCAAGCCTATCTACAATAAAAAATAGCTGGAAGTCAGGAATGAGGCCTCTTTGGCCAGCAGTGGGATGGCGGAGCCTAACACTGTAACTTTTAGCTTATTGTTAGAATATATCAGTTATAAGCGACGAAACAGCGAATTTTATATTTTTTATTTTGCTAACATCAAATAACATAACTTTTGCTAAATCAGAGCATACTGTGGTTTATATTTTATTGTGGTATCGTTAAGAATATTTCGGTCTCATGAGTTTAGGGACCGTGAACGTTATACACGAAATGGAGATAAATCTTAATAAAAAAGCACTAGATCATTCACACACAATTCTCATATTGATCTAATAGATGGCCTCGATAAAGATTGTTAAAAAGTAAAAAATTACAAACATTCCTTACATTTTAGCATTGTAACAATCACTGTCACTAAAATTATGTATTCTGTAATTTTCTCTTTTTTTATTTTATTTGAATTTGTCTGTATGTGTGAGCAATTATAATCTTGTAAATATTTCAAACCTAAATTTTTTCATCTTTTTTCCAGCTGCATCTTCCGCGAAAATCGACTACTTGTTAGCTCGTGTATGAAATGAGTGGACTGTATTTTTAGGCGAAATGTTTTAATGCCGTTATAATTACAAATAACTGTTCCGGACAAAACAATAGTATAGGTTTAAGAGAGAGGTGTCGACTGTCGCGGTGGAGTCCGTGGTAGCGAGTGTTCAACTTCGCCGAGCCGCGCCGCGTCGCCCCGATGCCGTGTGAGTCACGTAGATGTGTGTGCAGCGTAGACGACGCGCTCCGGCCGTAGAATTTTGGGTAGAATTCCCAACACTACTCAACAAAAGAATTAAAAAAAATAAAAAATCCTCGGCGCATTTTTATTTTATGCTATATAATTTATCTAGTAGTAAACACGCTTCGATCGACAATCTATTGCACACATAATTATGACACGATATCTTACCAAAACATCCGATTCATACAGTAAAATGCCCATAACTTTAGAACGGCTGAACCGATTTTCGTCAAACATAGCTAAGAACACTCTCGATAAAGCCAACTTTCAAAAAAAGAAAACGGATTTTAAATCGGTTCATCCGTTTAGGAGCTATGATGCCACAAACAGATACACAAACAAACAGGTACACACGTCAAACTTATAACACCTCTCTTTTTCCGTCGGGGGTTAAAAACGAAAAGCCACCGAGACAGTGAGTCAGCGACATCTTGTTATAGTGTGCATTCTCTCCAAATTGGTATCCTTGTCACAGCTGGCCGGAACCACTCAAAATAATTACAATCTCACAAAAATGTCACAAGCTCGGCTTCCAACAACAAAGTAGAGCTGAATACGTGATGAAGCGAACCAATGATATTTATGATTGATGAGTCTAAGTCGTACACTGCGCAGCCGGCTGGGACGCGAATGAAAAAATGTTAATTGAATTATAAATGTTAATTTTGAATTAGATTGGTTTTCAGCCACGTTTTCAGCACACAAGGGGTGGTGAATAATTAATTCGAGTAGGGGACGTGATTTTTTCGAAATTAAATTAGGCAACGTATTTGTATCATAATTTAATTTCCAAAAAAAGGCTGTGGTTTTGGATCAAAAACAAAAACTGGACAATCTGCTGGACTCAATTTGAAACATTTTCAAAATTGTTGGTTAGATGTAAAATCAAAAAAAAAACTGGCCAACTGCTAGTCGGACTCGAACACTAGGGATTCCGTACAAACAGCTACATTCACCAACATTTTTTTTGTAAAAATACAGATGTTCATAAACAATGAAAGCACCAAACATTGTTTTTATTTGTTTTCTAAGAAAAGAGAGATATTGGTTTTCACATATGCGTAATATTTTTATTGGCCTATCCAACGACCATCCCACACCATGGGACAGACGGGCAAAATTCCCCACTTTACGTGTACAGGAGGCAGTTTTTTTTAAATTCATGATTTTATTTTATCAATTTATTGGTATTATTAGTATGCATATCCATGCCAAATTATAGCTTTCTAGTACTAAAAGTCTTTCAGCTAAGCTGCGGACGTACAGGCAGACGGAGATGGCGAAACTATAAGGGTTTCTTGTTGACTATGGAACCCTAAAAAGTAAAGATACATTTTTGTAATCATTGTTCAGACTAAAAATAAATACAAACAAAAACATGAACAGACGTGAAGTCTCAGCGATATGTTTTCAAAAAGGGGGCAATTATTTTGATTACAAAATATGTTGTGTTAATATCACACAGTTTTATAGTCCCGCTAAGTTCAATGTTATCCGAGAGGTCCTTAAAGACGTTACGATTCAGCTAAGCGTCTTCTGCAATCCGCTTTATAGACAACAGACAAAGATTTTTTTAAACAACGCTTCTGGCAAAGTTTGAATAAGACGAAGACCCTATTTTTGGAATACGCAATTATAAATTCCGTATAATTCTTTGAGGAAGGCCCTTGTTAAAACCAAGTTACAGAATTCTTCTCACAACTCCAAATTGTTTCAAGTAAATCACAAAGAGTTATGAATAGGTGTAGGTAAATATACTCATGTCGACTTCTCAACAGAACTCGAAGTAAGAGCTACCAAAGTGAAACTCTAAGAGTTGGGCTCACTTTATTGTAGCTGGGTAGCGGGTGTCGGTACCATGTGTCACGTTCACAGCCCGCCAATTTGTCTGTCATTTGCCAAATCCGAACGCGCCTTGAATGTAGAACGAATATCTACTAAATATGTATTCAGTGTTGCCACATACCTACTATAATTTCACATACATTAGATTATACCTCGTGTCACTATAGGCAATTTATACCAGGCACCTACTGACATAGCACATACTATATATATTTTCTTTTGCAAGACATGTAAATCTACTGATTTGTATTCACACGTTGGTGTCACAGGAAAATGAGTTTTTTTTATAATGAAATAAGAAAAAATCAAGATAAAGTCACGCACATGGGAGGCTTATTAAATCAAAATATGCATAAATTTCGTATTCATGTCAATATCAAAGGTGAGTTAAGGCAATTTGCATTTGTATTGAACAAAAATATGTGTTGTGTTATTGAAACTTTCGTGCTAACTTAATTTCAATGTATTTAGAGAAGTAAAGTGAATGGATGTCTTAAAATTATTATTTTACGATTAGTATCCTCGTAAAGTTAAAGTTGATATTCGGGTTATTGGACGATTCGCACGAATTTAACTCGCCCGAAACGTGCGAAATGACCCCTTTTAAAAATATTAATTTTTCTGTGGCGATTCGCCCGAAGTGAATTTATCGGTGTGCGAATCGACCACCCCAAAATTATGTAGTAGGCACACATATTGTATTTCATGCAATACCGTTAAGATAAGTAAGTAGAAGTATTAAGGGTTAAATATTGGTATTGATATAAAATGAGTCACTAATTAATAAAAAATGTTTTTCGCACTTTTTGGGCGAGTTAAATTCGTGCGAATCGTCCAATAACCCGATATTCTTGGCTCTATTCTAAGAAATAGGAACCTTCTTATTAGTAAGATAATTTAATTAATCTCAAACATTCTATCATGCTGGTTGGTCTCGTAGTGGTGGTACAGGGTAGGTACAGATCATTTCTTGTAAGTGTTTGTAAGCAAGCGAACGGTAACAAAAAAAAAAAAGAATGGTGATAGCACAAGTAGACTCTAATCAATTAAATAAGGCTTATAACATTTAAAAAAATCACAAAGAATGCCTAATTTAAATAGAAATGAACGCGTATTTTTCGTTTAAGTAAAATTTATAGTTAGCAAAGTTAACGACCACAATTAGACAAAGTTTTCTATTAAAAAGGTTTCAGTATTTAAAGTCTAATAAAAATAGCTTGTAGCTCCTCTGTAGGGTACTTAGCATACCAAATAGGTAACAAATTTGTAAACTTAACTAATTAGGCGCTTGCTGGACTGAGTTTCGTGTTTGCTGTGAACATCGTAAACTTCTTCTAACTTCCTAATTTGAAACGGCCGTAATCATTGTTTATCTGAATCATTTACAAACTTTTCACCCCTTAGAGAAA
This sequence comes from Orthosia cruda, assembly GCA_964057195.1. NCBI lineage: Eukaryota > Metazoa > Arthropoda > Insecta > Lepidoptera > Noctuidae > Orthosia > Orthosia cruda. The sequence goes on from OZ059845.1 coordinate 21,731,896, forward strand.
AGTGGTAATTAAAAACGTGAAATTGTGGGTTGTGTCCCTTTTTATATGACCAATAAAGTAGATTAAAGATATTTTTACTGCTGTACTGGCAACATATTTAAATATTTTACTTCTTTTTATTCGGTATTTGAGTCTGTTAAATGAAAGAGGGTGTTAAAGTTAAACACAGTCTTACTGTGTGCATTACTAAATTGTGTTATTATGGTAATTTGGTAATAAGCATACAAATTAATAAACAACTAGCTACTGCCCGCGGCTTCGACCGCGTTAAAAGTGTTTTATCATCCAAAGGTAATCAAACCATCATATGTTCTTCCCAGGGTCTCAAACTACCTCATTTGCAAATTCATATAAATCGGCTTAGTAGATCCAGAGATTACCCCCTACAACCTCACAAACTCTCAAACTTTACCTCTTTATCATCATCATCTGCCTAGCCTTTTCCCAACTATGTTGGGGTCGGCTTTCAGTCTTACCGGATTTAGCTAAGTACCAGTGTTTTACGTGGAGCTACTACCTATCTGACCTCAACAACCCAGTAACTGGGTAACACGGTACCCTTTGGCACGACTGGTGTCAGATCTCAAGCTTCTGACTACCCGTAACGACTGTCAAAGATCTTCAAATGACGTGTATATATATTAGTATAGATATAGATAACCTTCGTCTATAATACCAAAACCTACAATTATATCTTCATAGGAAACGCTTCGGCCAGTGGTTTATATTAGAAAGTATAGCGAAGAATAACATCTTAAATATAAATGGGTCAACAAGACATGCCTAGGTACTGTCAGTTTCCATTACTCCGGATACAAAAAATAACTGACGTTATAAATGGGAATAAGAATACTTATTTCAACCTTCAATGAGAACTAAGAATAAATCTTAGAGTTTAGGTCTGAGAAAATAAAAGAAAGAAGTAAGTTTTATTGTTATTTCTGTATATGTTTCTCTATGGATATATTTTCAGTGTTACTCAATAAGAAACCGCGCATTTTCTTCGCTATTAAAGTATTCCTAAAAAGTTTGCAGTGAACCAGAAATTAAGACAAATGTGCCTTCTTAGTTACTTTATATTATATACTTCTTAGCTACTTTAGTTTTGTTTTTTTAGTTATCTAAAATAGTTAAGGTATAATAAGTTTACATACCGTTATATACTTTTGTATAATTAGATTAGGTTTACTTTATTTAAAATGTGAATTAACTTAGAATGAGCGCATGTATCGCATTGGGTGAAATCCTATAAAGATGTATGTGATGAGGTTGAAATAAATAAATATGTCTGACAAAGCTGATACTGTGATGACACTGCACTTAAGTCCCAAGGATTAAAATGCTTTCTAATACGACCCTGATGAGATTATTATCCTACAACCGAACACGACCAAATAAATTAATGTTCCTACCAACCTACAAACGCAAATATTACCTAACGTCACTGCAGCGGCATCTCAATTTGATGTTGTCGTCCTTTTATCCCAGAAATTATCAAAGCTAACCGTTTTCTATATTAAATATTAGCGGACATGTTGTGCCCCAGTCGCCACAATGGCCGTTATTAGAGTGACACGTTATTGTTGTGAGACGCGTACATATGTAATAAAGGCCGAGTAGTCGCGTCCACGAGACGGACACGAGCGAATTGATAAGGGTCACATCGGAACATTACCCCGACGGACAAGCTAAGCCTCCTTTTTTACCTAAATTAGTTAAGCGAAACGTAACTCAAAAATATTTTTTCTTACTCCCCTGCGGAAGTTTCGTTATTAATTTTTTCCCAAGCAAACTTCTTTAACTTTTTTTAATTAACTCCAGGAATTGTCTATCGAAATACCTACTGCTCTTTTTCATTACTTGTAATTTGATCCAATGGAAATCCATCTTTCAGGATTAATTACCTACGCGTTTATTTATTTTGCTTATGAATGCTGCGCGTACATAGCAATATTCAATCAATCTTCATACTTTGATGGAGGAAATCAGAGCTTAATTAAAATTCCGGCAGGCTTTCGTACCAAAATATTCAGAATGCATCTCTGAATAAAATACCAATATTTTTTCAGTTTGCTAAGCACTGCTCAGCCAAAGAAAGATAACTGCCAATCAAACTTAATGACTTTCTTCACGCTGATTGGCCGTGAGCAAAGTACTAACGAGTCTTGATTTCAACAAACTTCGCAAATTGGTTGCTTATTCAACGTAAGGTAATAACAGTCGGGACACACGGTCGTAAATTTCAGCAAGCGAGGTATAAAACATTCAGGTTCGCACTATAACGGTATCGATCTCTTTTGTAATTATTGTGCTCTACATGTTTTACACTTTATGGGAGTTGGGTATCGAGTTTTGTTTACAATCAACAATTTCGTTTGTGTAATGTAGATTTACTTTTTAACACGCGTGAAGTATAGCCGCAGTTCAATTGTTCAATTTTAAGCGTACATGTGTACGTGTAAAACCTACCTTCGTATAAATTATTAATCTTTATTATATTTTCTGAAAAGATATAAAATAAATTTAGCTAACCTACACAGGTAGTCTGTGTAGGTAAGCTAAATTTATTTTATATTTTTTTAAATATTATACCAAAATGATGTACGAAATAGGTAAGTATGTCCCTACCTTTAGCTCTTTGAGTTTGGCGGTTGCATTTCCCCATGAAATATTTTGTGGAGGTGGTTTATTGCTGCTGAATATTTTTCCTCGAAAATAATCATATTACCCTTTGTTTGACAGGGCCCAGGGTATCGAACCGTTTCTGGTATCATACTGTCTTCACTGGCTTTTATATAAATATGGTTCTAATGCAATTAGGTACTTACCTGCTTAATGTACGAGTAAAAAAGCTACGAATTGAATGCACAGGTATAATTAACATAAGAACAAGAATTAAAAAAAAACACATGATATATGATTTTAAATGCGTTTATCAACAACGAAAAAAATACTAAAAATACAATAAAACTTTGTTCAAACAATTGTTTGCTGAAAAACACGATCATGTGTATTATCCAAGATATTGAACAGGAGTAATAAAGAATTTTTCCAAAGTTCAGAGAATGGCGATTACGGACCATTGAAATACGTCGAACTTGAAATGATTGGACCTTTGAATTTTGAAATGCTTTATCGACAGAATTAATAATGGCCGCTCCTGGCTCTACGTCATTCTAATGATTAAAATTATTTTTTATGTGCTGAAATCAATTTTAATCAATAAAAAGTTATCTCAAATGAATTGAATATAATAAAATTATTACAAGGATTGGAAAATTATTTAGGAAGCCCTGGCAAGGCGCATTAGGGAAAATGTACATAAAATTGCAACCTGATAGTCAATTCAACTCTCTGCACTTAAAAACAAAAACAGGCCAAGTGCGAGTCGGACTCGCGCACGAAGGGTTCCGTACCATTATCGCAAAAAACGGGCAAAAATCAAGTTAATTGTATGGGAGCCCTACTTAAATATTTAACTTACGGTTCATGAGATACAGCCTGGTGACAGACGGACAGACAGACAAACAGACAGATGGACCGCGGAGTCTTAGTAACAGGGTCGCGTTTTTATCCTTTGGGTACGGAACCCTAAAAAAGTAACAATCATAAATTACACTTACATAAACATGCAATTGAATTAACAGAACTTATTCACAGGTAACTGGTTGGTAATACAAAAGTTTGGTGTACAAACGTTCACAAAAATCGTATAAAACTATGAAGGTTCTTTTTTTTATCGTCACTACAAATGCACTCCGGTATTGTTCTGGTTGAACTGACATGGCGTCGCCGCCGCCACTTGCATGTGTCAATTGCTCGAGATAGTCTAATATCGCTATCTATTTTAACTTTTTTTTAGTTATTCTACCTATCCCACTATGCTTCTTGCCCGGGCTTCCCCTACAATAAAAAAATAATGGTTCCAATAGGTAGCTGCAGTGCGGAGTCCATTTAGAGATTACCAGGATCGCCACGGTAAAGTGTGCCGACGCATATCTCCGAGGTGGCGTTGCCTTTAGATAAACCCACGAATGCAAGAAAACTTTCTAGGGTCGGTCGCAGTAAAGACATCAAAGATGTCCAGTGCATGTGCGGCGTCTCTCCGCAAACCTTGGCCCAGCATTCGTCCTGTACCGCATACCCTGTCACCTGTAAATCTGAGGACTCTAAGGCTGGGTCAGCAAATGGTGTTGCCGTGGCTGTATACTGGGTCAAACATATATAATAACACTGTATGGAGGTACAATACATATAAACGGCAATTATGGTCTTTAAGTACTATAGATGTAGTATAATTTCTGGCAAGTGTATCCTAGTCAAGTGCGGGGTCCTTATTTCCACGACCAGGTAGAGTAATATTGTTACCGATACAATAATAAGATGGACCCCTATTGAATTTTTTTTAGACACTCTTTCAAATGGGGGACTATAAGAGTACCCTTCTGCCTACCCAGGGGAGTATTACAGGCGTGACGTGAATTCTATTTACAAAGGTATTGTCCATTAAAAGTTTAAACAACGAAATAACTCTTGAAATACAAATACAACTTTTTATTTATTTTCTCAATCAATTTATACGCTCGACAGATAAATGGCTTTTTCAACACACTTGCTCATAAAGTGGCTCTAATTTCACCGCAATTAGGCACATAATGACACCTGTTATCAAACTGTGACTTTTTCATTGCTATTATTCACAAGTGAGTTATAGAGTTTTTTAAACAGTTTCGATACAAAAAAGATCGTGCTCAATAATACAAATGCAACACATTTCATGCAACTTCGTATTTAAATAGATAATTTCAACTTGTACGTGTTTAATAAATAAAACTTTCACTCAAATATAAATTTTGTTTTTGTCTGTAATAAAGAAAATTTGAAATTCCCCATTGTGTACGTGGCTAAAACGCTATCCACGAAAAGCCAAAAAAATTAAAACTCATTATTTTTAGTCTATGGCCGATCACCGCGAGATGCGCGCGTATAGGAATTAATGAATACTGATTAATTTTGCCCGCCATTGCGAAAAAAAATCACAACTCGTTTTCACTGTTGGAAATGATTTTTTTGTATTATTTTCTTCACAAGTGTGTTGAAAAACGTCGTATGATACACGTGTGTATTGATGATTACCGTCCGCGGCTCTCTTAAGACCCTCACCTAACGGCTCGGGCCTCAATGGCGCCTCAGCGTTATTCACCAACATTACACCCTTGTACCATAATGTACTATTATTATTCTATTATTTCTATCCAAAAAAACATGATATTATAATGTTTATACAAATGTACTACGTGTATGATATAACTGATTTTGTGTCCATAGTAAGCACGACCTTAGGCCATGGTAACTATGGACACAAAATCTGTATAGGCTAGATTGTGGTCTACCATATCCTCTTTCAGTTCGCATGAGGGGGAAGGTTACGAAAGTGTATACTGTAAAATAAAGCGAGAGTAGTAAGATTCTGTAAAAGAAATACCATCACTAAGTTTGGCAGACCTATTAGTAAGAATTTTTTAGGTTGTGTAACTAGCCCAGTCACTAGTTTCTTTTAAAAAACATGGTTAATAACCATTTCCTTTCTCTAACGCTTTTTTTTTAGATCAAATCTCTTTCATCATTATTCAACCTTTTTTCTCTCTTTCTATGAAATTCACCTGTGTATAGTTATGTGTAGTATTTATTATAGTAATATAATTTTGTATATATGAATGTTTTAATGTAATAGCAGTGCACCGCAGACTACCCTCTTTTTTATTCTAAGATTTATCAGTCCATCCAAAGGTTGTCTGGTAGATATCGCTGTCAGTGATAAAACCGCCTTTGTTTTGTACCCGTATAAATAAATATTTCTTGTAAATGTGTATAACTTTTATGGTGTACAATAAAGTATATTCTATTCTATTCTAACAGGGTATTAGGAGAAACTGTTACTTACTTATTCTCGTGACGTCATCTTAATCGACTATATCACCCACGAATACGAACGGGTGGCCAATGTAATGTAAATATCTCAAATTTTTGACGTATTACTATCACAAATTATTGCGCAAAGATCACTGATCATAATATTCACTAAAGAAATAATATAGGCTAAAGTTTAGGAGAGGCTCAGACCGAATAAGCGGTTACATAAATTTATATCAAAATGTGCAAATAAATTGTTCCGAAATTAGAATTCGTAACTATCGGGTGGGTTTTATAAAATGACGAGCCGTGCCAAACGAAGCCTGTCGAAATAAACTCATTTGCAGAAAGTTATCCGGCGAGACCGATTTCGTGCTACTAACGATTCCACTGCGATTCGGCGAAGTCAGTATATCTGCCTACTACATTACTGTTCGTAGGTGTTAATTGAGTGATAGTTTTGATAAATCTGATCTAACGTTTAGTGTGTAATTTACACTTCCTAGAAGTCTACTACACAACCGGTTGCCGAATTTTCACAGTAGAACATACATCATTTATCGGGTGGGTAGATATATAGGTAATCACAGTGATATATTATGGCGTACATTTTATTAATGTTGTTTGGGAAAAGATAGGATGTACTTACTCGTGACTGGAATTATAAACTGTTGTCAATTCCAGTGATTAATAATCACAAATCCTCTTACAGGATCTTCATTGTCTGGCTTAAATGCGATACTCAAGGAGCGTCCTCACTGAGAGCATTCACTTGTAATGAGCATTTGAAGTCGAATATTCGAGTGGTGTGGACGTTGAGCCGAGCTTTACAAAGCTTACACGCAAGCGCGATCTACGGCCGGTGTGGCCGTTGCAACGATTTTCGCGGAAACGGCTCGCATTCGAATGTTCACGCAAATAAAATGCTCGAAAGCGAGTACTGAGATGATGAAATAAATGAGTATGTAGGAATATTACTGGCCACTTCTAAAGCAAGGAACAGTTCCTTGATCTTAAGTATCTGTGACCTTCTTGGTCAATCGTATTATTGTTTCAGAAATGAATGACATTTAACGAGATGGTATTCGAATGCTCCAAGCTCGCATGTTCGACTCCAACGTTCATAGTTTTGCTCGAAAGTGAATGATGGGCTCGCTGGGAAGAATTTGTTGCTCGCCTACGACTGCTTGTTTACAAATGCTCACGAAAGAGTGCTCCCAGTTAGGACGTAAAGGAACGTCCTCACTGGGAGCACTCTTTAATCTCAACAACAAACTTAACTTAGTCTGAACTAAGACTTGCCATTATAACTTCGTTATTCTCAAAGTGTACTTTACAGAAGTGCAATGGGTAACGTAAAAGCCTCGTGTATAAACAGGGAACCAGTGCAAATATAATTATATAAGTCAAACTTGACTTTGCGCAGGCCGTGTTATTGAGCGTAAAATCATCTCGCTTTATTAGAAAACCATTTGCTATTCGGAGCGAGCGAGCGTATTACATAAATAAACTGTTTGCGTTCGGTTCGTGTTTGCGTAGGAGGACTATCGAGAGAGGCAACAAACACACGTGCTGTGGACGTGGCGTGACGCGGCAAGCGTGCCGTGGCCACGCTGCCACAGCGTGGTATCTGAAAAAACCAGAAATTGTGGTAAGTAGGTATACCAAGAACAGTGTTATCAAGGTTAGATAGTATGAAATAATCATCCTAATGAAGCCAATTGAGATGAATAGTGCAAAGATCTATACTAATATTATAAAGAGGTAAAGTTTGTGAGTTTGTGAGTTTGTGAGTTTGTGAGTTTGTGAGTTTGTGAGTTTGTGAGTTTGTGACGTTTTAAGGGGTAATCTCTGGATCTACTGAACCGATTTTGAAAATTCTTGCACCGGTAGAAAGCTACATTATTCCTGAGTGTCATAGGCTATAAAATATTTTCAAAAAAAATAGAGATCCTTATGAAAATTGCAATAATGTAACCCAAGGTATCAAAATGTTATCTGTAAAATACATTATTTGGCGTGCGCTGAGAAAACTATTGATGATAGATACAAATTAGTAGGTAGGGTACCTGGTAGGTAGGATAGGCAGGTTAGGCAGGGTAGGCAGAGTAGGCATGGTAGGCAGAGTAGGCAGGGTAGGCAGGGTAAGCAGATTAGGCAGAGTAGGCAGGGTAAGCAGAGTAGGCAGGGTAGGCAGGGTAGACAGGGTAGGCAGGGTAGGCAGGCAAGGCAGGGTAGGCATAGTAGGCCGGGTAGGCAGGGTAGGCAGGGTAAGCAGAGTAGGCAGGGTAGGCAATATAGGCAGGGTAGGCAGGAAAGGCAGGAAAGGCAGGGTAGGCAGGGTAGACAGGATAGGCAGGGTAGGCAGGATAGGCAGGATAGGCAGGGTAGGCAGGAAAGGCAGGGTAGGAAGGATAGGTAGGGTAGGCAGGGTAGGCTGGGTAGGCAGGGTAAACAGAGTAGGCAGGGTAGGCAGGGTAGGCAAGAAAGGCAGAGTAGGCAGTGAAGGCATGGTAGGCAGGGTAGGCAGGGTAGGCAGGATAGGCAGGGTAGGCAGGAAAGGCAGGGTAGGCAGGATAGGTAGGGTAGGCAGGGTAGGCATGGTAAGCAGAGTAGGCAGGGTAGGCAGGGTAGGCAGGGAAGGCAGGATAGGCAGGGTAGGCAGGATAGGCAGGATAGGCAGGGTAGGCAGGAAAGGCAGGAAAGGCAGGAAAGGCAGGTTAGGCAGGGTAGGCAGGGTAAGCAGGGTAAGCAGAGTAGGCAGGGTAGGCAAGATAGGCAGGGTAGGCAGGAAAGGCAGGGTAGGCAGGGTAGGCAGGGTAGGCAGGGTAGGCACGGTAGGCAGGGTAGGCAGGGTAGGCACGGTAGGCAGGGTAGGCATGGTAGGCAGGGTAGCCAGGGTAGGGGCAGGGTAGGTAGGCTAGGCAGGGTAGGCTGGGTAGGCAGGGTAGGCAGGGTAGCCAGGGGTAGGCAGGATAGACAGGGTTTGAAAGGTAGGTAGGGTAGGCAGGGTAGGCATGGTAAGCAGAGTAGGCAGGGTAGGCAGGGTAGGCAGGGAAGGCAGGATAGGCAGGGTAGGCAGGATAGGCAGGATAGGCAGGGTAGGCAGGAAAGGCAGGTTAGGCAGGGTAGGCAGGGTAAGCAGGGTAAGCAGAGTAGGCAGGGTAGGCAAGATAGGCAGGGTAGGCAGGAAAGGCAGGGTAGGCAGGGTAGGCAGGGTAGGCACGGTAGGCAGGGTAGGCAGGGTAGGCACGGTAGGCAGGGTAGGCATGGTAGGCAGGGTAGCCAGGGTAGGGGCAGGGTAGGTAGGCTAGGCAGGGTAGGCAGGGAAGGCAGGGTAGGGCCAGGGCAGGCAGGGTAGGCAGGGTAGGCATGGTAGGCAGGATAGGCAAGGTAGGCAGGGTAGCCAGGGTAGGTAGGCAGTTGACGGGAGCGAAGCCCCGAGGGTCAGCTAGTATTCAATAAGATTCTGAAGCTCGTCTTTGGAATACAAACAGATACATAATAGGCACGTATAATCCTTTGAATCGTGCCTGTCACAAATAAACCTTATTATTACCTAATTATTGATCAAATCATGTCTTGTGTTGGCTATAACCATAGAAATCATTATTGCTCATTTACGCATCAGTGTGCATGTAGGCTTGTCAGGCAATTTCTGGAACGTCATTTGCACTTTCCATTTGCGAGGATGACGAATTAATCGGGCATCAATGATTAAACTTGGCTTGTGATTGAACTAAACATCGGGTTGACATCAGTTTGGACGGATGCGCTCGAAATGGATTCACAGAATTACATCATAATCATGTTTTCGAGATGAGCCAAATGGTTAGTGTTAAATTATATCTCAGAATGTTTAGGACCGTCGATCATATAATAATGAACGTTTGTGCTGTTGCTTGTTTTTGTGTCTCAAATTCTCATATAACGTAGATAAGGTCAATAAAGTCCAAAATGTGCGGCGGCCCTACGCTAAGGCATATTTTATGAAGTGTCGTCGGAGCCTACATTTTCTATATACAGTAAATATGTAAAATATTCGCGAAACCCACATAGGGGCCACATCGGCTGATAGCTGATAAATTAAAGCCTGTACGTGACCGTCCGCGAGCCTTTCACGAGATGGGATCATGCTGAGTCAGCGACTGTTGCGAATATGAACACCCACGCGATGGACACTATATGATATTGAATAGATGTCTAACTGTCACTGGATTAATTACGAGTGAAATGAAATATTTGACATGTGTGACTCGCTCAAAGGGACGCAGTTTGCACATAAATTTTGAATGTATATAGAATTTTGCAGAGGACAGAGTCATTTCGTTTTTGAGGGTGACATTTTTTGTGCAAGATGTCGTTGGACTATCGTATATATTCCCCAATGTTAATGCAGTACTGGCCGTGCGGCCGCTCGGTGCCAGAATATCAATATTGAACCTCATTTTGGACTGTTTTGTTTGCAATATATTATTTAATTTAAATATGCTATTTCAGTTATAATTAAATTCTAGCACTAAATTTTTTCGTATAAAATATTTTTAAACATCCAAGTCGTTTTGGAGGAGTATCCAAAAGCATCGCGATCGTGATTAAAAATATCGTGTTGTTTCACAAACAATGTACTTTGACTTAATTTTTTTTTAACCTTTTAACCTAGCCATTACTAAGGAGTTTGCTTTAGAAAGTAACCGTTTTACGGCACTAAAGCGGTGGAAGGCCCTTAACACTGACACAGACAATGGGCAACTTACTTGTGACAGATTTCAAGAAATCTTTTATTAGATCCTTTGCCTTCGTCAAATATTAAAAGAATATATCAGGCCAATAAAAAATAAAAATATATAGGGATTTTTTTATTATACGTAACCGCCTAGCTAGGTAGTACGATATTAGCTTGGCTGTGAATAATTATTTTCGCTTTTAGTTTTTTTATTGATAAAGGTACACGAATAAAGACTGCTATAAAATATTCGATACCTTGGTTAAGACATTTAGGGTCGCCAAAGCAGCAATGAATTAAGTTTATTATTATTTATTTATAACATGGTTACCCTTTTAGTTTGAGCTTGTTTACTGTTATTGCCAGTATTTATTGCGGGTATTTGCCCCTTTACATCTCAACTCATACAAATTGAAAAAGAATAGTGCTGTCAGAATGTAAGCCTTAGGTAAAAAGTACATTTGGACGTTGATAACATCAGTCTAGCTTTTATATTTGGCAGGAATATATATGTCATGGACCAAGTAATTAATCAGTGCACTGTATATAATGCCCGGCAATATGAATGAAGTGATGTCAAATCGGGCAATATAATGAATATTGATTTAAACTTCTATATTTATCACATTTTCTGGTCATTATGAATATTCCGTGGACCTTGTTGCTAAAATAGTAACCGTGCTAACCTATTCTATATTAAAATCAATGTTAATATTAAATTTTAAAAAAACATGTCTTTTGATTGCCCATTAAGTGATGGCCATTATTCAGAAAGCCCGGTCAACTTAATTATTTCAATAGTTTTATTATATGGCCTACCCATTTTGGACATTTTTCCAAGTGCCCGGGAATTATGAATAATACAGTATTAATCACTTGGCCCATAACATTTAAATACCTAAATTTTCAAACATTTGTTAAGTTTCATAAATACTTTACCTACCTACAACTCTCACTTTGACAGCAACTTAATAAAAATTAACTTTATAGTTTAAAGTTGAAATTAACATAACATATAATAACATCACGCCTTATTCCCCGTAGGGTTAGATAAAGCAGCGCATACAGCATCCAGTAGAAATTAAATCACAAGATAATCAAAATCACTACCAAAGGTCATGCACTGCTGCTGGCAACCTTCTAAGCATTGAATCAAACACTTAGAATTTTTTCTCATCAATTAATAAGTCTACCTTGTGGGAGTGAATTGATCTTTTCAAATTGAATGCATGCAACCAATGCATTTTATTAAAAAGTAGAAATGAAAACTTCTACCACAAATAAATAATCCGCCTGCGTTGTGGCATGTCGTCATAACCACAGAACATTCTGATTGAATGTGAAGACCTCGGCACCGCGGCCGCGCGGCTTTGGTCATCGTTATTTTGTTTCATACCGAATCGCCGATAGGTAGCGCTTAGTGCATTTTTGGAGTGATTGACAAAGTTGGGTTTGTGTACATAGTCTATTTTAGCTCATCCGACTTTTGTGTAGATGAGTATTGGAGGTACGTGACATTGGTTGGCTTCTAAAAAAGTATGAATGAAAACCAAAATCCGTTTTAATATGTACAAAATTTACATAATTAATTAAAAAGCGCGTAAAAAGTTCTTTGGCATATATTACAAGAACCAGGTACTTCTATAATAGACAAGACAAGAATGGTATGTCTCTAACGTGAGTAAACAACGAAAATATAATTGGATTAAGTTTAATACGTCAGGCGAGTGTATCAAACAAACTCAGCGGCTGGCACATAGTGGTATGATTTAGATATGTCGCCCGCTCTGCACGTTTAGAAATTTTCCTTTTGAGACCTTTTCATTTTAATAGTACATTATTGCAAAGGCCGGCAATAGGCAATTGCAGGTTTAATATGAGATTGAAGGCCGGGCAATTGCCATTTCCGCCGAGGCATATATAGTGCTTTTCTCAAAAGAATGCTGGGAAATAAAACATACTATTTATATTATACATTTACAACAACATTGCTGGAGCGTTGTTATGTTCCAAATTCAAATAACGCTCCTACAATGGATTTGATTTTCTTTGTCCGTAAATTTGATACTTAGCGTGTTCTGTTTTCGAAAATAATGACAATTTTTCCATGCATGTTTGAACAAAGTAATTTTACTTTACCCTCTGCAAACTCGGTTTGGAAACATTCCTTACGAACACACTATTTAAGAAAAGCGTTGTAATGTGTCTTTACGTTAATCATGTCAATTAAACTAGAAAATGTCCATTAATCCGAAGGGTCACTTAGACGTCTATTGTAAAAAAAAAACATATTGACAGTGCCGTTATGTCGTAGCAGTAAGAGATTTTCTCGTGATTCAACTGCGATATTTTAACACCCTATTTGGATTCGGACAGATTCACCTACAGGACCTGAAAAAGCTAAAATAATAAAATATATAGTTATAACAGAAACCACAATGCAACAAAGGGTTCATTAACGATTGATCAATCGGTTACAGGAGTCCACAGCTTACACATATAACTAGGATAAAAGAGAAAATAAAGTGGAAAACTCTTAATGAAATGCTTATGATCTTTCACTTAGCGGTTAACTGGCAGAACCAGCGGGTCGTGTAGGGAGCACATCGGTCGCAGCCGCTCAGTTTCTGGTCGAACTAGTCCTCATACGGTGCATTACACTCGGTCACCGCATTCGAGAGCTATTTGCTGCCCGGGATCAGATTAATGTTGCCACTTTTCTACTTGTCGTAACCACCAAACTTTGCCCGACCGCCTTAACCCACTCTATTGTATGCCAAAGAGAATTATTTCTGTTGAGTAGCTTGGTATCTCGCGGTTTTGGTGAATAATTGGGTCGTACCCGTGAAATAAGACGGAGTTCTTGCCATTTGGATACTATTTATGTGTGTTGGTTTTTGTTTTTCACTAATATTACAGTATCTCGGAAATAGTTGGAAGCAGGGTAAGCTGTTGGTCCCGCTCCTGATAAAGATTAGGCGGGAATAATGGGGAGAGCCCCGGTCTTTTAAATGTGGGTCCATCGGACTATGAGAGTGAGGGAACCGAGAGTGCACCTGTGTCTGGGCACATTATTTTACACTATCATAATATTTCCCAAGCGGATCACTAGTCTCCGCTGGTATTGGCCGCCGTGACCGACGTTCGGTCATAAGGTCTACTATTATATGCTAAAAAGCCGAAAAAAGACAATACCAGCTAGTTTTCATTATATTAAAAAAATGTCTGATCTACAATAAGAAAGCGTTTCAGAACTAAGATAATGGATTTTCTGACGACGACCAGTGAAAATATTAACTACAGACATGTAGCTACGTCCTTTTTAGATCGCTTTAGATTTAATTCTAGAATTTTCAATTGTTTCGTAGAATTAGTTTAATACGAGACATTTAGAAAGCTTTATTTACAAAAGACGTTTCATTTAACTACTATAAAAGAGTCGTATATTAATTATAACGGCATAAAACAAAAGTAATAAAAAGATCGAACTTCACTGTTCATTATTTCAACTATTAATTCAAATTGTCATGTCTCAGTGTGAGCTGACTCTAAAGCTTTTTTAGAGTCAGCTCACACTGAGACATGGCGCGACGCTGCGCGCACTTTTTAGGAATATAGCGATACTACATAAAACATTATTTACCACACAAAATCGCACATATTTCAAGATTTGAAGTAACAACAAGCAGTGTTGTGTCACGGTGTGAACTGGCCCTTACTTTAATTATGACAGCATAACGGAACACCGAATGACCTGTGAAATCAATGGGATTACAGTATGTTTTGATAAAGTATAAATAAAGGTAGGTACAGAGGTACAAACAGACCTACGGTTGCCTAATAAAAGCAAAAATAAGAGTTTTAATTCACTCACTATCTTGTATGAAAAAGCAGCCAGATAAAAGTCTAAAACGAATACCTACATTTATTTAGAAACTGCGTCAGATTAGGCACACAATAAAACGAAAATACCTATTGAGACACCTCCAATAAACTCCACCTTATCATACAAAACATATTATGCTGAACCCACTTAAAAGAGATATTCTGTGGTCCCTAATATTACATTCTAACGGCGACAATAACCCAAAACATTAAAATGAAAACTTTTATCAAATAAAGTATAATTCAGGCGTGCGTACGCCGCGTGAGGTTAAAACGCGGTAAAAGTAGATACATTCCCTTTGCCTCTTGCTTCCGTTCACGCGCATGTGGAAATATTACGCCGAGGTGTAAATGGGCCTCGGCAAGGCCGTTATTGCCGTCGTTAAGTTAAAATTTTCTCTCTTTTCAAAGCGAATGTGAAACATAAACACAGACATTTATGTTATTTGCAAACGAACATCGAGATGAATATTATGTAAAATAAAGGTGTGTCTACGGAAAATTAGATACGTCTTTTTATGCAAATAAGCTGGATGTGTGTTTGTCTTATTTTTATTGTTTTTAGATGAAGATTTCAAATACAAATATATAGGTGAAGAACAGAAGAACGTGGTTATGGAAATATGCTGTACCGTAGATTCATTTCTATGTTCAACCCAAAATGTTTTGCGCCACTGAAATAAAAAACAGAAACGATTCAACTAAATGTTGCAGAAAAAATAGTCACTAAATTCGCTGTTACCATCCAATTCACTGAGTCAACTCATATTACCGTTAAAGAATAATAAGTTGTTTCATTTGGTACATTCGGTTGGCCAACAGACGTCAGTTGAACAAAACAAGCTGGCAATAGAAGAGATTTCCCTAAGGAGTGCTATATTACGACTTTCCATAGAGGAAATGTTCGTAAGTGTTCTAAAAAAGTGGGGGCGTTAGTAATTTGATGGTTGAATTACTTTTATGATGGACTGCCACTTCTGTCACAAAGTAATGGCCTTTGTCACTTTGTTGTAGGTGTCAATTTAATGGCGAATGGAATAAAATGGTGAAAAAAATAACATCGGGTGATCTCTTGAGCGGAAAATGGTAAAAAGGTAGGTAGTTGAGTACAAAAAGATATAGGTATTGCAATAATAGGGTAGTTGACAAAAATATCTATTTAGTCCGTCAGTTAGATAAACTAAAAATATTAGACAGGTATTTTTTCTTTTGCCTTATAAACAAAAAACTTAGGACGATACAGTGCGTTAAAATATCCTGTGACGTCACGGTGTGCTACACTTTATACTGACAACCCATCCCTGAACTTTGATGAGCTTTATCTTTGTCAATTTTTATTTATTTGATAAAGCAAAAAATACCGGTCCAATTTTGTTTGGTAATCTCACTGACGGACTAAATAGAATTATATTTTTTTCTACCCAGAAAACATCCCTAAAAAAAAAAATTACAGTACCTATATGTAAAAATGGTTCTTAGATATGAGTACCTACAATTTTTTGTTTTGTTAGGAACTACTTATTTTCATACGTTAATTAACGCAACTTTTTAATTATAATGAAAACGTAAAGTAAATTATTTTGTTTCTTTTTTCAAATTATAATAATTGCTTGGCAGAAAATTTGTTTCATAACATTATCATTAATTTACCAGACACTTCATGCTGAAAACGTATGGTGGATTGAGTAATTCATTAACGCTCGTAAAAACATGGCAATGGACAGGGCTATGCTCGGAGTTTCCATGCGTGATCGAATCAAAAATGAAGACATCCGCAAGAGAACCAAGGTTACCGATATAGCCCTAAGAATTTCTAAACTTAAGTGGCAGTGGGCAGGGCACATTGTTCGCAGAAAAGATGGCCGTTGGGGCCGAAAAGTTCTAGAGTGGCGATCGCGTACCGGAAGATGCAGCATTGGAAGGCCTACCTCTAGGTGGAGCGACGATCTTGTCAAGGATGCGGGTATCCGGTGGATGCAAAACGCACAGGACCGATTAGAGTGGCGACGCTTGGGGGAGGGCTATGTCTAGCAGTGGACGTCTTTCGGCTGAAATGATGATGATGAGTGAAAACATTGACCTCAAGTCCGTAGCTATCATATAACTTTGAACGAAGCTAAATAATCGTTAATTTACTTTATACCACAGGACATTTTAGAACTTGAGTCATTAGAGGCTAAAAAGCGCCCGTCTAACGCCTATAGTGTTTCAAAGATACTTAATTACCCGACATAAAACCTTTTGTGCAGACAAGGTCGAATATGATATTACTAGTAAGTTTACTGTATCATATTAATGAAGTAAGTAATTTTATTATGGCGGCTCATGGTACGGCGACAGGAACTATGCAATACCTACCTTTTAACAACAACGTTGTGCGTTTACTGAGTGTCTTTGGTAGTCTGCATGCTGATCTTATAATGTCCCCACTGCTGGAACTCGGTCAAGTCTCCCTTTTATGATTTGTGGACATCCCACCTATACGCCTAGGGCATTTTTTTATGTGTTTGGTCTTGACTGTAGTCTAGGTCATAGGTGATAGAGACAGGATCGACGATGGAGTGAGCTTACCCAGAAGAAGCCTGTTCACTCTAACTTGTCGATTGAGATTGCACTGTCCCTGCCGGATTCTGTTTCCTGATAGCTACAACCTAGGGGTATTTAATTCAAGAGTAAATAGGTTACTTCTAGGCAATTGTGCTTCACCGTCGACCACATCATCGCTTGACATCAGGCAAGATAGTGGTCAAATGGGACGTAATACACAATGCAGACTAGTCCAGACTAGTGGATGATACGATGAACGGCGCATGTGAATAGGTGGCTAGACTTTTTAATTCGAGGACACACCGGATTCCTACTGATATTTTCCTTTATCTCTTTTTTCTTCTTTTTATTTCTTAATCTCTGTCTTCAGGTATTAAAGACTCAGTTTGATATTATTACTACCAAAATTGCCAGGGCAAATATCGTGTTTCTTGCGTACTGTGAGGACTCTGCTTAACTAGAAGGCAACCTACTTGCCTATAAAAATACTGGCAATTGGTATTACTTGAAAGGTAAATGAATTTAGAATAGAAAATAAGTGAATATGTTTTGATGGTCAATGCTAGTGTAGCCGCCCAGAAGGCAGGCATATTGTAAATTCTTACGAAATATATAAACTATAAAAGTAATTTGGTAATTTATTTATATAACCTCTGTCTACGCCTTCTACATTTGGTGGATGCTCCGGGTACAGAATCCCAGAAGAAAATATAAAAATAAATACGCGTGTATACGGCGTACAGTATACAAAAGTCTAAGTGAGTGAAAAACGTTGAAATTGTTTAAAGACAGAAGTTCGCGTGTGCATGGCGATATACAGTGCACGAATCCCTATCGGCGTACATAAAGCGAGATAAGTTTTAACAGAGAGGGTTGTTACCTCTCATTCCCTCCCTTAAGCGGATGGAAATATAAGGAAGAGTCGGAATAAAGCTAAGTGGTCTTATTATTTAGTGTTATTGAGCATAAAGCAAGCATGATGCATAGTTATTACACGGGAACGAACGGGTATTGTCTAGAGGAATTTTTAACCGAATTCAAGTCAGTGGCCGAAATAAATGAATGGAGAGAGAGCGACTACAGCCTGATCTTGGGAGGATTCCTCCAGGGGGCTGCATATTATTTTTACCGTATGATTTTTAAATATGACATGGACTTTGAAGTGTTATGCGATCGCTTGAGGAGTGAATTCTCTATATTTCACCGCAGATGTCGTTATTGCGAACAGCGCATAATAATCGCAGAAATATAAGCAGATAAAAAACAACCTGATGTATTGTGTGAGGATGTTAATGCACATTTATTTTCTAGTATCGTGATTAAGGACGAACAAACACAAAACAATATACAGTGCAGTGAAAAAAGCGTTGACCACGTTGACGGAGAAGGCGACGCAGTTGATGGCGATGGCGATCACACCGACGGAGGGAGCTGCATGTTCGAGGACGATGGTGACCAGACCTGCGGAGATGACGGCCCCGTCGATGTCCAGTTGGAGGTGGAGTCTGTGTTCCAGGACGAGCGTGCGGACGGCCCGGCTGACGATGAGTTGGACTCCCTATCCAACAGCGAGTGCGCGGACGCGGGTATTGTGATGTATCGGTCCAGTCCAATTGACTCCACTAATTCCATTTGTCTTGCAGAAAACAGTGATGAGATTTTGTCGGAACAACTAGTTGTGGTTCCATCGGGACACTAATATGTATCGGATGTTAACATGCACATTAATTCAATTGATTTTAACCATAAAATTGAAAATAATATCGAAATTTCTCAATCTGACTTAAAACAAAATTTTATAAAAGTCATTTTGAAAAGAAAGAAGTTGACAGCCATTAAGAAAAAAAATTCTCGAAATAAACCGAAAGAGATCCATTGGAAATTCAAAAGAGTCTTTTGTAAGATTTCTTATTGCGCCAACATAAATTTAAAGAAGGCGATCAATAAAAAAACGATTCGAATTAAATTCAAAAGAATTTTTAATAAAACTTCTTGGGGAGCAATGTTTGGTTCAAGTAAGATTACTATGATTGTTGCAAAGAAGAATTCCCATCATATTTGCCTAAGATGTAACATTGTACAAAGATTTTTGCATTGCGAATACATAAAGCAATTCGAACTCGTAAAATGCAAATTATGGAAATTTTATAGAAAGAAGATTAGGTATAAAACGTTGTAAATATTGTATTATACAAACTGATTTATTTAATGTTGTGTCTTAAATTTTGTGCTTTATTAACCAATGTTTTCTTTTCATGTCGTGCAAATGAATACGGTAAGGAATTTGCGATGCGCGCTGGGCATCGAATGAAATTAAATGCGAATGATTGTTTGAATTATTTATCTTTATATGTTTTTATGAAATTAAATATTCCTCTGCCTTGTCTTTATTTACTAAATAGGATTAGCTTTTGAAATTACTGACGAAGTCCAAATACAAATCCATAAGGACTAAGTCAGAAACAGTCAAACATTTATAGAAAAGTCTTTTAAGCCCCTAAGGCGAATAAATGCTTTGAAAGCATAGATGTCATGGTAAGAAATGGTTTGACACGTAGTCCCACAGATAATACAAAAAAGGACAGTGTCAAAACCTTGTCAAAAGTAAAGCATAGTTTTCATTATAAGAATTGATTTGACACGTAGTCCCACAGATAATACAAAAAAGGACAGTGTCAAAACCTTGTCAAAAGTAAAGCATAGTTTTCATTATAAGAATTGGTTTGACACATAATGCCATAAACAATATAATAAAGCACAGTGTTCACACCATAATTAAATTTAATTATACTCTATGCGCCGTATTAGCCACAGATTAGTTAGGCCGGACCACAAATAGAAGTATAAGACTATGTAGGTTGTATAAAGGCCCATACCGAATAGTTAGAAGTTTATATGATGTAAATTATGTAATTATAAAAAAAAAAAAATAGGCGATTTAGGGACATAGTACATGTAAATAGATTAAAACCTTTTAATGTTAGAGTAGGATAAGAGATAGGTTTAAATAGGTAAGAATAAGTTAAGGTTAGTAAGGTTCCATAAAGGAAGAGGCCCGTTGTCAAATAAAAGAAAAAAATATGAATGACAACTATCAAATTTGACATATTGTAGTTAATAGGGATGGGAAAGTAGGAAAAAATGTATCGATAGTTTTCTTATCGATATTTTCAAATAGTATCGATATATATAATTAAATTAGTTCTTTCCGTTGCATGTGCTGATGATGTGTGAGCCGCAGGGGGAAGAAGAGGCTGGCAACGTTGGCCACGCATCGAAGAAATGATTATTGGTTATGCGATTAAGGCATAGGCACAAGCCAGGGTATTATTAGTATAGGTTTCTTAAAGTAATAGTCATAACTGAAACCGACTTTGCTAACGGGGCATAGCCTTTGCAAAGGATGTCGAGTTGACATCATTGGTCCAGTTTATGTCTGATGTTTAAAAAAAAAAATGCATTTATAATAATAAACCCTGGTGCTAGCTCTATGAATAGGATTAGAAATTCGATGCGATCCAGCCTTTCCTTCTCTGGCCTGATAAACGCACGAGATCGAAAAATTGTGTCTTATTTGAATTTTTGAGATTAAACCCCATCCGGGCCGATGTGAGTTGACGCATCATTCTTGTGTTGGGAGGACGCCTTGTTCCTTTTTTAGGGTTTTGGTCAAGGAGGTTCAAGCATGACGGCGTTAATTTGTTAGTGCGTATGTGCACGTCAACTGAAGTTAAAAGCACATATCGGAGCATCCGATAACTCGTTTGTCATGATTAAGCCTTCCCCTTTTAAGGGTCGTACCTCAATTGTAAATGTGATTTCCCTATTAGGTAAATGCTCGGGTTAGGGTAAGGTAGGATTCATGTAACCTTTCAAGACATAGAACAGAAGCACTTCATATGATTCTGCGCGTCTATTCGCAGGGGCGTAGCTCATGTGAGGACTCTGCTTAACTAGAAGGCAACCTACTTGCCTATAAAAATACTGGCAATTGGTATTACTTGAAAGGTAAATGAATTTAGAATAGAAAATAAGTGAATATGTTTTGATGGTCAATGCTAGTGTAGCCGCCCAGAAGGCAGGCATATTGTAAATTCTTACGAAATATATAAACTATAAAAGTAATTTGGTAATTTATTTATATAACCTCTGTCTACGCCTTCTACAGTACACACCAAACTATTTTATTGCCATTACACAATATTACTTGCCAGCTATCAAGTGGTTTCGGGGTCGAAGGGTTCAGCCAAGCTCGAGACTAAATTATAGGGACTAAATAGTCCAAGCACTTATGGACAGACAAGTTTGGAAATGGTATAACCGACGCGCACTTCCACTGATAAAACTATGTTGAGAGTACGACAGGAATGCGACGAGCGGTACTGTCCCCTAACCCGAAGATAAAGTCGTATAAATATATTGTGTTACGTAGTATATAGGAAATATTGAGCGCAAGTTTGTAATTGTTTTGTCCCTTAAGACAAAGTGACGTTATATCGGCGATGTCAAAATGCCAAAATGTTTGGGTTTGACCACGTGATTTCACAAAAGCGCTTGTCAATCCCATTTTATGACGTTTCGGCAATCGTTGTCACTGATAAAATGTTACTTTGTATAGAGGCTCTTTTATTCCTTTAGTAAGGTTTTTATTAGGGATGCCACGAATAGTGGTTATGCCGAATACCGACTACCGAATATTCGACTGGACTTTCGGCCTAAGCGCCGAATATTCAGCTGTCGAACATTCGGCGACAATTAGTACATTGCGCGGATGACTAGGTTCCAACCTGCAGCTTACCAAGTGGTGGTCAGCAAATGCAAAGCAGTATCCAACCCTAGCAGAATTTGCTAAGATTTATTTATCTGACCCCGGTAGCAGTGTTTATAGTGAGTGGCTATATTTGTTAGCAGACATAATTTATGAGAAAAGCGCAATGGTTTGCTATCAACAAATGCTAAAAAAATGTTTTCATTCATCATAACTTACCACCGATAGTTTTTCAATATGCTGAATTTTTTTCTTTTTATTTTTGTATTTTTCTTTTTATTTTTATTTGATATTCGGCCGAATGGTTCGCAATATAAGGCCAAATATCGAATAGTAACAGAATATTGGGGTATTACTTATTAGTAGCCGAATATGAAAAAAAAATATACCTATTTTATTTGTTAGAAAATCATTTTTGAATCACGTGCATGTTCATCTTTTACACATGAATGTTCGCCAAAGGAAATACTTTCTGACGAAAAATTTTAAATTTTGTATTTGCTTCAGTGACATTTTTAAAGCAAAGGAATAGCGTTCCACTCTTAGCTCTCACGTTAATGTAGGTAGAGCATATTGCTCCCGGCGGAATAGTAAAATGCATGCAAAGGTGATAACTTAGATGTTCCTACAACATGTTTACATGTTTAGAAGTTCAGATTTGATTAAAAAGATTGTAGATATTTCTCTTGAGATTGTTGTTGCTTTCGTTGTTTGATGTTTTTTTTTAACTTTACGAACGAGAAATTCGAGTGGGTAGTTTGTAACACTTGGATTCTCGTCGAGAAATTCACTTTAATGAAAGATTTTTTTATTTGTAACTTGCAAGTGAATTAAATTAAGAAGGTATAATACAGAGTCTTCCCAGGCATGTGCCTTAACAGGCGTTGCACAAAAGGGACTCTGGGCTGGCGTCGTCAAATAGTTGAGTTCTATAGATCAGAAGAAACAAAAATGCATTTTTAATCTGTGGTCGAGTATCCTCAATTCACCAAAGGAATAGAAGAGCATCTCGAGTGTAAGACTCATGTGTTGAGTTTAAAGAGGTATGCGGCACAGGGCGGAAAGTCCTACATACTCTATTGAAAAGGGAGGATCTTCTGACCAGACCGCAGTGTAGAGTGAGTGTGTTTGGGTGTGAGTGAGTTGTTATTGGGCTGTTGTATCTATACGCTTAAATCGCGCGAAGAACTTTGATTGCGCGATGTAGGATTGGTGTGACATCATGTAACTGTAGTTCGTATGTGGTGGTGTAGATGCCATCACATTCGAACGAATTCATAATTCGAATTCCGCGAGTCGGCGAAGGAATGGAGACGCTTTCGTGTATGAAACTCATACGTTAAGTTCTTTGAAAATGTATAACCAATCGAAGTTTGCGGCGACAGTTGCCTAGCAGCGGCTCACACCAATTGCCATGTGTGCGCTTACATTTAGCTATAGAAATCCGTTCTGGCATTAAGTACTGTGATGAGGAACACACCCGTTCGTATCTCATCAATTAGAGTGGTTACCAGTACATTGTCAATCCGTTGTTAACAAGCAACACAATAACCTTCCAATTAGTCAACTATTCTAATTAGCGTTGTATAACAAGCCATTGTATTGTACCATCAAGTTATTTTTACTTTAATTAATGTACCTTCCTTATAATCGTTAATATCCCATTACGATAATTGAACTTGAAAGAGTTGGACTGAAGAGGAAAATCCATTTATTCAAATTAACGGGCTGTCTTTTGAAACTTCTTGGACGTCAAAAGTTAGAAAGGATAGCCCCCAAAATGCCTAACATTTACAACTGCCTAGTTTTCTGTAGGATAAGATTTAACAGCAAACTCCCTAGCCGTCGCTAATTCGTAGCTCATGTCATTTGCTGGATACAGTCAGGTATGTCTACATAGAAGTAGGACTGCACTTATGCGCAAAAGTGTTATCTGCATGGCTCCTACTATTTATAATAAGTTACCCAAAAGCTGGAGGAAAATATCGTTCGATTGAAGAAACAATTGAAAACGTTTCTAAGCAAACAGGCTATACTATTAGCGAATTTCTGGCAGAAATATTTATTTTGACATTTGATGAATGTTACACAGATTTGACATGGATACAATTTTTTTTATTTGGCTTTCTTTGATATTTTTACATAGATAAGACATTTTTTTTTATATTTTACTTAGTTTTTGTGTTATTTTTAGTTGATATGTTGTAACTATTGTGTTTAAATTAATTTCTGTATTTGCTCAAGACATTAACTTAAAATATTAGCATGCCAAATTTTGTGGCAAACATGTCCGAACTTTTTGTTTTTCAATGTTATTCTGCATGCACATATTATTTATTCTTGGATATATACACGTGTTTGAGCAAATAAATATATCTTTACTTCACAGTTTCAATCTACCTCGTTGTTCCAGTGATCGCAAACGCTGCTGAGCACGAGTTCTCAAGTCGCACAAAGATTAATTGGGGTTTTCCATATTCATTTTTAAAGTGGTTGCCAATGTGCCTTCGTAATGTAATGCTCATATTGTTTCTCTTTGAAATAATTTGCTCTTTACTCCTTTCACCCTCTTCTTTAACGTTCTCTATATCAAGGTTCGTTTTCAGTTCATCTGCAATCACACGTCTCTAAGGTCATCAGACAATTTGCGACTACCAATGCATTCCACCACTTTCTTGGCTAAATCTTTTACTGTCCAGGCTGCTCGTCTGTGGAATTCATTGCCCGACCCAATAAAACGTGCTTAGTTGTTGCTTGTGTTTAAAAAAGCTCGTGAATGAATATTACCTGTCGCAGGATTGTTCTCTCGTTATTTTGACATAATTTGCGATGATTGTCGTTTGTCAATATTTACTTTCACTTCAATAAATATATTGAATATGTATATGTATGTATTTATGTATCTTTTATATAGCATATATGTAAGTATTTGTGTATATATAACATTTTTGTATCTATACAGTCAATATTGGTAATGTTATTTACTACACCAATGAAAACCCAATTTCATGTCCGGGCAATCACTGTCCATTCCAAGTTACCTGGATGAGATCGCGGTATGCGATAAGGCTGTCAGTTCTATGTATTTTAGTTTTAAGTTTATATTACATGGCACTTATTTATTTATTATATTCTTTATTGCACACCATTTAAATAATTACAGTACAAAACATTCATAAAGATAAGTGTACTATGGGCAATCTTATCGCACAGGGCATTCTCTTACAGGCAACCTTTGGATGGACTGAAGGAGAGACACCTTAAACATCGGTAGCAAATTATGTGTGTACTATTAGGTACACCTCTGCATAAATAACCTGTTTGGAGAATACATACTTAATGTTATAAAGTTATCTATATAAATAACTTCGAAAATAAACTGCTGCAATCATCACCATTAGGTTCCTAGTACTGGACTTGGGTTTCAATCCCAAAACCTCCTATACATTTTGCAGCCACGCTTATGACTATCAGCCCCAGGTTCCCTCTGCAAAACTGTATCTCTAGTAACATTAGTCACCGGTATCGTGTCACCATTTTGTGTTGTAGGAATTGTAAAAGCGCCATGCGAGCGTACACTTGACTACATGGTGTTTATAACTAGGTGCAGTACAACTATTGTTTTAATGTCTCTCGGCAATCATCGCATTGCCGAATACAAACGAATGCTAATTGCCATGTCTATCAATTATTAGATTTATTATGTATAATAATTGAAATTCAGAACTATGCACTTTATTGTTGTTTTGTTTTGATTTTCGTGTGAAATATACAGAGCTGTAAAAATAGCAGCATTCTTCCAATGTTTCAAATACATTAAGGAAAAAGGTTAATCATACAAGACTAGTTTTATCTATACTTTAGTTAGATTCTCATCATCTGCCTAGCCTTTTTCCCAAATATTGTTGGGGTCAGCTTCCAGTCTTACCGGATTTAGCTGAGTGCCAGTGTGTTCCATGGAGCGACTGCCTATCTGACCTCCACAACCCAGTAACTGGGCAAAATAATACCCCTTGGCAAGACTGGTGTCAGATCTCAGGCTTCTGACTACCCGTAACGACTGTCAAAGATCTTCAAAAGACAGCCGGGACCAACAGCTGAACGAGCTTTCCGAGGCACGGAGGCAACTCGGTATGTTGAAATGGTCACCCATCCACGGACCGACCTCGTCAAGTGTTGCTTAACCTTTAAGATCGACCCGCGCGGCTGTTTTTTAGTTAGATTCTATGCTATATATTAAATCAGTCGTTTATTAGTCGTTCTTCTATAAAGAACGACTAATTCACTTTAGTTTTGGTAGAGACAAGACTTTAGACAATTTATTCGAGTATTTTATAAACCCTTCGTCACTTTTCAAATTCATTCCTTTGTCAAGAAGGACACATAATACCTTTGAAGCTACGGCTCTGAGCAAAATATTCATTAAAAACCTATTTTAATCCCTTGAATACGAACTCAAAATAGCATGAAAATTTCATCAATCTTTAGTTGACATCAAACTTAAACCTTTTTAATGGACTGGCCATGTAATGAAAAAAATCAAATGGTCAGTGTCACATTTTTAATATATGATATTTTGCTTTTTAATTATTACTGACTTGTTTTCGCAGATTCTATCGTGAACGGATCAAAGACTAACATGCCTTAAGTTGACGAACTTGTTTTCACTGTGACTATACAAGTTTACGTTCACAACAACCAAGATCTTGAAAAAAATCTATCCGATCTGTATTCTTTCTGACCTATAAAAAGTATCAAGAAGGACGAGAGTTTAAAAAAAATACCGACAGTCCGTTGATTGAACAGTACCTTTTCATCCACTGCAAGACCATTAATTTAGTACCAACAATACAGTATACCAACAACAGGTACAATAAATATAGTACACTCCATTTCCTTTTTCTTTTTAATTCCACAGTCTGTTCCAGGACGGATATTAACAACGTGGAACAATGGATGAGAGATGAATAAGTCGATAGTGTACGTTTATTTTCCTGTTTCATTATTATAAATATTGTAGAGAAACTATTGTTTGTTGAACTGGAAACTGTATAGGGCTTGTCGATTTTGTTGCAGTTGACTTAAGAAGGATGTTACAACCAACTTACGAATATGTACAGATAAATCTGCAAATATCAAACATAGACTACGTAGAAGGTCAAGTTATTTATATTATGAACCTTATAGTGTGAATTAAAACCTTTTTAACAAGCTTTTATTATTAGCTTTTATATTATATATGTGTTCGGGTCAAATCTTGCAAGTGAATTTTAAAGCAGTTATCCTCCACCGATTAAGATGAAATGTTGCATACAGGTTTTGTTTGGATGTAAGCATGGCTAGTTATGTGACGTAATTCTAAATCCAATATGGCGAACAGCCCAAAACGGCGGACTAGTTATTTTTCTGTGCACTGCCATGTTATGGGTATTAAATGAAAGGGTTTGGTGAGAAGAATACGTAAACAGGTTATTTTAAAAAAAGATGTTTAGTGAATAATTTATTCAAAGTAAACGTTGCCTTTCCACAGACTGCGGTGGAAAGACACGGAAAAAGATTAGACGTTAGGACTTCGCAGACAATCTTTTCCCGTGTCTGTAACCGGCCCTCATAGTACGCGCCCTAAGACCTTAGACTAGTTTCATTCTATCATCGAAAGCGCGGCGATAGCGATTGACAAAATTGTATGAGATTGACAAGCGATATCAAAAAATCACGTGATCAATCCCTTACTTTTTGACGTTTCGACTATCGCCTTCGCTGACATCATATGCCACTTGTTTAGAGCCTCTAGTCACCACACCACTACTTTCTGGACCTATATCGACGACGCGTTCCATCATCAGTAACCAATAGGGATGTTTCGTGGGTAGAAAAATTATAATTCTTTTTAGTCCGTCAATGAGATTATCAAATAATATTGGATCCGCATTTTTTGCTTTATCAAATAAATAAAATCTGACGAAGATAAAGCTCATCAAATTTCAGGAGTTTGGCTTGTGACGTCACTTTGCCAGTATAAAATATAGCACACCGTGACGTCACACGATATTTGAACGCACCGTATCGTCGTAATTTTGTTTACGTGGCAAAAGAAAAACACATGTCCAATATATATATGTTATCTAACTTACGGATTAAATAGATATATTTTGTCAACTACCCTGTTCCTAGCGATCATTGTATATGCAGCTGTCAAGACCCACCCAATCCCATTTGAGGCTCACACCCACGTTTATTATTAAAACAACATTATTTTTGTAAAACCTTGTTACAAAACCTGTCAATTTAGACTTCTACCAATTAACGGTGACACTTCAAATGTTTTCATTGGACCCACCAATGGATACGTCAAACCCAAGGGTAGTCTCATAGGTATACACTGGAATAACAAGTCGCAAAGGCTGTTAGGGATGAATAAACTCGTTAAAAGGGAAACTAATAGGTTTTTAATTCATATGGGATTATCAGGTTATTTACGTCGTATAGTAACTGGGTTAAAGTGGTTAGATACGCAGTCACTCTATACAGGCTGAGTTTTCACGTGGGCGTGGAAGGGCAAATACGAGACTATGGAAGAATAGCGAAAATCACTCAAAAGATTGGAGAATCCAATTTGGATGTAAACTAAAACTGCATCATTGGCTTTTAGAAAAATCAATGTTCCTAGCCAGGAAACGAAACCGATGAATTTGAAAAAAAACACGTGCTGTATTATTGCACCATTCGATAGTGTCGCTTATAAAGATCAAATTCTGCGAAGTAATTTTATACGGCAAACATGAGGGAAAATCGAATTACAAAAATACTTCTTTTTTAGTAGGAAATCTACGAAGTCTCGTAACCATGTGTATGTAATTGATGTCATGTAAAACACTTTTGAGAATATTCTTAACAGAATCACAATTATTGTAATGCTGAATGTAGTTCAATGCATCCGGCATTTTTTTGAACAAAATAGTGATCACTTCATCAAAAACTTTAGTTTAATAGGGGGGTAACTACTTATCTTAGGAAAAATAAGCCCTTCCCGTAAATTTGCCGTCCGCCATTACTTCACAGAATTTTAGCCTTATTAGCAACACTAACGAATGGTGTAATAATGTATGCGTCTTTTTTTCATAATCAACAGGTTCAATACCTGGCCAGGCACATAATTTTTTCAAAAATTGAATGGTGCAGTTTTAGTTTCCTTTAAAATCGTTCTCGTGACTCCTTTGAGTCTTTTTCGCTATTCCTCATAGTTTAGGATTTGGCCATCCACGCCTACTTGTCAAACTCAACCTGTATACAGATTGGTAATCAACTGCATCTGACAAGACTGAAAAACGACACTGGGAAAAGGCTAGGTAAATATATGATTTATTATTTACGTAATAATAATAGAAGAAAGTAGCCGAAACTCATACACAAGGTACTCATGTGTAGATTTACCGAGTCTTAGTGGGCTCGAATTTAATCTGATTAATGGTACGTTTGTTTGTCCGCCTGAAGTTTTCTTTGTGAGATTGAGAAACTACATAATTTGGGAGCTTGGAATCTCTTCCAGGTACTGAAAGTAACTACGTTTCAAGTTATAGTTATGAAATCATACTGTACAAGTCGCAAACCCGACGGTATTAGCCCAATAAGTCTTCCTTATACAAAGGGCACCCGTAACACTCGTAATTTTAAACCATTATGGCAAGTCATGCTAAATGAAAGTAGATAGATTACTCAATCTTTTAGCGATTAGCAGTCGATAGTTCGTATTTCACGGTGAATAGACGGACGCTTTTATTCGCTGACATCTTATCATCTTTCGCTATTTGTCGCATATTTCGCCAGATAAGTTAAAGTGCCATGTAATAGGGGCCATCAATCGAACACGAATCTGCTACTGAGTAACTCCAGGTGGAAACATCCAGTAACAATTTGCCCAAGCCAAGAATCTAACCGAGAACATCATACTCAACAAGGTAGTCAAAATTAAGATCCAGTTACAATAAAATATAGTACTTGATTCAAGGTTCAACAGATTGATTCTTACTGATGAAAGAGCGCACGAAACAATTCTAGGGACGAGTTGTTTCGTTCTAAAGTTATCCTTAAGATACCTCGTGACTAACCATCTTCAAATCAAAGCATAGCAATGAATCCAATACTAACAGTGGTGTAACAGCCCCAAATAACATCGCAATCTATGCCTAAATTGCTTTTTTAAGGTAAGCAGTCGACCGACATGTCCTAGAACCAAAAATTCGAATACATGTGATGTAATCCACCGCGTGGTGGATTATATAGCCCATTCCCTCTCACAGAGAGGAGGCCTGTGTCCCAGCAGTGGGAACATTAAAACGGCTGATGATGATGATAATGATGAATCATTCACAGACACCTTATCGTCAGCTAGTTAAGCGTTTCACTGATTGTATCAGATGTATTTACCACCTCCTCAACCCATCCATTATCGCCAGAGAAAAAGGGCGCCAATAACATATTGCCCAACCCAGGAAATCTTACTCAGCTGTAGCGCTTGCAATCAAACCACTAGATCAACGTGCCTCATTATGATTGAGTTATAATCAACTCTTTATTCAAGACTGGCTGTGCCCGCGGCATCGCTGCCGTTAACTGACTGCCTATCCTGCCCTAATTACCTTACTGCCTACCCTACTTACCTGCCTACCAATTTTTTTTCTAGAGTCATGATTCTTTCGTGGAAAATCTTAACACCGCCATTCAGAAAATGACTTCCCATGCACAACGCCATCTATCGAATATCGAGTTCAACTATCCGAATAGCTGAATTGCGTGTGTTGTGATAATTTTACTTCTTGAACACTTTAAATTCATCTAACTTTTGATAGAGTGAACCGATTGCGATGAAACAAAAACTAAGAAATACTTCGAGTTACGCACAATTTTTATGTATAAAAGTTGTCTACATTGGTTTCGAACATTTTACGTGATGCGTGCACAAATAAACAGACAAAAGTCAAATGGGTTCTGTTGGTTATCCTTTAACACCCTGGGTATGTTTTTTGGTAATATTTTAAAAGTACAAAAACGACTTTCCTACAGATTTGTTATAATATGAATTGATTGATTTAATAGATATATTCTAACAGAAACGCACGAAAACAACTCATCCCTATTCTTAAGCCATTTGTGATTTTAAAACATCGTCAAATCAAAGCTTATCAATAAATCCAACACCAATAGTGGCGCAACAGCCCCAAATAACATCGTAATCTATCCCCGAATCGTATTTAACGGTTAGCAGTCGATAGTTCGTATTTCACGGTGAATAGACGGACGCAATCATTTGCCGACACCTTATCGTCAGCTAGTTAAGCGTTTCGCTGATTGTCAGATTGAGTTATAAATCTCCGACGGCACGCGATCTATCCCTTGAAACGTGGTTTAGTGATACTGGAAGCACCCCTTTGTAGAATTGATGTAGTGTGGCTGTTGAGTGGAGATTCTGATGGTTTCTTTGCCTGTTACATTCTAAGACCAGAAATATAATATTGATATTACTATTATTATTCTACTAAGAGCTTAATAAGTATCGCAGTATTATATATGTTCTTTTCTGTTTAATTTTGTTCGAGACAGTTGAATCGCTTCAAGATCCGTCGGATTTCATTGAGTCGGCGTTTTTTTATGGAGGTCGCTATTGTTGATTCTGGCTTTCAGGAGTTGCAGTGGTTAGGAACAGTATGGCGAGCTTGTCCCAAAAAAAGGTATGTCACCATCATACTAATTAATATAATAACTGTGAAGGTTTGATGGATGTGTGTGTGGATTTGAGGATGTTAATTTGATACTCAATCACGCTAGAACTGTTGCACGGATCTGAATGAAATTTGGCACAGACATAGATTACAGTGCTATTCTTTAGCCTATGTGCTAAAGAAATTGTACATAGGCAATTCATCCCGTTATAATTATGTACGGTCTCATCGCCGTACATTTTTCTGCTTACGCTGTAACCTACTTTAGACCAGCGATGCGCGTCACGATTGCGCGTTATAAAAATAACCTTATTAACTAATTTAATCGTAGTAAACATACAAGTGTGTGACTATCAACAACTGAGAGAAATAATCGCCTCTGCTCAAGTACTGTAACTTACTCTCAATAAACTTAACTGCATCTTAGTGGAACGCGTTTCTCTTCACTAACTTAACTTACAAACCTTCACGACAAATTACATGTACGGACTTACAACCCGTACATTTATGGTCCTTCGAGCCTTCGCGTATCTTAGTGTGTTTGTGTCTCTTGTACGGTAGCGAATCGGTTCAGCTGGTCTCCCGGAAGAGGGTCGCCCCAGTTGGATTGAGAAGGCGCATATACTTAGCTCGAGTACAGGCACATTGAGTACCGGAACCAGCTGCAGATACTGGGTGAGTCTTCGACTACTAGAAGAGCCGTTACCTGCAGAACTGACTTCAACTACTGGACGAGTCTTCGATTGCTAGAAGAGTCGTCAACTACTGAAACTAACTTCAACTACTGGAAGAGCCTTCGACTACTGGAAGCGCCTTCAACTATAACTAGAAGAGACTTCAAATACGTAAGGAAAGTTATCTTGTAAACTATAAGGAAGCTATTTGTCTAACAAATCAAGATGAATAAGCTACAACTCCAGTCTATGTGTTTCGAAAACATAAAAACATTATGCAACAACTACAAAAAGGATAGCAAGACAAGAAAAACAACTGATTACTTGAACAAGCGACTGTCTTCATTAGAAGCTCAATGGATGGATTTCAATGCAAGGCACACATTGCTTTTGCAGGAAATTGAAGATAAAAACATAAACTACTTTGTGGAAGATGTCTACGGCAAGACAAAAACTATGTATGAAACAACTAGAGCCGACATTACGAGTATGTTACAACAAGTTGCAGGAGAAAACGTCAAATTCGACCTTACGGAGTCCTCAGGGGAAGAGCTTGATGAGAAGACAAAGACGCTACTGACTAAGCAAGAATGTAACTTCAAGGCGATGGATCGTGCTATGGCTAAAATTGACTATGAAGGCCTAGCTGAAAAATGGGAACTTGATGATCACTTGTCAATCTTGAAGTCGAAATGGGATGCTCTTGACAACACTCACTGGGAACTGGAAGCCCTACTAAAAGGATCGAATCAGGCATACTATGACATGTTCTACAGCATGGAATCCAAATACGACGAAACAAGAAAACGCCTGAAAGGCAAAATATGGTCTAACGCTCATCACGAACGTTCAGCACCGAAAATCGAGATACCAGAGTTTTCAGGACACTACAGCAAGTGGACATCGTTTAAAGATCTATTCCTGGAGACCATACACAAAAACCCGTCGCTGAATAACGCACAAAAAATGCAGCATCTGAAGACCAAACTGAAAGGCGAAGCAGAAAGGCTGGTGCAACACCTGGGCATCAGCGCCAACAACTACGCTTCATGCTGGGAAATATTGAATCAACGGTACGATAACCGTCGACTACAGTTCTCAGCCTATATGAACACTATGCTACAGTTGCCTGTCATACAGAAGCCTGACGCTTACAACTTGAAGAAGCTACATGACGTAACAACGGAATGTCTAAACGGTTTGACAAATATGGGTCTTGATACAACCGGTGGAGAATCTATGATTGTCCATGTGATGTCACTAAAACTAGACTGTGGCACATACAACGAATATATAAAAGACTTAAACGACAACAGAGAGGTACCAACACTTCATGAATTTCTAATGTTCTTAGAAAACCAGTTTACAGCGTTTGAAACCATGAAAACTTCGAAGAAAGAGGTACAGAATTCAGGAAAATCAACTGAAAACGAAAA
Source organism: Orthosia cruda (assembly GCA_964057195.1). Classification (NCBI taxonomy): domain Eukaryota; kingdom Metazoa; phylum Arthropoda; class Insecta; order Lepidoptera; family Noctuidae; genus Orthosia; species Orthosia cruda. Next base: position 21,765,564 of record OZ059845.1, read on the forward strand.
ACATACGTTTCGAAAAAACTACGATCAGAAAAAATGGCATCCGAAAACTTACCACACTTCGTATGGGCAATGCCCTCTTTGTAAAAACAATCATGTTCTAATGAAATGTCAGCAATTTGTGGACATGGATACTAAGCAACGTAACAACACAGTTGCAAAATTGCGGATATGCAAAAACTGTTTGTTCAAACACGAAAACCAGACTTGCAACTCTACAAAAACGTGTAAGGAATGCAATATGAAACATCATACGCTCTTACATTACAACAACTACAACAAAAATACATCTTCACCGAGCTATGAAAATCAGCGTTCAGGTCAACGACCAAAGGAAACTGAACCAAGTTCAAACCACCTATCAACCAACGAGATGGAGGTTTTACTTACAACCGTCCAGATCAAGGTCAAATCGTTAGATGGCACTTACATCGCTCTTCGTGCGCTCGTAGACCAGGGCTCACAAGTTAATTTGATAACTGAAAATGCAGCACAACTGCTGAGGCTGCCGAGAAGCAAAATGACTGCAAAGATATCGGGAGTTGGTACTGTATCGGGCGACTGTAAAGGGCGCCTGAAGCTAACATGCAAATCAATCCACTCCGAATATACTTTCGACACTGAGGCGTTGATTATGAAGAAATTAATCAACAAACTACCAAACTACACATTTGAACGACCTGAGTGGTCACACTTGCAAAACTTAAAACTAGCAGACCCTGACTACAACATTTCAAGGGCTGTTGACATACTGCTTGGAGCTGACGTATACGCAGAAATAATCCAAGACGGAATACTAAAGGGCGCACCAAAATCACCAGTTGCTCAACAGACACAGCTGGGATGGATTTTGTGTGGAAAACTAGAAACGTTTAACTGTCACGTCACCCTACTCGACTTGTCCGAAATAACGAAATTTTGGGAGTGTGAAAACGTAACAAAAGCAAACACTGATCAATCTCAAGAAGATCAATGTGAAACTTACTACAAGGAAACTACTCGCCGTGGTTTAGACGGAAGATACATTGTGAAGATGCCTCTATGTTCAGAATACGAACATAAACTTGGATCATCGAAAACGATAGCAGTATCACAATTGCTGCAACTAGAAAAACGGTTTCAAAGAAATAGCCGTCTTGCATTGCTATACAAAGGGTTCCTTAAGGAATACCTGGAGCTAGGTCACATGAAACTAACAAAACCTATACAATCGTCAACGACGGAATGCTACTTACCACATCACGGAGTACTTCGAGAAGAATCTACAACCACGAAACTCAGGGTTGTCTTCAACGCATCTCAGAAAACTAACACAGGATACAGCTTGAACGCCTTACAAGAAAAAGGCCCCAACCTACAAAAAGATATCCAAGAACTTATCATAAAATGGAGAACTTACAAATACGCCTTTACAGCTGACATCGAGAAAATGTACCGATGTATCTGGCTGTCTGAGGAACAACAACATTTGCAGAAAATTATCTGGCGAACTACACAGTCAGAGAAGCTGCAGGAGTACCAACTTTGCACTGTCACTTATGGCACTAAGTGCGCACCGTGGCTAGCCATGAGAACCATCAAGCAACTTGCATACGATGACGGCTGCAAATACCCCACGGCTGCTAAAATACTGTTGAACGAAACTTACGTCGATGACGTCATAAGCGGCCACAACTCACTAGAAGCGGCCCAGGAACTCCAGACATCTCTTATCGACATGTTAAAAGGAGCCGGGATGAACTTACGCAAGTGGTCCAGCAATGATCCAGCACTACTAGTAAACTTAAGCGATGAACAGATTTCACGCAGAACTACTTTTGACTTTAAGCAAGAGGAATCAATGAAAACCCTAGGACTAGGTTGGAATCCGCACGCCGACACATTTGTGTTTAACTGGAAATTTGAAGAAAAAGGTCGATCCGAGATAACTAAAAGGCGGCTGCTTTCTGAAATTTAGCAACTTTACGATCCGCTGGGTTGGCTATCACCCATAACTATTGCGGCAAAACTACTATTTCAAGAAGTCTGGATCAACAAACTTGACTGGGATGATCAGTTACCGTCACAAATAGCAGAAAAGTGGCTGAAACTAAGAGCTGACATACCCAATGTAAAACTTATGGTAATCAAGCGCTGGGTCCGTACAACAAACAAGAAGATAGAACTATTTGGATTCTGTGACGCCAGTGAAAAGGCTTACTCTTGCGTGGTATACAGCTGCGTCAGAGAAGAAACAAACAAGTCAACAATAACATTACTCGCTGCTAAAACAAGAGTGGCGCCGCTATCACAAACGATCACATTACCGAAACTTGAACTTTGTGGCGCACTCTTACTATCGCAACTCATCGAAAAAATCAGAGACGCCCTGAATGGCTTCGACATAACTACAAGCGTTTGGTGCGATTCCCAAGTGGTCCTGGCTTGGATACAGGGGGACACATCCAAAAGGGAAAAATACGTCGCTAACCGGGTTGAAAAAATAAGACAAATCATACCAGCCGAGCAATGGCGTTATGTGAAGTCACAAGATAACCCTGCAGACTGCGCATCAAGAGGCATGCTACCCACCAAGCTACAAACTTTCAGTCTGTGGTGGGAAGGTCCTACATTTCTGCCTAGCTTCCAAGAACAAAGTCGTGAAGAAAACGTAACATGCACATTTACTACGAACATAGGCAGCGTTTGCCAAGCAAAATCAAACTCGACGAACAAAGAAAACAATAATTGTATTCATAATTTATTAACTAATTGCAGTTCATTGACCAAAGTGAACAGAATTGCAGCATGGATACAACGATTCATTGCAAATACAAGAAACAAGGCCAAACGTGACACCGGATGCCTTACTTTGTGCGAATTAAGCAGTGCAAAAGAACAAATAATAAAATATGTGCAACAAACGGAACTTGCGCAAGAATACAAACAACTTCAAACTACTAAAACTATTTCTACTAAAAGTTACATTTTCAAACTTAAGCCATATCTGGACAACAAAGGCATCATCCGAGTCGGTGGTCGACTGAACCACTCTGTTCTACCTTTCGAGATGAAGAACCCAATCATCCTACCTAAGAGTGGACGACTTACTGAGTTGGTGATTCATCAAGCTCATCTTACGACTTTACACGGAGGAGCCAGATTAACTTTAGCGCACATCCGACAACGGTACTGGATCGTTGGCGGCAACAGAGCGGTAAAAGCTGAACTACGGCGCTGTGTGCGTTGCCACCGCTACAACCCATCGGAGTTAAACCAACTCATGGGAGAACTACCACCACAACGTGTGACACCATCGCGACCGTTCACCCACACAGGAGTTGACTTCACAGGACACGTGGAAGTCAAACTTAACAAAGGAAAGGGAGTGCGGACCTCAAAGGGTTACATATGCATATTCGTGTGCATGGTAACTAAGGCTGTACACATCGAACTCGCATCGGACTTAAGCACCGAAACATTCATAGCAGCCTTCCAGAGAATGTGCTCCAGGCGCGGTACACCAGGTCACGTCTACTCGGACTGTGGTACGAACTTTATCGGCGCATCAAGATTGCTTCAGAAAGAGTTTGAAGACTACAAGCAAATCTTATCGCCAGACTTCTTCAATAGTATTGCTGACATGGGAGTACAATGGCACTTCAATGCACCCGCTTGGCCAACCGCTGGTGGACTATGGGAAGCAGCGGTCAAGTCGATGAAGTATCACCTTCGTCGGGTGCTAGGAGACAAAAACCGACGTACGAGGAGTTTACTACCTTGCTTGCGAACATAGAAGCATGCATGAACTCCAGGCCACTTTGCCAGCTTACTGAGGACCCCGAAGAATTCTATAACTATCTGACACCAGGTCACTTTCTAACGGGGGGACCAACAATGTCTCTACCACGAGCAGACTACAATGAAAAACATAACATAGATCTACGCCGACGATGGCAGCTAACTGAACACATGTACCAACAATTTTGGAAGAATTGGTCAAACGACTATCTAACACAACTTCAAAGGCGCAGCAAATGGAACAATCCTAAGAAAAACCTCAACGAGGGGGACATCGTACTAGTCCGGGACAACAATTTGCCGCCAGGAAAATGGGCTATGGGACGGGTGCTGAAATTACACCCTGGAGCCGACGGATACGTTCGAGTGACAACCCTGAAAACACAAACCGGTGTCATCAAACGACCAATTGTGAAACTATCTGCTCTACCCATCGAAACTACTTGCAACAGAGAAAGTGAAGAATGTCAGACGGACTTACAAAACGCTGACAAAACTAAAAGACCTACCACAACAAAACAGTCAACGAAAAAATGTCTTACAAACATTTTGATGTGTATTTTCACAATGTTGATATTCGTGAATGGATCATATGGTACGCAACAAAGGTCAGGAATTCAGATTACAAACCTGGAACCCGAGCGGCCGATTTATTATGACACCATAGGCAAAATTGAACTCATTCACGACGAATGGACTTTGCTTACGTACTACAATCTAACTAACTACTGGCAAGGCGTTCAAAACATTGAAAACTACGTCAACGGGGTAAATAGCTTATGCCAGAAAATCCATCAAAGCTATTGCCAAGCTACGACAGATCAACTTTCACACGAGATGGAACTACTCAACTTCTACAATACGATCCTGCTGGCTCCGCACAAGCATTTATCAACACGCAAGAAACGCGGCTTAATCGACGGAGTAGGCATGGTAGCAAACAGCTTATTCGGCGTCTTAGACCAGAGATTTGCTGACAAATATCACCAAGATATTGATGCCATTCAACGCAACGAAAACTATTTACGCGAACTCGCAAAAAACCAAACGTCAATTATGCAACTACAAAACGATGTTTTGAAGAAAAACGATGAAAACATTAAATTACAATGCAAAATGATAGAACGCTTCATGAATGAAACTAAGTCGAATTTGGGCAACATTGAAACAGAAATACAAATAATGATGGCTACAAGATACTTCAACTCCGCTTCGCTCACAGCATCATTACTATTACGAAATCTTAAAGAAATTCAAACAATGCTCCTAAACACCCTCACGAATGTCTACAGTGGGCACATGGACGTGCACTTGATATCACCAGTCAGCCTAGTCAAACAAATGGAAGACATAGCCGGCAAACTGCCGAGAACTCTGACACTACCGACGACCAACATCAAACAAGATATCAAGGAACTTTACAAACTGCTCTACGTGAAAGCACGAATAACAAAAAACTACTTTATGTTCGAAGTTCACATTCCGTTGATCTCGGATGAGGACTTCACCTACTACCGGGCTATCGCTATACCTTTTAAAACTGAGAAAAAATTCAAATTGATGCAGTTATCGTCAGAGTACATCGCCGTGAACTTTGAAAAGAAGTCTTACATCTCATTAAAGGATGAAGACTTCAAGCAATGTACCAAAAGACAAAAAGATAACTTTATTTGCAACGCAAACATACCAGTGTTCAACTTACAGAACAAGAATGCACCTTGCGAAGCAAAACTACTGGGTCATCGTGTAACTACGCCACCATGCAACGTCGTCAGTGTGTCATGCGACGAGGCATGGATCAAATTGCAAGAATCAAACAGCTGGCTGGTTGTTTGTTGCGGAAGATGCGAATTACGTACTGTTTGTGATAACGACGTAACTTCGCAAACTATCACATCAGCGGCTATTGTAACTTTGAGTCAAGGATGTGTTCTGCAGTCAAAAGAGCTCACCATCACTTCACACAATCAGTACAACAGCAACCTCAACGTAAACTACGACATGCATGTACCGAACTTGAACTCGTCGATTAATAACATTGTCAACATAACACTACACGGCTCTCAAGACGAACTCTTCACTCTCAAGAAAAACGACTTCACAGTAATCGACAAGAAACTACGGTTCCAACAAGAGAACGAGCCACAACTACCATCCACCATCACACAGCATGATATTCACCAATATGCAATTAGTTACTTTTTACTTACAATTGCTGTAATCACGTGTCTGGGGATCGTCACAAGAAAATACTGCGTACGGCTCAGGAAACGACTTCCGAGGACAACAAATACGAAGCCAAAACATGAAGTCATCGAACTTCAGCCAATGGGACCTCGACAGCAGACTGCCAGAGACGAAAACCAGCAGGCGCGCGACCACGTCTGCCACACTCAACCTCAAGGGCATCGAGACAACATTGCCTTTACTTTTGATTAATTGTATACTTACTTTAACATTAAGCCTTAACTTTGTACAGGCGGTTCTTTCTCTCTCTTTACTCATCTTAACTTCTTTAGGGGTTGCCAATATGTACGGTCTCATCGCCGTACATTTTTCTGCTTACGCTGTAACCTACTTTAGACCAGCGATGCGCGTCACGATTGCGCGTTATAAAAATAACCTTATTAACTAATTTAATCGTAGTAAACATACAAGTGTGTGACTATCAACAACTGAGAGAAATAATCGCCTCCGCTCAAGTACTGTAACTTACTCTCAATAAACTTAACTGCATCTTAGTGGAACGCGTTTCTCTTCACTAACTTAACTTACAAACCTTCACGACAAATTACATGTACGGACTTACAACCCGTACAGTTCCCTTGGGATAAAAAAACACTTTTCACGCGGGCGAAGCCGCAGGCAGAAGCTAGTACTATTATATTTTTCTGCTTTTAAGTTACAAAAGGAGGAAAATAAAAGAATAAAATATATATATAAATGGGAGGCCCATGTCCAGCAGTGGACGTCTTTCGGCAGAAATGATGATGATGATGTTAAAAAACGAAGATGAAACTCACAAATATGAACTTCTTTATATTTTCCTACATGTCACCGTTCTTCGTTAGGTATGTAAAAGATTTGCATTTCTTAGTATTATTTTCATAAGCTCTCTTTTTTACTCGACTGTCGAAGTAGGATAATGTGTTTATCGGTCTATGTATGTTTGTTCCTATGTGGCGTTCTAGAGACCAAACGCGTTGGCCAATTTTGACGATTCTTACGTCAATCGATTTTTCTTAACCCTGCGGTTGTCACTGGCTTCATTAAAATTGGCAAATAGAATAATGGCGGCTTTTGGGTGCCATATTATGTTGGCCCAATTTTTTCTTTTAAACCCATCGTGTGGAGTATCAAAATAAAGTGAATGAAGAGGTGATTCAAAAATATATAACACTTATATATTTAAATGTACCAATATCGAAACTAAAAAGTTATAAATAAAAAAAGAGTCTTAAAAAAATCCAACTGCATAAAAAGCAAACTTAAAAGACGTAAACAAGTAGAAAACCATGTTGTGCAGTCGGAGGTTAAATCTGGTTTTTGGTCAACCAGCTCGCGAATGTGTATCCTCCGACTGCACAGCATGATTGTCTTCTTGTTTACGTTTTTTAGTTCGCTTTTTAAACAGTCGGGCTTTAATTTTTTGAATTATCTTTTTTATGGTAATAACGGCTTTGTTCATTATCAAATCTGAATATTATATCTACCTTAAAAACCACGTGTCTTAATATTTTGTCTATTATTTTACAATATTTTCAGACTGAACTTGCTAATAAAATAAAATTGAAAGCTTGCGATGATCGCGTGTCGGTTGTTAAGGAAATAGATTACCTCGTAACAAGTAATTTGTGCATAATATATTGATGGGGAACACACCAGAGAATTCTGCATATTTATTAGTAAATTTTGCCAATGCTTGAGTCATGGCTCATGATCGTTATGGTTCTCGTATTATTTGATCATATTAAGCCACCTTAATTTTATATTTAATTCTTTTTAAAAGTACTTTCGTGATCATATTCGTATGTTTACCTACTTAATAACTTTTACAGAAAGACTTTTATTACTTCATCATCATCAGCTTTATAATTTTCCCACTGCTTCTTATAAGCTTATAATGTTCCTCATGGTAATGGGCCTTGATCCACCACGCGGGCCCAGTGCGGGTTGGTGAATGTCAAATGTCAAAAGAATAGAGTATATAGTAATAGAGTACTAAGATTTTTTGGCCATGTTGAGACGATGAATGAAAGGCGACTAACTAAAGGTATTTACAAGGCAGACATGGATGGAAACGCCGCGCCGGGACGTTGGATGCCCCAGAAAGACATTATCATTATCATATCAGCCGAAAGACGTCCACTGCTGGACATAGGCCTGTCCCAAGCGTCGCCACATTGACCGGTCCCGTGCGTCTCGCATCCAGCGGATCCACGCAACTTTCACCAGGTCATCGATCCATCTGTCTGTTGGGAGGCCTTCCAACGCAACATCTTCCGGTTCGCGGTCTCCTCTCCAGAACTTGTCTGCCCCATAGGCCATCCGTTCTGCGATTAATTTGCCCTGCCCACTGCCACATAAGTTTAGCAATTCTTTCAATTCTTTCTTCAGAAACATATACATAGACCTTATTGGTGATGTTCTTCAGAAAGGCCAGGTGCGCAGTACTCATAACCGGCGTGCGTGTATGACTAGATGTATGAATATGAGTGAAGCAAAAGCAGTATGTAAGAGTCGTAGCAGGTGGCGTTCTTTAGTTTTTGCCTATCCTCATGAAAAAGGTGTGATTTTACTTATGTATATATCACAGACTACTTAGTGATACTACGTTTGTATATATTGACTAGTTATTTAGCGACTTCGCTCATGTAGCCTATCCCAAAATGGAATCGTGCATTTTTCCTAGTATCTACGAGTACCTACACTAAGCGATAGTTTGAATGAATTGGTTCAGCACTTTTAGAGAATATATTTTTTTTAATTCAAAGGGGTTTGCCTCTTTTAATAAGTTTTAACGAACATAATAATAATATGTTCGTATCGACCATCGTTTTGGTTAGCAAAATTGGGTTTCACACAATCTTCATTACAAAACCAGTCAATTAATCGGACCTAAATATCTGTCTATCTAGATTGAAAGTTAACGTCTATGTAGGTAGTAAATATTCTTGGCCTCGATATTCATGACACCTCAGAAGAGCATATGCTACATGATCTTGATATGCCGTAGGTATTGGTTTCATTGGACCCTTACGTTGACCTGTCACTCTCGTACCTAGATAGTGTCTATGGATTCCTACCTAGTTGAATCATTTCTCCGGGAGTCGTCAAGTTTAATTGCCTCGACGTTTTTCTGGTGATCGCAGGTGTTGTGTGTGTGATGTGTTGTGGTGTTATGTGTTTGTGTGTTGTATGCGTGTGTGTATCTGTGATATGTGGTGTGAAATGAGTAATGTGTGTGTGTTGCTTAACTGCGTGTGAGTAGATAATTCTTGAACTATGAAAACTAACCTAACTGCTATATATATTTTCTTTATATATTTATTTCGCGTGAGCAATTCGTACTATCTTTAGAGCCAAGTAGAAAGAAAATATGAAAAAAACCGGGTTTTTAAGACCGTGTTGTTTGTATGGAAATTCAAATGGAAGCCATAATCTTCTCCCGGCTCACAATAATTGCTTGGGATTGAATTGATGGGAAGTCGCCGATAGTGGCTAAATTACAAAACTATTCTTTGTGAATGTGAATACAAAAAAAATCTCGTGTCACAATGTTTGTCTACAAACTCCTCTAAAACGGCTTGACCGATTCTTATGAAAATTTTTGTGCATATTTGGTAGGTCTGAGAATCGGTCGTAAACTGTTTTTTAAGCCCCTAGGTAGGGTGAGGTAGGGTAGGGTAGGTAGGGTAAAAATTCAAAAAATGAATGTTTGATATTTTTATGGCAAAACAACGTTTGCTGGGTCACATACATTATGTGCTGATCCTTTCAATTGCTTTGCACATGCTAAATATTGTTAAAATCATCGTACCGTAACACAAATTCAAATCAAAATAATTTATACAATGCATGGATTTAATGCAATGCATTGGTATAATGTTATATATTAACAGATATTAAGCGTTTGTGAAAACTAGTTTTCACTTATTATCCAAATAAATAAACACGACAAAATTGACATATTTTATTATAACAAAATCCAAATCTACGCTACATTATTTTGATGATGCCAATATGGTTTATATTTAGTTACCAATGAATAATTTAATCCCTTCAAAAACATAACATTTGCAAAAATTCAAGTCTCACAACGCAGTTTTCTACTGCAAAAAGTTGTGGGATCGAATGTAATACACTGAGATCTCACTGCAAAAATTTGCAGGTATTTTGTTTTTGATTAAACTTTATTTTTTTGAATGATTCCTGACAGTAGAATATTATTGCATGGTTGTCTGGCTGCATCTTGCAGCAACTAGTTTTAGTTTTTCCTTTTGTTTTTATATATTTTTTAACTCTTCCCTACTCTAGAAACTTCTCCTGTATCAAGGGTACGTGTGCCACATCAACTAGCTCTTAGTTAGCCACCCTTTCTGGGTTGCCAGGTTTTGCAGGAAAACCAGCATCTCACAGCTTGCGGCTAACTGAGAGCTGGCACCTTATATTTTCATATTTTCTACACCAGTTTCTTTCAAATGACTTTTAATTCACTTGAAAATCTTTTATATTTGGAATTAATTATCAAACTTAAATTTCAACTTATTTAAATAAGTTTATTGCGGGTAAACATTTCCAGGCAACCCTGCAGCAATCTATTCTACTATCAAGTATTATTTATGAAAATTAAGTTGAATAAAAAACCCTATTTCCTGCGGATTCCCCTGCTTCCTGGCTATAAAACCAAGTTGGATAATCTCGAACGCAACGGACACGCCCTCACGCCGCCAGCCACCGCAGGAGACGTCCCGGGCGTCGGGCGTCGCAAGACGATTTCCGACCACCGTAAGCGCGGGCTTGCGGACGGCGAGCAACGGGTAGCTCGCCGTCCGATAAGGACCAGGCCCGAGTCGACGGCGCGTAGTGTTCCACGCGCGCCTCAAAGAGATGTCAGCAAAACTGACTGACGGGGTCCGCGAGGGCCGATGCCTGTCTGGGTCGCGGATAAATTTGAAAAAGAGTTACCGCGGCCCTGGCTCAAGCAACTGAAGGAACACGGGTGGGTTTTAGTCAGTAAAAGTCTGACACGCCCTCCCGCTTTACACCGAATGATTTCAGTGCCTAAAAAAAATGGTACCTTAATTTTTGTGTTTTTCTAATATAAAATCAAGTCGGTTAGTTCGTTTGTTATGCCCTCTTGGTCACTAAAAATTCAGGCTTATAGCTTTATCCACAACGAAGTTATAGCGGGGTCGTTAATGTTTTGAATAACTGCGAGAAAATGACGGTACGGCTTTGTTTGTTTTTGCTCGACTTGGTGGGGGCACTACCTTGCTCCCAATAAACCAACACAACCTTGAAAAATCTGAATATAAAATCGACGGTTTCATAAAGACGTTACCCACAAAAGTTGGTTTTTAAACCTTCGGTATACCTTGACCACGGCGTATATTATTATTTACTAGTTATGAAACGGTCGCGGCATGTTCATTAATTATTAATACATGCTGCGTGCAACATTTATCATTAAAATACACTTAAACAATGCCAGCATTTATTATTGTTATTGGCTATCGGTCTATTTATTTTAATTGTCAATAATTGGCGGACAAATGCTAGCGGAAATCTCCATGGCAACCGTGTACCCGAGAACGATGGAAAATTAGAATCTAATTTGCCGTCAAAAATGGAGAAAAACAACTTCAGTCTTCAGCAAATTGAAACAAAACCGTTTTTAATAAAGTTAAATTTTATATGAAGGAAAATCATAAAACGGTAACCATAACCTCGTAGAGGTAAGTTATTTCATATAGGGTTCCGTACGCAAAGGGTAAAAACGGGACCCTATTAATAAGACTCCGCGATCCGTCTGTCTGTTTGTCTATCCGTCCGTCTGTCACCAGGCTGTACTTGAAATTTTCACAGATGATGTATTTCTGTTGCCGCTATAACAACAAATACTAAAAACAGAATACAATAAATATTTTAGTGGGGCTCCCATACAACAAACGTAATTTTATGACGTTTTTTTGCGATAATGGTACGGAACCCTTCGTGCGCGAGTCTGAATCGCACTTGGCTGATTTTTTTATTGGTTGATTTGACTTTTGTAACACAGGTTTTATCTAGCTAGAGTTAGGGTTTCAATTATATTGATTTTTTTAATAAAAATATTTGATGTGATTTGTTTTCTAGTATGCCTAAGGGATAGATGTATATAACTTGTATGCATTTGTCCCTTTTCCACAGTCGATCCATTATAGTTTTGACACGTCGTGGTACCTACGGGGGCTGATCCTGCAGTGAATTAATACTTCTAGGTATTTTTTTCTTAATCATGGTATTGCTTCGGTTTTAAACTGACACATTCTGTGTAATAGTAGCCGTGGATATAGAATCATCATCATCATCAGCCTATTAATGATCCCACTGCTGGGTCACAAGCCTCCTCTCTGTGAGAGAGGATGGACCGTAATCCACCACGCGGGCCCAGTGCGGGTTGGTGGATGTCACATGTCTTCGAATTATTGGTTCTAGGACATGCCGGTTTCCTCACGATGTTTACCTACACCGTTTTCGAGAGAAGTGGTGATGAAATAATTTACACAAAGTAAAACGCGAAATAACTGTAAGTCGCGGCCTATACCACTGGACCACCACTGCTCTGCACTGCTATAGAATCATGCTGCCTTAAAAATAATATCTATCAGTCTTTCATTTGTTTTCATTTCAAAATAGCTTAATTAATTTATATAAGTAGGCACCATAATTATGCAAGGAGCAAAAATCTAAATGCTAAAACTATTCCAAGCTAGTCGTTTCCAGTAAGTATTTTGTGATCTTTGTTCCCTCGAGTCAGTGATTGTAATAATAACCGAGCTTGTTGACTGAAAGCCTTATAAGGCGGCAGCATGATACCTATCTACGGGTACCTATATATTTTAATGACGTATTTATAGTATATAAACAAACTGCGTTTATATTTTTGGTCTAGCATGGAAATTGTTGAAATTATTTAATGACTGGCGGACGCCTCGCGGTTTCACCCGCGTAGTTGCCATTCCCGTGGATATACAGGAATAAAAAGTAGCTTAGGTCACCCGGAGATAGTGTAGCTTCCCAACATTGAAATATTTTTTGATATCAGTCCAGTAGTTTTTAAGTTTATTCGTTACATACAAAAATAAAAATCTTTCCTTTTTAGGGTCCCGTACCCAAACGGTAAAAAACGGAACCCTATTACTAAGACTCTACGATCTGTCTGTCTGTCTGTTCGTCTGTCACCAGGCTGTATCTCATGAACCGTGATAGCTAGACAGTTCAAATACTAAAAACAGAAAGAAATAAATATTCAAGTGGGGCTCCCATACAACAAATGTGATTTTGTGCCGTTTTTTTGCGATAATGGTGCGGAACCATTCGTGCGCGAGTCCGACTCGCATTTGGCCGGTTTTATAATATAAGCCTAGAAGTAAAAAACGTTAGTATATAAATGAGAGAAAACCAGAAAAAAAATATCATCTTCTTTGTGGCTGCTGGAAATCCTCTACTGCTGGGCAAAGGCATCAACCAAGCGCTACCACAACGACCAGTCCGGTGTGTCACACATCCAGTGAACAGACTTTCACCAGGTCATCAGGCCAACTTGTGGGAAGCCTTTTTTAACGCTGCAGTCTCTTGGTCTCATCAACCGTCCGTTCTGCGATCATTATCTAATTCCACTGCAACTTAAAGTTGGAAGACCTTGTTTTACCTGCGGATCTCTTCGTTTCTAATCCAATTTCGCAAGGAAACTCTTACCATTGCCATTTGATTTACTTTAAGAAAATACAACCACGGAACTGTTGTTTATAATATTTATGCAAGTAAAACCACGATTATTAACAAACAACTGTAGATTTTTAATATCAGACTTTATTAATATTAAATCTAAATTGCTTTTTGTAACAGCTATGAGTTTTATGTTCTCGGCTTGTTATCAGGAACACCCCATCCCTACATACCCGCGGGGGTCGTCAAACTTGAGATTAAAGCATCATTTTTATTTATTCAATATTTAGAGACCAGCCATGATATCATGGGGTATCTACGTGAATAATTCGAGAAATAAACTAATTCAGGTAATTTGTTCATAAAAAATGAAATAGCTTAATTAAAACTGCAAAAAATAAGTTCTGCCTGCTCTAATCTAGGAAAATATCTTCACATCATCATCAAAACCATCAGCCTTATAATGTTCCCACTGCTGGGACACGGGCATCCTCTCGTTGAGAGATAATGGGCCTTAATCCCCCACGCGGGCCCAGTACGGGTTGGTGTATGTCACATATCTTCAAATTTTTGGTTATATTTCATGCCGGTTTCCTCACAATGTTTCCCTTCACCGATTTAAGAGCAGTGGTGATGAAATAATTTACACAAATTAAAGCACCTGCCTGGATTCGAACTCACGACCTACGACATGTAAGTCGGTACCGTTACCACTGGACTATACCACTGCTCTCACATGCTAGTAAATAATTTGACAATTCCAGCACCCTAATAGGCGAAATTTCAAATAAAGACGCGCTTTGGTTGCATTCATTGCTTCCTATGTTAAAAATCCGTCTACTCGACAGCCTCAAACAAGCAATGAATACTGTTCTATTGTCAAAGTAAAAGGGAGCGTGCGTGCTTCGAGCTGTCAAAACAGTTACGAACTTAGGGTGCAGGTTATTCGTTCTCCTTCTTCTTCTGCTTCCTCCTTTTACTTGTCAACCTTCCTTATCCTAATCCACAGAGCCCGAATTTGTTCGGTACCATCATCCAGTTGAGCTTCTTTCAGGTCAGCCGTCTTCAATCAAAAGCCGGGTAGTCTTCCATGAACATGTTTCATCCTTGGCAAGTTTAGGAAGAGTTTTACCATAACCATTAACAGCTCTTAATTATAAAAATCTCTGAACTGTTTTCCACTTATTTAGCAACTGATTAAGAAAATTCTACAAACTGATCTTCGATTTCTAATTTGAAGTTGAGTATTTGTGAGACTCTAGTCTGAAAATCTGCCAAAGTTTGTGTTTGAGACGTGCTCACTTCAAATACTCAGAAACCACCCTTATAGAATTAGAATTAAGAATGTGCTTCACAGGTGCTAAACAGTTCAGGAATTTTGACATATAAGGGCCTTTAATCCAATTAATGTAAGTTCTGCCTGCTCTAATCAGCAAAAGCATGAAAAGAAAGACGTAAGTACTTCTTGAACTTTGTACTAAATATTTTGCATCGTGGAAAACAAATGAACGTTACGGAAACAAGACCGTAGTAATGAGGTCCACATGGGGAGTACTGTCAGGATGGGTTGCATACCACATAGTTTTTAACAAATTCTGCTCCGCTCCGGCGAACTTCTGCGGTCAATTAATAATTTATATCGCACTCTGATTAAAATCCTCGTAGGGACCTGCGTCTGATTCTTTTTATATCCAACTGCAAACTAAAAGGAAATCACGGGAAAAATTGGTTTAAACCAAAAATATTTTATTAAAGTCTTGTTATTTTAGAATGTGTAATTTAGGTCGTTACAGGAAATTCAAAATGGTGGATGCAATGTGAATCACTTTTTCTATTGGTTTTTTTTTGCAATCACTATTTAAACTATATAAAATGCTAACTTTTGAAGGAGCACAACTCTATAATAAGTTACCATCCTGTATAAGAAATCTACACTCTTTCAATGTATTCAAGACTCAACTTAGCCAGCACATCATTGCGGATCGATCACTTCGGAGAAATGAATGCATAAGTAGAACTTTTTGTAATCAATATATTAAGTATATTTTTTAGTATTGTTCTCAAGTAAGTGACATACGAGTACATGTCTTTATTGGCAATAAAGTAAACCGACATTTCATTTGCGATATCATTTCATTCAGCTACAAAAAATGAAGCCCATACATTTAAATGGCACTACAGATCACATTTTATTAAAGAACAATGGAGTTATAATAAATTTTTCCATAGGCTTACTTTATTGATGTGTTCGATGCAGTTGCAATATTTCACTGGCGTAATACATGCCCTGTGTTACAGTAACGCGTTGCTGTGGCTCTATTCTGGCAATGACTCAATATGCGTCCGACTGTATAAACGGGGCACCGGGGAGCTTTCCATCTAGATTGGGAACCCGATGGCTATGCGAATATCAATTGCTTTAAAAATGTATTGTTGAAAGTCCGCCTCGGATTCCCGGCAAACTCGGACTTTTTCATCGCTATTGACTTGGAACTCTAAACTTTGGGCTGTTGTGTGTTGAAGAGAAAACTGCCAAACTGTAACGTTACAATGTTTTTCTCATTAAACGAAAGGTGTTCAAATGTGTGAACTTTATTTTCCACTGTACTCACCGTAATAGTGTTATTAATATTTTATAATTGGATTTAGTTCAGATGAAAGCGGTTTAGGAGTAAAATTAAACATTTTCCAGAAAATTTTCCACATGTGACATGACAAGCTGAAATTAAATAGTGCAATTGTTTTGACATCTTTAAGGGCTATAAAGATTGAAAAACACGGTCTGACATTATTAATGAAAATTTCAGGTTGTTCCTTTTCATCTAGTTTCTTAGTAAGGCGAGAAAACATTCCAAAAATAATGCTCACACACACAATAATGGACTCTGATGTACCGTGAGTTCTGTTTCTAATAGTTTATAAGTTTCGCTACTTTTGAATTGTCTGAGTACTGAAATGAAAGGATTTTTGGTAAGTTTGCTTTTTGAACCAGCTGATGGATATTGTGTTGTGGCTACCAACATTTGAATAGGTATGAGTATGTGTTACACGATGTCTCCCATCCTGTATTTTGTCTCGACAGTAGACATGGTTTAAAATATTACAAATAGATGTTGTACATCTAACTAAAGTTTTGAACAGAGAAATTTTATCTAAAGAATTATTGCATAGGGTACCTTTAGTTATTTATGTAGAACATAAATATTTATAACATAATTTTCGTGTGCTTTGTTTATTTCTTCGTGTGCTGTACATAGTTCTGACTGTAATTCCTCTATTTGTTGCTTCAGCTTTCGTATTTCGTCGTTATCTTCGACTGATATGTTAGGTAAGCTGTTGGTGCTGCCATCTGTTGTAGAATTCCCTGATTCAGCCTCTGTTAATGTTTCTGACACTGTGCGAGTGCGGTTCCTTCGAAAGGTTATATTTTCAAAGAAACTCATGCTCATGTTTATTAGTAGCTACCAACCTATTCTATAATATTCGTAATGTTGGGTACTTAACTATGTTCAAACAAACGTGTTCACAAAGTTAATGGTACGTTTACTTCAACAGAATTTTATATTGACATAATTCTCAAATTTTAAAGTCAGCAAACATTCCCAAAAAGACAAATTCGGGTGCTGGATTCGAACTCAAGCCATACGTCGTACACAATTAGATACGTCTCTTAACCATTTAGCCAAAGTGATAGTTACTTATAATGTTGAAATTTTTGATCATTAGGCTTGTCCGAACAAAAAGATCGTTGCAAAGCCGGCTGGTTTTAAAACGATTTGAATATTTTTTCACTTGTCACTTTCACAATTATAAGATTTTTCGTATTGTTTTTGTTTATATTTAAGAATTTCACACAGTTCTGAACTCTTTATGTGGCAGTGTTTGTTGCCACTAAGTTTTTATTATCACTCACGAAACTAGTTTTTAACAATATTGTGTCCACATCTAACGGATACATTTAATTAGTTAACAGTGGATACTTAGTAAAGATAATATTTTCACACTTTTATTGCACTGTTTTATTCACTTTTAAGATAGAAGACACCCCATCTGGCTTTGGCTACATTTGTACCTCATTCCTGTCTTTTTTACTGCATTACCTTGTGGACCACATCCACCAAAATTCACTCTACGTGGCATTGCATATTAGTTGTTACCTTAATCGAAAAGTTTAATATTCTATTTGCATCCGAAAATTACCTTTAAAAAAAACTAGTACTGTTGGTAGGAATACTAAATGGTGGTAGATCTTACCCCTTTTTAACGGTAACTTTTACAAGTAACCTTTTACTAAAAATACGTACATTAAAGCCACAATAGAGTTCAGTTTCCATTATGTTTGAATAAAGGCTTGAACATTAATTTAAAAACTAACTGGTTCTTATTGTGTGTGCTATACAATAGCGTTTCATAAATACGCTGCTTTTATATCTGTTAAAGGTTACCGTTATCTGTATTTTAATAAACGAAGTAGTCTAGAAATTTCTGTGAAAAAGTTACGAAAATAAATAGGTTGGTAGGATGAGCTTAAGCTAAGTTAACTTAGAATAACTTGCATAGTTGAGCGGTTTTTCTTTAAGATTGCAGCCAGAGACAACTATGAAAAATATTTTTTTCCAATTATTAAAATCTTTTTTGAATTAAGCTTTTTAGGTTACCGTCATTGTTATCCAAACCAACGTGTATGCAAAATTTTATCTTAATCGGTTGAGGATAACTGCTTTAAAATTCAGTTGCAAGATTTGACCCGCAGCCTTATTGCGTAATGAATTAAGCAAAGGGCAAAGAGTATGAAAAATCAACCAATCACATGCGAGATGAAATATGCGATGTGGATTTCCGTCTATATTATTGGTCGATTTTTCATAATCTTCTCCCTTTGCCTTACCGAATTCATTACGTAAGAAGGCTGCTGAACATCATACATACATTGCAAGTTAATATAAAATGCTTGTGATTACGTTAGATAAAAGCTAAATTAACTTAGTCTAGCCCTGGGTCTACAATCAAATTTAGGACGTGCAAGAAAGCTAAGGCACGGTTCTATTGGAATTAGCTCGCACAAAATGTGGCAATATAGTATTGATTATACTAACTCGTAGTCAAACTTAATAGGTAAGACCTAGACCTAATGATTCACAACAATCGTAACGAAGAATTACTAAACTTAAGTCACAGTGGGCAGTTAACACTGCTCGCAAAACGGATAGCCGATGGGGCTAAAAGGTTCTCCCACAAAATGGAACGTAGATATACCTAGTGCAGACTGAGAGTGAATACAAGCAACACAGTATCGGTCATGTCCAGCAGAGGACCCCGTTGCTGTCGCCAGACGGGTGAAATAATAATAATGAACGAATCGATAGTCTCCTGCTTGATATGGAGGGAAGTGAAAATTTGTATTTTTTCCTACACCTCCTTTATTCTTTTTTGATTAATTTCGTTGCGGGATCCAAGACAGTTAAATTTATTCTCCGGGACTTCGTCGAGCTTCATTGCCTCGGCGCTTTTCTGATGGTCGCCACTGTAGATTCTGGCTTTCAGGAGTTGAAGTGGTTTGGGAATAGTGCGGTGGGATTGTCCCGAAAAGAGAAAATTTACGCGAAAGGTGCTTTCGAATAAATTAAAACAGTTTTTAAATTCATCAAAGTCAAACTAAATCAATGGGTTGACAATAGTTCGAACACTCGGTTATTAAGGCCGTTATGGCTTGACAACGGCAACTGTAAGGCTTGTAGCGCTTTGGACTCTATTGAATTCCGATATTGGCAGTGGTACAGTATGGTAACGGGGCTTATACGTTTTATTGATTTTTCATTGGGACCGGTTGAAACCGAGAGAATGCTATTTTGTTTCAATTTACTTTGTGATATAAGCTAAATTATCTTGTAACATGATTTACGTTTAATAAATGTTAATATTGTGGCACTCCCAAGGTCAGATATCACTTTGTACCATAAATAAACTATTGGTAGATGCTCCTGGCTTTGTCCGTGCTTTTTAGGAATCCGTACACGAAGGGTTCAAACAGAGCCCTATTGCTGTCCCTCATTTATCCGTCTGTCTGGCCGTCTATCCGCCGTCTGTCGCACAGGTTTAACGGCCAAATGGTTCAAGCTACTGTCTTAAAATTTTCACAGTTAGCATCTTGTTGACCCAAAGCCATTGGCAAAAAATATATGTTTTAATGTTTTTAAGGGGGCTGCCATACAACTAAAGGGGGGCGTGAAGAAAATCAACGAGACCCCACACGAAGAGCTCGTTAAGTAAATGAATACTGTTTTATTTTTTTAAATATTGGAAAACAAAGAAATGAGAAGCCAGTCAGTTTTTTTTACAAAATTTATTTCCGAAGAACTTGAAATTTGGTGATAATGTTTATTATTACGTATATTTTACTAACAAATACCAATATATTGATAAATCAAATTCCTTATTTTTTTCTATTACAGCCAACTTAATTTTGCGGTTTGGTACGGAACCCTAAATGTGCGAAGTTCGACACGCACTTGGCCGGTTTTTATGTATAGGTAGGTAAATGTCAAATTAACCCTCACTTACACATATTAGAGGTGCACTTTCAAGAGACTATAAGAATAAGAATAAGAATAATTTATTGTTTAAAAATTACATACAAATGCGTTACAATATTTCTATATTCCATCCAACATTATCATTTCAGACGTATCGACGACACGGTTGGCGTAGTGGTTGAGCGATCGGCTGCACTGCGTCTCACGGGTTCGATTCCCACATGGAACATATATTTGTATCGCCTACGGATAGTTGTTCCGGATCTGTGTATCTTGTGTATGTGGGTTTAAATGTTTGTAAACGCACCCACGATACAGGAAGAAATTCCTAGTGAGGGGTGAAAATTAATTTTTATTCCATCCCTATCATTTCAGCTGAAAGACGTCTACTGATGAAATAGACCTCCAAAAATCTACGCTATGCCGTCGCATAAAGAGAAACCTTCAATAACAAAACACAAGTTGCTATAAAAAACACGCTTATTATTTAGTGACAACGAAATTGCATTCAACAACATAGTTATGCAACCTGAACCGCATCGAGTAATCACTGTGAGAGCATGAAATGCACGATTGCAGTTTAGGGTGGCCCTTCCAGAAAGTTCCATGCATTTCTGTTAATTTAGCACTTTAAGTAGCAGTAAGTCGAAACATGTAACCGATAGGATTATTAGACATTACATGAGAGCATCCGCTTCTGCTCACACGTATTCATATTCTTTTATTTAAACGTCATAACGCTCCCAAAAACTTGACTGGCGCAGCCGGTAGGATCGCCGAAAATAAGTTGCGCCGTCCTTCGCGTTTTTTCGGAATAAAACTTTTTCGCGTAACGCGTTCGGGTGGCCTTGAAGGCAGCTGTGGTCATTCTACGAACCAAACAAATTTGTCAAGCGGAGCTGAAAATGAGAAAGGCGAGCTGGTGAGTCCAAATTTTCACCTTCCTTTCCCATTTCCTTTTTGTTATCTTGCGATTAGAAGTCTCGCGTTATAACGTTATCTGGTTTTGCATAAAATCTGTGAGGCTAGTTTTTTTTAATAGATAAAACTAATTTTAATTAATATTACAATTGAAATATTGTTAATGAATTAAATAACATATTTTATTCAGATAAATTGTTTAAAGTTTTATTTAATTAATGATTACTATTTGATACTTAAGAATTATTTTTTCTTAAGAAGTGTTTAACTCAATACTTTTTGCTTTTGTACTTTATATTATTTTTGTGTGTTAATATAATTAATAGTGTTAAAATGGAAGATAACGTAAAAATTATTATGATTCCAAACGAAATGATTAAAATTATTCCGCTTTTTGACGGCGATAAGCGCCATTTAAATCTTTTTATACGCAAGAGTGAATATATTATAAATAAATACAGGGAAAGTGACGAGCAAAACTTGTATGTAATGCATGCCATAACGAGTAGATTAGCGGGGAATGCAGCCGCGCTTATCAGTGAGCGCGAGGATATTGTTACATGGGAACAGTTTAAGGAGTTACTAATACAACATTTCGGAGACCCACGAAGTGAAGAATGTTTAGCTATTGAATTGGAAACTTTGCGTATAAGAAATGGTGAATCGTTTTTGGATTTTTGCAATCGTATTCAATCAGTGCGTAGTATTTTAATATCAAAAGTTAATAGATTATCGAGTAGTATGGGTGAAAGTAAAATAACTATTTATAATATTACCTCATTAAACGTATTCCTTTATAATCTACCGGAAAATATGGTGCGTATTGTGAGATTAAAAGCGCCCTCCACTTTGGAACAGGCTTTATCTTTCGTGTTAGAAGAGGTCAATTTCCATGACCAATATAATGCCCGAAATAAAACACTGCTGACGTCCTCCAGTAAGCATGCTATTCCAAATAATACACAAACGTTTAAATTCGGAACAGATAATTATAATAAGCCTATTAATAATGATACACCTATTTTTACGCAACCAAACACACAACCCAAATTATATTTAGGGAACTCCCAAGGTCAACAATTTGGGACGCGTACTCCACAATTTGGATTTCAAGGCCAAACATTTGGTTATCGCCCACAACAATTTGGGATGCGTCCGCAACAGTTTGGGATGCGTCCGCAACAATTTGGGATGCGTCCGCAACCATTTGGGATGCGCCCCCAACAGTTTGGGATGAGCCCTCAACAATTTGGAAATCAACAGCAATTAAATAATAAATCATTACAGCCATTTGGCAATCAGAACCAATCGTTCAATAGACCTTCACAGTCGTTCGGTATTCAGCAACCTAAACTTCAATCGAGTGACGTCACAATGCGTACGGCGCCTCCGGCCCAGGTCTGTATAAAAGGATTTAAATTAAATGAGCTTGACCTTGATCATTGCGATTATAGTCAGTTTCCCTGCGATTACCAATATAACGATGAATGTTATCACGATTATTACCCTTTTACCGAAAATCAGGATGAAAATTATTTGGAAGAAGTTAACAAAAAAATTTCAACGGAAAATAATGAGGATTTTCAATCAGTAGCCTCGGAAAACATAGAGAAATGATACAATTAAATTGCGATACATGCCTTAACTTGCCATACATATATATACCCGAAATAGATGCCAAATTTATGATCGATACGGGCAGTACTAAATCATTTATAAACCCGGAAAAGGCCTATAACTATTTTTACGATTATATTTATTATGACCCATTTGAAGTTAGAAGTACTCACGGTACAACCCAACACGAAGAAGTACTTTCCATGCCAGCATTTCCGATTTTTAATGTTAATGAAACTCACAAATTTCACGTCTATAAAGTCGACCCTAGCTTCGATGGTTTACTAGGTAATGATATTTTACATAGTGTAGAGGCACTAATAGATTTGAAAAACGAGGTCTTGAAATTGTTGTATTCCAATATTACAAGAAGCAATAGACACTAAACCCAACCAGATATTAGTTTTTACATGGCACAAAAACGATATCCAAGTTAAAGATCTTTCCCGTGAAAAACAGAAAATTCTTGAAGTATTTTTACCAATACATAATGAGGAATTAATTAAACAGTTTTTAAAAGAATATGTTAAATATAAAATTAAATACTTTATATATTTTGAAAACATTGAGCACAGGAAACTATTTAACAAAGTTATTATACAGTTATTTAAAAAGGGAATGGTGGAATTCATGGAATGTTCAGAGCGTGTAGTTTTTGTTGAAGATGAAAACGAACAAAAAGCAATCATCTTACAACACCATGAAGGAAAAACATGTCATAGAGGTATAAAAGAAACCATGTCCAGGATAAGAAGAAATTATTTTTGGAATAACATGCAAGAGACGATATCAGCCGTAATAAATAATTGTGAAGCATGCCGTAAAACTAAGTATGACAGAAAACCCATAAAGCCTTTTCTACAATTAACACAAACACAAAATGCACCATTTCAAGAAATTTTCATAGATATTTTTGCTATAGAATCTGTATATTATCTTACATTAGTCGACGCGTTCAGTAAATTGGGACAAGCAATAGAAATATCAAATAGATCTACACCCGAAGTAATACGTGCACTTATTAAATATTTCTCCATTTACGGAACACCTAAAAAAATTAGTTGCGATCCGGGCAGTGAATTTAATAATGAATTATTGAAGGAATTAATGATAATGTACAATATACAATTACACATCAGTACACCTAATAACCCTAATTCAACAGGCATAGTAGAGCGTTTCCATTCGACTATCATAGAAATATACCGTTTAGCTAAATATGATCGAAAATGCACTGATCTGAATGAACTGAACTGGTCAGAAAATGAACTGGTCAGTCTCGCTCGCACAGCAGTTGAGTACTGACGTGCGCGCGCTCCTTGTAAACGATAATGGCGGTTAATAAGTATAAGTTGAAGTGTTGTAATTGCAATATAATTATAAGTGAAGTACTAGCATACATTCAAAATAAACATGATGTGATGGATAACGAGTCTATAGTTCGTGTGTGCCTATCTGCCTTCTCGGAACCAGAGATCGACGAGGCGAAAATTTTGTTTTTTGAATCTGTAACGACTTCTCAGAGGAAAAAATCACGAAGGCGAGATGGCAAAATGCAAAGAGACTTAGAGGACATTATCTGTCTCTTTAAGGAAATAGATCCGGATGTGATTCCCACCTTCGTCGCACGGGACTTACAAAAATTGCCTCCGATATCGTTTGACCACATTGATGTTACGAAGTTACTGAAGGACATTATGCTACTTCGTAGTGAGATACAGACTATAAAGGAAAACTATGCAACCGTGGACATGGTGGAAACGGTACGGATAGACCTAGACAATCTGAAACTAACTTCTTTGGTTAATTACCCAAATATTAACACGGAAAAAAGAGGTGCATATTTTTCGGATAGTGGACCGGTAGGTCTATCACATGACTTGTCGAATACCGACACTATGACAAAATCGTCGGGACGGTACTCGATCAAGTTGTCGCCGTCGCCTACATCTCACTATCGCGCATGTGTAAATGGGACTATCTCCCTCGCACCGAGAAAGCCTGTTCGGCCGGCGGGCGGCGGCGGCGGACCAGCGCCGGCGGCGTCGCAAACGCATAAGTCACCGTCACCCGAGTGCGCAAACAAAGTTTTGTCCCCATCCTCAGACACTACTGCATGTAAACAAGAGTCGGCGGCTCCGTGTACTACGTCGCAACCAACAATGGCGGAAATAGTTAAGTCGCCAGGTGAATGGAAACAAAACAAGCCAACAGATGAATGGACTGTGATACAACGTGGACGACATAAGAATCGATTTATTGGAAAGATGGGAAAGGCAATAACCACTGTGGAAACAAAGTTCAAAGCGGCGGAAACAAAGATTCCTTTGTTTATTTCCAATGTAAACAAAGACACACTAGAGGCCGACATATGCGAGTACATATATAATAAGACTCAGGAAAAAGTCACTCTTGAAAAAGTTATTACGAAGAAAGAAAGGTCGTACAATTCTTTTAAAATATTCGTCTCAATGAATAAAATTGATACATTTTTAAATGATAACTTGTGGCCTGATGGGATAACATTTAGAAGATTCATACGATTTAGACCACGGAATTCCGATAAAGATAACACACAATGAAATGGAGAGTACGTTAGTAAGTTATAACTGTAAAAATATTAAAAGAAGTATGGAATGTGTGAGAACTTTATGTAAATCGGCGGATGTGATAGCCCTTCAAGAAACTTGGTTGCTGCCGTACGATACACAAGTATTGGGTGATATTGACGACAACTTTAGCTATACGGGGAAGTCGGCGGTGGACTTGACTGCTGGAGTGCTACGAGGCAGACCTCACGGCGGGGTTGCGATACTTTGGCGGAAAAGTGCGTTTCGCAATGTTACGGTGGTGAAGTGCACAAGTGAGCGTATTGTTGCGATTAAAGTAATGACTGGAGCTGGACGTGAAATGTTGGTTATATGCGTGTATATGCCGACGGACCAAACTGTGAACTTGCCAGAATTTACTCAGTGTTTGGGTGAGTTGAATGCTATTATACAAGACAATAATATCGAGGTAGTATTTATGTTAGGGGATTTCAATGCACACCCTAAAGCTACATTCTGTTGTGAACTTCTTGATTTTTGTGAGGAAAATGACTGGATATGTGCCGATTTAGTCAAATTAGGGATGTTATCTGAAACATACACTTATCAAAGTGAAGTATATGGGTGTAAGAGATGGCTGGACCACTGCGTGGTAACCAAGTCAGCATGGCAGTCTGTGGTGAATATTATGGTCCTCAATGATGTATATTGGTCGGATCATTTCCCTTTAAAAGTGACTTGTAATTTAGAAGTAATTAAAGCTAAAGTAGAGGTTCATAATTTCCTACGTAATAATGTTGTATGGGGGGTAAGAGAATTAGAAGAAATTCAGAAATATCATGAAATTTGTAATAAAAACTTCAGACAAATTATGTTTCCTAATGAACTTCATGAATGTGCTGATAGTATGTGTCAGAACATTCAACACAGATTTGTAATTGACAACTTATATAACAATATTGTTAATATATTGATTCAGGCTTCGGCAAACAGTCGCAGTCTCTTACCTAGGAAGCCAACTAATGTTAAGTGTGTCCATGGTTGGAACAAGCATGTCAGAGACGCCCACGGGCAGGCTAGACTGGACCATCAATTGTATGTTTTAGGTGGTAAACCAGCTAGTGGACCTGTGTATGATAAAATGTGTGAAAGTCGACGAGTTTTCAAGTCACGCTTAAAGTACTGTCAGAACAATCAGGATCAGATAAAAATGGATTTACTTGCCTCACAACATTCGGCTAAAAACTTTAATAAATTCTGGAAGGGCACTAAGCGTTTAAATGGTAAGACTAGTCTGCCCGTGTGCGTTGATGGCATCAGTGATGCTAAAATGATTGCAAATTCATTTAGGGAACATTTTCAGGTGAGATCTCCTTTGCTGTCGGTGTCTGATACTGAACGTTGCCCAGTAGAAAAGCCTATTGGGTTTTCAAGTAAGGATGTGGCTGACATTATTAAAAATATGAAAAGAGGGAAGTCACCTGGTCATGAGGGACTCAGTGTCGAGCACTTGCAGCATGGGGGAGTTCACCTGTATAGGGTGTTAGCTATGTTGTACACTTTTTGTATAAGGCACTCATATTTACCATCTAATCTTATGAGAACAGTGGTTGTGCCTGTAGTGAAAAACGTCACTGCTGATATCTCTGATAGAAACAACTACAGGCCGATTTCTTGAGCTACTATAATTGCAAAAGTGTTTGATGGTTTATTGGATAGAAAACTTGATCGTTTTGTAGCATTACATGATAGACAGTTCGGTTTCAGAGAGGGGTTGTCAACTGAAAATGCAATACTGTCTCTGAAACACACTGTTGACTATTATGTGAAAAGGCAAACTCCAGTATATGCTTGCTTCTTGGATTTGTCCAAAGCTTTTGATCTGGTGACATATAATAAGCTTTGGACAAAATTAAGAACTGCAGGTGTCCCAGCCGATCTTGTCAATATCCTCTCCTACTGGTACAGTGAGCAGCTTAACATAGTAAGGTGGGGCAATGTATACTCAGATGAATACTCTTTAGAGTGTGGCGTCAGGCAGGGCGGGCTGACTTCGCCTCGGCTCTTTAATATATATGTTAACCAGCTGATTGAGGAGCTCAGCAGCATGCATGTTGGATGCCATATTGATGACATTTGTGTCAATAATTTAAGTTATGCCGATGATATGGTGCTGCTGAGCCCCTCAATTGGGGGCCTCAGACAGCTGTTAAAGGTGTGTGAGGTTTATGCTGCGGAACATGGCCTGAGGTACAACGAAAGTAAAAGTAAGTTCATGTTATTTAAATATAAAAATAAAAACAATATCTTTATACCACCTATATTACTTAATGGTGTACCTCTAAGTCGTGTTGCACAGTTTAAATATCTGGGACACATTGTAACTGAAAATTTGAGTGACGAATTAGACATTGAAAGGGAGCGCAGGGCATTGTCGGTGCGCGGTAATATGTTGGCACACAGGTTCGCTCGATGTACTGCTCCTGTTAAAATAACAATGTTCAAGGCATTCTGCCAGTCATTCTACACGAGTGGCCTGTGGGCAAACTATACGCAAAAAGCCTACAATGCCTTGCGCGTCCAGTATAATAATGTGTTCAGGGCTCTGTTTAGGCTCCCTCGATATTGCAGTGTTTACTGACGCCAGCGTAGATGATTTCTACGCAATCATGCGTAAAAAAGTTGCGTCGGTGGTGCGACGAGCACGGGAGAGCCCGAATAGCGTCCTAAAGATGATTAGTGAGAGAACCGATACTGTTCTGCTCAGTAGGTTCATTGGACTCCATGTGTTGCGAGACCGATGAGCCTACTGTGCAGGGTTTGTTATGTTTCTTCTTACATTTTGATTATTTTTGGGTTCCGTAGTAAAAAAAAACCAATATGAATTACTAACATAGTTATAAAGTTCTTGTTACTAACAACCTTGCCTTGTCTATGGACTTTTTTGTCTGAAATAAATTATTTTTATTTTTTATTTTTATTTTATTACTGATGCAGCCTCCGTTATGACCTACTCAATAATGGCTTATAATCATACCATACATACAACGACAGGTTTGACACCATTTGAAGTTGTTTTCGGTCATACTGATTCAAATTCTATATTAAATGCAAATTTCGAGAGAAACTATACACAGCAATTATTAAAAGATCATGCTAAGCGTACTAAACGTCTCTATAGTTACATATCTGATCAGATGATAGAAACAAAGCAAAAAATTAGAAACAGCAAGGGTGGTGAGATAAGCAAAAAGTTTGACGTAGGCGACACAATTTATGCAAAAGAGGTTAATACCAGGTTAAGTAAAGACAAGCCACGTTATAGGAAGGCAAATGTCAGCGGTGATGTAGAACATAATGTAATCCCTGTTACAATTGGAACTAGAAACACAAAAGTCCCAATTAAAAATATTAAACGTCCTCCGCAGGTGGTGCCTCACGCTATTGGCAGTAGCGCAAATAACATGGGCCCTTCAACTTCAAAAGGTTGAGAAAAACCCCGGTATCCTTCCCGTGAAACAAGGGCAGGCGTTTAAACAAGTAGATAAGTGGTTAATTATAAAACTTTTAAATTTAGATAGCTTAGGTAATGATCTAGAATTAAGTTTAATGAAATATAATGAATTCAGTAAATTAGTAGATGTTAACAAACCTTACAGCCATGAGTTTTTAGGTATTCGTACTCAAACGGATTATCTAAAGGATAGGACTATCGAAAAATTTCAGCAACTTGTACCAGCTAAAAGATTTAAGCGAGGATTAATTGATCCACTTGGATCCATGATAAAAATTGTTACAGGTAATTTAGATCATAGTGATGCAATTCGATATGATTCTCTCATCTCTCAGTTGAAAAGCAATCAATTATTATTAGATAGTAAAGTAACTTTGGTCTCCAAAATGTTAAATTGTTTTGTTAACAGTACAGAAATCTTACATAACAATACATTAATTTTAGATGAACGTTTAAAAAGGATCGAGAGATTAGTTAAAAATATGATTACAAAAGAGGAAAATTCTATTTACTCTACTTACATTTTAGGAATGTTTAATATGTTCTTAACTAATTTTAGAACCATTAATATAATTTTAAGTGAGATTGAAACGGCCTTAGCCTTTAGTAAGGTGTCTGTACTGCATCGAGCGATTGTTAATTCCACTGAATTACTGCACATGTTACAATCTATAGCCAAGACTGAAAACCTGTTATATCCTGTGAATTAAAACAATTTAGTTAAGTTTGAAGATTGTTTTACTGTTAAAGCTTTTATTAAACAGAACCAGATCACGTTCATAATAGAGATCCCACTTATTGAAAATAGTACTTATAGTTATTTTAAACTTTACTCTTTACCTATTTTTAACACAGATTTAAACGAAACTGTAATAGTAGTTCCTAAATATCCCTACCTTTTGGTGAAAGACTCAGATTACTTACCTGTCGTGAGAGCCTGCGTACAGATTGCGATAAATGACAAATTCTTATGTACCGATGATGATGTGTTGACCCATCTAGAGCCATT
Source organism: Orthosia cruda (assembly GCA_964057195.1). NCBI lineage: Eukaryota > Metazoa > Arthropoda > Insecta > Lepidoptera > Noctuidae > Orthosia > Orthosia cruda. The sequence goes on from OZ059845.1 coordinate 21,795,417, forward strand.
ATGCGAAGAACAATTGATGAAGTTCCACTCTAATACTAGTGCATGCGAGCAGCATGTAGTCGACATTGAAGATTTGAAAGTTCAACGAATTGACCGCGAAAGTTGGATTCTATATATAAAGAATAACCTTATAGCAAGTAGAAAATGCTATGATGACGTCACGAGCCACGAGTCTCTACAAGGAACATACATAGTTACCCTGGACGATACTTGTAAGGTTATCGTTGGGCACATACATCTACAAAATTACAAATTCTCTCTTACACACCTGAATTATCCAATAGCTCCAATCATTACCCTACCAGAGATGAAGCCTGAAAAACGTACTAACAGCGTCAGTGCAGTGAATATGAAAGGTATAAATCTAGATGAGCTGAAAGAATTAGCTCAAGTAGTGAAAATGAGCAAAGTGAAATACGGTGATAATGGTAGTGCGGTTGACACGAAAAATATTAGTTTAGGTACGGTAATTCTATATGTAATTCTGCCTTTAGGATTTATGATCTTTCTTGTTTTTAGATATAAAATCATATTGTTAAACTGTCTGCGAAATCATCAGAATCCTAACAACTCTGATAATTTCGTTCTTGAGGAGGGAGGAGTTATGCAACCTGAACCGCATCGAGTAATCACTGTGAGAGCATGAAATGCACGATTGCAGTTTAGGGTGGCCCTTCCAGAAAGTTCCATGCATTTCTGTTAATTTAGCACTTTAAGTAGCAGTAAGTCGAAACATGTAACCGATAGGATTATTAGACATTACATGAGAGCATCCGCTTCTGCTCACACGTATTCATATTCTTTTATTTAAACGTCATAACGCTCCCAAAAACTTGACTACATTGTCAACATTTAGCCACTCAACAAAACAGGTTACACAGCAAGCGCACGGCCAATAGGATAATATAAAACTCGCTTCCGATACGTTTGTGATAAGGGTGTCGTGTAAGCGGGTCTTCAATGGCCGTATGGGCGCTTTCACTTATCCATGGCGACGATAGCGCCCCTGGCATCAAACACGAGAAACGCTAGGAGACAAAGGTGCCTCTTAAGTCATAAGTGTCGACGATGTTTTGATTAAGGAGAGATTTGATAAAGGGTTTATATTAAAGGTGACGGGAAGTGTGTGGTGGATGTGTGTTGGATGGGTACCAACGTTTATGTAAATGTAAGAAATACTATTTAGTATGTTTCCTTTGCTGTACAAGTAAGTATTATGAGTATAACTCGATGCATTAGTACGATTATGTTATGATCTATTTCCTCTCGTTCAGTCCATCCAAAGGTTGTCTGTAAGAGATTGCCCTGTGCGATTGTACGCTTTTATGATTGTTTGTTCTGTGAATGTATTTTGTGGTGTACAATACAGAATATTTATAAATAAATATGTTATTTTAAGTTTAATTGCCACGATCTCTCACCCACAATTTATACATTTAGTACAATACCTGTGCCACGAAAAGTTTAATGAAAATGTCTAGTACCAACTTTGAAATCTGAAATATCCTACATTCATAGTCTAGTCTATTTTACTTGAAAACAAAGCGTAGTCCCATTACTGGCGCCCTGGATTGAAATACACGGTGCTCTCAAAATAGAATATTCAAGTTTGTTACAAGCAAGACAATTTGTAGAACAATCTCAGACAATTTCGCGATCGGACGTCATCAAAAAGTGGACGATCAAGAGAAAACAACATGTACAGCCAAGAACAGTGATTTGAGAAACAAATAAGGGTTCCGTGATAAGACTCTCAGTTTACATTCAAGTATTTTCATTGTTACGGAATAAAAGGGGCATCGTTGTTTGAAACCTGTTTTGTGTAAAATGGCTAACACTCACCGGAACTAAGAGAGCTTATTTAAGAACAAAGTGACGGGTACTCTCGAGTGTCAAGAATTTGCTAGTAATTTTAATAACCGGTTCAGCTAACTTAGCATTTTACGAGAGCAACCATTCCGCTCCTTTGTGCTCTTGACTTACTAATTTAATCAGAGCTAATTATTACACTGAATTTTACATTGTTTCTCTCTAGTTCATTATTTGGCCAGTGAATTCCGACTACATTGGGCATGGTTGCAGCTCCAACGGTCCTTCACAGTTAGTTGAAAAGGCCATGAAATACGATATGAGTGCTTTCTCAGATCCCAATTAGCCATTTATATTCCAGAATAGCCTATAATTAAAATCTAGGTTGTACGCTGGCGCTAATGGAAACGACTACATAGGGGCAACGTAAAATTAATACTGTTGTGGAAGTGGATAGGGTTGGGATTTTGTCGTATTATTATCATTATCATTCTTATCAGCTCGCTCTAAGAGTACATTTTGAAGACTTTTTCTTCTATTGAAGAATAAATATATATCTACCTACTTGTTAGCGGTCTAGACATATTAGGTACGTACAACTTCAAGTGTGTTTTATTTGGATAGAAGCAGTTGGTCTCAGAAGACAAGAAGTCTTGGTTGGAACCCATCTTCTTTTTCTTCTTTTCGTGTGAGGATGTGGCCGCCTCTGCAATTAAGCCCCCTCTGGGATCCCCACAGGCCCGTGACTTGGCTAAAAATTAAAAAAAACTGTTGTTTCTTGGAAACAATCAAATAACCGCTTGATAAAAATATGTCTCCTTCAGGTATAGGTGCTGAAAACACATGGTTGAAAAAGTAAATACTTTAACCTACTGATAATAATATGTACCTAGCTCAGAAGAATATGTTTTCGTTTCATAGAAGCTTTTATCTACAGGATATACAGAACAAGTGCGAATTTCACGTATGTTTATAAAACCCGGATCCTGTAACTTAAGCCTACTTGTCGTTTATATTGCCTGGCACATGGAACTTCATATAAGGCTTTCTAGCTTACCAAAGCACCTTTTTTAATAATAATATAATTTAGTCTTTCCCTTCTGGTACTTGATTTAGGGAAAAGAGCCTCGAGTACAGATATATTGCCTCTCACAGCAAACTCATAAGCTTTACGATATCGTCTTCCTTAGATTTTATTACAATTCGTGAGTGATACCAAATGCAATAACGTGAACAAGTACTAAAATAATATACAGGTTATTTCAGGTATAGAACGTGGGTGTGAGTGATATAAAGTACCAAGTTTCGTGGGTATAAATTATGAGCAGGTATCGTAAGCCCAAGGGGTTAAAGAACTGCTGTTGTTCATTTTAAGACGTCCTAAAATCTGGTTGAAGGCGAATTTTACGATGATATCAGATAGCAGACGGTTTAGTCGCTGTTTATTCATAAATCATTTATGCTCATGCATGAAGGTATCACGTGTATGTACTCTAAATCATAATAGATATATACTTTTAACATTTATTTGCAGATTTAAAGATTTATTAAAATATATCTATATGAAAATTGGCAATGACGCAAAGAAATCTAGAATAGATACATGATATTCTTTTTAATATGTCAATTACGAAGCCTTTATTGAAATTCAATTCTGAAAAAAAATCTCTTTTATGAAATGGCTTTTCATCAGTTCTCTCAAACGGCTATGAATTTAAGAGTCACATGTTTAAATTGAATAGAATCATCACACATCTTCTATATAGTGGCTGGTTTCTGAAATCGTTATTATTTCAATACTTTATATGAGAATTATAAAGATTTTTCTTCTTTTTACAAGCGTTTATTAAATTTGCAATGTATCTATGTAGGTGTGTTCGGGTCAAATCATGCAACTGAATTTTAAAGCAGTTAACCTCCACCGATTAACATAAATTTTTGCATACACGTTTAGTTTGGATGACAATGTATGGTTAGCTAAGTGACGTCATTCTAAATCCAAAATGGCGGACGACCCTAAATGGCGGACTAGTTATGTTTTGTGGACTGCCACAAGATGGGTATCAAATGAAAGGGTTTGCTGAGAAGAATACAAAAAATAATTTTATTAGATCATAATTTTTGTCTTGTGATATAAATTTTATCGCTTGACCAGTGTTGCCAGCGACTTTTTTTTTTTAAATCTAATAAAGACTCGCGATTGACCACTTTCTCACCTGATAGTAAGCGATGATGTGGTCGACGGTGGAGCACGCTTGCCTAGAAGTAACCTATTCACTCTTGACTTAAACACCCCTAGATTGTTGCTATTGTACTTCTCCCTCGCGACAGTCAAAATAGATCTCACGAGATCTTAATACTGGGTAATGGGGAGGGAGGCCATGGTCTACCCTGTTACCATCCAAAGGCATTCAACTGTTAAGGCGTTATTGATTATCAAACATCTAAACATACAGAAAGGTACATAAAAAAATGTGTTGTCTTCAGTAAATATCAATTGTTGCTGATGTTACACGAGATAGATCTTTTACAAAAACAACAATTATTTACATAAAATTAGAGACATTTATTTTAAAACAAAACAACTTTACAGTCTAGTAAATAAATTGTATGTAGGCCACCGTTTATCATAGCCAGATTTACTGAAAGCAACATCATACATTTACAGGGTGTCTTTGTTCTACTTTTGAATTCAAAGGTCAGATCAAAAAGGATTTAAGTTATTTTCTTGTAGCAGCTTTTCGTTTAGGGCTCAGATCAAATAAAAAGTCTTTTTATAGACTTTTTATTTGATCTGATTTGACGGCACGAACTATTTTGTTCGCGAGGTTAAAATGCATGCTATCTCATCCGACAACACGTGCGAAAGATATAGATGCTGAGATGAGAAGAAGTGAAGAAGCTAGTTCGCGTACAAATTAGCACTTTTGCAAATTTGTATCGAAATGGATGATGATTTAGGACGAAAACAAGCGTGCGAAATTTTATAAACAGATCTTTGGGAGTCTAAATATCATGAAAAAACTACTAAATGTATATTTTCAAAATAAAATGATTTTTATTGGTAAATTATGAATCTATCCCTGTATGGAGGCCGTTTTGCAATTTTCCTTCTTCTTATGGTATTTATTTCCGACAAAAATGCGTTAAAATTAGTGTTGAAATATGGAACTTGCGATGCTCATAACTTTTAACTCATAACAAATATTGTATTTTTATTCTTTTCTATTTCCATACAGGGCTAGATAATGATGAGACAAATTGATATCATTTTTTATTTTGAACGTACACCGTCAAACAGTTGAGTAATCGCCAGGCTACATTTGTATGGAAGAATTTTCGACTAGTGTAACCTTAATAACATAGCAACAACGGCTGGTACTTATAATTTTATCCATTCCTGACCCTTTCACCTTAAACCTCCGATTTTGTTTCCACAGAAGAGACCCCAAAGGCTTTCCACTGGGCCCCTAAGTAGAAACATTTATTCCAAATTTGATCCACTTACGAAAGTACAGACCCATAGTTTATCCCTTGTAAATATGTAAATACATTTACGTTTACTTAAAAAACCAACATGGGGCAGTAGTTTACAGTTAAGTATCTTAACCTGGTTTTAGCAATTTTATTTGGTTGGGTTTTCGTAATTTAGCATCAGTAAGGGTCCTCTTTGGTGTATTCGAATCCAGTTAGGCGCTTTTTATGTATTATTTGTGTATGTATTTTATGATGATGATGAAAGATCATCTTTTTTTGATTTTATTTGATTTATACGCAATTATATTTCTTAGAAGCAAGAAGAAAAGCTTGTTGATGATTTTAGAGTATCATGGATGCCAAGCTTCACAGCTTGGCTCATCGCGGCAAGGTTGCCTGCTTGTCGGTCTTCTACAAACTGTACTTCGGTGAGTGTGCTCAAGAACTCCACAACCTCATCCCACCAGCCCCCTTTTACGATCGGACATCTAGACGCACTGCAAGTTACCATCCTTATCTTGTTACCATTCCACCAATTCGCACAAAGCGCTTCTAAAGATCCTTCATAATGCGCACAGCGAATGAATGGAACTCACTACACGGTCTAGGTCACCTCTGACCTAGACTATAGTCAATAGCAAACCCATTTCAAATAAAACATAATTAAAAAAAAAACGCTTTTTTATTCCAATGAAACATAGACACAATTTCTGGCCTAAATTATAATCATAACTTAGCTTCTGCCAGTGGCTTCGCCCGCGTGAAAAGTGTTTTCTTATTCAAAGTAAACATTATACCAAGGTGAAAAGTAGCTTATATATATATAATAGCCAGACTATAATCTATCTCTGTGACAAATTTCATACAGATCCGTTCAGCCTTTCTAGCGTGATTGAGTAACAAACATACATCCACACACATATCCATCCATCCAAACTTTCACAGTTATAGTATTATAGTAAGATAGTAAGGAGCAGTGGTGGTCCAGTGGTAAAGGCCGCGACTTACAAGTTGTAGGTCATAGGCTCGGACCCAGGCAAGCGCTTTACTTTGTGTAAATTATTTCGTCACCACTGCTCTCAAATCGGTGAAGGAAAACATCGTGAGGAAACTGGCATCTCTTAGAAACAAAAAATCGAAAACATGTGACATCCACAGGGGGGCGTGGTGGATTACGGCCCATTCCCTCTCACAGAGAGGAGTCCTATGTCCCAGCAGTGGAAACATTAAAAGGATGATGATAGTAAGATTATTTTACTATATATCTCTTCTTTCTATGTAGATACTGACCTAAAACATTTCATCATCATCATTTCAGCCGAAATACGTCCACTGCTGGACATAGGCCTCCCCGAGGCGTCGCCACATTGGCGGTCCCTCGCGTCTCGCATCCAGCGCATTCCCGCAACCTTAACCAGGTCGTCGATGCCTTCCAACGCATCGTCTTGCGGTTCGCGGCCGTCTTTCTAGAACTTTTCGGCCCCATCGGCCTCCGTTCGCAGGAAAATGTGCCCTGCCCTCTGACACTTAAGTTTCCCAATTTTTCGGGCTATGTCGGTAACTTAGGTTCTCCTGCGGATATCATCATTTCTGATGCGATCACGCAAGGAAACCGCCCGTAAAACTTTTATTAAAACTTAATTATGATCCTTCATTCTATGCTTCTGTTCAGATTGGTAATGTGTAGTGTACCGCCACGATAAAAATCAAAATAATTTACAAAATAGTCGAGAGTTTCAGTAATCATGTAAATTAAATGAAAAATAGTGGTCGTTGCAATGGTGGGTCGAGTAGGCGGGAGATTCCACCCCAGCGCAGCATGACTAATTTGCAGGAGCATTTAAACTACTTTACCGAGAATAGTTTAAGTATTTGTATAGTAACTGTTAACGTCCCACTTTTAATTTATACACTATTAGCTAAACGGGACATTTTGTGGTAAAGTAGTTTTGTGAATGTTTTACACACCAAATATCTACTTACGGTTTCTTACTTTTGTAATTAAATACCGTTGCTGATACACTGCAGACTTATGTAAACCAGTATACAATAAACTAGGTAGTAGGCAGTATATAAAATCTATAGGTTATGGACCTCCACCACGCGGGCCCAGTGCGGGTTGGTGTTTTTGGTTAGTTTTTGGTTCTAGGACAACATGACGGTTTTCTCACAATGTTTTTCTTCACCGTTTTAAGAGCATTGGTAGAATGGAATCAAATTGAATAGAATATTATTTATTTGCTCAGAATGTAGGTATTTACAATAAGGTGGTTAGAATAATATTAAGAATCTTTGTACATTCTACCATTTTGGCATGCAAACAATTGATGCAATTTATTATTAAACATACAAACATTACACAACACAACTTAAATTTATTAGTTACAAAATCCGACACAAGATTTAAGAGAAGTATAGTTAGTTTATTTTTGAAAGTTGTTACTGATTCTTCTTTTATGGAATTAGGAATGTGGTTAAAAAGAACCGGTGCCATACCAAAAATACTTTTCGTCAACAAAGCAGTCCTATATGGATATAACACTCCAATCAAAGCAATCCTGTGCGTAACACGTAGTGGTGATGAATTAATTTACACAAAGTAAAGCTCCTACCTGGGTTCGAAGTCACGATCTACGACACGTAAGTCGGGGCTGTTGCCACTGGGCCACCACTGTTCCATACTAATACTTGGACCGCGTACCGATGGTATGGAGATAGTTTGAAGTTTTTATGGAGAACTAATAATTTCTTTAAAAAAACAAAAACTTTAATTTCTCAAGTAAGGCTGCCCGCCTTACTTGAGAAATTATTAGTTTATTGTGTATTATTAGATTAGTGTGGGCCACACAACTACAAAATGATTGCGCGATTTAAAAAAAATGGCTAATAGTACGAATTCTACGGAGACAGAGTCGCGGGCAATAGTTAGTAATACATAAATTAGTAGAATGGCAATCAACAACATGATGATCATTTTATAGATATATATTATTTAGATGGATGGCTGATGGGGCAGAAAGGTTCTGGAGTGGCGACCGCGAACCGGAAGACGTTTCCTTGGAAGGCCTCCCACCAGGTGGGCCGATGACCTGGCGAAGGTTGCGGGAAGTACGGGACCGGTCTATGTGGCGACGCTTGGGGTAGGCCTATGTCCAGCGTTGGAAGTCTTTCGGCTGATATGATGATGATATTATTTAGTTTTTTAGCTTTAGCTCTTGTGCCTGGCAGACATAAGTTAGCTACTCAAAAGGACACCCACGTGAAGGATCGCCAATTCTATTCAGTTTTTTTTTTTTAAGTGAGCCCTTAAAATGGAAGAAAAATTACAGCCTCAGATTTTTCAACAAGACAATAAACAAACCTGAAGAACATCATAACAATAAAAAAACCTTTTACGATAGCTGTTACGTACGATTATTGCAGGGAAACGGTTCCACTTGTAGTCACAAACAGACATCGTATATTACGTTTTCAAGAACGCAGCACTACGCAGCAGTGACAGTGTGTTAAAATATCGCCTTTCACAAAATGTATGAGGCATTGGAGTAACAACTAATATTAAGAATAGTCTTACACACAATTATTTAAACACAGCACTTCATACTCACCGTAGCATTTGCGAACACTAGACCAACCAGCAGTACAATAGATTTGCAGAAAATAAGCATGCATGCAATGTGATCTTAATCTCCTAAATATTCATGTCCACACTGCAGCAGTTGCCTACGTTTGACGAAATAGTCATTTCCAAAACATAATTCCCAGTGCTCGAATATCCCAGCTAGACTTAGTAAGCCTTTAGTCCGGACACCCCAGTTTTCCAAACGTTACGGCACAAAGAGGCGTCATCCTCGTCCGATAGCATAATGATGATTCTCTTCAAGGCATCACCCATCCATCATTATCATTAGACTGTCTAATGATAATGTACTGCTTTACCTAGGCAGCCGTTTGACGGAGCTGGGATGAACATGCTTTTACCGGCAACCTTTAGAATATCAACTTGAGATAATTAATCGATTTCTTGGAACCATTTCCTTTTACTAAACATGAAAGGGATTAAGTATAATACTAAAACCATTTTCAGGTTTTTGTACCTGTATTCGTACACTGGATTCGTAAATTATCCGTTCGATAAAATTTCTTTTTTTTGTCTGAGATTCTTTAGGATTCATGACATGTTACAGTATCGGCAAAAAAACAGTATTCACAAAATATTGTCGTCATTCTTTTATCAAAAACTTTCTGCCATCGAGCTCGACACATGTTATTATCTTGAAAATTGTCCATAAATAAAAGTCGTCCTTCGTTTGCATATTAATACGATGGAAGAAAATTGAGTCTGCTTTCTGTGGCTTCTGTTTTTTGCTCAAATGGAGCAGGAGATTTTCAAAAAAAAAAAACAATATTTCGTAACAATGGCTCGTAGTCTCTCATAATGAAGCCAAACATAATGCTCCATTAAAATAGTTAACTTTTCTGTTAAATATTAAAGTACCGCTCCCCAAGTCATTAATTAGTTAGAACAATCACACGTCACCACCGCCAGCTGTTATCAATAGCAATTATAACTTAATAAGCCAAACGATTTAAGTGTGCATCACTATTAAGAACTTACTTACTTGTTGTTTACATCCGTGACTCATTTCCTCGCAAAAACTTGGAGTGTTATTATTATACCTAAGGAAGTTATTCGGCTCGGCACGTTTGACACAGAAATAATGATGGCAATTTTCAAGCTGCCGAATATACCTAGCGTGTTGGCGGGCGAAACTCAGTCAATCCTACTGTTTGTCGATCAACACGCCTCGTATCCGGTGAAATTGAAAATGTTATTTGATTCTGAGGTTAGAATTTATTGTAGTCAACTTTTGATGCCAATGACAGATGATATATTTAACTGAGAGTGATTTATTTTTGGCGGTCTGAAAATATCTTGAATTCAATAAAGCCAAAGGTATTTTTAGACATAATTAAAAACATTTGTTTTAGGACCATATCGACGCTGGAAAGGCATATTGTATGAACGACCATTTTGGTCAAAATTGAGTTGTTTACATCGTTGGAGACGAGTAAACAACTCAATCACGAGAGAGAAGAGACAGTTAAATCCGATCACTTTAGTGGTCTTTAATACAACGGTGATTTCAATCATTTTCGTATTGAATTTTGTTTTAAATGCAACCATTTTCGTAATTTGTTTCAAAAACCGAACTTAACGTTATACAGTTAAATGGCCATAATTCACTTAGCTTTTTTGCCTAAATAAAGATTTGATGTTAAAACGCTTTACCTAATCATTTTTTGTTTTTTTATCAATAAATCTATAATCAAAAAGTCATGTACATTTTTTTTTGACTTGGTCATTAAATAATCATTATCTGCCTAGTCTTTTTCCCAATTATGTTGGTCATTAAATAATAAATATATTAAATAACTCTGAGTTTCAACAAGAATACTCCAAAAGTTAATTTGCTATGATTTTTTTGTGAAAAGTTGAACTTCAAGTTAGTTTTTTGAATAATGTATGCAATGGTCGTTAATACAATATGCCTTTCTAGCGTCGATATAAATTAAATTTTGTACATTTATCGATACAACTACAAAAATATCATGGAAATAGAAAAATGCAAAACCGAAGGACAATCGTGCAGAATAATATCACAGCTGATTACCTAACCAAACGGCGCTGTACAATTAATTATAAAGTCCAATTCGCAAAACATACGATAGCTGTGTACAAATTGCATAAAATAATACCAAAGTTAAATGGATAGATAGTCATAAGCAGGCTGTATAGAACGAGTATTTTACTGTGTTCCAGAATCAATTCTGGAAAATGATAATTTTATTCATAGAGTTCCCGCTAGAATCGTATCGCTTACTTTGTCTGTGATTCGGTTCAGAAATATTTTATGAAACAAACGTTCGCATACGCGTTGCTAATGTGCTAGTTTCCCGGTCGAGTGTTCTCGAAAGGGTAATGAAGGCAATTATCAAGTTTTTGTCCGCGTTGGACTTATATAATTAATGACTGGTGGGTGGCTGTCCTGGCGAGATCAGGATATACCCTACATACCTATAAATACACTCTATGTGTTATAGAAAAGTTCGGTTTAATTAATTCCATGCAAATATCAATAAAGCCTATTTCAACAAAAGGTTAGCTGTATTGTTTAACGTTTTCTCATTACGTGTTAGTTTTCCACCTAATTATTATTTAATGAAACTATTCTGAAATTTTAATCTAACTCAGCCAATTTCGTTAATTGACTATCGAACTGAAGGCGCGACGTTAATATTTTTACTGTTCAATTGTTACTATTATCGTGTCAAATATAAAGCTTTTGAGTTTCGTTACAGAAATCAACAATAACCTAATTCAATTTTCTACAGAAACATTTTCTTTGATGTTGGCATAAGAAATTAGTTTAACTTGAAAAAAAGGCATAACATTTATTAGTTTTCATAGTTAATTGAAGGAATTTTGCGGGTCAAGATCCAAATCTTCAATGTCAAAGTTAAATATATTTATTCAACTAGGCCAATAAGCGGCACTTTTGAACGTAAAACTTACTTTTGAACACAAATTAAAATTAAAATTTACAAGTAAAAAAAGTTGATTCTACCGTGCATTCGGAAAAGTAGCTTGTTATGGAGAAGAATGCACAAGAAAATCCATACTTACTCTTTTTAAAACAATTGGTGTCTTACAATATTTACTTAAGTATATACATTAATAAATTCATATATGTGAGGTCCATGCACCCAGAATAGCACTACAAACTATACTACGTACAGGTATAAAGTATTAAAAGCATTAACAGGTAAATTCATTAATTTGATAAATAGGAACATGGTTCTCACACACTTACGAATATCGCAAACAGATAAAATACCTAATTGCAATATTTAAGTATGTGAGTACAACAACAACGGAACAGTATGTGAGTAAATTTCTTAAAAAAAAATGAATACAGAAACTATGAATTAACAAATTTGATTTTGTCTACACTAAAGATTGCCCTATGGAGCAGGACCAGCATGTTTGTTATTTAGGTGGACCTAGTAAACAAGAAGAGCTATCAGTCAGGCTGACCTCATATGGAATATAAACTAGGTACGTACATATATGGCATAAAATAGGCAACAGAAGTAAAGAATGTTCTCGAGGCACGCCCATGAGTAATGACAGGCATCGCTCTCCCGGTTCCTTATGAACTGCAGTAAATTCGTGTCGAAAAAAATTTCACTCGTTCTTCTCAGGCTAATAGAAATTTAGGCAGACGTTCCAATATTGCTTGTAAGAAGTCCAATTTGTCTAGATGTCGTATTATTAAAGTTCACGGAATAATAATGGAATACAGGTCACGTTTATGTTGCTTGAGGTGTCGGCAGTTTCGAGTTATAGAAGTATAATATTGTCATCTAATTTTGGGGTGTATTGCATTAATTAAGCCTCCTGCAGCTCAAATTGGCTGCCAACCTTGCGGTCTTGCTAATGATTTTATTACGGTATTGGTCTTTTTTACTTTTTATATTTAAATTGTTTAGTTAGTAGATATGGGACAAATCTTGCACCTGAATTTTAAATCAATTATTCCACAGCGATAGAGTTTTTATTTTAATTATTTAACGATGGGCTCGCGTTTGACCACAATCTCGCCTAATAGTAAGCGATGATGTGGTCGACGGTGAAGCACGCTTACCTAGAATTAACCTGCTCACTCTTGACCCCTGGGTCGTAGTTATCAGGAAACAAAGACTCCGGCAGGGAATTCCACTCCTTAGCTGTGCGCATAATGAAAGTATTCGCAAAACGTTTTGTACGCCCAACCATAGGATGTCCACCATGTACCGGTGGCGCATTGCCGTTACGTCTTGTTGTCCCATAATGGAAAGGGCTAGGTGGAATCAAATTGTGCAGTTCCATCGCACACTCCCCGAAACGTAACAGATAAAAAAAACCAACAGACTGGCCACTCGGCGTCGATGTTCAAGGTTTTGGAGCTTTGAGGCGACCAGTGCATCGTTGCCGATAAGCCTCTTGGCCTTTTGTCAATCGACTCAAGTGCATCAAGCTGATATTTGGCAGATCCGTCCCAGAGGTGAGAGCAGTACTCCATGCATGACCGAACTTGCGCTTTATATAAGTTGAGCAGCTGCTCAGGCGTGAAGTACTGTCTCAACTTTGCAAGGATTGCCAACTTTTTTGCAGCCTACTGTGCCGTTGCCTTGATGAATGGACCAAAATTTAGGGTCGATGTTAACGTAACACCAAGAAGGTCAAGATGGACCGTTATCGGCACGGTTACACCTCGGAAAGATGGAGCCGGCTGGAATAGGATCTTTTTTGCGGAAAAAAGACACGCCTGGGTCTTAGCAGCATTAAAACTGGAACATTAGGTTGGCATCGCCCCATGGCCTCCCGGAGAGACCGGATCTCAAGCCCAGGAGCCCGTGCGCCGGACACGTATTTCTCAGCAATCGTCTGCGTACCCAAAGGTTCCGGGTTTTAGCAGGTCAAAAAAGCTGCAACTTTGCATTCACTCTTGTAAGTTAAGTGACATAATTCTAAATCCAATAAGTTGGGCTCCAAAAATATGGCAGACCCATTATATTTTATGCACCATTCGTCCCCCATGTTATGGGTATCAAATGGGAGGGTTTGCGGAGTTGTGGAATAATGAATTAAATTCAGGTACTCTTATGAAGTTTAATCGGTGAAATGATTAAAGCAATAACGCAATTAAAGTAAGTTTTTCACAACGAAATTTTCGAGTTAGAAAATTTACATGTTAGAAAATATTTTAATCTCCCAGATAAACTTTCTGGTTCTTCTGATTCTATATTCAATCAGTTTAAAATATTACGAGTGTGACGAAACCTCACGGCACAGGTCGCACATTACCCAATTCCAACAAAAAAGATGTCAGTAACAAGTGTCAAACGTCAAAAGTGCCAGTGCCATTGCTTTGTGCAGTGTTCGCGAGAGTGGCCTTTTTTACTTTTTAGTTTTATTTTTTAACATGTCAAATAGACTGATATAGCTTGTAGCGGAAAATAATGGTTTGATTTTACTGTGAAGGTATGAGCGGGTTATTTTCGACTCTAAGTTTTTTTTTAATGCATGGAATCGTGCGTTATTAGAAACTTTATATCCTTTGTATTTAGCTAGAAAAAATGTAAATGAAAAAAAAAAAAACTTTCGGTAAAAAAAAAAACGTGTCCATAACGCAAAAAAATGGTACCTACGAAAGACACCGACTTCAAAATATTAAGTTATTTTTCACTTTGTAGTTTAGTATTTGGAAGTCGGTAGTATTTTTTTGCAAAAAGTTTTTTTATATTTCACTTTTTAGTTGTACGTACCTAATAGGCAAGTTAGTAAGGTAACTTTAATGCCAAAATAGATTTCATGAAACTTGAACATATCCGGTCAAATGAGAGATCTGCGTACCCCTTAAGAGCGTACTGGCGTGATGTTATGTTATGAAATGGTATAAACAATAAACAGAAATGCGATTGCAGCAATCCCGAGAGATTTGCCGTTATTTATTGAAGAGTTCTGTTGTATAACTCCGAAGTTCTTCATCAGATCTTCACCAAATTAAAATGGGACCAAATTCGGAACATTTATTTTTAAATCGGTCCATAATTGACGGAGTAATCGGTGAACATACACAAAAAAAAAAAAAAAAAAACTTGAAGTCGAACATAGAACCTCCTCCTTTTTGGGAAGTCGGTTAAAAATTACTTATGTGTATAAAATATGTATATTATGTAACATGTGTATTTAAGCACCTTATTATTATTATTTGTTTTGTTGTTTGCATTCCACGGTTTAAACAATGCCACCCTTGGTTAAATGGTAGAGAATGCCTTGGTCCGCCACTAGCCGCTGCTATATTGTAGTGAATTCATCAAAGTACAACATATTTGTTCACTTTATTAGGCAAAACATGTTTGTAAGCGCTAAATAAGAAGTGAACATCTTGCATTCCTATTCTATGTAAAAACATGTTTTGACAAATAAATCATCTTTATTAGTTGTACCTTTGTGCATAAAGTTTAAATAAATAAATAAACTTATCATGAATTTCAAAGATATTTTTATAGGTAATTTATGTATTGAAAATATTTGTGCATAGAAGTATGAAATATATTTTGTTTAGGAAACTTTTTTATAAACCCTAATGTAAACAATAACTGCTAACATGTAAAATTTCAAAATTTAAAAAACCCCCGACACATTTATCTTGCGAAAACACCCCGATTCAAACGGTGAAACGCCCATAACTTTTGAACGGCTGAACCGATTTTATTAAAACATAGCTAAGAACATTCTCGACAAAATAATCTTTCAAATAATAAAAACTAAATCAAAATCGGTTCATCTGTTTAGGAGTTATTATGCCACAGACAGACACACAGATACACAGCAACACACGTCAAACTTATAACACCCCGCCGGCGGGGTTTTGTTGTAAGCTTAGTTCTTGATAAATTGATAATATGTTTATCCACATGGAACAATTGCAAAACAGGCCTGAGGCAGGTATGAAAACAATATTTTTGACAGAAATTAAAATAATATTATTAACATTTTAATAGTTATCAAACGTTGACAAATCGTCACATAAGCGAAAGTACGTAACCAGTGATTTTGATGTCACAATGAGCACGTCCAATTAATAATATTGGCTATTACGCCACTGAATGCAAAAGAGCACAACCGTGCGATACATATTCCACGAAATTGTGAATCAAAATCAAACTTTTTTATTTCACATAGGCCTACATGGGTACTTATAAAACGTCGACAAAAGGTGCACGGTTCGGGTTGGTCGTTTCCTATGGAGAAGAACCGGCAAGAAACTCCATGGTTCCTCTTTTAAAAAATGGTTTGGTTTTACAATATTTTCATGTTACAGCATTAGTATTGCATTAGAATGTTAGTCAAACTGAAATCTACAAACTGTTTCATTTACATTTCCGTATGATCAAAATCACCGATAATTTTCTATATTGAACCAAACTCAGCTACGTTCACAAATGATTGTCTAATCAGTCCCAAAGGGAATGCGATGCGTCAGCCACTTAATTTGTTGTGCAATTCGATAATTATAGGTAACTGGAGCGTGATTAAGTGCCTAAATAATAACTAAGCTAGAATATAGGACTATATATACGTCTTTATCTCGTGAGTGAAGTGCTCGACCACTGTGAAATGACAAGACACAAGCTCTATAGACTGAAGAGGCATTTGGGGCCTATTCAGGGTGTATTACCCTCTATCGGATTCCACCGTGCTCACGAGTGCCTACAGTCGGTTTGTTCTCTATTGTGTGAGCCGGTTAGATCTCAAATAAGTGTTATTATATTATCGCTCTGTTGTCCTCAGCGTTATATCAGGCTTGTGGAATCGGTGCTGCTTAGATTATGAATTGTATCTACGTTTCATTGAGCTAGAAACACTGTCTTAGAATTCTATTGTAAGATTATCTTGAACAAAAAAAATTAATTCAAAAAATCAAAAACCCCGTCTGCTTAAAAAACGAACTATAAAGACGTTAACAAGAAAAAAGCATGCTGTGCAGTTGGAGGATACATATTCGCGCGCTGGCTCACCAAAACCAGATGTATCCTCGGACTGCACAGCATGATTTTCTTCTTGTTTACGTCTTTATAGTTCGCTTTTTAAGCAGTCAGGGTTTTTGATTATTGGAATTATTGTTTTTATTTTTTTAGTTATACTATATAGGTTTTTTTTTTTAATTAGGTACATTTAAACATTCCCATTGTTGTATATTTTTGAAGTCACCCCTTAAAACCCTTTATTTTGATGCCCTACACGATGGGTTTGGAAGAAGAAAAAATTTGGTCCCCCACAATATGGCGCCGAAAATCCGCCATTTTTCTATTTTCTAATTAAAAGGTAGCCAGTAACACTCGCAGGGTTAAGACGAATCGATTGACGTTAGAATCATCAAAATCGGCCAACGCGTTTGATCTCTAGAACGCCACATAGGAACAAACATACGTACATAGACTGATAAACACACTACCCTCCTTCGGCAGTCTGTTAATAAGCTAGACTAAAAGATTATAAAAGTCATGACGAACAAAAATGTTAGAAATAATCTATAATCGTTTTTCATCTACACAACTTTTATTCTCATATATGAACTACATATCTGGTAGCAAGAGACGAACATTTAATAGTAACGGTCCAGTCGGAGATAAAGGGAAACCGGTGGCCCCAGCCTCCCCAGAGGGCGAACATTTTGACCGTAATCAGGCTAATGGACAAACCCTGTGTCCGATCCGCACAAGAGTTTCTATTCAACTGACACTTTAACAACCTTATTTTGTTTGTACATACTTACTTAGTACTTTTAGTACGGTTGAATGATGCTTAACGTCATTAATAAACTAAGTTATTGGCTTAGAGTGGCCCAATTGTGCTGGATCTACTTGATCGTTCTAGTATTTGTCTTGCTCGAGAGACAGGCCAATAAAATTGCAATTGAACGCAATTTCATTAATAGATTTTCTTTTTTAAGTTTCGGTGTCTTGATTGGAACGCACAACGGTATGCGGTGCTGGACACATCATCGTATAACAAGTAAAATTTAAAAATTTAAAAAACCCCCGACACATTGATCTTGCGAAAACATCCCGATTCAAACAGTAAAACGCCCATAACTTTTGAACGGCTGAACCGTTTTTTTTTAAACATAGCTAAGAACACTCTCGACACAATCACCTTTCCAACAAAAAAAACTAAATTAAAATCGGTTCATCCGTTGAGGCGCTATGATGCCACAGACAGACACACAGATACACAGATACACAGATACACAGATACACAGATACACAGATACACAGACACACAGATACACAGATACACAGATACACAGCAACACACCTCAAACTTATAACACCCCTCTTTTTCCGTCGGGGGTTAAAAACCTTCTACAACGGTCTGTTGTTCCGTTGTATGCGTCAGCGTTGAGGATCAAGATACCTCAGTTTTATGGTTTACATTGAATAAAAAGTTCGAAAAATTAAGCTTATAAAGGCAAAGGTAATTTAATTATATTTTTCACAAAAGACCCACTGAGTCTTTTAGCTCTCAAAGGTGACCTTTCTACGTATTACGCTTAAAAACTTTTACCCGACTGCGGGAGGGTAATGTTTTTCGAGCATATGTATGTAAGTCCATCTCTATTTATTTATTTATTTACTTTAAAATAACACGGCCAAAGAGACATATGAGCTGTCGTTGGATTCGTCTTAATTGAGCGAATAACATCTCCCAGAAAAAGGGGGTGATACTATATTTTTTGTAGTTGTCATAAGGATATGCGTATCAAATGAAAGCTACTAAATAGAACATACCAAATATATATATCCTAACACTTGTTATTATTTTGGCACAAATTCAAGATAAGCGTAACTTTGATAGCAAAATAAATAATCTTTTACCACATAACTTATTTGGAGAACTCTTTCATTAATAAAACCAAAGTCATAAATATAACAAATTATTATGAAAACAAAAAATCAGACTGCTAAATGTTTAAATTATATACTTGTTTTACCCCATACTTGTTTTTCTCCATTCAGTTAATAATTTTTAAGCAGCCGGGTTTATTTTAATAATAATTTTAAATGAATGCTGAATCCCTTTGACAAATAACAGTCAGTAGGTAGAAGGTTGAAAACCTTATTTTCTGTGGTACAACTTTAATAATGTGAAAATATATTTGTGCTGAAACGAAATGGAAAATGCTCAAAGGTAGATTCGATAAGTACTATGTTTCGTAACCTCATTCGCATTATATTCGCACGTTACCGCTACACATATAAATCAGAGTCCCATCTCTTTAAAACTAGAGGTATACTCGTTCTCATATTTGAATAATTTTTCTGTTGCCTTTGTGGATATGCGATTTTGTTCAAAGTTCCACTTTCCTAAGTAGATAGATCTGCTTTATTTAATTTAAATGTAGTTTGTATGAAATGATCAAACGCAGTTTTACGTAAGTCGCGAGGCATTGTTAAAAATTTCATAAAACAATATTAAACAAATAATAATGAATGAAACGTTCGTTTTGCTCTATTGACTTTGAGATATTCTATTGAGATTGAGATAAAAGTTCGATATAAAATTTGTAATAAACTGGCTATTTTCTTTGTACTCTCTGTCCTCTAATAAAAAATTCTAATATCAAATTTGAAAGTTGAAATCCCGCGAGGAATTGCCACTAAAATACATTACAAAAAACGTCACCACTATTATTTTTTTGAGTAAAATATTAGAAAATTCACACAGAGTTGGGTTATAGTAGGTACATACCTAGAATACTTTAGTTTTGGAGGTGTTAGGTAAATTTTGACCTACAAACTGGCATGTGCGGTGCACAGTCCGTCAGGCCGGTTTATCGCGGTATGATTTTATTTGCTTTACTTTGTCGGTCGCTTGTCACTTGCAGGTCGTTTTCATGAGTGAGGATTTTTGGTTTGAATGTACAGTCGTGGTATATAATACAGAGCGCTGAAATACCATAGATAACTAACATGAGCTATCAATTACGTTTTAACTTAAAATTGTTGACATTCAAAAGTATCGTTTATGATTTGACTGATTTGACTAGCGAAAAAAATGTATCTACAGTTAAGATGCCCCTAGTCAAGGGCACGAAATATTTTGTGCGCGAGGTTAAAATGCATGCCATCTCAGCCAACAACACGTGCGAATGAGATAGATGCTGTGATGAGAAGTAAGAAGCTAGTTCACGTACGAATTAGCACATTGCAAATTTGTATCGAAATGGATGATGATTTAGGACGTAAACGAGCGCGTGAAATTTTATGAACAATCCTTTGGGTGTCTAGATATCATGAAAAAACTACTAAATGTATTATTTTCAAAGTAAAATTATTCGCACTATTGAATTTCTAATCTATCCCTGTATGGAGGCCGTTTTGCAATCTTCCTTCTTATTACGGTATTTATTTCCGCCCAAAGATGCGTTAAAATTAGTGTTGAAATATGAAACTTTCGACACTCATAACATTCAAATATTATATTTTTTTACTTTTCTGTTTCCATACAGGGCTAGATAATGATGAGAAAAATTTATATATTTTTTTTTAATTTGAACGTACACCGTCAAACAGTAGAGTCATCGCCAGACTACGTTTGTATGGAAGAATTTTCGACTACTTTGACCTTAATTAAAGAATGACTGTGTTTACTCGGAACGTTTGTATATTGCATGTAAGTAGAATTTTACGAGGTAAAGAAGTAGTTTTGTTTGATTGAGTTGGTTTTCTAGTTAATCATTTTGTCGCGTGTGCTATTTGTTTGTCAACACGAGATGAAATAAAGGACTTTTGAGAAAGCGTTGTTGTTTACTTGAGGTTTAGGAATTTTGTATATTAAATACTTAAATACTAAAAATTTTACTCACTTTATCTTAGTTTCTCAAAGTTTGAGTCTCCTTCTTCTGTTATCGACATAAACAGCTGATGCTGTGATGATATATAAGCCATTCGCAACTTGGATGCAGGGCTAACTACTCTTTAAAGGACAGACACATCGCGAAAACTTTTGTCAAGTTATCACACTAATGTGTGAGTGTATGTGAGTGTTTGTATGTTTGTTACTTCTTCGCGCTCAAACGGCAAGACGGATCTGGATGAAATTTGGCACAGAGATAGATTATAGACAGGAATAGCACATATGATACTTTTATACCGGGAATATGTTCCCTCAGGGCAATTCTCGACTTCAACGCGGGCGAAGCCGCTGGCAGAAGCTAGTGCAATCATAAATGTCTGGGGCAATTAGATTTTTTCGCGATTTTGGAGTCAGTTCTGTAGTAAAACTTGTTCATAATGAAAACAATGACTTCATATTCTTTATTGCACACAAAACATACATTATATACAAATACAGTAGGACAGCTTATGTACAAAGGCGAGCTTAATACATAATTGGGTTTTCTTACAGCAAATCTCAGTGTCATAGAAATTTTTGATATAATGAGGACATTATAATACCCAAGTAACTCAGTATACTTATTTTCAGGTTGTGTGTTGTTTCTGTTACACCGTGCATTATACTGTAGGTCCACAATCATGCTCCACCAAGATGTTCCAGGAAACAAAAGCTATGCTAAAATTAGGATAATAGCAGGAAGATGATGGTGACGCTATTCTTCTTTGTCTTCTTCATCGTCTCGATTCCCAACTATATGTGTTTTGACCAGAATTTAGCCACCTCGACAGCGTTAGGATTAGCCTCGTAAAGGCGCTTCAACGTGGTGATGTTGTTACATTGAGAGCACAACAAGAGTATCACACTATATTTTGGTTTAATAACCAAAGAGCCTCAAGAAATATCTAAAAAATTATAAAAAGCCTGACTGCTTAAAAAGCGAGCTAAAAATCGTAAACAAGAAGAAAATCATGCTGTGCAGTCGGAGGATACATGTTCGCGAGCTGGCTATCCTCCGACTGCACAGCATGATTTTCTTCTTGTTTACGACTTTTTAATTAACTTTTTTTATTTATAACTTTTTAGTTACATATTTTTTTGAATTAGGTACATGCAAGTGTTATATATTTTTGAAATCAGCTTTTGGAACCCTTTATTTTGATACACCACCGGGTTTGGAAGAAAAAAAAAATTAGTTACCCACAATATGGCGTCCAACATCCGTCAATTTTTCATTTTCCAATTTTAATATAGCCAGTGACACACGCAGTGTTAAGACGAATTGATTGATGTAAGAATCATCAAAATCGGCCAATGCGTTTGGTATCTAGAACGCCACATAGTAACATACATACAAAGACTGATAACCACATTACCCTCCTTCGGTAGTCGGGTAAAAAAGTTCTCAAGCTTAAAATTATGAGGAACAAGCTCATGATAATTTGCACGCACATGGGAAATATTAAAATATGATTATTTGACACAAAGGTAACACTTAACATGATGATGCTAACTCCCTAACTAGGCCCTGGCCTGTATTTTGGGGGCTACCGTGATTCAGCCATGGTATTAAGGATCAACTAGTCGACGAAACGAACTATTTTGTGCGCGAGGTTAAAATGCATGCTATCTCATCCGACACCACGTGCGAATGAGATAGATGCTGTGATAACCAGTAAGAAGCTAGTTCGCGTACGAATTAGCACTTTTGCAAATTTATATCGAAATATATGATGATTTAGGACGAAAACGAGCGCGCAAAATTTTATAAACAGTCAAGATATCATGAAAAAGCACTAAACGCATATTTTCAAAGTAAAATTATTTGCATTGTTGAATTACTAATCTATCCCTGTATGGAGGCCGTTTTGCAATTTTTCTTCTTGTTATGGTATTTATTTCCGTCCGAACATACGTTAAAATTAGGGTTAAAATATGGAACTTTCGACGCTCATAACTATTATTTTAGTTTTTAACTTTTTTGCTTCCATACAGGGCTAGATAATGATGAGGACAAATTGATATCATTTTTTATTTTGAACGTACATTGTTAAACAGTCGAGTAACCGCTAGACTACGTTTGTATGAAAGAATGATCGTCGTGATTGACCTTAAGGCCGTACCCTGACCAAAAAATCAGCATGAGATTTGAGCATTCCTATTGGCCTAGCGGCACTCGTGGCGCATGAATTACAGTAGTGAATACGCCCAGATTTTAGAATAACTTCTTTATAAAATCGAATATTGGTCTTTTGAAAAAAAAAAATCTACAAAAATGTTCGTTATCAAATTGTCTATCCATTAGTGTTAGTACAAACAATTATTAATGAACACTTTACGAGGAGATGCATGCTATCAATCATTATTTCTCATTTTTATGGTTTTGTTGAAAGGAGATTAGTGAAACATATACTACATTAAAAAAAAAAAAAAAACTACAATTTTGGAATCAATAATATGTAGAAATTTAATGTATTTTTATTAGTTGATATTTCATTTTAAGTAACGAGTAGATAGCTCCTAAAAACTGCACGAAATACGGCTAGCGCGGCGTTTTGCTCGGGGTAGCGCCTTAAGTGCAAAAAACATAAAATAAGATGTGTTGCTACGTTGCCTAATGCTATGATCAATTTGAATTTGGAAACCACATCTTAACGAAACCACACGATTGCAGACATCCAAGTATCATGCTTACCTAATAAACTAGTTACCTCCTCGAGTCAAGAGGAACATTTCACAGAATTGAGTTCATCCTAACCGAGTTAGTCCAACGGAATCTATCATGAATATATGATTTTCTGATCGAGATTTTGGAAGCGATTGCCCAATTGCTATATTGTGGTGTTATCCGACTGAACTTTAATTTTGACTGGAAAAGCATTTTATAAATTCGGTTAAGCGCTAGCCAATGTGGACCAATTTTGACTGCTAACTAAATATAACTTTTTGTGTTTTTCTATGTCTGTTTCGTGCCTATTATAAACCTTTTATGTGGCATGTCTAAATTATATTGCCAGTTTAGGTGACCACTGAAAATCAGCGCCGTGCTGTGGGTCCCCCACGGCACAGCATTATGCTGAGTGGAAGCCTTCTTGCCACAATCACGACATGCATCTGCCTGGCATCTTTTTCACCCTATTTCTTTTTTGTTTTATACAAAATGTAGGTATTAATAGTAGTATAGTATATGTTATTATTGTTTTATTTATTTCTCGTCTTTACTAACTTAATCTAAGTACTAATAATCCTATTGTTAAGGGCATAAGCATGTACCTACTTATATATAATTGTATGCCGTTTTGTGACAATTAAATACTTTTTCTTTCTTGAAATAAAATACGTTTGACTATGTAAGTCCATTTTCTGTCTTCTCCACCCTTATTAGTTGCTTAACAAACATTAACAGTTTTCACATTTGCACTCACCTTCAACGTTGACTTACACGCGACATCACAATATCGTATAACTCCCCACTTAATATCAATTAAGTAACCATATACGTCTAGAAAGTCACTTAATCTTAACCCTTGAAAGACGACGTCGCTTTGTTTATAGTTAACCGTGTGTTGCCTACACTAATGTCACCTCAAAATAATATCTCGGCTATGCAGGTGGGTTGCCGTCCGCCGGTACAAACGAGGTGGTTGACGAGATAAGAGACGCTCACGTAAGTGCCACCATTGTTGTTTCGAACAATAACCCCACGTTGCCGGCATTATCTGTAACGCGCGGCGCGCCGGTCGGAACGACCGGCGCGCCGATGCGGCGCGGATGCCCTCCGAATACTACTCCCTCGTAATTATTTTAATTTTCGTTAAGTACATGTTTAAGTACTTTTTGATCCTTTTATCCTTGAAATTTAAGTAAATATCCGATATTAGGGAGTTGTTAGGTGTTTGGGTGTTGTTCTGTTAGAACGTGTTTTGTGACTTTCTGGATAAAGGGGTATAACATTATCTCGTTTTAATCTACAGCTGTTTTGATGTTTTCTACATGAATGTTTAATTAAATAAAAGCTAAAAGAAAACACAGTCCTCGAGTATTCATAACTATTATATCTATGTATGTTTACTTCCAGACAATAAGCTATAGAACAGACAATGGCATGGAGTAAGCTAATACCTTCTTAGGTAGATACCACAATGCTTGAAAGAGCGTACGCACAAGCTCAAGATAAGAATGCTTGGAAACATGCTGGTCCTGCTCCATAGAGAAATCTTCAGTGTAGACAAAATCAAACTGGCTAATTTATATTATGTTCATAATTATAGTACTGCTTTTGTCCTGTTTTTGTTTAAGAAATTGACTCGCACAGTGTTCCGTTGTTGTTGAATTAGGTAATTTACCGATGTTTGCAATATTTGTAAGTATGTGAGAACCATGTTCCTATTTATCAAATGAATGAATTTACCCGTTAGTGCTTGTAATACTTTATATCTATACGTAGTATAGTAGTATTAGTTTGGGTACATTATCCTCACATATATGAATTAATGTATATATGTAAATGTAGTAAAATACTTTTTATAAAATAGTAAGTATGGAGTCTGTTCTTCTCCATAACAAGCTACTTTGCCGAATGAATGGTAGAATTAATTAGTATTACGTTTACATTTAATTATTTGACGTTCAAAAGTGCCGCTTAATGGCCTAATTGAAATAAAGAAGTTTTATTTGTTTGGTTTGTTAACTGGTGAAATGTGAGTATAATATAGTTTACTTCTCCTCTTAAACCTTCAGGAAATCTAAAATTGATGTTATAATAGTTACGATAGGTAAAAAAAACCATCGCTAGGAAAAAACATTTGAATTCATAACTTATTATTTACTTAATTAAGAAAACAAGAGGCAACTAAACATAATGGATTTCTTTTGTCTATACTTCTATAAGCTAATATTATAAAGAGGAAAGATTTGTATTTTTGTATGTAACGATTAACTTAAAAACTACTGGACCGATTTCAAAAATTCTTTCACCGTTGGAAAGCTACACTATCTCCGGGTGACATAGGCTTACTTTTTATCCCTGTATTCCCACGGGAACAGGAATTACGCGGGTGAAACCCCGAGGCGTCCGCTAGCGTTAAATAACCCGATAATACAAGTATTGTTTCTTTAATTTGTAAGTATTAATTCCTTTTATTCATTTATATGGATTTCATTTTATAAAATTAAAAAGTATTTAATTTCACATGTACGTCACAAAAACAGAGCCCCGTTGTTTCCAGCAACGTCATCATGATCAGCAACAAAAAGTCATACGTCACTACTCGCAGCTCATATTTTACAATAGTCGCTTACGCTCTTTACTGTGGTCGTAGCCTTAGGGCATTATTGCAATCTGTCAACGGAAAGCGCACACGTACACACACCCACACATGTATAATACTGATCTCACGATGCGTATGAAAGAAGTTTATTGCACCCATTCGAAGAATTACCTACTACGGCGTAGCAGACGTCATCGTAGCAAGGTGCTACGGCGTAGCAGTAATCTAACTATTGATGACAAAATTAAGTTTAATTTCGAATCGATTTTTAGAGTTGTGTAGTCAATAAGGAACCCTTATAGTTTCGCACTGAACGTCCATCCGTCCGCAACTTATCTCAGAGACTCTTAGTACTAGAAAGCTATAATTTGTCGTGGATATATATATTAATCACGACGATAAAGTGGTAAAATCTTGTTATGGAGAAGAATGCACAAGAAAATCCATACTTACTCTTTTTAAAACAATTGGTGTCTTACAATATTTACTTAAGTATATACATTAATAAATTCATATATGTGAGGTCCATGCACCCAGAATAGCACTACAAACTATACTACGTACAGGTATAAAGTATTAAAAGCATTAACAGGTAAATTCATTAATTTGATAAATAGGAACATGGTTCTCACACACTTACGAATATCGCAAACAGATAAAATACCTAATTGCAATATTTAAGTATGTGAGTACAACAACAACGGAACAGTATGTGAGTAAATTTCTTAAAAAAAAATGAATACAGAAACTATGAATTAACAAATTTGATTTTGTCTACACTAAAGATTGCCCTATGGAGCAGGACCAGCATGTTTGTTATTTAGGTGGACCTAGTAAACAAGAAGAGCTATCAGTCAGGCTGACCTCATATGGAATATAAACTAGGTACGTACATATATGGCATAAAATAGGCAACAGAAGTAAAGAATGTTCTCGAGGCACGCCCATGAGTAATGACAGGCATCGCTCTCCCGGTTCCTTATGAACTGCAGTAAATTCGTGTCGAAAAAAATTTCACTCGTTCTTCTCAGGCTAATAGAAATTTAGGCAGACGTTCCAATATTGCTTGTAAGAAGTCCAATTTGTCTAGATGTCGTATTATTAAAGTTCACGGAATAATAATGGAATACAGGTCACGTTTATGTTGCTTGAGGTGTCGGCAGTTTCGAGTTATAGAAGTATAATATTGTCATCTAATTTTGGGGTGTATTGCATTAATTAAGCCTCCTGCAGCTCAAATTGGCTGCCAACCTTGCGGTCTTGCTAATGATTTTATTACGGTATTGGTCTTTTTTACTTTTTATATTTAAATTGTTTAGTTAGTAGATATGGGACAAATCTTGCACCTGAATTTTAAATCAATTATTCCACAGCGATAGAGTTTTTATTTTAATTATTTAACGATGGGCTCGCGTTTGACCACAATCTCGCCTAATAGTAAGCGATGATGTGGTCGACGGTGAAGCACGCTTACCTAGAATTAACCTGCTCACTCTTGACCCCTGGGTCGTAGTTATCAGGAAACAAAGACTCCGGCAGGGAATTCCACTCCTTAGCTGTGCGCATAATGAAAGTATTCGCAAAACGTTTTGTACGCCCAACCATAGGATGTCCACCATGTACCGGTGGCGCATTGCCGTTACGTCTTGTTGTCCCATAATGGAAAGGGCTAGGTGGAATCAAATTGTGCAGTTCCATCGCACACTCCCCGAAACGTAACAGATAAAAAAAACCAACAGACTGGCCACTCGGCGTCGATGTTCAAGGTTTTGGAGCTTTGAGGCGACCAGTGCATCGTTGCCGATAAGCCTCTTGGCCTTTTGTCAATCGACTCAAGTGCATCAAGCTGATATTTGGCAGATCCGTCCCAGAGGTGAGAGCAGTACTCCATGCATGACCGAACTTGCGCTTTATATAAGTTGAGCAGCTGCTCAGGCGTGAAGTACTGTCTCAACTTTGCAAGGATTGCCAACTTTTTTGCAGCCTACTGTGCCGTTGCCTTGATGAATGGACCAAAATTTAGGGTCGATGTTAACGTAACACCAAGAAGGTCAAGATGGACCGTTATCGGCACGGTTACACCTCGGAAAGATGGAGCCGGCTGGAATAGGATCTTTTTTGCGGAAAAAAGACACGCCTGGGTCTTAGCAGCATTAAAACTGGAACATTAGGTTGGCATCGCCCCATGGCCTCCCGGAGAGACCGGATCTCAAGCCCAGGAGCCCGTGCGCCGGACACGTATTTCTCAGCAATCGTCTGCGTACCCAAAGGTTCCGGGTTTTAGCAGGTCAAAAAAGCTGCAACTTTGCATTCACTCTTGTAAGTTAAGTGACATAATTCTAAATCCAATAAGTTGGGCTCCAAAAATATGGCAGACCCATTATATTTTATGCACCATTCGTCCCCCATGTTATGGGTATCAAATGGGAGGGTTTGCGGAGTTGTGGAATAATGAATTAAATTCAGGTACTCTTATGAAGTTTAATCGGTGAAATGATTAAAGCAATAACGCAATTAAAGTAAGTTTTTCACAACGAAATTTTCGAGTTAGAAAATTTACATGTTAGAAAATATTTTAATCTCCCAGATAAACTTTCTGGTTCTTCTGATTCTATATTCAATCAGTTTAAAATATTACGAGTGTGACGAAACCTCACGGCACAGGTCGCACATTACCCAATTCCAACAAAAAAGATGTCAGTAACAAGTGTCAAACGTCAAAAGTGCCAGTGCCATTGCTTTGTGCAGTGTTCGCGAGAGTGGCCTTTTTTACTTTTTAGTTTTATTTTTTAACATGTCAAATAGACTGATATAGCTTGTAGCGGAAAATAATGGTTTGATTTTACTGTGAAGGTATGAGCGGGTTATTTTCGACTCTAAGTTTTTTTTTAATGCATGGAATCGTGCGTTATTAGAAACTTTATATCCTTTGTATTTAGCTAGAAAAAATGTAAATGAAAAAAAAAAAAACTTTCGGTAAAAAAAAAAACGTGTCCATAACGCAAAAAAATGGTACCTACGAAAGACACCGACTTCAAAATATTAAGTTATTTTTCACTTTGTAGTTTAGTATTTGGAAGTCGGTAGTATTTTTTTGCAAAAAGTTTTTTTATATTTCACTTTTTAGTTGTACGTACCTAATAGGCAAGTTAGTAAGGTAACTTTAATGCCAAAATAGATTTCATGAAACTTGAACATATCCGGTCAAATGAGAGATCTGCGTACCCCTTAAGAGCGTACTGGCGTGATGTTATGTTATGAAATGGTATAAACAATAAACAGAAATGCGATTGCAGCAATCCCGAGAGATTTGCCGTTATTTATTGAAGAGTTCTGTTGTATAACTCCGAAGTTCTTCATCAGATCTTCACCAAATTAAAATGGGACCAAATTCGGAACATTTATTTTTAAATCGGTCCATAATTGACGGAGTAATCGGTGAACATACACAAAAAAAAAAAAAAAAAAACTTGAAGTCGAACATAGAACCTCCTCCTTTTTGGGAAGTCGGTTAAAAATTACTTATGTGTATAAAATATGTATATTATGTAACATGTGTATTTAAGCACCTTATTATTATTATTTGTTTTGTTGTTTGCATTCCACGGTTTAAACAATGCCACCCTTGGTTAAATGGTAGAGAATGCCTTGGTCCGCCACTAGCCGCTGCTATATTGTAGTGAATTCATCAAAGTACAACATATTTGTTCACTTTATTAGGCAAAACATGTTTGTAAGCGCTAAATAAGAAGTGAACATCTTGCATTCCTATTCTATGTAAAAACATGTTTTGACAAATAAATCATCTTTATTAGTTGTACCTTTGTGCATAAAGTTTAAATAAATAAATAAACTTATCATGAATTTCAAAGATATTTTTATAGGTAATTTATGTATTGAAAATATTTGTGCATAGAAGTATGAAATATATTTTGTTTAGGAAACTTTTTTATAAACCCTAATGTAAACAATAACTGCTAACATGTAAAATTTCAAAATTTAAAAAACCCCCGACACATTTATCTTGCGAAAACACCCCGATTCAAACGGTGAAACGCCCATAACTTTTGAACGGCTGAACCGATTTTATTAAAACATAGCTAAGAACATTCTCGACAAAATAATCTTTCAAATAATAAAAACTAAATCAAAATCGGTTCATCTGTTTAGGAGTTATTATGCCACAGACAGACACACAGATACACAGCAACACACGTCAAACTTATAACACCCCGCCGGCGGGGTTTTGTTGTAAGCTTAGTTCTTGATAAATTGATATTATGTTTATCCACATGGAACAATTGCAAAACAGGCCTGAGGCAGGTATGAAAACAATATTTTTGACAGAAATTAAAATAATATTATTAACATTTTAATAGTTATCAAACGTTGACAAATCGTCACATAAGCGAAAGTACGTAACCAGTGATTTTGATGTCACAATGAGCACGTCCAATTAATAATATTGGCTATTACGCCACTGAATGCAAAAGAGCACAACCGTGCGATACATATTCCACGAAATTGTGAATCAAAATCAAACTTTTTTATTTCACATAGGCCTACATGGGTACTTATAAAACGTCGACAAAAGGTGCACGGTTCGGGTTGGTCGTTTCCTATGGAGAAGAACCGGCAAGAAACTCCATGGTTCCTCTTTTAAAAAATGGTTTGGTTTTACAATATTTTCATGTTACAGCATTAGTATTGCATTAGAATGTTAGTCAAACTGAAATCTACAAACTGTTTCATTTACATTTCCGTATGATCAAAATCACCGATAATTTTCTATATTGAACCAAACTCAGCTACGTTCACAAATGATTGTCTAATCAGTCCCAAAGGGAATGCGATGCGTCAGCCACTTAATTTGTTGTGCAATTCGATAATTATAGGTAACTGGAGCGTGATTAAGTGCCTAAATAATAACTAAGCTAGAATATAGGACTATATATACGTCTTTATCTCGTGAGTGAAGTGCTCGACCACTGTGAAATGACAAGACACAAGCTCTATAGACTGAAGAGGCATTTGGGGCCTATTCAGGGTGTATTACCCTCTATCGGATTCCACCGTGCTCACGAGTGCCTACAGTCGGTTTGTTCTCTATTGTGTGAGCCGGTTAGATCTCAAATAAGTGTTATTATATTATCGCTCTGTTGTCCTCAGCGTTATATCAGGCTTGTGGAATCGGTGCTGCTTAGATTATGAATTGTATCTACGTTTCATTGAGCTAGAAACACTGTCTTAGAATTCTATTGTAAGATTATCTTGAACAAAAAAAATTAATTCAAAAAATCAAAAACCCCGTCTGCTTAAAAAACGAACTATAAAGACGTTAACAAGAAAAAAGCATGCTGTGCAGTTGGAGGATACATATTCGCGCGCTGGCTCACCAAAACCAGATGTATCCTCGGACTGCACAGCATGATTTTCTTCTTGTTTACGTCTTTATAGTTCGCTTTTTAAGCAGTCAGGGTTTTTGATTATTGGAATTATTGTTTTTATTTTTTTAGTTATACTATATAGGTTTTTTTTTTTAATTAGGTACATTTAAACATTCCCATTGTTGTATATTTTTGAAGTCACCCCTTAAAACCCTTTATTTTGATGCCCTACACGATGGGTTTGGAAGAAGAAAAAATTTGGTCCCCCACAATATGGCGCCGAAAATCCGCCATTTTTCTATTTTCTAATTAAAAGGTAGCCAGTAACACTCGCAGGGTTAAGACGAATCGATTGACGTTAGAATCATCAAAATCGGCCAACGCGTTTGATCTCTAGAACGCCACATAGGAACAAACATACGTACATAGACTGATAAACACACTACCCTCCTTCGGCAGTCTGTTAATAAGCTAGACTAAAAGATTATAAAAGTCATGACGAACAAAAATGTTAGAAATAATCTATAATCGTTTTTCATCTACACAACTTTTATTCTCATATATGAACTACATATCTGGTAGCAAGAGACGAACATTTAATAGTAACGGTCCAGTCGGAGATAAAGGGAAACCGGTGGCCCCAGCCTCCCCAGAGGGCGAACATTTTGACCGTAATCAGGCTAATGGACAAACCCTGTGTCCGATCCGCACAAGAGTTTCTATTCAACTGACACTTTAACAA
This sequence comes from Orthosia cruda, assembly GCA_964057195.1. Classification (NCBI taxonomy): domain Eukaryota; kingdom Metazoa; phylum Arthropoda; class Insecta; order Lepidoptera; family Noctuidae; genus Orthosia; species Orthosia cruda. Next base: position 21,827,613 of record OZ059845.1, read on the forward strand.
CCTTATTTTGTTTGTACATACTTACTTAGTACTTTTAGTACGGTTGAATGATGCTTAACGTCATTAATAAACTAAGTTATTGGCTTAGAGTGGCCCAATTGTGCTGGATCTACTTGATCGTTCTAGTATTTGTCTTGCTCGAGAGACAGGCCAATAAAATTGCAATTGAACGCAATTTCATTAATAGATTTTCTTTTTTAAGTTTCGGTGTCTTGATTGGAACGCACAACGGTATGCGGTGCTGGACACATCATCGTATAACAAGTAAAATTTAAAAATTTAAAAAACCCCCGACACATTGATCTTGCGAAAACATCCCGATTCAAACAGTAAAACGCCCATAACTTTTGAACGGCTGAACCGTTTTTTTTTAAACATAGCTAAGAACACTCTCGACACAATCACCTTTCCAACAAAAAAAACTAAATTAAAATCGGTTCATCCGTTGAGGCGCTATGATGCCACAGACAGACACACAGATACACAGATACACAGATACACAGATACACAGATACACAGATACACAGACACACAGATACACAGATACACAGATACACAGATACACAGCAACACACCTCAAACTTATAACACCCCTCTTTTTCCGTCGGGGGTTAAAAACCTTCTACAACGGTCTGTTGTTCCGTTGTATGCGTCAGCGTTGAGGATCAAGATACCTCAGTTTTATGGTTTACATTGAATAAAAAGTTCGAAAAATTAAGCTTATAAAGGCAAAGGTAATTTAATTATATTTTTCACAAAAGACCCACTGAGTCTTTTAGCTCTCAAAGGTGACCTTTCTACGTATTACGCTTAAAAACTTTTACCCGACTGCGGGAGGGTAATGTTTTTCGAGCATATGTATGTAAGTCCATCTCTATTTATTTATTTATTTACTTTAAAATAACACGGCCAAAGAGACATATGAGCTGTCGTTGGATTCGTCTTAATTGAGCGAATAACATCTCCCAGAAAAAGGGGGTGATACTATATTTTTTGTAGTTGTCATAAGGATATGCGTATCAAATGAAAGCTACCTAATAGAACATACCAAATATATATATCCTAACACTTGTTATTATTTTGGCACAAATTCAAGATAAGCGTAACTTTGATAGCAAAATAAATAATCTTTTACCACATAACTTATTTGGAGAACTCTTTCATTAATAAAACCAAAGTCATAAATATAACAAATTATTATGAAAACAAAAAATCAGACTGCTAAATGTTTAAATTATATACTTGTTTTACCCCATACTTGTTTTTCTCCATTCAGTTAATAATTTTTAAGCAGCCGGGTTTATTTTAATAATAATTTTAAATGAATGCTGAATCCCTTTGACAAATAACAGTCAGTAGGTAGAAGGTTGAAAACCTTATTTTCTGTGGTACAACTTTAATAATGTGAAAATATATTTGTGCTGAAACGAAATGGAAAATGCTCAAAGGTAGATTCGATAAGTACTATGTTTCGTAACCTCATTCGCATTATATTCGCACGTTACCGCTACACATATAAATCAGAGTCCCATCTCTTTAAAACTAGAGGTATACTCGTTCTCATATTTGAATAATTTTTCTGTTGCCTTTGTGGATATGCGATTTTGTTCAAAGTTCCACTTTCCTAAGTAGATAGATCTGCTTTATTTAATTTAAATGTAGTTTGTATGAAATGATCAAACGCAGTTTTACGTAAGTCGCGAGGCATTGTTAAAAATTTCATAAAACAATATTAAACAAATAATAATGAATGAAACGTTCGTTTTGCTCTATTGACTTTGAGATATTCTATTGAGATTGAGATAAAAGTTCGATATAAAATTTGTAATAAACTGGCTATTTTCTTTGTACTCTCTGTCCTCTAATAAAAAATTCTAATATCAAATTTGAAAGTTGAAATCCCGCGAGGAATTGCCACTAAAATACATTACAAAAAACGTCACCACTATTATTTTTTTGAGTAAAATATTAGAAAATTCACACAGAGTTGGGTTATAGTAGGTACATACCTAGAATACTTTAGTTTTGGAGGTGTTAGGTAAATTTTGACCTACAAACTGGCATGTGCGGTGCACAGTCCGTCAGGCCGGTTTATCGCGGTATGATTTTATTTGCTTTACTTTGTCGGTCGCTTGTCACTTGCAGGTCGTTTTCATGAGTGAGGATTTTTGGTTTGAATGTACAGTCGTGGTATATAATACAGAGCGCTGAAATACCATAGATAACTAACATGAGCTATCAATTACGTTTTAACTTAAAATTGTTGACATTCAAAAGTATCGTTTATGATTTGACTGATTTGACTAGCGAAAAAAATGTATCTACAGTTAAGATGCCCCTAGTCAAGGGCACGAAATATTTTGTGCGCGAGGTTAAAATGCATGCCATCTCAGCCAACAACACGTGCGAATGAGATAGATGCTGTGATGAGAAGTAAGAAGCTAGTTCACGTACGAATTAGCACATTGCAAATTTGTATCGAAATGGATGATGATTTAGGACGTAAACGAGCGCGTGAAATTTTATGAACAATCCTTTGGGTGTCTAGATATCATGAAAAAACTACTAAATGTATTATTTTCAAAGTAAAATTATTCGCACTATTGAATTTCTAATCTATCCCTGTATGGAGGCCGTTTTGCAATCTTCCTTCTTATTACGGTATTTATTTCCGCCCAAAGATGCGTTAAAATTAGTGTTGAAATATGAAACTTTCGACACTCATAACATTCAAATATTATATTTTTTTACTTTTCTGTTTCCATACAGGGCTAGATAATGATGAGAAAAATTTATATATTTTTTTTTAATTTGAACGTACACCGTCAAACAGTAGAGTCATCGCCAGACTACGTTTGTATGGAAGAATTTTCGACTACTTTGACCTTAATTAAAGAATGACTGTGTTTACTCGGAACGTTTGTATATTGCATGTAAGTAGAATTTTACGAGGTAAAGAAGTAGTTTTGTTTGATTGAGTTGGTTTTCTAGTTAATCATTTTGTCGCATGTGCTATTTGTTTGTCAACACGAGATGAAATAAAGGACTTTTGAGAAAGCGTTGTTGTTTACTTGAGGTTTAGGAATTTTGTATATTAAATACTTAAATACTAAAAATTTTACTCACTTTATCTTAGTTTCTCAAAGTTTGAGTCTCCTTCTTCTGTTATCGACATAAACAGCTGATGCTGTGATGATATATAAGCCATTCGCAACTTGGATGCAGGGCTAACTACTCTTTAAAGGACAGACACATCGCGAAAACTTTTGTCAAGTTATCACACTAATGTGTGAGTGTATGTGAGTGTTTGTATGTTTGTTACTTCTTCGCGCTCAAACGGCAAGACGGATCTGGATGAAATTTGGCACAGAGATAGATTATAGACAGGAATAGCACATATGATACTTTTATACCGGGAATATGTTCCCTCAGGGCAATTCTCGACTTCAACGCGGGCGAAGCCGCTGGCAGAAGCTAGTGCAATCATAAATGTCTGGGGCAATTAGATTTTTTCGCGATTTTGGAGTCAGTTCTGTAGTAAAACTTGTTCATAATGAAAACAATGACTTCATATTCTTTATTGCACACAAAACATACATTATATACAAATACAGTAGGACAGCTTATGTACAAAGGCGAGCTTAATACATAATTGGGTTTTCTTACAGCAAATCTCAGTGTCATAGAAATTTTTGATATAATGAGGACATTATAATACCCAAGTAACTCAGTATACTTATTTTCAGGTTGTGTGTTGTTTCTGTTACACCGTGCATTATACTGTAGGTCCACAATCATGCTCCACCAAGATGTTCCAGGAAACAAAAGCTATGCTAAAATTAGGATAATAGCAGGAAGATGATGGTGACGCTATTCTTCTTTGTCTTCTTCATCGTCTCGATTCCCAACTATATGTGTTTTGACCAGAATTTAGCCACCTCGACAGCGTTAGGATTAGCCTCGTAAAGGCGCTTCAACGTGGTGATGTTGTTACATTGAGAGCACAACAAGAGTATCACACTATATTTTGGTTTAATAACCAAAGAGCCTCAAGAAATATCTAAAAAATTATAAAAAGCCTGACTGCTTAAAAAGCGAGCTAAAAATCGTAAACAAGAAGAAAATCATGCTGTGCAGTCGGAGGATACATGTTCGCGAGCTGGCTATCCTCCGACTGCACAGCATGATTTTCTTCTTGTTTACGACTTTTTAATTAACTTTTTTTATTTATAACTTTTTAGTTACATATTTTTTTGAATTAGGTACATGCAAGTGTTATATATTTTTGAAATCAGCTTTTGGAACCCTTTATTTTGATACACCACCGGGTTTGGAAGAAAAAAAAAATTAGTTACCCACAATATGGCGTCCAACATCCGTCAATTTTTCATTTTCCAATTTTAATATAGCCAGTGACACACGCAGTGTTAAGACGAATTGATTGATGTAAGAATCATCAAAATCGGCCAATGCGTTTGGTATCTAGAACGCCACATAGTAACATACATACAAAGACTGATAACCACATTACCCTCCTTCGGTAGTCGGGTAAAAAAGTTCTCAAGCTTAAAATTATGAGGAACAAGCTCATGATAATTTGCACGCACATGGGAAATATTAAAATATGATTATTTGACACAAAGGTAACACTTAACATGATGATGCTAACTCCCTAACTAGGCCCTGGCCTGTATTTTGGGGGCTACCGTGATTCAGCCATGGTATTAAGGATCAACTAGTCGACGAAACGAACTATTTTGTGCGCGAGGTTAAAATGCATGCTATCTCATCCGACACCACGTGCGAATGAGATAGATGCTGTGATAACCAGTAAGAAGCTAGTTCGCGTACGAATTAGCACTTTTGCAAATTTATATCGAAATATATGATGATTTAGGACGAAAACGAGCGCGCAAAATTTTATAAACAGTCAAGATATCATGAAAAAGCACTAAACGCATATTTTCAAAGTAAAATTATTTGCATTGTTGAATTACTAATCTATCCCTGTATGGAGGCCGTTTTGCAATTTTTCTTCTTGTTATGGTATTTATTTCCGTCCGAACATACGTTAAAATTAGGGTTAAAATATGGAACTTTCGACGCTCATAACTATTATTTTAGTTTTTAACTTTTTTGCTTCCATACAGGGCTAGATAATGATGAGGACAAATTGATATCATTTTTTATTTTGAACGTACATTGTTAAACAGTCGAGTAACCGCTAGACTACGTTTGTATGAAAGAATGATCGTCGTGATTGACCTTAAGGCCGTACCCTGACCAAAAAATCAGCATGAGATTTGAGCATTCCTATTGGCCTAGCGGCACTCGTGGCGCATGAATTACAGTAGTGAATACGCCCAGATTTTAGAATAACTTCTTTATAAAATCGAATATTGGTCTTTTGAAAAAAAAAAATCTACAAAAATGTTCGTTATCAAATTGTCTATCCATTAGTGTTAGTACAAACAATTATTAATGAACACTTTACGAGGAGATGCATGCTATCAATCATTATTTCTCATTTTTATGGTTTTGTTGAAAGGAGATTAGTGAAACATATACTACATTAAAAAAAAAAAAAAAACTACAATTTTGGAATCAATAATATGTAGAAATTTAATGTATTTTTATTAGTTGATATTTCATTTTAAGTAACGAGTAGATAGCTCCTAAAAACTGCACGAAATACGGCTAGCGCGGCGTTTTGCTCGGGGTAGCGCCTTAAGTGCAAAAAACATAAAATAAGATGTGTTGCTACGTTGCCTAATGCTATGATCAATTTGAATTTGGAAACCACATCTTAACGAAACCACACGATTGCAGACATCCAAGTATCATGCTTACCTAATAAACTAGTTACCTCCTCGAGTCAAGAGGAACATTTCACAGAATTGAGTTCATCCTAACCGAGTTAGTCCAACGGAATCTATCATGAATATATGATTTTCTGATCGAGATTTTGGAAGCGATTGCCCAATTGCTATATTGTGGTGTTATCCGACTGAACTTTAATTTTGACTGGAAAAGCATTTTATAAATTCGGTTAAGCGCTAGCCAATGTGGACCAATTTTGACTGCTAACTAAATATAACTTTTTGTGTTTTTCTATGTCTGTTTCGTGCCTATTATAAACCTTTTATGTGGCATGTCTAAATTATATTGCCAGTTTAGGTGACCACTGAAAATCAGCGCCGTGCTGTGGGTCCCCCACGGCACAGCATTATGCTGAGTGGAAGCCTTCTTGCCACAATCACGACATGCATCTGCCTGGCATCTTTTTCACCCTATTTCTTTTTTGTTTTATACAAAATGTAGGTATTAATAGTAGTATAGTATATGTTATTATTGTTTTATTTATTTCTCGTCTTTACTAACTTAATCTAAGTACTAATAATCCTATTGTTAAGGGCATAAGCATGTACCTACTTATATATAATTGTATGCCGTTTTGTGACAATTAAATACTTTTTCTTTCTTGAAATAAAATACGTTTGACTATGTAAGTCCATTTTCTGTCTTCTCCACCCTTATTAGTTGCTTAACAAACATTAACAGTTTTCACATTTGCACTCACCTTCAACGTTGACTTACACGCGACATCACAATATCGTATAACTCCCCACTTAATATCAATTAAGTAACCATATACGTCTAGAAAGTCACTTAATCTTAACCCTTGAAAGACGACGTCGCTTTGTTTATAGTTAACCGTGTGTTGCCTACACTAATGTCACCTCAAAATAATATCTCGGCTATGCAGGTGGGTTGCCGTCCGCCGGTACAAACGAGGTGGTTGACGAGATAAGAGACGCTCACGTAAGTGCCACCATTGTTGTTTCGAACAATAACCCCACGTTGCCGGCATTATCTGTAACGCGCGGCGCGCCGGTCGGAACGACCGGCGCGCCGATGCGGCGCGGATGCCCTCCGAATACTACTCCCTCGTAATTATTTTAATTTTCGTTAAGTACATGTTTAAGTACTTTTTGATCCTTTTATCCTTGAAATTTAAGTAAATATCCGATATTAGGGAGTTGTTAGGTGTTTGGGTGTTGTTCTGTTAGAACGTGTTTTGTGACTTTCTGGATAAAGGGGTATAACATTATCTCGTTTTAATCTACAGCTGTTTTGATGTTTTCTACATGAATGTTTAATTAAATAAAAGCTAAAAGAAAACACAGTCCTCGAGTATTCATAACTATTATATCTATGTATGTTTACTTCCAGACAATAAGCTATAGAACAGACAATGGCATGGAGTAAGCTAATACCTTCTTAGGTAGATACCACAATGCTTGAAAGAGCGTACGCACAAGCTCAAGATAAGAATGCTTGGAAACATGCTGGTCCTGCTCCATAGAGAAATCTTCAGTGTAGACAAAATCAAACTGGCTAATTTATATTATGTTCATAATTATAGTACTGCTTTTGTCCTGTTTTTGTTTAAGAAATTGACTCGCACAGTGTTCCGTTGTTGTTGAATTAGGTAATTTACCGATGTTTGCAATATTTGTAAGTATGTGAGAACCATGTTCCTATTTATCAAATGAATGAATTTACCCGTTAGTGCTTGTAATACTTTATATCTATACGTAGTATAGTAGTATTAGTTTGGGTACATTATCCTCACATATATGAATTAATGTATATATGTAAATGTAGTAAAATACTTTTTATAAAATAGTAAGTATGGAGTCTGTTCTTCTCCATAACAAGCTACTTTGCCGAATGAATGGTAGAATTAATTAGTATTACGTTTACATTTAATTATTTGACGTTCAAAAGTGCCGCTTAATGGCCTAATTGAAATAAAGAAGTTTTATTTGTTTGGTTTGTTAACTGGTGAAATGTGAGTATAATATAGTTTACTTCTCCTCTTAAACCTTCAGGAAATCTAAAATTGATGTTATAATAGTTACGATAGGTAAAAAAAACCATCGCTAGGAAAAAACATTTGAATTCATAACTTATTATTTACTTAATTAAGAAAACAAGAGGCAACTAAACATAATGGATTTCTTTTGTCTATACTTCTATAAGCTAATATTATAAAGAGGAAAGATTTGTATTTTTGTATGTAACGATTAACTTAAAAACTACTGGACCGATTTCAAAAATTCTTTCACCGTTGGAAAGCTACACTATCTCCGGGTGACATAGGCTTACTTTTTATCCCTGTATTCCCACGGGAACAGGAATTACGCGGGTGAAACCCCGAGGCGTCCGCTAGCGTTAAATAACCCGATAATACAAGTATTGTTTCTTTAATTTGTAAGTATTAATTCCTTTTATTCATTTATATGGATTTCATTTTATAAAATTAAAAAGTATTTAATTTCACATGTACGTCACAAAAACAGAGCCCCGTTGTTTCCAGCAACGTCATCATGATCAGCAACAAAAAGTCATACGTCACTACTCGCAGCTCATATTTTACAATAGTCGCTTACGCTCTTTACTGTGGTCGTAGCCTTAGGGCATTATTGCAATCTGTCAACGGAAAGCGCACACGTACACACACCCACACATGTATAATACTGATCTCACGATGCGTATGAAAGAAGTTTATTGCACCCATTCGAAGAATTACCTACTACGGCGTAGCAGACGTCATCGTAGCAAGGTGCTACGGCGTAGCAGTAATCTAACTATTGATGACAAAATTAAGTTTAATTTCGAATCGATTTTTAGAGTTGTGTAGTCAATAAGGAACCCTTATAGTTTCGCACTGAACGTCCATCCGTCCGCAACTTATCTCAGAGACTCTTAGTACTAGAAAGCTATAATTTGTCGTGGATATATATATTAATCACGACGACAAAGTGGTAAAATAAAATCATGAAATAATATTATTTTAGGGTACCTCCTGTACACCCTCGCCCGTCTATACTTGGTGTTTTTTTCTCGTCTATCCCATGGCGTACGGTATGCTTGGATAGGCCATTCAAAAATATTACAGGTCTGTGGAAACCATTTTTTAATACAGTGATCCGTTTCCGTACAATAAAGCTACAGCATTTTTTTATTAGAGTCAAGTGTCCCGCCCCCCACCTGCCAGCTAAATAGTTGGTTTTGGATATTAGAAAAAAAACACGGCAGTAATATATATAACGAAATTAAAAGAAAAACTATCACAGATAAGTAGACTTTACAAGTTTACGAGTAATAGTAGACCAACTTAACAAATGTAAACGTAAATTCAACGTTATTTATATCCCATCGTTAGAGCAATGTTCGGTGCTTTCAGTGTTTAAGAACGTTAGTAATGTTACCTATTTATTTTGGTAAATTTATACGGAACCCTCTGTGCGCGTCTCAGACTCGCACTTGACTAGTTTTTAATTTTGATGGCATCGAATTGATTTTTGATTTTGTTATTGATTTTTAATCCTTTGCATAAACACTTAATCCATTATGAAAATTATAAATGCGTATTGTTACCTTTTCATGCCGAAATCGCCGAACAAATTTTTGATATATAATTAGTTAGTCTGAAGCAGGATATTTTTTTCCCAGGAGTACTTTCCCTTAGGATAATTTTCACGCGGGCAAAACCATTGACAGAATCTAGTTGTGAAATATATATTGCAAGGAATTACAAATAAATGCAAGCACACGTTTCACTTAGAGTCTTTTCCTACCTTGTCATAAATAAAAGATTTTATAATTTATATATTTATTAAAACTTCATGTACAATGGTGATACATAGGTGGACTTAATGCAGCAAAGCATTCTCCACCAGTCAACCTTTAAGATAAAAAAGGGCACAATAGTGGTAGGTGTAAGTACACAAAAAAATAACAATAAATAAAGTCGGATAGTAATAAACTATCTAACAAATAAAATACATAAATAATTTCTAAAAGAATAGACTTATAAATATTATAATAAATACCAAATTCTAAATGAGGCAGATTAAAATATAATAACTGTGACGAAGACCGAGCTATGTATGAGAGGACAATTAATAGTGCCGGCTTCTACGCTTAAATGAAAATTTACTCTCAACTTTTTGATGCCAAGGGAAAGCACGAACAAAACAATAACGAATAGTATAATTGAACAAATTGGTCAACAACACTTTAATAAATTAATTATGTTCGTTAACAATTGTTGAACATGTTTCCACGCGTCCTTGCAGCTATTGCCCTTTCAACTTAATCCAATTTGATAAGCGTTACTTTATGAAAACAGGACCGGACGGGGAAAAAAGGGTATGGCAACATGTCCAAACATTGAGTAGATTAATCACTTTAATTAATGTAAGTGAATTGTTGTAGTACATGACATTTTATAAGTAATTTACTGTAACATAAGCGAAACTTAACTATTTATCGAAATGGGTTAACTAGAATAGCCAAAGTCGTGTCTGTTATTATATATATAATAGCTGTGCCCGCGGCTTCGCTCCCGTAAACTGCCTACCCTACCCTACCTATCTACCCTATCCTATCTACCCAATTCTATCTACCCTACGATACCTACCCTTCCTTACCTACTCTACCCTACTAGGGTAGGGTAGAGTAGGTAAGGAAGGGTAAGTAGGTAGGGTAGGCCCTACCCTACCTACTTACCCTACCCTACCTACATACCACTCTACCTACATACCTACACTACCTATATACTATATTTTTCTTAACCCAACAAAAAAAGAATTATCGAAATCGGTAAAGCCGTTCAAAAGTAATAGCGTTACGCTATAACTTAAGAACTTAGCGATTTTATATTTCAGGAGAAATAGGAGTTCTATTTTATTTTATATATGTAGATAATAACTCGACAATTTTAATACCTTATTTGTTTTAAATGCTCTTAATAAAGTTATACAATAAAATCTACAATTAATAATAGAATTCTTGATCAGTCGCAAAGTAAAATCTGGGTGCTGATAGTTTTTTTTTTCATCAAGTCATGACCAAGTTTAGTGTAAACGACGAGTTTCGAACTCATAATATCTTGAATGCCAGTCAGACGTCAGACTCGTAAATCTAATGAAACAAAAAGATTGTGAACTCCACTAAGAATAAATAGTAATACGAAAAAAAAACCGGTCAAGAGTGAGTCGGACTCGCGAACGAGGGTTCTGTACTCTCTTGGTCGATAATGGAACTAATGTAATTTCTGTTAATGATTTCTCAAAAAGTGTGCTATTTAGAGACATCGTTTTATTTGTCATGCAATCTTTACATAAACTTCTATCACATATAATACTTTTAGATTATTCTCTATGCAAATTTCGGATATAAGGGAGAGGGAACGGTATTTTTTTTCTTCATAATCGAAATCTATGCAGAATAAACAAAAAATAAATTTTGAGGGTATGCAAATACTGCTCTTTCATATGATAACCCTACATGCCTTGAATTTATAAGACCCCTTTGTGTCACTGTAGCAAAAAAAAACTTTCTTATAATAGACACTGACGGCTTTCATGCCGTCATCCGCAAAAAAACTGTCACCCTGATCTGCAGAATGCGTGACAGCTGCAACGGAATTCTGAAGACTGTAGCTGATAGGATCCATGGAGATCCTTTATTAGGCGGGTAATTTGAATGTGTTTTTATTTTATGTAATTGTATTTTAATGTTTTATTCAATCGAACTGTATGGATTGAGATATCCGAAATAAATGAATTTGATTAGTTGGGTTCCCGTCATCTGAAACTATAGTATTGGTATTCGATAAGTTAATAGCATTAGTAGTTCTTGAAATATCCAGCTGTGACAGACTGACAGACAGACTGAGTCGCACCATGTGGGTTCTTTTTTACCATTTTGGAACGGAACCCTAACAAGATATAGTACATGTAAAAATCCATATAATATTAAACTATTCTGTATGTGTGTCGAGGGTAGTCTCACAAAAATAAACAAATTTTTCACTACAGATCTGTCCAGTGAAATGTATACTGTGTAGTTACATAAATCATGCGCCTCGGGCACTCGCTAGCTAACTTTTACTCGCAGATACGTACATATCATATCACTTTAATAGCCTATTTTTAGTTTTAAGAGGAGGTTAGCATTTTGTGCAGTACAAAATGCAGGTTAGACATCTCTAGTATTGGTTTGTTTATACCTTCATATGTGTAGAATAGATAGAAGAGCTCGTGGCTAAATAATAACAGGCGCACGGGTCGATCTTCAAGATTAAGCAACGCTTGACGAGGTCGGTCCGTGGATGGGTGACCATTTCAACATAGCGAGTTACCTCCGTGCCACGGAAAGCACGTTAAGCCGTTGGTCCCGGCTGTCATTTGAAGATCTTTGACAGTCGTTACAAGTTGTCAGAAGCTTGAAATCTGACACTAGCCTTGCCAAGGGGTATCGTGTTACCCAGTTACTGGGTTGTGGAGGTCAGATAGGCAGTCGCTCCATGTAAAATACTGGTACTCAGCTGAATCCGGTTAGACTGGAAGCCGACCCCAATATAGTTGGGAAAAAGGCTAGGCAGATTGATTGAGTGTAGAATATATAACAATAAATATATTTTGGTAATAGTATTCCTTGACAGCAGATTACAGCTGGGCTGGGCAGCGTTTGGGAAACTTCTTCGAGTCTTGTCACCGCATATTTCACAGAGCCAAAAGACCAGAATCTTTAATCTAGTTATGACTTACGAGGCCGAGACGTGGACACAAACGGTTCGTCTGGTCCATCAGCTCAAGATCGCTCAGCGAGCTATGGAGAGGGCTCTGCTTGGAATCTCTCTCTGAGGGAATCCGGAACGAGGTGATCCGGCAGAGAACCAAAGTTGTCGAGATAGCTCAGAGAATAAGCAAGCTGAAGTGGCAATGAGCCGGCCATATTAGCCGTAAACCCGATGACCGTTGGGGTAGACGGGTTCTTGAGTGGAGAACGCAAACTTGTAAAGATAAGGAAGGTCGCCCCCTAGCTATGTGGAGCGACGATCTTCTCAGAGTGGCTCGTAGCAGCTGCATGAGAGTTGCCGAAAATCAAAGCGAATGGCGTGCAAATGGAGAGGCCTATATCCAACAGTGGACTGCTATAGGCTGATGATGATGATGATGAACAGTATTCCTTGAACGTGCTATGAACAAACGTTGTAGCACACAAAATAGCAGTAGCACAGATAATATAATACTAGCACATAGATGCCTCATCGCATACAAAGAAACTGTGCCGACGTAACTAGCGTTTTTGATCTGATTATACCAATTATTTTTGTACATCGATCACGTTCGGTTCCGTTCCACGGCGATAGATAGTTCGCCATCTATATCCGTGGAACAGAACCCAACGCGATCGGTGTACAAAAAATAATGAGTATAATCAGTACAGTGTGTACCGTGCTTCTTTGTATTGGATGAGACACCACTGGCAGTAGTATTTACAAACAGACAGACATAAGAAATTTTTCACCATATAAGTGTCTGTATTATCTAACAAAAAAAAAGTTATTTTTATAACAAACCAAAATCTGAATTATAACCGTTATCGGGATGTAGATTCCAGAGACGCGTGACGGCGTAAGTAAAAAAACATGGTTGTTTTGTTTGATGACTACAACTTTTACAAAACATCAACTCTTCGTGTCCCTAAAGTAACTAAACACAAACACGTCCATCCTTTCTCCCCCAACAGTTCTTAAATAGCTCCATCCCGCAGCCGCCGTATGCAAATTGACCAATCATTTTTGATGTCGGTGATGTCAATCGATGCTGGAAATAAAACTATATCAAACCAATACTGCGGACGAATGGCTGAGCCGATATCGTGTCATACGCTTCGTATTGACTGACTCCAAAATGCGAAAGCAGTTATGAATGGGAACTCAGTTAATTGTTTGTTATCAGTTACATACACGCATGTAAAATGGAAGCTGTAAGGTTAATTTTCTCGCGAAACAGGTCAGGTCGAATCATCGTTGTCATTATTGAGTGTCATTCAGCTCATTGGCGCATGACAATGTTGAACACTTGCTTTTTACCGTGGCTTCAGTAGTATGAACGGAATATTTTTCCGGAATAAAAAGTAGCCACTGTAACGGTGAAGGCCTGGCAGGTAAATCAAATTCTCGAAGAGTATTACTAGGGTAGATATAATAATAAATTATTATTATTAAAGAAAAATAATTATATAACACTTTAGATTATCCCAGTCTGAGTTCTCGACATCGAGCGCGTGTTAAATTCAAGACCGCCGAAAGGAAATCACTATCCTGTAGTTCTCAGAACGTAGGACTGGTGGCAGCCAGGTAGGAGCTTGATCTTCTTATCGGAGGGTAGCACGCAGGGTTGTCCAGCCACAGCCCTTGCAACTACAGCGAAAGATTGTCCGGTACGGAAGAACCCTGGTATATCCCGAATTAGGCATTTTAGAAAATGACTGAATTCGAACTACTGTCTGAAAATCCTGTTTCTATAGTATAATATTCTATCAGTTAAAGATGTTTTGTATTTAGATCATGGTATCCAGATATTACCTTCTAGCAACTAATAGGTACGCAATATGACGTCTTTATAAGTTTAGATAGAGTATCTCATCATATTGAACGGATAAACCTATGAAAATTTTTGAAGTAAGTACTGAGACCAAGGTTTGGGCACGGGGCCCCAGCGCTAGGAAACAAAATTTGATTCAAATAAATATCACTAGAGGGCGCGATACGCACCGATTTGCTATCGAATTGTGTGTAAAATTAACAATTTCTGGAATTAAACATAAAAAAATTAAGTTCTTGTTTAATCAACTCTCCCAAGCAAAAATTGTGGCATATTGGGCTCTTAATTCACATTTCAAAGATCATTTGAACGGATCTTTTAAAATTGATGCAGTTGATTGGCGCATTTTCAAATTTCTGAGACATTCCACTTAATTTTTAAATTTTTATTATAACACATTTTAGTGCAATGAATCTGTAAAATCGTGCAAAAATATTATAAAACAAATCGTCACTATATTTACGTAAACCCTTTTACTTAGAAGTCGCTGCTAACACTATCTATTTATCGCCGAGGAACGGAACCGAACGCTATTCATGTACAAAAAATAATCAGTTTAATCAGACGAAAAACGCTAGTGATGTCAGCACGGTTACTTTGTATGGTATGAGGTATCATACAGATACTTAGTATTATATTATCTGTGATCTGGGTACGGTTGATTTAACAATAGTGTCAGTAGTCAAGCAATACCTATTATGAATGGGGAGTGTGTTAACTTTTTGTTATCAGCTACATACACGCATGTAAAATGTAAGCTGTGGTTAATTTTCTCACGAAACAGATCTGGTCGAACCATTATTGTCATTATTGAGTATCATTCAGCTCATTGGCGCATGACAATGTTGAATACTTGCTTTTTCACCGTGGATTTTTCAGCAGGAAACATGTATTTTATTTTAACAGCTAACGCGGGTGAAGCCGCGGGCAGGAGCTAGTTCCAAATCCACAAAAACCAGTAACCCGTCGTGAATCTCGCGAACGACCCAAGAGCGAGATTGACCCGATACTATACCGAAACCTTTCCAGACGTCAGCCTGTACGAGATTAGGATGGCTCTTAACAGCTTAAGAACAACAAGGCACCGGGTCCTGAAGGTGGGTGGAAAACCAGTACTTAATTAAGGCGCTTCAGAAGCTGTTTGATTCCGTCATACTCGAGGGGTAAACGCCACAGGCATGGTGCAGGGGTGTGATGTTACTCTTCTTCAAGAAGGGCGACAATGCCCGGCTGAAGAACTATAGGCCCATCTCACTTCATAGCCATGTGTACAAACTGTGTCGTCTCAATATATAAGATCCCACACTGGTATTGTCCATAAAAGAATAGGCGTATTTTGAAGGTAATCGTAAAAATAATATAGGCAAAAATAGGCATCTTAATATCAAATAAAATATTTGTGCATCAAATATAACAGGTATCTAGTTATATTTGGGTCACTTCGTCTAAAATAAAAATTGGTCATTTCCCTGTTACAAATAAAGGTGCTCATGCAATAGGAAATTATTTGAGTTATTAATTACCTGGGGATAATCAAATAGAGGGGACCAACTAGTTGTTGTAAATTCCTCCATACCGTCCGATACAATTTTAGTGGCTGATTTTGGCTGCTGAAATTGCGTGGTTTTGTTCGAATTATGAAATCTTGATAGCCTGCTGAACTATCAAAATTGCATATTTCGAAGCAACCACAGTAGAGCATATATAAAGTGACAATCTATCAGCGTTAGTGACTGTTGTAAATCTAAAATGTAAAGGATTGATCACTCGTGGAATTTGATCCGATAGCACTTACCAATGCCAAACATGTTTGACTTTTTGACAATGGCGATCAACTCATAGTTGCGCCATAAGACAATGGGGATGTTTCCTGTGTAGAAAAATTATAATTCTATTTAGTCCGTCAGTGAGATTATCAAATGATATTGGACACGTATTTTTTGCTTTACCAAATCAATAAATATTTACATACTTAAAGCGCATCAAAGTTCAGGAGTGGGGGCTTGTGACGTCACTAAGGCAAACAAAGTGTACTAGCGGGGTAACGTTTCACGATATTTCAACGCATTATATTGTCGTCACATTATGTTCCTGTCAAAAGAAAAAAATACGTATCCAATATTGTTTATTAATCTACCAGACGGACAAAAAACTAATATTCAGTAAACTACCCTATTTATTGTTAACACATTTGTATTATAAGTTTCACAAAATATATCGTTTAAGTCTATTTTCTTTTTAATCAATTACAGAAGCACAACGAAAGTGGTTTTCTTTAATTATACTAGCATAATCCGGGTTTGGTTTTCCTAAAATCAGCTGAAAGAGCATACATACCTACCTGTTGTCTACATATACTAACAGTTGTTTGAAAAAAAAGATAGAAAGAAAGAAAATATATTTAATTGCCACAAAACGACATACAAACATTACATTTCAAGAACGAGAACAGTGGTAAAAGATTTTGAAAACTAAACCCTTAACAATAGTGTTAGTAGTTCTTAAATTATGTTAAAATGTAAAATAAAAGACAAAAAAAAAAAAATGCGAGTGTAAATAAAAGCAGATGCATGTCGTGTTTGTGGCACGAAGGCTTCCACTCAGCATAATGCTGTGCCGTGGGGGACCCACAACACGGCGCTGTTTTTCAGTGGTCGTCTAGGACGTGACGTACGGATACCAAGGTCTGTATCTGTAGTGCAGGTAAAAATAGGTACAAAACTCAAAAAAAATACAGTAAGATATTTAAAATAAACTACGAATAAACTATAAATAAACTATAAATATTATTATGTTTTGAATAAAAGGTATGCAGGTATCAGAAACACCGAAGAGATGCATATACGGCACACGATTGACAAAACAGAAAGTGCGGGTATTACACCCGCAAAAACACGTAAAATCGTTCTGTGTTCTGTCCTGCTCCCACACCCACACTCGCGCAGCGCTCTCACAAAGCCTTACTTTGTGAGCCTACGCGAAGTAGTACGTGCGCGCGCTCGTTGGATCATAGACTTATATATAATGGATGTCGTTGTTTCATGTGAGCTGACAATAGTAGTCATTACCTTTTCCCTCTTATCTCTAGGAACCCGAAATTCTGCGTCAATTTTAGATAGTTTTTTTTAGGGTTCCGTACCCAAAGGGTAAAAACGGGACCCTATTACTAAGACGCCGCGGTCCGTCTGTCTGTCACAGATGATATATTTCTGTTGCCACTATAACAACAAATACTAAAAACAGAATAAAATAAAAAAAATATTGGAGCTCCCATAAAACAAACGTGTTTTTTTTGCAGTTTTTTGCGATAATGGTACGGAAACCTACGTACGCGAGTCCGACTCGCACTTGGCCGGTTTTTTTTAAATTCCGTTAGAAGTAATGACGGCTTTTAGTCTTGATTGTAGTTTTTGGATTAAATAATGTAATCTTATAGGTGGGTCAATGACCGCTAGCATCGCCATTTTAAAACGTAACAACTATAAAATGGTATCATATAAAAGTGTTAGTTCTCTATCATATAAAACTAAGTCGCGGGCAGAAAGGGCTGCTCGCCAACGCCCACAGTCTCATAGGTCGTGTCAATGCGCAAATTACACTATTTCTCGCCCCGAAAGGTACATATGGATCACGTACATTGTGAATCACGTTTAATTATATTCATATAACAGAGTTCTTTTCAAAGAGGTTTAGCTTTTTAAATGGGCATTTTAATACAAAGGAATACGTGGAAAAATTAAGAGTTAGTTGAAAAACGTAGAACCAATTTAGCTGTGCCTAGCGATATATCATCTAAATTGCTGGATAACTCCGTCGTACCTACCTCTGGGTTGCTGACGCGTCAATTGACGTAGGTCTGCCTTCGTCAATTGATTTCTGAATGTATAAAATTGTTGATACACTGGTAAAGAGACCAATCTAAACTATTTTTTAAAGAAGTAAAATTGTTTTTTGTTTTGTTTGGGAGTACAGATATGTTTACAAAAATTCTTTAACTGATAGAAAATAACACCCATCATTATCATAAGCCTTTAGTGTTCCCACTGCTGGGACACAAGCCTCCTCTCTGTGATAGGGAATGGGCCGTAATCCATCACGCGGGTCCAGCGCTGGTTGGTGAATGTCACATGTCTTCGAATTTTTGGTTCTCCTTACGATGTTTTCCTTCACCGTTTTGAGAGCGTGTAAAAATAATTTACGCAAATAAAGTACCTGCCTGTGTTCGAAACCACTCGCGATCTCTTTCACGATCTACAGATAGTAAGTCTCGGTCATTACCACTTGGCCACCACTGCTCTAAAAAAAACTAAATAGCTCTGAAAATTACACTAGAAAACAAAAAAAAACCGGCCAAGTGCGAGTCGGACTTGCGCACATAGGGTTCCGTACCATTATTGCAAGAAACAAAATCACATTTTTTTATGGGAGCCCCCCTTAAATATTAATTTTATCCTGTTTTTAGTATTTGTTGTTACAGCGGCAACAGACATATATCATCTGTGAAAATTTCAACTGTCTAGCTATCGCGGTTCATGAGATACAGCCTTGTGACAGACAGACAAATAGACAGACGGACAGACAGACAGACAGATGGACCGCGGAGTCTCAGTAATAGGGTCCCGTTTTTACCCTTTGGGTACAGAACCCTAAAAATAAACCTACCATCGTAATCTTTTTACATTTAATTCAGATCTTATATCTCTTTAATAGACCATCGATTGTCGATTTAGGCATCTTCTAATTCCAAATATAGAAAAGAGAAATTATGTATGTACGTGTATGTGTTTGTTGTGTGTGTGTATGTATGTGTGTTGTGTGTGTGTGTGTATGTATGTTTGTGTGTTGTGTGTGTGTGTGTGTGTATGTATGTGTGTTATAGTGTGTACCTTATAGACTCCGAAACGGCTGGACCGATTTTAATGAAATTTTCGGACAATCCCTAGATTTATCCATTTACATACACAACAAACACATACACGTACATACATAATTTCTCTTTTCTATATTTGGAATTAGAAGATGCCTAAATCGACAATCGATGGTCTATTAAAGAGATATAAGATCTGAATTAAATGTAAAAAGATTACGATGGTAGGTTTATTTTTAGGGTTCTGTACCCAAAGGGTAAAAACGGGACCCTATTACTGAGACTCCGCGGTCCATCTGTCTGTCTGTCTGTCCGTCTGTCTATTTGTCTGTCTGTCACAAGGCTGTATCTCATGAACCGCGATAGCTAGACAGTTGAAATTTTCACAGATGATATATGTCTGTTGCCGCTGTAACAACAAATACTAAAAACAGGATAAAATTAATATTTAAGGGGGGCTCCCATAAAAAAATGTGATTTTGTTTCTTGCAATAATGGTACGGAACCCTATGTGCGCAAGTCCGACTCGCACTTGGCCGGTTTTTTTTTGTTTTCTAGTGTAATTTTCAGAGCTATTTAGTTTTTTTTAGAGCAGTGGTGGCCAAGTGGTAATGACCGAGACTTACTATCTGTAGATCGTGAAAGAGATCGCGAGTGGTTTCGAACACAGGCAGGTACTTTATTTGCGTAAATTATTTTTACACGCTCTCAAAACGGTGAAGGAAAACATCGTAAGGAGAACCAAAAATTCGAAGACATGTGACATTCACCAACCAGCGCTGGACCCGCGTGATGGATTACGGCCCATTCCCTATCACAGAGAGGAGGCTTGTGTCCCAGCAGTGGGAACACTAAAGGCTTATGATAATGATGGGTGTTATTTTCTATCAGTTAAAGAATTTTTGTAAACATATCTGTACTCCCAAACAAAACAAAAAACAATTTTACTTCTTTAAAAAATAGTTTAGATTGGTCTCTTTACCAGTGTATCAACAATTTTATACCTTCAGAAATCAATTGACGAAGGCAGACCTACGTCAATTGACGCGTCAGCAACCCAGAGGTAGGTACGACGGAGTTATCCAGCAATTTAGATGATATATCGCTAGGCACAGCTAAATTGGTTCTACGTTTTTCAACTAACTCTTAATTTTTCCACGTATTCCTTTGTATTAAAATGCCCATTTAAAAAGCTGAAACCTCTTTGAAAAGAACTCTGTTATATGAATATAATTAAACGTGATTCACAATGTACGTGATCCATATGTACCTTTCGGGGCGAGAAATAGTGTAATTTGCGCATTGACACGACCTATGAGACTGTGGGCGTTGGCGAGCAGCCCTTTCTGCCCGCGACTTAGTTTTATATGATAGAGAACTAACACTTTTATATGATACCATTTTATAGTTGTTACGTTTTAAAATGGCGATGCTAGCGGTCATTGACCCACCTATAAGATTACATTATTTAATCCAAAAACTACAATCAAGACTAAAAGCCGTCATTACTTCTAACGGAATTTAAAAAAAACCGGCCAAGTGCGAGTCGGACTCGCGTACGTAGGTTTCCGTACCATTATCGCAAAAAACTGCAAAAAAAACACGTTTGTTTTATGGGAGCTCCAATATTTTTTTTATTTTATTCTGTTTTTAGTATTTGTTGTTATAGTGGCAACAGAAATATATCATCTGTGACAGACAGACGGACCGCGGCGTCTTAGTAATAGGGTCCCGTTTTTACCCTTTGGGTACGGAACCCTAAAAAAAACTATCTAAAATTGACGCAGAATTTCGGGTTCCTAGAGATAAGAGGGAAAAGGTAATGACTACTATTGTCAGCTCACATGAAACAACGACATCCATTATATATAAGTCTATGATCCAACGAGCGCGCGCACGTACTACTTCGCGTAGGCTCACAAAGTAAGGCTTTGTGAGAGCGCTGCGCGAGTGTGGGTGTGGGAGCAGGACAGAACACAGAACGATTTTACGTGTTTTTGCGGGTGTAATACCCGCACTTTCTGTTTTGTCAATCGTGTGCCGTATATGCATCTCTTCGGTGTTTCTGATACCTGCATACCTTTTATTCAAAACATAATAATATTTATAGTTTATTTATAGTTTATTCGTAGTTTATTTTAAATATCTTACTGTATTTTTTTTGAGTTTTGTACCTATTTTTACCTGCACTACAGATACAGACCTTGGTATCCGTACGTCACGTCCTAGACGACCACTGAAAAACAGCGCCGTGTTGTGGGTCCCCCACGGCACAGCATTATGCTGAGTGGAAGCCTTCGTGCCACAAACACGACATGCATCTGCTTTTATTTACACTCGCATTTTTTTTTTTTGTCTTTTATTTTACATTTTAACATAATTTAAGAACTACTAACACTATTGTTAAGGGTTTAGTTTTCAAAATCTTTTACCACTGTTCTCGTTCTTGAAATGTAATGTTTGTATGTCGTTTTGTGGCAATTAAATATATTTTCTTTCTTTCTATCTTTTTTTTCAAACAACTGTTAGTATATGTAGACAACAGGTAGGTATGTATGCTCTTTCAGCTGATTTTAGGAAAACCAAACCCGGATTATGCTAGTATAATTAAAGAAAACCACTTTCGTTGTGCTTCTGTAATTGATTAAAAAGAAAATAGACTTAAACGATATATTTTGTGAAACTTATAATACAAATGTGTTAACAATAAATAGGGTAGTTTACTGAATATTAGTTTTTTGTCCGTCAGGTAGATTAATAAACAATATTGGCAACGTATTTTTTTCTTTTGACAGGAACATAATGTGACGACAATATAATGCGTTGAAATATCGTGAAACGTTACCCCGCTAGTACACTTTGTTTGCCTTAGTGACGTCACAAGCCCCCACTCCTGAACTTTGATGCGCTTTAAGTATGTAAATATTTATTGATTTGGTAAAGCAAAAAATACGTGTCCAATATCATTTGATAATCTCACTGACGGACTAAATAGAATTATAATTTTTCTACACAGGAAACATCCCCATTGTCTTATGGCGCAACTATGAGTTGATCGCCATTGTCAAAAAGTCAAACATGTTTGGCATTGGTAAGTGCTATCGGATCAAATTCCACGAGTGATCAATCCTTTACATTTTAGATTTACAACAGTCACTAACGCTGATAGATTGTCACTTTATATATGCTCTACTGTGGTTGCTTCGAAATATGCAATTTTGATAGTTCAGCAGGCTATCAAGATTTCATAATTCGAACAAAACCACGCAATTTCAGCAGCCAAAATCAGCCACTAAAATTGTATCGGACGGTATGGAGGAATTTACAACAACTAGTTGGTCCCCTCTATTTGATTATCCCCAGGTAATTAATAACTCAAATAATTTCCTATTGCATGAGCACCTTTATTTGTAACAGGGAAATGACCAATTTTTATTTTAGACGAAGTGACCCAAATATAACTAGATACCTGTTATATTTGATGCACAAATATTTTATTTGATATTAAGATGCCTATTTTTGCCTATATTATTTTTACGATTACCTTCAAAATACGCCTATTCTTTTATGGACAATACCAGTGTGGGATCTTATATATTGAGACGACACAGTTTGTACACATGGCTATGAAGTGAGATGGGCCTATAGTTCTTCAGCCGGGCATTGTCGCCCTTCTTGAAGAAGAGTAACATCACACCCCTGCACCATGCCTGTGGCGTTTACCCCTCGAGTATGACGGAATCAAACAGCTTCTGAAGCGCCTTAATTAAGTACTGGTTTTCCACCCACCTTCAGGACCCGGTGCCTTGTTGTTCTTAAGCTGTTAAGAGCCATCCTAATCTCGTACAGGCTGACGTCTGGAAAGGTTTCGGTATAGTATCGGGTCAATCTCGCTCTTGGGTCGTTCGCGAGATTCACGACGGGTTACTGGTTTTTATTTCTTTATTATTGATACTGTCCCACCGCACTATTCCCAAACCACTGCAACTACTGAAAGCCAGAATCAACAGTGGCGACCACCAGAAAAGCTCCGAGGCAATGAAGCTTGACGAAGTCCCGGATAATGAATTTAACTGTCTTAGATCCTGCAAAAAAGAAATATTTAGGTTTACTGGTTGACGTTAACAACTACCCATAGAATCTCTCGATCTCTCTCAGAAGCTCCAGTTTAGTGGATACGATCCTGCCATCATCTGGCTCTGTCCAATAGTCAGATCTCTTGCAAAGACTTTGGAGCCCATAATTCGCTCAATTGTGACTTTATTACTTTCGGTATTAAAGCGGCGGTGGTCCTTTTCAAGGATTTTAAAATCCGTCTATTTAGCTGGCAGTATTTCCACATAATATCATCTGAAGACTGCAGGATCATCTCACGCCTCTTCTTCATAAGCTTGAGACTACTCTCAGACCTCCTACGACCAGAGAGCTTTTTGTTTCTATCTGTACGGTGGGTCTTGAAAAACTTAAAACCCGACCGTATGGACAGTTTCCACGAACCCATTAAAATGTTTTCATTTTTATTTAAATGTTGGTTTTTACTATGGAGAAAGGTCGGTAGCCAGAAAGTCATCATCATTTCAACCGAAAGTAGTCCACTGCTGGACATAGGCCAAGAGGGCCCAAGCGTCGCCATACTGATCATTCCTGTGCGTTTTGCAACCACCGGACTCCCGCAGCCTTTAGCAGGTCGTCGCTCCACCTAGAGGGAGGCCTTCAAACGCTGCTTTTTCCGGTACGCGGTCGCCATTCTAGAAGTTTTCGCCCCATCGGCCATCTGTTCTGCGAGCAATGTGGCCTGCCCACTGCCACTTAAATTTGGCAACTTTTCGGCCAGAAAGTACTACCTAGTAGGTAAAATACTACTACTCATCCAGTTAAATCCATTATGGAAGCCAAACCCAAACAAGGGTGGTCAAAAGCTAGGCAGATTGATATGGAGATAGGTACGTGTTTATTGGAAAAGGGCTTAACGACTGGGCAAACTAGATACGATACTTAGGACTAAACCGCAAAAATTTAGGGTCGGCAGACTATTTTCACGCTACAATATTGATTCGTGACACACAGACGGTATATTCAAACTAACAATACATCCAACAATTAAGACACTGGTTACCAATCACAATCATTTACAGGGTTCCGTACCCAAACGGTCCAGATACACAGGGTTTACAGCCAAACGGTTGGAGCCACAGTTTTAAATTTTTCACAGTATAAGCATCTTGTTGACCCAAAGTCATAGAAATGAAAAAAAAGTGATCTGCCCCATTGAATTTAGAGCTCGTTGAGCAGATACATATATTGTAAAACAAGGGATTGAGAAGCCACCAAAGTAATTTTTTTTTTAAATTTCGTTCCGGATTTTTTTTTAACTTCCCATTGACCTAGGAATTTTGGTGATAATGTTTATTATTACGTCAAGGAACTTGAAATTTGGTAAAATGTTTATTATTACGTATATTTAACTGAAATGCACTAAGATATTGATTAATCTGATCTTTTTTTTAAATGCCCTCATATTTTCTATGAAAACCAACTTGTTTTTTCGGTTTGGTACGGAACCCTAAACATGCGAAGTCCGACACGCTCTTGGAAGGTTTTTAGGCATACACCTTCTAAAATAGAAAACTAATAAGCACCGATTGTTTTGTTTATTTGTAAATCATACATACTTTGATAACAATACTTATACTTTATATAAGATAGCTTGATCTCTGCGACATATGTCAAACTGACGTTTACGTTATTGTTAACCTTTCAAGCGCTATTGTTACTGTATTGGTACTGAGAGCTGTCATAGAGATCAAGCTGTCTTTTATGAAGTATAGCTATTTTCTCTTCCTACAGTAACATAATTATGTTCCAGAAATAAATTGACCTTTTCTAATAACAACAATAATATTTATTATCCACCGAAATAATTTTCTGACCGAATATTAAAACAATAAAATACACTGACAATCATTTCGAAACATTCTGGCATCCGGAGGAAGATTGAAGAAGCAAGTACAGTAGAAAATACCCTCGTTCCACTGTGTACTCCTAAAATAATTTAATCTTAAGGTTGCCCTAATTGACGGCACGAACTATTTTGTGTGCGGGATTAAAAGGCATGCTATCTCATCCGACAACACGTGCGAAAGAGATAGATGCTGTTATGAGCAGTAAGAATCTAGTTCACGTGCGAATACATACTTTTGCAAATTTCTAGCGAAATGGATGGTGATTTAGGACGAAAACGGCCGCGCGAAAATTTATAAACAGACCTTTGGGAATATGGATATCATGAAAAAACTCCTGAATGTATCTGTTCAAAATAACAATTATTTGCATTGTGGAACTATCAATCTAATGTTTTGCAATTTTCCTTCTTCTTATGGTATTTATTAGCGCCCAAAGATACGTTAAATTTAGTGTTGAAATATGGAACTTCCGACGCTCATAACTTTCAAATATATATATATATATATTTTTTTTTTTCTTTTTTTTTCCATCATGGCTAGATAATGATGAGACAAATTCATTTTTTTATTTTGTTCGTGCACCGTCAATCAGAGGCGTAATCGCTTGACTACGTTTGTATGGAAGAATGATCGCCTAGGGCAACCTTAATCTCTCAAGTAACACGCTAAAAGGACAACTTGCACGTCAAACAGACCGGCCATGTATCTTCGTCATTATGCTCATTCGACTAAAAGCACTCGATCTCCTAATGCGATAGGTACTCGTATTTGTTCACATTTCTTACACTTAATTTAGTTCAAGTAGAGCGATCCTTTTAGTTATATAAGCGTGAAATATTAAACTTTTTACTAAACTGTAATGTAATATCTGTGCGAAATAAACTTCGTGTTAATTGAATTAGCTGAATTGGTAAAATGGCAACGTAAATTGGTGGAATAAATACTGGTACATATATCTGTGCGGCAAAAAAAGTTTCTATACTTCATGAAATATAGCTTGATCTCTGTCACAGCTATCAGTATCAACACAGTAACAATAGCGCTTGACAGGCTAACAATAACGAATGCGTCAGTTTGACATATGTCGCAGAGATTAAGCTATCTTTTATGACAAGTGACATCCTGTTAGTGATAGCAATAGGGATGTTAATTGAAAATTTGTTTTTTGTCGGTCAGGTAGATTAATAAAAAATATTGGACAGGTATTTTTCTTTTGACACGTAAACACAAAGTGACGACGAAATAATGCGTTGAAATATCGTGTGACGTCACGGTGTGCTACACTTTATACTGAAAAAGTGACGTCACAAGCCCTGACTCCTGAACTTTGATGAGCTTTATCTTTGTAAATTTGTATGTATTGCAAAAAATACGGATCCAATATTATTTAATAATCTCACTGACGGATTTAATAGAATTATCATTTTTCTACCCAGGAAACATACCTATTCAGAATCGTGGCCCACGTCCTATTATGCATAACCAAACAAAACTAATCAATTACCAAGAGTTATCGCTCCAATGAAAATCCAATAGCAATAGTTATGAGACCCATCCATAGTTTGTAGACGAAGGTTCTTATGAATACGCAATGTTCTGTTAATTCTCGTCTGCATGTGGGTAGTTACAAACACGTGTATTGTAGTCATTACGCAGCAATTTTCAATATACAGTCGGTTCTATGCCATCCATTCATTCAACACAATGTGTTCTATTTCATCCCTTCTAGAGACGACGGCCATTGTTCTCCGATAAGGCATGGTGTACAGATAAGATTTTTGTTAAATTAAATATTCATTTTTATGCAAGATAACAAATTACTGGAAATATTAAAAGTATTAAGAACTGTCATCATAAAACATTTTGATTTATGTTTTTAATACAAAAAACTAAACCAAAGACCTTGTATTAAATCTGTCAGTGTTATAAATTAATACAATAATATGACCAGCGCAGGTACATAAACAATATCTACCTACGTAGTAGGAAATTAGAAACGCAAATTGTGTGTACAAAGCCCCTAGTTTTGTGTGATTTACGATGTTTACTCAAGCGACGGCGTGTTTAATAACCCACTGAAAGGTATGTACGTATGTAAATGTGAGGAAAGTACCCAATTTACATAGGCAGGTAGGTACATGGTTATGTTTTACTTACGACTCTGCACTCCGCAATATCGATGCTGAATTAACACCGCATCTCTCATATTACCCTCCTATTTCGGGCTCTTTTCCCCAGGTGTGCCAATTCTTTGGAATTTTTACCCTTTTATTGAATAAATATTTGTATTCGGGCCGTCAAAACGCCTCTTGTATTTGAGTCATTATTAAAAAAGCGAGTCCATGAAACGAACGCACGAGGGCGTTTTATAAATGAGCTTCCTGATATAAAATGGTTTAGTACCTAAGTATACTAAAACTTCCATTTTATGAAGAAAAAAGATCAAAACAAACATGACGTTATCGTCCGTAAAAAATGACCAAAATGATATTTGCAGTGACCTCGGAACTTTGACTCTTGTAAGTTCATAGTAAAATACAATATGCTGAAAAACTATCCGAAATCTGACGTGGGCCCCATCCATCATGTGAGGCGACAGGGACGGAGGCTTGTCGACCCTAATCGAACCCTATACACATAATATAACCGAGTATACCCTTGTATCTCGCCATATTTAGATACTTTTATTTGTAGCCTTACGATACAACGCCGGCTATACATAATACATGAACGTTGTTCGCTAAAGCAGTGGAAATGAACCAATTGGTTTATTACAAAACCAATGTACCTAATAATTAATTAAGTGTAATTATAACTTCGCCTCATTATACAATCATGAATTTAGAACTTCAAACACAGTACAGTACCTACTGCTACCCTTATCGCAGAAATGTTACGTGAAATAGAACAGTTTAATATTACAACGAAGTGTAAAATTACATATTTATGAATCTAACCTGTCCCAAATTAATCGCCAGTAAATAACAACACAGCCACTGACAATAAAAACAGATTTATTACGACCTCGACTGTTAATCACGAATAATTATGTCAAGTAATGAATTATTAAAATAAAATTGTGATTGAATCATTGTTTGTCATTGTCACCATTTATGGTGATGAATATTAATTCAGCGGGTTATACAAAACTAATATCACTGAAAGCATTATAGCTATTAACATCATCCCCGAACTAATTTCAACTGCCTATTAATTTGAGGAACTGATTAAGTTTCTCTACCCTCAAACTGAAATCCCTATTGTGCGGTTTGAAACTCCTGTTAAAACACTGTATTATGGACGTTCTGAACAAACAAGCTATTAACTTATCTATGATGTAACAAATCTGCTTCGTTTGTATGCAGCAGCAATTTATCTGTGGGTTTGGGGTGTGTTTTATCAATCTTCCGATTGCCTTACCCGCTACAGGCGACTGGGCCCCGCCCGGGTACACGCGATTCCTCGACAAATAAACCAGGTAAATACACTGTATTGGAATTAAGGACCATTACAAGGCTTTCCAAGTGAGTGATTCATCTTTTAGATAAAAACGGTGTTTGTTTTTCTTGAATTTTCTAGCACGGAAAAGCGAGAAAGGTAAGTAAAGTAAGGTAAGTGGATACTTCTATGTAATTTTAAGCGTTGATAGCAATGCACCAGGCAGCGGCGTGAAGTCTTTATAGTCCCCTATTTTCTGGTGAGCCCATAAAAGACGACTTTCTAGTCGGCCAGTGTTACTTTACAGTTTACATTGTTTTCTTTTATAACAAGCAAAAAGCTTAGTAAAAACTGTAACGCCACTTTTTTAGCCTATTTTATCCGGGCCATAATAACGAATCGATTAACACATTATTCATCAAAAGTCAGATGAATAGTTTAGGCGCTACGGAGGAACATACTTAAAATACTTACATACATTGATTGCTTAAATACCCTCCCTTTTGGCTTCGCCGTAGTCGGGTAAAAATAACACTAAGTTGTAGCCATATTCTAACCAGAACCCAGAAACTTGGAATTGTTATCGTCAAATGGCAGATTTACCTCTCCCCATAATAGGATTTAATACTGTTATCTACTTTGGGCATAACACAAGAGCTGTTATATATAGAGTAAATATACTTCATAGTTAGCGTTCACAAAAATTCACAGTGCACCAAAACAAAGTAAGTCTTGTAGTTTATTCAAATTCAAATTCATTTATAGCTCAACACCGTACATAAAAATACTCTTCCAGATGTCAGGTGAATGCGCAGTCAACCGTGTTCCACCAATTTAGGCTTGCAAAGTTATAGTTACAATAATAATTCAAATAATACAATGTTATAAATTAAACTAAAATTACAATTGAACGTATATGTCATTTATAAAAAATAAAAATCTAAAACGTGATCAACGTCATAAATTACAAAAATGTATAAAATGTCATTAATTAAAAAAAAAACTAAAACGTATTCAATGTCATAAATTAAAAAAATTTATAAAATGTCATAAATAAAAAATGGTATAATATGTCATAAATTTATTCACGTTTCATTTGACAGTAGCAGCCATGACTTCCAGCTAGGTACCTATGCACCTCGTTTTCCACCATTTGGCATTCTTCCCACGGCAAGAAAGGGACGAAATATTTTTAAATTACAAATTATGCTGTGAGCATGCATGTTATTATGTGGCAGTGACACAGAAATCTATGTCATGCTTATCTCTACCGGGTAAGTAGAGCAATGCATTAAATGTACTACTTAGAGTTTGTATATTACTGTAGTATATAACGGCACCTGCGTTCTTATATAACATCTATGTGGCCAAATTATTTTTGGTTAGATACATCATTAGGGTGCTAAAAAGTTTCCGCTTGTGCGCATATGTTTGTTTTTTATTACGAGAAAGAAGACAGTCTGCTTAATTCTAGTTGGTGTTTCACATTTTCAGTAAATATGACACAGAGAACCCCCCTTCTACATACATACATTGTATTGTATGTAAGGTTACATGATGTCATGGGTAGCAGCAACATGACGCAATCTCCTGTAATTACTTGAAGCCGTTAAAATCCCGTTTGATTTAGCTGGTAATTAATAGGTAATATAAAATAATCTCACATTAAAAAAAAGTTGTGTGAACATTTTATTAATAACGTTGGAGTGTACGTAACGGGGCTCTGAGGAAAAAAGACTTAGAAATTTTTTCAAAAAAAAAAATATTTTTCACAAATCGTTTAATATCTGTCTTATAAATTAAAATGTCTTGGTGTTTTTTGTCCCTGACTAGCCGTTTGTAGTTGATGATAATGATTTCGAAGAAATCCTTTAATTAACAAAGGCGTTGGGGACCCAAATTTTTTTTGATTTTTTTTTTCGCTTTACCTTACTTTCTTGTTTTTATTGTTTAAAACACCTACATATAAGGTTAAAAGCATCTTGGTGCTTTTTGTGTCCGATCAGCCGTTATTCGTAAAATGAGGTCAAAGGGATTGGTACCGAAGGCTTGATTAGGCGATGGTTTTTGATGATCAATTTCTAAGACTTTTTTTTATTTCATAATGCCCCGTTTCGGATCCACTGACCAAAACCACATCTGTAACATTCCTTTAATTCACAATACTTCCCAAACCTCACAATAAACGACAATAAACTTTTGGAACCGTCCGTGAGGGACAATTTATTGTGAAACTTTGAACAACGTTCGAAAAGGGAATAAGTGCTATTTAAATACAGCGAGTATTCGGCCACAAAGGCCTCAGTTGTTATTCTTGGCAGGACTATGCTCCTGGGCTGGACATTAACCATCGCTTGAATGGAGGACCACGCCCCCTGGCACCACTACAATCGTAAATAAACGTTTTGCTTCAAATTATTGTTGGCATGAATGTATGTGGTGGTTTTTTTTGTAGTAATTGAGGCAGTGAAAAATCATTGATTATAATCAGAAGTCATAAAAACCATTAATAATGAGTAGAAGTATTTTGGGTTCCTATAGGGATGTACGACAATGAGGCCGAGTTTCTCACCTCTAAATTATCGCAGTTTTTTGTTTTTTATTTATTTATTAAGTGTTTGCTCTTGACTCTAGTCTAGGTCAGAGGTGACAGAGACAAAGTCGACGATGGAGTGAGCTTACCCAGAAGAAGCCTGTTCACTCTAACTTTGAAGAGATTCGGGTTATATGAGTTCGGAAATACAGACGCATGGCAGTGAGTTCCACTCTTTTGCTGTGCGCATTATGAAGGATGTTTGGAAGCGCTTAGTGCGAATTGGTGGAATAGCAACTAGGTGAGGAGGGTAACATGCAGTGTGTCTACATGTCCGATGGTAGAAAGGGGCCGGTGGGATGAGGTCGTGGATTTCAAATGAGACAAATTGTCAAGCACGCGTTATCTGCTGTAACTGGCTGTTCTTTACAGGGGAGAAACTCGGCCGACTGACTGGAAGGCCCATTTGCCTAAGGATTAGTTATTGTTTAGAGATTCGATTTTTTGTTGTTTTTAGGGTTCCGTACCCAAAGGGTAATAACGGGACCCTATTACTAAGACTCCACGGTCCGTCTGTCTGTCACCAGGCTGTATCTCATGAACCGTGATAGATAGACAGTTTACATTTCCACAGATTATGTATTTCTGTTGCCGCTATAAAACAAGTTTTTTTTTTACTAAAAACAGAATAAAATATATATTTAATTGGGGCTCCCATACTGCACACGTGACATTTATGCCGTTTTTTTTTGCGATAATGGCACCTTTCGTGCGCGAGTCCGACTCGCACTTGGCCGGTTTTTTTTTGCCGTCTTCTTAACAGTAAGGTACCTAAATAAAAAAAAAGCACAAAATATAAAATAACTTAAGCAAAGTATTTTTTTAGGCAAAGTATTTTTTTAATCTGCAATACCGTTGTTTGTAATTTCAAGAATTTCAAACTACTTAGTATTCACTTCTTTGGATTAGATTGTATTCAAAAATTTTACTTTACATAAGTAGTGGTCATGAAATATTGCGGTCCCATTATGAACATTTATTATCAGTTCTATTTTAACGTGTGTAATAAGTTTGTAATATCTACACTTTTTTTTGTAGAGCAATAGCACTATAATACTTACTTTATATGAAGGTATATCTTAACGTAAGTCAAGTTTAAAATCTTCATAACTAAAGATCTGTCTAGAATTTTAATGTCAAATCTTAAAAAAGAATGATTATAAATAAAAAGCACAAGTAGTTGAGGAATTTTTATATTGTGTGATGAATTTTAATGTGTGTAAAAAAGTTAAAGATTTTTTTACTTAAGTCTCTTTGGCACTGTAGTCATAGCATTTTGTCCTTCCTTTTTTCCTCGTAAGAACCTGAATAGTTTGTTTTGTTTTGTTTTTGTTTGGATACACGTCGATTCAGGACGTAAATGATGTTTTTGAGTTTCAGAATACAAAAAAAATTTGGTACATAGGTCAAAAACCGCTATCACCGTGTCAAAGATAAATGGTGAAACGGTGGGTGTAACTATCTATCTTCGCCATCTATGTGGCAAAAGGTTCATCAACCCAGAACTTACGAACCAAGCGTAAGTAGGTACATAGTTGGTTAACAAACAGGCCCAAAACTGCGCCCATTCTAACTTTGCCTATAATAATTCTATAACAATAGCCATCTCCAATCCAAATGGCGGTCAGTACCTTTAATAAATATTAACGCTATGGGATTGGAACCTTTCTGTTCAAACAATGGAACTGTACTATCTAGAGTATTTAAAAGTACTTGTAAGCTTACCGCAGACCGAATATTGTAATCTGATATTTGGATCATCAGCTATATGTTTCATTATTTTTTACAATTAATAAAGGATTTCTTTTTTTTTCATTAGCATATGGCATAATTTGTTTGTATATAATTTATCATTAGGTTATTCAGACAATACTAATATATAGAGGGAGATATAACAATCGATTTTCAAGGTTAAGCAACGCTTGACGCTTGAGATCGGTCCGTGGATGGGTGACCATTTCAACATACGGAGTTTCCTCCGTGCCTCGGAAAGCACGTTAAGCCGTTGGTCCCGGCTGTCATTTGAAGATCTTTAACAGTCGTTACGAGTAGTCAGAAGCTTGAGATCTGACACCAGTCTTACCAAGGGATACCGTGTTACCCAGTTACTGGGTTGTGGAGGTCAGATAGGCAGTCGCTCCATGTAAAACACTGGTACTCAGTTGAATCCGGTTAGACTGGAAGCCGACCCCAACATATTTGGGAAAAGGCTAGGCAGGCAGGCAGACAATACTAATATAATCAAACGATGACGAGGCGTGTGGTGTCTTCCTAATTAAGTAGGTCCTACATTAGTTACTTCAAGATAAAAAAAATATTGATAGTAAGTAGTACCACAGATAATAGAATACTAGCATAGTAGTAGGTACGTATCTTCTCCGCAGCTGATGTAGGTATTGGATTATGTTTCTATTTTAATGAACACAATCTTAACGATTACAAATGCCTGTCAAATACAACAACCCATCTCAAAACAGAGAACACAATATCAAACTGCAAAGAGCAGCAAACCAAATAATATTTGCGTAATAGGTACGTATTATCGTGGCCAGACACACTAGAAATAGGGATGCATCGAGCCGAGAGGATATGCGGAACACTGTCATGTGTCAAACTGACTGTCCAATTGTTTAATGGATAGCCGGTATCCGTTGAGTGAGACGGTCCACCCGGCGGGACGCCGCTGAATCTACCCGACAATGATGCGACTTAATTGAGAGATTAAACTACATACCCACACCTATATGTAAACACATCAACACGGTCTAGGGATATTTTTAAAAAAGCGAATTACTATCAATGTGTTAATTATTTATATGACATGTATATATTTAAAAGATACGTTATTTAATATTCTACCATTTTTTAATAATGGTTAAGGTACTTCGATTAAAATTTCAGGATTTTATGGAAAAAAATGAAGCATAGACGGAAACCGTATATGAATTAACTTTTAATTTATGAGTAAAAACTGAAAAAAATCATTTAATTTGTGTTTATAAACTTGAAGTTAGTAGTCTGAGAAAGCGCCCATGATGTTCATAACACATCGGCAACGATTCGGCATGCTCAGAACAAGGTTGTCAATGTCTTGCTGCGGAATATTGTCCCATGTCCTTCTGAGGTGCGCAAAAAGTTGATCTTCTGTAGCCAGATTTTCAGGAACTTCCTTCAGAGCTCTTCTTTGCAGCATATCCCACGCATGCTCAATGGGATTTAGATCTGGCGATTGAGCAGTCCAAAGTGGATCCCTTTGGGTCTAGGGGAATAAAGGGGGAAGATTAGAGGGGGTCCAGAGCCTGAAGGGGGTCTGTATTAAGATAATTGTATATAAATTTAAATAATATTTCAAAAATATTGGAGCCACTTAGTGGTTTTCTAGTAATTTGGGGTCGCCGAAAAAGGGGGTCAAAAAGGGGGTCTAAGGGGCCTATCTTAATCTAGGTCCAGATTGGGACGGAGTGTATTCTTTGGGGGAGGGGAAATTTCGTCAGAATTTCGATTTTCCCCACCGTTTCCGAGATATTTCGACTTTTTTCGAAAAATCAAAAAACAAGATAGGATAAACCCCCCCCTCCCCTTAACCGTTTACCTCCCCCCGCAAAAAAATAAGGTCGCTTTTCATTGACAAGCAAAAGTGACCCTTATTCTCATTAGCATAAGGTCCACATTGATGGACAGTGGGGACCGTGAGGTTTTTTCGTTACGGAATTTCTGGATTCGGTCCCCGCGCTCAAGGCCCGCGATAGAAGCTATGCAATAGCTTAAAAGATTTTCTTAATTAGATGGCAAGGTGAAGATAACTCGTTTCGAGGCAAATCGTCAGCTCGTTGCGTGACTAACCGAGGATCTATGACTTAATAGCCAAGTCCGCGTTAAGTAGGCCTTAGATAAGGCGCTTCTAAGTGATTGTCGGCGCTCACAACAATCGTAATTACTCCAAACTACTATCTTCCTTGAGCCACACGCGATCTCTTTCATCGCCCAACTTGAATTGTGCTAATTGCTTCCCAACACTATTTAACAAATCATAGCCATTCGATTCCAGTTTATTTGATGGTGCTTTAGAAACGATTATGATTGCTTAATAAATAACACAATAAAATATTATATATATTTTAATTTTTGGTAGGCGATGGAATAGTCACATGGTACGCGGTGATGTGGTCGACGATGAAGCACGCTTGCCTAGAAGCAACCTAATCACTCTTGACTTAAAGACCCCTAGATTGTAGGTTTTGCGTAATGTAATACCGTTATCTTCAGTTATTTTCAGACCAATATTGAAGATAGTTGAACATGAGATATCGATTGAAAAACAGACAATGAATTTCACTGAGTAAAATTTTAAGGGCGCATATTGTAATTTAATTTTAATATCGTTGAGTGGATGTTCGAAGTTACCAATAATATAAGAAGGCCTATTGAAAGGAATATTGTAAGTGAAGTTTAATGAATTTTAGACCACAAAAAAAAATTACTTACAAGAAGCCACGAAATTTGGTAGAATTAACGTGAATTTTCTTTCTAGGTGATTGTAATTGGGTTATTTTTAGAGCATATAACATTTTAAAACGGGTTAAAAATAACATTCAAACCGGTATCAATAGTGCCGCTGAAGATATTAACAAAAGAGAAACGAAACGTACTCGTACCTACTAACATAAAATAATATTCTGCCTAGTCTTTATCCCAATTATTGTTGGGGTCGGCTTCCAGTCTAACCGGATTCAGCTGATTACCAGTATTTTACATGGAGCGACTGCCTATCTGACCTCCACAACCCAGTAACTGGGTAACACGATACCTCTTGGCAAGACTGGTGTCAGGTCTCAAGCTTCTGACTACCCGTAACGACTGTCAAAGATCTTCAAATGACAGCCGGGACCAACGGCTTAACGTGCTTTCCGAGGCACGGAGGAAACTCGGTATGTTGAAATGGTCACCCATTCACGGACCGACCTCGTCAAGCGTTGCTTAACCTTGAAGATCGACCCGTGCGGCTGTTATTATTTAGCCACGAGCTCCTTATTTGGAGTCAGATAATATAGATAAATATAGAGTTGACATAGCCTGCTCCTATAGGGCCTTTATTTATACAAAATTATACAGAATCGTAACGAAGTCCGCTTGACGATTCGCGATTAACAAAGTCACTGAGAAAGTATCTGAATTTACATTTCCATTCGACATGAAGTTTTAACGAACATCCATCGTTACGACTGCTAGGAAAACAATTTCGTGGGTCCAATTAGTGAGTTTCATTTAGTCTCGACTACATTTCTCCTCTCATTTCTATACTTTCAGTCCGGGATGAACAATTGTGTGCAAATTAGCAGTGACAACCCGCGGCGGGAAACCGCGCCCCTGACGTGGGCACACGGCTGTGAGGGGCCACTAACAACGGCCGGCTAACAACTTTTGGTAAATACGAAAACAAAAAGTTTTTCCGGATGTAAACCTTAGTATTTGAAGCTATTCTCTTGATATTTGAATCTAATAACAGAAAGACAAATCGGGCGTTAGTCACTTATGTGTACATTTTAGTAGAGCGTCCTTATTCCCGTATATTAGTTGACCTGGCTGGTTGGGCTCGACAAATAGTTGGAAAGAATAGTTTGGCCGTGTGTAAATAGGAATATTAATCGTCCTTGCAAATAGTTGAGACCTTTATAATGAAGTTCCTTTTCACCCACCGCGGGTTTTCAATTTTAATTTTCTAAACATAATATTAATAGTTTGCGACGGCCCCGCATTGTTGTGCAAAATGGTGATAAATATTAAATATATTCGCCTTGTAATTCGCGGCATAGTGTAGGTCGTATTTTTTGTTTTTTAATTAAAACGACGCACTATATTTACAAGCTTATTACTCTACCAAGTAGATTAGATATTTATGAGTACAAATAGTCTAACTAATTATGAAATTAATTACTTGATCCTGTGTCCAAACGAGGTTGGTAAGTAGGAAAGGATGTATCGCTTATCTTGTGGAGGGATCCCTTACTGATAAAATAGTTTGCTGTATGATTCATCAAACTGTTTGTCAAGGATACTAGCTATGCCAATAATCGCTAACTATTAATTTCGGTTATTGCAAAGTTATGTTCAGAAATAAAAGTTAATAGGTTCCAACAATGTTAATACCAAAAGCATATTTTATGGCAAGTTGTTAATGCAGCATGATAAGTTCAATGTACTTAACTGCCAGATCAGTCTGGAAAATGGAGTAAAGTAAAAAAAAACTTTTAAGAAATTAATCAAGAGAAGTGGCTCAGCATTTTCAATAGATCCACTTCGAAGATAAAAACGTCGCAAAATCGCGTTGCATACATGTTAGCGAAGAACTTTACGAGCGTTCATAGTGATGAATTTAATCATCTACAAAAGAAACTACAATGTGGAACGGTTCATAAGATTACTGCGATTAACTACGGCTGCCTTGCCATAAAATTGAAAAGTTCAAACCTACTTTACCGATCCACAGATATCTAAAAACTTAACAGACATAAAGAAATCCTAACCTTTATTTTATCGCCGTAATAAAAATACGAATCTGAGCTATTTTTGAATACGATAATTTATATTTTACTGAATATAAATTGTTGGAATATCACCCTTGTATAAGTAATTCAATTTCCTTTTAGGGTGACCCCTTCTAGGCAATCTATCCTAAAATAACATAATACGTAAAGATAGCGGCTTATGGTAATGGAAAGGAATGAATTTTACATTGTAAATCAATATAGCCGAGCGATTGACTTTTGTGTAACGCTTGGAAAATTCGAGAGCTTTAATATTAAAATAAAATAGCCAGCCTTTTGAAATATTATGCCACTCATAGGTACAAGTGGTGGTATTCATA
This sequence comes from Orthosia cruda, assembly GCA_964057195.1. NCBI lineage: Eukaryota > Metazoa > Arthropoda > Insecta > Lepidoptera > Noctuidae > Orthosia > Orthosia cruda. The sequence continues at coordinate 21,865,810 of OZ059845.1, forward strand.
TTATTTAATATTATATTGTATATTCAGAGGATGGGCAAGGGCATTCTTATTTATTTATGAGTAAGTACAAAGGCGGAATTAATGCCTTAGGCATTTTCTACCAGTCGACCTTAGGGTGGTGCAGAGATAAAATAAGGCAGGTGCAACTAAATGAAAGGATAAAAAGAGAAAAAATATTTAAAAGAATATATTTAAATAAATACATACATAAACAATGTTACTGAGAAACCAAAACCAAAAAATCAATTCTGTGATGATTCTGCAAAGTTCTTGCGAATGTGCTCACGTGCCTTAAATTTTAAATAGAACCGACTGGATGCCATCCTGATATTCTGAGGGAAATCATTCCAAAGGGATAGGAGAGATCTAGCCTGGACAAAGAAGGACGAGTGGATAAACCCAGAGCGGTGAGAGGGACATTATAGGAGACGATTATTGGTGGAACAACGATTATTGGTAAAGACGATTGATATTTAGATGTATCTGAAGGTTAAAAAATGGGTTGCTGGTTCTATACTCTTTTCTTAATATTTACCGTTGCTTACAGTATGCAGGAATCGCATTTCCTTTAATGTAGTTCTTTTTGACTTCTTATAATTTAAAATATATTGTCAATGTGAACGGAACGAAACCAAGATAGATAACGATCCGTTCACATTGAGAAAATATTTTCTATTATCTTACTTAAGGCCGTACCCTGACCAAAAATCTTTGAGCATTCCTAGTGCCCTAGCGGCACACTGGTGGTGCATGAGTAACAGTAGTGAATACGCCCAGATTTTAGAATAAAATCTTTATAAAATCGAATATGGGTCTTTTTTTTAAAAACTTACAAAATGTTCGTTATTAAATTGTCTATCCATTAGTGTTAGTACAAACATTAATTAATTAAAACTTTAAGAGGACATGCATGCTATCAATCATTATTTCTCATTTTTATGGTTTTGTTGGAAGGAGATTAGTGAAACAAATACTTCTTTAAAAAAAAAAGAAATCTACCATTCTAGCATCAATATTATGTAGAAATTTTATGTATTTTTATTAGTTGATAATTCTTTTTAAATAACGAGTAGATAGCTCCTAAAAACTGCACAAAAACGCCGTTTTGCTTGGGGAGACTTAATATTACAAATGCGAAAGTTGGATGGATGTTTGTGTGGGTGTATGTTTGTGACTCAATCACGCTAAAACAGCTCAACGGATCTGGATAAAATATGGCACAGAGATAGATTATAGTCTGGAATTTATCAAACTTTTTATCCCTGTGTAATGTTCCCTTGGGATGATAAAATACTTTACACGCGGGCGAAGCCGCTGGCAGAAGCTAGTTTATTATATATGTATTTACGGTATCCAGTCCAACTGAGTTGACTGGACACGAACTGAAATATAAGCAAATGCTGTTTTAGTTTGTCTATACTGTTGCCTATTTTGTCGGCACCCAACTAGTTAATTTGCTAGTTGTACCTAAATAAAACGGAAACTATACCTATTATATAAGAAAACTATTACAGTCGAACGGGGTAACAATGAATTGTAACGTTATTAAAAAAAAACACAGCATTTTAGTAGGTAGTCCAAAATATTAACTAATTACTTTAAAACAACAATGCTTTGTTTGAAACCAATAAAGTGGTATCACAGTTAAATCCTATTCACCCAGTTTGACGGCTGCTCAATGCTTTAGTTACTAACAGTTATTGGAAACTTATACATAATTTAATAGACATGTAACAGGATAATATCATAGAACTAACCAATTTGCATATTATACATCAATCACTTCCAATCATGCATAGTAATATCAGCAATGTTTATTAAGTTTGAAGTTTCTACTCAATGTACAACTCAGAAGTTGTAGCGAACTGCATATCTGATCTGGGATTAAATATTCCATATTGCAAAGGTTTACACGAAGTTGGCAGGCGAAGCGAACATCCAAGTTAGTTCATGAAAAATATACACGAATAATAAAATGTATTGAAAAGTATCTTTATCTTGTTTACTAAAAGCGTCCTCGCAATAAAATCACTGAGTAATGAGAAAAAAAAAATTGGGACTAGACTATTTTACGCCGTCAAAAAAGTGTCTCTGATCGAATAAAAACTGTGCGAGTGGGGACTCACGCACCGAGGGTTCCGTACAAACCTCAGCTTAAAGGTATTATATACTTGAGTATTTGATATGAATTTCAATTTAATACCTCTACGTGTTCATAAGGAAAAGGGGAGGTAAGTTTAAAATTATTAAAAATATTTTTATTATATGATGTAACTAACAAAATACGGTTTTCGAAATTATTTCTTTATTTGTGCTATAAGACGTTGCTATGTACCAAATTTCAAAATTCTGAGTTCACGGGAAGTACCCTGTAGGTTTTGATTCCCTTGCGAATGTCGAAAATTTGCGGCATAAACGGCTGTATCTTTTGATTGCGTTGGCTTAAAAGTTTGATTTTTTCTCAGCTTTAAGGGACCTGAGTATTAGATATAAATTTCAGCTTGATACCTCCACGCTTTCTTGACAGACAAACAGACAGACGGACAACAAAGTGATCCTATAAGGGTTCCGTTTTTTCCTTTCGAGGTACGTAACCCTGAAAATATTTTGGGATCAGTCTATTTTAAGCCGTAAAAAAAGTGTCTCTGATTGAATAAAAACATCACTGTAAATCGCTCTCACCGAAACTTCACCACGCTCGACGTCCTTTTAAATACTCATTTCATTAAATAAGTTAAAATCTTTAAATAAACGCTCTTCAGTGACAGCAGAGCCTCCTCTTGAATATAAATATTGCCAAAATAGCTATGTCACTGGCTGAGGTTCAAATTAACACTGACTCTTTATATGGCCTGCCCCTCAATTTCGAGTCCACTTCAGACAACCGAAATGTGTTTTAAACAAGAAAACTAATAATATTATTTTTATAACAAGCCAGAAGAGGAATTCTCATTAAAATATCTCGTACACGACGTGGAGAGATAGTAGCCCGCATCCTTTACGAGATCTTCCCCACAAATATGAAAATGAGATTTACGAAAAATAATAGCAAACTTTGTATGATACGGGCTGCCTTGTTTCATAACTTTATAAAGGTAAGACTTTAAGAATTCTTCACACACATGAATACAACTTAGTTGAACTTAGTTTATGTCGACTAAGTATGAATAACTTTATAACTGCAATTCACCTTAATTACATTAATTATTACATTATTGAAATGGGTACTCGAAGTTATTATATATACATATTTTGATGGAGAATAATGGATGAAAATAACAAATCTTATAATTATCTGAGATCTTAGAAAATGCAGTCATGAGTTGTCTTAAAAGCATCATCATTTCAGCCAAATCACGTCCACTGCTGGACATAGGCCTCCCCCAAGCGTCGCCACACTGATCGGTTCTGTGCGTCTTGCATCCACCGGACTCGCGTAGCCTTGACCAGCAGCCGAATTGCGTAAGTGAATATACCAGTACCAGTAATACCCAGTATATAATAGTAATCTTTGAGTGAATTCGGCAAAGGAAACAGTTTGGAACCTTCAAAGAGTTAGAATCATTTCTTTCAACTTTTTCGGTATTACGAAACTAATTTGGAAAGAGTACGATCATCCTCCTGATGATTTATTTCCAAATAATTAGGACATAGTTTAATTTTGTTTTACTTACAACTAATGGACTTCTTATTATTTTAATTAAAAATGTATAATGGTGCCTAAAAACTGAAAAAACTATTATTCTGAACAATCAATTCTTCGACAAAATATTGGTCATGGAAATATTCATCTCCTTTCCTTTTCAGAGTGTATTTTCAGGTCGTTGCTCCACCTAGTGAGAGGCCTTCCAACGCAACGACTTCAGTCTTAAAATAAAATTGCAAAATCAATATTTACTACTCGTATAATATCGTTCCTTAATTTAGAATTTAGATAATCTCGAATAAAAAAGGATGTATCACACCAGAGTCGAAAGTCAAGTACATCACACGATTGTGTATGCAAACGATGGCTTAGCGAACTGCCATTTGACAATCAGATTATTGCGGATCATATTTAGCCATTTACATTACCTGTGATGTGGTATTTGCGAATTGCTCATTATTCCAGAAACAGGTATTTTTAGGAATTGGGAGCTGGTTTATTTAACTAGGTTTGATGTTTCAGTTTTAATAGCGTTTGAACCCGTGTTAAATACAGCAATAACTCTGACTATTAAAGCTTCTCCTGTATCCTAAACTAAGAACTTCTCCTGTATCTTAGGTGCTTTTACACTCATTTAAATCCACATACCAAAACATCCAGATCCGGAACAACTATCTGTAGGTCATAGAAATATTTTTCAAGTAGCGTAGCAGCCAATCGCTCAACTACTGTGCCAACCGTGTCGTCAAAACTGGTGGGATGTGTTGGATGAAACTGTACGAATTGAATTCAAGTACTCGAGTCAATGTTATATTTGAATGCAATTTCTATTCAAGCATGTCAACAAAAATCCGATCGATTTAATCAACATCTACACAAATAATGTATCATGTAACCCAACCCACTCATATGTTGGAGTGTCGAAAGTGTCAATACATTACAGGTTTCTGAGGACCGAAAACCACTACTGGTGCCGCGATAGGCATGGCCACCATCTGGGTCAACTCCTTCACTCATTTCAATAAACATGTAATGCACTTTAAAGGAATCCCCCTCTTGGCATATAATTTTAAGGCTTAGTACTGTTTGGCATAACGTTTTCGCATAACTTTTATTGGCATAACTTTCATTAAAATGTTGTCTAATTTGTTTTAGTTTAGTTTGGAGTTGCATAATTTATTAAGGCATAATATTTATTCGTCTATGGATTAGGCATCATAGTTTGTGTGGCTCTTGGATCAGCCTTGATCCGTGAACTTTTTATTCCAAAAAACATTATGCGAAAATATCGTTATGCGTTTATAAAATTATGCCAACAGTATTTATGGCAATAAACGTTATGCCAAAACATTTATGCCTAATAATATTATGCTTAATGATCATTATGCTGAATTTCATTAAGCCAATGTAAATTATGACAATACATTTTATGCTTATCATTAGTAAACCGCACTATTATCATCAACTTGAAAAGAAGTTGACCTTCAAATAATTAATCTAAAAAGGCTTTCCACAGCAAATTAACCTTATTTAATGTATGGTTACATATCTGTAACAAAAGGCTATCGTTTACGATTTTTATGTAAGTAAATACAGGCGATACGGTAAACGGCAACAAAGCCTCCGCAAGTCGTTGGAAGCTTCATTACTTCAACCGGAGGATCACAAAGCTTAGACGTTCCCTGCTAAAATGTATATTTACCAACTGCGCCTGGTATTAGGAAGATTCTTATAAAAACCAACGGCGATAAACCACTGAGCCTTAATGAGAAAAGCGAGAAAATTTTGAGTAGTTTTCGTGTTTAGTTTTGTATGGGAACCATAAAGAAACGAATTTTTAATGTTTATGTGGTAGCGCCATCTCTTGTAAATGTCATAAATCAATGACCAAAAACACATAGACAAACGCATTTGAGATTTCGCGGGCGATCGATATCCTAATTATCTCGTTCCTTCCTCATTCCTTTTCCCTTTATGTACGCCTTAATGACAGGTCGCCAGAACGAACCGAAACTTCAACGTGAACGGGCCTCGTATCTCAACCGCCAGCTTTCCAAGCCACCTGGCTGGAGACTGATGCATCTAATTAGTTAGATTGCAGAGAACCTTGTGAACCGTGTCTATTAACCCGCCTCGCGGATATAAAACAATTGTGTGAAGTGTGTGGATCCTGAAGGAGCCATTTTGGAGTAGAAGAAAACCAGCTCGCTGCCACACGTGGGCTGGCATCGACCACTACAAGGTAAGGCGTACTACTTCCCTCATTTCCATACTAGATCGCCCGAATTGATCCGTGAATATTTTCCCGCTTATTTTCAACGCACTATTGCCAGAACCCTTCAAATACAGTCCACTTTTCATGATAGACACAAGGATGAAGAGGTTTCTCAAACCGCTATAACATTTATGCAATCTCAATGTTTGGTTAATGAATGATGGTAGATAAAGTTTACCCACGCTCACCACTATACTAATAAATGCATTAAAACAGACGCTAAACATATGTCACTCATCATCATCAGTCTCTCTTTTTCATGTTCTAAGATTAATAAAAATATACCAATGATTTCAATTCAGTTAGAGATAAATTCTTTAAGGTTTGATTTGATATATTTGTGATGCGTGTGTACCTAAATTCTAGTGACTGGTAAATTACATACTGATTTTCTTAATAATTAGTACCTACTAAAATCTGTCATCATACACCCAATTCTTATTTTTAACCCCCGACGGAAAAATAAGGGTATTATAAGTGGGGTGTTGTTAAACACAGTGCCTGTGTGTTTGTGTATTTGTTTGCGCAAGCATAGCTCCTACACGTATGAACCGATTTTTATATCGTTTATTTTTTTTAATGAAAGGTGACTTTATCGAGAGTGTTCTTAGCTATGTTTGATGAAAATCAGTTCATCCGTTCAAAAGTTACGCGTTGTGTGGTTACTGTTTGAATCGGTGTATTTTCGCAAGATATCGTGTCATAATTACGTATCCAATAGATTGTTGATCGAAGCGTGAATACTATTAGATACAGTAGTTTAAAAAGCTTGAAATAAAAATGTGTCGGCGGGTCTTTTAAATTTTTCCTGTGTTATGGCTAGTTTATTTAACTTCTGATATTTCTCTACTACTTATATTTGCAAGCTGTCTATTATTATATTGCGTTTTTCATTATGACTAACATTTCAACTTTAACTACAAAATAATGCATAAGTACCTACCTAGTTCAGCCATTATATTATTATAAGTACGTAATGTCTTACTCACGATGATTGGGGACAATTATTACGTAGTACATGCATACTTCACAGTTATTTTGTCATAAGTTAGTAGAAGGGGTTACGCAAAAACAGCCAGCATGGGCCATCGTCTACAGAAGCAAAAAAAAAACCCGTCTCGGGATCGAAACTTTGGTAACGATATTTATTGAAATCGGATATTCGGTCGGTGTCGCGAACTTTTGACCCGTCAAAAGTATTGTATTACGAAAAACTCACTGACCCGTATTGTTGTTTGTTTTCCTTTCTATTAGATTAAAAATAAGAGATGAGACAACGTTTTTTACTTATAAAATATTCTCAACTTCGCTTTTTAGAATGAACAAGAATACAAGCTAAAATTCGGTCAGCTCAGCATAAAGGAGGATTTCCGCCAAATTTTCGTAAGCAAGAAGCTGCAATAATTTACGTGGGTGTTTAAAACTGCTCGTTTGTAATTTGTAAACTCACTCTTGCAAATGAAAATCTTTTGAGGCCGATGTGAAACTTTACAACTACTTTGGATTACACCAAAAGTTGGGAAATGAAAAGACCCCGCGGCTGTCGAGTTGAAATGGGGGATTCAATATAGAGCAAGAAGAGGAATGTATTTAAAACCTTAGCAACTACTTACGTGCACTGCGTATAATGCAAAACTACTACACTGCAAAAAATTTAACAAAGGTAAAACCTTCGTATTTTTAACCGACTTACCAAAAAGGAAGAGGTTCTATGTTCGACTTTATATTATATAGTATGTTTTTTTTTGTTTTTATGTTTGTTCACCGATATCTCCGTCAAAGGTGGACCAATTTTGAAAATTCTTTCTCTTTTCTCATGTTATTTAAAAAAATATGTTCCGAAATTGGTCCCATTTTAATTTGGTGAAGATCTGATGAAGAACTTCGGAGATATACATCAGTTGGGATGGGTATGGGATCTACCTCCTAGCGGTTCATCCCGGGCAACGTCAACGGCCGTTGCAATTATTATTATCGTGACCGGGCAACGGCTGAACGATCCCACTTATGCGGTGGTAGGCTCCGCAAGGGGCCGCCTGGCTCGCGACCACCATCCCACCGGAGTCCGCCGCCAAGCACTTGCTGTGTTCCGTCGGTGTGTGGGACTGCCATGTGCCTTTGGGGGAGAAGGAGGATGTCAGTTGCGCTGTTCAGAACCGGTCTTGGTCTCTGGGCAAAACTTGCCGGGTAACTCATCTTGGAGGGTAGCGGGATCCGAAGCACGGTGCCAGCCTTTGGCCGACCGCAGTCAGTAGGGGGGCCAAGTAGCACGCCAACTTGCGAAAAATCCCGGTATGCTCCACTGTGCCAGCTGGTGACTGGATGGGAGGACCCGGTGGCCATATCCGGTGGGGTTCGGGCGTCCCCGCAGTCTCCAAATGAGTTCCCCATAGGTTGGGTTAGCTCCAGTGTTTCACTTGGTTCACTGAGCAGCGCCTCGACAGTTTAACTTCTTACCCAGCAAACTCTAAAAAGAAATGACCAATGCTAAGAAGAATATTGTGAAACAACGGCTGCACTTCCTCCCACTAAAAGTGCACCTCACTAACATCAGGGGTTTGCACTCTAATCTCGATCTGGTCCACCACCACCTTGAGACCCAGAAGCCGCACCTGTTGTTCCTAACGGAGACGAAGATAACAACCCCGGCGGACGTGGCGTACCTCAACTACCCGGGTTACTCTCTTGAACACAAGTTCAAGAAGCAAGCTGGGGTCTGTGTGTACGTCCGCGATGACATTTGTTGTCGTCCTTTCCGTTGCTTTGAGAAATCGGGTTTTTCTGCCATATCGCTACTTGTGGACACTGGCGTGGAGAAGTCTCTCTACATTGGCGTCTACCGATCGCACACCGGTGACCAGGAGACGACAGCGCTCTTTAACTGCCTCATGGAGTCGGCTGACATAGCCCAGCAACGGTACCCAACAGCGAAGCTTAATTTTCTGGGGGATTTTAACGTCCAACATAAGGAGTAGTTGTACCCGTACCGGAAAACTGACCATGCCGGGTTAGAGGCGCGCAAGTTTTCTCTATCGCTAGATCTAACCCAGCTGGTGAATGTGGCAACGCGGGTACCGGATGTTGACGGCCATACACCCAATTGCTTAGACCTACTGCTGACAACTGATCCGGACAGTCATTCGGTTTCGGTCTCAGCCCCGCTGGGAACGTCTGACCATTGTCTGGTAAAATCCGTGTCGACTTGCTCCCCTCCAGATGAGAGTCCTAGAGGCACGAAGTGAGTATGGTGAGTATGGCAATACGAGTCAGCAGACTGGGACGAGATGCGGCTTTTTTTTGCGTCTTATCCTTGGCGGCATGTGTACTTCTCCTCGGGTGACCCCTCTAGCTGTGCAGACGCGGTTGCGGATGTGATTCGGCAGGGAATGGAGTATTTCATTCCATTCTCCGACATTCCGCTCGGTCACAAATCCCGACCTTGGTATAATTCAGAATGTGCCTACGCTGAGGCCCGAAAAGAGTCTGCCTACCAAGCCTGGGTCAGAGCCCGGGACCGCAAAGTTAGAGCGCGTAGGGTTCGCGCGAGGAAAAGAGCTTTTAATTCTGCCACCAAGTTCTGCAAGCGGGTTTTGCGTCGGGCACGTTTTGACCATATTGGACGTATTTATGCCCTTAAGAAGAAAGGAATGCCTGGTAGAATGTAGAATGGCTAGTACTTAGAGTTGATCCGAGCGATGTACAGTCGATGCAGTACCGAAGTTAGGTCTACAGTGGGAAATACTGGCAGATTCAGTGTGGCGGTCGGCTTGCACCAAGGGTCGGCCCTCAGTCCCTACCTCTTCCTGTTGATAATGGACGCTCTGACGTCGGACATACAGGAAGAGGCACCCTGGTGTGTGTTGTTTGCCGATGACATTGTGCTGGTTGCCGAGAGTGGCCTAGAGGTCCAGAGCAGATTGGAGGTATGGTGCCGCAGACTGGAGAGTGTTGGCCTGAAATTGAGCAGAAGCAAAACGGAATACTTGTTTTGCGATTTTGGCGGTCTCTCCAGTTCCGTGCCCATAACTCTCGCTGGAGCGCCCATACCAATCTGCTCCGACTTCCGGTACCTAGGGTCGCTTGTCCAAGGTGATGGCGAAATAGACCGAGACGTAACGCACCGAATCAACTCAGGATGCATGAAATGGCGACAGGTCACTGGAACAACTTGCGATCCACGGATGCCCCTCAAGTTAAAGGGTAAAATATACAAGTCCGTGATTAGACCTGTCATTCTGTATGGATCAGAATGTTGGGCAGTGAAAAAGATGGATGAAAGAAGATTGTATGTAGCAGAGATGAGAATGTTGAGATGGATGTGCGGCGTGACGAGATTGGATAAAGTGAGAAATGAGTATATTAGAGGCAGTTTGAAAGTGGCGCCAGTGACAGAAAAGTTGAAGGGAAACCGTTTGTCCTGGTATGGTCATGTGATGAGGAGGGATGAAACGCATGTTACTAAAAGAGTTATGAATATAAATGTGGATGGATGGAGAGGAAGAGGAAGGCCAAAGAAGAGGTGAATGGACTGTGTGAGGAGTGATATGAAGGAAAAGGGAGTCAGTAATAGCGTGACAGGGGACAGAACGGTATGGAAGAAGAAAACGTGTTGCGCCGACCCCAAGTAACATGGGATAAGGGCAGGAAGATGATGATGGACGTATTTGGGCCAAGCTGGCATCGCACCTTCCGGGTAGTAAACAGTTTTGGTCCTTGTCTGAAGCGGTTGAATCGAATTTCTGTCGTCCCACTTTACCTCCAATTCTGAAACCTGATGGGTCGCTGGCTCACTCTGCAAGTGAGAAAACAAATTTATTTGCATCTCTGTTTGCTAGCAATTCACGTCTGGACGCTGGATCCAAGCAACCACTTACTGAACCTCATTGTGACTCTTCGGTCCGAAGAGTATTGTGCAGTCTGACGTGAACAAGGCCAGCGGGCCTGACGGCATTCCAGCAGTACTGAGGCTGTGTTTCTGTGTTGACACGCTTGTTCCGCCTCTCTCTTGTAAAAAAAAACGGTGCCAAAGTCCAGGAAGCTTGCAAATGTGCAACCAGTGCCCAAAAAAGGCAACCGTGCAGACCCTGTCCATTACCGTCCAATCGCCATTATCTCCATTCTGTGCAAAGTTATGGCAAGGACTCTCTCTTACGGAGCCTTTAGGACTCTGATGAATCTGACTTAGGACCTCTACCCTTATGGCTATTGACTCCGGCGTTTCTCAGGGGTCTGTTCTCTCTGCAACTCTTTTCCTACTGCACATCAATGACCTACTTCAGCTTGGTATTGTTGGGTACGCAGATGACAGTACTGTTTCAGAGAGATACCTGTCCAGCGCAAGAACCAGCGTGGATGAAGTTCGTTCCTTGAGATTGACTATGGTAGAGCGGACAGATTTGACCTTAAACCTTGTCTCCCAGTGGGTTGATGACAATCTGGTCTCCTTTAACGCCACCAAAACACAGGCGTGTCTTTTTACCGCTAAAAGGAGTCTTTTCGATCAGGCGCCTACTTTTCGTGACTGATCGGCTCGAGCTCCTAGGCACGCAGTTGATCCAGTCTCAACATCGGCGCCTCCATTGAGTACAAAGCCCAAATTGCGGCCAAAAACTGGGCATCCTAAATAAGGTGAAGCGATACTTTACGCCTGGACAGCTTTTAACCCTGTACAAAGCGCAAGTCCGATCCTGCATGGAGTATTTGAGCCACCTTTGGGATCTGCATTCCACCTAGTATCAGCTTGCCGCGCTTGACTCGGTGGAATGCAGAGCCAAGAGGCTCATCGGCGACATTGAACTGGTGGGTTGGCTCATCGCCGCAAGATTGCCTGCTTGTCGGTCTTCTAAAGACTATATTTCGGTGAGTGTGCTCAAGAACTCCACGACCTCATACCACCAGCCCCCTTCTACCATCGGAATCTAGACGCACTGCAAGTTACCATCCTTACCTTGTTGCCATTCCACCAATTCGCACCAAGCAATTCCAAACATTCTTTATAATGCGCACAGCGAATGAATGGAACTCACTACCTGCGTCTGTGTTTCCGCACGCATTCAACCCGAATCGCTCAATATTAGAGTGAACAGGTTTCTTCTGGGTAAGCTCACTCCATCGTCGACTCTGTCTCTGTCACCTATGATTTAGACTAGAGTCAAGAGCAAACCCATAAAAAAATAAAAAAGAACTCTTCAATAAATAACAGCAAATCTCTCGGGATTGCTGCAATCGCACGTCTGTTTATTGTTTATACCATTTCATAACATAACATCACGCCAGTCCTCTCTAAAGGGGTACGCATATGTGTACAGTTCAGCTTGGTACACTCTCATTTCACCGGTTATGTTCAGTTTCATGATATTCGGGTAATCTATTCTGGCATTATAGGTACCTTTAATGAAAAAAAAACCAAATGCATTAAGTTTACCCTACCTCACGTTAGGCAGGTGAAAACCGATGTGTTGATAAAGGGCGAAGAATTGAATCCTGAAAATAGCACAGTATTCTTAGGCTTAACTTTGGATGCTAAGCTTCAGTGGGGCCCACATATAGATAAATTGTCAAAGAAGCTAAGCTCCGCAGCATATGCTGTTAGAAAAATTCGTAATTTAACTGACATAGAGACAGCCCGTTTAGTATACTTTAGTTATTTTCATAGTGTAATGTCATACGGTATTCTGTTGTGGGGAAATGCCGCCGACATCCAGACTATCTTTGTTTTGCAGAAAAGAGCTGTTCGATCAATTTATAAATTAAGCCCGAGACACTCTCTCAGAGAGAAATTTAAGGAGATTAATGTAATGACTGTGCCTTCTCAGTATATTTATGAAAATCTTTTATATGCCCATAAAAATATAAAATTGTTTAAAAAATACAGTGATATCCATAACATAAATACTAGGAACAAACACAAATTTGTAGTACCTACAACAAGGCTCAAGAAAATAGGTGGCTCGTTTAGATGTCAATGTGTGCGCTTTTATAATAAGCTTCCAAGCCACGTGCAAGATCTAAGTCTTAATAAATTCAAGTCTTTCATTAAACGTAAGTTGTGCCAGAAAGCGTTTTATACAACAAAAGATTACATTGAGGACAAAAAGGCTTGGGATTGAGCTGCTCCAATTAATTTTGTTTTTTTTATTATATTTTGCACTATGCATTTTGTTATTATAAATATTTTTTTTATTTTTTTGGTTTTCTTGCAATGACAAGAATATTTACTTTTTAAAGTATTATATTATTTTATTTTAATTATTGTGAATGTGAAGACTATGTGGATATTTTTTTTTTGTTTTTATTTAAATTTATCTTAGTTTTTAATCATGGTCTGGCAGTTTGAGTAGTTTATGCGGCCTACCCGAATGTCCTTTCTTTGGTATTGTTCGTCGAATCGTTGAGCTCCTTAAATTCTGAGTTGAGCTGCTCGGTTATTGACAAATGCGTGCACTGACTGGACAGGTCCACTCAATCTGGCTGGTTCTTTCCTCAAAAGACCATTTCAGACATCTGTCTACATGGTCTTCACATGATCTAATCAAGATTTTGTCAGGACTTTAAAAGAGACTGTGACCTCTGAGTTTGTTTCGGCCTTTCTTCTCAGAGTAGTCAGCTAGGAAACGCCGACCTCATCTAGTTTTAAAAATATGTTCGACATGTAAAAGTGTTTGTACAAACCAACTTACAGAAATAAAATCATTTATCATTTACCTTACGTAACTACTTGCTTATTAGGAAGGTACAACTCATATTTTCAGAAGAAGGACGTCCACTGCTGGACATAGGCCTCCCCCAAGCGTCGCCACACTGATCGGTCCTGTGCGTTTTGCATTCACCGGATGCCCGCAGCCTTGACCACACTACACTACAATAAGGAAGGTACAACTAAAAAGTGAAAAATAAAATAAACTTTTTTACAAAAAAATACTACCGCCTTCCAAATAACAAAACTACTAAGTAAAAATAACTTTATCTTTGGAAGTCGGTGTCCATAACGCAAAATATTAGTACCTACCAAAGACACCGACTTCCAAAAATAAAGTTATTTTTCACTTTGTAGTTTTGTTATTTGGAAGTCGGTAGTATTTTTTTTAGTAAAAAGTTTTTTTCAATAAATACTGCCACATACATATCTCAAATATCTGATCGGTTTAAAAACCTGTAACTACCAGGTGATGTCCTACATGCTATCATATAAACATAGTGAACGAACCCGAGGGAAATTGATATAACCACTACGATTTCCAATCGGATCAGTTTACTAGATCCTTCATTCAAAGCTTTCAACGTTGGAGTGGTCAATTTCAGAAAGATTAAACGTTACTTCTAAATATCACAAGGCAGTCCTGTTTTCTTTGTTTCCTGTTAAAAGAGTTCGAGTCGAGCTCACAACTAAACAGCTAAATATTACTTTCGAGGCGTCTATTTTTCATTGCAACTGTCATTCGATTTATTTATTATTTTGTCCAGCAGTGGACGTTTTTTGGCTGATATGATGATGATGATGATAGCAGATGAGCACACAAAATTATCATGATTTATGCATAATTGCAGTCATTGTAGTAATTTAAGCTCTGTATTACCCATCACAGCATATATAAATATAAATGAACAATGCTGATTAATACATTTTTTACTCATATGTGTCACTTATTGTTCCAAATTAACCTCAGTTGTCATTCAAACATTAAATGTCGCATGCATTAATATTTCATGTAGTGAATTAATTATAAGCAATGCTACGAGTACATAAATGTATACAGGCCTTTAATGCTTCTGAAGTTATGTTGCCGAAAAGTTTTACCTAAAACCAGGCTACCAAAGTCTTTGGAAACTTTATATCTGGGAACTCTATTGTAGCAGAAGATTAAAATTAATCCCGGTGAGGCGCTAAGACCAACTGCAATACGCCAAGACAAAGCGTTACGGCACAGATTCTCGAGATACCGCAGTTTCTAGCAATTTAAATGCACATATAATTTTGCTGCGGAATAATTTAATTGTGTAACTGTGCAAGAAATTGTTGTTTATGGTTGTTGTTGATGCAATAGTGTAGGCAGTACTCATCATGAATTTGATGTTCAAAACAAACGTCAACAAAATAATGTGCTAACTAATATAATTAATTATAAACAATTAATTATATTTATTACTAGCATATGCCTCGCGGTTTTCACCCGCGTAGTTCCCGTTCCCGTGGGAATACAGGTATAAAAAGTAGCCTATGTCACCCGGGGATAGTTTAGCTTCCCAACGGTGAAATAATGTTTTAGTATCGGTCCAGTAGTTTTTAAGTTTATACTTAAAAACTACTGGACCGATACTAAAACATTATTTCACTATCATTATTAAAACTATCCTATTCATTATTAATAATATTCATTATTTAAACTATCCCCGGGTGACATAGGCTTTGTATGTAACGAATAATCGTTACATACAAAAATACAACCATGTAAATCTTTTCTCTTTATAATATTAAGTATAGACTATCGTGAATGAATGTCGAAAACTGTCCCGAGAGAACTATTCCCGGGATAAAAAGTATCATTTGTGCTATTCCCGACTATAATCCATCTCTGTGCTAAATTTCATCCAGATCCTTCCAGCCGTTTCAGCGTTAAGAAGAAACATACAAACTCACTCACTCACAAACTTTCGCCTTTATTATATTAGTGTGATCTACATAATAATTTAATTTCTGTTTAGTTACTAGTAGATAACTTTTATTATCATCGTCAAATCGTCATTTCATTATATACTTAGTTACACAACGAAGGTTTTAACATTATATAAATAGGTACCTAGAATCCTATCCACCTACACAAATAAATATCTACCATAACAAACTAGCACAAATACTTGTTTGCTTAATATTATTATAGATTAGATTGGTTCCACTCATAAGGGAGTTCTCACCGATGCAGACAGCTTTTTGTGACAGTCTTTAATAAGCTTTGGGCTTTTGGGTCCCGCGGCAGCCTACAACACACACAGACAAATTTAACTTATTTGATCTCCCATAAGAGGTTCCTAATTATCTCGTGTGTCGAACTTTTGGGGTTTTACATTATTTATACATACACTCCGCAGCACGGAGACTCGTTTAGAATAACATTTGGCGTAAGTAATGCGCTTACTACGAGTTTTACGCAACTGTCTACTTCACTCCGCAATTCCGCCTCGTGAGTTTTAGACTTGTAATTATTGGAATCTGCAAAATGTTTTCTTTAGTGGGTACTTATCATTATTGTTTGCCGAGCAAGTCTGTATCATTTTACACTGAAAATTATATTTCACGGGGACTTGTTAACAATATTTAAACTACAACAAAACACAGCGTATAGTCGATTTCATGTTCGCCTTTATTACGCCGCGTAATATTGACTTTCACTAAATTAAAAAAGTTCACAATAATTTCTCAACTAAAACAAATTAAAATACGTCGCGAAGCTTAAAACTGCGGCGTGTGCTGGCAATGTTTAGTGGAACGTAACCGAACTGAAGCACACTCCACTGTACGCAGTGAAAACATTTTTTGTGCATTCGCGAAACAACAAATGCGGTGGCATATTCGTCACTGTAACTTCGGACAAAGTTGCGATGTAGCAACTCGAGCAATTAAAATGTGTTGGGGACGTAGAAGAGAAATTATGCATGGAGTGAGAGCAGTAGCAGTGGGTTTTGCCCTCGACTATTAATATTAATGACCTGTGACACGCCGTTCAACCGAGCCCGTGACGAGCCACCGTGTTTCTTTTGATTGTAAATTCAGTTTTGTTGATGTACTTGTTGCATACTGAAGTTGTAGCTTTGTACTTCAGAACGTCGGCTTCCATGTAACTTTGAGACTTAAAATGGAGCTGGCGTTAGATCTCGCTGCTGATAATTGTCTTTCACAGGGTTATGCTGCACAGTTTTATCTTAAAACTTATGTACCAAACACCTCTTACGTGTTTCCTCTCCGCAAAGGTGATAAAGTTTTAGATACATACACAAACTCACGCCTTTTGCACATGGTAGTAGGTAGGAACTATATAACGCCACCTGCTACTATTCTTACATACTACTTTTGCAACTTAACGTTATAACTTTTTACAACCTCTTTTTACAGTCCGTTAAGCCGATATTGAGTTATATCCCGTAAATATAAGGATGGCATAAAAAGCACAAATCTGTAACCAAAAATAACTATTTAATATAGCTGCCATTTATCATATCACCAACAAAATAGAAGTCAAAATCGGTTGAACGTGCTGTAAAATGGGATTATTTAAATGTCTAATGTTTTCTCATTTGTCGTCAGCGATGGCGATCGATGGTCGAAATGCCAACATGTTAGAGCTTGATCACGTGACATTTCTATAGTGTTTGACATCCCTATACATTTTTGACGTTTTTCCAATCGCTATCTCCATGTTTTCGATCATAGAATGTCCCTTGTCTAAGGCACCTGACCTTTCTGAAGAACATCACCAAAAAGATCATTAAATATCCTTCTAAGTCACAGGTTTATTAAGTAATATAAAAAATGCTTTGATAGAAATTAGTGGATATCCAGCGTTAGCCAGTGTGTACCAGAGTGGAATTTATTGTTAATTACTAAAACACGAAAACAAAAGTTTCGTAGTTAGACATAAAAAGGCCCTTTTTTTTCCGTCGGAGGTTAAAAAGTAGGTGGGCTTGTGGGGTTGCACTGAAAATTATGTGAAGCCGCTATTTCGTCTTCTTAAAATAATAATCCGGTTATAAAAATCAGCCCTTAGAACTTACTAATATTATAAATCCGAAAGTTTGGATGGATGGATAAGAATAAGATGTGTTACTCAATCATGCCCGAACGGCTGAACGGATCTGGATGAATTTTGATACAGAGATAGATTATAGTCTCGAATTTTTTAAACTTTTCATCCCGGTAGAATGTTCCACTGGGATGATAAAACACTCTCGATATAATCATCTTTCATACAAAAAACGAAATCAAAACCGGTTCATCCGTTTAGGAGCTATGATGCCACAGACAGATACACAAACACCTGTGTACACACGTCAAACTTATAACTCGCTTCTTTTTTGGTCGTTTAAAATAGTAAAAAACATACCTAGTTAAGTTCTACTATTTTTTTTCCAATAATTGTGAATATGATTCAAGTGGTGTGCGAGCATAGTCTAGACGAAAATGAACCAAAGGTCGGCCATGACTAATTTTCCATTCTTCGAATTGCTAGTTTCGTCAGACTTAGCCATGTCAGAAGTACAATAGAACAAGTAATTAGGTTCCTAACCTATACAGGGTTAGTTTTTTAAGTGAGCGTAGATGGCCAAAACCGAACTGAGTGTTTTTAGCTTTTCCTCATAATTTCGGACTTAGCCATGCACGCCTACTTAAAAAACACCCTGTATAGACAGCTAACTTGAAAGTGTAGGTATTTTTTTAATTTGTAAATAATATTGTGATGCTAGATTTCACAAACCCCAGGGCGAAACCTTAGTAAAAACGAGCTAATGGATTTTCAATGCTTAACTTAGTGTCGAGAGTCGAAAATCTAACAGTGCTTTAAGGCATTACCTAGAGGCCAGTGTTAGTGAACATGAACATAATTGTGTCCGAAGTTTACCATACCTACCTATTCTATTAATATCAAGGTGAAAGTTGCGTTGTCAAAGCTGCTGACAGAAGCTAGTAAGGTGATCATTAAAAATGAATATTGGCATTGTACTGAAAAAAAATATTTTCAACCTGTATACCACATAGCTCTGTATACAACTGTACTTCGAGGGCATGTCGTGATACGTACACAAATGTGGACGTCATCATTATCATATCACACTGGCACACATCTGTCGCCAGACAGTGCCTTTATTAAGTGTTATATTAAGTCTCATACTTAACCAAAACTGACAAAATGTGGGTAAACGTCTACCATAGGGAAAAGACGAATATATTTGACTGCATAACCGGTAGTTTATTTACCTGTACTTTGAGGGGTATGTCGTGATACCTACACATGTGGACATCATCATTATCATATCAGCTGAAAGACGTCCGCTGCCGGACAGGGTCCGTATTAATTACCATAAAGAACGGTTCCGAGCCGTCTAGTCTATTAAATTCATTGTTTGTAAGTTAAGTACGAGTAGCTGTTCATAAAGGTAAAATATATTAGACAGGCTAGCAAGCGTAAAGGGGCTGGCTCAACCTGACATTTTTAACCCTCGACGGAAAAAGAGGGGTATTATAAGTTTGACGTGTGTTGCTGTGTGTTTGTCTGTGGCATCATAGCACCTAAACGAATAAACCGATTTTGTTCTTACCGATCTACATAAACGACCTATGCTCTCTTGAACTCCGTAATGCCAGCGTCATTACATTTGCAGATGATACCGCAATAATTTTTCATGCGAGAACCTGGAGTGAAGTCGTTTGTGTAGCTCAGGAGGAACTCGAGAGGGTTGCTATCTGGCTGCAAAATAATCTACTGACCCTGAACATCGGTAAAACTAAGACGAAGTGTTTTAGTGTGACTGATCGGTCAGCGCCAGGCCGAGATCTGCGAATAAAACTGCATGTTTTTGGTAATGACGAAAATTGTGACTGCTCGAAAATCGAACAAGGATAGGAATACAAAACAATGAGCACCTAACTTGAGAAGCGCAAATAGATGCACTTGTGAAGCGAATCAGGAAACTCTCACATATATTTAAAAAAGTTAAGTCCATCGCAACTCCTAGGCTGATCCGTATGTTGTACTTTACCCTGTGCCAATCACTACTAAGTTACTGTGTGTCGGTCTGGGGAGCAGCGAACAAAACCAATTTGCTTAGGTTGGAGAGAGCTCAACGAGCTATTTTAAAGATAGCGTACAAAATATCCTGGCGGTACTCAACTGATGTTCTGTATTCGGAATGTAGCGTCCTCCGAGTGAGGCAATTGTTTATCGTTTCGATACTAATACGCTTTCACAGAGATGCCAAAAAACTAACCCGCCATTCATACAGAATGTTAAAATGGGATCGACCTAGGGTTCAGTCTTCTTTTACACGCAGATCTTTTGCTGTTCACGATAGGATCCAATCTCTATTCAAAATTCTACTCTCATAATAGAACTATAGTTGCCTTAACTTACAGATGTTTTAAGAATAATATATTTAAATGGCTGCACCCCCTAAACAATAACCAAACGGAAAACCTTTTGCAGGTACAGTCGTAAATTTGGGACATAATAGCAACACTTAAGCATGCAATCACCCACCTATATACTCCACACATACTCATACACACACGCATACACTCACCCAAAAGCAACTTAAATTCTATTCATATATGAAATAATAACCTCTTATTTACTATATTATAATTAAGTTTTATCTATGTGGACATGTTTATACTACCTAGTGAACATGTTTTCCTTACCTACATAGGAAGAGACTAGACCGTGCAACACAGGGAATCCTAGTGTTTGGTCCAGGGAATTTGTAAACAACTAGCACTTAAGGCCCCCTAAGTAATGTTGTGACTGATATATACCAGTAGTGACATCTGTTGGTGGGCAGCGGGAAATATTATGGGATCACCGCTATGTAGGTTGGCAATCCGCATAAGTCTTTATTAGGTTGGTAGTGAAACATAGAGCGGAATACGTTCTGAGCGCGCGATTGGTTAGTCAATTGACACAAAGATTACTGACCAATCGCGTCGCATCCGCGTTCTGTTAGTTCTATATTTTGATTGGTTATTTTACAATAGGCGCCAAGTTGCCAACTTGCATGCTGGTGTAGTTGTCGCCCGGCACTTATGAATGGAAAAGTAGTAAATATTACTTGCGCTGCTCGCCACCAGAGTGACAGAATGAATGGGTTTTCAGTATTTGTCAATGAATACTCAAGTTGTCGCTTCTCGACGCTAGGGGAAGCACTGTAGTTTATAAGTAGAATGTTTTAGAAGCTTCCAGAACCGGAAGTAGTTAAAACGTATATTGTCTTCCGCCCACTTTCTCTTTGTTAGTGGCAGTCGCCCACAAAACCCTTCAAGGTTTACACGTTTCGTATTTCGTATCCGCGTATTGTTAAGTTAGTCTATAGTCTGAAGCCCTGTTTGCCTGCCTTGAGCAGTATCTTTTATAGAAAACCTGTGGTAATAAGCTAATAAATCTGGTTGTAAGAGACTCGTGTTTTTATTGCAGCCAGAGGTCCGCTGTCCTCAACAAATGTATTATTGGTTAACTATTGTACTGTGTAAAAATGAACTGAATAAAGATTTATTATTATTATATGTTTGAATAAAATCGGTTCAGCCATTCAAAAGTTATGGACGTTTTACTGTATGAATCGGGGTGTTTTCGCAAGATATCGTGTTCAATAGATTGTCGATCGAAGCGTATCTGCTATGTAGTAGGTAAATTATGTAGCAAGAAATAAAAACCAATGGATTCAAATATCGGTAAAATTCGTTTATTCGTCAATTGTTAATCTAATATATTGTTACGAGCAGGGATAAATTATTTAAACAGCAGACTTCAATTAATCACTGTTTATTACAAAAACAATTCTTAAACAATTCTATTACTTCGCACTATTTTCCGCTTTGATCACTCTGTATCGCTTCTCAATCGAAACTGACTCACGACGAACCCAACCGCTCTTTATATAGCACGGAAGATGTTTCTAGAAAGTTCCATACTGTTCTAGATATTTTGAGAAACTTCCAGAACAATCGACTTTCGAACTCATTGTTTCCGAAGAGACTAGAAACTGCCAGAATGTTCGGCTCGAACATTCTGGAAAATTCCATTCGACACGAGAAGATTAGTTCCGCTATATGATACTAGATGGAGCCACTAGTTACTACTTAGTTCTTCTACTCGTCACTAGATGGCGTTGTCCTATCTTGTAACAATATATTCAAATAATTAACTCTCCAATTTATTTGGCCATTTGTAAGGCTAACCTAAAAACTGAAGAAAAAAGGTGTTGTACAGAGATTTTTAACCATTGGTTAGCATATATTGGTTGAGTTAACTACAAATAAAAAATTGATTGATTGATAGCAAACCCTCTATTTACTCTACTTAATTTGTTAACCCTCTATTTTAGTACCTACTCTAACATTAACTGACGAATTCAAGTAGGTACATGAATATACCTGAACCCTTCTGCCCACCCTTTCGGTGAAAACAGGGTAAATGTTTTGATGACACTGGAACGACGCAAAACCTTAAAATATGTTATCACAATTGATTAATCTTTCTTTGAACTTGAACACGTTATTTTCAACCGGTCACTGGACATCGTATAAAGGAAAAGGGTAGATAAATAACAGACACTTTTTGTTTATAAGGGACTTTTGTTTATAACTTAACATGAAGAGTTAGGTATAGCCATCTATAGAAAAACCACGTTTCGCCAGATATGATTTAACTAGCTTCTGCCAGCGGCTTCGCCCGCGTGAAAAGTATTTTATCATCCCAAGGGAAGATTATACCGGGATCAAAAATAGCCTATGTGCTATTCCAGACAATAATCAATCTCTGTGCCAAATTTCATTCAGATCCGTTCAGCCGTCCTGGCGTGATTGAGTAACAAATATACATCCATCCATCCAAACTTTCGTATTTATAATATTTGTAATATGGGGTGGACCTTTTGCCATCAAACAGGCACAAATCCAGATTTCGAGCTACTACTAAGAAATGCCAGGGTTTTCCTGACCCGGGAATGGAACACAAGATCTCATATTTAGCAGTAGATAGTGCTAGAAGTTTAAGCGTCATAACCAGCTATATCTTTTGATTGCGTTATTTTGAAGTTTGATTTTATCACAGCTTCAGCCGGGTGAGCACGGCCTATGATAAATGATTTTGTTTCTGTAAGTTGGTTTGTACAAACACATGTCGATCATATTTTTTAAAACTAGATGAGGCTTTAGTCTCGCATTTTATCACGGTTTTTGCTCCCAAACTGTGATAAAAATGTGTGACTTTGAGTCACACATTTTGAGTGACACATGTCACAGTAGGCCGTGTTCGCCCGCAAGGGCATTGCTTTTCTGAGTATATTATATTAATTTAAACGTCATCCCACCAGGCGTTCCAGAAAAAGGTCTTGATACACGGACAGACAGACAGACAACGAAGTCATAAGTCATTTATTCATTTGTTTAACATAGGTAAAATAATTGGTATATACAGGTAATATAGAGTGCGCTATGTTATGCCAGAGGGTGTGCAAATGTTTGCAAGTAGGTAATTAAAAATAAAAATCAAGCCAGCTAAATCTCAATAATCAAATAAAATAAGCCTGGACAATAAAACAACAATTATAAAGAATTGCATAATACAAATCAATGAAATCAATGTCAATGTAAATATCAATATAAATCAATGTCAATAAAAAAGAAAAACAATAATAATAACTTAAAAAACAAAATGTCAATACAGTACATGTCAATGCACAGACTGAAAAAACAGATAATAAAACTATGTCAATATATGTACAAATGTCAATATATGTATAAATGTCAATATACAATATTAATGATAAGTTACAATTTTAATGTCAATATACAATTCCTATGTCAATATATAATTCTAATGTCAATATACAATTCCAATGTCAATATACAATTCTAAAGTCAATATACAATACCGGTATCAATATACAATACTAATGTCAATATACAAAATTTATTTGTAGGCACAAACAGTCGTGTATTACATTAGCATTCATTCCGTCATTAGATTTTTGTCCGTTAAAAATGCCGAGATACTGTAATATGCTTTTCATCACACTTGCACGTAAACAGTATCAAAACATACAGGTTAACTTAGCCGTAATGCCCCATATAAAACCCTCGGGCTTTTTTGATTGTCATGAAGCCCTAGGGCGGCAAGTAATATTTTTTTAATTTACAGCACAGCACACAGGTCATGCAAGTTCAAGCAAGGAGTTTACACGCAATTGAGAAATTGTCATAAAATGTTATCTAAACAGGAATTTCTTTGCAATCTCGCTACATGTTACTTAAATACTCAACTAATGTTCTTAATAATCGATTTTAATAGTTATAGTATGAAAACGTCGAAATTATTTAATTCTTTTTACACTCCGTCATGGCTGTATACCTACGTAAGTATTTGCCCTTAAAGTTTCTGAACGAAACACTGTATAATTTGTGGTGTGGGCAAAAATTCGCCAACCGCTTAAAAAAAAGGTTCACGTATTTCGTAATAACAGCTGTGCTGACTTGTGTATTAAAGCTATAATTCATAATTATTACTCGCAAATGTGATGAAAAACATTGTGTGTATCACGGGCGGTACGGGAATTACGAACCTCGAATCAGAAAGCCCTCAGTCTTCGACTTCGGGCTTCTACTTGAGTCTCGATCGTAATTCCTTACCTACCGCCCTTAATACACAATGTACTATTGTTCACCAGTAAAGATTTTAGTCTTTTCTTAAATAAACTCACGTTCAATTCTTTGATTGAAGGTGAGATTATAGGATTCGTGGTAAGTGGTTAAGTGGTACCGAAGTAAGTATAACGGGTTACGTACTACACGTCCATGCCCGTGATCCGTGATTTGATTTTTGAGTTCAACAGTAGTGCGTAGGCTTTCCTATAAGAAGTACTAGGGCTACTTCGGCACCTACATTTCACGGACACGGATCGAATGTAGTGCGTAACCCTAAGAGTTCCTTTTTTTCCTTTTGAGGAACGGAACTCTAAAAATACAAATGCAAATAGATTTCCTTAATTCATAGAAAACGCGTGCATCCTAAGTTAATAAAGAGGACGATGAGATTCGTTATAAAGAGACAAGCCTTAAGAGTATAAGTTCATACAAAAAAATACGTTTAAAATTCTCCGACAGATATAGCTACAGGTATTAGTTTTAAATGCTAAAAAGACTAAGTGCGTGAAATTTGCCTTGCGAATGTTAAAAGTACTGATGTTGACATTATATTAAACAGGGAGAAGCTAGAATCCGTCGATAAAACGGTTTTCCTGGGGATCACGCTAGACTCAAGGTTACAATGCGGTCCTCATTTAATATCTTAACTGGAAATGGGTAGATAATTGAAGCCCCTGAAAACATAACAGTAATGATATAAAATAATCCAATGTAATCATAATGTTATTCCTTTATGATATTCAAGAAAATGAGAATTTGTAGTTGATACAATTATGGAGATTCATTAAAACGAATCAAAGCACTTCACCTAACCCACCACCCTCCCGATTCTTCCTATCCTATTGGGGGATCCAGGCGTCATGTTAAGTGCAATCAAAGGTATCTTACAAATGATAAATGATTTTATTTCTGTAAGTTGGTTTGTACAAACACTTTTACATGTCGATCATATTTTTTTTAAACTAGATGATGTCGGCGTTTCCTATTTGACTACTCTGAGAAGAAAGGCCGAAACAAACTCAGAGGTCACAGTCTCTTTTAAAGTCCAGACAAAATCTTGGTTAGATCATATGAATACCATGTAGTCTGATGTCTGAAATGGTCTTTTGAGGAAAGAACCAGCTAGATTGAGTGGACCTGTCCAGTCAGTGCACGCATTTGTCAATAACCGAGCAGCTCAACTGAATTAAGGAGTTAAACGATTCGACGAACAATACCAAAGAAAGGACATTCGGGTAGGCCGCATAAACTATTCAAACTACCAGACCATGATTAAAAACTAACTAAGATAAAAAAAAAAAAGAATGATCCACATAGTCTTCACATTCATAATAATAAAAATAAGGTATTTTACTGAAACGACTTCTAGTCTTGGTAAGATAAAAATATTAATAACGAAACTTTAAGAAAACATCCATGAACCATAATAATTTCTGTCCGTCTGCAATAATAGTTCAGTATGTTTCTTTTGAAAAATTGCGAGATTTTCATTCTCATTAAAATATTCCCCTGACAAGTTGGAATTCTTAATTAAAAGCAACACCGCAATAAAATAAGACCAAAAAATAAATATGGCTGCCTTGCTCGGTTCATTTAGCAGTAATAGTTACCAACTTTAGAAAAAAATATTAAAGACCCGTTCAGGCGTCTCGGTGATAAGGTACTTAGTACTGAGGTAGGAATTTGTTATAGAAACCTTACCTTTGATAATACCAATATTTGAAAGGCCTGTAAAAGTTTTATAGAACACTAAGAAAATGCTTGTAAAGTCTGTGTAAAGGTACTCCCTCACCTGGAGCGTTCGCCTGTAATGTAACTTTTCAGTTTCGATTTTGAGCATTACATGGCAGTACTGCCTCCCTGCTCGGTCAATTAATGCTCGTTTCTCCTCCCTCACTGATGTAATGCTCGACTCTGTTACATTACGTTACAGGCGAATGCTCTAAGTGAGGGAGGAGCACCTTAACTTGAAAAGGCTGGTTTTGGCAAAACTGAATATATAAGTTTTTATATTATGGTCTTATGTGGATAGATTATACTACCCATCCGTTGCCAGGCTTTTACCATCACCAGAGTTTTTCTTAGTACCTATATATTGTATAAGTTACAAAGTAAGAATGCATTTCTTCAAGTATAAAAACGTTGCTTCGTTCGTTTAACCTAACACACTGTAGTTAGGTACGAGTATGTATGACGTAGAAATAAAAACTTCTCATCTTCATGAATTTACCATTGCTTATAAGAATAATTTGCATTGTATTCAGTTATTAAATTAAGTAACACCACACAAATAAAACTGCGACATTTTAGCTCTTGTGTGATTTGGCTAAGACGTCGGCGTAGCCTCATTTCTTCATCTCTTACGTAATAAAAGACACATGGGCAGTCTGCCAAACTTACCTGGACATTGATGACGTCATAATGCAAAATATAGTTTTCCTGGGAGTTCCGCAGTTGTAGTTGCAGTCCAGACTGTACCATTCATTCAATATATCCAAAGAGATTAAGGTAACTCGTATGTACGTACAATTATAGGTACGAAAAGTAAGATATTTTCCAGTGTATGTAGATAAATAATAAAAAATGCAGCCATACCACTTTCCCCGAGGATACTTTGTTATCTAAAACATCCGTAATAATATAAAAGAAAATATATCTCAATATCGAATCGAAATACAAAGTGTCAAAGCAAAATACAAAAGGAAACTGAAGATGAAGCAAATGGTAATGGCGCTGGGGTGAGCGCGAAGCATGGAAAATAATGTCTCTGAGGGAAATTACTGCGAAGCTTAGGGGCTGCTCTATCTCCACACAGGAAAGGCGTGAGTGTGAGGGCTAAGTGTCTTTTTTCCAAGTTATTAGACGCGCCATTCTTCCAGTCATGTAGTCGCGAAGAATCTCGCAAAAAATTGCCAAGTGCAAACTCGGCTGTCGGCAAGAAATGTAATCACTTTCCACATTATCCCCCAAAAAAGTTTATACCCTGTTTTTATTTTTGTATGCTCTATAAATGTACTGTGACTGCGATATATCACTTTTTATCGGGCGAGGCAAATGGAGCTAGAACAAATCCAATATACGAATGGCTGCGTTTTAACTCAGATACTACGTTTTAGTATTAAATAGCTAGATTCCAATAAATTGTCTTAGCAGTGACAAGGTACTGGGTTCTCGTCTTCGAGCAACAGAGTGGATAACTGATCACCGTTAACTGACTTTTGTTTCTTGCTATTAGGATAAGTAACGATGACTATTTATTTAAACTTTATTTCTAGTTTCACTAAAATAGTTTCTCAATAACACTTAAAATGTAAATTGTGAAACTGGAAACTGAAAGTGGAATTTAAAGTTAACAGTCTCAAGAAAATGTTGAATAAAATTCCTTTAAAAATCTGACATTTTTATAGTATGACTGTACCATTAGATTCCCATTCCTTTGTTTATAGGACATTTTGCTACTAGTTCATTTTGAGAATAGGAAGATCAGGGGGGTGACCATAAGCTCTTAGAGTAAGATTATTTTGAGTGTGTGTAAGGGACAGATTTATAAGACTTGTATACATCTGTCCCTTACTCTAAGAGCGTATGGTCACCCCCCTACTCATATGTCGTTTTGCGAATAGGAAATATTGATACGGAGTCATTTCAAAGATTATTTTGATAATATTTAATCAACCAATCTGCCTAGCCTTTTCCCAAGTATATTGGAGTCGGCATCCAGTTTTACCGGATTTAGCTGAGTAGGTACCAGTGTTTTACATGGAGGGACTGCCTATCTGACCTCCACAACCCAGTAACTGGGTAACACGAACACGGTTTGATAATATTTAATATTATAGTAAAAAAAATTGTTACATCCATGTCCTAAAAAAACAATAAACCACCTCAAATTCGTCCTGTACCATGGAGTTCATCATGCCTGTGGAGATAGCACATTTTATATGAAACTGCACCGAATATGTAAAGGTATTTTAGATCTAATTGTAATGTAGGTCATGTATTTTTTTCATAAGACTGTTTCAAACTAATCAACTAATTATTATTGTATTTTATTTATTAATTTGCTGCTTTTTATCGTTCTGTAAATGTTGGATCCTTGGTTATTTGCTGTTTTATTCCTGGTGGAGGCAGTGTTATCTGGTAAAATCTGGGTGTACAAAATGTAATGTTATTATTCGTCCGGAAATACGATTTGCACGTTATACTTTGACGTAATTAGTTAGTACTCAAAATAATTATTATCTCTGCATTATAACCAGAATACACCTGTCAATAAAATTAATCGGATTGAATAAATGAAACATTACATAAAATATTGAAGCTTTTATTTACAAAATTACCAACATATAATATCACTTTGGGAATTTGCAGGTTTACTTGCATAACGCCATAAATATACATAACTATTTACTATTTAATAAAAACAATAGTGATTACAATTCCTCAATTGTTACTTACAGTATGCCTACTATATAGTAGGTGTAGAATGTCACGACAAAACGTTCATGTATCGATTATTGGAAGTACAATAATTGTAATATCTAATTAATATTAATATGAAAATAATATTTATGATATAAAAAGTGTTTTCCAGTACATTGGCGATCGATTTGCGCCCACCGTTTATATTACAAAAGGCTTTAAAATTATTTACAATATGTCAAAGAACGTGCTTAACAAACTTTTTTGTAAATTAAGTGAGGTTCAGGCGTTTCGAATTTAATATAATTTTTAAAATATAATTATGAGAACGTTTACGATTATTATATCTAATAAGACTTGAAGAAAATCATTAAGTAAAACTTCGAACAAATGAAACTGTTTTTATAATGATTATATAAGGAAGAATTCTAAGATTTAATTAGCTTTCATGAAAGCATTTTGCGTTCAAATCAGTAAACACGACTACAAATGATACTGTAGCTTATTTTCGCCTCGAAAGTAAACGAAAATTCTTAGAAGATAGTCGACAAGAAAATCTTAAAAAGAAATATTCATCGAGTCGTAAATGATCAAGAACGCTCATTAGGCAATCGTTTTGAAGGTACATTTTTAGTATAATTTATGAAACGGAAGTAAGTTTCTACTTTATATAAAAAAGTTTTGGTGGCGCACAGTAGGAAGAAAAATGTCCGTATTATTGTAATCCTATAAATTTTAAGAAGCGTACACAACTCTGCAATTTTTTTTTCACAATGTTGTTTATGCGTTGCAATTTATTATTCATTTTTATTAATTATTATAACGAATTTACAGAAATTATTTTTTAATTATAAAACAAAGAGAGAAAGAGTTCAAAAAAAAAGATGTTTGATTTTTTATAAGATTTTTGAAAATTAGAATTATATCACTTTTTAAATCATTAGGCCTGGTCTATACACACAATCACGCAACTCGTGAAAAACAAAAAACAAGATTCCAATCAAATGAAAACATTTTAAAGGATTCCTAGTACCTAACGATGTTTTTAAGCAAGCTTCTACAATATTTCTAATATGTAAAAATCATTCTCTTCTTCCAAAAGTTGGTTTTTTGCCGATATTAAATTTTGTTAGGAATTTCATATTTAATAGGTAGTTTAGTTCATTTCCTTTAAAATGTTTCATCAAATTGTAATCGTGTTAATAATAAGGCTGGTTTTAAAGTCACGCTGACTGATGCTGACCGTTGGCGCTGACGGTCGCCGCGAGCTCTTCATTTGTCGATTCTGACATTTCTGGTTGACTCGACCAATGACGAGCTCGCGGCGGCCGTCAGCGCCGACGGTCAGCGTCGGTCAGCGTGACTCTAAAACCAGCCCAAGTCTGAGTAAAGAAACTGAAATCATTTTCTTTGGCATTTATCTATTACTACAAAGCGTAATTTACATTTATTGTCACAGGTGTGAGAAGTAATATTATGCGCCTTAAATATTTTTATATACAACAATTTTTATTCACCATTTTTATACGTAATAACAATTATGTCTGGTTGTATATCTATACAAACACGACATAGATATGTTTCAGACTTCGTTAATAAAATAATTAATCGATCACAAATTTATCATTTAGATACAATAAATTGTGGAAAACATTAACACATACAGAATAATGAAAATAACCTAAGTCTTTTTTCGCAAATGCTAGTTTTATTTTTTTCTTTGGTTCATAATTTTCCGTCATTATTGAATTTATAAACGAACAAACCGTTAAGTATTGATTATTTCCGGTCAATGTACTTTACCAAATACTAGTAACTATGAACAAATCCTGAAAAAATATATATTCTACTTATTATTATTCCCAAGCGTGTTTCTTCCAACTGTATTTTACGACCATTCGTCAGCGGTGTACTGATTTACAACATAACACCTTTTTTTTTTTTTTTATTCATTATAGGCTCGCGTTTGACCACTATCTCGCCTGATGTTAAGCGATGATATGGTCGAAGGTGGAGCACGCTTGCCTAGAAGTAACCTATTCACTCTTGACTTGAAGACCCCTAGGTTGTAACTATCAGGAAACAAGGACGCCGGCAGGGAGTTCCACTCCTTAGCTGTACGCACAATGAAAGACACAGCTACTATTGCAATTCCTATCACGTTCTAAATGCAAGCCGTCAGTAACTTATGAATGTTACATGACAATTCAGCCGAGAACTCGCGACGCGAATAATCTTTTAGCAGCACGGCTGCAAATAATGTGGCTCATATACGTTTGAGCGGCAGCCAGAGATTTTATTACTTTAACCATTTTCTGAAACCCCGTTCTTATAATATACCATCTAGTAATTGTTATTTAAACGGATTGTCATGCGAAAATATCACACCATCCCCAACAATTTGTATGAATTGCCTCAAACGAATTTTCTTTATATAAATATTTATTTATTATTTATTTATTCATTTACACATACAATTATTTTTACAGGTAGAACCCAAGGTAATAAAAGTAGTCATACAATGCGAAAATAAAAATAAAAATACGACACCCAGAGACGCACCCCGAAATCTGACCGCACCTACTCGCGTCCATGATTGACCAGCCCTGGAGTAACAGCTCCGGGTGCCGGCACAAGTTACATGGAGGACAATACACTAAGTGTCACCCTCTGGAATTCCGCCAAAGAGCAGGAAAAAATGTCCAACCGCTGAGAGATGCTATTAATAATCGTAATTGCCCGACACACGGGCGCAAACTTTAATATATTTGTACGGGCTACTGGAGTTTCAAACAGACTCTTCCTCGGCCCCAACCGTAGCCTGCTGTTTGGAACGAGCAATCCCAACGATGCCAAGATTTCTGGGTTGTTTAGCATCCCACGAAAAACCATGAAGACATATTTCACCAGAGCAAGATTGCGCCTTACTTCCAACTTATAGTACCCAACCATCCCTATTACAAAGAGAGTTGGTATCTAATAATTTTTCTATCTACATTTTAATGTGACAATTCCATTCTCGTCACCTGTTATAATTCAGTACACGCTTTAAAGGGAACGCAGATTTAAATGCCCATTATTCGTAGGTCTATAGCTGGACACCTATAATTTATATGTTATAGACAATAGAAAGGATTAAGGGCCAGGCAGGCTGTCCGAAGGCGATCGGTCCCCGTCGATGAATTGAAGCCGCAACACAATTATAAGGTAATACCGTCGGCTTTCAGTATAACGTATTCGCCCCAGCATGAACAATCAGTATCTCACAGTAGGCTTAGTCCTGCAAGACAAACCCTGTTTATAACCTAGCATCGTCCATCAAAAAAATACTTTATTTTATATTATGTATCATACATATAGTTTATACACTAGCCTTGCACTTCGATAACAACGCATCCATTGTTTTAGGTCCGGCATTCCACAAGGTACTGACAGTTAAAATATAATGGAAGACGAAAATAATAACAATAGAACACCATAAATTTCCATTGAAATAATGGGAATTAACACTTTTCATAGATTTATATTTGCACACGTATAAAATTGTTTATTTTAAAAATCTATTTACAATAATTTCTAACTACTCCTATAACGTTGTCTTAAGACCCTTCAGTGTATTCGTTTGAAACCACAAGTACGCGCGATTTAGAGTTTTGCATTAATTATAATAATAAAAAGAGGTAAATCAGTTGTTTTGAGGAAATTACCGTCAATAAACATTATTTACTATCAAAATAAAACTATTTTGTTTCGACTTTATATCATTAACGCGGCGACGCTGTTTCCAATAATATGACCACAAACAAAATACATATACAGTTTACTTTAGAATTCACCGTTATGCTTGAAAACCTATAATTACGGATATAATTGAATAATTTAAGGTACTTATGTTCCTTTTACGATAATGATATACGGTTTAAATATTAATACTTAATGACTACTCGTATCATGTCTGGAGGCAAAATTCATCAGTACGTCGACGAAGTGTGAAAATTTGATTTTATCAATTTATACTGCTTTATGACTAGAATCTGTACTTACCTGGTATTTTGATCACCTGCTGACAGTTAGGCAGTTACACTACCAAGATTTGGTCTTCATAATTTTACAAGCACAGGCAATAAGCCTAGTAGGTAAGAGTAAAGAAACATTTAGCGGCTTATGTACAAACACACAAAATTAATAATGTACTCAGTATCTATACTTTTGGCAATTGACATCCTATTTCATCTATATGATGTGTCGATTTACATGAGGCCTATGTTTCAATGTATTATTATTTTCTGCGCTGTTTGCTCATCATTGCTCTGACTCTTTTGAGGTTTGTGATGGTAATGTCGTCATTTGGCTGCAGCTGGAGCGTCCTCCGGTACGACGTGGCTGCTGCAGCGTACTTCCCATTGAGGTGTAGGATAGCGCCAAGATTGGAATGAAACTCGGCATCCTGAAACCAAAGCAACATGCTATTCTAGGAACTTGGTAGAAGCCGGTAAATAATTACACCAAACGGAATGCTTTACCGAATCCAAAGCAGAGATTATGTGATTTTTGTTTGTGTACTTAGTTATTCATCAATATTTGGAAACCAAGCGGTGGTCAACGTCAATTAATTTTAGTTTTTTTTTTGAGTTTATGTTGCACATTGCTAGCTACAGTTTTCGTAACTGAATTATTGACGAAAAAACGCTGAACTTTATAGACACGTCGGTCAAACCTTTCACAATTTAGAAATATAGAGGCGGTCAAATCCGCGGCTGCGGTCACACAGCAATGAACAAAAAAAGAAAAACACGCTCAGGT
This sequence comes from Orthosia cruda, assembly GCA_964057195.1. NCBI lineage: Eukaryota > Metazoa > Arthropoda > Insecta > Lepidoptera > Noctuidae > Orthosia > Orthosia cruda. The sequence continues at coordinate 21,899,362 of OZ059845.1, forward strand.
CGTTCTTGTTGATTCGTTTTTGTTTATACACCTGGGATGGCGTATTTTCCTGTATTTTTTTAGTTCTAAGTGTCCAAAGATTATTGATTTTGAACTTCTAGCTATTTTTAGTATATTCTGATAAAAGTGTTAGTCTTAAAAGTTGTGTTATTTTAACAATATCGATTGCTTTTTCTCTACGATCAAATGAATGACCCCTACCTAATTAAGTAATAAACAAAACAATTGTGACCCAAACAAAAACAACCGACAAATACCAACACGTGTCGTATTTCTAAAAACATTATTGGTACCTCACCTCAAAGATCAGACGAAGGTAGAACAAAGAGAACAGCCGTCCGTCGGTGTGACCTTGATCTGACCAGGTTTAACAAATAAACTGGAATGTTCAATTGAACCCATGCCCCATTCCCTTTGTGCAGCGATACGTTTTAAATCTTTATTTAACGAATTTCGTGCTACACTAAATCAATTCAACGGACATACGTCGAATCGAACGCGCGATTTTCATATGAATCTCTGCTAGATATTATTGGTGCAGTAAAAAATGCAACGGGGAAAACGTTTCACGATTTAAAAGTAACTTGATTTTTTTGGCTTCGTTGAATATTTTTCGATGGGGGTTGGTTGAAACGGTTGGCTTGATTCAAATCCGGAGTTCCGACTGTGAGCTCTTAAGTGAGGATAGACCACTCGGCTAAGCTTCCAAAGGTATTAGCAATCGTATGAGGAGACGTGTTCTTGGAGTTTTGCATAATTCCACCATCTAATGGATGACTTAGGCAAAATGCGATGTATGGACACTTGCATAGTAATCCTCTACAGTTTTGTACCATCCTTTATGGAAAGCAAGAATTTCCTCAACTATTCTGAAGAATAAAAGCTAACACAAATAAAATCATTTCTTTAATATTTCATGTACAACTTACATCAGGGTTCAACTGCACCGCACGCGCATACCACCGCTCGGCGGAGCGGCAACGTCGCGCGTCCCGCAGCGCACGCGCAGCCGACGCGGCGCGCGCACTGTCCGCGGGAGACAACTGAGCTGCTGCTACTAACTGCTCAGCTGACGCCCGAAGTCGACGTTGTGATCTCAGGAACATACCTATTGGAGAAAAGGATGTGTTACATTTAAATCGGAAAATAGAAAATAAATAAACTGAAAATAAAAGAAATATAACATTCGAGAGTTATAAAAACACTGCAAAAGACTAAGTAAAGCTTTTAAATTGTTACTGACAAATCATTTACAAATTTGTCTACGGAAATCGTAGCAACGTAGAGGCTCTACGAAGGTGCTACGGAAGTGCTACGAATGTGCTACGGAGGTGCTACGAAGCCGCTACGAACTATCATTCCGTTAAATATTTTTTCACTAAGATTTAAGATTATTAATAACATGATCACACAGGTCATTGAGTTTATCTGCAAAGGTCATTGATTAATGGACAAAAGTTTTTTCATAAAAAAAGAAAACTTACCAAACTGATCTCTCACTGATGGATCGTTAGGCGCTAAAGTTAGTGCTTTTTTAAACCACGTTTCAGCTTCAATACTCCTACTGGCCTGTAACAAAATAAATTTTTAACGATACTTGGACAAGTTTAATACGTTTGGCGCTACGATTAGAAACTTGAGTTGTAATTCTTGTAAGAGAATAATTGATCAATGCGGCGTAATAACCTAAGCCCTTAAGGAGTAATAATCTTAAGATGCCGCAATCTTGCCGCAGTAGAGAGGAGTTTTAGCGGTTTTTGTTATGTGGTTTTGTAGGTATGATTTGTTATGTAGTCGTGACGGCTCAGTGGCTAAGACCTTCCCCTCTCGTCCTTGAGAAAATACGGGCAAGTACCAATGTGACTATTTCAAATTCATATGTACTTTCTAAGTTTATCTTGGACATCACAGGCAATTGTGAAGGAAAGCTGAACATATTCAGTTAATGTAAGTCTCATATAGCCAAGTCAAAGGCCTGTGGGGTTCGCATAGGCGGCTTAATTAACTCTGACACCAGAGGTGGCCACATCCTCACTCGAAAATAAGAAGAACGTATGATGCGGCTGAAAGGAGGCTTATGAAGGATGGAAACTTGTATAAAACACCTCCAATAATATACAGCGTTTTAAAATAAATAGTTTTAATCTGATCACACTTTTAAAACCACATACAACATGAGATATAAAATGCCGTAAATTCCTACTATAGATATGAAAAGGAAGATGAGGTAGTCGGTATCCAACCTTGTATGGATAAACCCAAAAAAAGAGAACAATGAACCAAATCTAAGGCAAATTAGTCAAACTGTCAGTTACAGCTTCCATGCGAGTATCCATAACAGTCAATGCGAGACGTCGAAAAAAGTTAGAAAATCGGTAAAACTTTTGCATATAGAATACCACGAACCGTTGCGTTGAGTTGTAAAAATGAAATGGTAGTGTGCGAAAAAGGCTTACGATGAGACAAGTTATTTACAGTCAACTTGATAGAAAAGTTACAGGCATGAAAAGAACATGTTTGCACATGACATCAGCTTGCTTATGCGTTTTTGTGATTGTACATACCTAGGTAGGTATGTACGTATGTAATGCTTGTGTTAAATTTTAAGATTTCACGTATGGAAATCGGACTTCTGATATTATCGCAACAAAGAACTATTGCAGAGACTTACCTGGAAGTATAAATACATCGTGGTATTTTAATCGTCTTACAAAAGCAGTCCACTACTTCTTCCTATGTATATGAACATCTTTCCCCTCCTTTTCCTCCTTTTAAACAATACCTAAATAAAAAAATGGATTTTCCATACAAATTTGTCATTAACTGATAAAAAAATGTATGGAAGTTGCAAATTTACTATGACATTCATGGAGAAAGTTGTTCATATACATGGCCATAAGAAGTGGGCTGCTTTTGTAAGAAGATTAAAATGCTACGGTTTATAACACTCCAGGTAAACAGTATCATTAAAATCATCATTCTCTTGCCAATATCCTACTTTAATTTTGTATCGGTGCAACATGATTTCTTTTTTAGGTCCAAATTTACGAAAACAAAGTAGGTTTATTAATAAGTTTGGTGCCAAGTCATGTGTTTTTTTATTTGGTGTAATTTCTTCTTTAATTTTGAACTTTTCATCTGTGACCATACTAACATTTCTGGCGAGTATTTGCGCTAATGTGACATGAGTGCCGGCGTGATGCGGCGCGGCCACTAGCGCCGACACTAAACTGTGCTCCGCCAGCGGCCATTGTTGGAGCTGCACATAAATCTCGCCCACCATTGATAGGACACTCTGCAAACAACAAAACCAAAATTAGTCTAACGATATATCATACTAATTGTTTTGCGGAAGAGGGAAAGAATAGAGCCTCCTCAATTTCGATGCTTTTGAAAATAGACACCTTAATTCTGTTCATGCATGGCAATTTTTCAAAAATTTTATCATGCCGGTCTATACTTTGCTTTAATATTTTCGTAGGTTCTTTTTGCGTCGATGTGGGCGGAACCCAAGGCTTGGGTAGCAGCCAGTTAACTCCGAACGGAGCGATTCCATCGGCACGTGCCTAATGCCAACTTCATGAGACAACACTGTTGAGCGCGTGTTGAAATGCGACGCTCTGTTAACTTACATGTCGCGTCCAGCCAACGATGGGCGTGTTTGTGTCGGGCAGTATTTGCAGCGCTTCTTTGTATGCTGAAAGCGCTTTATGCCAGTGCCCTCTTTGGGAGTGTAAAGCTGCTAACTGGACGAGCGCTGACACTTGGGCAGCGTCGTGTTCTCTTCGGTCACGCACGCGTACACCTTCGGCTCGCGAGCCGGCCCGAAGTGCGCTTGCGGCTTCAGCGAGACGACCATCCGCCATCAGTGATGTACCGAGATTCACGTACGCCACTAAAACAATGTTCAAGATTTGAAACTATTGCAATAAATATGCAAATAAAATAAGCATGATATTTTTGGAGATTATAAAAATAATCATTTCTAAATTAAAGATAAAAGAAACGAAACGTTTGAATCATGGGGCACGTGCACGTCTCCTTTTAAAGGTGATCTCTCGCCGACTGAATTGACTGATCGACACTGTGCGTGACCAGAGGGCTGGGTCGTTCTTCTGGGCACGTTCTCGGATGACAACGATGTGAAAGAGTACTTCGACACCTAGGTATATCTTTCATTTGTATGAATGTCAGTACTTAGGTTTAGTATAAATTAGTATAGTATAGTTGTTAATTATGTACATATTTTGTAAATAATTACACTTGTAAATAAAAAAATCTATAAAAGACAAATGGAATGTTCTCTCAATCTCAACCCATTAATAACTTCTTGTTCCCAAGTTCAATATTGAATTTTAATCTCGGCTGTATGGAAACCAAATAATTACAGCAGACCCACAAATACTTGTCTGTAAACATGTAAACAACTTCGTAATAAAAGTTCTCAGAAAATATATTCTTTTAATTTTGTTAAATTCTACTTCTAAATATCAGACAGCTTGAATCGAAATAGAAAGCGTAAAAGTACTAATAGTACTACTACTGGCTGGACCTATTACTATTTTCAGTTCAACCGCTAAACTAGTTTATTACATAGAACTTTCGAACAGAAAACAACTCCACTACAAAGTTCGAAGTGGATGGAAAATATTTATTTCCAACTGTCCATAGCTTATTTAGTTCAAAACACTCCATTAAAACTTGTTCTCATATTTACTTAACAATAGAAATATTATAAACCCCTTTATTTTCAAGACAATAACAAAATTAGAAGAGAATAAAGACTCGGCCGGCCCTCATATAAAATAATTTGAAAGGACAATCAAATTATTAGTAAGGGCCATGAAGAAATACCAAAGAGGCTTTGTTTTTAATAATTAATTTATCTCAAGTACTTACGAGCCATTGAAGGTCTAAAGTAAATTGCTCTCTCGAAACTTTTGATAGCATCGCTGTAACGTCTTTGGTTTTGTAGTAGTATTCCCCTGAAACAAAGATAAACACTTATTTTAGGAACGGTTATGTTTGAAAAATCTTCTCCGCAGCTATTTATTTACTCGATAATGTCTGATAGTAATTAGCCTTGGTAGTTCATTAAAATGCTAAAATAAGCCAACAGCCTTTTTCATTCACCACAGTAAAATTCAAATGAGAAATGACTCCACCAAATTGTTTTTGGAGTCTATTCAATTATTCTGTTTTCAAATCTTTTGCTAAACGATTTTAGTGAACAATTAACGTTAAGAGCTAACATGATCCTTTTTGTAGATTTATAAAAATATCACATGCCTTCTAAACACCTATATAGTGTCCGACCGAAACTGGTTTTTACTACCGAAACCGAAACCCAATTTCGGTAACAGTCTCATTTTCAGCCGAAACCGAAACCAGATAACAATGAAAAAACAAAAACTAGGTTATTAGAATTTTACATAAATTTTGAGGTTATGTGCAAAAAGTGTAAATTCAAAAGTTGAAGATCTTATTATTACCTACAACTTTGCGATTTAATTTTTATCATATGACTTGTAGTTTTGCCGTATTTTGAGATTAACCGTTTCTACCCTTACGCCCCCTTCCACATCCCGACCTCGGATCGCCCGTAATTTACTTATCCTTTCATATTTATTATATTCTCTTCCTTTTCCAATGGGTTTGAAACTACTATTACTTATTTTCGTTTCAAAAAATATCGATCCTGGTCTATCGTTGATTACTCGCTTGGATGGAATTTAACGCGCCGAACATGACCGATCACAGCGCGATAACTCCCGAATGCAGTTTTGGTTTCGGTCGTAGTTTTGACAGGTTTGCCGCCGAAAGCGAAACTAAACCGAAACTCGTTTTTTTTGGAGAATCTTTCGGTGGGACACTACACCTATATCTAGAGTCAATAGATTTGATACTTTTGTATCAGTGCATTTAAACATTCTTAGCAAACCAAATAAATTTAATAAAAAGCTTTTATTAATCTAAACTAGCGAAACATAATAAAAACAAAAGTACCTATGTCGTGTTACATTTAAAAAACCTTTGTAGTTTAGCAATAACCGTAGACGCGTAGATGGCCAACGGCGTAGCAAAAATAAACGCCTCTGTTATTACTACGCCGTAGACCATTTATTGTTTACTGTGAAAAGTTTCCACAAACTTTTGTACACTAGGATTTCACGCGAAGTCTTATATATTTGTATTCAAACATTTCTTTATAGTCCGCCTTTCTGTTTGAAGGCAATTATTGTTTAGTCAGCTAAGAATTATACGCTTGTCTTTTTTGAGTAAAAATAGCTGTAATAGAATTAATGATAGCACACCAAAGCGTGTCGATGACAACCTCTGAATGGTCTACAGCGACGGAGCTTATAAAGAGCAGTATTTGAACAGTGCCTATTTGTCGTACATCCGTTCTATTCACACTATTCATCTTTCACAGCCACATCAGAGTCACCTTTTGTGACGTATTCATATGACGTATGAAATATTGAAACAGGATTCGTGCTGAACGCAACGCGCGGCGCTGAGCTTGACGCTTTCGTATTCCACATTAATATTGCGATCCTAGTTTCACATTTGGTGCTAATTAGTGATGAGCATTTGCTGCTCCCAAATTCAAAGCTCATCAAATGTTGTTGCGCGCAGTTCCACCAAAATCTTGTCACTATTTAGCACTTGTATACTGTATTTTGATTAATCAGAATGAAAATGGAATAGCGATCCTTTGAGAGTCTGGGCAAAGCTTTAGTTATTAGTTAATCACAATGGTGTTTGGAGTTTATACCTAGCTTTATATTTATCGGATACGTCTCTATATTATAGTAAGTACAATAAAACCCTTAAAGATGCCTATAATATTGCACTGTAGCTAAAAAACAAAAATAAATTTACTATAATCAAAAGGGAAAATAATAACCGGCCAAAAATATATACTGAATAGGCGACTATTATACTAAGTAGCTATTTATCCGGTTTGAGTAATACCTTTTAGGAGATTTCTGCGGTAACAATATTGTTACATACTTTAATTGTATTTAGGAATATTTTTTTTCTATTTCAGCATATTATTCTTTTGAAAATAGCTGAACAACCATCGAAGCGACATCGCCGAAATCGAAACAAAATTAAATACATACAACGGGCGGTTTAGTTTTGTAAATTAATGCTATTGAACGGTATGCGGGCTTGTCCGTGACAAGTGACGGGTCAGTGTTTCAACACACTTGCTCATAAAGTGGCTCTAATTTCACCGCAATTAGGCACATAATGACACCTGTTATCAAACTGTGACTTTTTCATTACTATTATTCACAAGTGAGGTAAAGTGTTTTTTTTTTAATTTATGGTTTGAGTTGCTTTGTTTAAAAAAAAGTTTCGATACAAAAAAGATCGTGCTCAATAGTACAAATGCAATACATTTCATGCAACTTCGTATTTAAATAGATAATTTCAACTTGTACGTGTTTAATAAATAAAACTTTCACTTAAATATAACTTTTGTTTTTGTCTGTAATAAAGAAAACTTGAAATACCCCATTTTGTACGTGGCTAAAACACTATCCGCGAAAAGCCAAAAAAAAGATAACTCATTATTTTTAGTCTGTGGCCGATCGCCATTGTAAGATGCGCGCGCATAGGAAAACTGATTAATTTTGCCCGCCATTGCGAAAAAAATATCACAACTCGTTTTCACTGTTGGAAATAAGTTTTTAGTATTATTTTCTTCACAAATGTGTTGAAAAACGTCGTATGATACACGTGTGTATTGATGATTACCGTCCTCGGCTCTCTTAGGACCTTCACCTAACGGCTCGGGTCTCAATGGCGCCTCAGCGGTAATCACCAACATTACACACTTGTACCATAATGTACTATTACACACGGGCGAAGCCGCTGGCAGAAGCCGGTTTAATTATAAGCAAATGCTATTTTAGTTTGTCTATACAGTTCCCTATTTTGTCGGCCGCCAACTAGTTAATTCGCTAGTTGTACCAACATAAAATGGAAACTATTTCTATACCAGAAAAAAAATAAAGAAAACAATTAAAGCCAAACAGGATGAAAAGGAACGCAGAAGTGAATAGAAACAAAAATTTTGAAAGGAATTTTCACGTTTTTTTTTAAAATTACATCATTTTAATAGGTACTCCAATATATCAAATATGTATATTAAAAAATACGATGCTTTGTTTGGAACCAATAAAGTGGTATCAAAACCATATTTAAAAAATGTGGGTCTAAACCCTACATAATTTACTTAATTTAATGTATCAATTGTTGTTGATCAGGAACTGTCAACATATAAATTATTAATGTTATATGTTAAAAGTGGCGATTTAGCCCACTTAAGGTAACACTAGTCGACCATTCTTCCATACAAACGTAGTCTAGCGATTACTCCACTGTTTACGATGTACGTTCAAAATAAAAAATATATCAATATGTCTCAACATTATCTAGCCTTTTAAGGAAACAAAAAAGTTAAAATAAAATATTTGAAAGTTATGAGCGTCGAAAGTTCCATAATTCAACACTAATTTTAACGCATCTTTGGGCGGAAATAAATACCATTAGAAGAAGGAATATTGCAAAACGCGCGCTCGTTTTCGTCCTAAATCATCAACTATTTCGATACAAATTTGCAAAAGTTTTAATTCGTACGCGAACTAGCTTCTTACTGCTAATCACTGTCGGATGAGAGAGCATGCATTTTAACCTCGCGCACAAAATAGTTCGTGCCGTCGACTAGTTGAATCTTAACATTATTTGGTGTATGTTGGTTTACATTTAGAATAAGATCTTTTTTGTTAACTTTTTATATCTATCAATAAAGACGTTTAAAAATCAATCAATCAATAAAGTGGTATCACAGTTAAATCCTATTCACCCCGTTTGACGGCTGCTCAATGCTATTGCTATTATTGGAAACTTATACATAGTTTAATAGACTTGAAACATGATAATATCATAGAACTAACCAATTTGCATATTATAGATCAATCACTTCCAATCATGCATAGTAATATCAGCAATGTTTATTAAGTTTGAAGTTTCTACTCAATGCACAACTCAGAAGTTGTAGCGAACTGCATAACTGATCTGGGATTAAATATTCCATATTGCAAAGGTTTACACGAAGTTGGCAGGTGAAGCGAAAAAGTGCGAGTCGGACTCACGCACCGAGGTTTCCGTACAAACCTCAGCTTAAAGGTATTATATACTTGAGTATTTGATATGAATTTCAATTTATTTTATTTTTATTATATGATGTAACTAAAAAATTACAGTTTTCGAAATTATTTCTTTATCTGTACTATAAGACGTTGCTATGTACCAAATTTCAAGATTCTGAGTTCACGGGAAGTACCCTGTAGGTTTTGATTCCCTTGCGAATGTCGAAAATTTGCGGAAATTTGCGGCATAAACGGCTGTATCTTTTGATTGCGTTGGCTTAAAAGTTTGATATTTTCACAGCTTTAAGGGACCTGAGTATTTGATATAAATTTCAGCTTGATACGTCCACGCGTTCTTGACAGACAGACAGACAGACGGACAACAAAGTGATCCTATAAGGATTCCGTTTTTCCCTTTCGAGGTACGTAACCCTAAAATATTTTGGGATCAGTCTATTGTACGCCGAAAAAATAGTGTCTCTGATCGAATAAAAACATCACTATCGCTCACCGAAACTTTACCACGCTCGACGTCCTTTTAAATACTCATTTCATTAAATAAGTTAAAATCTTTAAATAAACGCTCTACTGTGACAGCAGAGCCTTCTCTTGAATATAAATATTGCCAAAATAGCCATGTCACTGGCTGAGGTTCAAATTAACACTGACTCTTTGTAATATGGCCTGCCCCTTAATTTCGAGTCCACTTCAAACAACCGAAATATGTTTTAAACAAGATAACTAATAATATTTGCGGTATTTGCGAATTGCTCATTATTCCAGAAACATGTATATCTGATAATTGTAACCTGGTTTATTAAACTAGGTTTGATGTTTCAATTTTAATAGCATTTAAACCCGTGTATAATATAGCGATAACTCTGACTTTGAAATTATTTTTTATTTTTGTAAAAACGTTGCCACACACTAAGAATTTCTCCTGTATCTTGGTTGATTTTACACTCATTTAAACTCACATACAAAAGCACCCAGATCCGGAATAAGTATCTGTAGGTAATACAAATATTTTGTGTGCAGGGATCGAACCTGCGACACGCAGGCAGCGCAGCAGCCAATCGCTCAATCACTGTGTCAACCGTGTGGTCAAATCTGGTGGGCTGTGTTGGATGAAATTTTACGAATTTGCAATATTTGAATACAATTTCTATTCAAGCATGTCAAATATAGTCCGATCGATTTAATCAACATCTACACAAATAATGTATCATGTAACCCAACCCACCCATATGTTTGAGTGTCGAAAGTGTCAATACATTGCAGGTTTCAGAGGACCAAAAAACGCCACTGGTGCCGCGATAGGCATGGCCACCGTCTGGGTCAACTCTTTCACTCATTTCAATAAACACCTAATGCACTTTTAATTAATCCCCCTCTTGGCATATAATTTTAAGGCTAAGTACTGTTTGGCATAACGTTTTCGCATAACTTTTATTGGCATAACTTTCATTAAAATGTTGTCTAATTTGTTTTAGTTTAATTTGAAGTTGCATAATTTATTAAGGCATAATATTTATTCGTCTATGGATTAGGCATCATAGTGGGGGTGGCCCTTGGATCGGCCTTGATTTGTGAACTTTTTATTACAAAAAACATTATTTGAAAATATCGTTAAGCGTTTAAAAAAATTATGCAAAATATTATTATGCCAACAGTATTTATGGCAATAAATATTATGCCAAAACATTTATGCATAATAATATTATGCTTAATGATCATTATGCTGAATTTCATTAAGCCAATGTAAATTATGACAATATATTTTATGCTTATCATTAGTAAATCGCACTTTTATCATCAACTTGAAAATAAGTTGACCTTCAAATAATTAATCTAAAAAGGCTTTCCACAGCAAATTAACCTTATTTAATGTGTGGATACCTAGCTGTATTAAAAGGCTATCGTTTACGATTATCATGTAAGTTAAGATACAGACGGTACGGTAAACGGCAACAAAGCCTCCGCAAGTCGTTGGAAGCTTCATTACTTCGACCGGAGGATTACAAAGCTTAGACAATCCCTGCTTAAATGTATACCTACCACCTACGCCTGGTATTAGGAAGATTCTTATAAAAACCAACGGCTATCAACCACTGAGCCTTAATGAGAAAACCGAGAAAATTGTGAGTAGTTTTCATGTTTAGCTTTTTATGGAAGCCATAAAGAAACGAATTTTTAATTTTTATGCAATCTCAATGTTAAAGATGTTAGATAAAGGTTATCCACTCTCACTACTAAATTAATTAATGCATTAAAACATACACTAATCATATGTTATCCATCATCATCAGCTACTCTTTTTTAAACGACTTTCCAAAAAGGAGGAGGTTATCAATTTGACTGTATTTTTTAATATTTTATTTGTGTTACCTCAGAAATGTTACTAGGTAAATCGATTTTCATGATTCGTTTTTATTAACATTTCTGGTGCTTGTCATGTGGTCACATTTAAATGTCATCAAGATCTGATGAAGATAATTTTGGAGATATACATCAGAACTCTTAAATAAATGACGGCAAATCACTCGGGATAGCTGCAATCGCATGTCTGTTTATTGTTTACACCATATCATAACATAACACACACTCGTACGCGACCAAGGGGTACGCAAGTGTGAACAGTTAACCCTGGTATATTCTCATTCCACAGGTTTTAATTAAGTTTCACGTTATTGGTTCAATCTATTCTGGTATCACTATAAGCATTATAGGTAACTAGCCTATAGAACTAATCCATTAAGTACCACAACTAAAAAGTGAAATATAAAAAAGGCTTTTTTAATGTTCTATAGATTAACCAAAACATGCCAATGATTTCAATTCAGAGCTAAATGCTTTAAGGTTTGATTTGATAGATTTGAAATGCATGTGCACCTAAATTCACTAGTGACTGGTAAATTACATACTGATTTTCATAATGATTATACCTACTACAATCTGTCACCATACACCTAATTCTTATTTTTAACTCCCGACGGAAAAAGAGGGGTGTTATAAGTTTGACGTGTGTACCTGTGTGTTTATGTATCTGTCTGTGGCATCATAGCTCCTACACGGACGAACCGATTTTGATATAGTTTTTTGTTTTGAAATGTGACTGTATCGAGAGTTTTCTTAACGATGCTTGATGAAAATCGGTCTAGCCGTTCAAAAATTACTCGTTATTTGGGCGTTTTACTGTTTGAATCGGGGTATTTTCGCAAGATATCGTGTCATAATTACGTGTTCAATAGATTGTCGATCGAAGCGTGTCTACTATTAATTAAATTATGAAGCATGAAATAAAAATGAAAGCCTTGTTTGTATTTGCGCTTTAGTACCTAGTAGGTAGGTTAGTATTTAAGAAAACTTAAAGGCCTTAACATCAGAATTAGTGCTAAATTGTAAAAACTGGCCAGGTGGCCAAAGGCCAAAGGTGGCCCAGTCGTTACGGTCCCGACTTACGAGTAGCGTAAACTGTAGCGTTACGTTTAGCTCAGAGGGAGCTAAACGTAAGCCACGTTCATAAAATTAAATAATTATAAAACTAAAAAAAATAATAAAAGGATATTAAGAATAAAAACAGAAGGGCCGGCTTCGCACGACGTCGGGCAACTAACCGGGCAGCAGGTCAGACAGGAAGAGGTGGTGGTGCGCACCGCAAGATATGCACCCTCTGGTTCAGCGTGCGCACCCAGGCAGCAGGACGGGCAGGATGACGTTGTATGCCCGAGATAGGCAAATTAGCAGGCGATCGGGCAGGTAGGTGGATGAGTAGGCAGTAGGAATCTGCGCGTGCTGAAACGGGGGCGCTGTGGCCGCGCGCTTCTCTGTATGCTTGTCTGCCACAGCTCATACAACACGTGCGGTAGATAGGCAAGATGTGTAGGGGAATCGGACTGTGGCGTTATACGCCGTAGGTACACAGGTACACCGGTAAGCAATTTATACTCAGTAATACACTTTATATTTATATATTCAACTTCAGCAAATGAGATATGATTACACAAGCCGTAAGTATAATAGTTTTAAAGAACGAGGGTCGAGGGTTCGAACCCGAGCAGGCGCTTTACTTTGTGTAATTTATTTCATCACCACTGCTCTCAAAACGGTGAAGGAAAACATCGTGAGGAAGTTATTTTTCTCTTTGTAGTGTTTTTATTTGGAAGTTGGTTGTATTTTATGGTGAAAATGTTTTTATTTTTCTCTTTTTAATTGTGGTATCTTAAGGGCAAGTTCTTTAGTAATGTACTATAAACGACAGGCTATTGAAGCAATCCCAAGAGATTTACCGTTATTTATTGAAGAGTTCTGTTGTATATCCCCGAAGTTCATCGTCAGATCTTCACCAAATTTAAATGAGACCAATTCGGGGACATACTGTTTCGAACAAAAAAATAATGTTCAAAATCGGTCCTCATTTGGCTGAGAAATCGGTGAACATACATAAATATATATATACGGTCGAACATAGAACTTCCTTCTCCTCCTTATTAAATCAAGTAAATTAGTTTTAGAACCCAAAAACGAGCACTGCGTATTTTTCAGATGCCTTTTAAGACCACCACCCTCTTCTTGCTTAAAAGGTTGAAGAAGACAGAAGTATTATAATTAGTTCCAAGTATTTAAATTATTTCTTTGTTATTTACAGTAACTACGTGCAAGTGCAACAGCTTTCCCACGACGGGCATGAGGTAAGATTCAGGAATATACTTATAATAAACTATTTACCTCATTTTAACTACCCGGTGCATAGTTGTTAACATCAGCACGTGAAGCCTCCGAATCCGAACATCTCATTTTTAATTAATTTGCCAACATAAGGGTAGAATAACACCCCTTTTTTAATTGTTGATGAAAATGTGATACTATAATATATTAAGGGTGGAAACATCGCTCGTATCGGGGACTCGGGGTTCAAAGATCGGGTTGAGCTACCGAGAGATATCATATGTATAATATAAATGTACTCTCCACCTCAACCAGTTTTCACTTTTCGTACAATGCATTGTTAATTCCGTTACATAAATAACAACATTAATGCACTTTGTTTTTGGACCCTAAGTTTGCCTAGTGTAGTATGTGGTTTCAACATATTGTAAGGCCAGCTTGTTGTACTAGTGTTGTTACTACTGACGTGAACTTCCTTATGTACCCTTCTATCTTTTTACTTGACTGCCGAAGGAGGGTAATGTGTTTATCAGTCTATGTATGTATGTGAGTATGTATGTATGTTTGTTCCTTTGTGGCATTCCAGAGACCAAAAGCGTTGGCCGATTTTAATGATTCTTACGCCAATCGATTTGTCTTAACCTTGTGAGTGTCACTGGCTACAATAAAATTGGAAAATATAAAAATGGCGGATTTTGGGCGCCATATTGTGGGGTCCCAATCTTTTTTATCTTCCATACTCATTGTCTGGGATATCAAAATAAAGCGTTCTAAGAGGCGATTTCAAAAATATATAACACTTATATGTTTAAATGTACCTAATTCGAAAAAAAAATGTTAACTAAAAAGTTAGAAAAAAAAAACCGACTGCTTGAAAAACAAACTAATAAGATGTAAACAAGAAGAAAATCATGCTGTGCAGTCGGAGAGTACATCTGGTTTTAATCATCCAACTCGCGAATATGCATCCTCCGACTGCACAGCATGATTTTCTTCTTGTTTACATCTTATTAGTTTGTTTTTCAAGCAGTCGGGTTTTTTTGTTTTTTTTCTTGTCCTATATGTACCGTTGGTGCGTTTGCAGATTCCAATTCTTATTCAAACCAAATGCCCTCGGAACAAATCTCAATAAACCATACAATGCCAATCTCTGTGACAAAGTATTCGACAGATCTCTCCATTCTCTCCACTATCAGCAGAAACGATCTAAAAAACAATGCTTGCTTCTCAGATAGCGACAGGAACAGTGTCGCAGCAGCAAGGTCTCCAAGACAAAGGCTACGAAGAATAGGCCGGCGAGATGATCGGCATGCGCGAGATTCTCGGCAAGTTCGCCAACGTGTCTCGCTCGGAGATCGTCGGCGCGAGGGCACCGTTCTTGAAGCCTGGGAGGAACACGCAGTTCAAGATATTTATGAGTATTTTGTCCTTTATTCATTCAATTTCTTATTATCTACATTTATAAATATTTTTATAAAATAAATAAAAACCCACCGGTATCGGGAACAGGGTCCGAGCTACCGGCGGTCAGGGCTCCAGAGAGAGAAACATCCTAACAATGCGAGCCGTGTCCAGCAGTACTGCTTTCTGGATCAAGCCCTTAACCCAGCCGCCTAACGAGAGCCTCCTAAGGTGTTGGTCGAGGCTCGTGGCTCTTAAGCCATTGGCTGACACGACTATCGTTACAATGATCGCTGTGTCCACATCCCACATGTCGACAACCTCGCGAGCCAAGTCAAATTACTTGATTTGCTTATCTTTCGGTTTTTATGAGTAACACTTTATTATTCAGGTTTAAAAGAAGAATAAATCACAATCCGCGATGACACGGTTGGCGTAGTGGTTGAGCGATCGGTTGCTGCGCTGCGTGTCGCCGGTTCGATTCCCGCACGGAACAAATATTTGTTTGGCCGACAGATAGTTGCTCCTATGAAAACACTATTGCCGTGGCTGAATTCTGGTCAAAACGTATATAATTGAGGAATCATCAATAAGACGAAGAAGAAGAAGTTGCTCCGGATCTGGGTGTTTGTGAGTTTAAATGTTTGTAAACGCACCCACGAAACAGGAACAAATTCATAGTGTGGGGCAAAGTTTAAAAAAAATAATGAAGAGGTAAGGCAGGTATTATTGAATGTCCATCTTGAATTTCTGAATAGCATTCAATCAGCTGGAGTCTGAATTTATGCCCGGTTGATGAGACTCCCTATTAGGTGCATGGCACTCAAAACAAAACAGGCGAAGTGTAGTTCGACAATAGCTAGTAACTCTGCATTAACTAGTATTATCTAGTCGGGGTGTCCTGTGATTATACTACCAGAAACATCTCTACCAAGCGCAAGTAAGGATATCCTGACCTATTGTACTCAAAATTATTTGCGATTGCGCGAACTTCCTAAGACTGCATACTTAGAGAATAGAATTTACAATTGTTTGCCAGAACACAACCTAAGATAATCCTAATTTAAATATATTTTACAAACATTCTTCCTTCCGTAATTTTCAAATAACTTGTGTTAAATCTACAGTGAATGTCTTCAAGTATTACGTCACTATGCAGATCTCACGTTAATTATTCAATCCCGTCTCAATGCGACTTCACTTCACAATCAAAGTTCCTGTAAAGGAAGTTTACAATACAGAAAAAACTGGCCAAGTGCGAGTCAGACCTACGCACGAAGGGTTCCGTACCATTATCGCAAAAAAACGGCAAAAAAATCTGGTTTGTTGTATGGGAGCCCCACTTAAATATTTATTTTATTCTGTTTTTAGTATTTGTTGTTATAGCGGCAACATAAATACATCATCTGTGATAATTTCAACTGTCTAGCTATCACGGTTCATGAGATACAGCCTGGTGAGAGACGGGCAGACAGACAGACGGATCGTGGAGTCTTAGTAATAGGGTCCCGTTTTTACCCTTTGGGTACGGAACCCTAAAAACGTAGGATGCTCTTTATCTCGGCTAGGTAGGCGGTTCCTTTGGGTACAGAATAAAATATAAGGCTGAATAAATTATCTTTGTGACATAGCTCGCAAACTTAAATACGTAATTTTTAGTTCAAGTCGGAGTAAACATTTTAGAACTATTGCAAAGGGCTGGTGAGCAAAATAAACGTTATATCAAAAGAATGAGTTGTAAACAGTATTGCATATTTTCCCCGAAATAAAAGAACAATCCCTATTACGTGAAATTGACGTTGATAAGTACAACATAACGAAATTATTGTGTGCCCGTGTATTTCAAACGCCATATTATTCCGCCATCTTATTTCTGCCGAATTTCTCTAACATTCTTTTGTCTCCAAATTGGCGCACATCGAATATCAGGTAGCTTATTAGGGTAATATTTTGATAGTCATTCGATATACTACAAGTTTACTACGTACGTCGCAAATAGGTACGTTGGTACACTTAGTGTCAATATTTCAGCGGTGCGTCTATTCGTTACTTGACAATTACGGCCGTCACGTCGGCAATACAGAGTGGAATTCGTAGAGATTTTTTTTGCAGTGCGTCCCCATCAGGGAGCTCCGTCAGTTGTCAAACAAGCCGGCACGCTCCAGTATCGACGTTTTGATAGGCACAGATCGACGAACGAATCTAAATAAAACTGATTGAAGTACACTTTGTATGGGATTTGTTGTGCGAGATGACGGTTGGAGCGTACGATTAAATTACACGTAGAGAAAAATAAATATTTTGAACAAATGTAAACATGGTCATTGTATATAGACGCGCAGATGTAACAAATTGTGAACGCAAAAGTTTTTTTGACAAAAAACACACACTGCACATGTTGTTTCAATGACAAAACCAAACACAATAGAAACGTAGTTACTGAAACAATTTTATTGGCGAACAGAAAATCGGTAGTAAGCTTTCCCTTATAAATATAAGTATTTGGAAACATACGAATTTAAGGAGGATCTCTTTAGTATTCGGGGCGTTTTTCGACACTGGATTTCCAAAAAAAAGCGAAATAAAAAGACGTAAACAAGAAGAAATTCATGCTGTGCAGTCGGAGGATACATATTCGCGAGCTGGCTGACCAAAACCAGATGTATCATCCGACTGCACAGCATGAATTTCTTCTTGTTTACGTCTTTTTAGTTCGCTTTTTAAGCAGTCGGGCTTTTTGTTTTTTTAATTATTTTTTTATTTACAGCTTTTTAATTATTATTTTTTTAGAATAAGGTATATTTAAACATATAAGTGTTATTGTTGAAATCACCTCTTAAATCCCTTTATTTTGATACCCCACACGATGGGTTTGGAAGGAAAAAAAGAAGATTTCGCCCACAAAAGGGCCCCAAAAACCGCCAATTTTTTCTTTTCCAATTTTAATGTAGCCAGTGACACTCGCAGGGTTAAGATGAATCGAAGAATCATCAAAATCGGCCAACGCGTTTGGACTCTAGAATGCCATATAGGAACAAACATACATACATAGACTGATAAACACATTACCCTCCATCGGCAATCGGGTAAAAAGAAATCCAACATTGGAGAAACACTTCTCGATTCCTGTCCGAAAGAAACCGCCAAAGTGTATAAAAACTTATTGACACATAACCTCTTTGTTCACAGGTTTTAGAAGACTTCGGCTACATCTACGACAGCTCGGTGGGCGTGCTTCCCCTGCCGATCCCCGTGTGGCCTTACACTCTCGACTACAAGATCGCGCACGAGTGCAAGTCAAGCACTCCCACACACAAGTCCCACCAAGTCGTTCCCAGGTGAGTGTTGTAACTTAGTGCTCGATAAACTAGGTAAGAAGAGAAAAGATTTGTTAGGAATCGTAGCGGGGAGGAAATTATAGACAAATGATGCCTTTTGTGTTTGCTAGAATTCTAGATTCTTCACTACCTTTGGAGTCTGGGGAAATCGCAGTTATTGTTAATTTTATGCAGAGCGACGAAGAGTAATTTGCATTTCATCCTTCTGAATTTCAAGTGTGTAAAACTTCACTTAGGCTTTTCCATGCAAAACCAATATGATCACCGCCACCACGTTCCCGCATCGCGTGCGGTGTAGCGTTAGATAGAACGAGGTGCTTACACATTTCCTATACAAACGCCAACTTGCTAACTCCACGCGGTCGGAACAATGCACTCACCAACATTAATTAGAACCAACCGAAACTGTCATCAGAACTTTTCTGGTGAAAACAATTTCAGGACAGAATAAAACATTGTAATTTTTCCAAACAGTTTTTTCCTCGTATGCATGCTGTAGCTCATTGCTAAGAAAGAAAATTTGGTTCAAATAAATCACACTAGATGGCGCGACATATACACACAATTCAATAGAATTGAATAGAATTATGTGTATATGTCGAATTGTGTGTAAAATTAACTTTTTCTGGAATTGAATATAAAAATTGTAAGTTCTTGTTTAATCAACTCTCCTAAGTACAAAATTAAGGAATATTGGGCTCTTAATTCACATTTCAAAGATTATTTGAACGGATCAAATCAAAATTGGTGCCAAGTGCCAATAGATCGCGAATTTTTAAATTTCCGAGGCATTCCACTCGATTTTTAAAATTTACATTGTATCACATTTTGGTGCAAAAAAACTGTAAAAACGAGCAAAAAATACTATAAAAAAAAATCACGAACCTAGTAAACCCTTTTACTTGCAAGTCGCTGCTAACACCATCTATTGCCGTGAAACGGGATCGAACGCGATTAATGTACTCACAAAAATAACAAGATTAATCAGATGAAAAACGCTAGTAACGTCAGCACGGTTTCTTTGTATGGGATGAGTTATCTGTATGCTAGTATTATATTATCTGTGCTATAAGTAAGAATAAAGTACACAGACTCTGTTTGCACGTGCCTCTGTCAACTGAACTGCGCTGTATTTAATGTTCGTCAGATAATACACAACATACCCATATTTGATTTAAAAGCATTTCTTTAAAGAGGTTATTTGTTCGCAGGGCTGTGGGCGGTGCCGTTCAACGCTCACTATGTGGAGACGTACGAGGGCAGACACTGCCCCTATCTCGATCAGTGTGTGCTACATAATCACGATTCGGATGAGGTGAGTACACACGGCTTTGTTTTTGTTTTGGTGGAAATAGGTTTATCGTTTGTAGGCATTAATATCGTTCATTGTAGGATGTTTGTATTGACTCAAAGTTAAGGCCAAAAAATCAGCGTGAGATATAAAAATGATTTTAGAATTTTGATGTCAATCAAATCAATTTATGGAACCGGTTTTAGGGTTCCGTAGCCAAATGGCAAAAAACGGCACCCTTATGGATTCGTCATGTCTGTCTATCTGTCCGTCCGTATGTCACAGCCACTTTTTTTCGAAACTATAAGAACTATGCTGTTGAAACTTCGTAAGTAGATGTATTCTGTGAACCGCATTCAGATTTTCACAAAAAAATAGAAAAAAAACTTTTTTCTTTGAGTTTCTGTTCTAAGTAGGGATACTTAGAACTGAATCTCAAATATTTTTTTTTTTCATTTAGCCCATACGTGTGGGGTATCTATAGACAGGCGTTGAAAAATTATATTGAGGTTTCAAATATCATTTTTATCTAAACTGAATAGTTTGCGCGAGAGACTTCCAACTTCCACCGAAAATTGGTTTGAACGACATCTAGTAAGTAGTTTTTTTTAATACGTCATAAATCTTAAACCACAATTTACCAAGTACGGAACCCTTCGAGTGCGAGTCTGACTCGCACTTGGCCGGTTTTTATTGTAATTATTCGAGTAAAAGTCATCCATATACATTCTTAATCCTAATACACCGCTTATAAATGAATTAACTTGAACCTAAATGTTTATTTACGTAATGATTGCCGATTCAAATCACATTATATAATAGTAACTTTTATTATACGAGTAAATACAGATGATACAAGGCCTATAAACATTTGCATAATTATGTATAACTTTTGGCATATACAATTACTAGCTTGCGTGCATTTCCATTTTTATAGCTTATTTCATTTGCATTTCATATATGCACGCATGTTTCTATTGATCCACACAGCAATTTTGGTTAAATCCTAATTGTCACAACTAAATTAGTGAATACATTTGACGATTATGTATTTGAAATTGTAGTTTTCAATCATTATGGCTGGCATGAGCCACCGGAACGGTTACGCCTAACAATATTAACCTTATTCAAAAACTACCTACGCGTTTGGTCTCTAGAACGCTACATAGGAACTAACATACATACACACATACACATACATACATACATGGACTAATAAACACTCTTTCGGCAGTCGGTTAAAAAAGAGATTTACCCGTCTCTGAGCCATCCAGGGATTAATAGGTAGGGGTGAACCGCTGCGCACATCTTATTTTCAGATTGAACTGATTGATTGATGTGTTCACATGTTTTCATTCTACATTACCATCATCAACATTTCTTGTCATTATCTTGTTCTAGCTTATGTTTTCTTCTTTCATACGAGTACTTCTTCTCTCTAGATTAAATTTGATCATAATACCACAAAATCCTTTAACAAGAAAATTCAGATAGACGTAGTCTGAATAAGAAGCTAAGCAGAATTAATTCGTTTGTACTTTGCAGGGAGATTAGTTGGTCTGTCCTCGGGCTTTTCGATATCCTTTTAAACAGATCCAAAACAGACTTCTGTTTGCTTTTGAACCGTATTAAATATGCTCTTTGATTTGTACCTACAGAGCTGGAGCTTTGATATTTTAAATTGTGAACAAAAATTATGTAAAAATGTTATGCTCTTTATTAAACAAGAATAAAAAAGTTTGTAATACTCTGTTTGTATCAGTTTATATTATCTAGTTACCCTGTTCGTGACTAGACCCACTCGACCGGTCCGGTGATATGTTTTATGTAGCTGACCGTATTACGCTCTTGATATCTTTTTTAACTTTTTACATAATTTATTGTATAGTGTTGTGCTAGTTTCATAACTCATCAATGATGTTCTCGTTTTATCCAAATTGTGCCAAATTTTATCCAGATCTTTTCAGCTGTTTGAGCGTGAAGACTTTACAAACATACTTACACACTCACAAACTTTCACCTTAATAATATTAGTAGAATAAGATGGGAAACGTAAACCTCACGAACTACTGGTTGGAATTGAAAAAATATTTTTGTGTTGGATAGACCAATAAGACCAATAATATAACCAAGCAACCAAGAAGAAATAGACCAATAATATAACCTTCCTCGATAAATGGACTATCCAACACATAAAGATTTATTTTATTCTAACCAGTAGTTCCTGAGATTAGCGCGTTCAACCAAATAAACAAACTCTTCAGCTTTATAATATCTGTATAGATATATTATATACTAGCTGTCTCACGCGGCTTCGCTCCCATCAAGTGGCTACCTACCTGCCCATCTACCCTACCTACCCTGCATACATGATTGTTGCGTAACTTTAACCGTTTAGGCAGAGCACGCAACGGAAGCTCTCAAACAGAATAAATTTTGCTCGTTTTTAGAACATTTTTCATTGATGCTCCGCTTCTAATGGTCGTAGCGTGATGTTATATAGTCTATAACCTTCCGCAATAAATGGAATATCCAACACAAAACGATATTTTCAATTCCATCTAGTAGTTCCTGAGATTAGCGCGTTCAAACAAACAAACACTCTCTTCAGCTTTATAATATTATAGTATAGATTATATCTATATAGTAGGGTCAAGTGGGGGTGTAACAAAAAGTCATTTTAATTTATAGAAAAAAAAACCCTTGTTATATCGTTTTATTATAATTTACCATAAAATCAGCAGACCTTCATATTAGGCTTGATATAATATCGAATTTATACCTGGAAACTACTTTTTTTTTAGTTTACTGAGATCACAAATTTGTTATAGTGTACCCCTGGGGTGGGGACAGTTTAACAGCCATAGGGGTACAGTATATCAAGATGGGGTACACTATATCAGAAAACTAAATATACATAATACGAAATAAAATATGAAAATAGAAAACCTTTAACTTCAATTATGTTCTTTAACATATTTTTAACCACAGACGGAAAAAGAGGGGTGTTATAAGTTTGACGTGTGTTGCTGTGTATCTGTGTGTCTGTCTGTGGCATCATAGCGCCTCAACGGATGAACCGATTTTGAATTAGTATAGTTTTTTGTTTGAAAGGTGATTGTGTCGAGAGTGTTCTTAGCTATGTTTGAATAAAATCGGTTCGGCCGTTCAAAAGTTATGGGCGTTTTACTGTTTAAATCGGGATGTTTTTGCAAGATAAATGTATCGGGGGGTTTTTAAATTTTGAAATTTTTCTTGTTGGTAATCAAAATCAAACATAAACAAAATTATAATATGAAAACATTATCTTTCCTTAGTCTAGATTTAAATGCCTCAGTATTTTCTTTGGAAGTGAGTAGCGATCAGCCTGACGTTTAGTTTTTTTCCATGTGGCTTCTTTCATATCATGAGCATCGTGTAGGCCGATTTGCGTCTTCCTTTTCCGATTACGTACCATTTTCGATATAGCACACCTAAAAAATAAAGTAATAATCATAGGGGGCACACTATAACAAGTTACACTGTACCCCGTTATACTTTACCCCACACCATATTGTTTCAAACAAAAATTTGTTAAAATTCTTTAGGCTAGAAATTGCAATAAACTTTGTTTACTATTTAAACACCAACTAATTGAAGATTAAGGGGAACATATATTTATTCACTTATTACTTTTCTAATAAGAACAAAACTTCATTCTCTAAATTTTCAACTTTTGTTTGCCTAAAATTGCTGACAGCAATTTTTAACACGATAGGACTTCCTGGTTTTGAAAATAAAAATACAGCTATATATATATAAATATAGCTATATATTTCAAATGGTGGTTTTTATTTTAGTGGTTGAATATCAAACGTTGTTTTTTTATTCATTTTGTAGAAGGTTGTGGGTAATAAAACATGTTTTATTTGTGTCCTACAACAATGAACGGACAACGTATGAACTGTTCGATGTATTACTCAAGTGGTTGCAAATACGTTTAGTTTAGATGACTATGCATGGTTAGCTAAGTGACATCATTCTAAATCTAATATGGCCGACGGCCCAAAATGGCGGACTAGTTATTTTTTGTGCACTGCCATGATATGGGTTTAAATGAAGCTGAGTGGAATTCCAAAAAAAGCTTGTCTAAAAAAATAAAAATTATGTACTTATAATTTAATTACGTTGTAGCCAACCTTGCAAGACGTTTATGGGTTAAGTTAGTAAGAAAAATCCTAAAATTTAAAATATTATTACTTTAAAATCTCTACATAATTATTTTGCAAAAACACAGTCCAGTTATAAATAAATAATAATGAGGGTAATTGTACTAATAAGTACTAAATCAAAAAATATTTTACATAAAAATAAATCAGATTTACGTACTAGGTAGGTACTTGCTATTTACATTTATATTTAACCCATATACGAGTAATAAAAAAGAATAATCCACAGAATGTTCTCTCGTAATTTTTAAAGTAGCAAAATGTTAACAAGCATATTTTGTTCTTCGGTTCCACTTCTCATCAAGTAACGTAGGTATTTAAAGTATTCAATTAAAAGTGCCTTCATTGTTAAGCCTTGATTAACCTGATATTGCTTGATAATTGGATAGCAACGGGAATCTTTTTTCGCAACAGAATAATGATCAGAGTAACTAAAGCCAGTATTTAATATAAACCAGGTAGCAGAAAAACATTATATACAATGGGTTGACTGCTAAGGGATACTTAGATATTTCTACTGTTCATACAAATTCTGGTATTACAAGATTATTACATAGAGTTCAATGATTTGTAACACCCGACGGAAAAAGAGAAGTGTTATAATTTTGACGTGTGTTGCTGTGTATCTGTGTCTCTGTCTGTGGCATCATAGCGCCTAAACGGATTAACCGATTTTGATTTTGTTTTTTTTAAAGGTGATTTTGTCGAGAGTGTTCTTAGCTATGTTTGACTAAAATCGGTTCAGCCGTTCAAAAGTTATGGGCATTTTACTGTTTGAATCGGGGTGTTTTCGCAAGATATCGTGTCATAATTACGTGTTCAATAGATTGCCGATTGACGCGTATCTACTGTGTACTAGATAAATTATGTAGCATGAAATAAAAACATGTCGGGGGTCTTTAAGTTTTGAAATTTTACTTGTAATCCATTTGTCCGATTGGTTTTCCTCGTCAAAATTCGAACTGCAAGAACTTCGATATCTGTGGAACTCTAGTGCCAAATTTCATGTTGCTAGACCGTGGTTTAGGCTGTGCGAAGGCTGGCAGTGAATGAATTTTAATAAGCGGGTTGAATGAGAAGATATCGGATTTGATTAGAGAGAAAAGTAAAACTAGCAATTTCTTCTCACCACAGGAAGGACGTTTGGTTCGTCACAGTCACCCAAGGTCTGACCTGGATCACAGACCCGAAGTCCGTCAAGTCCCTGAAAAACTACGAAGCTTGGAGGTGTGACAACAAGGACTACCCACCAGCACCGTGCAATCTGCCCAATAAGTGCGCACTGTCCTTCAATCCTGCTGATATGAACTTCACTGACATGATGTATATGGAGACCTGCAGTGATTGTCCCAACCAGTAAGTTGATTTTTGATACATTGAACAATGCAGGCCGGCCCTATGTCCAGTAGTGGACCTCTTCAGTCTTATATATTTACGTAATAAAGTTTCAGGGCAAAAACCTGTTGAAAGGCAGGAAAAAATCTTGCACTTTGAAGAATCTATTGAAAGTTCAATTTTAATAATGCTGGAGCACACATCACATTGAATGAAGCAGTTCTGTTTCAAAACTGCTAATAGGGGGGAACCTCCTGGTGGAAGTTTTAAGGCTAAGTTTCCGTTCATTTTATTATTAAGGTATTGTTAATTTTCCCTTGTAAGCTGTTAATCAAAGCAAAACTACAGCTGCAGCAGGACGTGACTTTAATGACAAAAAAAAAACATCTAAGCAAAAAATCCGTTGACGCATTTTTTGCGACAGCAAAGTTATGTTATTACTTCGTTCATTTTACGGTTTTACGGAGCACCACGTAGGGATGATCTTGCTTACTTTGTTACGAGACCTTAAATTTTAAAAGTTTTTTAACACGGTGTCAGGGTTCCCCCTATCACCGGCTCGGCTTCACTCAGGTTTCAGGAGCGAAGGGGAAAGATGTGATTTCGTAACATCGTTGTGTTGAATAATTCTGGTAGGTTCACGTCAGTTGGCGTGCATCAAAAAAAATGTTGTTGGAGAAGCTTCATTTATTTCTTATTCGAATATTATAAATATTGCGAATAGCAAGTGTGGCAGGGAGAAAAATATTCCTATATTTGAACAGACCACACTGGAATTTATAACATCTAATGCAATTTTAATAACAAACCAAGTTGAATGCAAACTTGGCAGATGAATAATAACCGACCGAATGTAAACTACACTCTGGAAAGGACATATAGATGAAGCTAATATTAATATATTCTATTATTTTCAGGTACCCATGGCTAGGAGACTCCGGCGGGACAGGAATCCCCGGCAAAGACAACTATATACCCGACAATCTGAGGAGGAAGTAGTGTGTATACGAGTAGTCCCTTATTACCACTGTGTGTGATGTATTCAGTTCAGTCGGCTTTCATCTAGGCAGACTAGATTTTAGTTAACTTGTAGCCCAAAGCCATTCCTTTGAGATGGACAACTTGACGTTGTAATATCATAATATGAAGGATATTATGATAGTTTTCCTGGAATTTTCTGCAGAATATTGTTAGGCTACAACTATGCGTATCCATATTCCCAAAAATAACTATGGAGCCAAAGAAAAGCTCTGAATTGAAATAGAAAACTTGAAATTTGTGAGACAATTCATTTCCTAGAAATTAGAAGCATCTCATTAGAACTATGAAATTCTTATTAGGAACAAAGTCAGAAATCGTACATTTCATTTTAGGAGCCACATTTTTGGAATAGATGTGGTCGGAAGTAGTCTTTGATAAGTATCACCGTTTGCTTAGTTGTTTAAGAGGAAATATAGGCAGGGAGCGCCGACTGAATTTCCTAAGTAAAAAGTCATAATTCGAGGTTTGGCTCTCGTCGACTTCCTTCTCCAATATTGGACCAATTTAAAATATATTCCATAAACTGTCAAAATAATATATAAATTATGCTAGGGGCATAGTTTATATATTATTTTCCTTTTTATATTTGTCAAATTTGTACACTTAGGCTTCTGTTGACAGCACAATTTTCATAGTTTTTGAGGGTTCTAGTGCTTCTAAAGATATTATATCATCAAAAAGGAAAACATAGGAGCATAGTATATATCTTTCATTTTCTGTTTATGGAATATCTTTTAAATTGGTCCAATATTGAAGGAGGACATAGGCGAGAGCTAAACCACGAAATTTTTACTAAGGAAATACAGGCGGTGCTCTCTGCCCACATTTCCTCTTAACAAGAAATATCTTTAATGGGGCTTTAGAAAGCCAACGACAATCCCGAATAGTTCTGAATAGATTATACACAGACATTTTGTATATATTTCGTTTTGTAAGTAATTAGGGCATAGTGACTAGTCGTCGCAATTTAATATTTTTTAATAAAATTATGATTTGAGACTTTCTAGTACTTTGTGACGAGACAACTCGAACAATTTATTTAATGATTTTTAAGATATAAAATTTCGAATAATTATTATTGGACAGTTGCCATTTTTGAAGCTAAATACTCCTTTTAACAAATTAATGTCGAGGACACGTAGAGTTGTTAAAAAGCTGGCTGGAGTGGCTGAAAATTATAAATTCAGTAGATGTTATTTTGAAAATTAAATTAGGAGCATGAGTTTTAATGTAAACATGTTCATCAAATTAGGAGTTTTCAGTTTGGTTTTGAACTTCAGTTCTCGATGTTGTTAAATAAATACCTCGACATACACCTAGCTTGGTAATTCATATGAATATATATCTCTCAACAACTTTGGTGCTTTGTATTAAATGGTAAGTGGAATAACTGTTGTCATTGTTAACGAATAAATATAAATATTTTTTATAAAGGTCTGTTAATTTATTACCTGACAAACGAAAGTCACCGATTTTTGAAAGCCCTTTGTGCTGATTGTGGGCGGAAAATTAAAAATATATCCAAAGGAAAAGGGTTAAATGAAATATTACAAAGTTAACACAACTCGAAAAAGACCTACTGATAATGATTAAACAGTTTAATTAGAATGGATGTATAACAATAGAAGTAAAGGCTACACATCCCCATACTCTCACAATATACTATAATAGTCTAAAGCCTGTTTCACACAAAACATTCATGTCCGCTGTGGCATAAGTTGCAGTGCAAGTATAAAATAATATGCAAGACGACTATTTTAGTGCGTTTGCACGTCAGTAGCAAATAGCGGACGTCAGCGCAACGCTGTGCGCTGTAACATACGTAGGTACGAGGCGTGTTGCTGTAGCGCTGCGCACGTGTTGCATTTAGTGTAACCAAGCTTTAAGCGAGACCACAAGGTGAGTGCGACCGCAATTTATTCACTACCAATGCCTCTGTAGGCAGTGTTTATAATGTAGGTAAGTATGTAGAGTGTATACGCTAATTAAATCTCTGTAGTACCGTACTTGTAGAAACAAAAAACTGCAAGTCCTAGAACCAAAAAATTGAAGACATGTGACATCCACCAACCGGATTACGGCCCATTCTCTCTCACAGAGAGGAGGCCTGTGTCCCAGCGGTGGAAACATTAAAAGGCTGATGATGATAAGTTATTACTGGTTTGCAATATCTTTGCAGTTGAGCTAGTAGTGCTAGACGGTATAGAGACAGTATGAAAATCTAGATAGAATGAATTAATTTTAACAATGAGTTCACAAACACATATAAAGCCAAGGAGGATAAACTCCAAATTGTCGGGAATTGTAAGAATACGCAAACTTGTCAGTATTTAGAATTTCACGTGCCACCAACACGCGGCAGCTTAAAAGACAATTCGTATTTAGCCTTATAAACAGCTTCGTGGACTATACATTACTTAATAAAAGTCCCCAAAAGGTGCATATTTTTATAACGACGGCTGGCATTTCGCGTCTCCGACCCGACGGCAGATTTAATTTGAGATTGCGCTGCAAATGGTTGCTCGGGAACTTTCTCCATATTCACATGCATTAGCTCCTATTAAAGCGAGTTTTTGTTATATACATTCTGAATGTGTTCCACCCCATCCCCAATGTCTTACTCATAGAATCAATATATTCTTAGTTACCAGTTTAAGACGATAGATAAGGTTGCCACAACTTTGACAGCCTTTAAAATGTAATTTGTAAAGTTGAGAAATAGACGTATCGTATCTTGTGTCATTCACACGTAATTTGAGGACGTGTTTTGGGATTTAGTCGGTAATATATGTTGAAGTTTCGCATCGTTTTAGGGTATTTTAAGAGGGAGTGACCACATGTGTAGAATGTTGAAAGGATGATAAACTACTTCCAAGAGTTGGCCAGTAGACCAGAAAATGGAAGTATTATGAAAAAAAGACGGTTTACTTACCACATCGGTTTTTTTGAGGTAGTTACATATAAGCAAATTTTGATTTAACTTAATTGATTTGTAATTTTTTTTTTTTAAGGCATACTTTTTTCGTATTCTTCTCAGCAAACTATTTCATTTGATACCCATATCATGGCAGTGCACAAAACATAACTAGACCGTCATCTTGGACCGTTCGTGGATATTGGATTTAGAATGACGTCACTTAGCTAACCATGCATTGTCATCTAAACTAAACGTGTATGCAAATTTTCTTCTTAATCGGTGGAGGATAACTGATTTAAAATTCAGTTTCAGGATTTGACCAGAACACACTTACATAAATACATTGCAAGTTAAATAAAAGCTTGTATATAAGCAACTGTTTACATTAGAAGAATAGAATAGAATATACTTTTCATCACACTTGCACGTAAACAATATCAATACATACAGGTTAACTTGGCCGTAATGCCCCACATAAAACCCTTGAGCTTTTTTGTTTGTCCTGAAACCCAAGGCAGGTAAGTAATATTTTTTTTATTTATAGCACAGCACACAGGTCATGCAAGTTCAAGCAAGGAGTTTACACGCAAATGAGAAATTGTCTTAAAATGTTATCTAAACAGGAATTTCTTTGCAATCTCGCTACATGTTATTTAAATATTCAACTAATGTTCTTAATAATCGATTTTAATAGTTATTTGTATCAAAAAGTCAATATTTTTTTTTGTTCTCCGTCATGGCTGACTATCTACGTAAGTATTTGCCCTTAACGTTTCTGAACGAAACATTTGTATAATCTGTGGTGTGGGCAAAAACTCGCCATCTGCTTAAAAAAATGTTCTCGTTTTTCGTTATAATACCTGTGCTGACTTGTGTATTAAAGCTTTAATTCATAATTATTACTCGCAAATGTGATGAAAAACATGTGTGTTTCACGGGTGGTACGGGAATTACGAACCTCGACTCAGAAAGCCCTCAGTCTTCGACTTCGGGCTTCTACTAGAGCCTCGATTGTAATTCCTTACTTACCGCCCTTAATACACAATGTTCTATTATTGTACACCATAAAATTATAAACAATTACAAGAAAAACTTGAAGACAACCTTTGCTGCTGTGTTATAGATCTCTATCTATTCCAAGAAAATGCTAAAATATGTTTTGTAGTTTCGTAGCATTATTGCTCGTAGACTACTACAACATATCGAGTTTGATATGAATGTACAAAGAAATTCTTTATTGCAATAGGTCTCGATATTGCAAATAAATAAAATAACCACACCCCCGCACGCAAGTTCCTAACGTAAAATTATTAAAGCAATTGTTATCCAAGAACCCGTGGCCATAAATACTGCAAAAATAACAGCATCTTGGCACGTACAGAAAATAAACACTTTTCCTAAATACGTGGATACAAATCACGGCACATAGGAACATAAATACTAACACCAGAGGGTAATGTAGAAAGGTGGTAATAAGATCCAGCGACATTGTCGCCGAGTGGCGAACATTACAAATCTCCTCAGGTATGCAAGGGAGCTTCATAAAATATAATAAGAGCACGCGAGCCCGCTGGAAACAGGTCAGCCGCCTCAACCAAACGAAATAGGCTGAAACACCCATTCCTACGAGGTATGTTTGTATTTGTGTCAGCAAATAAATTAGATTTACTATGTATGTGGTATGTACGAACATCTACAGCCTCTCTTCGCAATTTTCATCATTCACATAAATGGTTTATATGTTAATAATGACGCAAGAACTTTATGAACAGCAAAATCTACTTGATTTATCGTGAATATCTACCATTCCTAACTAATATAATTTTATGATGACGACGACGGCTGGTTATGTGTGTACGAAAATGAATTTTCCAGCAATCCATTTCATGCGAAAATTATCCAATGCTTCATCTGTCGACTATGATGTCGACCGTGAAACTTTCCCAAATAAGTAAATGGAAACATTGGGAACAGAGAAACCAGAGTTTACGATATGCGACAAGCGAAGCCAAGTCATACAATTCCGAAAAAAATACTTTCCTGATTACTATCTCACCACGAATAATCACATCAGACTTTATTAAGTCGACCACAACAACAAGTTAATCGGAATCGATCCGTATAAGTCTTCTCATTATTTTCCCTTATCAATGTACGTACGCAGATAAAAGCTCCAAGTTATTCTGGGATGACATTTTTTAGGCGTAAGAATAGGGAAATAATGAACTCATAAATGGGAGTCGGACGATAAACAAGCCATAGCCTCTGAGATAAGAGTCTGTTCTCTCTGCGAAGTAATGTGATGGCGAACACGCGGATAATAACTATACTACCTGCTTTACATAATAACAGCATGCGAGTGCCGAACTGCCGAGAGTCCTCCGAGCGTTCCATACATGACGTCATAAATTACTTAGATTAGCTTCTTATTTGGCCTCCAGTTGATTTTATTAGCCCGGTGTTTATACAACTGAGTTTTGTGGCTCTTTTCATTAGCGAATATTTTTGACATTATATATATATATTTTCACTTTTTATTGTAAACGCTAACCGAGATGATATTACTTTCTGTAAAGAGGAAACGTAACAAGGGGCTGGGCGCCGGTATATAGAAGATGGACGAGTAACCTATGAGTTCAACCAATGTTGTTTATAGCCTCAAGCGGTTCACTAAGACATGGGTTTCTACTCACCCTGCGCGGAATAAAACTGTGGCACCCTCACACACTATCACACGCGCTCTTATAATCTACAGTCTGGAAACATTCAAAGAGTCCTTCGTGTTTAGTGAACTAACATCGATTTTACATTGTTGACAATATACGTAAAGTAACTATTGTGTAGAAGTAACCCTAGCATCTGGACACGAATAGCACAAGTTTCAAGTGAACACGGATCCAAAGATGTCAAGAGTTGAATTTCAAAGGAGCTCGCATTTCCTTCGTGAAACTAACAATAACATAAATCTCGTGAAGAAATGAAAAGGAATTCTAACATTTCAACGCTGAACTCTTTAAAAAATGTATAAGTATAAACATGCGATTGTCGTGGGGATTAGAAAGAGGTCGGCTGTCAGTGACGTCTGACCCAGAGGTGACATTCAGGTAGTGAGGTCTATATTGGGAGGACAGATACCGGCTTCACCTTGACTACGTCACGGGTTCAAACTTGCTTATTATAGTATTATTTTTAAGCGAGGCCGCGTCAGGTTCTGGTTCATGTGCGTGAAATATCTAAATATGTACGAAAAATATAAACTTAGGTATCTAAGTATATCAGGTGTCTCGTAAAACAAGGAGGAAAAAGAAGCCTCAATTGTGGGCTCGAGCACAAACCTACAACAAAAATATTGTCTAAATTAAACCCTTATTTTTACGGGTGCCTTCTAAAATTACTTTTGTATAGCTATATTATTTTGCAGCTCTTTGTTTGCTTTAAATGTCGTATAGCGTGCATTTTTATTGGATCAGAGACATTTTGTATTCCTAAACAGTTCACCAGGTTTGGCCTGTCCGGACGAAGGCATTTGGCTGACTTTTGTATTTTCCTCAAGACAAATAACATGTTTCATCTGATAAGGGGCTGTCGTCGGCTCGTCCGTCTACGGAACCAATCGCTTTGTGGACGTTCCTTGTTATTCCATCTTGTTTTTATTGCGCAAGCTTGAGCGTTTGTTTTTTGAAAGCCTATTCACGTCTCTCTTTTTGTAATAAGAAAGGATTCCTGAATCATTAGTGTGTATATGTAAAGAAATACTTAGGTTTATGCCTTAACTTTTATGTCGGCGAGATTGAAGTCATTAGGCCAAGGTTTTGTTATCAACATTGGTGTTTCTACTTCTACTACGTTGATAAATGGTAGTTGGAATTTTTTTCTGGACTATTCACTCCTTTTCAGGATAGGATATGATTTGTCCCGTTGTCAAGATTAAATTCAAATAATCCGAGGTATACCCCTGCAAGCACAGAATGAGTGAACGCTGCACGTAATCGCCGCCTGGCTGCGGCTGCATTATGAATTTGTACTCTTTTGTCCGCAGTTTTTAATTCTACCGGTAAAATGTATTGTTCATGGAACAAAAGTCTCCAGTGTCATTATTGTTGGCCAAAGTTCATTTAAATTCCGTGCCCGTGAGAGGGAACAGTAGCAAATATGAATTCCTTTGCTCCTACTGTCAAACTGCTTTTGCTCGCTTTGGTATAATGCTTTTGAAAACCACATTGTGTTTTATATTCATGGGAACACAACTCTATTTGAATATTTTTTTAGTTAACAAAGAACCAGAATGTGATGTAACTAAATAAAATTAGCGTGTTTGTTTGAAATAAAGTTTAAACTTGCAGGCATGGGGAAGTGTGCTAAATTGCTGTTGTCGACGGCCGACTCCTTTTACCTGGCTTACTTGCAAGTAGTCGTGAATAATTCAAAACGTTGTACTAATTAAATTTCCGAATTTGCACAACAGGTAGATGCTTTATAATGGAACATTTATCTTTGAACACGCCACAAACTTCAGCTAAAATATTTTAAAAACAACGTTATACGTGTAGCGCAGTTGTAATCGAAGCATTGCAAAGTTTCGATGGCTGCAAAGAAAAAGGAATGACCGCTGCGCACTGGCTCCGGTCCAGATCCGTCGCTTTCCATCACGTTTAACAGGCATCGCAACAAGTTATGGGCCTCCTTTTGGAATCTCTCCCCATCATACTTGAGGAATAGCGTGCAATACGGGATATTATTAATTCGAAATTACTTCGCCGTTTTTCATTCCATTCCACGAAAAGCTCCGTGTTTATGTGTCAGCCATCAACGGTAACGTGTACGTAGAGATATGCGATGTGACTCATAACAGCAAAAAATGGACGGACTTGACAATTCATGGCCAGGAAAAGGAAAACAAAATGATTTAGTTATAAAGGACAATGAAGAAAACATGATAGAGCTTTTCGCAGACGCGCAAACAACAGCGCTAATTACAATTAAAAAACACTTTTTCATGAGACAATTATTTTACACAGTTACAAAAAATTTACATAATTTCCTTAGGAGCCATGTAGCAGAACCGAGCTAGGGAATAATTTGATTCATGTAATTATTACAGTCAATCTTCATCATTTCTTGGTTTAAATGGCGGGTTGCGGGGCCAAAGTAATTTCGTCCGGGTCAACAGAAGTTGAAAAAGGGAAAATTACACAATTTTTTAATGGCCACGGCACGGATAATAATTTTTTGCGCGGTTTTTATTGCTAGAGAAGGATATTAATGCGAATTGAAATTTATATTTATGACTTATGATTGAGTTACGTGGTGCTCAACGGGAAATGTTTTGGCTTTTTATGTTCGTTCATCGAGTATTAAAATATGATCGTTGAGTTAGTTACATAGGTATTTTATATGGCTGTGGCGTCTATAAAAATAATTTTGGGAAGCAGATGGATTTCTATGTATTTGATACAGCACGTACCAAATAGGTATCTTTAAAACGGGCATAACCCTCTTGGCATAATTTTTTAGGCTTAAAGTTTTCGCATAACTTTTATCAGCATAATAATACTGCGGTATAATAATACTTTGGCATAAAGCAAAGGTTAGCATAACTGTCAATTGGTGTAATTTTATGGATACATATTTGAACGTCGAAAATTAAAATACCTACGGGTAAAAAGTCAATGTTCAAAATATCGAAAAATTTAATATCGATTTGAATCGATTTAAAATTGTTTTACCTAAGCTTAAAATGACTAATTTATATATTTGATAAAAGGACTCAAATTAATTAGGTTAAGGTGCGGCGGACTTGAGCCGCGAACATGTTTGTTTTATTCCAAATAACATTATGTGTAAATATCATTATGCGTATATAACATTATGCTTTATAAAATTATGCATCATTATTATTATGCCAACAGTATTTATGGCAATTTACATTATTGCAAAGTATTTATGCCTTATAACATTATGCGTAATGATCATTATGCTGAATTTAGTTATGCTAATATTTATTATGGGAATATATTTTATGCTTATCATTGGTAAACCCTTTAAAACTCATCAATAATAAAGAAAGTCTACAAAGCAACTCTATCATAAATGAAAAAGTTTCGGTAAGTACTTCAGTAACTGTGGTAAAAGACCAGGAAGCTAAGACTCCATCTACACTATCACAGTTGCACAAAAAACTTCTCCATTCAATGTAGGTTAAAATAAAAAGTAGGTGAAGTCCGCGGGAATTCTGACACTGGCAACAATGCCTGCTGCAAACAGACGGAACTTTGGTAAAAATGCAATGTAATTAAACTGAGCGAAATACAAAATACAAACATTTTTGAAGGAATTCCGGCCATTGTTGCCTTTCTACACCCTGTGAGCTTGAGGGGATGCTGGGATACAATTGATGAGAGCGGGCTAGGACTTGTTGTTAGTACTTACTTAATTAAATTATCATGCAGAGTAGGTACTAGCAACAAAAATGTAAATGTGTAATTTTTTTCGGCGGACGTGATCATTATTTTTTTGATGATGCATACAAATATTTGGTCCGAGCACAATTTGAACCCGTTACCTATAGAGCCAACCAAGCTAACAAGATGTAGCGGCATCGACGCCGCCACTTATGAACTAATGACATGACGTCACAAAAATCTTGCATCGCGGAAGCAGAGTTATCGGCGCGATTAGAACACATATAACAGTCCGACAATAATCGTTGGGTAGTTGTCCGAACCAGAAAAAACACCTGTCTGGTCGGAGGATCCTCTCTTTTCTATGAAGATTTGTGGCACTTCACACCCTGTGCCACCTACCTCCAAACTGGTAACGCTCAAACATGAACATCAGCGCAGCCTTCATGCAGAGCTACTTCATCGTGACGTCATCATCACTTCCTCAAGCTTTCGAGTAGCAAGTCACAAAGCCAGTACCCACGGCATCTACAGGGGTATCCTGACCACCAGCATGCAGCGGACGCGCATTCCTAGACATCACCCATAGCTTCTATCATCACCCTCAACCAAAACAGCGACCCTGGCACAGCACACTGTAGCTGCCGCAGGTCAACAAAGGAGAGCCTTGAAGATGCTCTCCTGCAGCCGAATTGCGTAAGTGAATTCGGCAAAGGAAACGGTTTGAAACCTTCACAAAAACGACTTCACGTATTGCATATTACACTCTGAAAAGGAAAGGAGATGAATCTTTCCATGACCAATATTTTGACGTAGAATTAAATGTAAAGAATAATTGCTTTTTTTCAGTTTTAAGTAACCACTATACATTTTTAATTAAAAGCATTAGAAGACTATTCGTTGTAAGTAAAACAAATTTAAATTATGTCCTAATTATTAGGAAATAAATCATCAGGAGGATGATCGTACTCTTTCCAAATTAGTTTCGTAATACCGAAAAAGTTGAAAGAAATGATTCTAACTCTTTGAAGGTTCCAAACTGTTTCCTTTGCCGAATTCACTTACGCAATTCGGCTGCTGGTCGTCGCCAGAAGTCAAGTCACTACACCGCTCAGCATCGCTCCATTGCACCAAAAACCAAGCAAAACCGTGAAAACCAATATCTATAATAGTCTAGTGGAGCACAAAACAAATATAAGTGCATAACCACAGTTTTATGGCTCCCGTAACTACGAGACGTTATTAAAACTATCGGTGGAACCATCCAAGGAAGTTAAATTTTTGCCAGGTCCGTAACGAAAGCGGTTAAGGCGTTTGAGGTCAGTCGAGTTGTATAAACGTCCAATTCGGTGGCAAATTTACAACTTTTTCTCACTTCCCTGTCTCAATTCGAGGCAGTAAACTGGGAAGCAATCTCGCCCCGACTACAGAGTTATTTCACAGAGTATTGCGGAGCCAAACTAATAAAATGACAAATGGCTGGTGTTTGTGCACTAGAGAGTTGACATCAAGCAAGATGCATGCGGCGACATACTTTCCAAATTTATTTGCCGATAATTTGCATATAATGCGGTCTTACCATCGATATTGAAATATATTGCGATCGTATGATGTAGGTAATATGGATGTGTTCGGTCCAGGTTCCGGTCGGGTGAACATAATAGTAGTGTGTTCAGTGTAACCGATATCTTCGAAGGCAGGCTCGCTATGCTCAAATTCTTGAGTAGAAGTGCTCTTAGCCACAATATCGGCCGGCCTCTCTCAAACGTCTCGATTTCACATCGTGAGGACGTCGATACGTTCTACCTGTGGAACCCTAATCCAATCTGTCCGTGTCTGTATGACATCGTGAGGACGTCGATACGTTCTACCTGTGGAACCCTAATCCAATCTGTCCGTGTCTGTATGCACGATAACGTACATAGTAACTTGTGCTTCATGTTGCCAACTATCGGTTTCCAGTTTATTTTGGATTTAATACCTGATATGCATGCGTTTATGCTTTAGACAGGTATCTTTGAGAAAACTTTACGATTTACTACCTATCTGCATGCAATAAGTCTGTCGTACGATAAAGAAGAATCAAGGCTAAACCTCTTAAATAAATTCTGCTAAACAATCGAATTATTCGGACTGGAGAAGCGATTAATAAAGCCAAATTCAATCACTGTTCATTCGAGCTCCGATTCCGTAAATAATTATGTCCTACATACATACGTCACTCACAAAGAAAACGTGCCTAACCAATAAAACGAAACAACGAGGCTATCAGAAACAGACGCAAGCGTCACTGGCGCTCTGACATTAACAAATAAGCCATTCTGAAAATAGATCCCATTTTCCCCAAGACCGTAGGTAGCGGTACGTACGACTATTAATAACAATTAAAGAAACGAAAATAGCGCTAAAACGCAAAATAATGATACGAATATTTCAAGAATACTCGTTATTAAATTGGTGTCTTTATAAAACTGTCGTCGGCTTCAATATGCGACGGGTTTTTCACCAATTTATATTTGCGCGAAGTAACGATCAATAATTTGATCCAAAAGTTCGTGATTGAACTTAATTTTACCGAATTTGAATTTCTATTACTCCTAGAACATCAACAACCGGCCATCTTGTTCG
This sequence comes from Orthosia cruda, assembly GCA_964057195.1. Taxonomy (NCBI): domain Eukaryota; kingdom Metazoa; phylum Arthropoda; class Insecta; order Lepidoptera; family Noctuidae; genus Orthosia; species Orthosia cruda. The sequence goes on from OZ059845.1 coordinate 21,937,757, forward strand.
TATTATTCAGGCTTGTTAACGTATTCATTAACCTTTCCTGAAACAATATCGTTGGTTTTAGATTTCATGAAATCTAAATGGCTTCCCGAACAATACTAGCGGTTTTAAAATGTATTATCTGAACGTGTTGAAAAGTAATTTCTTTCATATTGATACAATGTGTGAAGTTTATATTCTTATGGAGTGAACGTGAGGCTATGAAAACGGCATTCAAGGAATGAATGTTCGTTAAAATGGGTTAGCAATAAAGATTTTGTGGTCGCTAATCTTGTATAGATCTAAAGTTAATGATACGTTCAGGTAGTCGGGACACATTAAAATGCAATGTCGAATGAAAGCACATAGTAATAGTCTAGATCTAAATCCGTTCATTCGGTCAATGTACCGTTTTTGTGATGCGATAGGTGCCATATTCGTATACAATTACCTGTGACGTGCATCATGTGTCGACTTTGTGGATTCGGTAAGCTTGGCGATATCAAAGGGTGGAACTAATGCAGCTGATAGTCACCCGCTGCTAATGCAGCAGGTTACCTGCTGCTAATATCGAAAGCGGTAATGAACGTCAGATTCCAAGTCGAGTTGCATGTGATTCGCGGACAGAACTCGATATCTGATAACGCTTACGCAAATTCCTGTGGTAGGCGCACTGAATACGGAACTGAGCCAAACGGAAGCCGTATTACGAATTTAATCTCGTAGAAATGTGGTATCGTGGAAATTGCTGCAACAATGCCTCTGTTTACGACAAACGTCTAGAAGCAATATTACCTAGGGGAAAAAATTTGAATAGCTCGCTTATAATATTTTCTACATGAGTTTTTAAATGAATATCTTAGAGTTCCGTTGGTAAGGCGGTAACCTTATTCGTTTCGATGCTTCGGCCGCTGCTTCAATGGCCTCTGTTCTCCGGTAAATCTAGTACATTTTCTACATAGATTTTTACTGCAAATAATATTGTTTTCAAGTTTTATTATTCTTGCGAAAAAGTCGAGATGTCTAATATAAAGCCATTTAGCTTCCCAGTACATTTTTAAAATTCTCTGGTCTCAAAACCGTTTTAAAACGTGAAATCTGTTTCGACCCAACCTTTCTACCATGACTTCCACCGAGACGAAGTACTACCACAAGTCCACATATCCTATGGTAGGTAGGTAGGTACGGCTTTAGTGTACCTTTATCAAAATCAAAATATTTTATTTCAACTAAACCATATTAGTATACTATAAACCATATTATTTAAGCTATATATTTGAGCCGTTTGGGGTTGAAATATTAGGTCCATAGGGTCCGAGTGCTCATCGAGTATTTCGAGATGTAAGCAAGCGGTTATTCGACTCTTCACGTGACCAGAGGGCTAGGCTTTTCCTCGGTCAGAGAATCTGCATCGCCATCCAACGTGGCAATGTTGCCAGCGTTCGTGTCACTTTTCACGTTGACAGCGATGTGGTCGAATTTTTTGCCGTCCAATGACCCCTGCCCTTTTATACGCGTTCGTAGATTTATTTTACTAACCGACTTCCCAAACAGGAGGAGGTTCTATGTTCGACATCATGGTTGTTTTTTTTATTTTTTTCGTGTATGTCGATATCTCCGTCAATTGAGGACCGATTTTGAAAATTCTTTTTTTGTTTCGAAAAGTATGTTTCGAAATTGGTTCCATTTTAAATTGGCGAAGATCTGATGAAGAACTTCGAAGATATACAACGGAACTCTTCAATAAATAACGGCAAATCTCTCGGGATTGCTGCAATCGCATGTCTGTTTATTGTTTATACCATTTCATAATATAACATCATTCCAGTACGCTTTTAAGGGGTACGCAGATCTCTCATTTCACCGGTTATGTTCAAGTTTAATGATATTCGGGAAATCTATTCTGGCGTTATAGAGGTACCTTACTAAACAACTTGCCTATTAGGTAGGTACAACTAAAAAGAGAAAATTAAATAAACTTTTTTTGCAAAAAAATGCTACCGACTTCAAAATAAAAAACTACAAAGTGAAAAATAATTTTATTTTTGGACACCGACGTCCATAACGCAAAAAAAAATGGTACCTACAAAAGACACCGCCTTCCAAAAATAAAATTATTTTTCACTTTGTAGTTTTTTATTTGGAAGTCGGTAGCATTTTTTTGCAAAAAGTTTTTTTTTATTTATATATACATAGGTAGTAACTGTTAATTATGTATTTTATACTATGTAAATGTATATTTATTTATTTATTTTAATTGAAATAAACGTCATGAAAACGATCCGATTTTCCTATTTTCAATAAATTAATGATCGCGAACCCACCTGTACAAACGTCCATTGAAAGGGATTTCCGTTCAATTCTCTAATTAATGAACGAAGTTTTTATAAAAAATCCGATTTCTAATTTACCTTTACCAACAAAATAATGTAAGGAAGCACGATGTCAATTTGATTTTATTTTTGGTTCACCTCGAGCGTGTACAGTCAAGAACCAAAATTACTGATAAGAATTAATATAGAAACTATAATACTGTCATTAGTAATAATAGGCAAGTTTTTTTTTGTTGTGTCTATGTAGTTTACACTGTGAAATATACTTGTAGGGAAGACTGTAATTGTCAGGCAAAGCCAATATTGCATGGGTCCTTCTCGGGCCAGGAGCTAACAAACGAACTTCTTTGCTTGTATGTAAGGTGTCACGTTATGTATTGGCGAATAACGTAAACGTCATTCCACCAAGCACGTAGTTTGATCTTCACGAACAGTCAGTAACTCTGACTGTATTTCTCCATAGTTTTTATATCAAATAAACAACTCAATCCAAACGGCCATCTTCTTCCTCGATCTCCTGTCTGATCCTTTTTGGCACCAAAAATTAGTGCTTAGTGTTATGTCAAGTTGACACCTGTTAGAGTCATTCGAAACCGTATCTCTCTTCAGAACTAAATCTTTAGAAATGCCGACATATACGTAAAAACAAACAAACCAGATCTTGAATGTTTAAAACACGTTAGTTACGTAACTCTTGTTGTCGAATATACGGTTATTGCTCGACGCAGGTTTCCCACTAGAATTGTTTCAGAGTTAATTTAAGATTAAAAGGAAATAAAGGTGCACGGAGAGTTAACTCACCCCAGGTGGACAAACTTTGTGATTAAGTGGACCTACCCACTCCAACACTAATTTTGTATGGATGGTCTAAACTCTGGATTAGTTTAACATTTTAACGGAAATATTTAATTTAAAAGTTACTTATTTGACCTGGTCGGCTTTATTGCTGTTTTAATTTTAGTTGTTTGAGGTTGGAGTGTTTTTCGTTTACTTAGTTATTATTAAATGTTTTATGAATAAACTAGAGCCACGAAAATTTTGTATTGAATGTTAGCTTCTGTGTTTCATTATGAAAATTAAAAAGTTTAGTAGGTACTTTTAATTACAAAAATCTTTGAAACGTTAACGAGTAGCAGCAAATTGGATTTTAAAATGTTATTAGGTTCTTTTTTCTGTAACATAAATACATATTTTTACCCCAGAACTTTAGTTATGAATAATATAATTTCTAATGCATAAATATTTACTTACGATAGTTTTCAAAGGAAACATATATTTTACATCTGGAAACATATTTTCCCAGTGCAGAGTTTCATCTTGATAATTAAGTTCTGTATATCTGCATAAAGCAGTTCCTAGATATATATACTGTGCAATTTACTTGGAAAAAATTGCAGTTTTATACGCAAGGCAAACGAAAGAAGAGCAAGCTTCCTTACTTTCCTGAAAATGCAAAAAATATCTGACATCAACTATCTGACGTTAAAGTCTGATTCTAACTAAGAAGAATAAATATTTATTAAATAGATACTAGATAATCGGCCTGACAACTAAAGTCACCGCCAGATAACAAAAAAGTCTGTAACACCTGTCTACTAATGTATTTCACTATTGCAAAACGATACGAAAAAAATGTAAAGGCAGTGTCGCTAACACAAACAAAAACGTATCGCGGTAAGGGGCGTTCTTGACCCTTTAACTTGGCATTAATGAGGTAGTATTTCATAAACGCGTGGACCACGTGTACATGATTTAAACGGATAAAATTATGGTTCTACGCCTATACCTTTCATTTAAGACCAAAATTATCAAAATATCTCCGAAAATAAACGAAAATCATGTTTTCAAGTTACGTAATTATACTTTTTGGTACAAGTCGGGTCAATGACTTTTATTTTTTGTTATCTGGCGGAGACTTTAGTCTGTTCCATGCTCTTCTCTTTAAAATGCGAAAGTTTGGATGGATGGATGTGTGGATATAAGTTTGTTCCTCAATCACGCCAGAACGGCTGAATGGATCTGGATGAAATTTGCCACAGAGATATTTTATAGTCTGGAATAGCACATATAATACATTTTATCCCGGGAGTACGTTCCCTAAGTAAAATTTTCGACTTGCGAGCAGGCCAAGCCGCTGGCAGATGCTAGTTTATTTAATTATGATTTCCCAAAAAGCTAAAAAACACTTTTTGATGATAACCTTTTGAGGTAGGTAATTACATATCTTCCAAACCCCTTTTCATTTCAATAATATTACCTATGTGAGATTTTTTTCGAATTGAATTTTATTGTTGCCTATAGTGTGACCAGTTGAGTGTCACACAAAACATCGGTATACAAATTCTTAAAAAAACGACAGATCATTCATAAACATTAGAATCGGAGTCAAAGAGCTCAATGATCTATATACTCTTATATTATTTCAAACGGGTGGCTTCGAGTCGACAACGGTTCATGCTGAATTAAAATTGATGAGAGAGAATTTATATTCAAGCATCTTGATTTCAGCATAAACCATAAATCATGCGGCTTGTAAATGTTTTGTGTTCTTACAGATTTAGTAATGATAGATAAGAAAATGCTTTTTTTAAGGAGCTATAAAGCTTCTTGAATAAAATAAATGGTGCAAGCAATGGTGCATACTGTCGAGCGCTAGACTGTGCTGGAAAACTTTCCAATTTAAGCTTCTACAGATTTAGTTTTGTGCGCGAGATCCTGGACCGATTATTGTCTCCGAAATAATGTTATTGCGTAGTTAACTTTGTTGATTCCCACCTTTTTTGTAATTAACCTAAATATTGTATTTATTAACTTTGTTGCCGAATATACTTATCTTCTTTTTGAAAACTTCAATTATTTAGCTAGAGATTTATTTAAAAAAGTGTTTGATTTAAAGCAATGCTTGAAACGAATGGGATAGGGTTGTAAGCACAAATAAATTACAAATTAATTAAATAAAAAAAACATGATAGCGAGCTGGCTGAACAAAACCAGATGTATCCTCCGACTGCACAGCATGGTTTTCGTCTTGTTTACGTCTTTTAAGTTCGCTTTTTAAACAGTCGGATTTATTAATTAACTTTTTTTATTTAAATCGTATTAGTATTTTTTTGGAATCAGGTACATTTAAGCTTATAAGTGTTAAATATTTTTGAAATCACCTCTTCAAACCCTTTATTTTGATACCCTACATGATGAGTACGAAAGAAAAAAAAATTTGGTGCCCCACAATATAGCGTCCAAAATCCGCCATTTTTTATTTTCTAATTTTAATGTAGCCAGTGACACTCGCAGGGTTAAGACGAATCGATTGTCGTAATAATCATCAAAATCGGCCAAAGCGTTTGGTCTCTAGAACGCCACATAGGAACAAACATACATACATAGACTGATAAACACATTACGTTACAAGAAAACATACGTACATATATCATTGTGTCTATTTGTTACATCCATTTTGGTTGAAAGTAGAATCCTTAGGGGATAAAATAACTTTTTTGTTTTACGAATTCTATGTGAGTGACGCCCAGGGCGAAAGCTTATTATACATATAAAACGCGGAGCAACGTGTATTCAACCCTCTGTTTTATACTCAGGTTAAAGAGCAAACACAATCACAATACCTTAAGTAAGGCGTTAAAGCAATTTAATAGTTTCACGAAAGTCGTGAAAGTTAAACGAAGCTTCTCTTTGTGTTTTACCAAGTTAATCTGTTCTAACCTTTAATTCTGGATAAGCATCTCGTGTGTTAACAGTTGGACTGTTCGAGACAGGGCTGTCGATACGTAGTTCTGTAAGTTTGTCGGTGTTAGGGCTGACGTAGCGTCGAGACTCAGATTTATTTAGACACGTAACCCGAGTCCGAACTCGCTTCTTTCGCGTACTTTCTAATCTGCTATCAAACTAACTTTTTTATTACTTGGTAACTAGTAAACAACGCTGCAGGAGCGTTTGTTTTCTGTATCATGACATGGACAGTATATACTGAACAGAATATGAAGAATATATTAACTATTAGGTTTTAAAACCACCTCTGCCCCCGTACCATGACGTGTCAAAACTATAATGGTTAGAATATGAAAAACCGGCCAAGTGCGAGTCGAACTCTCGCACGAAGGATTCCATACTTATCGCAAATACGGCAAAGAAATCACGTTTGTTGTATTGGAGCCCCACATAAATATTTATTTTATTATGATTATTTTTCTGTTGTATTTTTTGTTATAGCTGTTGGCAACAGAAATGCATCATCTGTGAAAATTTCAAGTGTATCGTGTGCAACGTGTATCACGGTTCATGAGATACAGCTTGGTGACAGACAGACAGAGGGACAGTGGCGTCTTAGTAATAGGGTGCCTTTTTTACCTTTTGGGTACGGAACCTTAAAAGGAACAGATGTGTACAAACCATATACATCTGTCCCTTACGTACATTGGAAATAACCTTGCTCTAAGAGGTTATGGTCACCCTCCTGTTCGCACTTAATATATTTTCGCTCATAAAGGATAACCATGATATAGTGTTGTTTGCGGATGATACTTCACTTTTGTTTAAACTTAAACGTCAGCAGCTGGATACTGACGATGTAAATAGCGCGATCTCAAAAGTAGTTCACTGGTTCAATGTTAATAATTTACTTCTTAATGAAAAAAAAACCAAATGCATTAAGTTTACCCTACCTCAAGGTTAGGCAGGTGAAAACCGATGTGTTGATAAAGGGCGAAGAATTGAATCCTGAAAATAGCACAGTATTCTTAGGCTTAACTTTGGATGCTAAGCTTCAGTGGGGCCCACATATAGATAAATTGTCAAAGAAGCTAAGCTCCGCAGCATATGCTGTTAGAAAAATTCGTAATTTAACTGACATAGAGACAGCCCGTTTAGTATACTTTAGCTATTTTCATAGTGTAATGTCGTACGGTATTCTGTTGTGGGGAAATGCCGCCGACATCCAGACTATCTTTGTTTTGCAGAAAAGAGCTGTTCGATCAATTTATAAATTAAGCCCGAGACACTCTCTCAGAGAGAAATTTAAGGAGATTAATGTAATGACTGTGCCTTCTCAGTATATTTATGAAAATCTTTTATGTGCCCATAAAAATATAAAATTGTTTAAAAAATACAGTGATATCCATAACATAAATACTAGGAACAAACACAAATTTGTAGTACCTACAACAAGGCTCAAGAAAATAGGTGGCTCGTTTAGATGTCAATGTGTACGCTTTTATAATAAGCTTCCAAGCCACGTACAAGATCTAAGTCTTAATAAATTCAAGTCTTTCATTAAACGTAAGTTGTGCCAGAAAGCGTTGTATACAACAAAAGATTACATTGAGGACAAAAAGGCTTGGGATTGAGCTGCTCCAATTAATTTTGTTTTTTTTATTATATTTTGCAAATTATATTTTTTTATTTTTTTTATTTTTCTTGCAATGACAAGAATATTTACTTTTTAAAGTATTATATTATTTTATTTTAATTATTGTGAATGTGAAGACTATGTGGATAATTTTTTTATTTTTTTTTATTTAAATTTATCTTAGTTTTTAATCATGGTCTGGCAGTTTGAGTAGTTTATGCGGCCTACCCGAATGTCCTTTCTTTGGTATTGTTCGTCGAATCGTTGAGCTCCTTAAATTCTGAGTTGAGCTGCTCGGTTATTGACAAATGCGTGCACTGACTGGACAGGTCCACTCAATCTGGCTGGTTCTTTCCTCAAAAGACCATTTCAGACATGGTCTACATGGTCTTCACATGATCTAATCAATATTTTGTCAGGACTTTAAAAGAGACTGTGACCTCTGAGTTTGTTTCGGCCTTTCTTCTCAGAGTAGTCAGATAGGAAACGCCGACCTCATCTAGTTTTAAAAATATGTTCGACATGTAAAAGTGTTTGTACAAACCAACTTACAGAAATAAAATCATTTATCATTTATGATATAATATGAATGTAACCTAAAATAACTCAACCAGAAAAGATTTTCTTAAATATATTTTTATTCACTAATCTTTTATATTTATCACGCGATGAATCTATTCAATAAATAAAAATCCTCTTCGATAGACTGTAAATAGCCTCTAATCGCCATTGAACATTGCGGCAGAAGAAAAAATACATGATTGAAAGTAATAACGTTTTCCATTTTAATCATGATTTTTGTAAGGGGAGCGATAAAAATTGTGAAATCGAATCACGATTGCGGACGTGAGAAAGTAATCAAAATTTATTATTCTTCCCTTCAATGTCGGCGACGTTACTTACAGATCGAATATAAAATACATCTGTGTTTTATTTCTGCGTTCGCTATGCGCTTCTAAATGAAAATAGCACAGAATTACTCCACACGACTAATTCGTTGGCGGAGTGGTGTTCCATGTTTTCCTACAAAACGTCAATATAATTTGGATTTTCATACATTATGTAATTTTCTTGGTTTTAGTGTGAAATATTCGGTAAGTGCATCAAAGATTGGGCTTGGTTTCTTATTTCGTAAGCTTCTTCTTAAGTGACAATAAATATACTTATTGACAGAGTTTGTAGCACTCGTAGAGGTTAATGTTAGAACTGATTTTAAACTGGGCCTACGTAATGATCGTGTATGCTTGTTTCAAAGAATAGAAAGCAATACATTCTCAAACTATAATGTAAAAACACTTTTTAACAAAAAAACTAAACGGACTTTCAAAAAAAACACTAAAAAATAAGTTTTTAAGCTGACGTGGTCACAATCATTACAATTAATATTTGTTACGGGATATTTACCATGTATATTTTGATTTTGGTTGAGAGCTCGATAAGCATGATCAAAATATACATGGTAAATATTCTAAAACAAATATTAATTCAAACACTACAAAGTTTATTTATCTCTTTTACTTTTTGTTAGGTACTAGTTTATCTTGAAAATCATTAATAGCCATAAACATAAAAACATACCTATACGGAGAATTGAGAACCATCTCCACTTTTAGAAGTCGGTTAAAATTAGAACGCAATACACTCTCAAACTATCAATTAAAACAAAATACATCTGCGTCACTATCATCAAGGCCCTACCTACATTAAGCAAGAACAGTAACAAGATTATCAACTCCGAACAGAACAATAGTCCTACAATAGATAAAGTTGTGATCAACGTATTGTATACAAACTATTACGAAAGGTTTGATACGCAATCGGAGTCGGCTCATGAATAAAATTATGTAACTCGTCGAAATATTCAGCATTACCTGTCGCCGTGGTGTAGGGGCTTCTATTGCTCTACAGGGTGTAGTTACTTTCATTTTAACTTCCACAACGATGTGAAAATATTTCTCAAGGCGTTTATTGCTAGCCAGAGACTTGCGGTGTGAACTGAAGCCGGGATATAGTTATTCAGTTGAGTTATTATAACTACTCTCTGTAACCTTCGCGGGTTATATTTATACAGGGTGTGTTTTTACCTGGTTTTCTTTGTGGGGAAAATGTTGAATCGGTTTAACGTAAATGTTTTGTTAGTAAGATAGGTTCTTGAGCTTGTTTATGAAAGGGTTACAAATCCGTTGAGTGATATAAGCAATTCCATATTTGAATAATACACTTCTGGATGCTCTAAGGACGGTAGGAGAAAATAATTCTAGAAAATAAATCAACTAACGGTTCTGGGGTCGGTGCCAAACTGTAACGAATTGAAATCAAAATAAATTGAAGGCATCGAATTGAAAACTTCTTTCCTTATAAATTCGGATTTAAGAATTCGGTTATGTTCAACCAACGGTGCGAATGACAACTATTTAACATTATAAATCAAAATGCCAAAAACTAGGAAATGTGAAGGGAATATATTGTTTAGAAAAATGCAGTAAAGTTGTTATGGAAAGACAAGGACTTCGTTGAGATATGTGAAGTATTTTATCCTGTTAAAGTTGGAAGCGCAAGGAGAACATTTTTCGCAGGGACAATATAACTAAAACATAGTACACCACACAAAGAAAGAAAGAAACGTATTTATTTGTGACTCGCACATGAGACACGAGATAGGCAAAACACAAACAATAATAAAAAATAAAATAAATAACCCGTGCGGGACCAAAAAGGCTATCACAGCATGTGCAACGATATTACGCACACGTTATAATATAGGTTGGTAGTTGGTACGAATTTATAAAATTGCGTAGGTCTAAAGTCTAACTTTCGATGAGTCGAAGATAAACTATAATTTTCAAAAATAATAATATAAACTTAATGATCATAACTCGTCATTAGCCTAAATTTTTAAAATAAAAGCAATTTTACCATATTTAAAATTATACCTCTGCTATATCCTCTCACGGATGTCAGTTTCTCTATTCAAGTAATATAACTTCGTTAGATTTAGATGCCATAATTTCCGAAAAACGAGGGATGAAAGCTTTTATAGCTGGGTCATATTCAAAATAATTGTAATAATTATACTGTCATAGTGTCCAACCCAATTATTTTTATAACGAGATACAACTGACTAGAATTTCATAAACAAACAGATTGAATGTTTATTTGAATTTAATAAAAAAACAACGAAACATTTGATATAGCTAAACAATTCATTAAAAAAAATGAAACCAAACATTGCGTAGATTCCGTTTCATACAAGTACTGAATGTCCATGTCTTTGACTGTTAACTAAAAAAAATAATTTAATTATTAACTATTACACAAAGGTTAAAAAAAAAACTATATTCAGAGAATACTGTTTAAACTTTCAACACTTCACTAAACAAAATATAAAATACTATTTATTGTTCTTCAAATTTAATTTATTAATGAGTCTCCTGATTTTACACATATCTGTTATTCTTCTCTGTTATGCTATTTTAACATTATTTCCATGGTAATAAAGAAATATGATATACTGGCATCATTAGTCCACTACCTGTCACTACACGACGTAAAAATAAATGATCGGCCATTTTGTTCAATATAGTTTCTCAGCTCGTTTCGTTGTCGAAGAAAATTAGACTTTTAAAAGTAAGTATTTAATGTGAGACGTTTAAAATAGCGGTAAGTAAGTTTACTGTTTTATTACCCATACTAAGAAATAACTGTATTGTGCTGTACGGATGAGTGATATTAGGAGTAAGTGATACAACGAATGCTGTTGCTATACTGCCCTTTATTATAAAAGAACACAAGTTTATATGGTTACATTGACATCTCCCTCTCATCTCCTCCCTAAAACTAAAATAAAATAAAAGTTTACTTTTATTTTATTGCATGGATACAATATAAGCACAAATTAAACATTGATACTCTTAGGCTAACACGTATAAAATATAGTTATAACATAATCGTAGTACATATGTTCGTTATGTTTGGTATACAAAGTTATACAATAATAAGTAGTTACATACTTATAATAACAATCAATCCCTGAGTACCTATGAGCGCACAGCTGGCGCTTATTATTCGTCTCCGTTTTCTGCTGACCTGTATAATAGCTATTGTTAAGTGCTTATAGCATTGGTAATTAATTGTCTTATTGTTTTTATCTTAAACATGATACGGTTTCGTTCTGTTTTTGTGAATAATGTCGGGTTTTCCCTTATAATTGACCTCAACATTTGGTGACAAATCTCTAATCACCTTGTAAGGTCCAGAATATAATTGTTGAAGTTTATTGCCAGTTTCATTTTTAATTAAAACTTGATCGTTTGGCTTGTAGCGTATTGGATTTACATGCTGGTCGTATCTACTTTTTCTGCCTATTTTATTGGCTATCAAATTTTCCCGCGCTTCGGTTTGAGAAACCTGTAGGCGGTACTTAAGTTCAAGCGGGTAACTGTCGTAATTATATAGAGGCTCTACACACTTTTCCAAATTATTGGGCAAGTTACACTTTCTACCGTATACGAGTTCGAATGGTGTAAATTTTGTTGACGAGTGAACTGTCGTATTATAAGCAAAGCACCAGAATGGTAACCAAGTACTCCATAATTCGGGTTTTCCTTCTGCTTGGATTCGCAAAAATGCACCTAGATTTTTATGCGAGTTCTCTAGCGCTCCGATGCTTTGGTGATGATACGCAGTTGAGTTTAACTTTTTAATATGTAGTAATTCACAAACCTGTGTCACGGTCTCGGACATGAACTCTGTGCCTCTGTCGGTAGCTATGTCCCTCGGGATGCCATGTTGAAGTATGAAGTTATCCACGAAGGTGCGTGCTACTTCTGTAGAGGTTTTAGTGACGAGGGGATACGCACATACATACTTGGACAGCTCGCATTGCAATGTCAATATATAAGAAAAATTGTTGCTGTCTTTGTCTAATGGTCCTACCAAGTCTAAGAAGATTTTATCGAAAGCCGAATGAGCAGTTGTGGTGATTGCCATTGGCTCTTTCACCTGAACTGTATACTTATGCTTCTGACATTGAACACATTTTTTGACATAATTTTTGACATCACTTTCTAAGCCTGGCCAAAAATAGTATTTTTTTATATTAGTCAGCATTCTTCTCATGCCCGCGTGCCCACTAGTGGGCAAAAGATGAAAGTCGTTGAGTATCACTTTCCTATCATCTTTGTCCTCTATTCTTTCGACATCTTTTAATATACATAATCTGGGCCCTTTCCAGTTGCTTTGTTTTCTTATCTCACTAGTTAATTTCTCTACAAAAATTTTATTATTCGAATTTTTAATGAAGTATACTTCTTCTATATTTAGCTTGTTACATAGATCACTCAGCTCTCTCGCAAACTCGGCTCGCGTAGTTTGTGATTGAGATGCCGAGTTTATGAATATAGTTTTCATTTGGGCATTATACAATAATATTATGTGTGTTTGTAACACTACTGAGCTATCGCTCTTTAACTTCTTAAGACTGCTACTGGGTGCAAATCTTAACTCTACTGCGCCTCTTGGTTTGATATGAGTTTCCACTACATGTGGTTGAACTGGCAAGTTGTCGGTGGGCAACTCATCTGCCGGGGCGACAGCATCTAATTTTCGTTTTTGAGCGCGAGTCATTACTGCACACAGACACTCATTCATTTCTTTAAGTTCTTTTGACGTAATTTTTATTCTAGATAATGCGTCTGCAACGCAGTTCTCACTCCCTTTTACGTATTCTATTTCGTAATTGTATTCTTCTAGAGCTAGTCTAAATTTAAAGAGCCTGCTAGATGGGTCTTTTAAATTAAATAAGTATACAAGGGGTTTGTGGTCGGTTAGTATTTTAAATGTACGACCGTATAAATAGGGTCTGAAATATTTGACAGCCCAAACTACAGCTAAGAGTTCTTTCTCTATAGTGGGATAGTTCTTTTCCGCTTTGTTAAGGCTCCTACTAGCGTAAGCTATTGGTCTGCCATTTGAATTTGATAGTACTGCCCCAATTGCGTACCCAGATGCATCGGTTTGTACTATGAATTGATTTAGTTCTGAGAAATCTGGGTACTGTAGGATTGGCGGTGACATCATACTCTGTTTTAGAGTTTCAAATGACGTTTGACAGTTGCTATCCCAGTTGAATTTAGTGTTTTTCTTACTTAAAAGGTTTAAATGATAGGCTTTGTCGGCAAAGTGGTCTATAAATTTTCTATAGTAGTTTGCAAAAGCAACGAAGCGTTTCACTTCGTCCGTACTTTTAGGAACTGGATACTCTTTAATTATTTTAATCTTATCTGGGTCCGGCAATATACCATTGCCTGTCACCACGTGGCCTAAATAAAGCATCTCTTTCTTAAGGAAATCGCATTTAGTGGGATTTAATTTTAAGTTGGCACTGCGCAACTTTTCGAATACTTCTATTAAATTTTTGTTATGGTCAGTTAAGTTCCGTCCCATACAAATAAGATCGTCTAGGTACACTAAGCACTTGTCGTAGGATAGCCCGGTCATTGCCATGGTCATCATACGCGAAAATGAGCTGGGACTAGTTTTGAGTCCCATAGGCATTCTTGTCATTTGATACTGACCACCGTCTGCACTAAATGAAGTATATTTCCTACTGTGTTTGTTTAACGCTACGTTAAAAAATCCTTGGTTTAAATCTAAATGTGTGAAATAAATACATCCACACAAGGAATCTAGTATATCCGTGATGTTTGGCAGTGGAAACTTATCATCCTGAATACAAGTGTTGAGCTTACGGTAATCTATAACTAACCGCCATTTTTTTTCCCCGTTTGCGTCTGATTTTTTAGGCACTAGGAGTACTGGGCTGGACCACTCACTGGAACAAGGTTCAATAATTTCTTGTTCCAATAAGTTGTCCACTTGTTTTTTTAATTCGGCTTTCTGTGAATGCGGCATTCTGTAGGGCTTAACGTACACTGGTGCCACGTTTGGTTTCAATGTTATTGAGTGTTCATATAATTTAGTTGTTCCTAATTTATCACCCGGTAGGAAGAAAATATCTGCATATTTTGCGCAAATGGACTCTATGGACAATTGCTCCTCTTTATTTAAATGTTTCAGCGATAGCGAAGCGAATACCTTTCTGACACGATCAGCATTATTATTGGTTTCTTGAAATGAACATACATCATACTCGCTTGCTTTGTAAAGTGTTGGACTAATTGTTGTCAAGACTAAATCTGTCTCCGTGGTGTTTAAAATCCTAATTGGTATTTTCCCATTCGTGGGCTTAACTAAAGTATTTGCAACAAAGATCCCCTTTCGCAGTTCTGTTCCATTAACTACACATTCTTCTATCTCACATGTTCGAATAAAGTGAATAGACTCTGATCTTGCCGGTATATTAAAATGATTGTTTGTCATTATTAATGGTAATGATACCTTTGAGTTGTTATTCCATAGTAACAAAGTTTGGTTACCGTAATTTAATACTGATTTATACTTGCTTAAAAAGTCTTGTCCCAGTATGCCACTACCTTTACAAGGCAATGTTTTAAAAACATAGAACTTATGTTGTAGGGTCTGATTTCCAATAACTAGGCGCAAATAAGCATATCCTATAGCCTGTACTTTGCCCCCGATGCCGTTTACAAGTGTCTTCTCGATATGGATTGGAATGTTTTGGTCGAGAATTTGTTTATACTTTATGACAGATATGGATGCACCGGTGTCTACTAATAATTGGTATGAATAATGGTTATGCGATTTTATATTTACGTAGCCTACGTTATTGCATGATAAAATTATATTTTTAGTCCCGAAAAAACTGGTCCTCATTCCGCTGTTCTGTTTCTGTATTTTCCTGCGTTTCTGAGTCATCCAATGTATGTATGTGTTGATCCCTGGAGGTGCTATAATTGGACCTACCTCTGTTTCCATGAAATGGTCGGGTGGACCGGCGCCAGCTTGCCTGCGATCCTCTCCGAACCTGATCCTGCTGTTCGTCTTGGTTTTGGATAACCTGTTGATTGCCACGTGCGCGTCCTCTACCTGCGTATGAGAAGCGGCCTCTCCGCTGTGACCAGTTATAAGACGATCTCCCTCTATAATTCATCGTTAAAATATCGGAAGATGTTGATGGACTTGTTATATCTTCATCGATGGCCGCCTGTACTGCATCTTTCAATGATGTAAAATTTCTGGCTGAAATTATTGTACTAAGTCGTCGATTTCTCAATCCATCTGAGAAACATTTGATAGCTTGCTTCTCATTAATTGGCTTTAAAACTTTCAAACTGGCCTCGTTGGCCCCCGATTGAGAGATCGTCAAATCAACAAACAATTCCGTAATTTTTTTGCCGAAATCATCGATTGATAAATCGTTTTGCCTAAGACTTTGCAGCTTTCGTTGAATTGCTGTAGCCGATTTTTTAGGCAATAACTGAATCTTCAAGTCAGCTATAAAGTCGTCAATATTGACATATGAAGTCGCTAATTTCAATTTTGCGGTCTGTGAGAGTCTATTTTTTAATACGAAATTTAACAGTTTTCCTTGTGAATTTTCGTCTAACTCTGTTTTGTAATACTCTATGCCATCTATAAGTTGCTTTACGCTAGCCTCATCGTCTGTACAAACTGGTAATAAACTTAAAGCAACTTTTAAATCAAATTTACAAGTAGTTGCCATTTTATATGCCGTACTAGGTTTCTGTGAGCACAATTCTAATATTTGTTCATATAAATGATCAAAATTTGCGCAAAGCTCGTGAATATGCGAACATTCACTCTCACATACGGTGCTTTTCGATTTTGAATAATATTCTAAAAATAAGTTGTACTCTTTTACTAAGTTGTCTGCCTCTGCTAATTTTACGACTATAATGTTACCTTTTCTTCTATCTGGACCTATCTTTATCAAATATTTTCTGATTTCAATTAACTTGTCGTACAATGTTTTTAAGTTTTCTGCCATTTAACATAAATACTTATTTCTATTTTCTTAGTAGGTACTGAATTACATACCATTATTTTATACTGCATACACTCCAGCGTTCATTTTTTTTTTCATTTGTCACTTATTTTAGTCCACTAAAATAATGTCATGTATATTTTATGCTATTACACGTTTACTACTAATAGAGAATAGACAACACCTTATATATAACCACGCACTG
This sequence comes from Orthosia cruda, assembly GCA_964057195.1. NCBI lineage: Eukaryota > Metazoa > Arthropoda > Insecta > Lepidoptera > Noctuidae > Orthosia > Orthosia cruda. Next base: position 21,954,559 of record OZ059845.1, read on the forward strand.
ACACATAACGAATACAACTTTCGCGCACTTTTCTTCGTAAACCCTGGGTTTTTAACTCTTCAGATGACGTCCTCAGTGTCCTTCTTGTAGCCTCTGGCATTCGTCCGCATTTCCTCTGCGTCAGCTCTACGTCTCCATATAGAACATCGTAATCTGTCCTTCCTGATCTCATTACCCATCCATTTCTGATGGCAATTCTTGTAGATTCTGAAGATACCATACAAAAACGCCAACGATGCTATAAGAAGTAACACGATTAAAATGATGTTTGTTGTGCTGGCATGTATCGTCAGCTGCGTGATGTCAGCGCTGTTACTTCCACCTGCTGCGTTTTGTGGAACTATAACTTCTTCCTTCGTATTAGTTGTACCCATTTTGTGATTGTCGTGGTAAATATTCACAAAATAGAATAGTGACCACGCTAAGTCCCAGTACGAGATTGGTCTCGTTACAATACATTGCGACACCCGTTTTGGTCAAAGAAATGTAAACATACGCTGCTAGCGTTTACGCTGTCACGGTCGCCATGTACGGATGAGTGATATTAGGAGTAAGTGATACAACGAATGCTGTTGCTATACTGCCCTTTATTATAAAAGAACACAAGTTTATATGGTTACATTGACATCTCCCTCTCAGTGCTAATTGTTATAAATATAAAATATTCGTATAACATTTAAATTAATGTGGAAATAAATGGATTTGTAGTTTAGACACGGGCAATTAATTCATATACGTTATTTTATCCATCACTTTTTTCTGTTACGTAACAGATATGAATGATTAGGCGTTATTCACATAGTGTCATATATGAATTAATGATAATAAAATATAATTCAACTTACTGCACCGCAGGTTAGCCAAAACTGTTTTTTTTTCTTTTTATTTGAAGTATGTTAAGTTTTCGTATAATGTGCCCTGTATTGCATTGCTGTGCCATGTACTGTCTGTGTGTGCATGTTTTATTTATTTATTTATTTTACAAATGTATGCTATTTAAACTTGCCCTAATAACTCCTTTCTGTTATTTTTCTGTTACAATAAAATAATATCCATATTTGTTTCCTATCCGTAACTTACAATTATTTTGAATATGACCCAGCTTCAAAAGCTTTTAACGTGGGATGGTGTATCGGGAATGCTATATTTTTAAAGCATGCTCCCCCTTATAGCCCGAGGAAACTTTTAGTGTGTTTTCTTTTGTTTCTATAGTAATTGTTGCTCATAAGAAACAATTTCGACTGACAAGGCAGATTAATAACACAACATAACATTACGCCTGTTTTCACCGAAGGGTTGGGTAGAGATGCACTTATTAGTACATTCACATATCTTCAGTTATATACAAGTCCCATGTTACACGGGGCGAGTATATTGCCACCAATCACCAATCAGAGCCACAAATCGGGCAGTTGTGCGATATCTTCTCATCCAACTTACCACAGTGTCTTAAGACGAAAGACCTGTGTGTTGTCTGATGACCTATAGCTCTGAGACGTGGTCGCTTACAATGGGTTTCATCAGAAAGCTTACAGTCACCCAAAGGGCTATGGAGAGGGCTTTGCTCGGTGTTTCCTTGCGTGATCAAATCAGAAATGTAGAGATCCGCAAGAGAACTAGGGTTACCGACATAGACCGAAGAATTGCTAAACATAAGTGGTAGTGGGCAGGGCACATTGTTCGCAGAACGGATGGCCGATGGGGCAGAAAAGATCTGGAGTGGCGAGCGCGAACCGAAAGACGTTGAGTTGGAAGACCTCCCACTAGGTGGATCGGATAAATTTGAAAGAGAGTTACTGCGGCCTTGGCACAAGCAACTGAACACACGGGTGGATTTTTGTCAGTAAAAGTCTGACACGCTCTCCCACTTCACCAAGAGCGGAAGAACTCATTGGATGATTTCCAACCGAAAAAGAAAAATCTGGGCGGATGACCTGGTGAAGGTTGCGGGAGTCTGCTGGATACGAGACGCACGGGACCGGTCAATTTGGCAACGCTTTAGGGAGGCCTATGTCCAGCAGGGGACGTCTTTCGGCTGATATGATTATGATGATATGGGGCCACAAATCCAGACTCCAGGCGGAAAACGAGGACGGGAAACGAACCCAGGACCCGAAGCTGATTAGTAGCGCTTGCAATCACTAGATCAACGAGGCAGTCAAATTAATATTGGAACAGTAAATAAAAACACGACGAAAATGTTACCACAATAAATAATAGCTTTGACTGAAAGAAATTGTATCGGTTGTAGAATGAAAATGTAGTGGCTGTACCCACTGTAATATCGATAGGTACTTCGTTATTATGCCGCCTCACTGGGCACCAAGTACTGAGCACAGCTCCACTGGTAAGCACTGGATTCTCGATAAAAAATAGAAAAAATATTGCCGTTTCATTCAAAGCGTACCAACGTTGATTGTTGGAAAGATTCTTGTAAAGAAAATCACTGGCAGACGCTGCAGTCACAATTCCAGTCCAACAAAGTTACCTACGGTGGCGGCGGTAAGAATTCCTAGAAAAGTAGGTTAGATAAAAATCATGTAAAAATATATCGGGTTCCAACTTTGTTAGTACTTTGTTTTGATCGTTAAAACTTATAATATATAGTTAGTGTTAACCTTAATTGTGGAAAATTTTCTTTAAGATAACAAGGTAAGCAAACTATTCTTTAAAAAAGTTTTATTTATTCTTGTTTGAAGAATTCTGTGCTTTATAAATATTTAATCGGCAAATATCAAAGGAAGTACAAAAATAGTGATTAAAGTATTTTTATAATTTCACTAGCATATGCTAGCGGCTTCGCCCGCACGCTTGTTGAAAATTATCCCTAGGCACAGATAATATATAATAATACTAGCATACAGATGCCTCATCCCATACAAAGAAACCGTGCCGACGTAACTAGCGTTTTTCATCTGATTATTCCGATTATTTTTTGTAAATCGATCGCGTTCGATTCCGCTCCACGGCGATAGATATATCCGTGGAACGGAACGGAACCGAACGCGATGGATGCACAAACAATAATCAGAATAATCAGTATAGAACGTCGGCACGGTTTCTATGTATGGGATGAGACACTACTGCCCTAGGGAACGTTACTCCGGGATAAAAATAACCTATGTGCTATTCCAGATTATAATCTATATCTGTGCTAAATTTCATCCAGATCCGTTCAGTAGTTTTTGCGTGAAAGTGTAACAAACATGCCAACACACACACACACACACACAAACTTTCGCCTTTATAATATTATAGTGTGATGTGGTAGTGTGATTTTTATAACATCTCATAATCGTATTTTTACGATCTTTCCACGATAATGGCTATGAAAATCGCATAGGGGACTGTAAAAATATACGAGGCGCCGTTATCACGATTTAAACCACAATCAAGTTTATACACCGCACCGCAAAGTTTTAGCAGAAATTAAAATTCCACTCTTAAGCCAAGTACTAAAACAGATTCGCGGCAACAGCGCCTTAATTCTCTTCGCGTGCCGACTTACCTACGTCCTAATTTATTGGAAAAGCGGAACAAGAAAGAGTTCGATCGCTACAATAAATTTCAAATTTCATTATTTGAAGAGGAAGTCGCGAGTTGCCAATTGCAATTTGGTTTTCCGATCACGTCTCCATACTATTGGTGAGGATATTCGAGCCACCTGTGCCCGTACTCTATGAGGCTTTAAACGCGCCTCTGCTCTTTCGATAAACCGACTGTAAAATATTCGCGGTGTACGCCAGACGCCTCATTTTCTTATGAATGATACATGCCACACCGGTCGCTGTTTTCTAGCTGCAAATGTTATCGAACCACTCGTATCTGGCAGTCAGTGCATAATTTCTAACTCCACTGTGAAATCTGACTCGGTACCAAGTGTTCGTGTTCATATAACTTAATAACTTTGTAAAAAGCTCGCCAAGTTATTTGTCACCTCTGGTTGTTGTCCGCGGGGCATTGTATCGCTTCGTTGGGATATATTGTTCGCGATAAATCTCATAACTTATTAATAGGTCCACTAGGTGATTGTTGGCTTTTGTTTCCTCATCGATAATAATGACATGATTCGGGTCTAACAGGAATTTATTGCATATCGTTTACCTTTCGAATCCAATTACTAAACATAACTATAACATGAGATATTTGTATTGTAATTCTAAGTGGCTAATTATATCTATTCATATTGGTTGTTGTTCTTGTAATATTATAAAATTTTCTTTTCTCTTTCTTAATTTTGATATTTATAAGTACGTATTGTGCATTGTATATATGTATTTTATATTATTATGTCTTAGTAGGTAGTCTAAAAAATATGATCCTGTCTATTAACGCCAAGGCTGTGGGCCATGATGACTATTATATGGTCACCTTGATCCTCGACTTTCTTCTTTCTCCTATTGCCCATATAATAAACTTTTGATTTCGGTCAGTTTCCTTCCCGGCCTATGTCCGTCCACTTCCTAAAATTTCAAATCTCTCTCTATTTAATCATTTTCGACCAATTTCTATTTGCCCTTTTCTGTCTAAAGTGTGTGTTCGACCACAAGCAGTTTTTAGGGTTACAACCTTTTCAGCTCATTCCAGTATGGGTTCAGGCCTGGGCATAGTACTGCATCCGCTCTCACTAAAGTGATTGGTGACATTAGAGAGGCAATGGAGGATACCAAGGTTACCGTTTTGGTACTTATTGATTTTTCCAATGCCTTTAACGCCATCAGTCACGATATTCTTTTATCTATCCTCTCACATCTATGGTTTCTTCCGAGGCGCTGGAATGGTTCTCTTTTTATCTTCGAGGACGTCAGCAGTCGGTTCGCCATAGTCAACTCTCCCACCCCACCTTCTTACCTTTCATCTCTCTTTTAATATTTAAGTTCTTCACACGGTAGAAATCTGTGGTCCTCCAATAATCAACTCCTACAGTATCCTTCTCATAATACTGATTTTGTTCATTCTTCCTTTCATATTTAGTCTATTTTTCTCTGTAACGCACTTCCGCACCACCAGTCGATATGCTTTCAATCGATAACTGTGGTTTTACTTTCAGCGGGGAGATGGGTAGTCTCGATAACTTCTTTTCATTACTTTATTAATATATATATTTATATAGGTATGTATAAATAAAATATACCTGCCATGTTATCAACCGTGGAATGCAAATAATAAATCAAAAAACAATAATAATATGTTGATTAAATACGCATGTAACATATATATTTTATACATACCTATATAAATAAAAAACTTTTTTGCAAAAAAATACTACCGACTTCCACATACAAAACTACAAAGTGAAAAATAACTTTATTTTTAGAAGTCGGTGTCTTTCATATGTACCAATTTTTTAGTTTTGTATGTGGAAGTCGGTAGTATTTTTTTGCAAAAATTTTTTTTATTTTTCTCTTTTTAGTTGTACCTACCTAATAGGCAACGCCAGAATAGATTTCATGAAACTTGAACATAACCGATAAAATGAGAAATCAAAATCATTTTTTTTATTTCACATAGGCCTACATGGGCACTTATAAAACGTCGACAAAAGGTGCATGGTTCGGGTTGGTCGTTTACTATGGAGAAGAACCGGCAAGAAACTCCATGGTTACTCTTTTAGAGAGATCTGCTTACCCCTTAAGAGTGTACTGGCGTGATGTTATGTTATGAAATTGAATAAACAATAAAGAGACATACGATTGCAACAATCCGGAGAGATTTGCCGTTATTTAATGAAGAGTTCTGTTGTATAACTCCGAAGTTCTTCATCAGATCTTCATCAAATTAAAATGGGACCAATTTCACAACATACTTTTTCAAACAAAATAGAATTTTTAAAATCTCTACAATTGACGGAGATATCGATGAACATAAACAAAAAAGTTAGAGTAAACAGGCTTCTTCTGGATAAGCTCACTCCATCGTCGACTCTGCCTCTGTCACCTATTACTTAGACTAGAGTCAAGAGCAAACCCAACTCAAAAAAAAAAAAAACGAACATAATGTCGAACATAGAACCTCCTCCTTTTTGGGAAGTCGGTTAAAAATATACCTGCCATGTTATTTCTTCACCTCCCTTGGTTGACTGGTAACTAGCCTAAGGTATTAAGTTCGTCATTGTGCTTTTGTGCATAAAATTTAAATAAATAAATAATACGAGTACATACATTATTTATGATGTTTGTGCACTGCCCTAAATCTATTTTCTTTCGTTATGTCCATCCAAAGATAAGATATTGTCCTGTCCACCCATTGTACACTTGTTTTTCTAAATCTATGTCATTATGGTATGCAATAAAGTACATAATGAATAAATAATTTCAGATTTACTATTCTGTCTTTAACAACAAAAAAAATACCATTACAATCGGCCTAATCGGACAACTAATCATCCTTCACATTCAAAATACTAACAAGCTTTACAGTCGCCGCAAAAATCTAGTTATTTCCATACCAATATATCACCAAACTGTTGGCCGCTAAAATGTGCGGAGAGCAGTATTAAAGTAATACAATAGCAGCTAATTCTGTGTATAGTTACGTAAAAACTTGGCTACGGCGGCGTGTGGTCGCGACCGTATATCAAATTAAATCTCACCAAGAAATCTTCGCGGGGGTATGAACCGCTACGACCTCTACCATCGTCCTTTATATACGCTTTGAATTCCCCTAAACTTTCTGTTTGAAGTACGTAATATGGTGACTTGGGAAAATAGTTTGAGGTTGTTTTGAGCCTTTTAGAAACGAAATTAGAGTAGCTACATACGTACGTTAGTAAGGTACCTAAAGATTAACGCAGAAAACTGAAAACTTCATCTTTAGAATTTATTTAGCAAGAATTTAAATTATAAAGAGTCTGTATTCAAACTTTCCAGGACACGTTACATAACGGTTATACCTACAACAGGCTTTCATTATATCTCGTGGTTTCACGTCTCGCAATGTTTTAATTTTCTCGCCAGTTTGAAACAGTGAGTACCGTGGTATGGGCTCAAGCTTGCGTCCTGGTTCCCTGCGAACGTTCCGAGTCGCAATTTGTTCCCATACAGCCTAAAAAAGCCGCATTTTATTGTTCCGCCTCTCATTTCTACTTGAACTGTGCTTGCTTGGGTCTCAATGAGTTCACCCATGCTAAACTTTTGTGTTTATAAACTGAAATAATTATGTTACACTCTTTGTTTGATTATTTATTTTGTAATATAATTCAAACTATTTTATGCTGCGTGAGTTGCAAATTGGTAAATATCAATGAATAAATTTAGTTGATATTAGATGAATGTATTGTTGATATTCAACAAATTACACCCATGGGTGTGTACCCAGACTACACGCAGCACAATTAGGATTCGAACGATTCACAAACAAAACTTTAATTACTCGTAGATCAAAGAATATTTGAGATAGAAGTAAATTAAACCATTTATTAAACACTTAGTACCAAAGTTAATTTTGATGTTAATAAAGAATGCTTTTACAAAAAACTTGTGCATTTCTATACTAATATTATAAAGCTGAAGAGTTTGTTTGTTTGTTTGTTTGAACGCGCTAATCTCAGAAACTACTGGTTGGAATTGAAAAATTTCTGTTTGTGTTAGATAGTCCATTTATTGAGGAAGGTTATAGGCTATATAACATCACGCTACGACCAACAGGAGCAGAGCATAAATGAAAAATGTTGCAAAAACGGGCAAAATTATTCCTTTTTGAGAGCTTCCGTTGCGTGCGCTGCGTAAACGGTTTAATTACACAACAATCATGTATGTAGAGTAGGTAGGGTTGATGGGTAGGTAGGTAGCCAGTTGACGGGAGCGAAGCCGCGTGGGACAGCTAGTAGAAGATAAAACAAAGACCTAGGCTAGACTAAGTATTAACAAACGAAGATAATTTCACAATAGACAATAAAGAAGTTTAAAAAAAGTCGAAATAATTTATCAACTCATTTTGGTTAGTATTTTATTTTCTAATAGTTTACTTAAGTTAACCTTTGTTTTATTTCAATGAGACTTTAGTCTGACCACAGTCTTGCTTGTGCGGTTGAATATCAAAACACGATTTCCTTGAATACACCTTCCACGAATTGTAACAACAAATCTGTAAATAGAAAACTGACTCCTGCGTAAAATCAATTGTTTTATGATGATATAACGGAGAAATATATTATTGCAAGAACTACTTGTCTCCCATGGCTTCGCTCCCGTCCACTGACAACCTACCTACATTATCTACCTACCCTATCCTACCTATACCTAACCTATTTACCTACCCTACCTACCGATCTACCGACCTACCATATCTACCTCGCTACCCTATCTACCTATTCTACCCTACCTACCCACCCTATCCTATCTACCCTGCCCTATCTACATACTCTACCTATCTACTTACCCTACCTACCCTACCTACTAATCCTACCTACCCTACCTTTTTTTGTTTTTAAACCTTCCCTGTATTCTAGCGAACGAAACAAAAAAATAATTATTCTAATCGGTTTAGCTGTTTTTGAGTTTTAGCGAGACTAACGAACAGCAATTAGTTTTTATATATAAGAAGTAGAAGAAGAAGAGAAGAAGAAGAAGAGAAGAAAGAAAAAGAAGATTAAAATTACCCAGGTGATAAAAAACTAATATTTACCTACGTCTGAGCAACGATGAAAGGAGGATATTTCAACGAGGTATACCTATATGAATAAATAAAACCCAAAGTTACACAGCAGGTAAAACGATACACATTACCGAAATTAATCCGATAAAAACTGATTTCAGATTCACACGATTCATTTTCAATTTATAATTTCCAATAAGTTTAAATTAAATAGAAATTGTTTTTTAAATATGTACATACTTAAACACTAAACAAACTTATACTAAACCTAACTACTTACACTATATACAAAAGACAGGTACACTTAGGCGTCGAAGTACTCCTGCACATCGCTGTCATCCGGGAACGTGCCCAGAAGACTGGCAGCATTGCCACGTTGAATGACAATGCTAATACTTTGCGCAAGGAAAGAGCCAGCCCTCTGGTCACGCACAACGTATACTTGTACACTTGTTATTGTGAATGTTTGTCCTGTATGTTTTTTGTGGTGTTCAATAAAGTATATAATAAATAATAATAACGTCGATCAGTCGGCGAGAGATCTCCTTAAAAAGAAGTCGTGCACTCGGGCCCCATGACCCAAGCGTTTCGACCCCAAACGGCTCAAAACTGTAATTACCAATTAGGTTACAGTATTTGCGCCGCTTGAGGGCCTCAGCAGACGCAGCAGCAGCGCCAGCACAGCTCGCCGAACTAGAAACATGAGATGGCGCAAGGGTGTCGACACAGGTTGCGTCCCACACCAGAGGTCTACCCACCTTCCACGGCACCAAAGCCATGCCATCTGGTCTCTTCCCATCGTCATGTACCAAGCTGTTAGGTTCTACTACTGCTGGTACGCTGGCGGTGATAAGGGCTCGACGAATAATGTCATTGATACTGGCATGCCGTGCTATGCGTCCTGCACTCTTGCAACAAGACAGGCCATGGTGCCCAAGGCTGCCGACAGCGTCACCACAATGGCACCGATGCGGAGCAACACAAGGTGCGCCTAAGCGTAGACAAGTTGCGAGCCGAAACGAAGAGTCATCCATCATAGTGCCTATGGTGGATGACGGGAGTGCTTGAAGCCACAAACCCGACTCCCATTCCACCACAGCCAGCAGACGCGGCACGCTCAGCAGTACTAGACGATGTATTTATAAGGTTATTCTGTATAATACTGCAGAGCGGCACATCCCATCGTCTCTGGGAGGACAGGTTGTCGGGCAGATCCGTATTGGGACAAGCCATTTTCCATGCGTTCAACGCATCGGTCAAACACGGTACCATTTTTTTTATTTTTATTCATAAATCATGTTTAATTTACAAACAAATCTGTTTTTAACATGTCCATTCATGTGACTGCGTATTTTAATCTTTATGAAAATATTATTGTCTTCAGTGTGATTTAATTTATTAATCGCTTGATTTAGCACACAATCTACTAATGCAATATGAACTCGATAGTTCGCAGTACAAACTGAAAAGTCATCCATCCTACTCTGCCTTCATTCCCAGAAAATAGTTTTGTTCCTCATTACCGCATCTGACGTGTGCATAATATACTGTGATGCATCATGGCGTCATACACAGGATACACATTTGGAAAGTTAGCGGAATAATTAAAGGATGCCATCTATTTACATACGAATTTTACACAATTTCGGGCCTCCAAATGGAAATTAATTATTTATAGATACAGTTTCGCGCAATGTCTCTGTTATTATTTGACTAACTTATTATTTTTCGTGAAACAGCTGCTACTATTTTAATCTTAGCAAATCTTTGCAATGTTTTCAAGCATATTATTTGGACAATGGCGGCAGATGGTTTAGTTTAAACTTTGCGTTATAATTAATATAAGCTAACATTCGTTGTTGACAGACATCGTCTTCATATCTTAGAGATATTCAGGCATTGACAAATAACAAAGAGCCTATAAGAGAAGCAGTGGCTTTACTGACCGTCATGACCGAAGCCTCCACACAACTGATTAACTCTGCGTGACATAGGCAAAATTTGAAATGAAGTTTTATTTCTACCACGAAAATGAAAGCTTCTTTTACAGAATGAGCCTATATGTCGACCCCTTTCCTACATAAGCGCTTCTAAACTTTTCTTCTATCGAGCGAATGACAAGCCTATTCCTCTATAAACCTTTTATTCCAGGCTCAGTATGATAAATACACGAATAAGTTGCAGGGCCGAGTATCGCTGGCACACATAGTGAAATAAATTGTATGAGTTGGTCGTTGCGTGCGATCGCGCCCGCTGCCCGCGCTGCCCGCGCCTAGTTCCCGCGCTCGACGGACGTGCACCCGTCAATACCTCTCCCAACTTTTATTTTTCTTGATTCTATTCAGCTGGCATTTAGAATCGAAAATCTCTATGTAGTTTAGAATGGCGCATTTTAACGTGGTAACAAATCAATCATGATTTATTCGCTTGATTCAGCTGGTTTATCTTTTAAAGATTATTAAGAGTGATGGGTGTTTGGATAAAACTGTTTGTAATGTGTCGAATTTATTGTAGGGCTGTAAGTATTCATTTATCATTGATTCTTTTCACTCCAAACTTTATAATTATGAAAAAGCAGTCGTCCTTTGTTTGACACCTTTGTAGGTCAGTTTTATCCCTATCGGTGCGAATTTCGACAAACAATACTGAATTCTCGTGCATAGCTTGATTGATAACCGGACTTGCTAACAATCATCCTATGGCACCAAAGACCTTATCAAACTTTTCAGATAAAAACTCAGTTAAAAAAGGAATGCATACAAATGACGTCACGAGAGAAATAAAATATTAAAATTGTGAAAAAGGCCGTATTACGCGGACATTTCCCGCCGAGATTCGGATCGCGCTCGGAACAAATAACGTCAGTGGGGCCGTGCAAAATGGAGCGGATAAAACGCACACAGCGCTCCTCAAGCACCTCTACATAAATTGTCTGAGCTTAATATACTCGTACCTGCGGATTTTTCGCATAATTGCAAAAAGATATTTATATTTTTATTTTTTCGGTTTATGCTTGTCGGGGTTATCCATATTCAGAATTACCGCCAATAAGGATATAATTGGGGTCACGAATATTTCGGATATATTTTGTTGTTTGAATGATTTTATCTTACAATAAATAAATAAGATATGGTAAACCGATAATTCACGTGGGTACAACGCTATGTACAAACTACTACCTATCACAATGAGTTGGTACAGGAAAATGAAGTGAGGAAAACTGGGCTAACAGTTAGCTTCTACAGTATAAAATACCGATACTGTAACAACATTCCAAATTTTAAACTGTCTAAAACAGAATTTTAGATTTCCTAAACTTTCAGAATCGAAAATACACGGCGCACGATGAAAATTTGATTAAAACTCTTTCTCTAGTATTTCCAAAGAGAATACAATCAAGTTTGAATTTGCTAAAAATGCTTTCCCTGATCATACGATTCAATGGAACCACATTTTTGCAGAAATTACCTATCACGTAAAATGTGACCGAATGAAGTTGACTTCTTTATTATTTCAATTTTGAAGACTCACGAGTCACGACTCTATTCCTGCCGAAAAAGTTATAAGTAAGTATACTGTGATTTTTAATTTCGTAGACTAAACTGACATTTGGGGGGTTGTCATTTTATCATTACATAAAAATAGTGTCGCATCCTGACTATCCTGAATGATCGAAAGTAGATCGAACATGGAAGTAGATCAAAAATGGAACTATCTCACGGCAAAAAAAAAAACATTTGTTAAGAAACTAGCGGCCCTTATTTAGTTTCTACTCATTTATGTCAAGACTTCATTTTATCGATCGCATTTATTTTATTGTTGATTTCATATTTAACGCAATTAAAGTGTATGTACTATGTGTATGAATACCTAATATATTACGTTTATATTCATAAAACATTTATTTACACTAATTAGTAAAATTAAATTGAACAGTCACGTCACATCGATTCGATTAATCAGTTATAATTGAGCCTTACCTACAACACTATGCTCCGCGCTTGCAACAAAAAAAAATAACGTCTTTGGCAGCTGTCAGTTTAGTCTACGAAATAAAAAATCACAGTACAGATACTATTTTATTACACCAGCGTTATATCAGATGGAAGTACAGTCACGAACAGTGCCCTTAACCAATTTAAAATCCAGCAAAGGCAATAGACCTCGAAAAAGAAAAAGACACCATTAATAAAAGTTTTCCGCCACGCTTCGTTAGATAGTGTTACCATCATGAAAATTAATTACCCCAAATCATCAGGGTAATTTTTAACTGGCCTGACGTGTTGCCAGCTGCGACAGATGTAATAACTTATTGGCGATGTGAACTCGCCATAAATGTAATTGGCTTCATCGTACTTTAATGGACTCGCATTAATACAAATGGATTAAGTGAGATTTTATGCATCCGTTGCGGATTGAAATATTAAATTTTGCGCTGATCTATAGCTTGTCATGTTGATGTGATGGTGAAACCAATGTGCGAGTGTATCATACGTTTGTACGGCCGGGTTTGAAATTAATTGATGTATATTGAATAATTAGTTAGTTTGTAGCATAAATGATTGAATCGACATTTGCTACGATTGAGAGATAAAGGGGATGGAAAATATGAGAACTAGTAAACTAACCTTTTGGTGAAAAAGCATTGATTGATTGGTTTGATTTTTAAAGGTCCTTATTGACATAGAGGTATAAAAAGTTAACAAAAAAGATCTTCTAAATGCAAACTATAATACATCAAATAATGTTTAGTAGGCTAAATCGCCTCTTTTAACATATAACAATAATAATTTATATGTTGACAGTTCCTGATTAACAAGAATACATTAAACTAAATAAATTTTGTAGGGTTTGCAGACCCACATTTTTAAATTAAACTTGATTGAGGAAAAGGATGATTGATTTAATACAAAGAAAGCTAATACCTAATAATATTCATTTTAGGTCTAGTAGCTGATATTTAATTAGTTGTATATTATCAATACAAAACAATACACACATAAACACGGTAACAGCAATTAATTGAGCTGGTGAGATGGTAAGAATTTAAAGAAACATTAAATGAGAGAAGAGACGTCGTGAAAGAATAACAAGTTTCCAAATAAATCCTCTTCATCAACAGCCTTTTTAGTGTGCCCACTGCTGGGACACAGGCACTGAGAGAGTGGGCTATAATCAACCACGCGGGCCCAATATGGATAGGCACACGTCAAATGTCTTAAATTTTTGGTTCTAGGACATGCCGGTTTCCTCACGATGTTGTCCTTCACCGTTTTGACAGTAGTGGTGATGAAATAAATTACACAAAGAAATGCGCCTGCTCGGGTTCGAACTTACTTACTTACTTCTCGTATTACGTACTACGGAAATAAAGCCTGCTACTTCATAAACGCGTAAGTTTGTTAAGATGGATGAATGGATGTTTCTTACTCTTTAACTCAAAAAACTACTAAACAGATTTTAATAAAACTATATAGTATAAATTGTACATCAGAATAACACACATAAGCAATTGATAAATATATTGGGGGAAGTACTAATTCAACCTACATACCTCTTTTACAAAGGATAAATATTTTCTAATAAAATATCACCATCCCACCCCATTTTCTCTCTTTCCAAAGCACTCCTTCACTCCAACTCTTCTAGTATGACATTTTATTAATTTGAACGTAATTAGAGAGCGTAGCGGCCATTTGAAAGAACGTACAAGATTACAAAATGGTTCTAAGGTGTACAGAGCATAAAAGTCCTCAACAACTCCTAATTACTGTCAGGAAGCAAAGAAAATGTACACCATTGTAGTTACCTTTGCCTTTAACTGGTCGTTTTTGTTCAACGTAAGAACTGAATTCTACTAAACGATGAGAAGAGACACTTTGCTTAGAACTAGCCGAGCAAGATTTTAAAACTTTCCATGAGAGAAAAATCATATTTTCATCATCACAATTATCACCCTTTAGGGAATTTTCTACCTTTCACTTCAAATTTTTAAGTACTGGGCTTGAATCAAAATAAAAAGTCAAGATGGAACGTTGAAAACAACAAGGTGATGCCGGTTAAAACTACGCCTTGCTGTATACATACGCAATTACACGCACACACGTACAACGAAAACTACACCTTAGCTTGTAAGTCGAGCTCTCGCAACGTTCCATCTTGACTTTTTATTTGATCTGAGGTAGTACGTAGGTAATAATTTATGTACTAGATTTTTTTTACTGCCAGATGTAGGGTTTCTAGCGACTGCCAGTGCTATCTTAATCGCTTTTTGTAGCAGATTATGTTTATTACGTTATGATTATTACGTTCAGCTATGGCATTTAAAAAGCTGCTGCTATGGATAGTATGGATAAAGACATTTCGATAAAAAATTAGTTCATGTGACCGCAAGTTGTCAACAATATTACATATATTTAGGTCTACATGTGTAACTTTACAGATCACACCTAAGGCGTTATACAGTGCATAACCCAAGGAAAAACACTAAAACAAAACTTACAAGAATTAGGTAATATATCTTTCATCCATCTTCTCACAAAACCTTAAACAATCACGACATACATCTATCCATCTCCCAGCAAACAGGTTACACTCCGGTGCTGAAGTCAGAAGAGCATTTAGCATCGTGAGCGCCCGAACTAGAGGCGAGTTAGCTCGGAACACCGTACGTGCCGAAGGTACGGCCAAAAGCGGTGACTTCGCAGTCTAAGCTTTTACAAACCATTACTCTACCAATAGTAGAACTCACCTACCTTCGAAATGAAGGACCTAAATGGACGGAACAAACATATTAAGTCACCTTCATAAGGTTACAGCTCCTAATCAGAGCTAACAGTCCAGGTCGGAGCAGTTATTTACTTCCTGCGATCTTCATATCAAAGGCGACTGCGGAAATTAGGGGCGGTACACACTCGCTGCACAAAGTGTTCACACCTCACCTCACGCTCACTAATGGTGCCAGGGAAACGATACCCCACGGCTCTTCCTAACGGTTCTATTATCAACCAAAAGATACCACTCTTTATTTTCTTAAAGCTCGATTATCGTTTTGCCATCTACACAATCTACCTCCCCCATTTTCTTACCCAATCTCTGTGTTATCGATTATCAATAAGAAATAATTGGGTAACGAAAATATCTAATAACATTGCCAGCTTTAAGTATTTTCAATAACAATAGTCGTTTAAAAACACTTCTACAGAATTGTACAGCTTTCAAATCAGGAGTCTTTATAATTATTGTGCTAAACGGAGAAGCGGAGCGAGTCGCAGATTCGTAAAATTGAAAATAAGATGTTGAAGCTGACGCATATTTTAGGGGACGACGAGCACAAAAATATGTTTTTTACTTTTTTTTAAAGTCACTCAGTTGTTTATAAGGCGGCCATTGGCCGGATTCCATTCAATTCGGTCTCGTCGACTACATTAAACTGATTGCTGCAATTAGCGAATGGTGTAATTCTCGTTTTTCAAGCGTCTCCCGTCGCTGGGGCCGACCCCCTCACCCCCTTTAGGAAATTATTTGAGCCCCGCAGGTCGTGGCGACTTTCCTAAGATTAAATAAAATTGAAGAACTCGAATGAAATTGTTTTGGATTTCTCGTCTTGATCAGTTAGGTTTGTCGGCGTTCAACTCGGGATTGTATCCTTAATTATAGTAAGTGGATTGCTAATCGCATTTATTTCGAGATTGTGCGGAGTTCTGGGAATTGTGGCGAGCTCGATTTGGCGACAGAATTATAGTGGTATTACTTTCATCGTTACCGCTCCCACAGACGTTATTATTTTTAGGCGCTATTTACTTAAAGAAAGGCAGGGATAAGGCTAATGTAGTCTAACCTAATTTAAAATTTATTTGTTGTGCTACAGAAAGAAGTCTGTATGTATAAGGAAAAAGTGAAAAAAATAGAATCACCAATGTAAGTGGTCTTTGAACAAAATTGGCCATCTCAGATGTCACAGATAAGGACTTTTGGACCAAAACCTATTTGGAACATTATCTATTCACACTTCAAAGAGTTGTGCTGACCTTTCAAACATGAAAGGCCTGTAAACTCCTTTTAACGGCAAAAAATACATCACGCCAAATATTTCATAGCCAATTATTTCGCTAAAGTAATATTTATAAGTATTTTTATTTACGTTTCTGTGGGTTTGTATCTTTTTATCATAAGACAGTCTCAACTGTTTGGTGAATAAGATTGTGTGTCTTACTCAGTCATTTTTTTCAAATTATATTCACTCCCAGTTTCACGACCATATTTCATCGGATAAAGTAATACAATTTGTATTTCAGTGCAGTCATATATTGCCATTTCTGTTCTAGGGGAAAACGAATGTCATAAAGATAGCTAACTAGATTCACATCACTGGTTCATAGGAACCGAGCCAAGCAGTATTCTTAACAAGATGCAGTTTCGCCAACGATTCGCCGGCAAAATGAGGTAATACGGCATTCCAAAGGCGACGGTAAAGTGGTAAAATGATATATTTCTGGCATGTATCGCGAGGACAATAGCGGATTGTGTATGGCACTGTTATACTAGTTTTGTATTATATGGAGGGGGACGGCAATAAACAGGACGATTGCACGGCCGGCCCTCGTCCCTGCTATACACGAGTTTATGTACGCGTACACTGTTCATGTACACTCGCCGACATAGGTTATACGATCTAATAAAAATATGTGTTTTACTAGTATTTTTCTGACATAAAATATTGAGAGGAACGCGATTGAGGAGTGTAGTTTACTAAGGTTGAAGACGTATCACTGTAATGAGATGGTTTATATTGCTTTGAGATGAATAGAAGCAATTGAGTAACACAATATGCTCGTTAGACGAAAAAGCTCACAGAAACGCAAAAGCATATATCATAAACTTATCCACCAGATAAATGTCTATATACACACGCGACTGAGCATAGTTTTCAAAATTGAGGGATGTTTCAATAGTATTGTATAATGTGACGCTTAACTCCAGTATACCGGACATACAAACTTTATGGTCAAACGGTCACGCGTGAATTGTTCAAACTGCTATTAAATCTGCGACTATGTTACTGCTATGTAGTGTGGTGACGTAACGAAGTTTCAACCGCTCTCGCCCCTCGCACTATATCGACGGTAAAATGTAACATAGTGGCTGAAGTCGGAGTTAACAGTGATTCATGTGGTACATACATGCAAATAAACTACCTCATAGTTATACTAATGGGAATTTACAACGAGACGATAAAGGAAAAATTGCGAAGCTATGCGTTTTAATAAATTCTCAGGTAACTACTGTTATGAACGACTGTACGTTCGCACGTATCATGTAGAGCATAAATTAATGATGCAGTCGGACACGGCTTTTTATCACATGCTTACGTACGAAGGAAATGAGAATAACATTTATTTTATTGTAGTTTAAAGACCCCTCAATAGCTACCGAAAGTGGGAAAGAGCCGCGTCATGCTTCAAGACGTTAAGTAGCGTTAGGTAACAGAATCCCTCCTAGATGAACCGTCCAACTATTCCAAGTTTCACGAAACTATTCGAGAAGTTATACAGGAAAGACGTAGTAACATCGGGGGTTATTAGGCACATACCTTACCTAGAACAATAACCTAAACATCAGGCGTAACATAGTTGGCTGTCAGTTTCGTATTGTGTAGGAGCGGTCGGCCTGCCCACCCATAAACACAGATATATGAAAGTTAATAACATTTACCTAACCTAATAAAATATATTAATGTCAGTCCCTTAGGGCTGGCTGGCTCAGTGGCACAGCGGCGCAATATGGCCTGTGTGTACGATCAAACATGGCTGCCGAACCACACGTACGAATAATTCATCGCTACGTATTGTTAATCTCTCACGCATCACTTTCCACTAATTGTTTCTTGTCGTCTACAGATAGTCATATAATAATTAATCAGTTATTTATTGGTGATACGTTGTTATCGGGTAATTCGTTCTCTTTATCTGATGGAAAAAAGATCTTCATGATTACTTTGATCTTGATCAGCTTTTGTCTGCTTTAATTTTTGATGTCATTAATTGTCTTTTTATTTTTTGATTAGGAATAAAAGCCTTAATAATGTGTTTTCACAATAATGGATAATAATTACTTAAATTACCTTTAATAGGTATATCTATTCTTCAAAAAATAGCTATTACCTAAACACTAAACAGAGATGGTTTCTCTAGTCGGAACGAACTATTTTTTGCGCGAGGTTCAAATTAATGCTATCTCATCCGACAACACGTGTTAAAGAGATAGTTGCTAATTGATGATGATAGTTGCAAAAATGCTAACTTCTTACTGCTCGTCACAATGAACAGTAAGAAGTTAGCATTTTTGCAACTTTGTATCGAAATGGATGAT
The DNA here is from genome assembly GCA_964057195.1 of Orthosia cruda. Taxonomy (NCBI): domain Eukaryota; kingdom Metazoa; phylum Arthropoda; class Insecta; order Lepidoptera; family Noctuidae; genus Orthosia; species Orthosia cruda. The sequence goes on from OZ059845.1 coordinate 21,973,525, forward strand.
GATTTAGGACGAAAACGAACGCACGAAATTTTATAAACAGCACTTTGAAATCATGAAAAAGCGACTAAATGTATATTTTAAATATAAAATTATTTGCATTATTGAATTATAAATCTATCCCTGTATGGAGGCCGTTTTGCAATTTTCCTTCTTCTTATGGTATTTATTTCCGCCCTAAGATGCGTTAAAATTAGTGTTGAAATATAGAACTTTCGACCCTCATAACTTTCAAATTTTGTTTTTTTTGCTTTTCTGTTTCCATACAGGGCTAGATAATGATGAGACAAATTGACAACATTTTTTATTTTGAACGTACACCATCAAACAGTGGAGAAATCGCCAGACTACGTTTGTCTGGAAGAACTTTCGACTAGTATAACCTTAAGACGCAATGCGGTTGCAGACAACCGACTGAATATCCTAAGTAAAAAGAAATAATTTGAGGTTTGGCTCTCGCCTATTTCCTCCTCCAATATTGGACCAATTTAAAAACTATTCTACTACTAATCTCTGCCCGCATTTTCTCTTAAAAATTTCGTGCTGGTTAAAAATTCTTTATGACCGCTAAAACCCACATTGGTTTCCAATATTCACACTTTTCACGTTCGCGAATTTTCGCAGGTATTACGCTAAAATAGAATAGGCGTGATAAAATAAACATTTTTATGACATTGCTCGGGCGAATTGCTTCATAAAACGCAATTATCCCCGGAATAACCAACCGAACGATATAGGGAGGTCATTGGTTAGTTACGAAAGTATACTCTACTTTGATTTCGGTGAAGTACCTTTGTAATATTGCTTCGTTGTCTCTACAGGCTTTCAGTATTTAAGTGTCACTCACTGGAAGGATACGGGTACTTAGATATCGTTTCAAGTAATCAAGTGTATGTATTTTCCTTGTAGTCCTAATTTAATGAAAATACATATTACTTAATAACGGTGAAGGAAAACATCGTGACGAAACCGGCATGTCCTAGAACCAAAAATTCGAAGACATGTGACATGCTTGATGCACTGGAGTCGATCGAAAAGCGGGTCAAGAGGCTCATCGGCGATGGAGCACTGGTCAAAACAAAGCTCCAGAGCCTTGAACATCGTCGCCGAGTTGCCAGCTTGTCGGTTTTTTATCGGTTACACTTCGGCGAGTGTGCGATGGAATTGTATGATCGAATTCCACCTAGCGCTTTTCATCATCGGACTACCAGACGTACGGCGATGCGCCATCGATACATGGTGGACATCCCACCTATACGCACTAAACGTTTTGGTAACACTTTTATTGTACGTACAGCTATAGAGTGGAATTCCCTGCCGGAGTCTGTGTTTCCCGACAGCTACAATCTAGGGGTCTTTAAGTCAAGAGTGAATAAGTTTTTTCTAGGCAAGCGTGATTCACCGTCGACATCAGGTGAGATAGTGGTCAAGCGCGAGCCTATAGATGATAAGAAAAAAAACAGCCACCAACCCGCACTGGGCCCGCGTGGTGGATTACGGCCCAATCCCTCTCACAGAGAGGTGGCCTGTGTTCCAGCAGTAGGTGCACATTAAAAGGATGATGATGGTGATGATGACATAATTATTAATAAGAAGTTGACTTGTTACACGATAGAAGATCTTTAGGCTGGTTTTAGATTCACGCTGAGCGGGCGCTGAGCAGTCATCGTGATTCACAAATACTTCATAAGATTACTATAACCTGACCTATCGCGCCAACCGTAGAAATGAAACATTTCCATGAAAAAGGAACTGAAGGAAAATTCACATCGCTAAACTTGGATTAGGCTATTGAGGTTGATAGTTAACAATTTTATCAGCAGGCAGCATATCGCAATTCGTTACTGGAAATAGTGATTTCCCAAAAAATACTGTAACAAACTCGGACTAGAATTGGTTATCTGCTCGTAACATCACACTGAAATATTTAGGCAGAATATAAATACTGAACTGGTCAAGATAATGGCGCCAGCTGTTTTTTAGTGGGTGACCAACTAAAATAAATAAAATATTGCCTTCTTTTACCTGCAAATAAAAAGGGGATAGAAGTAAAATTTAAGATAATAATAATATATACTCGTGAGTAGTAGATATGTCACCGCATTATTGCAAATTTAGAAATTTTGTAATAAATCTTACGAAATTATAAACTCTCCATACGTTGTGAACAAGTAATTCCAAATACAATAAATCCGACCTAAATTCGATAGTTTACAAGATATCGGTGAATGATAAAGTTCTTCTTTGAGTGGGAGTCTTTAAGTCAAGAGTGAATAAATAAGTTACTTCTAGGCAAGCGTGTTTCACCGTCGACCACGTCATCATCGCTCTTTTCTTTAATATTAAGAAAAGAGTTTACAATTTTACGCGATTTATTATAAACTTACCGAGTCTGCAATAATCCGGCGATAGAATGAAGGCAAAATAGATATACCCAAGATATAAAAGTCGTTTAGTACATAGATAGTTCTAAATCTAGTAAGTAGGCCAGTGGACAATTTATTTTCCTACAACACTGATAAATAATAGTTTTTGCATGACCTCAGTTGTATATGTTTTTGTACTCAAGGAAAGGATATAAAGGGTCCGTCCTGGCTCTAGTCCTAATGTCACTTTGATTGAAACCGTACCACTTATATTCAAATAAAAATTAAGGCCTTCAAATGTTATTTTGATATGATTTGCCTTTGCAATTTATTTATATGGCAGAGTTTTTGGACATTTGGTTTGGGTGTGTATTTTGTACCTTATTTTTAGCCTCTATAATTTACATTAGATGACCGTGTTATGTATCTTTTATCTCAATATCATCATCATCATCATCATCATCATCAGCCTATTAATGTTCCCACTGCTGGGACACAGGCCTCCTCTCTGTGAGAGGGAATGGGCCGTAATCCACTACGCGGACCCAGTGCGGGTTGGTGGATGTCGCATATCTTCGAATTTTTGGTTTTAGGACATGTCGGTTTCCTCACGATGTTTTCCTTTACCGTTTTGAGAGCAGTGGTGATGAAATAATTTACACAAAGTAAAGCGCCTGCCTGGGCTCGAACCCATGACCTACAACTTGTAAGTCGCGGCCGGTACCACTGGGCCACCACTGCTCCTCATATAGTATATATTTCATCTATAAACTGAAAATCTGCCTATAACTGGCTATTCGGCGAACTATCAGTTTATAGAAAGTCACAAAACATATTCTTTTAGACTATATTTTTTATTAGAGTCAAATTCAGAAACTAAAGCTTCTCGTAATTTTCTTCATTTGTTTGAAATACAGATAATAAAGAGAATAAAAGGCTCAGCATTAAGTTTTAATAATTTTTTATGGTTATGTATGCAATAAGCACGCTTTAAGATTAAATTCGTTTATGTAAAGTCCGGCATTTATTAATAATTTTATTTTATTTTATCTTATCTATGCTAATGGAATGGAATTACTGTTTTAATATCGGTTCAAATATTCGAAAACAAAATGATTAATAAAATAACTCTATATCGCTTTATGATATTTTATTAAACGATATTGCTCTATCAATCGATATGACAATCAAAAAAAGAGACGAGGATTCTCATCAAACGGCAACGTTTGAACCCATCAAAGAGTATAAAAAAATCTCTTTAAATTCAAAGAGTAAATTATTGGACGTTTTCATTGGTGAAGATACTCTTTTCAAAAGAGTCCAATAATTTACTCTTTCATGATCTCAAACCCTTGCCGAATTCACATACGCAATTAACTAATAAACCAAACTGACAAAACAACAAACTAACAAATAACTGGTAAACCAAACAGTCCACAAAAATCTATCCCACATTCAGTTAACTAGTTGAAAATCCCGCCGGCTGCACTTAAAAATTGCATATCTCAATCCTTTTGTTAGCTTTAACAATAGGTAACTGAACCAGTTGGCTGTTGAAAAAGAAACAATGGGATACAAATTTATAATGCAGTCTGGAAATGAATCACGTCATGCCTGGGTCCTTCGGGAGGCACCCTGAATGAAAATGAACAACAATACTGATTCAACGCGGACATGAATATAAAATATTTTCAAATAATCCATCATAGAGAGAATCTCTGCGTTGGCTTATTTTCACAGAAACTCGCAATCCGACGTAACTTTGTACCGAGATGCTTCTTTTACTTGCCTTGTTTAGATTGTTTGTTTAGATTGTATTTGTAGTTTTACAAAAGGAGCGGAGAGCGTACACAACGTGGATAACCCCTACATCAATTTGTATACGGGCGGTGCATTTTCCTATTGACTGACGAAAGTCTGACGATGGACTGATGGCAAAATGATCACCCAATATCTATTCCACTTTTCAACACACCCTTTAAAGCATCAAACTCACCGAAGCGATACTATTAGCTTCGTGTCACCTCACCGCAATTGCGTAGAGCGATTGTATATCGACTTCCAATAAACATTACACTTGTGGTGACACATTGTTGCACTATCGATGACATAGCACTTTAGGTTTGTGCGTGGTTTTTCGGCGTGGCAACCGTGCTGAACGGTTGCCACGCCGCCAGGGAGGCAGTGTTCTCCTGTAGTGTGTAGTGGATAGTCGTATATAGTCTAGAAAAGTACTGTAAAGTGACCGTGAAATAAAGACACAAAGTTTTACCTCCAACTTCACCTTTTATTTACTTCACTCTCAACAATTAGAAAAGGTTACAAAAGTGGTGACCCCGACGTGATAGAACTTTAAAGATACGGAAATAATACGGCCTCAAAATGACGACGCCACCTATTTTACCAGAAACTGCGGCACTCTCACTAACGTCAAGGATCTCCGATTTCTGGACGAACCAGCCTCGAGTGTGGTTTATAAGAACGGAAGCGACGTTGGCCCCACAGAAGCTAGGAGACCACTCAAAATTTGACCTTGTGGTATCAAAGCTCAACAGCGACACCATAAGTCAGTTAACGGATTTTTTAGTAAATCCACCAGAAACAGGCAGATACGAGGCGCTGAAACAGAAACTAATAAAAATATACGAGGACTCTCAAACAAAACAGATAGAAAAATTAATCAATGAAATGGAATTGGGAGACCAGAAACCGTCACAACTTTTAGCAAAAATGAAAGCCCTCGCACGAGACAAAGTAACAGACGGAACATTAAAAGTTTTATGGCAAAATCTTCTGCCACCAACAGTACGCGCAGTACTCACCGTCACGGAAACAAAAGACTTAGAGAAATTGGGAAATATCGCCGATGACGTGAATGAAGTTACTAAAGCAAGTGTAGTGGCAACGGTATCGCAACAGCCCTCAACATCAACGACAAGCGTAACAGAGAGGTCAATATTAAATGAAATAGCAAAGTTAAGTGCTCGTTTTGATGAACTGGAAAACCGAGGAAACAGGGCACGCAGCAGAAATCGTTACCTGACACCTAGCACGCGAAGCAGGAGCAGCTCACGAGCACGGCGTTCAGAAGAGGATCCGGATTGGCTGTGCTTCTACCATTTCCGTTACGCAGGCAAAGCGCGGCAATGTGTAAAGCCATGTGCGTGGAAGAAAGCGGAAAACTAACAACGGAACAGCCAAAGGCGGAAATCTGTTCCGTACGTCCAGCGAACCGCCTCAGTGTAAGAGACATAAATACGGGTTTAAACTTTCTAGTAGACACAGGAGCAAACGTGTCCGTCATACCAGTAAACAAAAAGAATCAATTACATCCGGAAAGTGAATATAAATTATACGCAGTGAACGGAACAGAAATCAAAACATACGGTGTAAAAACATTAGTGTTGAACCTGAAATTACGACGAGTTTATAGATGGGACTTTATAATAGCCGACGTGAAACAACCCATACTCGGTGCAGATTTTTTGGGACACCATAACCTGCTAGTGGACGTGAGTTCAAGGAAACTGGTCGACCAGGAAACGGAGCTAAGTACAGTGGCATCCCTAGTAAGTAGCTCTCAACTATCATTGAAAATGTTAAATATGGACCATCCCTACCACGATATCATTTCTAAATACCCGGATATTACTAGGCCTACATCATTTAAAGATCCTCCTAAGCATTCAGTAGTACATTACATAGAAACGACCGGCCCACCGGTACATTCGCGTGCAAGGCCATTACCACCGGACCGGTATGTTAAAGTTAAAGAAGAATTTAGAATAATGCAGGAGATGGGAATATGTAGGCCCAGTAAAAGCCCGTGGGCGAGCCCTTTACATGTGGTACCGAAATCGAATGGAGACATTAGACCCTGTGGTGACTACAGACAATTAAACGCAATTACCAAACCAGATAGGTATCCAGTCCCAAGGTTACACGAGTTTACGTATGTGCTGGCGAACAAACAGGTATTTACACATTTAGACATTAATAGGGCTTATCATTTCATACCCGTAAACCCAGAAGATGTAGAAAAAACGGCTATTATCACGCCCTTTGGTTTGTTTGAATTCCCCAGAATGAGTTTCGGGTTGAGAAACGCTGCCCAAACATTCCAACGTTTCATGAGTACAACAGTTTTACAGGGATTAGATTTCTTATTCTCATACATCGATGATGTCATCATAGCTAGTCATGACCATGAGCAACATAAGGAACATTTAAAAATAGTTTTTGAAAGATTCAGTCAATTCGGAATAACCATTAATACATCAAAATGTCAGTTTGGAAAAGATAAAGTAGATTTCCTGGGGTTTGAGGTGTGCAAAAAAGGTATCACACCGCTAAAATCCAGAACACAAGCAATAATGGAATTTCCTAAACCAAAAACAGTGGAGGAATTAAGAAGGTTTCTCGGAATGGTCAATTTTTATAGACCCCACATACCAAAAGCAGTAGAGTCACAAATGAGCCTCAATAAGTTCATACATCAGTCCAAGAAACGCGATAAGACATTGGTACAGTGGGACGATAAAGCCAACCAGGCTTTCGAAGAATGTAAACTTAGCTTACAAAAAGCGGTTACATTGTCACACCCACACAGCGGGGTACCTATGGCTCTGATGTGTGACGCATCGGATACGTGTGTAGGCGCGGTGTTACAACAACAAGTTAAAAACCGTTGGGAACCGTTGGGATATTTTTCAAAGAAACTCACACAGGCCCAAACTAAGTATTGTACCTATGATAGAGAATTGTTAGCAATATATATGGCCATTCAGTATTTCAGGAAGTTATTCGAAGGGCGAGAATTAACCATATATACGGACCATAAACCAATAACATATGCCCTTACAAAACTAAATAGCAGTAACTCAGAAACACCAAGAAGAACACGATATTTATTATTCATTAGTGAATTCACAAACGATATTCGCCATGTAGACGGACTACACAACGTTGTTGCTGACTCGTTATCTCGTGTTGCGGAGTTGTATTGCCCAACGAACATAGGTTTCGCAGAATTAGCGACCGCACAGGAAACGGACGAGTATATAGCACAAGTATTAAATAACAGTAACAAAAAGAGCAGTGTAAACTTAAAGAAAATACACGGACCCACAGACAATAAACCGATTTATTGTGAAACTTCTAAAGACACCGTCCGACCATATTTACCAGAAAAATTCAGACGCATGGTTTTTGACAACGTTCATAACTTAAGTCACCCCGGGGTCAGGGCAACAAAGACGTTAATCACACAAAAGTATTTTTGGCCCGGTATGAATTCACAGATAGGTAAATGGGCCAAATCATGTATAGCATGTCAAAAATCAAAAGTACAAAGACACACAGTATCAGAATTAGGCGTTTACTCGGAATGCGGCAAGTTCGAACACATTCACATAGACATAATAGGTCCGTTGCCCGTTACAGCAGAGGGATATAGGTATTGTCTTACTATAATTGATAGGTTCACTAGATGGCCGGAAGCCATACCATTGAAAGAAATTACAGCAGAAAATATAGCCAAGGCACTATATGATTGTTGGATCACGCACTATGGGTGTCCAGTAAAAATCACTAGTGACCAAGGAAGACAGTTTGAAAGTAATTTATACAATCAATTAATGAAAGTATTAGGAATCGAAAAGATTAGGACAACAGCTTATCATCCCCAAAGCAACGGCATGGTGGAAAGATGGCACAGGTCACTAAAAGCATCGTTGATGGCCAGAATCAAAACAGAATCGTGGTTAAGAGAGTTACCTACCGTTTTATTCGGTCTGCGCGTAGCCGTTAGAAGCGATACAGGATACAGCGCCGCCGAGTTAGTATACGGGCGTACAATAAGGCTACCGGGAGATTTTTTTACTAGCAATTTAACACAAAACCAAGATATAAATTCCTACGTAGAGGAACTTAAGAAAACAATAGGGAATTTTATACCGCATATAAGAGAAAACAAGGGACGCTCGTCGTTCGTGCATCCAGAATTAGAAACGTGTAAATATGTTTTTGTTCGCAATGACACAGTGCGTAAATCGCTGCAACCGCCCTATGATGGCCCATACCGCGTCATAAGTCGGAAGGAGAAAAATTACATAATTGAATTAAATAATAGACAAGCTTGTATTTCAATTGATCGATTAAAACCAGCATTTTTAATAACAGACAATGAAAAAGAAGACGGGCAAGAAAGTACCGTGCACGACATGCCGAGAAAGGTAACTAAAACAAAACCGCAAACAACAAAAACAAACGCAGCAGGACCCTTAACTAAAGAACAAATCGTCACTCGCAGCGGTCGCGTTAGCAAAAGGGTAAGATTTTTTGATGAATAACTAGGCATAAATACAACATAGTAGGTACCATATGTAAGAGGAATGCGCCTTAGAATAAGCAAAACAAAAAAAGGTTATTTTATATATCATTTGTATGGCGTGGGCATGCAAAATATTGTGGATCCTAATGGGATGGTTATTTTTATGGCAGAATATTGAACATGCCCACTACCCTTAGAAATACGTAAAAGATATGTATCACTTAATATCGACCCTGTCCATTGGGAGTCGGAAAAATAGAATAGTTATAGGTAATTTAGTTAAGCCATCCGTATATACCCTTATAAAATGTAGTAATAAAAAAAGTAATTTAGTAGTAACAACATTTAGCAAAACTGCAACTATTGAGAAAATGTATAGTGTAAGGTTGCAACAGTAATATAAAACCAGTTAGTTAAGTCAGCATATACGTCAGTAGGTCAACTAAACGAACCGAATGCCTTATAACATCATATTTGTAAATTTACTTAGACATTAAGAGCAAGCCAGTTGTTGTTAGTATACGAAACAAACAATACAAAAAATGTGTAACAGCCAGGCTAAACCACAGCAGAATAATGTGGCAGTGTCCCAAAGTGTGTCAAATGAGGTCATGGGACAACGAGTCGGTACGGTGGAAATGTTTATGATAGCATTTGCCATCATTTTCGGCATCGTGTTATTATGGTTAATCAGACACCAATGCAGAAAACATGTGCGGAACTGGTTCCGCAAAGAAGCAGAAGTTATTGGATTGGCTGCGGTAAATAAAGGCTTTAACGCACCACGGGCAACTTCTACTCGAGAAAACGATACTTATTAGTGTTAGTAATTAAGGTAAATTGTGTAGCACATAAGCACCATTTTTGTAACGGTATATAGGAGCATTGTAACTAGAATGTGTTTTTGTGATTATGTTTCTCATGTAAAAATTGTCATGTTTAACAATAAATGTAAGGAAAACGTAAAAAGTCCATATGATGTGTAAAATATAAATTGTCAATGTCGTCATAAGTCGAAGCTTAGTTATTTGTAACGCCGGACGGACGGCGCGAACTTTTGCTGATAAGAGAAACATAAACATGTAACGCGAAGGTATGTAGGAGTAATACATTGAAAACCATGACGTTATGTTACTAACTAATGTAAAAACAAATTGTAAAGGAGAATGTACCCAAATATTTTTGTATAATTTTAACAAATTATAAAGATAGGGGGGGAATACTGTGGTGACACATTGTTGCACTATCGATGACATAGCACTTTAGGTTTTCAGCACGGTTGCCACGCCGCCAGGGAGGCAGTGTTCTCCTGTAGTGTGTAGTGGATAGTCGTATATAGTCTAGAAAAGTACTGTAAAGTGACCGTGAAATAAAGACACAAAGTTTTACCTCCAACTTCACCTTTTATTTACTTCACTCTCAACAATTAGAAAAGGTTACAAAACACTGAACGTATTCCCTAGTTCCAATTTACTAACTATTAATGACATTTTGGGAGCTACTGATGCAGTTTCAATTGGTACGTATGTCGCGCCGTCGAACATCAATGCGGCGATCATGCTGAACAAGAGATATAAATAAATTAACATTGTATGTCGCAGTTGTGTTAGTTAGGGTCTCAATTAACAGCGATGTACGATGTTAATTATAAATTACTGTAACTTATAATTAAAGGAGGATTTCGAACTTTGATATATAATAATATGTTCCCTCTTTTGTTTATACATTTTCGACTTGTGTAATCAAGGTTCAACGGATTAAAAATGATACATAAGAATATAATGTTCACAAATCCAGAGGGTTAATATATTGTTGGTTATGTACAGACAACTACTAGTTACTATGTAGTTTTCCCCTGTGCCCAAAAGTTTTGTAATAACGTTCCATGAAAAAAGGGAAGTTCAAAAAATTTCACGTACTCAATTAAGTGCAAAATCGTTGGATAGGTCCAAAACACGAGTCATCCATTTTGTAGGCACTGCCGGAGTACACTTGACTGATTTTGAACTTCATTATTCTGCGTGCCTTACTTAGTTTTATACATGTTACGCCCGCGTAGCCCCCAGGGGAAGGCAGAGGTGAATAAATTAATAGTGGGGAGTTTTGCAACTTCTAAGGACTAAAGTCACTCAAAGATCAATGGGGAGTACTGTGTTTGGAGTGTCTTTACCTTTGCCTTCTAGAGAAACAAAGTAACCCACATAGGCCGAAGAACTGCCAAACTTAAGAGGTAGTAGGCAGGGCAAATTGCTCTCAAAAAGTATGGTCGATGGGTCGAAAGGTACTGGAATGGAGACCGCGAACTGGACGATATAGAGGTGGAAGGCCTTCCTAAAGGTAGACCAATGATCAGGTGAAAGCCTCGGGAATCCGCTGTATGCAAGTACACAATTTATACCGGTATATGCGGTGACGTTTGGGTAGGTGTATGCCCAGCAATGGACGTCTTTGGGCTGGAAAGATCATGATGATAATAAAATTCTTATAAATGAACGAATCTCTAGTCTTTGCTTCAGCCTTAGGAAAGACCATAGTTCCATAAAGGACGTTCATAGTCTTATCTGAATAAAAATTAAATGAAAATTACTACTATAAGAACCGTACAGAGGCGATGTGAAAAAGTATTTAAAAAAAACAATGCAATTAAGCAAGTTGTTTTCATTTAAATTTTAATACATGTTTAAATTATACTCAGTCGTTACCAACGTGACACTATTTTATTGCATTGTTCTCTTTTGAATTAATAATATTTTATATTCGTAGAAATGCTTTTGAAATTAAAATATGAAACACTTTGCATACTATGTTTTTGTCATTATGTTACATCAATTATGTTTTCAAAACAAATGATTAAAAATTGATCATACAGTACAGGATAAGGTGTCTTTAAAAAAACCTATAAAAGTAACATCTAAACGAAACTGTAACACTAATACCTGATTACCAGATCTTTGTACCATTTGCTCGCAATTAAACCAGATTTATACTAAAAAAAGCAGGTTAGTGTCCCGTATATGTTTTGTAAAACCATTGTAAAAGGCTTGGGTTCCGCTGCTAAGCCGTTAATCCCGGCGGTTAGCCCGCTCACGACGGTACAGCGACACGGTCATACCGAGTAATTGATTTTACACGACTAACTGTAAAGTGCTAACCCTGCGTGGCTGATGCGAACGTTGCACTTGGCGGCTTTCATTGACACGCATGTACGTCAAGAACGTAATTGTGTCACTAGGGATGTCACAAAGGCAGAGTTGAAATGTCGAGTAATTGCAGCGTGCTTCGTGGTCGTGTACCACTGGCTAAGTTCGACATTAATGTTTGATAAACTGAGTTGGTAATTGGACATCAGCCTTTTTATTTTCTTATAGACTAGCTTCTGCCAGCGACTTCGCCCGCGTGGATGTCGAAAATTGTCCCAAGGGAACATATTCCCAGGATAAAAATTATCCTATGTGCTATTCCAGACTATAATCTCTGTGCCAAATTTCATCCAGATTAGTCCAGCCGTTTGAGTGTGAAGATGTATCAAACATACAAACACACACACACTCACAAATTTTCGCCTTTATAATGTTAATATATACTATTATAAATGTGAAGTGTGATTATTTATCAATCAACGCACAGCCAAAACTGCTACGCCTAGAAGCATGAAGTTTGGCAGAAAGGTTCCTCAAGTGACGTAAGTGTGCACTAAGAAAGGATTTTTGGAAATTCCACCCACAAGGGGGTAAAAAGGGGGTTGAAAGTTTGTATGAAAAATCTAATTCCTTCGGCCAAAATTCTTAAAACTTAGGCAAAAATAGTATTATTTGTAAATGATAAAGATTGACTTTATTAGTATTTCGAAACTACCCCCAAATGATGATTTAGGGGGTGTTGAAGTTTGTATGAAAAATCTGATTTCTTGGGTCAATAAACATGAAACTTGACATAAATACCAAACTAAATAAACAATAAAGAATTTCATTGTTAGTTTTCGAAACTACCCCCAAAGTATGATTTAGGGGATGTTATTTTTTTTTAAGTATCTTATATCTTGGATTAATAAACATGAAACTTGACATAAATACTAACCTCAATAAACAATAAAGGTTATCATTATAAGTCTTTTGAAACAACCCCCAAAGTCGATTTAGGGGGTGTTATAGTTTTTATGGAAAAATCTGATTTCTTGGGTCAATAAACTTGAAACTTGCTACAAATAATAACCTATATGAATAATAAAGGTCGTTATTATTATTATGTGAAACTACCCTCAAAAGAAGATTAAGGGGTGTTAAATCTTTTTTGAAGAATCTTATTTCTTCAGTTAATAAACATGAAACTTGACATAAATAAACAATAAAGGCTTTCATTTTTAGTTTTTCGAAACTACCCCAAAAAGATGATTTAGGGGAAGTTAATTGTTTTTTGCAGAATCTTATATCTTCGGTTAATAAGCTTGAAACTTGACATAAACACCAACCTCAATAAACAATAAAGGTTTCGTTATTAGTTTTTTGCAACTACCCCCAAAAGACGATTTAGGGGGTATTACAGTGTTTTTGAAGAATCTTATTTATTGGGTTAATACATTTGAAAGTTGACATAAATACCATCCTAAGTAAACAATAAAAGTTGTCTTTATTAATTTTTCGAAATTATGCCCAAATGATGATTTAGGGGGTGTTGAAGTTTGTATGGAAGAATCTGATTTCTTGGGTAAATAAACATGAAACTTGACATAAATACCAACCTAAATAAACAATAAAGGTTGTCGTTATTAGTTTTACTTATCTACTCCCAAAATACGGTTTAAGGGGTGTTAAAGTTTTTCTGAAGAATCTTATTTCTTCAAAAAAATAAATTTAAATCTTGGCGCAAATACAGTTTTTCGAAACTAACTTAAGCTAAGAATCTTACTGGACAGGGTTTCGTTTTTGACGTGGGATTCTAGGGGAGCACTAAGGCGCAATTTTGCGGCCATTCAACCTTTAAGGAGCTGAAAAGGGTAAAAATTAGTTTGTATGTAAAATCAAACCTTATCCAGGTTGATACTCAAAATTTACATAAATCATTTTAAAAACCCTCTCCCAGATAGGGTTAGGGTTTTTAAAGATTTTTTTGAGGAATCTCACTGCGCTATCTGACTAACATAAATGATAAATAAAACAGAGAAGAAAAGAGTGAACAGCATATTTAGGTTTTTCAAAACTCGACCCCCAACGGGGCAAAAAGGGGTTGATAAGTTTTTAGGGGAGGATTTTACTTTGTGGCGGTAACCTAAAATTTATTATTCTTTAAGTCAAATTATGAATCGTTCCAATCCAATAAACCCTGAATATCTACGATACCCATTTTTTATTGTTTTAATAATAGCTAATTTTTGGTCGCCTTCACTAACTGCATATTTATTTATTTCAGGTTAGCTTACAATTGTTTACACATTACATTCATATAAATACACGATATACATTTATAAGTGCAACAATTATTTACAAACTAACACCACATGCACTTATTTGATTTGATTATAAATATAAATTAAATATAAATTATTGCAATTAATTATGGATAATAAATGACAAGAAAATAGTTTACGACTAAGCATAAATTGTGGAATTTAACAAACAAATCAAGATTAATTAATTACATTAAATTAAAAATATTATATTGATTGATTACATAATAGCAGATGAATAAATTAAATTAAATTAAACTAAGATTAAATATTTGGTTTACATTAGATAATAATAAAAATTACATAAAGTTAAATTAGCATATAAATTAATAAATTGGCAATCATATTAAGTATTTCTTATTTGAGCGAATAGTATTTAATAATTAATTTACAAAATTTGCCCATGCTATCGTGGTGCACGTCAATCAGGTCACTGCAGCTATTTAAGATTTTGCACATTCGCGGTACTGGTGAGTTAGCACCTGGGACAGTTCTACGCAGGGGTGGGTAAAGCGGAGTGATGGGATTTCGAGGATAGCGGGTTGGGGCACGAAACTTGAGGCGACTCAGTAACTGTGGGCAGTCTATTTGCTTTCTGAGGAGTTTGTACAGAAACAGAGCATCCATCACTTCTCTTCGAGTTGATAATGAGAGCATTCTGAAAGTTTGCAGCCGGGACATATAAGAAGGCAACTGCTTGCTTTTCCCTTTGGAAAAAGCAAGGTGCCATAGAAATCGTTTCTGGACCCTTTCCAAGAGAAGTTTATGAGTGGCGTAATGCGGTCTCCACACAACACTACAATACTCCAGTATGCTTTGGACAAGACTATTATACAGCATTTTTTTAGTGCTGACTTGTTTGAAACCCTTGGTATTGCGTATTATAAATCCCAACATTTTGGAAGCTTTTTTAATAGTGTTTTCGATGTGGGGGATAAAAGTAACTTTTTTATCAAACAGAACTCCCAGATCCTTTATAGTATCCACCTCATGAACTTTATGTTTGTCTATAAAATAGCTCGAATGGATGGGGTGAACTTTTCTAGAAAATGACAGGTGGTAGCATTTATTGAGGTTTAATTCCATTTTGTTATTCTTGCACCATTCAATAACTCCGTTCAGGTCATCTTGGAGAAGCTCAATATCATTGGATGATTCGATTTTTCTGGCAAACTTCAAGTCATCCGCGTACAAGAAACACTCAGCAAAGTGAAAGCAGTGGGGAAGATCATTTATAAAAATGATAAATAATATGGGGGCCAAGTGGGAACCCTGTGGGGCACCGGAAGTCATGCGATAATTGTTGGTAGAGCGAAAACCATTTACCACAACATAAAATTCACGGTTAGCGAGGTATGATTCCAACCACTTCAGCAAGGGTCCCGTGATACCATATGTTGCCAGTTTTTTTATCAGTATGGAATGGGAGATTTTGTCAAACGCCTTACTAAAATCGGTGTATATCACATCAAACTGCTTATTCGAGTCAATAGTTTCTATCAAGGACTCCGTAAAAGACATTAGGTTTGTGGCAGTAGACCTTGACGGTACAAAGCCATGCTGGTGATCGCTAAGATAAAGGCTAAAATGGTGTTGGATATGGCGACAGATAATTGACTCGAATACCTTGGCGAAAGTGGAGAGAATCGCAATGGGCCGATAATTTGAGATATTCTCTTTTTTGTCCGACTTGTGTACTGGTACGATTTTGGCTTTTTTCCACTCGGATGGAAAAGTTCCAGTGGCTAAAGACATCTTATATATTTTTAGTAACGGAGAGACCAGTACCGATGCACAAGTGTAAACAAATATTGGTGGGATTCCGTCCGGTCCCGCTCCCTTCCCAATGTTCAGAGATTGCAGTTTTCTGAGTAAAGAATCCATGTCCAAGTCTGGGGTTGTTAGACACTGGCTATTAGTTTCAAGTGAGCTAAGATAACCTGAATTGTTCATAAATCCTGTGTTATTTTCCGGGGTATAAACAGATGAGAAGTAATTACCAAAAAGGTCACAGATAGTCGAGCCATTAGACGTTGTAGTCTGTCCGTCAGTCATTGTCAGTGGATAGGCACTAGATCCTCCGCGCTTATTCTTAACGTGAGTCCAGAACAGTTTTGGATTATCTTTGATTTTTGATTCAATGTTGTTCATATAAAGACTGTATAAACTCTTTGCTAAATTTTGACATCGTTTTGCAATCAATTTCAGTTCCATTTCATCTCGCGGGTTTTTGTATTTCTTGAAGCGCAATCTTAGCTTATTTTTTTCTTTGAGAGCATTTATAATCGATTTATCAAACCATGGGGGATAACGACTAGACATTGGCTTACAATTTGGTACAAATTTATTAATGACCGTGTTTAAGATGTCATAAAATACATTCACCATGCTATCCACATCATTTTGACCTGCGAATAGTTGATCCCAGTCTTGTTCACTTAGAAAGGATTTAATTTTTTCATAATTAGCTCTGTGGAAGTTTTTCCTCGTGTTATGTAGATTGTAAGGCAGGTTATTTTCCTTTACAAATGAAATAGTAAGATCAAGCGGTGGGTGATGTCTATCAACAGTAGTTAAAGAGACAGTGGATTCGCTCACTGTGCAAGAAGGAATAGTGGATAAAACCAGGTCCAAAATACGCGCAGAACAGTTTTTAACGAGATTGTGCTGTGTTAGCTTACTAACATCCATGAACTCTAATAGTCTTAAACATGTGTTGGGAAGTGAACTGTTAATTGCCCCTGGGGTCCAGTTTATTATGCCCAAGTTAAAATCCCCCACTATACAAGTTGGGATGTTTGTTGTTTCAAACACGTTATTGCAGTGTTCGATGAAATGCTCAAATGTTGATAGACATACTGGTGGAGGGAGGTAGACTGCACAGAGAGCTAGTTGTCGCGTAGTCGAAATATCGATTGTGACCCAGAGATCTTCGCATTTACTTTGCCATTTATCAATACGTTTAGAGTTGAATTTCGTTGAAACGGCAATCAAAACTCCTCCTCCATCTTTATTGGGATGAAAACCAGTTGTTTCCCTATCCCTTCTGTAGACTACATACCTATTATCAAAGAGTTCACTGCTGAGTACACCACTATTTAGCCAAGTTTCGGTTAATATTAGAATATCATAATCCTTACAACAAAGGTTACAGTAAAAAATATTGGTTTTAGTTCTCAAGCCTCTACAATTTTGGTAATAGACGCTTAAATTGTTGAATTTTACAGTAAATAGGCACTATGACATGCTATGATGCAAAAATTTTTGAAGCAAGTTATATGATTTTACTTAGGTTACTCATGTTCTTAATTAATATGTATTCTGTGCCATCTGACTTCCTCACAAATATCCTTCCGCTTCTGACCCACACGTACTTGTAATTCATTTCCTTGGCCTTAATCCTGGTCGCTGCGTGAAGTGTTTTGTTCGTAGGAGACAGGTGTTCAACAACATATACAGGTGATTTGTTGCCGATGAGACCCAAATGCCCGCAGTTTAATTTTTCTTTAGGGTTATTATGGTTGAACTTGATAACGGAGGCTAGAAGTTGATCGCGCAGCCGTGGAGATGCCAACTGAACAACTAAAGATCTAGGGCGGGTACTGGATGGGTTAGATTTTGCAATTCGCGTACAATGCAGTATGTCTTTCTCCTTTATATCACAGTTGACTACCTGGCCGAGTTGAGTGATTATTGAGTACACATTCTCGTTCTTGATTTCCGGCATACATTGTACCTCCAAGTTATTAGATCGAGATTGCAGGTTATTGATTCGTACTTGTAGATTGCTTATTGATGTTTTCAGTTCCACATTTTCTAATTCCAGTTTATGTATAATTTTGTTAGATGCCTTCTGGTTTCTCTCAAAATCCTCAAATTTATTGTTAATGAACTGCACCGATTCAATCATCTCCTTCATTTCCGCTTTGAGCGTATCCAGTTCCTTATTCATTGTGTTGGCCATTTTTTCGTTAAATTGGGTCAACATGTCACTGAACTCGGCTTTAATTATTTCTTGGATAATATTCCGCAGTTCTTCTTTATCTGATGTGATTTGTGATGAAATAGGTGATGAAGCAGGTGGTGATTTACTGGCGGACCTCTTATTGCCTCTATTCATAGGCATATTACGGGTGGGCGTCGACTGAATCGAGTCTTTCTTAGAGATTTTTGAACGGTCGGAATGACTTGCCATGATTATAATTCCATATCATCAAAAATAAAAAATGTAACATAAAATTATTATTCTCACAGAGGCAACTATTAGTAGGCAGAAAGCAATGCGCCGTCTTCTTCGTTTATCTTTGTCACGAGCGCTCGCATGCGTCACTGCGCGAGAGCGCACGCCGAAGTATTACTTATGCGCAGTGCGTAACCGTGGGAGTCGCGTGCGTTACGTACGAAACGTCAAGTCATGCACTCACCCGTTGACCAGCAGAGATTTAAATTTTTCAACAGTTCACAATACAAAACGATGCATTAACACTTTTTATAATACTATTTTAGCTAAATTACACTTGTTTGATGAATGTTATATCACTAGTACGTGTTTTATATGAAAATTGAGCCCAATATGGCTATTATTTGGATTTTAAACATAGAGCAAATTCAAACGTATGTTCACAGTATGGCCACTAGGGCAAAGATGATAAGAATATCATTTATAGCATAAACGAAATCACGCGAACGAAGTCGCGGGCTGAGTGCTAGTTATATTATGTTAGTGTGATAAACTACAACAAAAGAAAACATAGAAATTGACCTTTAAAATGGAATGACTGTCTAAAAGAATATTTTATTTAAAATTACGCAAAATATTAAGTTAGAATATACACAATAAATAATATACACAATAAATAATACGATAGTTATCTAATAAACGAATTAAACTATACCAAGTGCTTGAAAAGCACAAGGGGTAAAAACAGCGCGTTAGACCACTCGACGCTGTCATAAATCATTGTAGTACGCAAACTTAAGTAAAATAAACATGGCGGAAACTAATTAGTGTAGAACATTCACGTGGGACCAAACAGGGTAATATGGGGGAAGCACAGTTTGATGTTGCGCTCACAAAATTAGGGAAGTTTAGGGCTAAAGTCGCCCGGAACAAGTTTATTTAAACTAGCCGAGTAATTTGCACAGAACCGTGACACTAATTCAATTAGTTACAAGGTATGCAAACAACGCGTGGCCTACACAATTGTTCTGAATTTTCACCCAACCCACGCATATAATTTTTATTGCCTAAATAATAAAACGTCCGAATTCATTGCTAGGGTCATTTCAGCAGTTATCAACAAAGTTTTCTCTTTCCAATAGAAACAAAACACTCACTTAAAGAATATTAACATATTTCTTCACATAAATAGGTATGTAATGATCATCTTCGCTATCGAAATATTGCTTCCGGCAAAGAGGTTCGCCAAGAAACTCGGTAGTCATTTTCTCAACACGTCTGATATCGTGCGAACTGCCAAAACCTATAAAATAACTGTTGCCACAAATGGTCTGTTCAACCCATTTCAGTATTACTTTAATGTTTCATAAATGAGCATCAAATCTTGAAAATAATACTACGTGAAAATGTCTAGACTTGAAGGAGAATTTCACAGATATAAATATAACTAGACGCTATTATGCATTGTATGTACTTCGCATTGTAGCGTTACGTATGCTCCGGAGAGATAAAGTTAGCTACGTTAATAAAATAAAAGCAATTATAAATTAAAGAAAAGGATATAGGGTATATACAGGGTGTTTGGAAGGGAGCTGTACATACGCCTAGGGTAGAAACTAGGGATAGTCTGCTACCTACCCCCGCCCATTATATTGACCTTGGCCTCAAGGTTTTTTTTTAATTTATTATTATTTTTTATTTGACTTTTTTATGATTTTTTGACTAAAACTACCTGTAGCTCAAAATCTATCCATGGGACCGGTCGGCTAAAGGTCTTGTTTTAATCGTTAGAGTCTTAGGGTCCTGCAAAAAATTATTTTACACCAGAAAATTGTGGAGAAGAAAAGTTATGGGGCCTGAAGTACCGTAGTAAGGTAAAGAAATAATTTTAAGGGCAACTTTCTATGGGGTTTAAAAAAAAACTAACAGGGTTGGAGTTATTCTGATTTTTTTGAAACATCCTCAGTCCATGCCCTTTCTAACGATATGCTAAAAGTGTAATTATCACTTTTAGTTTTAAAGTTATTAATTAATTTCCGCAACTAGGGCACTTTTACCACCACGAGTCGACATTTGTAAGACAAATGTAATTTCCAGAATTTAAACCAGTTTGGCCTACAGTTGGCAAATTTGTTGTCTCACTCTTACACGAGAGCAACATGTAAGAGACAAAACATGTCATGTCATGTCTCTTTCGCTCTTGGGTCGACGGGGCCGGGCAGGTAACTCGTTGGGGTCTTTGTTAGTCAGTCGAGATTTACCCATCTTAGCTAACTTACGTACTTGCCGTTACGACGCTCCACTGTTTTCGTTAATTTTGTTGAGTTTGTTATTACTTCGTTTTTGTTAAGTTTTGTTATTTGTTACCTTGTTGTTGGCAAAATGGCTGGATTTACCAGTGAAGAGTACACCGACATGCTGGTGGTGTATGGAATGGCTGATTGCAATGGGCGCGAGGCACGGAGGATTTATCAAGAACGGTATCCTAACCGGCGAGTGCCTAACCACCAAACGTTTGGCTCAACTTATCGGCGTCTGCGAGAAACCGGAAATTTAAATTTCCGGGAACTAGCCGTGAACAGATTTCAACCAAATTTGGCTGCGGAAGAACGCATATTGGCTGAATTTGAGGAAGATCCGACCAGAAGCGTAAGAACCGTAGCCCGGACGCTTGGTTTAAGCGTGTGGAAAGTCTGGTCGGTTCTTCGCGAAAATGGACGTCATCCTTTCCACTACACCCCTGTTCAAGGTAATTTTTTACATAAAGTTTTTGTTTTTAGCTCTTATGTAATGAACTAGCATGTGAATTTCATAGGCAATTTTTAAATTAACATGAGCATGTGTGTGAGAGAGAGAGAAATGGAAAGACAGAGATAGCAATCAATGTTACATAGCTACTAATTCATAAGGAAACCGCTAACGTTGATATTTTTATTGTTTTAGGCTTAGAGGATAACGACTATGCAAGAAGGGTGGAGTTTTGCCGCCACTTGCTCCATACGGACGTGGAAGATATTAATTTTTTACGGAGTATTCTCTGGACTGACGAGTCCAAGTTTGACAAGGAAGGAATTGTAAATTACCACAATCTCCATCACTGGGCACCCAGAGATCAAAACCCGAGAGTCAAGAGGCACAGAGGTTTTCAACGAAGGTTCTCCGTGAACGTATGGGCAGGCGTCATCGGTAATCGGTTGATAGGGCCGCACTTTTTGCCAGACAACCTAAACGGGCAAAACTACTTAGATTTCCTCGAAAACGATTTGCCTGATTTAGCGGAAGAAGTGTTTGACGAAGATCGGCCCATAGTCTTCCAGCACGACGGCTGTCCTGCTCATTGGAGCCTAGCAGTGAGGGAGCTTCTGGACAACTGCTTTCCTAATTCTTGGATTGGTCGGGGTGGGCCAATTCCCTGGCCCCCAAGGTCGCCTGACCTTACCCCACTCGACTTCTACGTCTGGGGAAGGGCGAAAGAGTTGGTGTACGCAGAAGAAGTACCAACAAGGGAGGTTCTAATTAACAGGATCCACGCCGCATTCGATACAATGCGCGAGGAACTGCTGCTTAGAACGGTGACCGTGGAGATGAGGAAGAGGTGCCGAGCATGTTTACAGGTCAATGGTCATCAATTTGAACAAAATTTGTAATTAATTAAAATTAGTAATTAATTAAAATTTGTAATTTAATGACATTAGTCATTACCAAATTTTTTGTTTCATTTGCCATCCTTTTACGATCGAACACATTTAATTTTCATTAGTTGAAATTTTTGCTTGAAGTGCCCTAGTTGCGGAAATTAATTAATAACTTTAAAACTAAAAGTGATAATTACACTTTTAGCATATCGTTAGAAAGGGCATGGACTGAGGATGTTTTAAAAAAATCAGAATAACTCCAACCCTGTTAGTTTTTTTTTAAACCCCATAGAAAGTTGCCCTTAAAATTATTTCTTTACCTTACTACGGTACTTCAGGCCCCATAACTTTTCTTCTCCACAATTTTCTGGTGTAAAATAATTTTTTGCAGGACCCTAAGACTCTAACGATTAAAACAAGACCATTAGCCGACCGGTCCCATGGATAGATTTTGAGCTACAGGTAGTTTTAGTCAAAAAATCATAAAAAAGTCAAATAAAAAATAATAATAAATTAAAAAAAAACCTTGAGGCCAAGGTCAATATAATGGGCGGGGGTAGGTAGCAGACTATCCCTAGTTTCTACCCTAGGCGTATGTACAGCTCCCTTCCAAACACCCTGTATAACTATGGTCCGGCTTCGCACGACGTGGGCAGCTAACCAGGCAGCAGGTCAGGCTGCAGGACGGTCAGGAACTCTTCAGAAGTCGTAGGCAGGCGGTAAACAGGAACCTCGATAGATAAGCAGGCAATCGGGCATGTAGCCGGATAAGCTAGTAGTCAAGCGGACAGGAAGGCAGGCAACAAGTTATGAGTATGTGCTGGGCTATGGAGTCTCAGGCAGATGGTCAAGAAGGGTTCAGAATATACGCGTGCCACTGGCGGGCGCGCTGAGGCCACGCACGTCGTTGTAGACTTGATTGATGCAACTCTTTCAATACGTACCGGACTGGCACGTCGATTATTATAAGCAGTAAAAGTACTCTTATAAGACCAAATGCGATTTATTTATAGTTTTTAGAGAATTATGACACTCTTTCACAAGCTGGGTTTTACAGTTTAGAGTTTTCAGATCAGAAGATCCACTTTGTTATACTCAGTAGTAAACCGACTTTCCGGCATTCAGTCCCGATTCAAAACTAAACAGCTGACGCCCGTTTTTCATCGTTCTGTGTCATATCTTCTAAATTTTAAATTCAAATTCTAATTAAGAAATAAAGACCAGAACGAATAAAAACGGTTCACAAAGGGGTCAGTCTACGCTACCCTTATATTAATGTACACCTAGCTTAAAGCAGGTTTAGTTCATGGTACATATGTTACGGTCTATGGTTTAAGAAAATAAAATAGTCAGACAGATGTCATGTCAGATGAAAATGTCACAGTAGAAAAATATTGCAAGAATTACAAATTAGCAATATAATTTAAGTTTTAAATATTAAAACAATCAGAGATAACTAAAAGTATGCTTTTCAGATGATAACAATAAAAATAAAACATAAAAATTAATTACAAAAGTTGATACAATATCAAAAGATATGAAGGTATGGTTTGTGTAGTGTTATGAATTGTAAATACAGTTAAAAATGTGGATCTGGAAATCAGAACACCACAGCATGTCAAAAAACGGAGTAAAATTACTATCAATGATCGTAATTTATGCTTTTCATTTATCTCTATCGCCACAAGAAATCCACCGAAATCTGGAAAAATGCCTTTTTATTTAATATTGAGCTGTAAAGACTGTATAGAAAAAAGTGGCCGAGGCATTGGAAATATTTTCTTTCATTGGTAAGTTAATTTGTTTGGTGGATCTTGCGTTATTTCGTTAGATTATGTCTGTGACGAATTTCATATTTATTTGGAATTTCTGTATAAAATAAACAGGTATTTATTTTTTCGAGTTTTACTTGTTAAAATATTCATGAAGTTGGTTCAATGTGGCCCATGTAAGCGTTTAGGAGTTAATATTCTTCTGTAAGACGAGACGGCAAAAGCCTTTCCGAACTACGTAGGGATTTGGAAGGTTAACCCACTTTCTGCAGAGGTATCTTTAATTTAGTTACGTTGTTGGTCATTTGTACCTTTGTCAAATTACACATATGTATTTTTCCAACAAGAATGATGTAATCAAATACTTGTAAAACACTTTTTTTTAAAGAGTAAATGTGGAGTTTCTTTTCCTTTCTTCTTCATAACAAGCTTCATTGCCGAATGGACAGTAGAAACAATAATTTTTCCTTTAAATTAAATTTTTTGACGTTTAAATTGCCGCTTAAGGGCTTAATTGAATAAAGTTTGATTTTGATTTCTCTGATGACAATTTTGATGAATTAGATATTCAGTGAAATCTCATGAAAAGTTAAGGTAGCCAACAGTGTTTATGATAAATTAAACTACTTACGATTTTTAAACATTTTGTACATTTCAAACTATCAGTCCATCATTTTGTGGATCACACTATAAGTTTGGGGGTAGCTACCTAAGCTACTCCCAAACTTATAGTTTGACCCACTTTTACACCTTTATAAAATACTCAACTTTATTTTAGGTTTCATATTATTTATGAATGCTACACCTAATAAGTTTTTATTTTTAAACACTAACAAAATTAAACTCAAATTGCTAAAACTTTTCATAATATTATAATTTGTAATCGTATTCACTCCGAGAAGTTTTAATTAATGCGCTAAAGTTAAAATTAGTTATTTAAATTATATTCTTAGCAACATAAGTAACTTTTACTACTGTACTCAGTGGTTAGACGTAATGTGTAACTCGACGAGTAAACTACTGACAACACAATGAAAATTCATAAAATTTCATACTAAAAAATATTTGTAAGACATGGTTTGTCTTTATTATTTTTATTTTGTTCTCCGGTGGGCTCCTACATTGTCGAGGCGAGGGAATCAGTAGCCGTGGCTTGCTCACCCTCGATTAAGCGAAGAGGAACCCGAGGAGGAGCCGCTTGTCAGGGCTTTTGCCGATTAAGCCGTGGCGCCGCTCGGGCGACATCGCAACTGAGGCGGGCCGCGATGTCGTATGGGGCCTCCCATACCCATACCATATCGCGGCTGGACGGAGTCGCCACCGTCTGATGGGTGATACGGTGGGGCCGCAGGGGAGGTCCTTATCCCATGAGGCCGAAAAGTGGTAGGTGGCGGGGTCACTGACCTGACCCGTCACAGGGGGACAAAGGGTGTCATACACGGGGTCGTCTGGCGCCCATGTGCTGGTTTGGTCCCTGAAGTGGTCACGGCATGCAATGTATTCTGGTGCGCCGGTGATGGGGGTTACTCCTCAGAGAAAGGTCTGGAGACGGAAGCCGCGGCGCGTTCACGGTGAGTGGCGCAAGAGAACACCGTTGGGTTTTAGTGGATTGGAGTCCCACATAATTGCGCTATCTCCCCGTGGTAGCGCAGTATGGCAAATCTCCAAAAAAAAAAACTTACTAAAGAGTCTTTTTAACCCAAAGGCAACGAAAACCTTGTTGAATTTCTTTAATGTCTCTCCGCAAACTTCGTGTTTCGTCAGTCGTCGGATTTCTATCAGTTGCCCTTTGCACTTGGACCGGACCGGACTATCTCAATTTACTTGGAAGTATATAGATTTGTTAATACACTTTTAACATAATGTAATTTATTTTAAAAATGGGAGGAAAGCAGCTAAAACTGCATTTTTTTACAGCTGGATATATTTCACACGGCAATCAAAACAATAAAGTACATAGAATTCATAGAAGACATCTGAATTCAAATGATTATACACAATTAATCTAATCATTGATGGACATGGAAATTAGCATTCGTTTGTATTCGGAATTGCAATGATTGCCGAAGCACATAAAGAAAATAGTTGTACTGTATAATATTGTATTAGTCATGGTAAAAAAAGTGTGTGCGAACTTCTTCTAGTACAGCAGGGATGTAGGAATTCTCTTAAAGAATTATAGAACCAATGTGTGTATAGTAGGGAGGTACTATCTCTTTGTAGGTACCATTATATCGTAGACAGGATTTCTAAGCAAGAAAATTAAATAATCCCTTTTCTTTGTTCAGGCTTCGAATTAAATAACCCACTGCAATAAAATTACATAGCCCTTCTTAATTCACTCATTAACGGTATAGAAAACAAACCGTTGTAAACAAAAACAGTGTTTTATGAGCCATGAACGGTACGTTTTTTATTTGGAAGAGAAGGGATTCATCCTGTGTGTTGGTGTGACAGTAAGACTGAGGTCCGGTTCCTGTGTCTAACCAACCGTTACTGGCTACACTATGAATCTTGTATTTAATTGTTCTCATTATAATAACTGAGTGTAGACTTTTTACGTAATTGCTCGAGGGATGTAATTTAAATTGCATGAGAGCGTATCTTTTTTTTTGTGCCCTCCTTTGTGAGCCACAGCCGGGCAAAGGTTATCCTTTTCTACTTACAAACCTATTTATCTGGCGCGCTCACTAGCCAAGTATGACCAGCAAACAAGATTTATATTTTATACTCTTCAATAACAGGGAAGCTAAAAAATCGTGGTTGTCGAAAGAAAACTGCGGTCCCTAACTCTAGATTCAGCTCCTTTTGCATTTAAATGCTACTGCTGCTAAATGCTTAATGCTACAATTTATTTCGCCATACAAATACTTGTATCTACCTACCTATTGTGTTTGTCGAAAACTTCTTAACGGTATTTTGGTGTTACTTTACAAAACTTTTAACTGATATTGAAATCGATTCCTCTTTTAAGCGGAAGAAACGTTCCTGAGGGAAATTAAAAATAGTCGCAGGTAATAAATACTTGTATTGTAAGCGATTACTTTATTACAGTATAAAGCTAAGTAAGATAAATGGTTAAACATCGCAGGCCTTTTTAATACGGGGTGTGGAAATGGAGATGTGTTTAATCAATAAATACAGTTGCTCAGTTAACTATTATATACTGTGGAAGACAGAGATCTGTTTGAGGATCCGAATTATTGCATATTATAGTGCGTTATTATATGTGAATGCCTGATTTGCAATCTGTTTTACAACCTACAAATCAGAAATAAATCTTCAGTAATTTCTGTAATTTTAAGCTTTCGCAAAAAACCTAGAATTTATCTTTTCAAACCGAATCAAACTTTGCTAAGTTTGATTAAAACAGAAAACTTCTGTAACTTTGTATACGTAAATTTTTACGAAGTTACAAAGTCTAATCTCCATTCAATCCTGGCTATGTACACTTGGGTGATCAAAGCAAGTCAATGGGAACATTGTAGTTTTGTTCAGACACTAAAAGGTCACTATGAATTTTTAATGGTAACTATTTTCCAAGTAGAGCGAATCGTATTATTGTCTCCGGGTCAAGCCGGGTCTCTTAACGTGACCGTAGAAAAGTGTCCATAAATAAATAAAAGAAGGCGTCGTAGCAACAGGCCTTTGTGCTACGAACGGCTACGAATTGCTACGAGTTAATGCTACGGCTGGAACTAATGCTAAGACTGTATTTCTCTCGGAAAATGTTAAAATTTAGTCTAGTAATGAGCTTGTTGTTAATAATTGTAACTCAAAGTGGTGACAATGAGTGTTCTGTTTTTTTTTTTTGTAAAATAATATATCAAAACTTTAAACAGTTTGATGGTTTGTTTTGCGATTCGATCCGATTACAAAACTTCTTTCACTAATAGAGGCACACTATCACTTACTTAAACAAGAAAAGCAATATTTCAATGAAATAGGGCACGTGTATGAAGAGGCGGAAAAATGTACTTCATCTATATGATATTATAAAGAGGAAAAATTTGGTATGTAACGAATAAACTTAAAAACTACTAGACCGATTTAAAAAAAATCTTACATCGTTGGGAAGCTACACTATCCCCGGGTGACATAGACTACTTTTTATCCCTGTATTCCCACGGCAACGGAAACTACGCGGGTGAAACCGTGAGGCATCCACTAGTAATAAAATGTTCTTTTCGTAGACCCTATTTTTTTTTCCGTAAGACCTAACTTAATTTAAATAAGTGATGCTCCATATAGATGCATCATTGGACTTATATAATTCCCTACTCATTAATCAAATCAGCATTGAATGAATACTAGACGTAGAACAGTCAAAGGCATATTAGTGCATTAATCAATGACCGGTATACAATCTGTCATTACATCATTTACAAGGAGATGGTATCAACTTTTTAGCGTCTCCATGCGTGCCAAACGCGGTTTCAATTAGCTCTTTGGGTACTAATTGTACGAGTATCTTTGCTTATCCCGAGAAGTGTCGTAAGCCTTGCTTTAGATACGGAAATGTGTATTTCGAAGTGTGAATGTTGCTAAGTGAACTAGTTTGGAATTCGTGTTTAATAAATAAAAAATCTAGAATATACGACAATAGGGTAGTTGACAAAAATATCTATTTAGTCCGTCAGTTAGATAAATTAAAAAAGTTGGATATATATTTTTCTTTTGCCACGTAAACAAAACGACGATACAGTGCGTTGAAATATTGTGTGACGTCACGGTGTGCTATACTCTATGCTGAGAAAGTGACGTTACAAGCCCTCATTCCTGAACTTTATTGCGTTATTTGTTGCGTTGCGAATCTTTGTAAATTTTTATTTATTTTAAAAAGCAAAAAATACGTGTCCAATATTGTTTAATCTCACTGACGGACTAAATAGATTTTCCTACACAGGAAACATCCCTATTGCGAATGACTGTCGACTCCTAGTGTGGGGAAAATTTAAAAGAAGAATAAAGAATACTAACTCACGTTTGATGTTGATGATAAGATTAGGACCCATTTTTCAAACGCCTGTTATCTTATATCTGAAGAACAAATACGACTGCTTGATATATTTTCAATGATAACAAAGCTGTCAAACTACTATATTTATTCGTCAGATAACAGTTATTATACTTATGGAAAAGTCACCTCCTAGTCCAATAAATAGTTAATCATTAGTGAAGTACGTTTATCATTATAGGTAGGTATATATAAGCTCGTACTTGTACCTTAGATACGAGTATCATGAAACAATTACGAATTAATAACAAGTTCTGTCAACTATATGGTAATAACGGGGATTAACTATGTAACCTGAAATATTCAATTCGGATATCCGTCTTTCCCATAATACGGATCAATCCCCGATCACATAATTCAATTTACTTTATCCCTTGCCGAGAAAATGGCTGTGTATTTTCGTCGATAACTAAGTTAATAATTTTTGATGA
Source organism: Orthosia cruda (assembly GCA_964057195.1). Classification (NCBI taxonomy): domain Eukaryota; kingdom Metazoa; phylum Arthropoda; class Insecta; order Lepidoptera; family Noctuidae; genus Orthosia; species Orthosia cruda. Next base: position 22,002,697 of record OZ059845.1, read on the forward strand.
CGCCATCATTTCTTCAGAAATCAATTGCCATTGTACCAAATGAATACGTTCTCTTCCGTTACCTAGCTAAGCTAAATTGTTTGAGAACTTTATGTTCTCGAAGTGAATTTATGTGCATTCAACTGCGCGCATTTCAAATACAATCAACTGCGCAATTTACAAATTCGCCGAAGGCAACGGTCAAGCTGAGTTAGAGCTCGTTATTGTTAGCGGCGACTTAGGTTCTAAACCTATTCGGGGATTAATAGCCGTATGAGTACGTGGCTAATCGAATCATACGATTATTGACCAATAATGTCGAGTTTTGAATATCAATATTGGAATAGAATATTGAAAATAAAAAGATAATAACCCCAGTGAACTGCCCAGGGGGTTCAAGATGCGAGATCATTCGATAAGGGGCTGAGCGGGCTGACGGCGATGTGAGTGGATACCCAATCCTAGACAAATATTTGAAATATCAAGCAAACCATAGGGAAAAGAGAAAACATTGTATTGCAACGATACCGCGCAAAGAATTGGGGTTATATCATCAAAATCCGATCATTGGAAAATAATTGGTGTGCTCATGTTCAGAAATGAGCAACGAACGTGAAATCATTTCTTAGACGAAATTGACATTTTATTGTTTTCGTAACTCGTCACATTTACCCGACTGCCGAAGGATGGTAATGTGGTTATCAGTCTAAGTATGTATGTTTGTTCCTTTGTGGCGTTCTAGAGACCAAACACGTTGGCCGATTTTGATGATACATACGTCAATCGATTTGTCTTAACCCTGCGAGTGTCACTGACTACATCAAAATTGGAAAAAAGAAAATGGCGGATTTTGGGCGCCATTTTCTTTTTTTATACCCATCGTGTGGGGTATCAAAATAAAGGGTTTTACGGGTTCACAAATATATAGCACTTATATGTTTAATGTACCTCAATATAAAAAATAATAACTGAAAAGTTATAAATAAAATTTTTATTCAAGAAATTAAAAAACCCGACTGCTTAGAAAGCGAACTCAAAAGCCGTAAACAAGAAGAAAATCATGCTGTGCAGTCGGAGGAAACATCTGGTTTTGGTCAGCCAGCTCGCAAATACATATCCTCCGACTGCACAGCATGATTTTCTTCTTGTTTACGGCTTTTCAGTTCGCTTTTTAAGCAGTCGGGTTTTTTGAGATTTTGTTTTTTTTTTTTTTTAATTTTGGCCTTTTGAGGTCCAGTTTATTTCTCGATAGTTAACTCAACCAATGGTTAAATATGCTAACCAAAGTTTTAAAATTTCGCTATATTGCCCTTTTTATCAATTATAGCCCACAAATTGTCAAATAAAGAAAGAAAGAGAAAGAAAAATATTTTTCTGTGACCCGCACAGGAGACACGAGATAAGCAAAACACAAACAATAATAAGAAAATAAAATATATAACCAGTGCGAGACCAAAAAGGCTCCTATCTCTGCATGTGCAACGATATTAAAAAGAATATAAGTTAGAAAGTTAATTATTTGACCACTTGTTAGACTTACAATTGATGAATAAACGCGTTCTACCGAAAATTTAAACCATTGGTTAGCACATTTAACCATTGGTTGAGTTAACAACGGATCAAAGAGCTGGGCCTTAAAGTACATTAAAGGATAAAAAAAACTGAGTTCTTAGAAATAATAAGGAAATAGAACTAATGAAATGTTTTGAACTGTTATTTTTAAAACCTACATTTCAATTTCATTCCAACTAATAAAAACCTTTGGAAAGGTATAGGTATCGAACTCAACAATTTTAATATCAGTTAAAAAGCAATTCAGACGCAAGTCGTGCAGAGATGAGAACTCTTTGAAGAATGGCAACACATATAACTCTGACGGCGAATTCGTTTTGGATAGGTGGAGCCGACACCTCCTGCCATCATCTGTGTGAGTGGATGCAATAACGGCAACGTCACCAAGTTATGTGACCCACTTGATCATCTCAACGTCAAGGCTTCAAGGGAAAAAGGTAATAAGGCATTACGGCCTATATATTTTATGGGTTGTGTATTAATTAGTGTAATATGTATAATATCCGAGTAGTGTTTAGGACATGCCTACCCCCATAGGAAAAAGGCGTGTTTGTATGTTAAGGACATGGTGTAGGTACCTACTTTTGTATGAGTTGCTTCCAATATTATATTGTGTTCAGTGATGGAATAATTTATATATTTAGTTAACCAACAATTGTTTTCACAGTACGTTTACAGTTTCTTTTTACCTTCATTTATAAGTGTCACAATTTATTATAGGCTAACATCACATGCATATTTTGTGGTTAGACACATTATTATCACGTATTAAAATAGCATTGTTTTACTTAAAATTTAAGAACTAAATTAACAACTGCGATAAATAAGAAATACAGCAAGTTAGAGAGGTAATTAGTATTTAAATCTCTGGTTGATAACTAAATATGGTAAATAAGTAAAATTTTTCAAAGTCAAATATATTTATTCAACTGGGCCAATCAGCGGCACTTTTGAATGTCAAACAAATACAAATAAAAATTTACAAGTAATAAAAATTGAATCTACCGTTTTAGAACAACACGTAACGTATACAATTAAAAATATTAAATTAAGATTAAAACAATACCAGATATTAAATTATAAAACAACATATACAATTAAAAACATTGAATTAAAATTAAAACAATAAATAAATTGATAAATTAAATTAAGTACATCACAGCACATCATTAATAATGTATTATATGATAATCAATTGTCCTTCTAAACTAATATTGTAAAGATTAGTGATGTGTGTTTTTTATATGTTTGTAAAAAAGGTATTCTCTGATCAGATCACCAAAACTTTTTAACTGACAAAAATCTACTGTACTTTTGAATGGCTTTTAATCCAAAAATGATAATCGGACATGTAATCGGTTGGTGCGCGATAGATCACAGGAGAAATAATGCTAGTAATAAATACGATTTTGCATATTGGACAAAGTCAAGTCATAGTAGGTAACTAATAAATGGCGACTAATACCCACATCTGTGTCTATAAATAAAATCATAAACCAGCTTCTTACTGTCAAACATACCTACTTCTTAAAATGTCACCCTATCCGTTTCCCTCCCGCTTAACTCTTTCAGGGGATGACAAGCAGCTAATGCACTATATTTTTCCCTCCAGCAGCAGGGGGTAATGTGACGTGATAATGTTAAGAATCTTTATTATTTCTCCCAGTTGCTTTGGACATTTTTCGCATTGCCTGTCCATTATCAAAAATGGTACATTAATCACTTAGCACAAGGCATTTATACCAAGAGCTCCCGGCTGTCATTACTATTTTGAAATGAAAATCGTTACCAACGTTAAACAAATTATATTCATTTATTTAGGTGATTTTCCAGCGGCAACATTAAGTACCGTTCTGTATAAAATGGATGTTTATCAAAAATTACTTTTATTTTCTCGAAACATTCAGAACAGAAATTTTTTATACGGATAGGGACTTATTAACTAAGAATCTTACTATTTATGGAAACAAGAATGAGTATTTTACTTGGAATTATTTTATTCTAACAGCTTTTAGAAATCTCTGTAATGTTTAGCACCTGTTAAACAGATACTTTACTTAAATACTCTATAGAGACGTCACTTCAGGTGCTAAATAGTTTAGTGAAAGTCAAAGTCAAATATATTTATTTCAACCAGGAAACCAAGCGGCACTTTTGAACGTCAACAATTAAAATTTACAAGTAATAAAAAAAATTCCTACCGTGCATTCGGAAAAGTAGCTTGTTATGAAGAAGAACGCACAAGAAACTCCATACTTACTCTTTTGATGAAACTAAGTGGTTAACAATATTTATATAAGTACATACATTAATAAATTCATATATGTGAGGACGATGCAACCAGAATAATACTTTATACTATACTACGTATAGGTATAAAGTATTAAAAGCATTAACAGGTAAATTCATTAACTTGATAAATAAATGATGAACAGTGTTTGAGTCAATTTCTTTAAAAATAAATGCATTAGCTATGAATAGAATATAAATTAAGAAATTTGATTTTGTCTACACTAAAGATTATTTAGAGAATTCTGCGAATGTCAAGAAGTTTATCCAGAATATGACCGCTCACAAAATCGCTCAAGTTATGTTGGTAACAGACAAACAATATTATTGTCAGTGAGCTAGCGTCTGCTCCATAGCTTTTATTTTACTTCTGAACCCTAATGAACGTGCAGACAACTTTACAACTGGCTACCTATCATCTACACAAAGTCTTTCAATCCGTTGCGTGTTAAGTCACTGTAAACACAAGAAACAGACGAAGTATTACGTTTAATTATACAGCAACAAAGACTTATGCCGCTTATCAGTAACTACTCGAAGTTAACAGCTATGAACCCTAGAGCCTTCTGTGTACAAATTATATCGTTCCACACTTTAATGGAAACGGTCCCGATACGAACGTGTTTTGTGCAATTTGATATTAACTACGCTTTTTTTTAATTGTATAGGATGCGGTTTTATACGTGGAAGTGTGCTTGCATGATGTTTGAATCAAGTTTTTTTTTTAAATTGTGTGTTGCCACTGCTTTAGAGTGAAGAATACACGCAGAGGACTAGAGTTGTAAAAAAACGGTTTTTTTCTGAGATGAAAAAAAAACGTTTAAATAAAACATGAAAAATAACAGTTTTTTTCCTGGAGTAGGTTTTTTATCAAGAGTACGAAAATAAAAATATATTAAGGCGGTTATCGTATATGAGGTGATATTACATTTTTTTTTGTTTAATAAGAAATTACTATTAGTTTTTTGTTAAATAGTTTATCTTATCCTAAAATAATTGGCAACACCCACTGAAGTTTACCATTTACGGACTGGGATTTTCCTAATTACAAAGAAAAGATGATTCTGATAGTAACAAATTAAGTATTTTCTAAGCTCATAATAATAGGTACCCATTGATTTAAACATAATTTGACTTTAATTAAAACAAAACAACCAAATTTAATGTTTCATTTTTTCTGAAATCAAACCAAATTTAGAAAAAACGACGGTGCCAAGTTTATAAGTAAAAAATACTATTGTTTTTTTTTTTAATTTTCATCTCTACGGAGGACTGAGAAAAAGATTTGATTTATAAAATGTATTAAGGACAGGTATACGATTGACTTAATTTTACCACGTCATATTAAAAACGATTGGTTGACAAAAGGTATCACGTATTTATTCACTTCCCTTTCTTTTTTATTAAAAACCTTTTTATATTTTACGCCACACATTCAAAAGGGAAATTATTTACACGTATAATATTTCTTTACCTTGCCAAAATAGCTCGGAATGTCAATACTCTCACGTAACGCTACTTGTTCACGTAGAGCTAATAATGTAATTCGATCATCTTTTGTTCAATATTTACTTCCTCCACGTGCTGAATACCTCTAAATTGTGAAGTTGAATATCTTTTGAATGTTTGGCTATATGTGTGAAACGGAGTCAAAGAGAGATATCGAGAAGTGCTCTGTGACGCCGCCCGCGCACCCCCCGCCCATCCGCCGCGCCCTCTACGTGAGAGATGGCTTTCAATATCAAATTGAATGCCGCGGTTCATCATCTCACTTTCTTCTTTCCTGTTTTTATGAATATATATATTTATATAAGTACTAGCTTCTGCCAGCGGCTTAGCCCGCGTGTAAAAAATAGATAGTAGCTGATTCTCAGACCTACTGAATATGCATATAACATTTCATAAAAATCGGTCAAGCCGTTTATGAGGAGTATAGTTACTAACATTGTGACACCAGAATTTTATATATAAGGTATATTATTTTCAATATATATGTACCTACGTGTATTTTATCTATCTTAGTATGTTATATAATAACTGTTTTTATTTTTATTATTAAACAATGCACCTGTCATGTTATCTCTTCACCACTCTTAGTTGACTGGTAGAGAATGCCTGAGGCAGTAAGTCCGCCTTTTTACCTTTTGATCATGAAGTCTAAAAAAAAAATAGTGATAAAACAAAGTAAGAACCGAATAGTCTCAATATTTGTTCAGATATCAACCTCGGCTAATGTCTTATGTCGGTCACCCATCGGAAGGGTGGATCCGAGCCAAAAAGCCATGTCCATTAATGACAAAAAATCGTTAGCTCTACAACTGTATACACAATCGGCTTTTATTTATCAATAATGTTGCAAAGAAAGAAAGGTTTCGGCCTCAGCATTTTGTGGAAAGGAAATGTGTGTTTCCCATTATTTATATCCGGACTAGGGGCGTGAGGTGGCCGCTCATTTGAAGCCGGCTGACCGCTGGCGATAAGCTGAAGCCTTTCTATACACAGAATACACACGAAGAAAGAAAATAAACAAGTTGCCCTCACAACCTTACGCTTCATCAATAATCTCGGAGGGAACGAATAACATTGGGTCGTTATATAACTCTTATTACAGACGCAACATTCAAGAAAGAATCGCTTTAAGTGCCTATAAACTACGAACTCCATAAAAACAAAAGGGGTTTTCAATTAGACTGTAGCGCTCTTTGATTTTTATATCTTGAAGGTGAGACGGTACTTCACGCCTGAACAGCTGCTCAACTTGTATAAAGCGCAAGTTCGGTCATGCATGGAGTACTGCTCTCACCTCTGGGATGGATCTGCCAAATACCAGCTTGATGCACTTGAGTCGATTGACAGACGGGCCAAAAGGCTTATTGGCAACGATGCACTGGTCGCCTCAAAGCTCCAGAGCCTCGAACATCGACGCCGAGTTGCCAGCCTGTCGGTTTTTTATCGGTTACATTTCGGGGAGTGCGCGACGGAACTGCACAATTTGATTCCGCCAAGCCCTTTCCATCATCGGACTACAAGACGTACGGCAATGTGCCATCGGTACATGGTGGATATCCCACCCATACGCACAAAGCGTTTTGAAAATACTTTCATTGTGCGTACAGCTAAGGAGTGGAACTCCCTGCCGGCGTCCTTGTTTCCTGATAGCTACAACCTAGGGGTCTTCAAGTCAAGAGTGAATAGGTTACTTCTAGGCAAGCGTGCTCCACCTTCGACCATATCATCGCTTAACATCAGGCGAGATAGTGGTCAAACGCGAGCCTAAAACGAATAAAAATAAAAAATAAAAAACTTCTAGTATATTAATTGACCGACTTCCGCGATCCCTTTATTGGTTTACGATTCATCTAAAGGTGTCTTTTCCAGTTTGTGTACGAAAGTACTAGTTTCTTATTTTCAGAAGTCGACGAAAAATATATTAAGTTATACAGAATAAACCCATTCCTGAAGATATTACCAACGCCTAAAATACACGGTAAATTGATCCCCATCATATAAATATTTTGCGTGTTTAACACCCCGAAAATTATATACCTTCGGCTACATAAGCACAGGAATTCAGAGCAATAAATCAAAAGTAATAACAATCTGTTTTATCTGATCCTAACCAGTTTTATTGCTTTATAAAATTTTATAACGAGAAAACTAAGCCAATATTTTATTGATACGGCGGGGCTAAGAAATACTTCTTACATAGAGAGTTTCATAAGAACGTTCGGTTAGACTAGGTACTAATGTTTAATAAAAATTATCTGTAAGTATGCGCACAGTTATTAAGGGCTGGTACCCAAATTGCGTACTTGGAGTTGGAAACGTTTCAAACCGTACCATAATGCCGAATTTACCGGTACCGGGCTCAAGGTCTGTAATTTACTGGTCCTGGTTTTGAGGTCTGTAATTTACCGGTCCTGGTTTTGAGGTCTGTAATTTACATAGTCATCACACAAAGTCAACCAATCTGCCCAGCATTTTCTCAACTAAGTTGGGGTCGGCTTCCAATCTTACCGGGTTTAGCTGAATACCGGTATTTTACATGGAGCGACTGCCTATCTGACTTCTACAACCCAGGAACTGGGTAACACGATAACCCTTGGCAAGACTGGTGTCAGATCTCAGGCTTCTGACTACCCGTAACGACTGTCAAAGATCTTCAAATGACAGCCGGGACCAACGGCTTAACGTGCTTGCCGAGGCACAGAAGAAACTCGCTATGTGAAGATGGTCACCCATCCACGGACCGACCTCGGCAAGCGTTGCTTAACCTTGAATAACGACCCGTGCGGCTGTTACTATTTAGTCATGAGCTAAAGTCCTAATTTATTGCAAATACCGTGCTATAAATTAGGCCGTTTGCCCGTGTACTAATTTATTAATCGTGTTTTCAGACCTATTTTAGACCTCTTGTCAGTAAGGTGCTTGAGGTATCAAAATGCGTACCTTCTTTTATTTGCTGATGTTGTAAATGGAAAAGTAACCCAAAAGGGCTTCACGAGTATAATCAACAACCATTATTAATGATATTACAGATATTAACACCTCTATCTGACATTTCCTCGTATATTAAGCCGTGTTTTTATAGGCGACAATTATTAACGTGCAAAATGTGACTGATGTAGATATCGATATTTATAACTTGGCTTGCTTTATCAACATCTGTAACATCCTTATTGGTACAAAATTTGCCTTGTCTTACAACGTCCACAAATAGTGATGGGATATGCAAGCAGACAAGACCAAACGGTACATATACCATTCACACTAAAAATACCATGTTTCTCTAAGAGAGCTACAATTTTATTTAGGTACACACTGTTGCTCGAACACGTATTTGGGTAAAACAGATTTGATCTTACGTGAGATCCTATGTAGGTGAAGGCTAGTGTTGCACCATTACTTGCGTACAGATTGTAATGCAAAGTTGCGATTAAAGAAAAAATGGCGAACTCCCAAAAAAAAATTGTTAATATTTTTTCAGCATCTGTCTATGAAAAAAATTACAAAATATAGAGTTTGAATTTCTGAACAGTTTTGTCTTCTGTTATACTTCTATAGGAAGTCAGGCATTAAAGATAGTCTAGTTTGAAGTTCTAGAAAATTAGTGGTTATGTTAACAGTATTGTACTTGTCATGATGCCGGTTGACAGATGAATGTCCATGACAACACAGCGTAGCCAGAAACCATGATTTATATTTACGATCGTTAATTATCTTGCCAACGGATTTTTTAATTATGACGATTTTCTGCCAGACTTTGATATGCCATAATTTTGATTTGATAAAACTTAGTAAATTATTTCATCGGTATCTATCATGGCCACATATGTAGACGCTTAATAATTCCATCAACAATTTTGTCGCCATTGTTCGTTTGATAACTGCTTCAACCATGTATATTATGACCAATTTTTTTCAAGGATGTCATAGGCATATCCCGTTAAGAAATATGGATATTCTTTACAAAATTGTCGTCAGCTGACCAAAATTTGTATAAGAGATACAATACCTTTTGAGAATTGACAATGAATTCCTTAAAAAAGTTGATCATTATACATGGGCAGAAGCAGTATATAATAAAAAGTTAATTAAAAAAATCAAAACGCTGAAGCGTACTAAAAAGACGTAAACAAGAAGAAAATTATGCTGAGCAGTCGGAGAATACACATTCGCGAGCTGGATGATCAAAACCAGATGTATCCTCCGACTGCACAGCATGATTTTCTTCTTGTTTACATCTTTTTAGGTCGCTTCTTAAGCAGTCGGAATTTTTGTTTTTTTTAAATAACTTTTTTATTTATAGCTTTTTAGTTAACATATTTTTTTTTTCGAATTAGGTACATTTAAACATATAAGTGTTATGTATTTTTGAAATAACCTCTTAAAACCATTTATTTGGATACCCTACATGATGGTTGCGTTTGGAAGAAAAAAAGTTAAACCCCCACAATATGGCGCCCGAAATCTGCCATTTTTGTATTTTCCAATTTTAATGTAGCCAGTGACACTCACAAGGTTAAGACGAATCGATTGACGTAAGAATAATCAATATCGGCCAAAGCGTTTGGTCTCTAGAACGCCACATAGGAACATACATAGAGTGATAATCACATAACCTTCGGCAGTCGGGTAAAAAATAACGCATCTTTACTTTCCTCCTCCTCGCGTCGTTTTCCTCATTACTGAGGGTCGTGACTCCCCCACTGCATCAGTTTCTCCCGTACGATTTCCCTCCATCTGCTGCGATCCTTAGCTTCATGAAGGGCATTGTTGTTATTGTTGTTGGAAGTTGATGTTCAGAGAAGATCGTATTTGGTCCGACCATCTCGTGGGACTGCGTCCTCTGGAACGTTTGCCATCTACCTTGCCTGTCACCATCAGCTGTTCAAGATTGTGACCCTCTTTACGAGCAATATGTCCGAAGAATTCCAGCACCCTACGAAGGCACATAGTGGAAAGTCTAGTTTTGACATTAAACTCTCTCAGAATAGACACGTTGGTGCGAAAGGCGCTCCATGGAATCTGTAGCATTATTCTCCAGCTCCACATTTCAAAGGCGTCTATTCGGTCTCTGTCGGCCTTTTTCAGTGTCCAGGTCTCCGCTCCATAACTGAATATGGAGAAAACTAGCGAAGTCACCTATTTGGTTTTGGTTTTCCGCGTGATGTTACGGTCACTCCATATCTTATGCAACTGGGATATTGCATTTTTGGCCATCCCTATACGTCTCCTTATCTCTTTTTCGCCTGATCCTGTGTTGTTAATATTAGACCCTAGGTAGACGAAGTCGCTCACGATGTCAAGGTTCAGCGTTCCCGTTAGTTCAAGGCTGTTGGTACGATCCACCACCATTACTTTGGTTTTGCTGTGATTGTTTTTTTTTTATTTTTTTTTATTTTTAGACCCAACTGCAAACTGATGTTCTCAATCCTGGCCAGGAGGTTCACCATCTCGGTTTCACTTGCAGCAAGGAGTGTGGTATCATCTGCGTAGCGGAGGTTTGTTATTTTAGTGCCACCTATTGTGACTCCACCCTCCCAACCCTCACATGCCCGCCTGATTATGTACTCTCCATAGGCGTTAAAGAGAGAATAGCATCTTTACGTTAAACCCTTGTATATTCGAAGTGTGAAGATTCCCTATGTTCTTATAACTTTCGTACTCCTCTCATACCTTTTGCATAGATAGAGACCAGATTTAATGTTTTTGTTCTAGCAATAAAAAATGCCATCCATCTAGTGCTTGATAAGTCTAAACTGAAAGTTTTAACTGCCACTTAGAATAAAACAAACATTTCTCTTAATAATAAATTGTAAAGTTCTACGAGCCCTCTTAAACGGAAAGCTTTAACAAATTAAGAAGTTAATATAAAATAATGTTTCCGTAAATTATTCATCGCATTATCAGTCTGCTCCTAATAAGCTCGAACGTTGCCAGAATTAAGATGAACGCGGCAAAGTAAGGGTTAAATTGAACAAAAACATTTCTGTGCAGGTGCGTTGTCTGTTATCTATGAGGAGTGCGAACTTGAGGCATGTACCCCAAGTTGTTATGCTAATCCTGCCAAGATATTGTTTACGTCTCTCTAAGTATAATTTCCAAGTGAATTTTTTTCTTCGTCACACAGGGTTAGATAACTTATTTGAGCGAAGTTTCCGGAAGCGGAACTGCCAACAAAATCAACACACTCCGTATTAATAGAACACGTTCAGATAGATGTAAGTACATGCATAACATGTGGGATCCCTTTTTTTCGCATACATTTCTTTTTCCTAATATACTTTGGCATAATTTATTTTGCCATAATAATTATTATGCGTATTTGATATGCTTAAAAAAATATGTTTTAATATCATTATGCGTAAACAAATTTATGCTTAAATGTTATTATGATTAGAGTAATTGCTAAAAAAAAAATTAAAATAATGTTATGCGTAAATATTATTCTTCATTTTTGTATTTTCCAATTTTAATGTAGCCAGTGACACTCACAAGGTTAAGACGAATCGATTGACGTAAGAATAATCAATATCGGCCAAAGCGTTTGGTCTCTAGAACGCCACATAGGAACATACATAGAGTGATAATCACATAACCTTCGGCAGTCGGGTAAAAAATAACGCATCTTTACTTTCCTCCTCCTCGCGTCGTTTTCCTCATTACTGAGGGTCGTGACTCCCCCACTGCATCAGTTTCTCCCGTACGATTTCCCTCCATCTGCTGCGATCCTTAGCTTCATGAAGGGCATTGTTGTTATTGTTGTTGGAAGTTGATGTTCAGAGAAGATCGTATTTGGTCCGACCATCTCGTGGGACTGCGTCCTCTGGAACGTTTGCCATCTACCTTGCCTGTCACCATCAGCTGTTCAAGATTGTGACCCTCTTTACGAGCAATATGTCCGAAGAATTCCAGCACCCTACGAAGGCACATAGTGGAAAGTCTAGTTTTGACATTAAACTCTCTCAGAATAGACACGTTGGTGCGAAAGGCGCTCCATGGAATCTGTAGCATTATTCTCCAGCTCCACATTTCAAAGGCGTCTATTCGGTCTCTGTCGGCCTTTTTCAGTGTCCAGGTCTCCGCTCCATAACTGAATATGGAGAAAACTAGCGAAGTCACCTATTTGGTTTTGGTTTTCCGCGTGATGTTACGGTCACTCCATATCTTATGCAACTGGGATATTGCATTTTTGGCCATCCCTATACGTCTCCTTATCTCTTTTTCGCCTGATCCTGTGTTGTTAATATTAGACCCTAGGTAGACGAAGTCGCTCACGATGTCAAGGTTCAGCGTTCCCGTTAGTTCAAGGCTGTTGGTACGATCCACCACCATTACTTTGGTTTTGCTGTGATTGTTTTTTTTTTATTTTTTTTTATTTTTAGACCCAACTGCAAACTGATGTTCTCAATCCTGGCCAGGAGGTTCACCATCTCGGTTTCACTTGCAGCAAGGAGTGTGGTATCATCTGCGTAGCGGAGGTTTGTTATTTTAGTGCCACCTATTGTGACTCCACCCTCCCAACCCTCACATGCCCGCCTGATTATGTACTCTCCATAGGCGTTAAAGAGAGAATAGCATCTTTACGTTAAACCCTTGTATATTCGAAGTGTGAAGATTCCCTATGTTCTTATAACTTTCGTACTCCTCTCATACCTTTTGCATAGATAGAGACCAGATTTAATGTTTTTGTTCTAGCAATAAAAAATGCCATCCATCTAGTGCTTGATAAGTCTAAACTGAAAGTTTTAACTGCCACTTAGAATAAAACAAACATTTCTCTTAATAATAAATTGTAAAGTTCTACGAGCCCTCTTAAACGGAAAGCTTTAACAAATTAAGAAGTTAATATAAAATAATGTTTCCGTAAATTATTCATCGCATTATCAGTCTGCTCCTAATAAGCTCGAACGTTGCCAGAATTAAGATGAACGCGGCAAAGTAAGGGTTAAATTGAACAAAAACATTTCTGTGCAGGTGCGTTGTCTGTTATCTATGAGGAGTGCGAACTTGAGGCATGTACCCCAAGTTGTTATGCTAATCCTGCCAAGATATTGTTTACGTCTCTCTAAGTATAATTTCCAAGTGAATTTTTTTCTTCGTCACACAGGGTTAGATAACTTATTTGAGCGAAGTTTCCGGAAGCGGAACTGCCAACAAAATCAACACACTCCGTATTAATAGAACACGTTCAGATAGATGTAAGTACATGCATAACATGTGGGATCCCTTTTTTTCGCATACATTTCTTTTTCCTAATATACTTTGGCATAATTTATTTTGCCATAATAATTATTATGCGTATTTGATATGCTTAAAAAAATATGTTTTAATATCATTATGCGTAAACAAATTTATGCTTAAATGTTATTATGATTAGAGTAATTGCTAAAAAAAAAATTAAAATAATGTTATGCGTAAATATTATTCGGATAAACAAAAGTATGCCATGTTATATTATGTCTAAAGCTTTTATGCAAATGGATAGGGAACCATAACATGTATGTGTAGTTCATCAATTATAAATTAACCCGATTTCATTATGGATGTAATTAATTGGCATTCCAGGCGCGGTAATATTGATTTATAATTAACTATCGAGAAGGCAAGACGCTATAGACGTTTCGGAAATTAGGTGACTATGTCGCATAGGCCGGGAGCTGACGCCCGGATATAATTTTTTCGGAGATTGCCTCAAGAAAATGGCGTGGCAATCGTTCGAGTCTAGAACTGGCCAGCCTTTTCGATACGGTGCCTAGGTACCAACAATTGTGAGCTTCGTTACTGCTTTTGCTTGCAAGGATTGGAGGAAAATGGGTACATACTTAAAATCGATCCAATTGCCTATAAAAAGCTGAAAATGTTTATTTATTCAAATTCAAATTCAAATTCAAATATTTTTATTTGTAGAACATAGGTAAATAAACAGATGTCAATATTAATAAAATGAACGCTATGTCTTGCCGTCAACGGCGTACAAATATTCTAATTATAATTCCTGATTAATAATTGGTAAGAAATAATAATACATGCAAAATTTATTAACAAAATGTCACAATGTCAAATTAATAATTATTACGATTCGAAAATTCTTTCGGTGTAAGTAATTAAAACTCCAATAGTTCCTTATTAGTGATTGCCATAGGCAGCACTTGCGGCGGTGGTTGTGGTGTGTCCCGGTAAAATTCAAGGATGCTGAGGGCAGCGAGCAGCGTTCCGTATGGTGTTGGACGTAAAGAATTTCACCATCCTATATTTTCCCGTGGGTGTCCTAAGAAGGGACATAACAGGGAATAGGCAGCAGCGTCCTCTGTGCACTTAATAATAAGCTGCGATCGCCAACCCGCTTGCCAACCGTGGCAATTACGGCAAACCTCTCCAAACCGATGAATAGCGCAACAATAAGATGGCCCCTAGTACCCAGGAGCCCACGTACTCTAGACTACGGTAGCGGTCGAGGTTACGACGTGGCAAGGGGTACGAAGAATCCCCGATGGAAAAATGGTACCAGAATACAAAGCGACAACTAGCCCTGGCAACATTTAACACGCGTGCACTCCAGACCGACGAGAAGATCATCGAACTCGAGGAAGAATTGAGCGGGCTACAATAGAGTATCATAGGGTTATCTGAAGTCCAAAGAGAGGGGGAGGACTCGATAATTCTTAAATCGGTAACTTGCTCTACTTCCGAGAGGTTGTCCGGCAGTCCCAGGGAGGTGTTGGGTTTATCGTCCAAGAGTCCCTTGTGACAAACGTAGTGAAGATCGAGATCGAGTGTGTCGACCAGGGTGGCGTACCTTATATTCAGGATATGCTCAAGGTATTCGCTGAAGGTCATACAGGTCTACGCCCCGAACTCGGCACACCCCGACAACGGAGTAGAGACCATTTATGAATATATTTTCAGAGCCATGCATGGTCATAATACTCACTTCACCCTGGCCATGGGGGACTTCAATGGACGTCTCTCGGCTAAGATGATGATGATGATGAGGGCAGCGAAGCAGCGGCAAAGTGTTGGTTTGTAAAATATATCTTTATAAAGGTATCAATTTCATCCCGAAATGCTTATAAAAGCCAATATTTTTAAATGGCTTGGTTAACAAAGAACCCACTTGGGATCCAACGAAAATAAATCACCGCTTCTTGGAATACACAGCAAAGAATTATTTCTGTCGGTGACATTTCGATCTTTGTTTATTGTGGTAAACACGATTCGTAAATATTTTATGCACTTCAAGAAATAATGACCTCTTGGAACAAAAGAATTTGCCTGCCAATTTAAAATGAGATTGAAATAAATATTTTTTGTTTTTCGCACAATTTCACACAACTTACCTGCTAGGCTCAAGGTAAGGTGACTTTCGATTAGAGTTTGGCAAATTCGTGCGTGACACTACCATGGTCCGCGGGCGCGGGGCAGGGAGGGTGGAAAACGTGCGCTCGGGACTGGGGTCACTTGACGGGAGCGTCATCGCGCCGTCACGTCATTGGGTAGTAACGTCCCCCGCCACCCGCACGGTCCATAGGAGTGTCACGTACGAATTTGCCAAGCTATAGCATCAGCCATTGATGTAATTCTAAAATTAATCCGATTGACCAGTTGGCATTTTGACAGCACATGTCAAACCCAAACACTTCGCACTTTTTGACAATCTTTGTCTCTGGTCTGGAAAATGGCACACTGAGATTTGAGAGAGTAGTTTCATATTTCTTGCTCGTACTCTCTGTCGGCGATACCACCATCGCGGATCTTTCTTCAGCTCGATATGCCATATAAAATACCGGGTACTATAAAATATTCCACATAATCAAATTTACACAATGAACGCACTCGCAAACAGCAAAAAGTTCTTGGTCATAATGTCGAAATAGAGCAAAACATTAGTATAATTGATCGCTGAAATGCAACCTAATCTCTCAGGGGAATGACGGGTTTCCGGCCCCCCACTTACCGGAATGCATGGTTAAACCGTTAGGCAAAAGATTAGCTTAATACAAGTGTACTTAAATATTAAACAGCCGAGATAATTTGAGTGTAGAACCGTCTAGTATTCTTCGAAAAATACTCGAGCGAAATGCCTGTGTGTTTAAATTGTTTTGTAAGATGTATGAAAGCGATTTTGTTTAGTTGAGCGAGTTATTTCGAGATTGATATGTGTTAATAAATTGAGTTAAGGGTTTCTAATGTTGCAACATTAATTTAGATCTTCTTGAATGATGTTTAACAGTAAAACAATGGCATAATAATGTTTACTATGCAACGAGTTTTGAGTTTTAAAGAAAAAAAACCATCATCATCATCAGCCTGTTAATGTCCCCACTGCTGGGACACACGCCTACTCTCTGTGAGAGGGGTAGAACCGAAATCCACCACGCGGGCTCAGTGCGGGTTGGTGGATGTCACATGTCTTCGAATTTATGGTTCTAGGATACGCCTCTTTTTCCTTCACCGTTTTTGAAAGCAGTGATGATGAAATAATGTACACAAATTAAAGCGCCTGCCTGGGTTTGAACACACGATATACAACTTGTACATCGCGGCCAATTCCACTGGCCCACCATTGCTCTTTGAAGAAAATCCATCATAAGGATTTTCTGTGTGTGACGTTGCAACTATTCACTAAAACTAATTTTGCCTTGCAGATAGTATTAACTGCCTTGTATTAGGTAAGCCAGTAAGAAATTTTCTTATAGATAGCGGTGCCATATCAAATTCAAATTAGCCCTGTCCAACCTTAAACTTTGATCCAACTCTAAATTAAAATCGTTGCCGCATTATTTACTTCCAAGGAAGGTAAAATTGCAATACCGCAGATACTTTTTAAGAAATTCAAGGTAAATTTGTCTTAAAAAATAACAAGATACCGTCAATAAAATGCCGGTGTAGTTTCATTACGTCCGGGAAAATTATTAGGCGCTGAAATGACTTCGTTCGCACTGCTGTAGTTCACTGTACATGCGGTGTTCTTTTACTTTAGAAAACTCATATATTCAAATAAATGTTCTGAGGTTTTATTTCCTTATTTGATTGAAGTTTTCAAGTTTCAGCTTTTCTTAAAACCTCAATCAAATACATAACACAATAACACGCCATTTTCCCGAACAGTTAGGTTAATAAATAAGATTATACATTATTTCTTATTGATAAATTTTATAATTTATCAAAACCGTACATTTATGCATGTTTGCTATTAAGTTGTAGTCTGAATATATTTTCTATTAACTTCTTTCAAAATATTCCATATAATATCAATCTAGTTTGTTCAATAACAAAGCTAATACCTGGTAGAGGTTGTATCTATTAGAATAAATATCTATATCGCTTTGCTTGTTTCTATGGCTTAAAGGTCAGACGTCTACTTATTTCCATTGAAATGACAGAAGACTCGTAAAAAGCGTCAATAATGTTTATATATTATTTCCTTAAAAAAAGGTATTGGTAATACCTGGTATTACAGGCATTCAATAGAATAAATATGACAAAAAAATGAAAATGTACCTACAAACAGATGAAGAACGCTATTACTTAGAATTTGATAAACAAATTGAAAACCAGGGATGGCTGTCTGGCGCCTAGTTAAGTCTAAGTTCTAAGTTGCTAACCCTTTCTGTATAGACACGATCAGCTATGAGGAGAAAGTTCTCCTGTTCTTTATCCCTTTAAATTCACTTTAAATGTATCCGGAAATATAGAATTTGTATGATCAGAATATTGTATATAGGAAATTGTGCAATTCTGTGACATTTTGCATTTTTCAGTGGCACTATAGCAGCGAACACTTACACCGAGTACTAACAATTTCACGGACTAAGCTCCACAAATGTAGCTCACTTTTCTTTAGTTAGTATACAGCTCAAACGACCAAATTGTTTTAACCCAGCTTTAAAGCAACTTTGAGTAAGAAAATTGCATCGTCTAACTGTAAAGGTTCAGGAGTGTAAGCTTAAGAATAACAAAAGGCAGAAATGGGTCGCAAAGCGTTGATTTTCAAAACGCGGCGGGCACTGCGGGATTATCGTGAGAAGTCTTGATAGTGACGCTAATTATAATAAAGCACTGGTGGGATCTAGCGTGCACTTTTTACCATATTCTTTCGTGTCGATTAATATCCACCAAATATTAACCATACAGATTTTTCCAACAGTATGTAGTTACTTGGACAGCTCCCCTGCGAAGGGAGTAAAAGACACAACACTGGCACTGTGTTTTGGATACGTCTATGATACTCCATTCGGCCAGGTTCTTTCTACAGCTGCAAACCCGGGCTCGCAATCGGTTTAAGGATTCCTACATTGGCCAATTTAGTTCGTGCTGGGGGTTCTGCTGCAGTGATTTAGTGAGGACTTTTATCATAAAACCTGGACTAAAGTTTTTCGCCCCTGAAAAACCCTATATTGCAAATTTTATCGAAATCGTTAGAGCCGGTTTCGAAAACGTGATTAGAAATATATATATATACAAATATTGTTCGTTTAATAGTATAGGATACGTCTAGGATCATCTTTTGTTCATTCGCAGTATGGGTCAGCGGTGAGGAGGCATCGTTGTGCGTTCCGATCAAGACCAAAGCTTCACGGGCCACTGTCACAGTAATAAATTAATCATCTACTGCTCCGTAAATTAACTTGCTCGATATTATTCTCTCGGCAATATCTATATCACGCGGGACAATGTTATGTCAGCCCAATATAATGTTTGAAGTATATTTCTTTGTTAAAAATTTGACTTTATTCCTATATTTTCCGTTTCATTTGGGAGATTAAAAAAATCCGAATGTAATAAACGAAATAATTGAATATCTGGCAATGGCTTTAAGGCTATTATCGCTGGGTATTAAGATGGGTGGTACTTAAGAATTATGCGGGTGGATATGGGGGTACCTACTGGCTCGAAAGCAGATAATACTATTGTTATAATAGTGCCCGCAAGCGACGCAATTAACTAGAAATCATGTACTACATTGGAATTAGATAACTGATTCAACTTAGACGTTTTGATAATGTGTCAGCGTGTAATACGTAAGGTTTGGGTAAGTGGATATGGCAGAACAATGCGTATTAGACGAAGATAGTAACGGTTAACAATTAATACAGACAACAGCAGTATCTTGAGAACATCTCTAACTGCAGCTTTACTTATCGACATTAAACAGCTTTGCGTAAGATCGACTAAATTTCTATATGATTATGGCCTACTAGTCTTTGCCCGCGACTTCACTAGAATGGCCTATTTTACAGGAACTACGCATTTTTCCGGATAGTAGGAGCAGCATAATGTGCTAGTGTAACTCTATACCAGTGAAAGCATTTTTATGATTACATACTAAAAAAGTGCTCTTTATAATAATAGTTTAGATGACTTTAGTTGGAAATGTCTGGAATGCCAAAAAGTCATGGTAAAAGACAGTTTTTGTTCTGATACAGGTATTTTTTTCTTTTATTTATGTAGGCTCGCGCTTGACCATTATCTCACCGGATGATAAGCGATGATATGGTCGATGCTTGCCTAGAAGTAACCTATTCACTCTTGACTTAATGACCCCTAGATTGTAGCTATCGTGAAACACAGACTCCGGCAGGGAATTCCACTCCTTAGCTGTACGCATAATAGAAGTGTCCCCAAAACGTTTAGTGCGATTTCCACCATGTACCGATGACGCATCACCGTACGTCTGGTAGTCCAATGATGGAACGGGCTGGGCGGAATTAAATCATGCAATTCTAAATAAAGGATTTTAACATTATCTTGTATTACCTCGATCCTATAATAATTTTTGTTTTAAGCATACGATTGTTCAACGAGCTTATATCGATATGTGACAACAATACTTACTCAGCTACGACCTCTCATCTATCTAGCAACCGCAGTCTATTCAAATACAGCAGAACAATACCAGTTCAATACCAACTGTTCTTTTATGAGCAATTTTTGCAATCTGCCACGAGTTCGGTAAAATGCCAGACAATATTGTATGTTGTGCTTTTTGTTTGTGGAGACTCATAAAGGCATCGCTGAATAATCTGAATAGGTAAATAATAAAATGCCATATTGAAATATTATTTGTAGATGTATTTATGGTAGAGACTCGATAGGTATTCAATTATTTAAAGGCAAACCCAGTTTTAATATTGTGTTTATATAATATGCGTTTCACCATCATTATCATCAGACCATTATCAATCCCACTATTGGTACGCATACCTCTTCTCTGTGAGAGAGGGATTGAGCCTTAAACCACCACGCGGATCCAGTGCGGTTTGGTGTATGTTACATGTCTTCGAATTTTTGGTTCTAGTACATGCCGGTTTCCTCAAGATGTTTTCCTTCACCATTTTAAAGCAGTGGATGCAGTAATTTACACAAAGTAAAGTGCCTGCCTATGTTCGAACCCAAGACCTACAACACGTAAGTCGGGGCCGTTATGACTGGGCCACCACTGCTCTTGCACTATGCGTGTACTTCGAAAGAGATCGCGGCGGAAGAGTGACGCTAAAGCCGCGTCAATCAACCAACGTCAGATGCAAATAAGACTTTTTCTCTTGATCAGAACGCGGTATGTAATGCTGAACATATAAACCTCCTTACCGCTGATGCATACTGCAACGGAACAAAAGACCATTCAAGACCTTTTTCATACGATTATATGTCCGGCACTGCTTACCGTAGCGTTGTGAGTTTCGATCAAGACACAATAGCCAAAAGTCGTTGTTTCTCAGGCGAACAACCCAAACTCAGTGCAGTATAACTTGAGATCATACTCAAGGAGAACTTTACACGATACGACTAAATATAACTTCTGCTTCTCTTGTTTTGTGATGTCAGATCTTCGCACTTCATCGTAATTAGCAAGCGATTGTACGAACAATGCGATATCGAGCCTAATGATTCTGTGAAATTGATCAATATCGAGGTATTGTGATGGTGGGATTTAATCAATATCGGATGTGATTAATCAAAATTCATGCACAATGAATATTTGATCGTGAATTCTGACGCTAACGCGTATTAAATTGAGTGCACGATCACTATCGCTATATTACTCAAACAATCACTAAAAAAACTTTTTTTAATAAACCTATTTTAATCCATTACTGGGTTTAGTATAGGGATGTTACGGAAGTGATGATATCGGAACCAAAAGCAAAAGCCGTATCGAGGGCGGACGCTAAAGTAAGATGTCGTATGAGAAAACAGTTTTTAAAAATAGTACACCTAACCGCGTAGAAAAAAAAACAAGTTTTCTAAAATAGTGTAGTAATTTATTAAATCAAATCAGTGACTCCAAAAAAAAACAAGTTATACTGAATACAAGCTTCGCAGCTTTAGATCCTTCCAGTCTATTTCTCAACGGGTCATAGATTAGGCCAGCACCACTAAAAGTTGTTCGCTTTCTACTGACCTTGGTGAACACGACAAATATTGACGGGCAATCTAATTAAGAGGTTTGAATTTATTATTGCACCTTTGAGGAGCTTGTGGCCAAATAATAACAGCCGCACGGGTCGATCTTCAAGGTTAAGCAACGCTTGACGAGGTCGGTCCGTGATGGGTGACCATTTCAACATACCGAGTTTTCTCCGTGCCTCGGAAAGCATGTAAGCCGTTGGTCTCGGCTGGCATTTGAAGATCTTTGACAGTCGTTACGAGTAGTCAGAAGCTTGAGGTCTGCCACCAGTCCAGCAAAGGGGTACCACTGTTACCCAGTTACTGGGTTGTGGAGGTCAGTTAGGCAGTAGCTCCATGTAAAACACTGGTACTGGAATGCTGAATCCGGTTAGACTGGAAGCCGACCCCAACATAGTTGGGAAAAGGCTAGGCAGATTGATTAACTTTGCACCAATATAAGTGATTCCTGGCCGCGTGCCACCGCCGCAACTGCGCATCTACCTCCGTTAACCTCCGATTTAAAAGTTTCTGAATCAAACTCGGAGGTTTAGAAACAATCGGAAGTTCCTACTTTTCTGAATCGGAATCGAACCTCTGTAACATCCTTTATGTAGTGAGATCTATACTACATAAAGGATGTTACTTTACCTATACTTTCGCGAAGGCATATGTAAAAATGGCGATTTGGACTCGTCTCTGAGGAATTGGAAGGCAAAACAAAAAGAACATTTTATATTTCCAATATTCTTTTAGTGATTAAGTATTTTTGAATTTCTTAAGACATTTCACTTGTCCAATAGCCGTTGGTGTCACAGCAATTATTTAAATTGAGCGCGCAATTTCACTCCAAGTGACATTTCTTAAGTACTTTACTTGCTCCATCCTTCTAGATAACCATCAAGCTGGTACTACTTGAGTACAAGAGCAGTAACGTAACATTAACAAAAGAGATAACATAACTTGCAATGCAACAATGGCAACAACGCGTGAGTTTTAGGCTGCCTACATATTGCATATACACCAGAGATGAGCTAAGAGATAGATGTGTTTAATATCAGGCTTTTCTGGGCTTTCTTGAGCAACTGGGCGATTCCAATAAAAAAATCCTACTCGTACGCAAGATACGCGCTTGGACGTGGGCTTGCCTGATATACAATAGTGATGTTTCCTGGGTAGAAAAATGATAATTCTATTTAAGCCTTCAGTGAGATTATCAAATAATATTGGACACGTAATTTTTGCTTAATTAAATAAATAAAAATTGACAAAGATAAAGCGCAAAGTTCACGATTATTCCCGATGTCCACCACTTGGTTGGCCACCACTGGGGGACAGCGGGAAAACTTTTAAAAATTATTATTATTAATTATTAGTTCAGGGGTGTGGGCTTGTGACGTCACTTTGTTAGTAAAAGTGTAGCACGGCGTGACGTCGTCATTTTTTGTTTACGTGACAAAAGAAAAAATACGTATCCTATATTTTAGATAATCTACTAACGGACTATATAATTTTTTTTTGTCATCATCCCTATACAATACATCATGTTGAACTAATAGGGCCGCTTAATTTTCATAGCGTAGCTCGTAGCTCTGGTGAGATAGGTAAAAACGGACTATAGCTTTGCCGAAGCTACTTACACTTGGGGAATTTAAATATTCCAGTAAATAGAAAGCATAAATAAAAAAATAGCAAAAAAATACCTTACATAAGACATTCTCCGCCCATGCTCTACTACACCATTAAATTCTAGTGGAAATAGATGCCTGGTTTGGTAGCTAAGTTGTCTCACATTCTGATGGAGTCGCAGCCTTACCGACAGTTAGGCCCCATAGCCATAGCTCGCGGCCAGTAACGCGACTGTTCAGGTGGCTGCCGAAGTTTTAGATGAATGCCCACCAAAGTTAAGTCGTGAAGAGTTTACCGAGTTACGCCCGTCGTACGTGCTACGGAACGGCGAACAACTGCACTTAAACAATTACTTACCTAAAAATTTTAGACGTGCTACGGGTAAATTATATTTAGATAGAGGCGAATAGGTCTTAAACATTCTTGATAGGTATAAAACTGCTTCTATAAGCAAATTTAACAACCTATGATGAAGATTTAAACGGCAAAGGCTCCCGCAGATAAGTGCGTCACTGCAACAACAATTTGAGGACGATTTCTTAATTGATAGGGTCTCAAATCCGAAACTAAGAGGAATAGCGAAAAACACTCTAGGGCGTCACTACAAAATAAAACTACATCATTGAAATTTTGAAAAATCATTATTCCTAGATAGGAATCGACCCGTTGATTTTGTAAAATAAATACATGCTGTATTATTACACCATTCAATCATTACGCTAATAAGTATAAAAAAATCTGGGAAGTCATACGGCAAACTTATCATAAAACTTTACTAGAAAATCTATGTAGATACGAATCTTGCAATTATTGATGACATGAAAAAATCTTTGGTGATTTTTCTAAACGGAATCAAAATTATTGTAATGCTGAATGTAGTAGAATGCTCGAATTTTCGAATCCGGCTAAGTGTTAAAAATAATGTCCATAATTTCATCATTTAGGGAGGTCCATAACGTAGGAAAAATTAGTATTTTGTAAAAAAAATGCCCTTTCTTTAAGTTTGACGTATGTCGTTACTTCTCGGAATTTTATCCATAATAGTGTCACTACCGAATGGTGTAATAAAACATGTTTTTTTTTGCAGGAATCGAACGGTTGTCGCACTGTCGCGTCGCGTCTGTCTGTGTGTGCCTTAAAATCGGAGCTATCCAATCCAAAATGTCTGCCATAGTTGTGGAAATTGAGTAATCTGCAAATTTTAATTGCTTTTTCCTTGAAAACGAAAAACGAGAAATGTGCAAAATATTTGGAGAGTTCAGAGTAAAATGCAAGCTGCGTACGAGTTTGTTTGCCGTATATAGCGAATAACTTTGTTTGTACATAGTATTTTACGAAAATATTTCGCAAAACCGTTCCAGTATATTTTTTTGTATACATAGGTACGGCTGAGTACGTAGCCGTTGAGGCGTGATTGATTGACCAAATATCTAAACTTTTACATTTACAATAATATTTATATGTATAAGTAGAAATAGTAGGAAGCAAAATAGGTTAGGATATCGGTCCATCTGAGAAAATCGATACTTACCAGTTAACAAGGCCTTGATACCATTTAAACCTGATATTCAGACCAATCTGGTAAGACAAACCCGATCCCAATTCATTTGGGGAATTCGAAGCTGATGACGTCTTTGAGACAAAATAGGTGCAATAAGAGTACGAGAGACAAACGCGCAATCAGTTAAGTGCTCGTTATGTGCGACAAGTCGCATGATTGCAGCCAGCCTTAGGTGACGTCATGGATTCGGCAATGAAGTCACATTCAAGCCCGAATTAGGAACCCAAAGATAGATCGAATGAAATGGTTCTTGGCGATGGTATTAGTTATGCTTATTTTAACTGTATTATGCAAATACTTCCTTCCTTACTTCATACTAATATTATAAATGTAAAAGTTTGGATGGATATGTGTATGGATGTATGTTTGTTACTCAATCACGTTAGAACGGATCTAGATGAAATTTAGCACAGATGTAGATTATAGTCAGGAATAGCAAATAAGATAACTTTTATCTCGGGCATATAATTCCCTCGGGATAATTTTCGTTCACGTGGGCGAAGGCGCTGACAGAAGCTAGTAAGTAATGATATTGTCCTTTATTTTAAAGTCGTCACAATCTAAGAAGTCCGTTGACGTTTCTCATTTCACATGCAGCGATAACTTTCTACGTAAGAAATTTAAAAATCAAATTTATTTATTTTTAGTATAATTAATATGTAAGTATGTACATTGTATCCTCTTTTGTTTACACCAAATTAACGTTTAGATGACAATGCACATTTAGCTAAGCGACATCAATCTCTTTCCAATAGATATAGCGGACACCTAAAGATGGCGGACCAATTATTTTGTATGTATATGCATGATATGGGTATCAAATGAAAGAGTTTTCAGAGAGGAATAAGAAAAACCTTGTTTTATAATAGTTATTTTAATTCTTACTTGTATGTATGTTTGTAATAAAGTATCAAGGTGTGTCAAATTGTATTGGTCTATTGTGCGATGCAGGCCTAGATTTTAGTACAGAGGCAACCGAAAAAGAAACTTGTTGAACATTAATATACTTTCTAAAAACACCCTAAATGTTAAGTTAAAACCCCTAAGTTTTTATCATAGGTTACCTTCAATACGATAACACAGACATCTTAGAAAGTCAATCAAAAAAGACTAAGAAACTTAAGACACAACATCATCTTTATACAAAAGGTAGCATGATAAACTATCGACAAGGGAACGAAAGAAAACAAAGAGAATTAGCCGCCTATCGGTACGTACGAGTTGCCAAAGTTAACTAAAGGCCAGTGGTTATTGGCTTTTCGACAGGTAATGCATTAATGTTATGTCTAACACGGCTTTAAGGATTAATTCGAGGCCTGTTGCTCAGATTAACTTAATATTGGTTAGTGGATTTAGTTGTAGGTGTGTTTATTTATAGAGGTACAATGCTATTCATTAATATAGTAATTTCTTGAGAAAAACAACCTTTTTTAAGGCAACTTTTAAGACTCATTTGAAATAATTCAAGTCTTTACAAATCAGCCTCTTAGAAAAGATTAAAACTCGCGGCTCCCACTTAAACCGAAAACGACTTAAGCCAGCTTACCTGCGTTCGTCGATCGATAAACATTAAGTCCTCAATGTGTACGTACATATTTACTGATTCAAATAAATGGCAAACAACTTTAGAGCCGCATAAAACCGAAATCAAGGCTCGGGTGGGGATTTTCTAGGAAACAGCTCTGCCGAGGCGTTACATTAAAGTTTCAGGCAGCAAGTCGCACCGCGGCCGGCATGCGGGCAGCCTTCTTCCTTAGCACATTTTATCCCGTGTAATTTCACACTACAGATTTTCAGATAACGACGTAATAATGTTCCACTTCGTGTGTCTTGCTTACCAGATTGGCACACACCTGCCCGCTAAATATGTATGCCGTATACATTTATAATATTGTAATTCGACCCTTCGCAAGGTAATAACATTTTATTGGCTTACCGGTTCTTAATATAAATAAGGTTGCTCCCAAAAACCGGATCTATGTTCTGAAACAACCGAAGCCCAGAATGTTAATGGTTGTAACAAGTACTGAAAACGTTTTAAGACTCATACATAATAATAAGGCTCAGGAAAAGCTTACAATAACGCGTGATTTGGCATAGCTACGACCATAATTAAATTCTAGCGAAGGGAACATTTCTTGCAAAAAAGAAAGTAACATTTTTGACATCAATTACCTACAACAGTTCAAGATATCTTAAAAAATAAATTCGAGTGCTTCTCAATGTCAATTAGAAGATAGGAATTGTCTCAGAATGCCTTCATTATAAAATGGCCATGTTTATCTTTGGCCTCGTCCACTTAAAAGGAAACAATTATTTTGCAAACTAAAAGGTATTTTATTTTCCTTGTAATAAAGATATACCTACTCAACAAGCTTAATGCCACGTATTGTTGAAATATTGTTCTTTGTATTTA
Organism: Orthosia cruda; assembly: GCA_964057195.1. Classification (NCBI taxonomy): domain Eukaryota; kingdom Metazoa; phylum Arthropoda; class Insecta; order Lepidoptera; family Noctuidae; genus Orthosia; species Orthosia cruda. Next base: position 22,030,035 of record OZ059845.1, read on the forward strand.
ATAACTTCGCCAAAGTGAATACTTGCTCATACACATGTAAAATCAATCCCGAGACGGGAAAATTACGCCCCATGTGCGAACGCCTAAAGATAAGTCCTAGTAATACCTGACTAATTTATTACAGCTCTTCAAATAAATATACAAACCGCAATTTATAATAGATAGCAGCTTCTAAATTCTACATCATGTAAACATTTCGTATACTAGATTAATGTTAAGTTAGGTATTGTTAATAACGTTTTACGTTAACAAGCAGTGCAGTATAAAAGCGATTTGTTATGGCTCGAGCGACGGTGCACACACTGGGGCAACTAACAATTGTTTTGTGTTAGTTTATGACCATGCTTAACAATGGTAACTTTACTCATTCTGTGTCATAATCTACGCTGTAAAGCCCTTTGAGAACAGGAACGTAGAATTCAGGGCGTTAATAAACCAAGTGAATCTGCACTGTGGACCGTGCCAGTTGTTTATGTGGTTCACGAATTAAAATTATGAGATTGGAAATGTTTTGATTGACGTAGTGTAAAGAGCATCTGTTGGCATTATCTAAGATACATTTTGATATGGACATTGAGGGCATTGGATACTTAGGGCATTCGATATTTAGGGATTGGATATTTAGGGATTGGATATTTAGGTAATTGGAAAATTGCACATACCAAGAATTGGATATTTTCTGAATTGGACAGGTATGAAAGTCAAACATTCTGGGAATTGGACATTTTGAAACAAATGGTTATTTAAACATTTAGAAATTCTCAACCTGAACGTTATAAAACTTATAAAACCGGGCAAGTGCGAGTTGGACTCGCGCACGAAGGGTTCGATTCCATTATTGCAAGAAACGGCAAAAAAGAAATCACGTTTGTTGTATGAGACCCCACTTAAATACTATTTTATTTAGTTTTTAGTATTTGTTGTTATAGTTCTGTTGCTGCCAACAGAAATACATCATCAGTGAAAATTTCAACTGTCTAGCTGTCACGGTTCATGAGATACAGCCTGGTGACAGACAGACAGCCGAACAGTTGAGTCTTAGTAATAGGGTTCTGCTTTTGCTCTTTGGGTATGGAACCCTAAAAACCTGTTTTAGGTCTAATACTATAGTCCAACAATTCTCAGATAACGACCAAAAAATGAATCCCAGTTCTTTTCTTCTTCTTAGAATTTTATAGAACAACATTCGTCAAGTTACTTTTTAGGATTCATTGTTTCCATTCTATCTTTAAATTCTAATAACTCAAAAACCTCAGCCAAATTTTCATCTACCATTAAAAAAAACACTTTAAATATTAAACGACGTAGTAAAAATAGAGAACTCAGTTTTAGAAAGTGCGAGTAAATTTTCCACTGAAAAATATGAACGTGAAAAAAAGAGTGTAATAATTCTAATACATTTGTAAGGCTCTGAATTTAAATCAGGTAAAGAAAATAAGTTGCCATTTCTCACGACACGAAGTATTAAATCTTAGTAAAATTTGTTTACCCTGGCTACTGTTGACATTTTAGGCGGAGAAAGTGGATTAAGTAAATTTTATTCAAATAGATTAGGTGTACTTTGTTTGGTTTTTCATGTATTTGGGTACGTGTAGGCCCAGTGGTAACAGCCCCGACTTACAAGTTGTAGGCCGTGGGTTCGACAGGCACTTTACTTTGTGTAAATGATTTCATCACCACTGCTCTAAAAACGGTGAAGGAAAACATCGTGAGGAAACTCTCTCTGATCTATGTCGACAACTTTTGTTCTCTGCCGTATCAATGGCTGTTAAAGATGGACAAATGGCAGCCGGGACCAACAAATTATAGTCCTCGGTATGTAATATCACCCATCTACAGACCAACTTCACAAGCGTTGCTTAATCTTGAAGATCGATGCAGCTTTTATTATTCAGCCACGAGCTCTTCATCGTGATCAGTAAACATATGCGCGGGAAATTCTGCTACGATTTGTATATTGACACTACCAACGCGCCCAGCCTTATAATGTTCCCACTGCTGAGACACAGGCATCCTCTCTGTGAGAGTGATAATGTGCCTTAATCCGCCACGCGGGCCCAGTGCGGGTTGGTGAATGTCACATATCTTGAATTTTTGGTTCTAAGACATGCCGTTTTCCAATACACTGGATTGATACTACACAGTTATTAAAACATTATCTCCAGTAAATTACTACTACATCATTATCAGCCTAGCCTTGCCCCAACTACGTTGGGGTCAGCTTCCAGTCTTACCGGATTCAGCTGAGTACTAGTGTTTTATTTACATGGAGCGACTGCCTATCTGACCTCCACAACCTAGAAACTGGGTAACACGGTATCCCTTGGCTAGACTGGTGTCAGATCTCAAGCTTCTGACTACTCGTAACGGCTGTCAAAGATCATCAAATGACAGCCGGAACCAACGGCTTAACGTGCTTGCCGAGGCACGGAGGAAACTCGGTATGTTGAAATGGCAACCCATCCACTGACCGACCTCATCAAGCGTTGCTTTACCTTGAAGATCGACCCGTGCGGCTGTTATTATTTAGCCACGAGCTCCTCAGTAAATTGCTACTACATGCGAAAACAATTTAATCGAATCAATACAGAACATTGTAACGAATAAAGTTTTAATTAATTGATACGAAACGGATACTATTATTTGTTTCATTTTCACACGCAGACTATAATATACGCTATGCATATTTACAATAACTACGAACAAACAGGACGAACATCTTTATATTTAACGACTTTGTATTCGACGTCTGAGTGCAATGCGACTTGTAATGTTTCCTAACTACGTCTGTCCTAACTACACCTTGGCTAACTTCGATCTATCGACGAATTAATAAATATGGTAACAGCGCCATGTTGCTTATTTAGAACTAAACAATATTGGAAACAAGAACATTAAACAGTCGCATTTGTATTGACATCAAGAACTTATATAAAGAACTTATGTCAAGCAGTGCACATTCTTGGGCTAAAATGATGATCATTTATATAAATTTGTATTTAGTTTCAAATACTATGGATATCATGGATCAGAAATGAAGACATCCACAAGAGAACCAAGGTTACCGACATAGCCCGAAGAATGGCCAAACTTAAGTGGCAGTGGGCAGGGCACATTGCTCGCAGAACGGATGGCCGTAGGGGCAGTTTTTTTATTTTTAAATCTTTGGCCCACACTAGGAATTTTCTTCCTGTATCGTGCGTAGCGTTTACAAACATATAAACTCACATACACAACACCCAGAGCCGGAACAACTATCTGTAGGTCATACAAATATTTGTTTCGTGCGGGAATCGCTCAATCACTGCGCCAACCTTGCGCCCATACCCAACAGTTCTAGTGACGCGACCACGTACCGGAAGACGCAGCGTTGGAAGGCTTCCCTCTAGGTGGAGTGACGACCTGGTCAAGGTTGCGGGCGTCCGGTGGATGCGAAACGCACAGGACTGATCAGTGTGGCGATGCTTGGGGGAGGACTATGTCCAGCAGTGGACGTCTTTCAGCTGAAATGATGATGATGATGACTATGGATATTTGTTACAAATTCTATAACTAACAATGTACAATACACCAAAATATTTTCTTTGATGACGTCGTCATAAAGAAATTCTAGTCGGCAAAAACAGGTTGCCGGTATTTTTGCTGCCATCGACTAATATTACTATTGAAGAATGAAATTATAGCTTCTCCATGCACGTTGATGAAAACCACTTTTAACGAAAAAGCACTTACCGTGCTAGGTAACCCACAATTTTGTCACAATAACTGGCATAAACAGTTATCGGGTTTTGAAAGTGACGGTTATGCCTTGGTCATTAGAGCCAACGAAATGAAACTGGACAACTACGTCAAATGAATATCAAAATACGATATTTGAAGGGAATTTGTTTTTACGGTGTATTTCTAATTTTAGAAGCGCCCGAAGGGAAATCAATAGTACAGTTCCAGCGGGTAGGATAGGATAGGAAAGGATAGATGGACCCCTTTTCCGCACTTAGACTCGAATTTGATCCGTTGTGCGTGTAGGCCTTCTCTCTGTGAGAGGGAATGGGCAGTAATCCACTTCATGGGCCCAGTGCATGTTGGTGAATGTCGTAAGCCTTCGAATTTTTGGTTCTAAGACATGCCGGTTTCCTCACGATATTTTACTTCACCGTTTTGAGAGCATTAGTGATGAAATAATTTACACAAAGTAAAGAGCCTGCCTGTGTTAGAACCCACGACCTACAACTTATAAGTCGCGGCCGTTACCACTGGGCCACCACTGCTTCTGTTCCAGGGGGTAACATAATAGCAAAAATAATATAAAACATATTTCTTTCAAACTGCATTGTGATCTCATAATAATGTTGTGTATTTCAATCAGAATCAAAGCGTCTTTGATGAAGTATATTGCTCGCACTGGGCTATAGACGAGTACACTAATCATGTATAACTCCAGTGCCGGGCAATATCACACTGTCCCAGAACAGACGAATTCCTGTTTCAATTCAAAACGCTACAACAACATGGAGTCAAAGTTGAGATGAAACACAATAATCTGTGTACGTATTCGGGATTTGTGTCCTTATTTTATTTTGTCCGCTTTTGCTTGCGTAGGTTTAGAAGTAAGTCTAGGTTTAACATTTAGTACGTTCTACTCTTGTATAATATCGCAAAAATATTCAACCGCAAATGTTTGTTGAAAATCCACTCATAAAGAGGGGATTTATTTGAATATTTAGTTATTAGCACAATGGCTCGTCTGACCTCTCGGTAACATTGAAATCTTTTAACGTACTCAACCTCCATATGACTTGTGCTTTCAACTCCAAATAATGTTCGAGTAATAAAGTTAAGTATTTGCGTCTCATCACTTTTAATTTAAATTATGTCTGCTGCTGGTAATTTGAAAAGAAATTTCGAGCGTTCATTACGTTTCTAAGTTTTTTCCATTTACAGCGGTTTCGTCGCAAAGACTTTTGTAAGCCTGTGCATAGCAGCTGCAATAAAGCTTAGGTCTGGTAAAGTTAAGGAGTTTGGAAGAGATACAGCTTCCAAGTTACTTTCAAAACGTACAAGTAAAGTCGGACTGCGAAGTACCTCAAGTAAGACCAAATGTTTTACAGAGATCCGTGCTGTAATTTATTTGAGTTTTATAATTTTATGCTTTCACGTTCATGCGAAAAGGTAGAATGTTCTTTAACGTGCCTAAAATAATATGTTAAACTTTTTAGTTGTTTATTATAGTACGATATTAGGGCTTTGATTTACAATAACAGTGAATTGAGTCTATATACAAACCGATTTAGGCACGTAGACTTTTTATGCACGTACTCCAGACAAACTTTAATAAGCTGTAACACTAAAAGATAGAACTATAAAAGCTTCGAATACAAACAATTGCGGCTAGTTTAAAACCGTTTATATTAACTTTAGTAAAACACACGCGCACGGAAAGGGCCCGAATAATGGAATAAAGTTGTTTGAAGCGTCTGGCGTCTCGTGGACAGTTGTAATGGTAATACGATTCAACGATTATAGCGGACCCAATGTTCCCCTCCGTAGATGTTTGGAATAATGAAAATCTTAACGGTTTGAGCGTTGAGCCCCAAATTAGTTCTGTATTACACCTTACAGATGAAGATAGCTACGAAATAAGGGTAATGGTTATGGAAAAGTAGCGGAACTTTTCCAAGTGAGGGGATTTTTTTGACCCCGTCTTATTTTAAATCTTCCCGTGTACCTGACGAGAAAATGAATATAACGTTTATTTATGAAATAATTATGTAAAATAAACTCCAGTTACTCGTATTTATGTAACTCAGTACTTTCTGAAATGAAATATTTTAATAGCCTCATTTACTTAAGTACACAAAAGATGATTAATTTTCAGTGCCTTAAATTATTGTCGCCTGCTAAGCCCTGAATAGGGTTATTCAAAAATGTAGAGCAACATTCTATTGTGCGAAATCGCGTGACTAAAGCAAATATCTTGGCAATTGGGAATAGAAACGCTTCTAGTTGATTCATTAGTTAACAAAAAAAATTAAGCCTATGGTTCTATTCTGTTAACAGTATAGTCTAAAACCACTGACATATGTTCTAGTCTATTAAAGATTATTATCGTAAAAAATGAACTAGCTTCTTCTTAAGAAGATCACATAGTCTTTCCTGCAGCAAGATTAATACTAGAGTATATGACTCTTTGAAAGTCCCTTCGTCTAAAAATATCAAAACGTTATCAAAAGGAATACCGACTGAGCCTCTATGTGGGGCTGAACAAAGCGATCTTGTTTCTTTACAACTCGGAACTATTTCTATAGCATTCAGTTTAAAACTGCGGTCGTTTCTAATAAAATATCTATTACAAGAAGACGGTGGACAGAACGGCCAAGCTGCTGGGGACGATATCTCGCCTCACTTTCGGGTCATCGAATAGGCAGACACGCGGTACGCGCTCAGAATACATAGCTAATCGTTTTTGGATTTTATTCTCATGTTCGGGAGTGAGTCATGGTACCTATCTATTGTGTAATACACCGGCACCTTGTGGGGTATCGAGGGTAAACGCTGGCGAACGTTCCCTCGAACAAATTGAAAAGCAATGAACCGCGGAATTCAATTTCATATTGAAAGCCATTCATCTTTGCCGCTTCTTCGAGACCGTCTGAAAGCGTTACATCTCGACTTTGCCACTCTGCTTTATCCCTTAAAAAGTTCGTCTTTTTCTGAATCGTATTGAGTAACCAGGTATAGTATAGTTCGTTCTGGCTACGTTTCGTTGCTCTATTTTTCTAAAAGAGTTGTTTCAGAATTGTACTGAAATGGTATATATTTCATATACCAAATAGTTTTAGGAACAGTTCATTATGGGATGAATAAGGATTAGATTAGCCAGATGTGGCTGAGACGTCGCATCTGGTGAAACAAGAAACAGATCCCAAGGACGGAAAAAGGGTATAGCTTGTCTGTTGATTGAATTAATTAATGAGATCCTATCTTTTACATGGTAAGGTCTATTTAAGTGATTTAATGAAAAATGTTGACGAAATTAAGTTGGATTAAAAAAAGGGTTTATACATGTGCATAAAGTGTTCAATTAATAAATATAATTCAACCCAAAAATAAAGTAAATCAAGGCAAAATATTATACATACAGCCTAACAGCATGCGCAAAATTAATAGCAAAAAGGTGACTTTTACATTTAAAGTAATAAAAAACCTTTCAGGCTCGCAATCATTATTACGAAATATAAAAAGCAACTTTGATAATTTGAAGTCATTTGTGGCTTTATAGCTCCCTCTTTTATGATGGCTGATAATGTATAGGTAGGTACCTATCAGTTGTTATTTTTCGCTCAACAAACTTAGTAACATTAGCGCTAATGTGCTGCCATGAAATAGGAGTTACCTTGGCCAAATAATTACCTTACTTTCGTGAGAGGAAAAAGTTTTAGCTCAGCGTATTCATTACGGTATGGACCATAGGTGCGTATGAAGCGTAAAACCAGAGTTATAATAATGTACAAAATTTTTGTGTAGTCTGCACTTTGTGAAAAAGCTTTTTTTTCAAACATGAGAAACACTATGCTTGTAAGATTGAACATAATTATGATTTATTTTTGGCCAAATGTTTCTGCTGTTTTAACGTGCTTTTACGGTGAATCTGGAATGGTAAATTGAAGTCTGACTTTGTACAGAGCTTTTTATTTGTGAAATTGCTTATTTTGAACTTATTGTATTCAACGCACTTATGAATCCCGCTACACTACAGATAAATTTTATTGACTCCTCATAACACGTGCTATGCAAAACCGTTGATTGTATTGTAAACTCACATATTGCATCCCTATACCGGTGATCAAAGTTTTGTTTGCCGTAAACAGAACTTTACATATACTTGATAGTTGCTCCGGAAGTGTTGATATTGCTTGGCACATACCTATTTGGCTTAGGATCTTTACTGTTCATAAACAGTTGCTTGCTCGTTGCTAACTTAAAGGTACCATGCACCGTTAGTTAATGGTCCGTTAAGCGCCTTACCTGTTACTTTGAGTTCACTTTTATTGAAGGCACATGTGTGCTACATATACAAGAACTAGCTTCTGCCAGCGTGTGAAAAGTGTTTTCTTATCCCAAGGAAACATTATACCGGGATGAAAAGTAGCCTGTGTGCTATTCCAGACTATAATCTATCTCTTTCCCAAATTTCATAGAGATCTGTTCAGCCGTTTTAGCGTGATTGAGTTGATTGACACACAAACTTTCACATTTATATATATTAGTAAGATAGGTGGTATTAATAGGTTCTTCAGTTACACCGTCACCATTATCATCATATCAACCCTCCACTTCTGGTGGCCTCCTACAAACGCCGCTAAATCGAGTATTCCTCTGCATCTTGCATCCAACGGATTCCCGCAAACTTCACCAGGTCATCGTGGGTCCACCTTATGAGAGGTCCTCCATCTGTCGATATTCCTCAGAGCCTTTCGACCCCATCGGCTATTCATTCTGCTAGCTATCTGTCCCACCCACTGTCATTTAATTCTTTCGGTTATTTTACCTTGGTTCTCTTTAGGCACTATGTTTTAGGACTAAACTTTGTTTTTATATTATGACAGTTCATCATACTAAATTCCTATTTGTAACAATATACACAACCTATGAACCGGTAAATAATAAGTTTAATTTACATTCAAATTGAAGTAAAACTTTTTTTTTATATTGCGTCGGATTTTTATAAAATTAATGTGGTCTATATTTTTGGGCAACAGTGTAAATAGCATTTTACCAAGTAAACCTAAATGGCAGAATTATGAAAACGTCATGGTAATAACTGTACGAAAATCTTTCTAATGTATTTTTTTAATGATAGTGCTTGCAAAATGGTTGTAACAGAGAATGATGTGTTAAAATATGTTAACAGTTTTATTAGGTAACTGTGTAGTGAATAGGCGCCGAAAATTTAATAGAAACAGCGGGTTACACCACATAATGTTTATTACCCTGCATAGGGCGCTTATTAATAAAACCCCAAAGAAAGCAGGCAGCGCGCAAACACGAATGGCCCATGAAAAGAGCTAGTGAACGCTATAATGTGTACACAAAGGCTTACACCATCTAACGTTTCCAGCCATTATGAGGCGAGACCACCATTCAGGGGCTCAAATGAGTCTTAATGAAAGGTACGATACCATTATGAAGGCAATTGTAAGCTCATAAAGGAAATTAAAAAGAGACAAAAAAGCCCACGCTAGTTCCTGCAAAAAGGGAATAACAAAAAGGTGTGCGCGTATTCGCAGCGGAGTGCTTTACGGACACATGAAAGAAACTGCCTTTTCCCGTCTCATAGTAATGATGAAATGATCGCGTTTGTAAACCATGGAGGTACATTAAGCTGAATTATTATAACAAATGCTTTTGGAGCTGAACTTGGCATAGATATGTAGCTGCAACACATACCTACATAATTATATCAAGCGCGCGCGCCGCGCGCCGGCGGCTAGTGGACTACTATCAGCTTGCGCCACGGCTCAGCTTTGGAACCTTTTGTAGGGACATATTCACAATGTTAAAATAAGGGTTTAGCTAAATGTTTGCAAATCCTGGTCCCTTGTTTTTTAGGATTCGTTAGAACTCTTTTGTTAGGTTCTTGTTTGGTAGATATCAATTTTCCCACTTATAACAAAAGCGCTGTTGCTATTCAAGATCACTTTACTGATAAGAGGAAACCAGATTCTAATTAGTAATTCCAGTGACTGGTTCTACGATAATCTAAAAACTTGTCTTAATTCCTCTTAAGGCAGACTTGCAAATTACTCTTAATCCAGTTCAAAAATTAGCGAAATTCTTAATCAGTTGGAACATTAACATTAAAGCTCCTATTCTTTGCTGCTGACACTGCATACTTCCCTCTGCCTGAACTACCCTCATTAACTTTAATAGATAGGCCCTAGTTAACTAATTAATGTAACGTTGTCTTTATCTCTAATTGTATCATTATTAAGTTTCAAATTGTGCGTAAGATTATACAACTTTGTTAAGAATTCGCTTCAGTCTATAGTGGCCACCGGAGAATTGTGGCTGCTTAACTATTTCATTACTACGAGTTAAAATTTAATGAAATATTCTCTCTATGTTAGTTTGTGAACAATATGAACGTGTAGAGAGAGGGTGACAATACACGAGACGTCTTTGTTTAAAACGGCTGGATTTACTATGGCCATTATTCATATTTAAGTTCAAGAAAATGACTTGGTTAGCTAATTATAATCACTCTTTCAAGACATAAAATATTTCGTCTGAAGTAAGACAAAATATGCGTCTCATCAGCTATGTTCAGTTTTATGCGCTACGCTCTCGTAGCCGTGACGTCAGCAAGCTGCTACGCCGTAGTACCGATGAAGTCTGGAAGCTACGTTATTTCTAATTCTAATGAATAATAATTTCCGTAATTAACTTTGTTGAAATTAGGAGATCATAATCATAACTCTCCTTTTAGCTTCGCCGTAGTCGGGTAAAATCTATTGTTAACTTTCCTGCGTCGTTTATAGGTATGCAAAATAATCTAAGTTTCAAGTTTTTCGAAATAGCAAATGTATGTAAACGAGATAGTGTCAGGTACTACGATCTTCAAGACCGAATAATCCGGATGATTTGAGATGCTCAGTATCGAGTAATCATAACAACTCTAGATTTCACTAGTCAAACAGCGATTTGAGGAGTTACTGAAATGAATACTGAACTCCTAAAATCCTAGGATCCTGTTAGTACAGCAAAATTATTGCCATCAATTTGTTAGAATTAACAGACTGGATCGAGCATCAATCTAAAAAGAGGAAATTCTAACAATCTAACAAAGTTATCATCTGTCTAGCTTTTTCCTAATAGTTGGGGTCAGTTGCCAGTGTTGCCAGATGTGACGGAGTATTAATATTTTGCGTGAGAGCGATTCCGCTTGACCTTTACGACTGGATTGCTCGGCTATCGGTTTTCTAAGGATGTAGTAGATGTTGTCAGACTTTCAGGATCTATGTCATGTGGAACCGACGGCTCTTTTAGACAAAAAAGGAACTGGTTTCTGAATAACGTATACTAGTGCTAAAGAAAGGCTAAATCATATATTGAAAGGAATCTAATTCATATATATATTATTGTGTTGAAAACTAGACCACTTAGTGCTAATTTATATTCCAGCTTCTAAATAATTTGATTTAGATGGCAATGAATCACTGATTCATCTGCTACCGCAGATGTTGTTATCAGAATTGTCACATTTGTTTTCTTTTTTTTGTTTATTAAAATGACTCACACACTGTTCCGTTGTTGTTGAATGTACTTTTTATACCGTGAAAGTATTTTACCTATGATTGCAATATTTGCAAGTATGTGAGAACCATGTTCCTATTTATCTAATTAATGAATTTACCTGTTAATGCTTTTAATTATTTATACCTATACGCAGTATGGTATGTAGTGCTATTCTGGGTGCATCGTCCTCACATATATATTAATTTATTAATGTATGTACTTATGTAAATATTGTAAACCACTTATTATATTTAAAAGAGTAAGTATGGAGTTTCTTAAACGTTCTTCTCCATAACAAGCAACTTTTCCAAATGCACGGTAGTATAAATTTTTATTACGTGTAAATTTTAATTGTTGTCGTTCAAAAGTGCCGCTTAATGGCCTAGTTGAAATAATTATTTTTGACGTTGACTTTGTTGCCTTTCTTAATATTCGTGGATGTTTACGTGCAACTACACGGTGCAGCTACCTGGCTGGGGCGCTGGAGTGCTTGCGCAGTTTGTCGCGAATCCTCGGCCTGTTATTGGCCCGCATGAATTTAGACTCTAGATAGAGTCTGTCACCCACATGTCAATCAGAATAGTCACCTGCTTTTTTCTATCTTATAAAAAACACTTAGTTATATTAATAGGGCCATGCATAGGCCAGGCCGTGCATAGGCAAGGCCAGGCCTTGATCCCAATAGATCGTTACAATATTTACGAGGACAAAGTAATAAGAGGTAAAAACAAAACAGTCGCAGTTTTACCTTATATTTCCATCGTCCCATAAGATAGCAAAGTTTATGTTGTAATAAACTTCAATATTGAATTTTCCAATTCACGTCGCGGCGCGTGACAAAATGATTTGTAAAAGTTTATTGGATACAATCGTGGATTATTATTTAAAGATTTTGTCAAGCTTATAATGGCTCTTTATGGGAGGATTTGTGTGATCGTGAGACCGGCAGCACTTGCGTGACCAGCAGGGCCTGACAGGCGATGCCAATCGACCAGTTTGTTACTGTAGGGTTTTATTCAGTCCGACATAACCCTCTGTTCTCCCAATACGGAGGTATCTATGAAGATTTCCCATCAGAAATAAGGCTAATCTCCCTAAGATTCTGTTGTGTGAAGTGAAGCTCCGTTTTCCATATTTATATGTTATTCCATCCATCCGTGTGCAAATCTGCTGAGATAGGAAAACATAGAACAACAACAGTTTTTTAAATCGGAACCCCGAAAATAAGTGATTGGTACCATTCGTCATACATTGGATACTTTGATTACGGGTAGTCAGAAGCTTAGTCTTAGGGCCTACCGAATTAAACTTTATTAACTCAGAATATGGGAACCCTTAGTTATTATGACCAGATGTTTGATTCGTTTTGTCTTTATTTGGGTATTTCTACCTACCTACCTCACTATTGATATATTGAAACATCTCAGTCGAACCGTAAACTACCTAAAATACCTATACCTGGGATATATATAAAGGGACAATCTTATTCAGATTGCACGCTCTTGAAAATTACTTTTGCATAGCTTTTAAACTGCATCTATTCTACGTCTCATAAGAGAAATAGGGAATAGAAATTTTGCAAAAGAGTTCTTTATCTTTCAAATACATTCGTGTGAAGCAGACAACTGCCCGAAGCGGTTCTTTCGAATAAACATTTCACCCCATTTCACCCTTGCGAGAATCCTCCGTTGTGGGCAGGTTTAGTATGTAAGTAAAACAAATGTTCTAGCAATTTGGATGTGATTTTAATTCTTTACTGTACATACTTGTGATAATAAAGTACATGTACAAAGGCGAGCTTAACTCAATGCTGAATTCTCTTACAGCAAACCCTAAGATGTCCAGCAGTGGACGTCTTTCGGCTGAAATGATGATGATGATGATGAAACCCTAGAGTGACAGAGAAAGTTGACAATTACAGAGGGCGATCATCTAGTGTACAATAACATAATACCAATTAAATAAAAACATAAATATACTTACTACGTACGTACATAAATACACATATTAATACTAATATTATGTCATTGTGCGAGGAAATGATCTTTAATCGTCTTCTTAAAGACCTCCAGAAAAGGGCTGTCGCGTAGGGAGTATGGGAAAGAATTCCAGAGACGTACTGCTGTGCCAGAGAAATAGCCATCATAGCGGCTGGATGTGTGTCGCGGAGGACGAAGGAGAAGAGAAGTGACAGTGCGACAGGGTTAACCTCTCGGCACGAGGTATTCAAAGCGTTCACAAGGAGGAGAATTAGGATTGTGCAGTATTGTTGTAGTAGTATAGAGAAGGGATAGGATATGGGTATCTCGACGACGCCGAATAGGAGCCACTTTAATCTGTTCCGAAACTACGACACATAGTTGTACTTGCGGAGGCCAAAAATAAAGCGGCTGCACAAGTTCTGTCGCGTCTCTCAGTCGCGCGAGTTTATTAAGAAGTACCTCCGTTGCATCTAGGAAACATACATCCGCATGGTCTATGAGCGGTAGAAGAAGGGATTTTTTTATTATTAAACTAGCCATGAAACATGTTACGTATTTTACTTTTTAATACGTAAAAATTTATGCGTTGGAAGGCCTCCCACTAGGTGGACCGATGACCTCGAAGATTCAGGTTGCGGGAAGGCGCTGGATGCGAGACACACGGGATCGGTCAATGTGGCGACGACTGGGGGAGGCCTATGTCCAGCAGTGGACGTCTTTCGGCTGAAATGATGATGATGACGTAAAAATTGCTTGTATCTTAGAACAAAAAAAAGTAAGAAATGCTCTATAATAAAATTTGTAGAAACATTATTCGTGCTGTGAAACTCGTTACGTAGAAATTCGTTTTAGTTTTCAGGTATTTGTATACTAATAGGTAGTCTGCTTATTCAGTTTTTAACTAAATATGCAATATTGTGCGGTCGATATAGTGACTCTTGGTCAGCATTGGACGTCTTTCGGCTGAATTGGTAGTGATAAATGGCGATTAATTTTGAATACATTACATACATTTACATAACGCTATATAAATTTCCACTAATTGAACATAGATGAAACCAATTTTAGGAAATCATTGCTCATTTCGCTTCCTGTGAACAGAATCAATATAATTTAATTAATTAAATTATGAACTAAAACCTGTTTATTGTAATTAATTGTCCAGACCACTAAACACTAGTTCATTTTAATGTGTACTACGTGTTGTACTAAATCATGTGTGATAATTTGGTTCGTGATAACTGCCGAGTTTCATGTTTTCAACTGTTGTTTGAGCGTGGTGTTTAAATGTATTTGTTACCACCCCTTTGGTAGTCAATTCCTAAGTTAGGTTTGTGTTATTTATTGGGTTTTTCATTAATATGTTTTTTTTCAGTATCTCGGATTCTGGGTTTGTGACTCTTTAAAAGCAATATGATTTCATATAAAACTGTTGATCATTAGAGGAAGTCAAGGTTTTCGGTCAAATTTTTGATTGAAAAAATGAAAGGTTTTACGTAAAATATTTTTGAACTCATACTGGTGTCTAATGAAAAATGATTGCTTCTTTTACAAGAGTCTGTACCATCATATCATAATGTTTCCTATAATACTCACAACGGATCTTTGTGTCTCTGAATTGGCTCCAAGACCCTGCGCAGTAGCTATTTTTGTGTCAATGTTGAAGGTAGCATTGTATAACTGTCTCTTTCACTCGCTTACATTTACCGCATCGTCCTATTTTGCTTACTCTATGCAGTATACTCGATGACATACTGTTTCTTGCGCAATGGTTGGCAGAGCCAACTTCAGAGACACAAAGATCCGCTGTGACTTTTACACGAGGTATTATTTTTCATCCTAACACAGAAAACAACACAATTCTACACATGTACTTTATAATTGAACATACGCTGTAGGTTGTAATCGTCCACGACAACCTTTATAAATGTGCAAACAGTTGCTACAAAGGTACAAACATTCTACTCCAATTGGCTCTATTGTTCACAGAGGCAAAGGGTTCTGACCAAATCCGCCGAAACTTTTTTAATGAATTTGTAATTCCTCTGTCGCAGTCCGTGTTACAGGTTTCTTTCACTTTTTGATCAAAATTTTATTGTCTGTGGAATATTCACCGAAAATCTGACGAGAGATGGCAAATAATGAAATAGGATGGCTTCCTCTTTTATGTAATTGTCCTCCGTTTAGTGGTTTCATTTTCTGTCTATATGAATGTTTGAATATTTTTACATTGTTCTTATTTGAGAATTTGGTTTGGTGAAAATAATTCAAGATTTTCTTAATGATATTTTGGTATTTCTGCCAGCTTTTATTGAGGAGTCCGAAAATGAATTTGCAAGTAATTTCAGATTTGAATTCACCACAACTTAAACACTTGGGGCGCTGTTTCAAAGCATAATTACTCATCTTAACCCTTTCTGACTTATGTCGGTCTGTCTGGACGTAAAGATTACTTCATTGTTTGAATAATATTGAGAAACTTACAATCCAGTATAGTGTAAATACTCAATCTCAACTAACAGTACCACAAACTTCTACATAGACCTCTTACATAGTGACATTATTTAATCTAGGACTCAGCGCGTTAAATTTGAAGTTTGTTAGACTAAAGCCTTGTCCAGATTATGTAAGTTTCGTCGTCAGGTTGAGTTTCACTTACAAACTTGTAAAGTTATTTAGATGTTATTTTACAGGCATGTATAAAGTTGTGTGTTGTGTGGTTTACTCATTGGATTGTCAATCACAAAGCTCTTTGGCGTGTAGTCTTGTCAACCAACCAGCTTTAAATACAGGACCGGCCGCATAAATCAATTTCAAATACCGATAATTGGATGCCTAATATGTATGAGAATACATAGAAGAGACTGCGCATATTTACTCGCCCCGAATCGAAATTTCAGATTCGAAGCTATTAATAACCACTGAACCACTAAATTCATCATCGCACGAACATAATCAACTCGATCAAAATCCATAGCAGGCATTGAATAAACAAACGATAACCAAACAAATCAGACTAATAACCAATTTGAGTAGAACAGACAACAGTAGAGTTATACAATAGAGTGAATAATGGTTTCACGACGCCAGGTAAAAAGTAGGCAATAAGAGATTCAACGCAAATGGTAGGAACACTGTCGCATTAGTCATCACAATGCCGACTTGGTGACGTTTGGACAGCTCTGACAAATGATACCTTTTATTGAATAATTATCGCGAGTCGGCTGTCACGAACCTAGAGTACATAAATGTAGTGGTGTGCGATGTGCCTTACGGAATGAAGGCCAAGGTGTTTGCTTATACTCCACACATGCTGAGGCTACTTTAGTTTATTAAACAAGGGATTTAATTTATTTGATGATATAAATCATGTTCGAAATAACATTACTTGTCGTTGCTATAAAGTATTTGATTAATGATGTTAAACTGATGAGTGTTTCAGGACTAGCTCGATCCACCCCATAATATTATGAATCAGGTAACAACTTATATAAGAAGAAAACTGAATCGATGACAACATTTTGCTCATATCTTAATCAAAAACATTGTTTTGGACAGAAGTATAGCACTATTCAGGTATAATTTTCTTGACGTTTTCATTGAAGGTACCTACGGTTTATTATCCATAGCACACCTTTAATTATCTGTTTACATGTAGTCGGCCGAGCACGTTACGTTATCCCAGACAGGTATACCTTTCTCGATATCCTCTCCAGGCTTACTTAGGTACCCTACGTACGTGGCTGTGCAAAATGTTGTTGTAATATACATGCAGAATTGTCTATAGATATATTGCCCAAACCGTTGAAGCCTTTGGATGGTACTGAGCGAAAAAAATGAACTCTTTTTTTTACAAGTATTTTTGGTAAAAAAAACTTGTTCGAAGAACACAATAATACTGATTACATTTCCCGTGATTACTTTATTTACACTTCAAAAAAAGGCAAAGGCCTTTTGGTTTTAGTTAATACAAAGCTTCCGTCGACGAGTGAAACGAGGTTTTTTGCTAGTTTACCCCTAACAACGTCGCACGTCCCTATAGACAATTTTATTTTTACTTCGTTCTCATCTTTTCGTCGGGACTTACAGGTATTAATTATCTTGAACTCGAATTCGCTTCGTTTGCTATGAGAAACGTCAATCGGGCAAATCTTGGCAAATAAAATACTTTCAAGGTTTTAATCAGTGGAAAAGGTAGAGGTGCAGTTTCGTTTCTTTGGTCGCTGATTGGTTTACGGTTACTAAGAAAGTTCTGCTGTACTAATCTACCGAGATGATTCATCCTATCTTCTTGGAAAAATACCTAGATATTTTGTTCGTTAATAACTGCAACGTTTAAATCAGTTCTAAACACACAAGCTTTAACTAATACACAAGTAAGTAGGTATAATGTGTTGCAATAAAGCGAAGCTTGCCACAAACCAGTGCAACTGTGTCCAAATTGCTTATTTTGACCGGGTGTATTAATTATGTATGAGGGTGCGACACTCCTGTCGGCGCCAGATACGGCGTTCTACGTAACTATAAAAATATTGCCATGACATTCTCAAAGCTAACACGTCTAGTTAATATTATACATGGAGAATGAACTCGTTAAAATGTATATGAGGGTAGTTGCTGGCGGTAATTTTCTGGTTTGCGGTTTAGTCCTGCTACAGAATTAAGTGTAACTCTTCTAAGATTGCTTTTTTTTACGTTTGCAGATCAATATATATGTATACAGTACTCAAATATTTTTAACACGGAAAATATTTTCAATAGTTTCAGGGATTTTTGATTCAGTATAGATTTCAAAACAGCTGCTACTAGTTGCAACAGCTGGCGAGCAGCAAAACCACTACACGATGCGAGTATTCGAAAATAAGACAACAAACGCAGTGCTCTTCAAATGAAATCCGTTAGTGATTCCGGGAACTACGTTGTACTTATAAACATACTATTTTAGTTAAGAGCTATTATGACTCCGTTTGGGACGACCTACACTTCACCGTTCCACTTATTGACTAGTTCATAAACTGTAAGCAATGCCTTTATAACTAACCGTGAATCATAAACAAGCTTGTTACTCACGAGAAACTTTGTCAGAATTAAGGACGTAGCTCTCCATTTAATACGAGTTGTCTATGTTAGCAAGCACAGATTATATCATAAGGCCGGCTTTAGATTGGCAGAATCGACATTTTTACCGCTTCAGTAGATACGTCAAAAGTTATGTCAAGGTACTAAGATAATATAAGTTTCGCTCAAGTTGCCAGCATAAACAAAGATTCACAGTTCGCTGAGGGTAAAAGTATCCCAACTTCTAAGATATAAGAGAAAATATTATGAACGTAGTCACTCACGTATGAAGGTAAGGAGTCAGATTAGCAGGACGCGTGTGACTCTCATTACAGGGAATTGCCGTAATTATGAAGATTAATCCAGAAAATGAGGCATTACACCAACAACGTAGATATAACGGCAAAAATCTTCTTTGTGTATGTGAGGGCTTTGGCCCCCTTCGACGACTGCCGACTTCAAACAGTAGTTCAACTTTTGGTCGTTAGTGGTCGAGATTTTGTAGACCCTTTAGGTGTTCGTCGGACGAATAATAATAGTCTGGATGGAAGTTGTAAAACGAACAATAGATAAAAGAGACGAGAACGATACGAGCTTTGTAGTTCGCGAAAAAGAATGACAAACTGTTGTGCAGTGTGTGGAGGTTTATAATGCGGCCAATCTGTCTATCGAGCGTGTAATGGCCACGTGAATATTAGGTGGCTCATTCATTCTATTGTATTCTATTCGTATACGAAGTTTGAGCTGTTATAACGGCAATTTATGAAACATTTTCATAGGAATTATGCATGTTGTTTCGCAATATTTTCAAATTAAACTTCTGAGTTATTAATCGTGTTACAAAGGTTCACCAAAAAGGATAATTTTGCGGACGCATAATTTGAGACGTGTTTGTGTAATCTGCTGATAAAAGGTGGGTTTGTACACAATAATAACTAAACAAGCTATAACAAGTTACTGAATATAAAATATTGCAAATGATGTTTGTGGCATATGATAGTGATATCTTCTGAAAAACAACCTTACAATTTTATGGTTTTCATGGTTAGTGGTTTGTTTCTTTGGCTAAACTGTTAAATGAATAAATAAAACTGCCTATTTTTAAATGGTCGTAATTATCTAAAACCGGCCAAGTGCGAGTCGGACTCGCACTTGGTTTTTTCAGTTCAGTTCAGTTTCAGTTCTAAGTATGGGGAACTCCCAAAATTTATTGCTTTTTCTATTTTTGTGTGAAAATCTTAATGCGGTTCACAGAATCCATCTACTTATCAAGTTTTAACAGCATAGTTCTTATAGTTTCGGCAAAAAGTGGCTGTGACATACGGACGGACAGACAGACATGACGAATCCATAAGGGTTCCGTTTTTTGCCATTCGGCTACGGAACCCTAAAAAGTCTAGGTCAGACTTTTTAGGGTTTAAGTTTTGAATGCTCCTACCTGCGCTATGAAAAGTGCGGCTTTATCGGAAAGCTTTTTGAAGTTATTTCTTTTTTTAAAACTTCGCAGCGCTTTGTTGAAGTGTTCCGATGTATTTACGAGTATATATTTTTCACATGCATAAATATTTATAATTGGAACGATTGTGAGCCACACCTTTTTTTAATTAACTGGGGAAACCTTCAAAAGGCGCTTGGACTTTTGGGGAAAAGACCAGGGAGTTTGGCCTTTTTACCTCACTAAAGACCACCCTGATGGCCCTAACAGGTGCCCTAACAGGCGTTGCAAAAAGGGGGGTTTCCCTTTTTGTGGCTATGATGTGCTACTGTAAGTAAACCCAAATTTTGTCAGTTAAATCTCAGTACCTGGGTGACCGAGCTCTGCTCGGGTGAAAATACAGAAAATGACGTTCTCAAAAAAAAAAACCTAGCTAGATCGATTTATCGCCCCCGATACCCCCTGCATACTAAATTGCATGAAAATCGTTTGTGCCGTTTTCGAGATTCAGATTATATTTCTACATATGTAAAAGAATTGCTAGTTTATATAATATAGCGCGGACCCTCTTCCTCTATGATAGGAGGCCTGTGTCCCAGCAATGGGAAAATTAAAAGGATGATGATGATGATGATGATGAGGGCGTGAGCCTATTGCTATCTATTGGATGCAAATTCAGAATCCGGTTGCTACTAAGAAATTCCAGATGGATAAAACCTGATAAAACTGCCCAACCTGGGTATCAAATCCATGACCTCATACTCAACAATAGCACTTGCCGCCACTAGACCAAAGAAAATGGCAATTTAAAATCTTATATTTTTTATTTATAATATTACTCAAAACTGGAAGAATATCCAGTAGAAAAGGCAGTTCGCCTTTATTCATACCCACCTTGCAAAGCCAATAACAAACAACAAATAGCGAACGAAGGAAGCGAGAAACTTTACAAATGCAGATATCATAGAGATAGCAAAAAAAAAGAAAATATTGTCTATAGCTACGCCTCCCGGAACGTATTGAACTATTCATATTTCTTTTGTTACGGTTCAACTTTGAAAACAATTCACTTGGGCTTCGTTGTCTATGTTTGTTCCAATGACAATTTTATTATAACTCGATGCCTTAGGTATATGTAGGTGTTCTGAAACAAAACGTACCGTTCCCATTTTTTTGTTATTTTGTTGCAACCCTGTGTCAGCTCGCTGTCATCGTTTTGACAGTTTTCGATTGAGTTGACAGTTACTGAAAAATTTTGATTTGACATGGCTGTTGTTAAATTCCAACCTGTTAAAGTTTGTCAACACGAAGCAAGAAAATTTGGTTTAAATAAATTGCACTAGATGGCGTGATAAGCTTCGATTTGTTATTGAGTTTTGTAAAGACGATCTTTTAAATGCGTCAAATGAATAAATAAAACTGCCACTCAAATGGTACTCAGTACTTAAGTATGAAGTAATGTGTATACTAGCAGGGTTGAAGGTATAATCAACCAATATAAAACGACCAAACAGTATACTGATCTAAGTAAAGTAGGTATATTAGCTAAAACTCCCAAGACCCTATACCATATTAGCAAACAATCTCCTTTGCGATTTCTATTTCGCCGCCAACGCCATCTAGTTGAGTCATTGTAAAACTTGAAATAAACAATGTTTTTGTTGAGCTAATGAGCGAATGCTAATCAATAAAACGATCTTATATAATGTATGTTCTTGTTCAATGAACTCTCTTAAGCACAAAATTAAGGAATATTGGGCTCTTAATTCGCATTTCAAAGATTATTTTTTTAAATTGATTCCAATAGAAAAAAAAAAAAAGAAGCAGTATAAAATTTCTGAGGCATCCATTCGATTTTTTAAATTTGTTTTGTAGCAAATTATGGTACATTGAAACTGTAAAAATGTGCAAAAAAATTATACAAACAAATCGTCCCTGTATTAAAAAAAAAGTATTCAGGAACCATTGCAGTTCGCTGAAAACCATCTATATCCGTGGAACGAAACTGAACGCGATCGATGTTCTTATAAAAATAATCAGTTTAATCAGAAAAACGCTAGTTACATCGGCACGGTTTCTTTGTATGGGATGAGGAAACTGTTTGCTAGTATGATATGTTCTAGTATCAAGAGTGAGTGTCAAACTCACTAGTTACCTAAAACCTTTGAGCTTCGTTTCTTATAGCTGTTAGGTAATGCATTCATATTTTTAATTAAAACTGTTTCTAGATGCACACTAACGGAGTTATTTATTATAAAGGTTAATAAATATTTTTTTACAGAAAATGTCGCTATAAATTTTGAAATATGTGATTTGCACTTAAGGGCCTACAACCGCTTTAGTGCCGTAAAACGGTAAGTTTCTAAAGCATACTCCTTAGCAACGGCTAGGTTAAAAGGTTTGAATTAAAAAGTATTATTATTGTTTCATGTATTAACAACACGATATTTTTTTTTTCAAAAACGACTTAAATGTTTAAAAATATTTGTACACAGGTAATTTGATGGCTACAATTTATTCATAACTGAAATATAAATAGAAGTATAATAAGTATAATAGCATATGTAAATATAAAAATATTTTGCAAAAAAACTGTCCGCTTGGAACCAGAATATCAATATTGAAATATTGATATTCTGGTTCCAAGCACGGCACGCACTGCGTTGACATTGGGGAATATATACGCCTTAAGGTATCAAAGGAATTCTGAGGCATTCGTACTAGGTTGGCCTGCATCTTCCGAACTAATTAGGTTATTTCTGGTAATTATAAATAGGTTCAACAAAAACAAATCAAATAAAACAGTAAAGAACGATGAAAAGTGTACCTCCCTTGCTTAAATAACAGTACCCACACGACGGTGTTTGCGTGCAGTCGAGGTAAGTACGCTCATAATTCGCTCTTAACTAGCCAAGGTGCGGTTATGCGGTCACTGATTCAGATTAAGACACCAGTCAGCCGAAAGATTAGACCGATTGTTCACTGCCAATTTGATTGCATTATACACGCTCATGTGTACATGCCTTAATTAACTATCCTATTATATTCTCTGGTTAATTGTCCTTTGTGTCCGATCGTTCTAAATATGGAATTATGTTTATCATTTATGCGGTCTGTTTAAGCCTATTGCGTGCCTTGATTGGACAAAGGCCTGTCCACTATGCTTTGCAGAGCATCTTTGCGAAGTTATTAAGACATTATAGGACTCATTTCCAGTTATGATAAGCATAGGTCCGGTTCCGGGAAATTGAAAAGTCGCATGCAGTCGCAAAGGAAATTTTAGCTAAAATTATCTACCAACGGTAGCCATTTTCGCCGAAAAAGTCACCATATAGTTTGTCTTATATGGTGACTTTTTCGGCGAAAATGGCTTATCCTTTATTTAGGAAAATTATGCATTGAGAATTGATATTATTTTAGGCGAGAAACAATGGTGGTAGGCCAGCCATACTTAGAGGATACCTTATTTTAATATCCGATAGAAATTGCCAATCTTTAAGTTTCTCAAATACGGTAATTTTAAATTATTCGGGTCAACTTCTAAACCATGAGTAAGACGATAAAATTCCAGTCAGATACTAAGCTTCAAAAAAAACTTTTTTTAATAATATTACAACAAAAAAGTACCACATTAAATCCACGTTTATGGCCACGAAATTAAAATTGTTGCACAACTTTTTTCGTGTAATAAATCCGGCTTACAGTATTTGTACCAGAGCATATAAAAAAAAAAATGGGTGCATTTTCATAAAAGCAAGATGTCATAAAGTATAGGTAGAGCGGGAGGGGTGCCATGTAAACATGCTGTAAAAACAAAAGTTTCAGCTACTATCTAACGGATACAGATATACGAGTAACCCGCTCATGCAAGGATCATAGTACATTTTCCTAGATTAAATAGAATATTGTGTCGCTGGTCTTATGGCCTTGTTTGTCATTCTCTTCCATTTATGGTCCATGGTATCAATAGTTTATTTAGTACGCGAAAAGAGTGATTGCGTCATCCATACCCGGTTATTGCCCGGAATTTTTATTATGTCTGATATGTGATATCAGAAAAGTTAGTACTAAAATAGGAACGCGGTCGGTTACGCGCCGCGCGTGTACGCCCACACCTTTGATGGTGACTCCCTAGGGAACAAAACCCCCAACATTATATAAAACAACTTCGGATACATAAGGTGGTTCAGTTATCAACTTTGATAACAAAGTCATTTATGGGTCGACCTTTCAATCGCATCAATGGACGACTCTGTACTTGTAAATTCATTAGAGAAACTTTTGGATCACGATACCATTTCAATTCTTAATTCTTTTAATTCTTAATTCTTTATTGTACACAAAAAAAAAATTACATATACAACATGAGTGATTATAAAGTTGATGTACAAAGGCGAGCTTAACTCAAAGAAGAGTTTTCTACCAGCAAACCTTAGAGTGATAGAGAGTTTACAAAAGGAAGAAGAGAAGTAGTCCAGTGTACAATTTTAAAATAATATAAAATAAATCATAAATATACATACATACATAAGTACAAAATATACATAATATATACTAATATTATGTCATTCCGAAAGAAAATGATCCTTGACTTTCCTCTTGAAGACATTCAGAGACGGGCTGTCGCGTAGGGAATGTGGTAGAGAGTTCCATAGACGCACTGCAGTAACAGAGAAGGAGCCGTC
The DNA here is from genome assembly GCA_964057195.1 of Orthosia cruda. Taxonomy (NCBI): domain Eukaryota; kingdom Metazoa; phylum Arthropoda; class Insecta; order Lepidoptera; family Noctuidae; genus Orthosia; species Orthosia cruda. The sequence goes on from OZ059845.1 coordinate 22,054,490, forward strand.
ATATCGGCTGGAAGTGTGACGTGGGGTACGAAGAAGAAGAGAAGTGGAAGTGCGACAGGGTTTACCCCTCGGGACAAAGTACTCAAAGCGTTCACGAAGGTATTGAGGAGAATTAGGATTGTGTAGGATAGTATAGAGGAGAGATAGGATATGGGTATCTCGACGACGCCGAATCGGCAGCCACTTCAATTTAGTCCGAAACTCTGACACGTGGTCGTATTTGCGGAGGCCAAAAATAAAGCGAATGCACACGTTCTGCAGTCGCTCGAGTTTATTTAGGAGTACCTCCGTTGCGTCTAGAAAACAGACATCCGCATAGTCTATGAGCGGTAGAAGAAGAGATTGAGCAAGAGTGACCTTAGTGCGAAATGGTAAGAATTTTTGGAGACGTTTAAGAGACTGAAAAGAGTAGACCTCTTACTTACATCTGCAACATGAACCTCCCAAGAGAGGTTAGTATCCATATAGACGCCTAGGTTTTTCACGCTTTTCGAATAACATATGGGCACTGAATCATAAACTACTGGTGGGAGGGCTTGGTGATTTAAAAGGCTGAGCATGTATCTACCACCAACAATGAGCGCTTGAGATTTGGTTGGGTTCAGTAAAAGTCCAAAGGATTTAGCCCACTTGTTAATATTTTCAAGGTCACTATTGATGGCAGACACAGCCCCAACCAGATCACCCACTTTAAAGTGTCGATATAGCTGCAAGTCATCTGCATAGAGATGATAGTTAGAAGTTAGGACCTTAGTGATAGCATTTATGAAAATTGAGAAGAGGAGAGGAGAGAGGACGCCACCCTGGGGAACGCCCGCAGTCAAGTCACACCAGTCAGAGGAGTCCTCATCGGATCGAACAGACTGCGAGCGGCCCCGAAGATAAGATTTGAACCATTCAATTACCGAAGCAGAGACATTAAGAGAGGAAAGGATTCCTAAGAGTATGTCAAAGTCAACTGAGTTAAAAGCACTGCTGAAGTCCAGTAGAACCAATACAGTAAGACATTTATTATCCATAGCCAGTCTTATATCGTCAGTTATTTTGACAAGAGTGGTCACAGTACTATGGCCAGGTCTGAAACCTGATTGGTAAGGACCTAGCAGGCTATTAGAGGACAAATAACAAGAAAGTTGCTTCTGAGCAATACTCTCGAGGACTTTGGAGAGGATTGGTAAGATGGATATTGGACGGAAATGGGAAGGTAAGGAGGGATTTGAAACTTTAGGAAGGGGTAGGACATGAGCTCTCTTCCAAGCTAAGGGAAAGGAGTTGTGGAAAAGAGAAAAATTTACTATGTGAGTTATGATAGGAACTATTTCACTTAAAATAGGTAGGAACATTTGGAGTTGAAGGCCATCATCACCTACCGCTTTAGTGGATATGGATTGGATACATTTCCTAATATCTATTTCAGTAATTGGGTGGAATGAGAATGAAGTATTTGCTGGCAAAGGAAGACTAGAGAGTTCTTTGAGAGTGGAGGTTTTAACGTGGTTGTCGAGGGTGATTGGTGACTTAGAAAAGTGTGCATTAAGTGCATTGAGGTCCAACTTATCAGGAGAACTCTTGCTAATGGCTTTGCCAATACCAAGAGTCTTTAAAAATTGCCATACTTGTGCTGGGTTGAAGTTATCAATTGAATTGTGAATGTGGCGCCTTTTTGCATTCCTACACAAATGACTGCAGCGATTTCGCATCTTTTTGTAAATATCCCAGTTTTCCTCCGTAGGCCGCTCCCTGTACAAACGCTTAGCATTGTCACGCTTAGCCATCTGAGTTTTTATTTCTGGGGATAGCCAAGGCGCAGGAAGGTGTTTGACTCTTACCTTTTTAAGGGGAGCATGTGCCTCGTACAATTCTAAGATAGTCCTGCTGAAGATTGACACCATAGTGTCTATATCCTCGCAGGTGAAAATAGGCCCCCAGTCAATCATACCGGCATCAGCCCTCAAACGCTCCAAATCAATGTTTTTAAAACTTCGAAGAAATAGAAATTTGGCCTTGCGTTTAGGAGGTCGAATCTTATAGGACAGATAAATGAGATCGTGATAGGAAAAAGGAGCAGGAAGCTGTTCATGTGAGGCTACTTTGTGAGGGTCAGAAACCAGAATAAGATCTAAGAGAGAGGGAGTACAGTGAGGAGCCCTGTGAGTAGCATTTAGTGGAAGTAAGTGCATATTGACAGAAGAAACAAGTGATTGGAGTTTACGGCTGCGCGAATCTTCCTTGAGTAAACAAGTGTTGAAGTCTCCGAAGATAAGTGTATGCTCATAAAGTGTGGAAAGGTTTTCCAGTTTAGCTTCGAAGGACGAAAAATAATCGATCTGGCAAGAGAGACTGTAATAAACACCCAAAAGTAGCTTTGCGTGAAGAAAGTCTATTTCGATAAATAGGTGTTCAGCAAACTTAGAGTAGACGCTCGGAGACTGGTCAACAATCTTGTACTTTATATCCCCACGCAGATAAATGGCAACCCCTCCACATCCCTTGCCCGTTCTGTCATTGCGGACAAGTTTGTATCCAGGCAGAGAATACTGCGTGGAAGGAAGTGCAGGCTTGAGAAAAGTTTCGGATACAAGGACAGCGTGAACAAGATCTGAGTCGAAGGACGACAGCAAATCAGTGTAGTGAGCGGGGACGCTTTGAGCATTTATGTGAACAGCGTTAAAGAATTTGTGACAATTAGAAAAATTTAAAGAAAGGTGGTCTCGAAGATTTAGAGAGTTATCATCGCTAAAATCACAAGACAAGATCTCATCTGACGCACAAGAGGATGAGCATGAAAAAAAATTTTCATCAATCAGATCATCAGACATAATAAATATAAATACTATTAATTAAACCAAAAAATAAATAAAAAAGTACAAACAAAATCAAATAAAGTAAGTACTCAAACCTCGATGCACTCGCCGGTTACATAAAAAAATACTCAGAGTACACTCGCTAAAAAGCCCATAGGCCAAACCAAACAATAAACAAAATATTTTGTTTCCGAACGTAACTTTGAGTGTCTTTGAAAAACAACAATTATAACGTCAAATGACAATTTGTAGTGACACTGACACTGACAGTCAGACAGTTTCATGACTAAAAAATAATCAAAACAACACGAAAATAATAAAAATAAAACAATATAGAGTGACCGACATACAAGAGAAAACATTTTTTATAAGTACCTATACCATCATTTTACTTGCTTGCGAGTTCTCTTCTCGGGCGCCGGCTTCAATGTTACGGTTAAGGCCGAGGATTCTGCAACGGGAAAACGAGCAACAAGTTCTCGATATTCCATTGCAGACTCAATCTTACGTCGTGTTTTATCCGACACCTGGATGACAATTCTTCCCTCAGCCGTCCAGCACCTATGTATACCGTAGTATTTCCGAGCATTCATAAAAATTTCGTGCCTAGGCTTAGTGAGGAATTCGGAAAGCGTCAGACCAGACCCTTTTAATTTGGTTTTATTCTGCCACACCTCGTTTCTTACGATGCGGCTTTCAAAGCGAACCAAGAGAGGACGAGGCTTGCTAGTGTTGCTTCCGAGGCGGTGACAGGCTGTAATATCTTTTTGAGTGACACCTTTCATTACCAGACGCTCTGACAAAACGGTAAGAAAACCAGTGGTAGGATCAGCAGCCTTCTCCTCAGATAGGCCATGCAATAGGAGTATCTTAGCACGGGATGCCATTTCGTGCCTATCCAGTCCCACCACAAGTAACTCCATCTGTGACTTCAGTGCGCTCAAGGTTTTCCATATGAGGCCCTTGAACTCAGTGAACTCCTTTGACAGGCTGGCAATAGACTTGTGAGTACCCTCACCGCTAGCATTCCTCAGGTCCTCTTCATACTGCGTCATTCTCGTTGAAAATGTAGCCGTAAGCTCCTCCATGCAGGTTGATAATTTGGAGTATAGGTCCATTTCAGTGAAGTACAGTTCCGGCAGTGTAGGTAAGTTTTGAAGGAGAATTGATAAAGTGAGTGAGTGCACCAGAGGTCAATGCACTAATTCAACACTATGATTTCATTTGAAATCTTTTCCTACTATTTATTAAATTAATAAAATATATGAGCTCTAAAATTTTTGTGTTTACTTGGGGACTACTACTTTCAACTTCATCTTTTGATGCAAGATTACTTCATAACTTTCTTGAGAATTCAATTACTAAGCTATCCATAGGACGAATTTGTTCACAATAAGCGGACAGTCTGTAATTGCTAAGGAATGGATTTGTCAACAGTCACAGGGGATTGATATACGTTCGATCAATCTCATTAACTCTGACTTTAACAGCTTAGCTGGTTCAGTTTGAAATATATGGGTGTTTTGTCAGCTTTCCCATTGGTGTTGAAGGACGTGCAAGTGTTTACAGGGCAAAACAAATTCAAAGAATTCAAAAGCACATCTATTCTGTAAAAATATCACGGTGGAAACGAGACGAAGTGAGCTTAAATACGCTGTAATTCCACACTGATGCTAGGGATTGTCAGTTCACATTTCAGTTTTCATGGAGAGATTTTTACAGAATAGCGATACATTTTTTTTATCGACCGTTGGCTCGCACTTGACCGCTATCTCACCTGGTGGTAAGCGAAGGTGTGGTTGATGGTGAAGCACGCTTGCCTAGAAGTAACCTATTCACTCTTGACTTAAAGAGCCCTAAATTGTAGCTATCGGGAAACACAGACTCCAGCAGGGAATTCCACTCCTTAGCTGTACGCATAAAAGTATTCCCAAAACGTTTAGTACGTATGGGTGGGATGCCCACCAAGTACTGATGGCGCGTCGCCGTACGTCTGGTAAGCTGATGATGAAACGGGCTAGGTGGAATTAGATCATGCAATTCCATCGCACACTCCCCGAAACGTAACCGATAAAAAACCGACAAGCTGGCAACTTGGCGACGATGTTCAAGGCTCTGGAGCTTTGACTTGACCAGTGCCTCATTGCCAATGAGCCTCTTGGCTCGCTTTTCGATTGACTCTAGTGCATCAAGCTGGTATTTAACAGTAACTTTAACAGTACTCCATGCATGATCGAACTTGCGCTTTTGGCGTGAAGTACCTTCTCATCTTTGAAAGCATCCGCAACTTTTTAGCAGCCAGCTGAGCCTTGACATGACCTAATAATGATAATTCCAAACAGTCTTTTTTCATTTACTTCCACTAGTTACGATTTTAAAATCACATTTTATCGTACTTTAATACAACATACATGACAAAAAAGTTTGGTAATGCAAACCATCGCCGACTTATGACTAAGTCTCCCCCACTGGGCGAAGCAGGCGGGCAATATTAATATCTACATACGTAATACGTTCACTCCGTCTTCATAAGTCGCCCACGTACATATTACGCAATTTTTATTACGTTCCGGCCTAGCCCACCAACCACCCTTCTTGAGGAATTTACTAAACAAGAAACTGCAATTTCCTGAGACTAATTCATTGTTATTATTAATCTTTTGGGTTGTATTCTTATTTTCTGCTGGAATGTGGTCAAATATTTATTTGGTTAACCGTTTTACGTCTGCATTTGTATGTATGTTCTTTTTATGAATGTTTTGCTGTTTCGTACCAATTTTCTTTGGGGTTATGGGGTCTGGTAAGATTTGATGAATAATAATACAACTGTTTGGTCAATATTATTGTCATAATCAGCATACTATAGATTGTAATAAAAATAAGGATTGGGTTACAACGGGCACTTTTGTTTGTCAAATCAAATCAAATCATTCGTTATTTGCTCAAACATGAGTATCATACATACATAACAAATTGCCAGCATGAAGATTTGTTAAATAAAAACATCATGGAATGTCATGTTTGCCTTGGGCAATGCATGCAAATATTGATATAGAATACAGTTCAAAATAATTATCCTAGATTATCAAATTTAATAAAATATGCGCAAATGTCAATAAAATAATGCAAGTCTAAATTACCATTCTAGAATGTCAGATCAACCTCTTTGAAACATTGAGCTTGCGCGTGATTGGCTGGCGCTATGGGCTGTGGGTCTGTATCGCACATGAATCACAACATTATGCTGAGCGATGGCCGTTTTGAGCAGAAGTGATGTATTTTACCCCATTTATTTTTGTTATATTTCTGTCTAGTAACATTATAAACACAATATTTTTTCTGTCGGCCTTTATAGTTTCGAAATTGCTTACAAACCATATTTCCAGCAAAATTTCTCAGACCGTTTAGATGACAAAATGATCCCTAAATCATAGTTAATAAAGCCCCGTACAGAAACACGTGTTCATTATAATTGTAACGAGTGTAATGCCGTGAGGACGATAGATCACCCTGAGTGTGGGACACACCGGCGCACTGTGCACCGTGCACCGTGCACTGTGCATACATCGAGTTAAGTGCCACTTAGTTACCAGCTAGAACATTTCTACTATACGTGCAGCCAGTGTATTGGCATGTCTTCACTTATGTAAATATTTCATGATATAGAGTAGTGTTTAATATAGAATGGTGATAGCAGTCTGTATTCTGAGTGATTGCTCAAACCGACAACCGATTTATTATTTATTTATTTATTATATACTTTATTGTACACCACTTAAATAATTACAGAACAAAACATTTATAAAGATAAGTGTACAATGGGCGGTCTTATCGCACAGGGCAATCCCTTACAGACAACCTTTGGATGGACTGAACGAGAGGAGGTAGACATAGGGTTGTCAGTGCACAAAAACTATTATGAAATAATATAACTTAGACATTACACAAAATACATACATACAAATAAAATAATATACTAATAAATATCAAATACAGAACAGAGAAAGGAGAAGAATAGTTACAGAGAAAGGAAATGATCCTTCACCATTTTCTAATTAATACATAGTGCACACATATCATGAAATCGTGCCTGTATTCCTCGAAGACAAGGACTGTACTTACTTACCTATAGCACAGATAATATAATACCTACCACGCGGTCTCAGCGCTAACAAAGAAAATTTGGTTCAAATAAATGTCACAAGATGGCGCGATATGCATCGAATTGTTATTGAATTGCGTGTAAAATTAACATTTTCTAGAATTGATCAGATAATTTGTATTTTTTTTTTCTTTTGTTATCATCTCTCCTAAGCACTCAATTGGGTACAGATCCTAACTCCTGAATGCTACTGAGAAATTTAATAATAACTATATGGCAAAACCCACAGCCTAAGTAAATTACAAAAACTTTACCAAAGAAATCGTCCAAGAATTTTTGGCAATACCCAATTATTTAAAGAGAATTTGTCTAATTCTTTCATGGGGTCAAACCCTTTGCCTTGCCGAATTAACAATTGGCCGGGTCACACCACCCAGGCATCGAACACAGGACCACACAAGCACCACACAGTAATTTGTTGGCTATTTTCCGAGGTCTCGATTTTTTAACGTATCATACATATAATATATACTCGTATATTGGCAAAAAGTTTTTCGTCAGATATCATTTCTCCCATTACTAATTTAGTTTACAGTCTATAAGTGCATGATTTCTGAAAGACTACATAATCAACACATAGAACAGAACATTGTGTTAAAAAATCCACATATCATTATGGAAACAATTCAACACGAACATAATTTGTTTTGCAGCCAGAATTAATCAATTATTTTAAATCAATACTAACTTAAAATTACCTTAAAATCACAAACAAATTATTTAAAGATCATAAAATAAACCTAAAATATTTTAAATAAAGAACACCACAAATAAACGAAACAAACAGTATCTTCAAACGATTAACCTCACGTCAATGTATTTAAAGAGAGAACCGAAAAAAAATCCCAACTTCCGCTTTCAATCGCTCATAAATAGAATAAAACCGCGATCAATTTTGTGAAACAGAATTTTATTTATTATTTTCGTTTAGAGCGATCAAGTGTGTAAAGAAAAGAGCCAGAGATTGTTGGCATAAATTATTTTTCAATTCAATTTAAACGACACAGTGTTGTTGTTGCCGATACGGAGCAACTCGCAAGGCGTCCGCTACTGCCAGAGGATACACCACGTATTTTTGTTCCCTATGTATTTTCAGAGAAATAAAGAAAATATCTTCGACTATATTTTAAAACATTGTTTTTTTAAGTTTGTACTATACACTATGTTCGTTGTAGTATGGCAATAGCGTTCATTAACCCACCAAAATTCTTAATTTAAAAAAAAATCTTTAAAAATGACATAAAGCCGTAATGAAACGACATCCATCGATCCAATCATAGTTTTTTGTTCGGGTTCCTACGCAATGGCGGTCATTGCCCGGTTTTGATATATCTTAAATTGAAACAGGGCAATGACAAAAGAGCAATAGTAAATTATTTTTACTCTACCCGCATCAAAACAAAATTGATTTAATGGTTGTTGGAAACTATGTTTGTATTTACACAAATCGTATATTGGTTTAATTTGAAATGAAAATAAAATAATTTATATTTATTTGTGTTCACCGCAATGTTTATTAGTTTATTTTAATATTTAATAAACACAATTGATTTAGCTTTACAGTAGCTAGGGCAACGTGTAAGCAAGCAAAAATATGACGAATATTTTAATATTTATCTGACAACATACAATAAAATCATTTAACAAAACTCATCATTCTGTAAATACCTTCCACACTAGTACAAACAGTTACACAAGAATAGAAATAGTGAGTCGCAAGCTAAACCGAATTTGCATTCCTTAAACCCTCAACGCAAGGTCCACGCTATTCTAACGCGCCCCAAAGCAATTTCGGCTTGCAGTTTATCAAAACCAACATTTAAATGACCAAAGTCGGCTTCTACACACTACTTGTTTGGTTGATAGGATGGCTTCGGGTCGTATTGCGTTTGTTTGGACGTATAAATCTGTCTCTAACTTCTTCTTAACGCGTATCTAGTGTTTCGGCGTTGGCATCTCGTTTCGCAGACGATGGAAAACCAATTTTAGTATACTGCATTAAAAGTTGTTGCCAAATTCAGTTAGTGTGTTGATTTTCCCATTTTTGCACTTCAGCCCCGTTTCGTACAACATGAATACGCATTAAGGTCCAACTCATACAAATTGGAATTCACTTACCTAACGCTGTATATTAGAATCAAACGGTAATGGAATAGAGGTGGAGGCAGGAAACATTTTTGAGTGGCAGTAACAGAAGTAACTGTGAATATTATTTACCTATTTAATTTTCAGTTACAAAAATAGTTGAGGCGATAACCTACGTGCGTGTTTGCAATTCCAACCGATATGCCTCAATACAGTCGTAGGATCCAATATGTCGTCGTGAGTTATATCTAACATCAAAAACGTCCCACTTTTACTGGCGGGCGCTAGTTCACGGATAATAACATTCAATTTTAGTCGAAGTATTTACGCGTCCCCGCTAGGTCCCAACGCGGCAGATATTTATGGAGGTCTGTAGCAGCCTTCCCAAATTGAAATACATTAATATTTTACCATAAATGCGACACTTTCATGCGGAACATAACGTTATCGTAATTGTATTCTTCCTTCAAAACGATAAAAGTCCACATATCATGTGAAAACTACCAGTTTAAGTAATTATGCGAGTTATGAGTTATTTATTGTATTTAACCTTGCAGTTGTTGTTGGTTGAGAGTATTAATATTACATTATTGCAAAGGCCGGGAAATAGGCAATTGCAGGTCGAGTATGAGACTTTACTAATACGAGACAGGCAATTGTCATTTTCGCCGAGGCATATATAGTTCTTTTCTCAAAAGAATGCAGAGAAATAAAACATATTTTTTATATTATACATTTAATTTATTAAAAGTTACAACAACATTGCTCTAGCGTTGTAATGTTCCAAATGCAAAAAACGCTCCTGCAATAGATTTGATTTTATTTGTCCGTAAATTCGATACTTTGCGTGTTCTGTTTTCGAAAATAATGACAATATTTCCATGCATGTTTGAGAAAAGACTTTTTAGTGTAGCGTAACTAGAATATTAGTGAAAAGAGATTTCAGAAAGGTCGCTGTCCAGTATTAATATACTCTTTGAGAAGTTATCTAAGGATGGTAAGTTCAACTTTTAACTTTAAATATATAAAATGTATTAGTTCTTGCTCTAGTTTGACTACTACACGCAACTTTTGTCTGGGCCTTTTATTTGGGGCCATATCCTCATGAGAAATTGACAAACCCAACTTGTAGGGACACAGATCGCTATTAAACTTAGGACCCAAAGTCACGAGACGATAAATAATGCAAGACACATCTATAAAAATACACGCGCCGTGTCGCACAAAAGTTCAGTGAATTTCTAGTCGCATGTGAAGGTACACTTACGAACGTCGTGGCGTCGTGTGCGACACACGACGCTTGTACACCGCCACTAATGTTACGTTCGCAATACTTTTTAATACAGTAATGGTTTGCTCATCCATTCAAATACGAATACGCAGAGAGATCTTTTTATCTCGCGCCCAAATCGAATTTTCGTCTGTCGAGATATTCCGCAAAGATGCAAGCGGAAATTCCTTTGTGTTTCCTATGTGTATACATATGCTGATATTAGAGATAAAACTGGAAAAGAGCATAACTCTGTCTTCTCTGAATCGAGGTTGTCCCGAACGATTAGCCTTACCTACGTCTTCATTTCAGCAAATTGGAAGATTCCTGTAATGGACCGTTTTATAAAATAGCCTCTTTGTCTAAGGAAATCGATTGGACATACCTAGAATAAGCCCTTTGTTCGTTGAAGAATACCCGTAGAGATAACCCTGAAGAATACTTTTATATCGGTTATACAGCCAGTAGGTACTCCACGTCTGTGATAACAAAGGTAAATCAAATATTTTCTTGAACATATCTTGACCTGTATCGATCTGTGGTTATAATATTTTATAACTTAACCATGAGCTATAAAAATCACATCTCAGGAGAAGAGAAAATGCGTTACCTATAAAATATTGTCAAATAATCACTATTTATGGCGTGATTATGAATGAAATCATCAGGTCAAATAGGGAAATGAAAAGATATACATTACCTACATACATTTATATTAAAATTATAAAATTAATGGCCGGCTGTGTTTCGTACTAACCCAAGCAAATTGTAAAAGTACTCATCAGCCAGCAGGCTGCCATTAAATCATAATTAGCACGGTCGGATCGTGCGACGGCAATTTTCTCATTTTCCTTGCAAAATTATTCCAACGAAATCGTCATAAACATTTTTGTCTCTTGTGCTAAATATTTCACTTTTATGCCCAGACTTTTGTAATCAACGTATTATTGTGTTTGTTAATAAGAATTTTATATCCCATTTCCACATCGGGGGGAAGAGCTAGAGAAAATGACATTCTTTAATATCATTTTTTTCTGGATTCTTCCAATGGTGTGGTATGTTTTGAATAACAAGACATCTAATCTTAACACAAAAAATGAAAAGAAATACGTAGGTAGCGATTTTTTTTAAACTTGTTCAGGAAACATTTGCATATCTATTTTTGACATCCAAGAATTTTTTGTCAAAAATAACAAAACAAATTGTGATACGACGTTAAGAAATATTTCAGCGTGAAGCATTCTTTTAATATCAGGACGTCTCAAAACGTCGTCATCACAGAATGCCCAAAGCAAAATACTAGTTTCTGGTGAAAATGTGCGATATATTTTATTTTTAACGTCAAGCAGATCCGCCGCGGAGGGCCATTAAATCACAATTAGAAGTAATGCAGGTGGATGCGTGAGAGGCGACCGGAGGCTTAGCGGCGCAGGCCCTAGCCGTAGGGCTTTGTCGGACTTACCCTCTTGTCTTCTAATACTTATATTTCACGCCACCAATAGCCATTGTTGCTAGAAATATGTCTTATTAAATCTCCTCTCATATGAGCTGAATAACGTCCAAATTTATCTCCATCGAAGACATTGCCAGATAAAACTTTATTATAGCCGTAACATTTAGAACGGATAAGTAATGAGACGGCGGTGGCTATTTCGGTAAATGTACGTGATGTAGCAGACAATAAGATAGACGTCTGAGGTAACGACCATATTCCTTGAAAGCCGTAGGGTTATTGAGAAAACGACGCCTCGACTCGTATGCCCCAAAAGTGAGTCCCATTGGTCAGCCCAACAATATAAGAGGCCGTAAGTACCGATGCGAGGAACCATCCCGGGACATTGGACAAGGTGGAATGGTGAAATATTGATCGAAGAAGACATTTGGCTTTTTCGGGATAGTAAGATAAACGTGAACTGGAGGTTCTTAAAATACTTATTACGGTCGAAAAATTACTGAGTGTAGCCACTAAATCAATAGATAGCACTTTATTTAAAAAGTAGAGTTATTGCCTTTGAGATAATTAAATAACTTGCAACTAAAACTTTGGCGGTGCTTAGAAAGTACCAACCTAAGGTAACAGAAGGGTTTATAGTATGAGAAACTTGAAATTTTAAATCATTTAGACTAAGTAAGTATTCTTGGTAAAGAATATTCCAAATTCAAAATATATTATATTTTAAATATATTTCAAAATATTCCAGCCAAGCAAAAAAAAAAATTAAAATAATCCAATAACCCGTCGGCTTAAATAGCGAACTAAAAGACGTAAACAATGTCCTCCGACTCCACAGCATGATTTTCTTCTTGTTTACGTCTTTTTAAGTAGTCGGGTTTTTTGATTTTTTTCACAAAGGAACAAACATACATACATACATAGACTGATAAACACATTACCCTCCTTCGGCAGTCGGGTAAAAATACATCAGGTGCACGATAATTCACTTCAAAGAAAATAATGATTGATTCCTCCCCAATGTCTAATGAGAGTGGACGTGGAGCAGAATTAAATTTCCGGCACTCCGGCTCTCTTTTGTTCTTTACAATCTCATTAACGGGAAATACTTTACAAATACCGTCCAATTCACCGCGGAAATCTTATTATCTGAGATTCAGGATTGTCCCTTATTAACGAGAAAAAAGGGACAACGATTGACCGGGGAGGGGCACCCACAATTTAACACGAATTAACAACCACAATGGCTTGAAATAATGAGATGGGGAGCCTGAAGTTTGCTACGGAACCCTCCGGAGGCTTCCCAAGATGGTGATTGATAGATCGAGTTAACGTACGAACGCACTCGCTGTAATACCATTATTGATTCCGTTTTATCTTACCATTTTCCCACTTATATGTATACTTATTCGGGGCTCTAACAGAGGTCAAGTGTGAATAAGTAAGTCTTTTATGTAAGTGTGCTTCTTTTGCAAGTGAAGAGAAAACACTCTTTGTATCGAGGATGCTTGATGATTTGCCACATTGTTGTTCACGGTGGAGCGTGTTATATTATTCTGGATACAATATACACACATCAACACGGTCTAGGGATATTTCATACTCAATTAAATAACTCGAAATGTACTGGCCGCATTGGAATATTTTGTACACCGATTAGTTTGTAATTTATCTCAGACTAATTCCAAATTCAAATTTTTGAAAATTCTTTTGTTTCAGTGGCATAAAAATGTCTTGATGTGTAGGAGAGGGAATTTTCATTTGTGCGAAATTTAGAAAACAATACGAATTACGTTTAGTTACAGTTTTTAAACGATTGACATGGGACAATATTCCGCAGCAATTCACTTCCCTCCGCGCGCTCGCATTGGTTAGCGGTGATCTGTTTGCTCCCTGTTTTTTAATTGCAATTGTCGTGTTCCGAAATTTATTTCCGGCTTGTGATTTGCTGTCAATTGTGTATCATTGTGATAAGTGCTGGTATCGTAAGTTTTTAAACGTGTTTACGTCCGTTATTTAGTTGCAATTAGTTAATTTCGTCAGCTATCGGTGAGTACATTTACTTTTCTTGACGTGTGGGTATATCGAAATAATTGTATCGTCCGTTAATCTTTCACTTTTTACGTTCTAATACGCTTATTAGTTTAATTTTCAAAAGTAATTATGTTATCTAACAATGATGACCCACCTGATCGTGGTGGAGAAATATTATTCCGCCGAATAAATAAACCAAGGTCGCCGACGACCTCCGCTAATGCTAAGCGTTTATTTAGTGAAATGTCTCCTTCTTACATTTCACCCGAAGATAGATCTAAGCGAATGCAAACATCAGAGTCAATTGTAAGGTCTTCGCCAATATTAAATGTCACTAATGTAAGCAATGACGACTATTGTGATTTGGTTACTCAGGCGTCTGCGTACCTGTCTAAAATTAACGATCTTGTTAATGACCAAGGGTCCCGCATTAATGTTGCAAATAAATCCGCAATTATGGACATGACTCAGCGCATAACGGCTATTGTCTCATTGCTAGCCATAAAATCATCCGCCAACGAGACTAAGTTGGCCAATACGGAACGCGAATTAGAAAAAATAAAACATAATACCGGTGTCGATATTGCCAAGACTGATGTCAACAATGCCTCATATGCTGACAAATTAAAACTTCGTTTACCTAAAGTAGTTCCACAAGTAAATGCCCGCGCCAAACTTCCGTGTCTTGTGGCCTACCCTACTGATGAGCGTTCAACTGATTTCGCAACTTCTTCCGCGACTAAACAAGCGCTCATGAAAGCAATAGATCCTAGTGACGGCTTTCAAATTGTAGGTGTCAAGAAGGCTGCGAAGTCTGGCGTCGTGTTACGTGTCGCTAACGATTTACAAATCAAAAAGCTACAATCGGTCGATGCCATTAGGTCCGCTGGCTTGCGACTTGAAAAACCAAAAGGCCGTAAGCCTCGTATTTTAGTTAAAGACGTCCCATCCTCAATGGAGGACAGTGCCTTTTTGCATGCGTTGTACTGCCAAAACATTAAAGACGAGTTGTCATTAAAAGAAGACGAATTTATTAAATCAACAAAAATCATACGTAGGCGTTCGTTAGACAACGGTCGGAAATGGATAGGCATTGAACTCGAGTCCGCGGTCCGGAAACATTTAGTCTCGACCAAGGATAAATTGTTTATTGATTGGGCGACTTGCCGTTTCATTGATGATGTCGATGTAGTACGTTGTGCACATTGTCAACAGTTCGGTCATGTTAAGAAACACTGCACTATTAAATCACCTACCTGCGCTAATTGCTCTGAGACACATGAAACCAAAGACTGTCCGCATAAAGACAATTTAAATTATATACCGTCTTGCGTGGCGTGTAAACGCTCTAAGAAACCGTCTGACCATCGATGTGGATCGGATGGGTGTGCCACTTATAAACTTAAACTCGAACAACTTATCCTCAACACCAACTACTAAAATAATGGATAGATTAACAATAGGACAATTAAATCTCCACAACGATAGGGTAGCGACTTCTGAACTTGACAAACTAATTATCGATTATAACTTGGATATCGTGCTTGTTCAAGAACAATATCAAAACGCGCGTTTACGTCACAAGGTAGTACAGTTGGATGGCAAAGCACGAGCTGGAATTTACGTGGCGCATTCTTCTAACTTCACAGTAACGTCTTTGCGTAATCTAATGACACCCCATTGTGCCGTTGCGGAGGTCTCATCGTCTTCTTTTAAAGTTTACGTTGTGAGTTGCTACTTTCAATATTCAGACCCTGTTGCTCCTCATATACATAATCTCCGTCACGTCTTGCAGTCGCTCGCGGGCTGCAAAGTTATCGTTGGCGCTGATGTGAATGCGTCATCATCACTCTGGTATGGCAAAGTTCGGTCTACGGATTATGAACGACGCTGCGCTGTTGAAGATTTCATTGCTGAAATGAATCTGACTATTCATAATACCCCTGAAGCACCACCAACTTTTTGCAGCCAAATGGGCGAATCTTGTATTGACGTCACACTTTCTAGTGCAGACGTACGCTTGGATAGGTGGCGTGTCCTACCGGACGCGTCTTGTAGTGATCATCGCTTGATCGTGTACGAATTTGTTCCAGTTTTTACTCAGGGTACGTCACATGTCATTGGTAACTTTAGGTATAAGTGTAAGGGTGCGAATTGGGAATTCTTTAGCTCGCTTGTTGCGTCTCACGCCAAAGACTTCACTCGTGATGGGCTTTCAGCTGAAGAAAGTGCTGAAATTATGTCAGACACCTTCACTTACTGTGCTGACATTGCCATTGGTCGTGGATCTTTGACCAATATACGTAGATGTGATTGGTGGTGTGACTACCTAACTGAACAGCGTAAAAATTATCGCCGAGCGCGTAAACATCTTAACAAGCTTAAAAAACGTAAGGTTACCGGTGACCCTCTTTCCATTGCGTTAAATACGTTTAGACTTGCCAGGTCCCGCTACAGAGCATCGGTGGAAAAATCAAAGGGTAATTTATTGCGTAAAGTAGTAGAAAAATTAGATAAAGAAGGTCCGTGGTCTCCTTTATATCATGAGTTTAAAGCCAATCGATCAGTCGACCTCGCGTTTGTTCAGAATATTAAAGTAAATAATAAACACACTACCGGTATTGAGGAAACAACTGAAGTTTTGCTGAATACTCTTATACCTGATGACGTACTGGCTAATGACAACGAATACCATCAACAGATCAGAGCGTGGGCAGCTGTACCACCTGAATCACCAGCGTCAGACCTTCCATCCACTGACGAATTTATTAACGTTGTCAAGAGGTTACCACTCAACAAGTCATCAGGTGAAGATAAAATATCTAATCGGATGATTATAGAAGCGTGTAAAACAGCCGGTGATGCGATTTTAACCGTTTACAACCGTTGTATTGCGGAGGGCGTATTTCCTCGTATTTGGCGACGCGGATTTATACGAGTAATCCCGAAAAGTGGCGACAAACCCCCGGACGACCCGAAGTCGTACCGGCCCATAACATTACTTCCATCTTTGGGAAAACTCCTGGAGCGCCTTATCGTTCCACGGTTGCTACCGGACGGACCAAAATTTCATAATAATCAATTCGGTTTCACTATTGGAAAATCGACTGTAGACGCGGCCCTTACTGTTAGGAAAATAGTTAATACATCTGAACATAAGTATGTAATTGGGATTTTTCTAGATATTTCTGGGGCTTTTGATAACGCATGGTGGCCAATGCTATTACTTAAAATGAAAAATCGAGGCTGCTATAGAAATATATACAATTTAGTTTACTCTTACTTTTTAAATGGTTCCGCGAAACTCAAACTCGGCCATCATTCCATGTCGAAGTCTCTCACCATGGGATGTCCTCAGGGTTCGGTTATTGGTCCACCTTTATGGAATTTAGGCTTTGATGATTTCCTCGCGATTCCGCTTCCAAGCGGCTGCTCATTAACCGGTTACGCGGACGACGGTCTTCTGCTCATTCAATCAAGTACTCGAGCTGGACTCGAGAACTTGGCTGACACTTGCCTACGATTAATATCTCAGTGGGGCGATCGTAACCGCCTGACCTTTGCTCCGCATAAAACTTATCAGCTCATTTTGAAAGGTAATCTTAAATCGTGTCCTACTATTAAATTTAATAACGTTCCGGTAAAAAGGAAGCAGTCCGTGTGCTATCTTGGTCTTGTGTTAGAAAGGAATTTTGCATTTATAGATCATATTAAAATCGTCGGTGAAAAAGCAAAAAAGAACTTCTATGCCTTAACGAGAATATCTAAATCTACGTGGGGTCTGTCTTTTTTGACTTTAAAGACTATTTATGGGGCTACTTACTTGGGTTGTATCTGCTATGGGGCGCCTGTTTGGGCTGATAGGGCCACAATAGGGGCGGTGCGACGTAAGTTACTTCAGAGTCAGCGTTTGGCTTTGATATTCTTATGCAAAGCATACAGGACGGTTAGTACTGAGGCCTTACCGGTACTTGCTGGCGTACTTCCGGTCGACCTTGAAGTGCAGCGACGTGCTGCAATGTACTATTCCGCAAAAGAGACCATGGACGCGGACTTTTTAACGCGGAGTGACCGTGCCAAAATCTCTAGATTATTTAAACCACATATTGACGTCTGGGAGGAACTTTTATCCGAATGGCAATGTAGGTGGGATAATTCCATCAAGGGCCGACACCTCCACCAATTCTTTCCATCCGTTCGCGTGCGGCTGGCCAGGACGTGGCTGGAGGTGGATCACTGTGTTGCCCAATTTCTCACAGGGCATGGTAACTTTAAAAGTAAATTATTTTCCTTCAAGCTTGTTGCCTCGCCATTATGTCAGTGTTCTACATCTGACTGTGAATATATACAATCTGCACATCATATCTTATGGGAGTGTATTCTTTGGCAGAATGAACGCAATACTATGTTGAATAATGTACAGGCTGTATCAGGAGCCGTTTACTATACGGACCTTGTGGAAACTAGAACAAATTTCCGTGCGTTCAAGCGCTTTTGCCATACCTATTATTGGAATCAAATATAACAGCTCACAATGTTAGGACCCATTAATATTAATGCAAATTTTTATCCGTGGTGCTTGGCAACTGGGCTTATCCCAGTTGTAAACGACCCTTTGTGCCTATTGGTCTTGTTTTTTCTGTCTCCTGCTTGATATGGAGGGAAGTGGAAATTTGTGTTTTTCTTACTCCTCCATTTTCTTTTCTGATTAATTTCGTTGCGGGATCCAAGACAGTTAAATTCATTCTCCGGGACTTCGTCGAGCTTCATTGCCTCGGCGCTTTTCTGGTGGTCGCCACTGTTGATTCTGGCTTTCAGGAGTTGCAGTGGTTTGGGAATAGTGCGGTGGGATTGTCCCAAAAAAAAAAAAAAAAAAAAAAAAAAAAAAATTCCGCAGCAAGACATTGACAACCTTGTTCTGAGCGTGCCGAATCGTTGCCGATGTGTTATGAACATCATGGGCGCTTTCTCAGACTAATAACTTCAAGTTTATAAACACAAATTAATTGATTTTTCTATCTTTTTGAGTTTTACTCATAAATTAAAAGTTAATTCATATACGGTTTCCGTCTATGCTTCATTTTTTTCCATAAAATCCTGAAATTTTAATCGAAATACCTTAACCATTATTAAAAAATGGTAGAATATTAAATAACGTATCTTTTAAATATATACATGTCATATAAATAATTAACACATTGATAGTAACTCGCTTTTTTAAAAATATCCCTAGACCGTGTTGATGTGTTTATAATGGAATTTTTCAAAATTATGAAGCGAGCTAAGTCGTAAACCTTTGCTAAAACATTTTCCTTAAGATTTCGTGACTTGGTTGAATATCCGGCGAAAAGAAAATTAGCACTTGGAAATAATAAAGTGAATATGAGCCGTCAATTTTCTTGCTATTCTTTATATGTACAAAATGCTTGCTTTTAAATTTCAATATGCTTCTCAACCAACATTCATTAGACAAAAAATACTTTAAAGCAATTAAAAATAAATTAAAAGAAAAATGTATTCGAATCAACATGCAGGTTTTTCATTAATTTTCAACCAGAAACAAGGTAGTGGCATTCATTGAAGCAGACAGGTCAATCAATAAATCAGTCGTCACAGGCGGCCATTAAGTAACAGAGCAATCGAACATTGTTTGAATTCAGTGCAGCGAGCGAGTCCACTCGTCCGGAAATGAAGAACTATTCATTGTTGAATTCCACTTTCCAGGTTATAGTGTCTGTCAGCGTATGGATAATGGACACTTTCTTGTGTAATTGTGTTGTTGCCTTTTCAAGTGGCGTGCTTATTTTTGTAAGTGGGGTGTTTATTTTTTTAATTACGTTGTGTATAATTTATTCTAATTTTGACTTATGTTGTGAGTATCTTTCCATAAAAATAATGGACATCATCTATTAGTTCTATGTAAATGTATAGTAAATTATTGCAAAGGCCGGGAAATAGGCAATTGCAGGTCGAGTATGAGATTGATACTCTTGATACTCACTAATACGAGAGCGGCAATTCCGCCTAAGGCATATATAGTGCTTTTCTCAAAAGAATGCAGGGAAATAAAACATAACTTTTATATTTTACATTTAATTTATTAAAAGTTACAACAACATTGCTAGAGCGTTGTAATGTTTCAAATTAAAAAAAAACGCTCCTACAATGGATTTGACCAACATTGCTGGAGCGTTGTAATGTTCCAAATTCAAAAAACGCTCCTGCAATGGATTTGATTTTCTTTGTCCGTAAATTCGATACTACGCGTGTTCTGTTTTCGAAAATAATGACAATATTTCCATGCATGTTTGAGAAAAAGCTATTTGTTTACAGTTTCCAGATAAATACAACCTTCAGCAGAAACAAAATTAGCAGCTTGTATTTATTTATTTTTTATTCAAATAATTCCATTGTCTTTTATACCAAAACAATGCGCGACGTAACTTCCGACAAAACAAAATAAAAGACCCTTACATTACATCATTAGACGCAAATTGTATGGTGTTTTGATGCTTGTAATTTTCGTGAAAATACACTCTTTCCAATTACCGTTTGTTCTTCTTGATAAATTCTTGTTCATTAAAAATCTTTCAAACTAATTCGTTTCCATTTGCACAATTTATCTCGGTAAATAGGCCTCTAATTTTGATTTTCTAAATTAATTAGCAAAAGTTAATCATTTATTGTATTACCATTCATGTAATTAGCTATTATTGTTACTTGAAAAGCAGAATTTGTTAAACAGTTGCTTTTGTTGTTACGAGTATTTCTCATTTCTAATTAAATACTTTGAGAACACAGCTCACATTTGACGAGAAAAGCATTTAAGTCTTTGGTTTCACCTGAATATTTTTACAAGTGATCATATTCCACTGAAAACACTTTTAATTTTTTAAAGCCGGGTGACAAAAAGGGAAAACTCACGTACGCCAAACGATTTGAAGGCTCTTAAATTGCGATAACAGCATTAAACAAAAGAAATATTTAATAGTGTTTAAGGTATTTTTTTGCAATTTATACAAACGCTGCTCAAAATCAAAAATGGTGAAAAAAACGTTGAGATTAAAAATATTCCGGATTGACAGTACAATCACGACATGTATACATATAAAGAAAATGCAGAATGTTTCGCATTGCGTCTTCTTATTGGCGGATATCATCCGTGACGCCGGAATGAGCGCGTGGGACTCCGGCACCGAATAATATATTATATTGCAAGGAGGTATATCACGGCGGCGACAGGTGTGCGGAGGCAATCCTCTTTTACCCTCCTCCGAGCTTTTCGACCCCAAGGAACCCCTTTTAAGTAACATGACTTTTAACTTTGTGACCCATCTTTGCTTTAAAGTGCTCAGTCTTATCCAATTCTGGGCGCTTATTACTGAGCTTCCGAGGTGTAAATTAAGCGGAAAATCAGTGCGTTCCAGACCATAGATCACAGTAATGCTCCCTTTGTATAGATTGACGAATATAAAAGATCAAAATTACTGAGTTGCTTGTTTAAGGGACTGACAGGTTTGTGGTAACGAACGTTTAATTATGTTCCCTGAAGATTCAGTTTATTTTAAATTGCTTGCGCTCAATGTTGTGTTTTTAAAGTATAAATGTTAAGTATAAAAATAAAAAACCGGCCAAGTGCGAGTCGGAATCGCGCACGAGGGGTTCCGTGCTTGGTAAATTGCGTTTTACGATTTATGATGTATTAAAAAAATCTACTTTCTAGATCTCGTTAAAACCAATTTTGGGTGGAAGTTTACATGGTAATGTACATCATTTTTTTTTTTTAGTTTTATTATTCTCATATTTTAGATGTTACAGGTGGGGGGGAGGACACATTTTACCACTTTGGAAGTGTCTCTCGCGCAAACTATTTAGTTTAGAAAAAAATTATATTTGAGACCTCAATATCATTTTTGAAGATCTATGCATAGATATCCCACAAGTATGGGCTTGAAGAAAAAAAAATTGATTTTCAGTTCTAAGTATGGGGAACCCTCAAAATTTTTTTTTTTTTTTTTTTTTTTGTGTAAAAATCTTAATGCGGTTCACAGAATACATCTACTTACCAAGTTTCAACAGCATAGTTCTTATAGTTTCGGAAAAAGTGGCTGTGACATACGGACAGACAGACAGACATGACGAATCCATAAGGGTTCCGTATTTTGCCATTTGGCTACGGAACCCTAAAAACGGTGTTTAGTTCAAAAGATAACAAAATAAATAATCTTTGTAATCTTTGTATCACCGAGAGGTAAGTAGAGAGAATGAGTTTTGAATGACTGATGTTAACTGTCATGCAAGATAGGAATCTGTTACTTTTTGTGTAACCGCTTATTTAATCGCTTGCTTTTTTGCACAGCTTTTTCTTTAGTTAACCTAAGCTGGACTAACCTGACCAAAGAACCAGTACAATAGAGATACTCGTATTGTACAAAATTTTATTTCAGCAATCTCAAATTCTTAGCATAACTTTATTTTGCTTAGGTAAAAGCTACCTGCTTTGAAAACGTGCATTGTAAGCCTCGGCTTAGACAACAACTTATAAATAAACAATCTTTGATGGCAGAGAGTGTAGCCTGGAGCTATTTTATATTATTCTGTGGACATATTTTCGGCGGCTATTTTCCATTGCCGATCAACCCTTTTGACAATTTATCGGGACATCACATTTTCATACAGGCGGGTCGCACGAACTACGGGACCGCGCCTCATACATATTCAAATAACACGCGCTGTACAAAGCAGAACCGCACTGTGCCCCCGACGTGTTAGAATTAAAAAAATGTATACGAATATGCCAACTGATAAACAATCTATATCGTGATAACTTAACAGATACCCATCTATGTATTACTTACTTAACCCGCGCGGGAGCCATATTTGTAAATGTTTCACGTATTTGCTGACCCTTGCTCGGCATATAAGTTAGTATTATATCTATATTGTTTTAAAAGACTCGTAGAGAAAATGTTTCCAACTTAGGTACAAACCAAAGTGCATATTGACATTATTTCACAATACAATGTTCATTCTGAGACTGCTGCTAATGGTACAAAGCTAGTGTTTAAACGACTTATAACTTCTCAGTGAAACAATTCGCCTTTTTATTTTTCTTCACTTCGAAAGTAGCCTATGGTTAAACTGAAGTCAATTAAAACTTGTTCTTAATTTCCAAGTTAGGTAGGTCTTTGCTCTCGGTCCAATATCTACAAAATTATTTCCTACAGTTGATTTATATTCAAATTAAAATGAGTCAAATTACTGGCAGATTATTACTTTACGTCTCTATTTTAACTTTTCGATATTGCTCAAAAAATGTTCTTCATAGTTTTTGCTCAAAACGCCTTTGTGCATGCAAAGTTTCAAAGCACTTGGTATGTGTCATTTATCAACTATCAGGAAATAAACAGAGAGCAGTGAGGGCAGATCATAGCCGCCATATTAGGTGTCGTAAGAGTCAACAGCGCGTCTGATATGCGGTTGCCAGAGCGTTCTGCTCGCTATAATAAACACTACGCGCCTACATTTACATAAGCCCTTCCTGACTTGCGTGGGATGCAGATTTATCCACTTACCTAGCTGCTTTGTAAGGTAGTCAAATCTTTTCGATGGAAAACTAAAGCTGTGTAAATATATTTAACTTGAATTTATAACGTAATGTTCCATATATTAATTAAAAAAATATTATATCAACACGTACTTTCTTTCATGGATATGTAAAATAAATAAAAAAACCATTACAGTGCAGCATTTTTCCCTCGATTTTCAAACAACTGCATCATAAAATAAGTTTTTAATTTTTATAGCACACTTTTACTTTTTAAATTATTGGCGTCATGGCGTGCCACTTTTATTTCAACTGTATGAGTGAAGATAAAATAGTGTATGCACCGGCTATAATTAGGTATAAAGACACTCGTGTTACCTTTGATACCATTATCACACTCTGCTTCGCCTTGTGTGGTAAACACACACTCGTGTTTTAATAACCCCTATTAGATGACCATTGGATAAATTACTATTTTAAATATGATAAAAAATATGTATTTTCGTTCGGGTTTTGGTGGTTGGTTTTTATTGAATCTAAGTTGACTACATGCCTAACATATCATTGCAATTATTGAATTACGAAAAGTAATCTTGGAAAAATACTGATTAGGCTTATCTAATCAATATTCTGCCATGATTATGTTTAACATTGATAATTTGTAAAGTATTAAATCAACTTAGATTCAGTATAGGTTCCTACTAACAAAATTTAAAGTATACAGTCGATACGTCTGCATTTATTAGTAAAATTATCTAATTTAAATCAAAAGCCAAGCCAGCTATAGCAATTGGCGAGATACACATACAGAAATTAGGTGCTCAAAACTAGAGTTGACTTGTGGAATGGTTTTATAGATTACAATTATTATATATGTGACACCCTGGCAACCGAACTTCACACAGGCATTAACAATCCATCCGTCAAGCTCGTGATTATAACCACGTACCCGACGAACTCGCGCTTTGTTGTGGTTAGATACAGAGTCCCATATTCAACAGCAGTTTACGGGCCGTTGTGTGATCCTGTGTAATTAACAATCAGGTGTAAACGCTGGAGGAAATGGCGCTAAACCACTATGCGTTGTAAGAAAAACCGGCCAAGTGCGAGTTGGACTCGCGCACGAAGGGTTCCGTACCATTATCGCAAATAAAAAAACTTTTTGCAAAAAAATACTACCGACTTCCAAATACAAAACTACAAAGTGAAAAATA
Organism: Orthosia cruda; assembly: GCA_964057195.1. Lineage (NCBI taxonomy): Eukaryota > Metazoa > Arthropoda > Insecta > Lepidoptera > Noctuidae > Orthosia > Orthosia cruda. The sequence goes on from OZ059845.1 coordinate 22,079,059, forward strand.
ACTTAATTTTTTGAAGTCGGTGTCTTTCGTAGGTACCATTTTTTGCGTTATGGACACCGACTTCAAAAAATTAAGTTATTTTTCACTTTGTAGTTTTGTATTTGGAAGTTGGTAGTATTTTTTTGCAAAAAGTTTTTTTTAATTTTTCACTTTTTAGTTGTACGTACCTAATAGGCAAGTTATTAAGGGAACTATTTCGCCAGAATAGATTTCATGAAACTTGAACATAACCGGTGAAATGAGAGGTCTGCTTACCCCTTAAGAGCGAACTGGCGTGATGTTTTATTATGAAATGTTATAAACAACAAACAGACATGCGATTGCAGCAATCCCGAGAGATTTGCCGTTATTTATTGATCATCAGATCTTCACCAAATTAAAATGGGACCAATTACGGAACATACTTTTTCAAACAAAAAAAGAATTTTCGAAATCGGTCCACAATTGACGGAGTAATCGGTGAACAAACACAAAAAAAAAAAAAAAACTAACTTGAAGTCGAACATAGAACCTCCTCCTTTTTGGGAAGTCGGTTAAAAATGGCAAAACAATCACGTTTGTTGTATGGAAGCCCCACTTAAATATTTATTTTATTCTGTTATTAGTATTTGTTGTTATAGCGGCAACATAAATACACCGTTGAACTTATTTTTTTTGGGGATATTTAAAAGAAAAGTGTACGTCTATAAACCAAGAGGATGAGATAATTAGAGAGAAAAATGCTCAGCGTCATTGAAAATATGGAACATTGAATAGCGGTTTTTACAGTTAACATCGTGCGTTATGGTTGGATCACCCTTTACTAAAGTTTAAGGAACAAAACATGTCGGCAAATGCATGTCATAACTGTGAATGCTAACCATTCAGTATTATAGTGTGCCATGGGAAACTGACAGCAGAAGCTGATTTCAGTGGTCACCTAAAAAGGAAAACCTTTCTTATTCTGAAGATATAACCCTACAACCAAAACATTGTTAAATCTCTCTAATATCTCACATCTCGTTAAGCAATAACTTTACAAAGTTACTAAATATACGACTTGCTTCTCCGATGACGTACCGAGAGCCTCATAAAAGTCTATAGCAGTTTTCAAACGTTTAATGGACGCCTTTCGCTCGTGTGGAATTGTGTTCCAACTTTTAGCGGCAACTTTGAATTTCGAATTTCATTCTGGTCTTTGATTTAAAAGTAAGTACGCTATTTTCTTGAATTTTTCCGTCATTCTCCGTAAGAACATGTTTGTGCCAGTCTTTACCGTTTCTTATTAATTAATCCTTCTTAGAGCTTCTTTCTTAAAAAGAAAGAGGCGATCCTTAGTTGTTAGTTAAATGCAAAGAGACTGAACAGATGGTCTTGATAAAATTTAAATAAGGGTTGCAGTAAAGTATAAGTAAGAAAAGATTTAATACAGTTCTTTTAGATATTATAAAGAACTTACTCAAACAGTTTTGCGGTAATGTTTCCTTTTATATATGTAGAATTGTGGGATTTGCGGGGCAAGTAAAAAGCTGAACTGTTTACTATTGGTTTATTATTCAACACGACACAATAAAAATCTTCAAATAATCATTTAATACATCCTCTCGTCATCGCTCTCAAACTCCAATCCTCACTCTACTGACATTTCACCTTCTGCCTCGTTCTCGCACTATCATTCCTTCTCTCTCATCCTACATTCGGCCATCCTGCTCCTATATCTGTCCCCAGATAAGCGTACTCTCCACACACGCTACTCTTCCACACCTCATTCACATAGCAGCTATACACCCTTACTGGCATAACTTTCCAAATTCACCACACCTTAACTTCAACGATAAACTTACTACCGAACCCCTTATGCTCTAAACTTTCCACAGAGTTACTAAATTAGAACATTGTATATTTTATACCTAAATAAGAACACACAAGAAAAGGAAATTACTAAGTATGGAAAAACTTGTGACATCTTAAGAACTTAACTGAAATTAACACAATTAACATAAAATAATAATAGCATTGTATCCGCTTAAACATCACACCAAAAAAAACACAATAACAACTGAGTCAAGCACTAGATCTATTTTAATTTACAAACTAGCTTTGTACTATCCAAACTCTATCTATCACATAGCAATATAACACATAACTTGGTATTCGTGAGAACAATGAGCAGTGCTATTTAACACAGCTAAACAATACACACACATGATAACACCTTTCAAAAATAAATAAAAAACAACAAACAAACAACACTCTTTTCATTCATCGTTACCTGGCCATTTTTTCATGTTATCTGCTGAACTAGATGTTCTCATTGGCCCTTCCGTGGCATCATACAATTTCTCAACATCGTATCTGTCATTTCGCTTGACTTTAGTAATCCTATAGGGTCCAAGGAATTTAGGTTTCACTTTTAGACCTGGACCGAACTGAGTTCTCTTGATTGCAACTAAGTCATCTAACCCATAAGATGAACTAGGTTTTCTCTTCTCATTGTAAGTCTTTTTATACTCATCTTGTACTTTTTGAATTTGCTGCTTGGCTTTCAGTCTCATGTTCTCTCTATTTTCATCATAACTGCTGATAACTTCTTGCTGTAATAAGGTAACTATATCAATATCCTCTTTAGATCTCATTTTTGTTCCAACCAGTAATTGGAATGGAGTGGTGTCTATAGATCTCTGGTAGGTACTATTAATGGCTCTTTGGACACGACTCGCGTGCTTGTACCACAGAGATTTATCCTCTATACACAGCTTTGTTAACATAGGTATTAATATACGATGAACCCTCTCTACTTGTCCGTTCCCCCGAGGCACTCCAGTAGTAATCTTGATATGCTGGATATCTTCTTCTTTACAATACTCTTCAAATTACCCACTGGTGAAAGCTGTACCTCTGTCTGTTATGATCCTAGTAGGGTTTCCAAACACCTGCTGATGAAATCTTAACTTATTCAACACTTCTGCACTTGTTGTGGACTTAGTAGGAAAAAGCCATGTAAACTTAGTGAAAGCATCAATCATGGTAAGTATATAATTATATTGTTTTCTTGTTTCAGTAAATGGTCCTATATGATCTAAATGCAATGTATGCAGGGGTATTCCTTGTTTATCTATTGGGTTCAAATAGCCCTCCTGTTTTCCTTCTTTTCTTGTTGCTAATAAACAAGGTATACAACTTAAAACTACTTCTAATATAATATAAAACTACTAATCGTTTCTCTTCACCTTTATACAAAATACCATTATCCATCCAGAAGTCATGATATTGACCATCTTTTAAAATCAGCTGTCTAATGGCATTGAGTTCTTCATCTGTTTCCTGTCCGAGTCTTATCTCTTCTTGCAGACTTACCACAGCAACAAATGGGTTTCTGCTGAGAGCATCTGCATGCTGCATCATACTGCCAGCTCGGTGTTCGATCTTGTAGTCATACTCATCTAGCATAAATGCCCATCTAGCCACTTTTGCCGTCAAATCCTTCTTCTTTAATGTCTGTTCAAAAGCTTTACAATCTGTAACGATTTTAAAAGAAATTCCATATAAATAGTGTCTAAACTTCCTGACAGCTGCCACAACAGCAAGCGCTTCCAGCTCGTAGCTCGAGTATTTACTTTCAGCATCAGTCGTCTTATGACTCATGTAATGCACCGGATGCAGTTCTCCATCTGGATGCAATTGCAGTAGTATTGCGGCCAAACCATGACTGGACGCATCGGTGTGCAACTCCGTTGGTAAGTTGGGGTTGTAGATTTTCAATACTGGATCACTGGTCAGCTTTTCCTTCAATGTATTGAAAGCACAGTGTTGTTCATCTTCAAATTTAAATGACACATGTTTTCTTAACAAATTTGTTAATGGTCTAGCAATCTTAGCATAATCCTTGATATATTTCCTGAAATAAGTTGTTAGGCCAATGCAACTCATAATTTGTTTAACATTTTTAGGTTCAGGGTACCTTGCAACGGCTTGCACCTTTTCTGGGCTTGGTCTAACTTCACCATTCTTGATCAAATGACCCAGATATTCAATCTCACGGCTTATCAATTTCACCTTTTTCCAATTAACTTCAAGTCCATATTGTGAGGCTACTTCTAAAACCTGAGTAAGTCTCTCTAATGCTTGAATTTCCGTCTCAGCTGGAATTACAATGTCATCAATAAAAATTGCCATAATTCTTTTTGCTATCAGCTCTCTGAAAATAATGGAGACAAATCTCATAAAATATTTAGGCGATAAGGACAGACCAAACGGTGCACGCAAAAATTCGAATTGCCCATGATGAGTTATGAAGGATGTATATTGAACTGACTCCTTGCTTAACCTAAGATGGAAAAATGCGTTTTTAAGGTCCAACACGCTGAATATTTTCGCATCTCTCAAATTATCAATCAAGTCATCAATGATTGGCAACGGGAATTCATCTTTGACAATCTTCTTATTTAGTAAACGGTAATCCACACAAATTCGAGTAGACCCATCTTTCTTTTTCACAAGTACCAAAGGACTAGAATACTCGGAAAAACTCACCTGTATTATACCATTTTGAAACCATTCCTCTATTTGCTGCTCTACTACCTTTTGTTCCATATGTGATATCCTCCGTGGTCGCTGGGCTATTGGCACATCGTCTTTTAACACTATCTTCATCTCGATTGGAGCTTCTCTCGTCTGAATAGGCTTGTACTCTTCAATCAGCCTCTCAACCTCCGTCTTTATGCTGGGATTAGAGATATGACCTGTAACATCCACATCTCTCACACAACAATTCACCCTAGACAGCCATTCGTCATCTTGTGACAAAAACAACACAGCGCCCTCACGAACTACCATCACAACATTTTTCAAAAAATCTTGACCAATATAAAGTTTGTAGGGCATGGATCCTTTAGATACTATATGGAACATTACATCACAATAAATCTTATTGTCTATTTGTAAACATAACATAATCTTTCCGCACGATCTTACTTTCGAAAGTCCAAGTCCAGATAACATCGTATTATCATTACTACACGGCACATTTAACTCGTTCCACAGGTCGTCACGAATTAAATTAACAACACTGCCCGTATCTACCAACGCACTTATTATTTTGTCACTTATTTTTACAGTTTTCATCGCCTTATTAAGCCGGTCACTCGGTTTATTTACAATCTGCATGACATCTACGTCATCTGCCGTCTTGCAACATTTTTCTTTGCCGCCCGATCCGTCTTCGGGTGCCGTCGTCATCCCGAACAAAGCCGAACATGTAGCCGAATGTTTCTTCGTACCGGCGGCAGCGGCATCGAACTGCTTTACCAATGGGCGCACCTGCGGTGTCTGCTGAATGGCCGATCCAGCCGCTCTTGGCTGTTTTACCGACGTTGCTGTGGCGACCGAACTTCCACCACTTCCTGCTGCGCTCGGATTTGTGCATTTAGAACTAATATGGCCGAATTGGTTACACTTAAAACATTTTAACCCGTTTCGGCATGCACTTGCCTTATGATTTTTCTCCCCACAGTTGTAGCATGACTGGCCAGTTCCTGGTGCAGAAACTTGTTTTGCAGGTCGTTCGACGTTCTGTCTAGCAACTTTTTTCTTTATATTTTCATACAAAGATAACTTTTCTTTCAAAGCTGGGTAGGTGTTGGCGCCATAAAGAATAGCTTTATTGTTTTCGAAATCTTGAATGCCGTCAATTACGTACTGTATGGCGACGTAGTCGGGGAATTTGGCCCGCTTCCCCATTTCTTTCATAATAAGCATATACTGATAATAGGATTCATCTTTACGCTTCTTACGTGCAGCCATCATCTCGTGCATTTCTTTGCTGTTCGCGGCATCTGGAAATTCCTTCAGCACGGCTGCCTTCAGTTCTTCGTAGGTTTTGTGGACTTTTTCCGTCTTAAGCCACAGCCCTGCAGTTCCCGTCAAAGACCTACGAGCAATGATGAGCCGTTGCTTCGCAGACCATTCATATATCTCCGCGTTGTCATCGAGATCTTGAGCCCATTTCGTGGATGCATAGGTATGGTCTTCACCACTGAATTGTGTCACTTCGAACATGTTGGAAAATACGTCTTTATTCTCCGCCATCGTCTTTCGTCTTCGTATTACGTCTTTCGTCTTTATAATGCGTTTTTCTTTCGTGTTTGTCGAAAATTTTTACTGTTTTTTACGTGTCACGATCATTTAGGTTATAATGTACTACGCACTAGAGAAGTCACCACACATCACTGCTGTGTTCAGTTCATGTGGGGTCGGCCGGCCGCACTTCACTCAGTTGCTTGCTAGATGTTGAGCGCCTATCTCATTGTTTGTTTTTAAACGAAAAAACTTTTAAGAGCATTAAATATGCTGTCGTGTGTTTTAAGATATTGCACTTATAATTCAACTAATACTGCGAAATGCAATGGAATAACTTTTCGTCAATGAGTAACTAGAAAATCATTTTAAATTGTAATATTTGGTGGACGCCATATTGCCTCATTTCTCATATAGACTAAAAAATAAGATGTGACAATTTGTGTAACAAGTGTAGGTAGAATTAGCTGACTTTTGTTTTTATAGCGGAAAATAACAATCTTAAGTATATTCAGAAAGGAACTGACTGTGGTTATTCAAATAAATAGTTTAACAAATTGGTAGTTATGATAGGTGGGTAGGTGTCTAGGGTAGGGTAGGGTATGCAGGTATCCAGTTGATGGGATCGAAGTCACGGGGGACAGCTAGTACCTAAATAATGGGACGACGTAAATTACTTCAAAGTCAGCATTTAGCTTTGATATTCTTATGCAAAACAAACAGGACGGTTATTACTGAGACCTTACCGGTACTTGCTTGAACGATGTGCTGCAATGTACTATTCAGCACGAGAAACCATGGACGAGGAGTGACCGTGAGAAAATCTCTAGATTATGTGAACCACATATTGACGTCTGGGAGGAACTTTTATCCGAATGGCAATGCAAGTGGGATAATTCCATCAAGGGCCGACACCTCCACCAATTCTTTCCATCTGTTCACGTACGACTGGCCAGGACGTGGCTGGAGGTGGATCACTGTGTTGCCCAATTTCTCACAGGGCATGGTAACTTTAAAAGTAAATTATTTTCCTTCAAGCTTGTTGCCTCGCCATTATGTCAGTGTTCTACATCTGACTGCGAATATGTACAATCTGCACATCATATCTTATGGGAGTGTATTCTTTGGCAGAATGAAAGCAATACTATGTTGAATAATGTACAGGCTGCATCAGAAGATGTTTACTATACGGATCTTGTGGTAACTAGAACAAATTTCCGTGCGTTCAAGCGTTTTTGCCATACCTATTTATTATTGGAATCAAATAACACCTCACAATGTTAGGACCCATTAATATTAATGCTAATTTTTATCCGTGGTGCTAGGCAATTGGGCTTATCCCAGTTGTAAATGACCCTTTGTGCCTATTAACCTTGTTTGTTCTGTCTCCTACTTGATATGGAGGGAACTGGAAATTTTTATTTTTTCCTACTCCTCCCCTATTCTTTTCTGATTAATTTCGTTGCTGGATCCAAGACAGTTAAATTCATTCTCCGGGACTTTGTTGAGCTTCATTGCCTCGGTGCTTTTCTAGTGGTCACCACTATTGATTCTGGCTTTCAGGAGTTGCAGTGATTTGGGAATAGTGCTGTGGGAATGTCCCAAAAAAGAAGTACATAAATATAATATTAAATTAATTATTACTTTAGTAAGGGTATTTCAACTAATATTTTTTTTGTAAAAATGTGTAAATTCTAATGAAGCTTGTTAGGTATAAAGCTATGTAGGTACCGCTTCTGTAGTCAGTCAGCAGTTTAGTCTATATGAGTGACAAGTTGTTGCAGAATGTTGAACGAAACGCGTAAGCGCCATGAAAATCACGGCGCTTCCGTCTTTTTGATCGCGAGAAAACTATACCTTATAAGCGCTCTAGCGCTGCGTGTTTATACTGTTTTGTTAGACGGCTAATTATTGTTTCAGCGCTGCAGCGAAGTTTAGTTTAAACTCTTGTCAAAATGGAGCATGTCCTTTACTTAGGATAGCTTCTCTAGTACATATTATCTCAATGGTCACGATCGTCTTTTTTCCAAATATTTTTTCTTCAAACCAAATGGCCGCAATCCCGGACGAGCCCCCAAAATGTAGAATTGTGGGATTTGCGGGGCAAGTAAAAAGCTGAACTGTTTACTATTGGTTTATTATTCAACACGACACAATAAAAATCTTCAAATAATCATTTAATACATCCTCTCGTCATCGCTCTCAAACTCCAATCCTCACTCTACTGACATTTCACCTTCTGCCTCGTTCTCGCACTATCATTCCTTCTCTCTCATCACGTTGCATTCCATTCCTCATAGATTAACACTAATAAACACTCATCCTACATATATATAAGGTGCAGTGTTTTTGTTAGCAGACACAGTAACCTTATTAAATAACTTCGTTTCTAAATAGTATAGTTTACCAATTACTTTTTTTTGTGGAAGCATTCTACAATAAGCCAAAATATTTGCGACTTGCGTTTTTGCAAACCAAATATGATTAAATTAAGCGCAAAAGCTACAGCAATAAATTAATTAAATCCTGTGGGCTTAAATACTATCATTGTTGTTATTTGAGCACCTGCAACAAAAATATCTGAAACAGCATTATTTTGAAATATGTTACATATGTTTAAAATCGTCTAATATAACAATAACGAGGCCAACATGTAAACGAGGCACTATTTTAAATTAACCCCAAACAAAAGAACTGACACCACCTCTTTACAATATCGACATAATATCCATAATACAAATCGAATTCTCAACAACCAGAAATCATCTTTAAGACTGATTAAAAATATACATAAAAGTGTCCACAGGTAGAAAGATGTCTACCCACTGGATGTGACTGTCCACCCACTGGATATAATTTCTTATTTGACTATTACGACGCCCTTGGGAACAGATGGGGTGACTTATTTTTAGCTAGGGACTTGAAGCGCATTGCACCTTCTTTTCTCTTGTTGTCTTTGTTCAATCCTGGCCTGAAAGCTTTAAAGTTGAACAATTATAATGGAAATTAATGTTGAATTAAAGATGTTTCACACTCCTGGCATGTTTCTTGGCCACATTTGTGCCAGTGTTATTAAAAAATATTTGTGGCGTGAACTGATTAATCATTTGTTATGTATAACGTGTATTTAATCGGTTAGAACATAATAGTATTTCGTTGATTCATCAATCTTGATAAATGAATAACATGATTCTCAGTATAAAGAAGACAAATTAATCAGAACCCCAGTTTTGCAATAATCCTAAAATCCTTATAGGTACACCAAAATCAATAAACATCACAATTTTACTTATCACACAACATCACGATGAGGACTCCGTTATTATTTACGTCAATCAACACCACCATTATGTTTGCAGAATATCGTGTGAAGGCTCCTTTGTACTGTATCGTGTGTTCGTGTATTGCCTACGCTTCCATTGTTTTGTTTTAACCCGTCTCTCAGAGCATGGATGTTGTAATCCATCAATGTACGTCGAATGAGTGACCATTGTTGACAGTGCAAGGATATTTTTTTGATACTGCAGAATGGAAGTGCGATGTAATTCGTCATTGAAAGCTTGCGGGGTAAAAAATTGCTTATTCAAATTGATTTGAAATAATACAACAAATATGTTGTTACTGATACCAAAACGATACAAAAACTATAAAGCAGAACAGTTTTATCTCTATTACAAAAACCTAAAAATATCAAATTATTACCACAGTTATTTCGACGAATTACTAAAATCTGAATACCTATCACGTTCAGCTAAAAACTTAATTTGGTACAATTTCACATGGAATAAAAACAGAACAGAATCGAAGCTCGTATTGGAAAGTGGAAGCCGTTCGTTAATTGTGCCCATATGCTCCTTCATACACCGTTCATTCCTAGCAAATTGCGAAAGAAGACTTTCGAAAGAAAATATAAACAACTAGCTGACTCCCGCGGCTTCGCTCCCGTCAAAATTATAGCCTATGTTACTCGGGAATAATGTAGCTTTCCATAGGTGAAAGAATTTTCGAAATCGGCCCAGTAGTTTCGGAGCCTATTCGGTACAAACAAACAAACATACAAACAAACAAACAAAAAAATCTTTCCTCTTTATAATATTGGTATTGGTATAGATGGATGGAATGGAACAGAAGCTCTATCGTAAATCCAATAACAAAGAAAGACATTATCAGCCGTGAACGCCTCCCCGGTAGAATGTTGATCGTAAAAAAACAGATAGGTATATCCGATAAAATTATAATCATTTTTGTCTATATACTATGGTATTTGGTCGTCAAATTTTATTACAAGCTAGGTTAATATCTGTTAACGAGGTTCCTCGAATCTTTTTTATGCCGAAACGGAGTAATATTGAGAGTTATTATCGTGGTCATAATAGTAAAAATATGAGGAGATAGTCACTGAGTTACTGGTTATTATTTTACCATTATGTTTTATAATACTGTATTAATAATATTTCTCGAAATGTTACGTGTTTCTTGTTATATTTTTTTTTTTTTTTTTTTTATCTAATATAGGCTCGCGCTTGACCACTATCTCACCTGATAGTAAGCGATGATGTGGTCGATGGTGGAGCACGCTTGCCTAGAAGTAACCTATTCACTCTTGACTTAAAGACCCCTAGATTGTAGCTATCGGGAAACACAGACTCCGGCAGGGAATTCCACTCCTTAGCTGTACGCATAATAAAAGTATTCCCAAAACGTTTAGTGCGTATGGGTGGGATGTCCACCATATATCGATGACGCATCGCCGTACGTCTGGTAGTCCGATGATGGAACGGGCTGGGTGGAATTAAATCATGCAATTATATTTATTATTAATTATAATTATATTTATAACATAAGCTGTCTTTCTAATAAAACCGAGACAAACAGATATAAAACCTTTTAACAAAATGTATTATAATTTAATAATAGCGTGTATTTTTCAAAAATACTCAAAGTAATAGGCAATATTGCCAAACGGCGATATAGCCGATATCTTTGTGGAATTTAGATACGAACTGATGTAATAGCTAGCTCCAAGTTGTAAAGAGAGCAACGTCGAAAGCAATAAAATGACCGATAAAATTGGTTCGCCGTCCAAAAGAGGAAACTTTGCATACGAAAAGTACCTACAAACGAACATTATATACTCTATATAAGAATCAGCCGCCCACGTAATCCTGGAATGCGAGGCCGTGGCTTCTCAACGCGAAGAAACCCTCGGAACAGTGAGGTCGCTCCGTGAAGCCTGTGAAGCTCCCAGGAAGCTTCTGTGCTTTTGGGCGGAGTTGGGCTGGCTATGTTAGCCAGTACCCCCACGTAAAACGGACCAAATGGGAGTCTAAGTGCGGAAAAGGGAGTCCCTACTACTACTACTACTACTACTCTATATACGTACATGGATATGTTAATGCTCAATTTGAATCGAGTACTCATACTGAAAACGTATTTTGTTTCGATTTAACATCCACACCTGCCACTTCAGTACTTATTTGCGAAACACGGGACAAATAAATATATACAACGTTCAAAATGGTTTATTTAACTGTTTAATACCATAATTACAGTAGCTACTTATATTTACATACCTACTCAGCTTTATTTCAGTTCAATAACATTCAATTTACGAAAATATAGACGTCATATTTCTCAAAATTAATTCCAACGATCCCCCAATTTAAATACGTCAGCGATAAACAATTAAATATTCCCATAAATAAAGATGAGATATAAAATATACGTAAGTGTTCAGTATTTACAGCGCAAATCTATTTGCTTACCGTTTATAAAATGAACGTTCGATAAAGACAATAAATTGGAATAGGAGCGGGCACAAAATAAAATTAAAACTGTGTACTCATGCACTAAATCATGGGGTCAAGTGGACGTCCCCCGAGGATTTGGCAACCGATACACGACTGTGCACTTAGGTTCAGGCAGCTGGACCGGGGCGGTACTGCCGTCGATGTGATAATAGGCTTATATCTTAGCAGCCTGCGATTGATTTGCTTATGAATGGTGGTATTATTGTAATGGGTTAATTCAATAGCCCCTTTCGTTTTATGGCGGAAAAATCATAACCCGAAATCTTTTATGCCTAACATCATCTCGGAAATAAAATTTCGTGCAGGATCCCATGCAAATTATTGGAGCAATTGTATTGGGCCTACATACCAAAATATTTTTGTTATCGTTCCGTGAAGGCGCCCGAACACAGGCGCAACGCGACAGTACGACAACGATACAAAAAAGGTTGTAGCATCGGAAGTAAACGGAATAATAAATCAGTAAGCATTTACATTTTTCGGAAGTAGGTATTGCTCGCAGATTGACACACTAGTAAATATTGACAAGTAAGTACAGTGGACTTGAGTTGATAGTCAATTTGCTAAACAAACTGTTTTCTTGACTGTATAAGCTTACAGTCTCAATACCAAGAAGGTCTGCCCAAGAATTAACTATGTCCCTAAAGATTGACATACTGTTAAAGATTGACAGATATTATAGTTGACTTTAGTTGCTAGTAAATTTGCTAAAGAATCTGTTTTCGGGACAATGTTAGTCTCAGTAGAAGGAATGACTGATCAAGTACCAACTACGTCCCGAAGAGGGTACAATCAAGTGGAAACATCTGAGATATTTCGAGGAGTACTCGTACATTAGTAGAGCATACCCGTGATATCAATAAGCGTCGAAGAGCCATTCACTTGCCGTTCGAGATCGTCTCACTTCGCAACCTCGGGCTATGACCTATCCGGTGAGAATAAGGTGCCGATAAACTGCTCGTTTATGTTGAAATCTTGTACGTACAAGTTGTCACAATGTTAGAACTGTGTGATCGTCAGAATATTATTAACTATCTTTTGCCTGCGGATTCACCCTAACTAAAAGGTTTCCTACAATCTTTTCTGACGTAAATATCTAAGCTACTTCCACCCTAATAAGTACACCTAACCTACTTCAATCTTAATAAGTACCTAAACAAGCTGAACAAAATGCATCACAGTGAATAATAATGCTTTTCTGGGTTGTTCCCTAAACTAAGGACGATAGAAATGAATTAATTTATTGACTGCAAAATCTTTCGTAATTTTAATTCATGGTGACTTAAAACTATAAGTACGTTACTACACATAGAGTAACTGACACACTTGCTGAAAGTCCGTGTTTTGAGATACAGCTGCACACATTCGTTAACATCGTTGCCTGATCAGGAAAATAAATACTTATCTACAAGAAAGCATATTTTAAGGCTATGTTTAAACAAACTGCAAAATGTGTACAATAACACTGCATTCGACAAAATTCAGCGTAAATCTATTTGAGCGTAATTTTGATAAATGTTTAACCGGTTCGTGCCTGAAAAGTGGAATCAAAATAATTGTTGATAGAAATTTGAAGTCTTTTTTTAATGATAGTTTAATTACATCGTAAGTTTTCTCTTAGCCAATTTAACAGTTTACCCCATCTCAAACTGGGCTGTTTTACCAATTGCATCCCTCTTGCTTAAAAAATCCCAATGTCTTTCATAAGTTTCGTGGGCACCAACATTTCTTACAAAATCGCCAACCCGTCAAGACGGGTTCAAACTTATAATAATTATAGGTTTAGGTTTCCTCACGTTCCCCCCCGGTGGGTTCCCGCATTGTCGAGGCGGGGAGGCTCATTATCACCCACGATGAAGTGAAGAGGAACCCGAGGAGGGGCCGCTCGTCAGGGCTTGTGCCGATAAGCCGATGACGTAGCGGCCAACATACAAAGTAGGTTGCGGTGCTGCCTAGGTGAAATCGCAAATGAAGCGGGCCGAGATGTCGTATGGGGCCTCCCATACTCATACGATATCGTGACTAAGGGCTGGAGGCCGCGGCGGGAACGGAGTGCCGGTAAAGTGGTGTGCCGCTCTCCCTACCTTCTGCGGCCTAGACGGTGTCACCACCGTCTGATGGTGGATGCGATGGGGCCGCAGGGGAGGAGGACCACACCCACTCAAGTATCGTGAATCTTGAAGGCTCTTTCAAGATACAATAAAAAGCGTCTATACCGGTAAAAATCAATAACTTTTACCAAAATAATGAGGCGGCGAAAAAATACAATTATTTACGCAGGCCGTGACACTATACATTCGCAATCCCTTCCTATTCTTCTCTTCGTTTTACAAAAGCCTGCTAAAAGTATATTAGGTATTCTGGGCACGCCCTTCGCCTATTACAAGGTACAAATACAAAGTGACAATCTAAAAACAAAACGTTTGTAAAGTGTAACCCCGAAATTGAAACCAAATAGAACGTACCTACCGCTAATAATACTTTCACAAAATAATACGTTTTATATTTGTAAGTATATTTTTTCTATACGAGTCAACACCGAACTTTACTTCTGTTGAATTGGATTTTGATTGTGTAAAAATACTTTATTTTTCGATTTTAATCAAGATTTTTGTATTTAGAACACAAAGTCAGTTTTTCAATCATAGTAACAGTTACTTTTTGTACGTAAAATATTAAGTTAATTTTATGTTATCGTACTTTTGTCCTTTCATTACAGGAAAACAAGGTTTTTGGTAACAAAACTGGCAGAAAATAGGATGTTAGTGTTAGTTATATAGTGACGTGCAACGAAGCTTCAAAGCGTCCATTTTAAATGCAAATAATATTCGTTTAAATGTCCTGCCAGGTTTCCATTAAAGTTTAATTCGAATCCTTTGAAGAGCTGCTGAAACTTAGCTGGCCAATGGTTCCGCTGTCTGTTGGAATTTCTGATTAAAAGGAAAGGTACAGGAGTGCTAAAGACTTTTTTTTAACAATAATTATCTTTCTCATTTCCTGTTAAAAATATTTGTATTTCGTTTCATTGAAATAGAAATCCTGAAGTATTGTTGATTACATATTTGAAACACAAAGGTTAATCTAGCTCGTGGCTACGCATCACGGGTCAATCTTCAAGGTTAAGCAACGCTTGACGAGGTCGGTCAGTGGATGGGTGACCATTTCATCATACCGAGTTTGCTCCGTGCCTCGGAAAGCACGCTAAGCCGTTGGTCCCGGCTGTCATTTGAAGGTCTTCGGCAGTCGTTACGAGTAGTCAGAATCTTGAGATCTGACACCAGTCTAGCCAAGAGGTATCGTGTTACCCAGTTACTGGGTTGTGGAGGTCAGATAGGCAGTCCATGTAAAACACTGGTACTCAGCTGAATCCTGTTAGACTGGAAGCCGACCCCAACATAGTTGGGAAAAGGCTAGGCAGATTGATATAGGTTGCTCAAAATAAAATCTCTATTTCTACGAAATAGGATCATGATTCAAAACAACGAATTCGAGAAACCTATTAGCTGAGTAACTCCTGGGTTTTAAATAGAACCCTTTTACAGCAATCCGTTCGGGAATCGATTTTTGGCAGACAAAGATGACTTCACGTATGTAAAATTCGGTCCTTTCCGGACAGGAACTGAACGGTATTAGGTCCTATATTAAAATTGATTGCACGTGACCATATCCTTTTAGGGGACTGATTTTCTACAATATAAAAGGAAATGGTAAGAACCGTATTTAACTCCGTTTTTGTTTTCATACCAGGAAAAAGACAAAACTATCCTGGAGCCACGTTTTATGCTGATGGTTCGTGCTTCCATATTTTTTTGTGAATGAGAATTGCCCATTTTTGTGTTCTTATGTTTGTAAAAAAAATATCCACGTGGATAAAGTTCTGTTCGACTGATGGAATTTAGCAGCCAACTCTGCCAAAGAACTAGACTAACACTTCCACTACACAACGAACTTGGCTAAACCGCTACATATCAAGAAAAATTAAGAATAATGTTAAAGGATATTAAGATTGTTAAGAATTATCTTAACAATCTTAATATCCTTTAACATTATTAAGATAGCAGCATTATGGGTGAGGCCAAATAAACGTAATTTTGTGTGTTGAGAGTCGCGTAAAATGCGTTGCGGAATTTGTGGAGTTTCTTGTCCGTTCTTCTCCATAACAAGCTACATTTCCGAATGGACGGTAGAATCAATTATTATTACATTTAATATTTTTTTTGACGTTTGAAAGTGCCGCTTAATGGCCTAATTGAATAAAGAAATTTTGATTTGATACGCTGCATTCGGTTTCATACCAAATTCCTGTTTGTGCCACACGGCGACCCAAAATAGTTTGTCTGCTGAGTCACGCACATTATTTCAACCGAATTGCGCTCTTGGTGAGGAAGAGAAGCGAGGCAAGCGTCAGCGCCCCGTTCAAACGAAGAAAATCAACTGAAATTACGTACGTTCGTCTGGCAGCCTAACCAAATTTCAGTTGAACGTAAATTCCGCTATGCATTTTACGCGACTCACAACTGATGACGAAACCCGACGACGATGAGTCCGACGTTTTCGTGTTACGTTCGTTTGGCCTCACCTTATGTCGTAACTTTGTACTGACCGTCTTTTTAAATGGAGTAAAGATTTCTAATTGATTGACATTAAGTATATAGGTCTCATTATTATTGGTAACCATTAGAACCAAACCTCTATTCCGGAAGAAACATCTGTCAAGTAAACCCTAGACTTACCTAACAAACATGCACATTTGCTATTGGGTCAAAGTGAAACCGATCCAGCTCCGGAATGCATTACTGTGGTTTAATTACATGATATTTCATTTATGTAGTTGACACGAGTCGCGGCTGCTCTTTGAGATATGAACTAGTGTTGTGTATTTGCATAGTGTTGTGCGCTATCAATTTGGTGGGTTTCATGTTAGTTAGGGTTAGTGCTTATTTACAAAGCAATTCATGGTACACATATTGTACGAATTGGACTGTTAGAAATAGATTTAGATTTCAAATCTAGAAATTATAAACGAAATCCACGCAGACGGCTCATACAATTGCAGCAGCGAGGATGTTGCTATCCAGAAAAACAGCTTAAAGCAAAAATAAAAATCAGCAACTACTATTTGCTCACACATGCCACAGCACTTGTCTCACCGCCGACGATCAGCGAGTAGTGAGTAAAGCTAGAAACTAAATACTAGTTGGCGAGAAGCAAGAAGCGAGTGGGTAGTTCCGATAGTTTAGTCGCTCAGCTATAAGCAAGTGTTCTTGTGTGACGGGTGATTACTCACACCACTTGCTCGGATCAGCCCCAGTGTAGGTAGAAATGAGTAAGTTCTGTAGCCCAAGCGAGCAAGCGAGCATCGCTGAGCGAGTATAACTTTGATAGCTCTTGTCGCTGTGTCAAACTTGTGGTGAGAGAGTACTCGCCGGTAGTGTGAACAGCCAGCGATCAATAAATTTGTCTAGTTTATTGACAAGGGATCTTAATCTTCTGTACGTTTCTTCGGCAAGAAAATAGTCTAAAGCTAATCGCTTACTCGTCGGCGGTGGGACCAGTGCCATAGAGACCTAGAGGTCACTTGTCATTCCTTAGAGCCAAGTTTTTCTAATAGGACTCGGGCAATTCCATAGTAATCATCCGCGGTCAAGTCACTTGTATAATTTGACACAAAATTTCACCCAAGTGACTTTGTTAGATTGTGAGAGAAGAGGTAAAGTTTGTGTCGTTGTAGGGGGTAATCTCTGGATCTACTGAACCGATTTTGAAAGTTCTTTCACCAGTAGAAAGCTACATTATGCTTGAGTGTCATAGGCTATAAAATGTTTTCAAATAGAGACCCTTATGAAAATTGCAATAATGTAACCCAAAGTAGCAAAATGTTGTCTGTAAAATTCATTCTTTGGCGTGCGCTGAGAAAACTATTGAGGACACATGAAAAATATTAGGTAGGTAGGGTAGAGTAGGTTCCACGCAAAAAAAAAGGGTAGGGTACGTAGGATAGGCAGGGTTAGCAGGGTAGGCACGGTAGCTAGTTGACGGGAGCGAAGCCCCGGGGATCAGCTAGTTATAGATAATTGACAATTAAAATTAGTAATTTTTTTGAACTTCATTAGTTTTTAGTAGCCAACAGTATTCTGTGTTATTTAAAGAATGAAACAGTAAAAGTAAAAGTGGAAGCGGTTAAATGTGGTAGACGTGAAAGCTTTCTTAAACGAGTCAAAAAACATTACCTTACTTAATTTATTTCGTTGTAACGTATTGAACATTGAACATAACGCGCCTCAGCTGTTGTGTTCAATTTGTTTGACTGAGTGATCGAAAGCCTCTGGCGTGTTCCATTTTGAAACACCATTTCACCTATTATTGGCATCGACAAGTGGAGTTAATGTCGCCACAAGTGCTGCTCACAAATATTTGAGGGTATATTAACATTCAAATCAAACTTAATAATGTACGAGTATATACACTTGGCTGGTCGCTATTAATGTTGTGATGTAGAAATTGATCTGGGGCGGTTGACTGAAAGCAATAAGCTTGTTGACAACGGTCATCGAGCAAACTTTTGTAATAATACCCATTTCTGGGTAAACCTTTATTAAAAGATGGATATTACTCAATATACTGTTGAGCGTTTGTTTTGTTAAATGAACGTTTTGAAAGTTCTGTCTGACGTGGCGAGTGAGTGAGCAAAACTCGAACAGCTGTGAGCAATACAAACGTTCGAAATGAAAACTATTAAAATGGGAATAATATTATTGGTTTAAGGCCTTGGGTGAATCAGTCTAATCAACAGTTGTTTCAGCAGTTATTGTCAGATTGTTAACGTTATTCTCACTATTCGAACCCTAGTTCCAGAAAACAAACTAATTCTACGAGAATAACGCAATTCCTGGAAGGGATCATTGTACCCATCATTAGGAACAAATACAATGTAAAAACCGGACTGCTTAAGAATTGAACTAAAAAGACGTAAACAAGAAGAAAATCATACGATGCAGTCGGAGGATACATCTTAGTTTGGTCAGCCAGCTCGCGAATATGTATCCTCTGACTGCACAGTATGTTTTTTTTTTTCTTTAAGAAAAACTTTGCCCCTCACTAGGAATTTCCTCCTGATCGTGGGTGCGTTTACAAACATATAAACTCACATACACAACACCCAGAGCCGGAACAACTATCTGTAGGTCCATATCCAATTCTAAAATGTGTGATTTTCTTCTTGTTTACGTCTTTTTAGTTCGATTCTTAAGCAGTCCAGTCTTTTTGATTTTTTATTAATAAATTGCTTTATTTCTTTTACACCCTTTATAGAACAATAATTCGTGGTGTTGTACAATAAAATATAGTGCTTAACAAAAAAAAACATAGTTAATTGATCTGTGCTATGTATATGTTGTTTGATAACATACTTTCTATTCGACTAAATCACTTAAAAACATTGCCTTACAAAGCTAAATTTTTCATAGAAAATCTTTTTAGCTGCAAACGAAAAGTATTTCGATTTAACTTCAGTAGCGTGCGTCTAACAAGCGAACCGACCTATGCGAGACAGTGATGACCGGTACAAAAGGAAAGCAGCTTATGTTCTGCAGTTGGCACACCTGTTAGGGTGAAACGGACATGTTTTGAAACAAGCTGATCATGTCTTTGGAACTCTGGAGGAGTCCTTTCTTTAGTTACTTACAAGTTTTTTTGCGTGTTTAACTTCAAACGATTAGGTTGAAGTCTTTGAGATTAAGGGAGAATTCTTTGAGAGGAATTGGGACAGTTTTGCAATGTAGTTTGTAGTCGATTTAATAGAATGGTTAAAATATTTTTAAGTAGATCTTGTAGACTTGTAACTTAAGAGATGAAACTACCAACTAAAAACCCGTTTCTTTATTGATAATCTGGTGTTAAGGACGTGCAAAATCCTTCTTTAATGTCAGATTTTCAAGTTAAATCAGAGTTCAACAAATCGCGGGTTAGAAGCAGTGTCAAACACAGCACCAGTGTGGTGCCCCTTCTCAGGACATGTATCACCTCCATTGCTGCCCGGCGTGCACAACCACCTGCAACTTCCAAGATTTAAACGAGGTCAACGATAGAGCTGTAAAGGTTGCTAAATAGAAGAAGAACCACAAGCCATTGAATATAAACGGCATGCTTTTTTGTTTGACTTGTAAGTATTTCAAAACAACAGAAATATTCATAATTAATTGCGATTTGGTTGACAGACCAAGCAAAATAAAGGAACAAACCCTAGACCAGGGATGGTGAACCAATGGCACGTGTGCCTATGGTGGCACACGACAAAATATTTTGGGCACGCTAAAATACGGTTATTTAGCATCTAGGTAATTTGCAATAGCAGAAATTTCTGCTATTGCAAATGGTGGTGTATGGTGTAATTACACCATCTCTTACTTTTATTTAAATACTACATCATCATCTGCCTAGTCTTTTTCCCAATCATGTTGGGGTCGGCTTCCAGTCTTACCGGATTCAGCTGAGTACCAGTGTTTTACATGGAGCGGCTGCCTATCTGACCTCTACAACCGTAATTGCGTAACACGGTACCCCTTGGCAAGACTGGTGTCAGATCTCAGGCTTCTGACTACCCGTAACGACTGTCAAAGATCTTTAAATGACAGCCGGAACCAACAGCTTAACGTGCTTTCCGAGGCACGTAGGAAACCTCGGTATGTTGAAATGGTCACCTATCCACGGACCGACCTCGTCAAGCGTTGCTTAACCTTAAAGATAGACCCGTGCGGCTGTTATTATTTAGCCACGAGCGAATATAAAACTGTAAATAAATATTATGATTGCTGTAAGAATTTCGGGGTGCAAATAAAAAATTGATTAATTCATAGCATTTAGTGTTTTATTTTTTGTCATGACTAAGTCAAAATTTTTTGATGGCTTCATTGTCACATATAAAAATATATATAATTTAAATGGCACGTTTTCTAATAAAATTTCGCCATCCCTGCCCTAGACTGCCACTAAACTAAAAATCAGATAAATTAATGAAAGAACGTGATTTATTGAAACACATTGAAAAGTGATAAAGTAACGCTTCAGAAAGTTGTTCATGTAGAAATCATGAATGTAACTCGATTAACGAAAGGGGTCCAACGAGTGAACATGAGTGCACGTGTCATAAAGATTCACATCAGACATATTTCATGCCGCCATATTGGATAGTGACGTTTGTCCTTCTGAAAGGTCAAGTGCACCAACTGCGTGGTACAGACCTTCAAACCCACGCACATCATCGTTTAACACCTACTTAAATAGTAAAATAAAAAGATAGGTAGGTATGTACCGTTGTGTATAACTGGATATTTCTAAGGTAATCTATGCAAATAAATAAAATTAAAGTGTCTGTATGTAATATCAAAATGACAACGTTTTATTGAATGTATGAAAGTATATTAAAACGAGGTGAATAGGACCGCAGGGGTGAAAAGAAACAAAATTTTGAAGGGAATAATCACGTTATTATAAAAATATATTAAATAATTAATTTGAAAAAAACCGGCCAGCGAGTCGGACTCGCGCACGAAGGGTTCCGTACCATTTTTTGTATGGTAGACCCACTTAAATATTTATTTTACTCTGTTTTTAGTACTTATTGTTATAGTGGCAACAGAAATACATCATCTGTGAAAATTTCAACTGTCTAGCACTAGTTATCACGGTTCATGAGATACGGCCTGGTAACAGATAGACAGACAGACGGACACTGGAGTCTTAGTAATAGGGTCCCGTTTTTATCCTTTGGGTACGGAACCCTAAAAATGATGCATTCTTTAAAACCAATAAAGTGGTATCACAGTTAAAATCCTAATCAACATTTTGTTTCCATTCGCCTCTGCGGTTCTATTCACCCCGTTTTACTACGGTACTAATAACGAATACGCAGTTTTTTTATGTTTGTCTATCTGTCGGTCTTTTTGTTCCATGTAGTCTCCGAAACGGCTACACCGATTTTGACGGGACTTTCACTGGTAGATAGCTCATTTAATAAGGAACAACAAAAATAGAGGGTACTTTTTATGATAAATAATATGAAAAAAAAGCCATTGGGCAATTTAAAATTAAACAGTAAATTATGAATTTGACGCGGACAAAGCAGCGGGAAACAACATAAAAAACAGGTTGTAAATTTATTATAATGCCGTCCTTTATATCTCATAGTGTCACATTACTATAAGGGGTGAACATTTTTGAAAGCAGTTTTCCAGCATGTTGAATTTTTTCAGTGTCGTACATAGATGAATGTTTTATTGCTTTCTAATACAAAAAGTTCTGGCAGTTTGAGTAGTTTAAGTCTTTGGTATTGTTCGTCGAATCATTGAGCTCCTTCAATACTGAGTTGAGCTGCTCGGTTATTGACAAATGTGTGCACTGACTGGACATGTCCACTCAGTCTGGCTGGTTCTTTCCTAAAAAAACCATTTCAGACATCAGTCTACATGGTCTTCACATCATCTAACTAAGATTGGATGTTAAAAGAGACTGTGACCTCTGAGTTTGTTTTGGCCTTTCTTCTCAGAGTAGTCAGATAGGAAACGCCGACCTCATCTAGTTTTAAAAAATATGATCGACATGTAAAAGTGTTTGTACAAACCAACTTACAAAAATAAAATCATTTATCATTTAAAAAACTAATAAACACTGGTATTTGTTTTAACACATATATTTATTTTCTATTCCGAACGAATACCATTGTTTAAACTAATACCAAAACAAGTTCAAAGATATAAGGATAAAGATATAAGATCTAAAATTGAAAATTAAATGTGTTAGCAAACGTCTAGGTTCAATAATAAAATATGATTAATAATCAACTTTATTATAATTTTAGTCCTTATATCCTTATGAAAATTGCAATAATGTAACCCAAAGTCGAAAAATATTGCCCATAAAATTCAAAAAATGGCGTGCGCTGAGAAAACTGTTAATGATACATAAAAATTATGTATTACATGATGAAAGTACTCATTATTACCTACAAAAAATTACGTGAGAGAATATTTCTTACTATCATAATTAAGTCACAAACTAAAAATAATAATAATATATCTTACTAGAGGACGCCTCGCGGTTTCACTCGCGTAGTTACCGTTCCCGTAGGAATACAGGGATAAAAAGTAGGCTATGTCACCCGGGGATAGAGTAGCTTCCCAACGGTGAAAGAATTTTTGAAATCGGTCCAGTAGTTTTGGAGCCTATTCGGTACAAACAAACTAACAATCAAACAAACAAAAAAATCTTTCCTCTTTATGATATTTATTATATCTTACTATCATAATTAAGTCACAATAGTAGCTAATGTGTTCTAAAATTTAATTTTATCGCCGGTAGAAACAAAAGATGGTTACATTCGTAATGCAGTATTAACTATTTGTACCTCGGCGACCGAGCTCTGCTCGGGTGAAAATAGAGAAATCGACGTTTTCTTAAAATGAAACCTAGCCAGTTCGATTTATCGTCCCCGACACCTTCTGCATACAAAATTTCATGAAAATCGTTGAAGCAGTTTCCGAGATTCTGATTATATAAATATGTATACAAGAATTTTTCGTTAGATTAGATTCAAATATAGTTTATCAAATTGGTAGGTAGGTTAAGTTGGTAGGTAGGTAGGTAGGGTAGGATATTGTTACAACCCTTATTACAAGGCAATAAAGCCGACATTTGCATTCTCTAGTTAAAGTCTCAGTTTTCATTGCAAAGCCAATGCTGAATTGCAGTTATCGCACATTAGCGGAATTTTAATATTAATTTAGTTAGTTAGATTCTGGAAGCCGTCGCGTAAACCCAAATTCGTCAGACTTATCTCGAGAGATACAGAGATTATAGAAAGTCGTTATTTCGGTTGGTGTATTTTCATGTATTATTAAAATAGAACTTAAAAGTGTAATTGTGGGTTTTTTGTGAATAAATAAGTGGTTTGGTAGACAATAGTTTTTTTTTAAAAAGATCTACGGGGTCGGCCGTGTAACAAATTGGTGTCAGAAGTGGGATACCAGAGACGAAGTCTTACGACGTTGAGTCAGACAGACACTGGTATTCCGAATCCCGAGCCTCCCGTTTATTGACCGACAGTAAGTCTTAGTCTAGAGCTAAGCCTGCGTCACTACCTTGGACGACGTTCAGCCTCCGCTCTCCAGCGTGAGCCCGCTCCAGCCACAACATTGGTCGACGGTCAGTCACCGCTTTTCAGCGTGAGCCCACCCAGACATCATCACTAGCACCATCATCAGCTCCAGGGTCTAACTCACCATATCCAGTTGGCCAAGAATCTCCACAGCAAACCGTGTGAAAATTCCAGCTCCAACACGTATTGCAACATAATGCAAACGCCAAGCTTCGTGTTACTGTGAGTGTTTCTTGCGTCTATAATTTCAAAGTGAATCGCGCCTCTGAATCATATTTCTAAGTTATTGCTATATTTTTATACCTTTTTGTACACTGTTTCACGTTTTTTACTGTTCATAAATTATAAAAGGTGTCCAACATATTATAACATCTATGTCCGTCAAATCAGAAAACGGAAAAATGTCCGACAAAATTACCTTGTCCGTCTTAACGAAATTCGTAAAACCATTTAATGGAGATAGGGAGACATTACCTGCATTTCTCACAAATTGTGAGAATGCAATATCGCTAGCCACACAAGATCAACAAAATGTGCTCTGTAAGTACATAATTTCCCAGATGGAAGGTAAAGCACAAGTAGCATGTAGCCTAAAATCATTCGAAAAATGGTCAGAACTTAAAACTTTCCTCAAGTCCACCTTTGGAGAAAAAAAACACGCAACACATCTCTTATCGGACTAACAACACTGCAAGCAACTACCTAACGAAGACGTTACACAATACTCTCTACGAATCGAGTCAATACTGACCCGAATTCAGTCGGACACTCATCACAGCTGTAAAGACGAAAAGGAACTACCTGGCCGTATAGCAGCCATGGAAGACCTAGCCCTCAATACATTCATGCTAGGCTTAAGCTCTTCTACATCCAACATTGTACGGTGCAAAAATCCTTCAACTCTCAACGAGGCGATTCAATACGCTATAGATGAGGAAAAGTTATTCAATTTATCTAAACCTAAATCAGTCAAACAATGTTCAACATGTAACAAAATAGGCCATAGCTCATCGGAATGTTTCAGAAACAAAAAGCCTAACTATAATTCCCAAAAACCATATCATAAGGTTTTCATTTCCCAATGGGATTCTAATAAGAATAATAATTCTAATACCAATAGCAATGCTAACTCCAATGCCAACCCTAGCGCGCAAACTTGTAGATATTGCAAAAATATCGGCCACACTATAGAGCAATGTCGTAAAAGGCAATTCAATATGCAACGCCGCGAAAATACGGACTTTGCACAGCGCCATCATAACTCACCTGATAGCTCTACGAATGCATTTACGCATACATGTGAATGTTTGACCAATGGTCATAACAACCACGCTGAATCACACGATAATTTAAACTAAATCGGATTTTGATGCCGTGTCCGTCAAAATCTATGCAAACTTATAATGGCACGACTCCTACTATTTCTACATCTCAGTCGAAGATGCTGAGTCCTTCTATCTCTAAAAAATATACTAAATCTACATTTCAGTCAAAGATACTGAGTCCTACTAAATCTACATCTCAGTCGAAGATGCTGAGTCCTGCTATCTCTAGTAATCCTACTAATTCTACATCTCAGTCGAAGATGCTGAGTCCTGCTATCTCTAATAATCATACTAATTCTACATCTCAGTCAAAGATGCTGAGTCCTGCTATCTCTAACAATCCTACTAAATCAACAGCCAGCCAGCTGAGTGCTATTTCCACAAATCTTACTAAATCTTACACCAAACCCACATCTCAAGCCAACGAGCTGAGTCCTGCTATTTCTAATGAGAAAATAAAATGTTATTTGTGTAATAATGCCCCAAAGGGTTCTCGTACTAATTCTAAACATAACTCTATTACATCTAACTTAAATATAAATTCTAAATCTAAACCTATATACGAAATTAACGATTTTTGTAAAAAGGTAGCCTTACCTCATACTTACCTATCTACTAATCACGCTCTAGAACGGTTATGTTTTCTTATCGATACAGGATCAACCATCAGTATTGTCAAAGGTTCCTGTTTACTCGAAATCCCAAATCTATCCACCGAAATTGTTACCGAAAGGGCATTAATAGTTCAGAAAACCCTGTTGAAACTCTAGGTACCTTTCAAATGGGGTTTAAACTATCAGATAATACTTATAAATACAAATTCCATGTCACAAAAGATGACATCAATCTAAATAATTACGATGGAATTATCGGTAGCGACTTTTGCGATTACTTTAAATCAAATATCGATTATTCTTCTAAGTCAATGTCTATATTTAACCATTCTATTCCTATTACTTACAATCAACCGTCGTATAACATCCCAGCTCGTTCCGAAGTAGTTATCGAATGCACTGTATCTAATTACTCGCCTGAGCTTTATCATAACAATGAAGCTCTCGTACTAGATCATACTCTAAGTGAAGGTGTCTATGTTGCAAATTGCATTGTCTCAATCAAATCAAATAAGAAAACTAACATTACTATCCTAAATACTACAGAGACTGACATTGAAGTAAAAGATTATCACGTAAACGTGACACCGTTTGAAAGTAAAAGTCCTGATTCCATATCTTGTTACAATACTAATTCTATTTCCTTTAATAAATCTAATCGCATAGATAAAGTTTTAAGCCTCATTCGCTGTTCCCATTTAAATGAGGAAGAAAAAAAATCCCTTTTAGAATGTTGCTCCCAATACACAGATATTTTCCATATCGAAGGTGAACCCTTAACCTTCACGGACGCTATAGAACATACTATTAATACAGGTGATGCACCACCTATTAATGTCAAATCATATCGCTTCCCCGAATGCCACAAAGAGGAAGTCGACTCCCAAATCCGTAAAATGCTAGACCAGAATATCATCAGACCTTCTATTTCGCCTTGGAGTGCTCCAGTCTGGGTAGTACCGAAAAAGATGGATGCTTCAGGCAAACAAAAATGGAGAATAGTCATTGACTACCGCCGCCTTAATGACGTCACTGTTTCCGAAATTTATCCGCTGCCTCTTATCACGGATATCTTGGACCAATTAGGTCATTCTAAATATTTTAGCACGCTGGACCTTACCAGCGGTTTTCATCAAATAAAGACCAACCCCAAAGATGCGCCTAAAACAGGTTTCACAGTTAGCACAAATTCAAGCATGTCTGGACACTATGAATTTACCAGGATGCCTTTTGGGTTAAAAAATGGCCCTGCCACATTTCAACGTCTAATGAACACTGTGTTATCAGGCTTACAAGGCCTCCATTGCTATATCTACTTGGACGATTGTATCGTGTACAGTCAAAATTTACAAGATCACATGCATAAATTACAATTGGTATTTAACAAATTTCGTGAATATAATCTAAAACTCCAACCGGACAAATGTGAGTTTCTAAGACATGAAGTAACTTATCTTGGCCATATTATAACCGACAAAGGTGTATCTCCTAACCCTGAAAAAGTTAACGCCGTATCGCAATTTCCAATCCCAAAAAATCCTAAAGATATCAAGTCATTTCTAGGCCTAATAGGCTATTATCGCCGATTCATCGAAAACTTTTCAAAGTTAACTAAACCACTTACTTCTTTGCTAAAAAAGGATGCTGTTTTTCACTGGGGTACAGAACAGCAACATGCATTCGATTTTCTAAAAGAAAAATTAATTACTGCTCCTCTTCTACAATACCCTGATTTTTCACAACCTTTTAACGTTACTACCGATGCTAGTAATTACGCCGTTGGCGCAATACTATCTCAGGGTCCCGTCGGCAAAGATAAGCCGATCGCATACGCTTCGCGTACTCTTAATAAGCCTGAAGGCAACTACTCAACTACTGAAAAGGAGCTTTTAGCTATTTTATTTGCCGTTAAAACTTTTCGACCATATTTATATGGCAATAGATTCATAATAATAACAGATCACAGACCACTTGTATGGTTGTTTAACGTTAAAGATCCCGGCATTAGACTCATTCGCTGGCGCCTCAAACTTGAGGAATATGACTACGAAATTACCTACAAACAAGGTCGCCTCAATTCCAACGCTGATGCGTTTTAAAGTTACTACAACATTGCTGGAGCATTATATTAACGATTCAGAAAATTAAAACAAACTTTCACAATTTCACGATATTTATTACGTTCTCACAAAATCACTTTTTACATCTGTCCATTACAACTGTTCGACGACAACTATCCAACACAACTGTTCCACCCGACTGTTCGACGACAACTGCCTTTTAAACACTCGCAACACTTCCTACCACATGTTTTCAACACGTGACGTAACGTGGTGGGGCACATCCGGAAGTGGTGCGCGCGATTATACTTTGACTTTACAATTTCTACAAATAGTATAAATTTTAGATAATAAATTTAATTACACATAATATAATTCTTTGATCTAGAATAGTAATACATCTGTAATGCATGATTAATGAAACTTAATGCCTAAAAACAATTTACCAATTGTGGAAATACACTATTGAAAATAGAGTTTCTAACAATTATAATGTTCCAAATTCAAAAAACGCTCCTGCAATGGATTTCATCAACATTGCTGGAGCGTTGTAATGTTCCAAATTAAAAAAACGCTCCTGCAATTGATTTGTATTTCTTTGTCCGTAAATTCGATACATCGCGTGTACTTTTTTCGAAAATAATGACAATATTTCCATGCCTGTCCGAGAAAAAGAAATTAAGAGAGATATTGTCTATTAACAGTGATACTGTGAACTGTATAAGAAACTTGTTCTGAATAATAGTACTTCGAATTGATCAATCTATGTGGTTCAGCTGTGCCTGCGCCGTAGTTCTATGCATGGTTACAGCCAGCATGTTAAATTGACGGTACCGGTTGTCATACGAATATTTATGACAGTCGTTACGGCTATTCAAATTATACCAACTGCCTATATCTTGGAATAACAGTATTGGCAAAATATGATGTGCAGATCAGACTAGAATTATATTGGGTCAAATTAATTTAGTAAGAAAATCTCCGCAGACGGTATCGTTATCGATCAACATCCAATATCGATATAACCAACAACAGTTAAACTATTTTGAAAGAAAGTTTTATCTTTAGTTGTGACCGGCAATAGGAACGCAAACAAAAAAAAAAACATAAATAAAAAACAAAAGTTAATTTAAAAATCAAAAACCCGTCTGCTAAATAGCTGTAAACAACAAAAATCTTGCTGTGCAGTCGGAGGATACATATTCGCGAGCTGGCTGATCCACTTATCCTTCGACTGCACAGCATGATTTTTTGAATAATTTGAATGAGAGGTGTTTTTTTCGAATTACTTTTAAACATATAAGTGGTATATATTTTTGTAATCACCTCTCTCATTTTGATACTCCACTAGACAGGTATGAAAAAAAATATTGGACTCACACAATTCAGCGCAAAAAACGTGTAATGTCTCAAATATATAAATCCATCAAGCGGTTTGAAAGGTATCAGGTAATAAAGAATATTTATGACATACATACATAGAAACATAGATGATATGCGCGAAACACAACCCTTTCCTTGCAATCGGGTAATTAAAAAGACCTGTGACAGACCAAAAATGCTCCCATGTCAACTATTTCGTCATTAGATACGGCTACCATTACATGCTTCATGTTGTTATTGATATTAATCATAAACGACCTTTTATTTGGGTACTTGGGTCCAATAAGAATATACCTAAAATAATTTTCTTAGAAAACTTGTTTATCTTATCCACAGACATAAATCTAACTAGATAACGCAAGTCCCTCCATCTGCCTGAAAACCAAGCGTGCAACTTCACAAACAATTTAAAACCAATTTTACTTACCAATGAAAGAAAACATTTCCAATGCCTCGGCCAACTTTTTCTATACAGTCTTTACAGCTCAATATGACTATATATTAATATATACAAAGCATTTTTCTAGATTTAGATAGATTTGCGGTGCCGATAATGCTAAATGAAAAGCTCAAAGTACGATCATTGAACTTAATTGTATTCCGTTTTTTGACACGCACATGGTACATGGTGGACATCCCACCCATATGCACAAAACGTTTTGGGAACACTTTTATTGTGCGTACAGCTAAAGAGTGGAATTCTCTACCGGAGTCTGTGTTTCCCGACAGCTACAATCTAGGGGTTTAATTTAAGTCAAGAGTGAATAGGTTTTTTCTTGGCAAGCGTGATTCACCATAGACCACATCATCGTTTACCAACAGGTGAGATAGTGGTTAAGCGTGAGCCTACTGATAATTTAAAAAATATGCGATGCGCGCGCACCAGCGCTTTTTTTTAAGGCAAATGCACAAAAACAGCCAGTATCACTAAAAAAGTAAGTTAATATTTTTGTGTTTTGTTACGGATAAATGGTTGTAATTTATTGTCAAAATTAATTAAATTAAAGAATTAAATGTTTATTTATTATATTTTATCTACCAAAGTTAATTTTATTCATGAAATGTTGACCACTTTTCTGACATAAAAACTCTTTGCTAAGATTTAAAAAAGTACCGTTCGTTTTAGACGGACCATCTTGATAAACCGTGCGTTTTACATTACAATAACGCACAAGCACGTAATGAGATACATTACGATATTGAAATTGGTGGAATAAGAGACCCTTTACGAGCAAATGTGTCATAAACAAAGTTTATGTTATTAGTTTAGATATAATAAACCTCACGGTAAAGCACGTTCAGTTGCATGTAATGTCAGCTATATTACCCAGTCTAACACATGCTTAACATACAATATCGCCGTAAGTACATTTCTGTGTTGTTCCTAATTCAAAATCCATGTCCGTGGTAATTAGGACTCATAGCTTAGGCGCGTTGGAAAAATCAAAGGGGTGACAAATTGTTGTGTTGTGTTGTGTTTTTAACAAACTTCCCAAAAAGGAGGAGGTTCTTTAATTTTTTTTTCTTCTTTCCGCCGTCATATAAACAGACAAAATACAAAAAAAAGAACTTTATATCAACTAGGCCTTTAAGCATTTAAATTTGATAAGACCTGATCAAAAAGTTCGGAGATATACAAAAGAAGTCTTGTTTATTGTTTACACCATTTCATAACATACCATCACGACAGTGCGCTCTAAACGGGTACGTAGATGTGTGCAGTTCATCCTGGTACACTCGTATTCAATCGGTTACGTTCAAGTTACATCATTCATCAACATCATCATCATTTCAGCCGAAAGACGTCCACTGCTGGACATAGGCCTCCCCCAGGCGTCGCCACATTGACCGATCCCGTGCGTCTCGCATCCAGCGCCTTCCCGCAACTTTAACCAGGTTCAAGTTACATGTCAACAAGTCAAGTTACAGTCAAGTTACATGTTATTCGGGTAATCAATTCTGGCAGTGATCTGAGGGCATTATAGGTATCTTACTATATAACTTGTCCATTATGTACCACAAAGAAGTGGACCATGAAGAGTTCGAAATCAGTAAACGTTTAACTTAATATTTCGGAACTGGGATACAGTTAATGAGCATCTATGGCATAAAATAAAAAACAAAAGAAGGCCTTTCCGAAAACATAAGCCTATTTGCTGATCGTTATGTAATCTGCTTTAACTCGTCGAATAATCTCGGTTTGAGTTTGCCTTAATATTTCAGAATTGGGTA
Source organism: Orthosia cruda (assembly GCA_964057195.1). Lineage (NCBI taxonomy): Eukaryota > Metazoa > Arthropoda > Insecta > Lepidoptera > Noctuidae > Orthosia > Orthosia cruda. The sequence continues at coordinate 22,110,688 of OZ059845.1, forward strand.
ACCATATCGTGTATGAATAAAAAAATAACTTAAGGATACTCTTTCAGAAAACCTCAGTATCATTGCGGTTTGTTATTTGGTTTATCTTAAGCCATCGAATATTGCCAGTGTATATATTTACCCCAATATTTAAAAATGGGACACAGTTGACTATTTAGGCTCTTTAACATAAAATGAAGAATACAACTAGTCCTATCAGAAAATATGAGCCACATTGCTGTTTGTTACTTGGTTTATCATAACTCATCAAATTCGTTTATGAATATTTAATCTTATGTACTTGTCGGGTTTAGTCAATAGTACGGACGTCGAAACAAATCACAAGCACACCCTTGGAGGTAAATCAAGAACAACTATGCATTGGCGCGCTTTTTATAACCACTTGCGTGGTGGGGACAGCAGAATAAGGCAGTTGAGTACAGACCGCCTTAGAGCTAAGACGTCGTAGAATCAGTGTCGATCCGTAATATTATTAAGAAAGATTGTAATTTTGAGTTGTGACTATTTGAATAAACCCATTGTATCGAATAACTTGTGTGATTTCATTTTCACGATTGTACCCACCTACATGATGACACACGATGTCTGAACCTAAAGGAATACATCCCGACTTCCCGATGGTTTGCATCTATCGGCCACCCTTGATGCGACATACTATTATTACAAATGCAAAAGTTTGGATGTATGGATGGATGTTTCTTTGTTAGTCAATCACGCCAGAACGGCTGAACAGATCTGAAATATGGCACAGAGATAGATTATAGTCTGGAATAGAGCAAAGGCTAGTTTTCATCTCGGTAAAATGTTTCCTTGGGAAAAAACAAACCTTATCACGAGGGCACGACTGCCACTGGCAGAAGCTAGTTAATTGTAGTCTGAACAGGAATAATCGTGATATATTACCATATTAAATTTGATATAAAATGCTTTTCATCCATTCAACAGATGGGTGGTGGTCGCTCCTAATCGGATCTTAGGCCAAGCAAATAGCAAATGGTCCCATGTAACTCCCATCCGACAAACTCAGCTCCAAAAAAATAATGTCTTCTAACCTTCACAACTAAATAACCCAAAGTGTAATTATTTGCTTTCTTTTCTTCACCATGATGACTCCCTAAAAGAGAGCTAATAATTTCTGATCGAATAATTCACACACATTCGCTTTCCCACGGTATATTCTCCATCGTAAATCTGAAGTGTGTCACCCTAGCGTTGATATAACAACCATAATTATAGAACTGAGGCGATTAAATGATTACTAAAAGACTAGGGGCTACTGCATGCTCTTAAGCGCTGTAAAGTACTGGGATCACTTACGGCGTTTAAAGGCTCCTAGTTATTATGGTGATTTTTTCTATTACCCTTTGAAATAATTATACAACCTGCTTTTCCAATTATTGTTTTATTTTGTACTTTAACACCTTTATATAACTCGATGTCACTGTTGTCGTCACCGAGCACTTGTTTTTCGTTTATTAAGAGTCTGAGAATTCGTAATCTTTTTCGCGCCTTTGTATTTTTGTCGATCTGTCAAAATCATTTATGGGTTGCAGCTGTGGAACAGCTAAATAAGGGTCAAGTTTTTGAAAAATAATTAAGTTACAACCAATATTCAAATTAACAGATATGTTATGTGCGCGCGCATTGTGAAGACTCAAATAGGTCACAATCGTGACCTTTAGTCTTTAGTTTATCTCACGCATGGCGAAGAGCGATAAGCTTTGTTGAAATAAAAACAAAATAAAAAGTGCCATCGTGTGTATTTAGAAATTGTACCAATTATGATACCAAAGTACATAAAACAGAAGGGATCTCATACCATATGTAAGTACGCAATACGCCTCAATTTACTAATATATTTCATTTTTTTTCCTAATATTCTGATATTTGGAGGTTGGAAAAAGATAACAACATTGGTGGTCAGAATAATGTTTGTTTACATTCACACGCAAGTGACAAACACTAGCTGTCTGTTTTTTTCTTGTTGGTTTTATCAAGCCATCCCTTTCGACTTGTAGTGAAATGTCAGATGAATGAAAAGTGTGTATGTGTGCTGCCGCTGCTGCGCGGAACACTCTTTTCAATTGTTTTGTGAGTGTATAACGTATCTGTTTATTTGAATATCATTGGTTACAACCCTTAGATAATGTGAGCATATTAATTATATAGTTGATTATTGTGTATGCTAAGACCTTTCAATTTCAGTTTCTTAAGCATTATATCATATTAGGAACTTGACGTTTACTGGTTGATGTTGCTATAGCTGACTGACTTCATAATTATGATATTTCTTGTGATCTGAATGTGCTCAGATAGACTTGTGTATCAATTTCGTATTGGCTTTTATAATTGAAACGTAAAAGAGCCCAGTCTACTTGAGTCCTAAACAAGAAACACATTAGATAAACCGTACACATGGTCAGAAATAATCGCCGAAAAAAAACATCATTTTAAATCATTTGTTTTTTAATAGTGTTCTTTGTGGTCCACCTCGGTACATTATTGTTCCGCATATCATATCCAATAAAGATCAGATATATCTAGTGGAATGTGGCAGTATAATCATAGCAATGTTCATAAGCACTCCCTTGGGCACGGCCGCTGGTAAACTGTGTGCCGCATAATTAAACTGACTTTTTAACTATGCGAGTGTCGCCTTTTGGTTAAACAGCCAGCAAAGGTTCGATTAAAAAGTATACTATGAAGAACTTTTTGAAAAAAGAAGATGCAGGCCGACACTTCGAAAGATTTTTTCTAGACACTTCCTCCAGCCAGTTTATTTTTTTTTGCGGTAAATACGATCGTTAAGCTGGGAACAAACTATTGGACGCAGCTGACGGACGCGACTGACAGCCGCGACTTATAGAGTGCCTGTGTAATGAATGTACATTACGTTGTGCAAACTAACGGACGTAAGTCGCGGACATGACCTTGGACGTTCGAACGTCCAATAGACATCTGGATCGATGGATGTTTTTGTCTGTGCACACATATCAGTCGCGGCTGTAAGTCGCGTCCGTCAGCCACGTCCGATAATTTGTTCCCAGCTTAATAAATGGGAAAAAAACCCTTTACTCGGCTGTGTTTAAACAAGCTACAATCAATAAAGATCTCCGGTTACCACCAGAGGGGTAAAGGCGTGACAATTAATATTCATTAAATTAATTTACATATCGATGTGGTTAACGGAAAAACAATAAAAAAGGCTATTTAATAAACCAACCTGAAATTTTATAAATTTTTAACACCACTTTGTTTCGTTTTGCTTTATTTTTCTATTTGATTTTTATTTTCTTTGGAAAGTAATATACTACGTAGTGGTATTTTATGCACTTGCAAACTACTATTTCAAAACGTGAAATGACTGAACATAGTTGAAGAAATGTGACAATACTCGACGCGTAGCGGACTTTTTATTTGCTACGACATAACTGGCGTACCGTGAACTTCGTAGCATCAGCTACGGCGTAGCAACAATGATATCCTTATTCTCAACTGTGGGTGGCTGTTTATATAAGTACAGTCAAGGGTCAAAAGTGCACACTTCTCCAAAAACTCAAATGGCTAGTTTTTGTAGAAGATGTTAAATTATCTACAACTGATTTAATATGTTGTATAGAAGTTAAAGTACAGATTTTACCTACTATCCGTAAAAAGTTGAAATTCTTCTGCCAAAAAAAACTGTCGCTGCTGTTTTGGTAGAGTGTGACTGCACTTTTGACCCTTAACTGAACCTAAAACTTATAACAAAAAGGAAAAAACAATTCATTAAGCCTACGGCGAAGATGCAACGTAGATACTTCAGTATCTACTTGATAATTCCATTAGGCAAACTGATAAACCATAGAGAAAATTATGCAAAATCACCCAACTCTGTTTCAAATCGCTATTAATACCCCTGAGAAAAAGATGACTGGCGCAACTGCCCCCGGGCCGGGCAGCCGGCAGCCCAGCTCATACAACCACCGTACCTTTTTCCGAAAGATCATTTAAGAGAGATCGAAATCATATCAGAGCAAATATTTTACCGCTTTTAATGACAGAATGAACATCAGAAAATATGAGAATTATGAAGGTATTTTTGCTTTTCGAATGAATTCCCAAAAGAGTCAGTGTGTTTGTCACAGTTTTATTTTTGTTTTAAGCTATGGACGGTGGAAAATATTTGTGTTTATTGAAAAAGAAACATGACCTTCCTGCGAGATTTTCCATCTGTTTTTTGAATATATATATTTTAAAACATTCGCAACTGTCGGCAGAATTATAGTTGTTAGTAAAAAAGGAGTTTGCAAACCTCGCCTTTGTTTCACCTGGTACACAATGTGTATTGTCATTTATTTACCTCTCATAAATAACGACCCTAACACTGATGGTTACAGCAGTTACGCCAGTAACACCCCAGTGGACAATGTGCCTTACGCAAGTTAATGCTTTGTGCCAAACTGTGAGTACCCACAGTCTCCAGATATTCATAATTAAATTCTAGTTAGGAAGTAAGGACGCCTGTGGCACAGAGTAGCTTTTCAGGCATGGAATTTAACTATTCACACGAAGTTCCAACTAGAGACGGAGATACTATAACTAGGAATAATAGCATATGTATAATAGGTTGGGTTGCTGTTAAGGGGTGATTATACGGGCAATTTTTCAGTAATTAATGCCCACCATCACATTTTTGAGGTAATTAGTGCAAAATACACAGTTTCATTCAAACAATAGTTTCAATTGTTTCGTCAATACGAGTATTACTCTTAATTGCTCTATATTATTATATATTGCAAATAAAAATACTCGTACTACTACTTTACAGAGTTGTTCTTAATTCATCAATTCGAGCTGTGTCAAGCGCTACGTTGATCATCATTATCTACCTGCCCTTGTACCATGTTACTTGGGGTTACAACACGTTTTCTTCTTCCATACCGTCCTGTCCCCTCACACAGTCCATCCATCTATTCTTTGGCCGTCCCCTCCCTCTCCATCCATCTACATTTATATTTATAACTCTTTTAGTAACATGCGTTTCATCCTTCCTCATCAGATGACATCAGATGAAGACTGCTCTGGGTTGATGATGATCAATAATTGATATGTAAACTAATGCATGAAAAAAGTTTGTGAAGTAAAGCAATCTTTATAAATACTTATCTAATTATGACTTTTATTTCTGATACAAGAAGAAGTTATATAGCTACGTTATTACTGAGTGTCATAGGCTCACGGCTCCTGTGGAATACACAACGGGGTAGGAAAAGCGAGAAAAGAAACCATAAGCAAATATATTTGCATCGCCACGAGTTGCTTGATATTGGCGTGCCGTCATCATTGACCACCGTTGCCGAGAATAAATTGAGCAATTAAAGTTGCCCGTGTGCTACCTTAATAGGTGGGGTTGGTGTTACAGTTTGTCTGCGGGTCTCCTTTGTTTGATGCTGCGGGTATCGGCCTCTTCTGCTTGCTACTCAGCTCAGGACGTTGAGCCATTTGTATTTACACTATTGTTATCTAGTTATACCTAACATTATGAGGACGGGATTAAATATCTTGAGACAATCGTAATGGTAGTTGGACATTGTGATATGACGTCCTATTTTCATATTGTGTGTTTTTATATTTAATTCTAGCCTGATATAAGTAGGTGAATTAACTAGCTGCGATTGAATATAATTGTGATTGGTATTTATTAGTCTATTGTTTTAGTAAATATGTATGTATTTTTATTTATATATATTTTTAATTATAATACCTGATTTTAATTATTGTTCATTTTATTTTATTTTTGTACTCCTACCACTGTTGTGTCCTTTTTACCCCAATGGTTGACTGGTAGAGAATGCCTTGCTGCATTAAGTCCGCCTATGTATCACAATTGTACATGAAGTTTAAATAAATAAATATAATACCCATTTATCATTCGTAAGACTTTTAGACTCGTAAGTCATACACTTACAAGTCTGAGAAATCTACCAAGCACATAATTCAGTCACTAGATTCTAAATCTGCAACGTAGTCATACAAAAATTGTCGTATTTTTTTTGTATTAAATCCACATCTTCACACAACAAGATTTGAAAGTAAATTACAACCGTATACCTTTAACGAGGCCAAAACAGCTTAGAAACCAGAGTGTAGTCTAAGCCAAACTTTAAACGCATCTCACGTATATACGAAGTAAATGAGCATATATTCGTACATGAGTGCGGGCACATGCCTTGCCTCGAGTACTGTCTATGCTGTGCCAAAATATGAAATTCAAATTCGGAGTGATGCACCTCAAGTCGTTACAAACTCTTTTGGTTAGCCTTTGCAGCACTTGATATAATATATTTACATTTGTATATATTGCATGCGAAGACACCGACGTCTAGAAACTGGCTAAGAAAATATTTCAATACAGATATTTAAATTGCTACCGGGATGTGATTAAAACACCGGGTTTAAAGATGGTAGAGATAAATATGGGTTATATTGATTTAGATTTATGATCGACATTATTACGTCACAAAGTGACTAAACATGTAAATTATCACCGCTAAATCTGAATGTTGAATAATGTTGTTTGTTGTCGTGTATTTGGGGAATAAAGCTACGTCAACCTATTTAAATTTTTTAAAATTCGTTTACAGTTTGTGGAAGGATGGTTAGCAAATAAGTAAATGTGATATAACATAAGATTCCAATATTACCTTTTCATTGGATAATATAGTAATGTAGGTTATTTATTTTTATAATGATATAAAGTGAAAATTAAGTGTCCGCACTATTAAACTTTATTTTTAATAATGTTAGTTCCGTTCTCACAGACACACCGTGAAAACGGTTTTGTGGGGCATAGTTTTTAAGTTAAGATATTATAAACTTGTACTTTAATAAATAAATAATAATAATGCAAAATAAACATGACACCTTTATCGTTTTAAAAGCTCGATAGATGTATGACGCTTTGTATAAAAGTATGTTTAAGTAACACGTAGCTGAAATATTTTTATTTAGATAAGGTGTTATCAAAAAACTAAAATAGGTACGAGAAAAATTGAACTAAGCTGGAAAAAGTTTAGCAAACATTTGCCGGGGAGAAACTGTTTCTTGCCGATAAAATGCTATAAATCTTTTCCTTTCCCTTTGATTGAAACAGATAACAGTTAGTAACGTGTCTACAAAAGTGTATCTTGTCGATAAAACCCAACAGCTCACAAATCGAACACTCGCAGAGCCGCAACCATTGATACTTAACCGCGCATAATATTTACGTAAAATTTGCATCATCATTTTGCGTCAAATGTCGAATACGATTTCCCTTGTAGGCACGAACAGGTCTATAATTCGGCCCGAAGCTAGAGGCTCAAGTGTTCCGTCAGAATATTTGAATATTTTTTTTTAACATCGACCCCCGCACTTTAATAAAATATGATTTTTTACTCTGTCGGTGAGCAACTCAATAAAAGATAACGTTATACGATTACGCGCGGTTGATTAACCCTTTTAGTTTTTCGATGAACTGAAAGCGAGCGATAAACTTTGTTACACGAGAAACAAAACAATCTGTGTCGCTTTCAGTTATAGTTGTACACAAAAAATAACAGAATCTACTCTAACTTTAGAATAAATTAAGTTTGTGTTTGGTCGCCATGTTAACTGTACCGTGTGAGTTTGTGGGCTGAAAACAATTTGAACACCGCCAGGGCCCGACCACTTTTATAGTGACCTCCGTACGTGGACCGAATCCAAACCGCAGGGCATTAAACCTGCAATAGGCATATTGCACCAGCGCCCGTGGCGTTACATGCTAAATTCACAAACTTGACAACTCCTGGCTTGTGGATGTGTGCTGTACGCTATTGTAGTGCTTGTTTTACAAAGTTCATTGGTGCTGTATTATGAGCTAACACTGCAACAGTGCTGAAATGTTCCGGTTATAAAATAAAACTAAATATACCAGTTAAAAAAGTTAGCTGCTATGATACTGTTAGTCGGTGTGTATTTCAATTTAGTTTCTAGTTTCGGGTTCATAAAATTCTAGGATGTGATTGTTCAAACAAAGCGTTATTAAATTGTCTCTCCGTTTAGATAAAATGGAAGCATGGAGCCGTGTGTGTTTAAACGTAAAAGTGGTTGTCAATGTTTCAGGGAAATATAAACATTTGCATCCATAGTTACACAAAGCGACATTTCAGTAAAATTCCAAAGAAATCGAAAATAGAAAACATTTTCATATAATTTCTAGGAATTATCTGTTTCTGTTCTAGGTAAAAAATGGCACAACGTATTGTATATTTTGTTTTACGGTTTTTGAAAGCAAGTAGGTAGTTAAAATATGCTTATCTATACTTCTAAAAGATAGCTTGATCTCTGCGACATATGATAAAATGACATATACGTTATTGTTAAGTTAGGTTAGCCTGTCAAGCACTATTGTTACTGTATTGATAGTGACAGCTGTCGCAGAGATCAAGCTATCTTATAAGAAGTAAAGTGATATTTTTATATTATTTACAACAATAATGATAGATATCATCTCTTAAACTCTCATCCAAATTTACATTAGATATAGATCGGTAAACCGAGTTGACGTCAACAGACAGTACAACACATGCCAAATCCAATTCATATCAAAACAAGAAAATCATTTGCAACAGCTGCAGCATATACCTATTGCCAACATTGTTTGGACAAACATACATACATAACTAATGCCTTAGGTCTCGGGAATTCGGGTCACAATAGCCTAGCTCTGGTAGAATAACACTGGGCTGGGTCTGAGAAAATCAACCAACTCGCGTGCCTTACAAAAGGAAAATGGAATTAAGTAGCTTTTAGGTTATGCCTGTTACTCTATAATCTGATGAATGAAGATGAATGATCTGAACAATTATAGTGTCTGAAGTATATTGAGAAATTAACACCTTGAACTCTTAAATTGTATATATTCATTTGTTTATAGGACGTTTTGCGATAAGGACGATCTGTTCATATGTTGTTTTGCGTTCATTTTGATACGGAGTCATTTCGTTGACATAAAAGATCTGGCTATTTTTGGTTAAGGCGCTACCCCGAGCAAAACGTCGCGCTAGCCGTTTTTCGTGCAGTTTTTAGGAGCTATCTACTCGTTATTTAAAATGAAATATCAACTTATAATAATACATTAAATTTCTACATATTATTGATTCCAAAATTGTAGATTTCTTTTTTTTTTTTAATGTAGTATATGTTTCACTAATCTCCTGCCAACAAAACCATAAAAATGAGAAATAATGATTGATAGCATGCATCTCCTCGTAAAGTGTTCATTAATATTTTTTTGTACTAACACTAATGGATAGACAATTTGATAAAGAACATTTTGGTAGATTAATTTTTTTCAAAAGACCAATATTCGATTTTATTAAAATTTTATTCTAAAATCTGGGCGTATTCACTACTGTAATTCATGCGCCACCTATGCCGCTAGGCCAATAGGAATGCTCATATCTCATGCTGATTTTTTGGTCAGGGTACGGCCTTAAGTTGTTGAACTATAATACTTCCAGTTTCCAGTTTTTTTACTCCATGACTGGCACTTTAATAATGTCTATTATTTGTTTGATAAATAATAATATATTACCTACTTATTTGAAAATAAGAAAAAACATCGGGAAGAAGTATTTACTTTGACGTCAGAATAAATAAGATAATATCACAAATCTCTAAAAGTTTTCAACCGAATAGAGAAATAAGCATATTATTAGCCAACAATAAGCAAATGTATTCATGTTTATTTTAAAACAAGCTACCATTGAGGATATATTTTTACATATCTACTCGCAATCTTGTTCGAAATCTTTTCAGTTGTTCAAACAGCGTTTTATTAGACTACGGAGACAGAAATAGACAAACGCGAAGCCAAGTGAAAAAAGACTAATTATTGTGTATTCCGGGGCTTCCAAACGTCACTAATTTGATGGAAAAGAGTGCCATAATTAGCTGACTCCTCCTTAGCCACACGACGTGCAGGAAGCACTTAATTGCGATCCGAGTGTCGGAAGACCGATGTACAGCATGCATACTTGCCTACTTCTTATTACTGTGGAATAAGGTTCAAGTTATGTCAAGTCCATTACCAATGTATATTCGAATACAGAGCTCTGCAGCGTTGCAGAGTTCAAATTGAACACATAGTGCCTGTCGGGCTGCGATGACGTGTTGGATGAAATATCAGTTTCTAGAAGATTTGTGACAATATGATTGTCACATTTCAACTTTAATTCCTTAGCTATACAATTCTTCTGCTTCTATAAATTTCAATTCCATTAATGGCAATCGTTTTTAAGACAACAACAGTAAGAATAATTTAATAAGATTAAGAGGATTGAGCCGTTTATTTATGCTAATCTCGAAACGTAAAAAATGGAGACAAACGTGCCAGGCAAATTAGAGGAATTAAGTCAGGATTTCAGACTAATTAATGATGTTCCTACTAATTTATGATCAACGTACAATATGTACCGTATAGCATACAATTTCAAATAGTAATTTTTCACTTCGATGAAGGTATTAAATATCATGAGGAAACTTGGACTTGTAAACTCATAGTATGCAATCGCTATCACACATTCTTTTTTTTTGCTGTATTAGAATTGGCCTTTTCTTTACAGTGATTTTGCGCTGATCTTTTTTTATCTTAATTCATACACCCGCACAAATACACATACACACCATCACAATCACACACAACAAAGGTACATGCATAACTATACATACTTGGTTATATACTGTTTTCTTTTTAACCCCCGCTGGAAAAAGAAGGGTGTTATAAGTTTGACGTGTGTGGCACCATAGCGTCCAAACGGGTGAACCGATTTTGATTTAGTTTTTTTTGTTTAAAAGGCGACTTAATCAAGAGTGTTCTTAGTTATGTTTAAATTAAATCGGTTCAGCCGTTCAAAAGTTATGGGCGTTTTACTGTTTGAATCGGAGTGTTTTCGCAAGATATTGTGTTCAATAGATTGCCGATCGAAGCGTGTCTACTATATACTAGATAAATTATGTAGCATGAAATAAAAATGTGTCAGAGGTTTCTTGAATTTTGAAATTTAAAAAACCCCCGACAAAGACCTTGCAAATTACAAGTAGATTAGACTTAATAAGTTTATTGTTTATTATATTACCAATTACATGAACAGCAATAAATGTAAACGGAACGATGGAGCCTGGATCTCACGACACTGGGAATCCTAGTGTAAATTCCAAGAAGCAACGATAATTTCTTAACAATAAAAAATATCTTATTCTTATTATATTTGTAATGATAATGTCAACATAGATAACATTTTCCCTTAAGATAACACACAAGTTCTTCCCAAACATAACGCTCTCATCCCGTGCACTAAGCACTCCAATTATCATTTCACGCGTGAGCTGCTTATAATTTTGCTGCTAATTTCAATGAATTACCGGTTTTAATCAAATATGTAAAAAAATGACGGCGTTACGTGCGTAGTCCTAAACTCCGAGGTATAACCAGCACATAGGTTGCGGCCGTAACAGAGAGGGTCGCCATTCAGTGTCACCCTGCTTTGTTTATTAATGAGCAAGACCCGAGACACGGAGATTTAGTAGCGTATTACCTCATAAATAAAGATTGTTAATTGAACTGATATTGGTACGGGGATTTGCGCTAGAATGGGTCATATAATCTTAGGTTTGCGAGATCAGGTATTGGAGGATAGGTGCAGATGAACTGATTTGTTTTTAGCCGTTGGCGTTAGGCGCTTAGGTCCGCTAAGGCGGATCTCGAGATGAGCTGAACTTCTTTGATAAAGATTTGCCTCAAACAGCACTAGTTACAGAATAGACTGAGTACGGAGGCCTTTACGCGACGGTAGCAAAATCCTGGCAATAACAAAAATAACACGGCTCACGTTGTAGAAGAATATTTCTCGGGAGTTCTGAACGGTAGTAGCTTGTTCACTTAGTGAATAAAGAAAATAATTAAAAAAAAAAGTTTATAAAATCAACAAACCCGACTGCAAAGATGTAAACAAGAAGAAAATCATGCTGTGCAGTCGGAGGATATATATTCGCGAGCTGGCTGACCAAAACTTTAAATAGCGTCCGACTGCACAGCATGATTTTCTTCTTGTTTACATCTTTGCAGTCAGGTTTTTTGATATTATTAACTTTTTTACTTACAACTTTTTAGTTATATATATTTTTTTTCGATTGTCTTGTAAACATATTAGTGGTATATATTTTTGTAATCACCTCTAATAACCTTCATTTTGATACCCCACTCGATGGGCTGCGAAAAACAAAAAAATTGCAACCCCTACAACATGGCGCCCAAAATCCGCCATGTTCCTTTTTTTTAACGGCACCTATCTAAGAACACTTGGGCGGCCAAGACCTACCTTACAATGTCTTAATTATAAAAAGCCGTCAAGTGGTTTGAGAGATTCGAGGTAATAGAGAATATTACATACATACAAGATACTCGCGAAAAACATAACCCTTTCCTTGCAGCCGGGTAATAAATAGTTGGCAGCTTGGTAGCTGGCGCAGTATATTATTATAATTCTAATGCTAGCACAAAAATAACGCTCTATCATTTTGAAGTAAATAGTTATTCAAAATTGGTCACCACATCCAAGTGGGAGGAAAAGATTGTTACGTAAAACAATAATATTTATTGACTGTGATTCGGTGAGATATGGCTAACGAGCCAAGCGATCAACTACGATTTAATGCAATAATTAATTGCGTCGTTCATATCGCATTATTTTCAAGATGTGGATATTAATTAAGGCAGGCAGTAATAAACATAGAATTTGCTTTTGATTCGAAAACGTAGCGATCACGTTGGCGTTTCTCGATCGAATTATATCACATGACGTTATATTGATCAAGAGTTAACGTTGTGTAATTAAAGACGGTTTTATAATGGTGTTTGGGAAAGTTCGATCAGGATTAAATGTTGTATTTTTCTGTGGGTTTCGTAAGTAGCATGTTCAAACAGAGGGAGGCAGTTTACTATGTGTGATTTACTTGATAACCACTGCTCTCCAAACGGTAAAGAAAAGCATCACGAGGAAAGGAATCGCCCACACGCATTTCTAAGTAGCTTACAAAATTATAATACAACGAAATCCGATGTGCTTGCTTTGAGCACTGTGACACGTTACAGGAACTTCGGTACAGCGAATTTTTATGAGTGTCGCCTCCACACGACACACCAGGGACCCGGTGGCTTTTGAAACGACTGGTAGTCAAAGAGAAATGGAGATTGCCCAGTTACAAATGTGGAAGCAGTAGGTAGAGGCTGTATTTCTTCGCGGATTACTTTCTCGAAAGCACACTTGTAACGCGCGTGCCGGAATTTTTATTACTCGCGTTTCCCAGAGGTACAGTATCACGACAGAGATACATTCGAATCATTATGTTTTGTAGCGACTGTACACGTTACTTCGGAATATGACTTTAAATAAAGAAACAGCTCCTTTGAGCGCGGCGTACAATGCTTTTGGCATAACAAATTTTATTACATGTTAATAAAATATTTAACGTCAGAACGTTTCGTGTTGACTAGATTTATAACAGCTACTTAGTTATGGTTAGGCGTGTCAATTGATACCACAATCGTGGACAAGATTAATCAATTAATTGATAGCGCATTAATTAACATTACAATACATAGTTTATCGCTTGACGATTGTTGAATAATTGAATCTCATAATAAAACAGGTGATAAGGACAGGGATAAAATAAAACAGGTGAAATATGGATTACTGTGAATAGCGGTGTATTGAGAACAATGACACAAAAGCTACTGGCTATTACATTCAAAAAAACTTAAAAACTATGAACGGACGCAGCGTCGCAACTAGCTGCTAAGACGTCTAGATTAGGCGTTCCAACATGCCCCCGGACGTTGAAAGATTCTCTTTCAACAAGATTCAGCGGAAACGGGTAATGGGCAAATTCTGTTGAAGGCTCTCCTTATGACTCCAGCAGTAGTCCTGACGTCAGCCACACGAACGATGCCGTCTGATCCTGGATGGACGGCGACAATTCTACCTAACTTCCACTTAAGGGGTGGTAGGTTATCCTCCTTTATCACTACCAAGGAGTCCAGCTTCAATGCATCTTTGCAGGAACGCCACTTGGTTCTCTGCTGCAACTCGGATACAAACTCCTTACTCCACCGAACCCAAAAATGTTGACGGAGTTGCTCGATTCTTTGGAATCGAGTCAAATGATGGATCGAGTGTTCCTGAAGATCTCGCTGTGGCAGTGAAGTAAGCGGTCGACCGACAAGGAAGTGTCCTGGAGTCAGAGGTGTAAGGTCAGCGGGATCAGCGGACAGCGGCGTCAATGGACGAGAGTTCAAAATTGCCTCAATTTGGATCAGCGTGGTGTTAAGTTCTTAAAACGTGAGGTTACAATTGCCCAACACTCGTTTCAAATGGTATTTTGTCGATTTAACACCCGCCTCCCAGAGTCCGCCAAAGTGAGGAGTATAAGCGGGAATAAAGTGCATCTTAACTCCATCATTAGCCAAACTTGCACCTAAGGAATCGCAATTTGATTTTAAAAATTTCGATAAATCGTTGTACGCGCCAACAAATGAGGTACCGTTGTCGGAATAAATGTTAACGGGTTTACCCCTTCGCGAAATAAACCTATACAAAGCCAGTAAATATTTATTACTAGTTAGGTCACCGACTAGCTCCAAGTGAATAGCCTTGGTGGTGAAGCAAATAAATATCGCTATGTACACCTTTACTAGCCTACAACCGCGGCCTTGCCGACTGGCACACATGATAGGGCCGGCATAGTCTACGCCAACACTTTCGAAAGGGTAACCTCCCGGATGGAGTCGCTGCTGCGGCAAATTCCCCATTAAAGGCGTAACTACGTTACCCTTCATACGACAACAGCGCACACAGTTACGATAGCAAGCCTTAGCTAAATTTCGGCCACCTATAGGCCAATACGATTCCCTAATTGACGCTAATAATAACTGTGGACCTGCATGCATCAATCTCTTGTGCTCGAAATTAAACAATAGCCTAGTAAATAAATGAGTGGACTGTAAAATAATAGGATGTTTTTTATTATATGTAAAATCAGAATTCTCTAAGCGTCCTCCGACACGCATTATTTTATTGCTGTCTAAATAAACATTAAATTTGAGAAGGGTGCTTTTTGAAGGTAAACTTTGTTTGTTTGCAAGTAATTTGTACTCTGGAAACGAATCGATTTGACATTTCAAGATAATAACATTTAATGCTTCCTGTAATTCTTCTTCTGTTAGAAACTTAATAATTACAGGCAGTTTCCTGCAAATACGAACAAATCTCAACACATATGCTATGGAACGAACAAGTCTCAAATAATTAGAGAAACGTTTAAAATCTATAAATAACGTGCAAGAACTATTTTCAACAATAGCGCTCAATGAAACTTGAGGTCGCGTTTCGGGTAATGTCTCGATTCCCAAACTTTTAGGTTGAGATGGCCAATTAGTCTGATCATCCTTTAAAAAGTCGGGACCACACCACCATATATGTAACCCTTGCAGAGCATCAATATCCACGCCACGAGATATTAAGTCTGCTGGATTCTTGGTCGTTGGGACATGACGCCAAGTACAATTTCCTACCTTATCTAGAATTTCAGCAACGCGATTGCGCACAAATGGCTGAAGTTTAGAAGGCAACATCTGTTACCATCCCAATACAATGGTCGAGTCAGTCCAAAAATACACCCGATCAAACTTTGATCGAAGTGATTTGACCACCTTCTCATACACGCGACTTCCTACTACCAGAATCAGAATCAGAATCAGAATTATTTATTTGTGAAACATAGGTGAAGAACATATATACATTAATCATACATGTCAAGGTCTTAAATAGATAAGTGTTGCACTATGCTTTGTCATTGTTGACATACAAATATTAAAGTCAGGTTCGTCAAAGTTAACAAAATTTTACGTTAACAAAATACATTAAAATAATCAATTTAATAATGTCCACTACAAGAAAGAAAAACAAAAAGTACACACAAGAAGATCATAACAAAAGAATATGCGAGAAATTATTCGTTACATTGATAATAATTATGAATTAATAAAATTACAGAATTTAATCAAATAGTCATCCAAAATTAAAATAGTCATCCAAGTCAACATTAATAATATAAATTTATAAAATTACAGAATTTAATCAAATAGTATTATCATTAAAATAGTCATCCAGGGTATAATAACATTTCTCAACTAATAACTTGTGAAGACACTTTTTGAATCTCTTCAATGGCATACATTTTATAGCATCAGGTATTTTATTAAAAATTTTTGGTGCCACACCAAAGAAGCTCTTTTTCATTAACGCAGTATTACATTTCAACGTACATAGTTGATTTTCATATTGACTCCGAATGGGGGTCTTCTTAACTGTTGAAAATTTTGTAAATAAATGTGGATTTGATTTTACAAATAATGCAGTTTCTAGTATATATATAGCTGGTAATGTTAATATTTTTAATTTCTTAAAGTAGGGAACGCAACTATCTGTTGACTTTAAATTACACATGGATCTTACACACCTTCTTTGCATCCTGAATACCAGTTCCCTATTAGTTGATTGCCCCCAGAAAACAACACCATATCGGAGATTAGAGGCTACAAGTCCATGATAGGCTGTTAACAGTGTTTCAGAATTAACTCTCTTAGATAATTGAAACAATAGATACGCAGATTTACTCAGTCGTTTACAAACCACTTCCAGATGAGGTTTCCAAGTCAACTTATGGTCTACAGTTATGCCTAAGAATTTTGCACTCGTAACTTCTTCTATTTTACACTCATCGTAGGTAATATTAAGGGGTGGATTCTCACGTCGTTGATGAAACTGTACAATTTTAGTCTTACTCAAATTGATCACAAGATTATTATTATTTAGCCAATTAATGATGTTATTTAGCAAGTTATTGATCTCATTTCGATATTCGTTTGGATCAGTGCATTCTATGATAGCTGTACTGTCATCTGCAAAAAGTACCATTTTGTTTCTCAAATTTCTTGGGAGATCATTGATATATATCAAGAAAAGTGGGGGCCCGAGTACAGTGCCCTGAGGCACACCATACCTCACGGATCTCGCTTCAGAGACATATGTAGTCTCTAATTTGCTTATAGGACAAATTCTGGAAATCTCAGTACACTGTGTCCTATCACTTAGGTATGATTCTAGGAGTTTATGAATGTTTCCCCGAATGCCGTACCCGTGTAACTTTTGCAGCAAGATCTGATGATCTACGAAGTCAAAAGCTTTTGACATATCCGTGAAGATCGAGCACACAGGATTTTTTTTATCCACAGATGTCATTATACTTGACAGCAGGTCAAATAGTGCCATATTAATATTAGTATTTTTCCTAAATCCTTTTTGTTCATTGCAAAATAACTGAAACTTCTCGAAATACGTGTAAATGGAATTATATATAATTTTTTCAATAACTTTTGCAAATACTGGTATTTTTGCAATAGGCCTGTAATTTTTTACATCAGTCTTGTCATTATTTTTGTAAATGGGTTTAATAATTGCCTTCTTGAGACTAGTAGGGAATATACCATCAGAAATGCAAAGATTTATTATGTGCGATAACGGTGTCGCTATGACCTCCTTAACATCTTTTATTACTCTAGTTGAAATACCGTCGTATCCTACTGTACTAGTATTTTTTAAGCTACTTATCACTTTTATAATGTCAGTGTCTGAAACTGGTAGCATAAATAGAGACTGCGAAGTTGAGTTTTCAATAACATTTCTACACGAATTTGTTAACGGGGTATTATTAAGGTTTGTTTTTGAATTATTTTCTATAATCTCTATAAAATATTTATTGAATTCATTCGCAATGTCAAGGGGATGTGTAAGAGTTGATTTATCATTTTGTATGGTCAATATTGGTTCTTGCGGCAGACATACTTTGGATTTGTTAATAACTTGCCAAGCAGCTTTTGATTTATTTTGAGACGTCTTTATGAAGTGGTTGTTTTGGGCCTTCTGGGTTAGATTTACTATTCTTCTATAAAGCTTGGAATATTTTTTAAAAGCAAGTCTATTTTTTGTGTTCGGATTATGCCTATATGTCCAAAGTAGCTGCCTCTGTTTTCTGCTACATATTTTTATCCCGTTCGAAATCCATTTGTGTTTTTTACAAGTATAAATGGTTACTATTTTTTCTGGGAAACACAATTTGTATAGCAATATAAAGTCATCTATAAAATTTTCGTAGGATTCATTTGCGTCTTTAGCTTCGTATACTCGTCGAAAAGTTAGGTTTTTTAGATGATTTTTAAATTTCATTAAGTTATCTACTGATATTTCCTGTTTAATTGTTTTCCAATATTTAATCATACAGGTTTTTTTAATGGGAACTTGCAGTAGTTGTGATGTATGATCAGATAGAAGTAAATCTATTATCTTAGCTTTACAACCTTTACGGTAAGAATGTGCAAAATTATCTAAGCAAGAGTTACTAGACAATCTGGTTGGTTTATAAAGTTCTATTTTGAGATTATATTGCAAGAGAAAGTTTTCAACTACGGCACCACACAGTTCCAACCTCGGAATCGTGGTAGGTTTAATCGGTGCCACACGACTTTTGCTTATCAATAAGCGGACTACGCATTCACCATCACTGCTAACACTACGTACATAGGCACACGCACCGTACGCACGCTCAGATGCATCCGTGAATACATGCAATTCTAACGTCTGATACGAATCGGACATAACAAAACGTGGGATACGCAAATCTTTCAGAAGATGGAGATCTTTAACAATAGCATTCCAAGCTGTGTTGAGTTCCAGAGACAACGGTTCATCCCATGAAAGATTGTCTAACCACAATTTTTGCAACAACATTTTCATGGTCACCACAAAAGGAGATATAAGACCCAAGGGGTCAAAAATGCGTGCAATTGCTGAAAGCAAATCACGCTTAGTACTGCCATTAGAAGGCAGTTTAGCTTTAATTAAAAAACCTAGTTCGTCAGAGTCCGCAAACCAGTCAAGACCTAATAGTTTATTGGGCTCACTAGATCCCATACTTAAATCTAATGATGACTGAGAAGTCCCTGAGACTAAAATAGGTTCGTTCGACTTCCACTTGCGAAGTGGCATGCAAGCTGATGCTAGTGCATTGGTGACCTCATTACGAATGAACATCACTTCATTTAAATCATTACCACCCGTGAGCAGATCGTCAACGTAAAAATCGTGTGTGATTATGGTGGCAATCTTATCATTAGTGCACTCAATGCCTAGCTGCTTAAGGCAGCGCGTCGCAAGAAATGGCGCACTCGCCGTACCGTATGTAACGGTGTTCAGTTTAAATACCTTGGCAGGACTGCAAGTGTCGTCACGCCAAACTACCTGTTGCAAGTGCCTATCAGATGGATGTACTACTACCTGTCTATACATCTTTTCAACATCGGCTGACAAGACATACTTATGCTGTCGAAACCGAAGAAGTATAGACAGGAGGTCGTCCTGAACCGTAGGACCCACCATCTGTAAATCATTCAAGGATACTCCTGATGAAGTAGGGCAACTAGCATTGAACACTACACGTAGTTTGGTAGTGGTACTACATTCACGTAGTACCCCGTGATGAGGTATGAAATATGCATTTAAATCCTGTTCCTTGTTTACGGTCATATGACCTAATGACTCATATTCTGCCATAAATTCGTGATATAATTTACTAAAATCGGGTTTAGCCTTAAGTCTGCGTTCTAAGGAATATAAACATTTTGAAGCCCTATGAAATGATTCACCTAGAACAGAAGGGTTCTGTTTCATTGGAATACGGACACAGAAACGGCCGTTCTCTAAACGAGTTGTATTTTTAATAAAATGCTCCTCGCACAATTTTTCCTCTGGCAAATAGTTAGAATGCTGCGAGGTAACCTCTTCGAGGTTCCAAAACCGCGTCAAATTATCACGAATTAATTCTAAGTCATCACTATTACAGGAACTACTAGTTTGAGTAAAATTACAACTCATACTATTACATAGCATACTATTCTTATATAAAATGGATCCAGAGACGATCCAGCCTAACCTGGTTTCAAATAGTACTGGCTTCCCGACCCCTAGCTTGACTCTTCGCGTACCTAATAAGTCCCAGAATAGATCAGCACCTATTAAAAGATCTACCTCGGAAGGCTTGTAAAAAGTAGGGTCTGCCAAACAAATATCAGTAGGAATATTCAGGTTAGACAAATCTAATTCACGACATGGCATTTCGTTAGTTATTAATGGCAAAACAAAACAAAACAACTTCGCATTATAACTGTTGTTGAGTGACGTCATTTTTACCCGACAAGTATTGCCTACGCGAGAGGTCGCGTTATTTATGCCATAGATCGAGCCATCTATCGGATTTGTTTTTAATTTAAGTAACTTACATAGTCGTTCCGTCATGAAACATGATGTACTACCGCTGTCCAGTGTTGCTCGCACTATATGTTCATAATCATTATGATCATATAATTTTACTAAAGCTGTTGACAATAACACGCCGCGCTCCTTCGTACTGTCGCCATAAGAAGGTGAAATGTTCAAAGATAAGGACACATTATTGGCGTCAGTGTGAGCGGAGTGCGCGGGCGAGATAGACGGTGGTGACGGAAACGAAGTTTTGTTATCAGACATCTTATCACTACGATTACAGTTAGTGTCCGAAGTATGAATTAAAGTGTTATGCCTGCGTTTACATAACTTACAACCCGGTTTTTTACAATTGTTAGAAAGGTGACCCGAACGAAAACAGTTGTAACACAATTTAAAACTAGGCACTAATTTACGACGAGCCTCATTACTTAAAGCAAGGAACTGTGAACAATTAGTTAAACAATGGTCACCTTTGCAATTGGGACATAGCTTCGTGACGGATTCAGTGCTTACATTATTAGAATTTTGTGTTACCATTGATTTAATTTTACTCGACGGACCTGATTTAGCGATACCTGGCACGTTGTGTCTTGATATTTCTAAGGTTTCAACTAAATCAGCGCGTGTGCGAATGAAGTGGAGGAATGCATCAAAAGTAATCTTACTGTCCTTGTCAGTATGACCTTTAAATTCCTCCCATTCACGATAAGACTTCTGATCCAACTTACAAGTAACTAAATATATCAACAATGTATCCCATTGTTTGACTGGTTCACCTAACGCTTCTAACGAACGCAAGTTTTTATTTAATTGGTCTATTAAACCTTTCAAAGCGGCTGAGGACTCCTTTGTGATAGGATCTATATTAAATAAGGCTGACACGTGATTCTGTACCAATAATCTTTTATTGTCAAATCGATCGCATATTAAATTCCAAGCTACATCGTAATTACTAGCAGAAAACTCAATCGACTGAATAACCACAGCAGCAGATCCATCCAGAGAAGCACGCAAATAATGAAATTTGTTGATTTTATCAATCTCGTCATTATGATGGATGAGACTAGTAAAGGTGTCACGAAACTCTAACCAATTGCTATATAATCCATTAAATTTTGGAAGTTGTATGGTAGGCAACTTAACAGGTTTATAAACACTACCACGACTACTATTCCTAGAAACCAAATCATCATCTTTATTACATTCCTTCATTAACTGTTGAGCCCTCGACAATGCTTTATAGTACAACGTCTCGAACTCGGAACGTTCAGACAACTGGGCCTTCACATCATCAACCATACATTCTAACCTCAACTGTACCTCATCGTATTGCTCGTACAACGACTCAATTTTGCCCATACGCAGCTGTAATTCCGTGATATCACAACTGCTTAGTTTCTTGTCATTAAGTGCGTCCAGGTAAGTAATGAATGTAGTTAAGCGACCCTTAAAACTGCCTCGCTTCTTTACTAATTCCTTCTCCTCGGACATACTGGGAAGTGAGTGTTTTCGACCTGAAATGTATACAATAGCAAATAAGTTTATATACTTAAACAGACGTTATGTAGGTACTAAGTTATACGATTGATTTTACTGTGATATAACAATGTAATTAGGTAATTTTTAAAGTAAATAAGATGTGTTATATAAACAATAAATCTGATATCTAATGGAAAGTTGTAAACTTTTATTTATCAATACCTCATCTGTAAGTTATATGAATTAGGATACAGGTAAACAACAAAATATAAAGTACATTACGGGTTAATTAGATAACATTAGTCAATAATTGGAAATAATATCTAACACTAACGAGAATAAACTATGACTGCTGAATACCTACGCATCAACTTACACTTAATTAACTGAATGGTTATCGCTCTAATGCAACATTACAAATTATATAAATGTAGTGTGAATTACTACTATACTTAAAGTATTATATAATAACAATTGTCGCTAATTGTATGCGCAACATACAAAAATAACGAAACCATTCAAAATGCAAAACGGTACTCAATGAACATAATTTATATTAATACAAGTTTAAAACTGCACTAACCTTTGGTACCTAACTTATAATTAAAGTTAGATACAACCTGTACGAGTGTTGGGTGACGATATTATCCATAAAACTTAACACCGTAAAGAAAATATGTACTCAATCCATATACCACGCTGCCGGCGTACATAACCTCTCAAGTCCTTGTAAATTATGTATTTCCGTGCGTCGTTAATATCGCTGATTTCATCAATCTACGATGTTATATATCACAATACCACAATCCGGCTCGATATGGACCATGTGCGGGACCAACCAGGACTTGGGAGAAAATAAAACAGGTGAAATATGGATTACTGTGAATAGCGGTGTATTGAGAACAATGACACAAAAGCTACTGGCTATTACATTCAAAAAAACTTAAAAACTATGAACGGACGCAGCGTCGCAACTAGCTGCTAAGACGTCTAGATTAGGCGTTCCAACACGAAGTAATTACCTGAAGGATATCTAAGTAATCAATTATAATATAATTAATCTCATTTGTGTACACAAACACAACATGAAGAGAAAGTTTAATATTTATAAAGCTTTTGTATAAACTACGCAAATACCATGAATATTATTTTTCAACATTGGAAATGCAATTCCAATCAACCGCGTTGCTACGGCAAAGGTGTCTTATAAAAGTTATTCACTTTTAATTTACTCACAGAAAACCTCTATTTTTCGCGCTAGAAATCTCTCATGTATAAGTTTATTTTATGGTTGCAGCAAAGTACTTTGTAAAACATTTACATTTAGATGCAAAAAATAGTAGAATATTTTACCTAACTATTGGTATAGAGAGTTTCTTCAATAGCTACATAGCTATCTGTGAAGTGGCATAAGCTCCAATCCGTGTTAAGTCACACATAAAACATGGTTCCTGCCGCTTACCTCGAACTCATCGCTTACTAGGTCGTGTGTCGTGCGCGCCGAGACACTTCCAGCCCGGTGCGGTGCGGAGCTCCTGCCCAATATACTCTAATAAGTAAAATCGCCCTGAAGCTCCATTTCACCTAAATCTTATATCACACAAAATTTCATAGCAAGTAGGTGCAGCGCCTTGTTACGTAGTTACTCTGATGCCCGGCCCGCCTTTATTAAGGCTTGATGAAAACTTTACATCATCATATTTTCTGGATCGCTCACCTAAATTAAAGGTAATTTATATCCCAATGTACACAGGCGGTGCCCATTCGAGCTTTATTAAACAAATAAAGTAATCAATTGGTGAGCTTTCATAAACAAGCGTGCAGAAATTTGAAACTTTATTATTTACGGATGGTGAAAGACACAATGCTGAAATAAATGAAGGGTTCAGTAATGGCTTGGTAAGGTTTCTTCGGCTTATTTACTATGGCTAGACTTTTGAAAGTTGTTATGTTTGTAGAGTTAACAACATAATTCTGTTGGTGTATTTCACTTGAATAGCAGAAAGTTTTGCGTCAGCTATAACATGAAATCATAACATAGAATAAGTTAATCAGATAAATTGAAAGTTTAATTAAACAAAACAGGAGCTTTAAAAGTTTGGGCGTATCGTTGGCATCAAGAATGTAGCACATTCTGGCGGTTGTTGCGACTGGTTGCCGGGGATCGCTTGCGGTGCGGGCTGGGTTCAATAGACTGTGATAGTGCCTGAGTGAGCGTAATGAAAGTTTGGCTGTGTACCAAAAATATTAACACAAATTTTAGTATAATCCCTGTGTGCAGAGAAGCGTGGAATTAAAAATATAAATATTGTGAGACACCGCAGCTGTTATTAATCCAAGGCGAGATTACGTACAGCAGATAGTAATGACACACGCGCCCGCGCCGCCGCGCTGCCTCGTAACACTAACGATGTTACCCGGCGTGCACCAAATTTGTCGTTAAACAATAACCGCCTCTTACATTATTAATAATAACCAGATTCTGTTTCTCACTAGCATCTCATTCTTGAGCTCTTCGTAAGTGATACTCGACATTCGACAGCTTACGGTTATGAGGTTGTTTTTAGAGTAGAGGAGAAGTTACGGTGCATTGATTTTGTGAAAGATGATTTTTCTCGAAAGGTGTTGAATACCGACAAGATGGTTAATTGAGACTGATCCCAATAATTTGGGTTAAGGATTAAACCGATGATATAATATGAATGGTATGCAAAATGCTCTTAACTTGTATTTCTGTTTGTCTTGCCTGCTGAACTATAATGTTAATGATGATGCGAGTGATTTAGGGCGATTTTTCCAAAGCCAGATATTTTTGTAATGAATACTTATTAACAAATCTGTAGAAAAGTCGTTTTTGTACATCGAAAATATTTCAATAAAAAGTACTCAGGCTGTTAAAGGAGAACCAACAGAACCCATTTCCAGCATTTTTGGAATTTTAGTCTGTTTGTTGTTTGTCTGTTTAGTTGTGCACGCACCAAGTAAATTGTACGAAACCAATGTTGATAACTTTAATGCATAACTTGAAGTATTACTAGTTTCATCGCAATCGGTTCACGCTATCAAAAGTTAGATGAATTTAAAGTGTTCAAGAAGTAAAGTATCACAACACACGCAATTCATATACTCGGACAATTGAACTCCATATTCCATAGATGGCGTTGTGTATTTGACGTCATCATCTGAATGGCGGGTTAAAGATTCTCCGCGAAATGATGTCCCTAGAAAAAAAGTTGCTAGGTAAGAACTTGCCTTAGGATAGGTGGGAAGGTAGGTAGAAAGGTAAGAACTACCATTTTTATTCATCACCCATGAATAAAAATGGTAGTTTGACATATTTTCTGTACAAAATCTATCACACAGTTGTATACATTCTTCAAACAAATAAAATCTGTGGATTGAAAAATCGGCCTGTAATGTTAATAGAGCAACGAGAAGGGCATGAAGTCACGACCTTACACGCGTCAGTCAGACACCTCTGCTTATCACATTGAGCTATTTTGCCTAAGCCAGTAGGCGTAAACATCAACTAGTTTACCACAGAACAATATTAAGCTGAATTTCTAGAAATATAGGTTTGACTTTCAAATTAAGTTCGTTCAGCGATATCCCTTTATACTATCAGAATATTTAACTAATTTCAAATTATGATGAAATCCTTTGACGTTCGCAGTCTACACAGTTTAATTGGATACTGGTATATTAAAGAGATACTTAAGTAGGTGTATAAGTAGTTAACCGCAGTTGCTGTTACTTTTTAAATTATGTTATGCGTATGCTGAGTAGTCTAGTCTGTCAAGAGTCGTCTGAGTGTCTTACTTACTCTTAAAGTTTTGATGCATGCAATAATATTTTCTGTAGCTGGGGTTGAAAGGATGTGATTGAATTATATAGGAAGGTAGTGTAACCTGCTTTTGCCATTCTTGTCTGCATAACAAGAATTCTTCATGAAGACTTTTGCATAGCAATTTCCAGTTACTTCATTCTTACATCATTATCAGCCTTTTAATGTTCCCACTGCTGGGACACAGGCCTCCTCTATATGAGAGGGAATGGGCTGTAATCCACCACGCTTGCCCAGTGCAGATTGGTGGATGTCACATGTCTTCGAATTTTTGGTTCTAGGACATGCCGGTTACTTGAAATGTTACTTAAGTTGAATTACCTTGTATTTGAACCTTTTATTTTATATTTTGCAAGTTGTACCTAATTTATTTATTGTTTATTTTTTTTATTAGTATGACGGCGCATCGCTAATATGTCGTATTTAAACGGCTGCTGTCAGCTGTCACCGATGACAGCTTCTACTGATTAGTGACAGTTAACGTCAAATAACAATGTCAGACGTCAGAATAAGAGTGGCAGCCGTCACTCTAGCGGAGCGTCGGGCGGGTAGGGGCACGGCGGCCATGTTGAAGGACACTTTTTGAACGTGAACCGACCGTGCACCACGCGCTAGACGAATCGCTGATATTCTGCGTCATCCTAGTGTAAAATGCAATTTTCTTAGTGAATTCGATTACTAATTGACTTTAACTAGAATATAGAGCAGTTATTTTGTGAATCAAGTTTTGTTAACGCAAATTATAGTGACTTTGATCAAAACTCGAGTGTTAATTAAAATTACGATTCCTTGCCCAAGTACCCACGCCTGACCAACTATGGCGGATTCTGATGAAGGCCCTCCTGCGCCTATATCAGAAGTGGGATCCCACGGGCTGCGACCAGAAGAGACGAGATCATCGTTGGAAGACCATGGTGCCACAAAATTACTAAGCAACATGGAAGCACTACTCTCGCGAGTGGTCTCAATGTCACAGATGCCTAGCACAAGTACAGCTGTCACCCAACTTTTGCAGTTCAACCCAGACGACAGTGATGCTGACATAGAAGGTTGGTGTAACGTTACCGAAATGATTGTGCAAAAAAAAGTGTTTAGAAGGGGTCGAGCTACTTATGGCTCTCACAAGTGCACTAAAGGGTCGCGCAGCCTCTTGCATAACTAGATTAAATCTAACCGAGCTGACTTGGCCGTTAGTAAAACAGTCTTTACTGGCCAAGTTTTCAAAGCCGAAATTGCCGCAAGACCACTTTGATGATATATTGCGGTTCCAGATTGGAATAAAGGAAACAGCATCTGAATCTACAATGCGGTTGTGGAATATGATTGAGCGAATACCCAAGACTGACATGCCTGAAGAAGTGATTACTGGATTTGTGGTATCTGTGCTCTGCCAAAAAGACGGTGTTATACGTCGTGAGCTGAATGCTCATCTCATCAGTAGTAGATCTCAATTGTTCCGGATTCTAGGCGGTATTTCTTCGAAGCGTCGCCTCGAATCAGAGATGCAAGAACTAGAAGTGAAACGACCCCGTATGAGCAATGCACGGTTCCCTGGAAAATGCCATTGGTGCGGATTATCTGGACATCGACAAGCTGATTGTAGGAAGAGACGTGAAAACGTCGGATCATCAGTACAAGCAGACGCCTCCAACTCTTCGCGTCTTGCTGATAGGACACCAGCTGTCACCTGCTACGTGTGCGGCAAGCAAGGGCATGTGGCGACAGTTTGCCCCGACAGAAAAACTGGTGGAGGAGCGGCAGTCAAGGAGGTCAACCTGTGTGGACAGCGCACTTCGAGAGGCATCCTAAATACCTCGTCCGGTGAGCCCGTTTTGTTTTTGTTTGATAGTGGGTCGTCTTGTTCGCTCCTCAAAGAGAGTTTTTGCTGTAAATTTCCTGGTACTGTGTGCAATTCTCTTGTCTACCTAACTGGGATCGGGGCTGATGATGTTAGGTGTGATACTCAAATTTTAAATGAAGTAAAAGTAGGCGAAATAACTCAGACCTTACTTTTTCATGTAGTACCGGATTCTTGCCTATCGGAACCTGTCATAATAGGTAGGGATATCTTAGAAAATGACATTGGCGTCCAAATAGATCAAGATCAGCTTAAATTCTTTTCTAAGAAACAGTCTAATTCTTGTGAGTTGCAACTGAACAAAATAACTTCCGATTCAATTGACACTGATCTTGAAGGTGAAGATAGGGATTCTTTAGTGAAACTGCTCAACAAATATGCTCAATATTTTATAGAAGGGGTTCCAACTAGAAAGGTTAATACTGGTATGTTAGAAATTAATCTAGTTGACCCACACAAAATTGTCCAAAGATGTCCTTATAGATTAGCGCCACCAGAAAAGCAAATTGTAAGGGAAAAGGTTCAGGAACTTTTAGATGCCGGGATCATAAGAGAGAGCACTTCACCCTTCGCTAGTCCGATACTCCTAGTTAAGAAAAAGGATAATACAGATAGGATGTGCGTCGATTTTCGAGAACTTAACTCTAATACTCGACCCGAACACTATCCATTGCCGCGTATAGATGATCAAATAGACCAACTTACAGGTGCCCAATTCTTCACTTCCCTCGATATGGCCTCTGGTTTTCACCAAATCCCTGTTCACCCTGATTCAGTAGAGAAGACGGCATTTGTGACGCCAGAGGGCCAATATGAGTACTTAGCCATGCCGTTCGGTTTGCGCAATTCCCCATCTGTATATCAGAGATGTATAACGAAAGCACTATGCCACCTTAAGAATAAACCCCTGGTATATATGGATGATATTCTCTGTCATTCTAAAAGCGTTCGCGAAGGCCTGGAGCAGTTACATGAAGTTCTGGGTGCCTTATCTGAGGCAGGATTTTCACTCAACTTAAAAAATGCAAATTTCTTAAATCAAAAATTGATTACCTGGGATATTCGCTTCAAAGCGGTGAAGTGAGGCCCAACCTTCGTAAAATACAGGCTCTGGTAGATGCTCCACCCCCAAAAACAGCCACACAAGTCCGGCAATTTCTTGGTTTGGCCTCTTATTTCCGCAAGTTTATACCTGGTTTTAGTCACACAGTCGGCCCATTGTATCCATTGACGAAACTAAAGGGTCCCATTAAATGGACTGACAAATGCGAGGACATACGTAGGACGATTATTGGCATACTGACATCTGAACCAGTCTTAACCATTTTTGATCCTGAGCTGCCAGTTGAGTTACATACCGATGCCAGCTCCGAAGGCTATGGCGCAATCCTTATTCAAAAAAGAGATAATTTACCTCACGTTATAGAATATTTTAGCCAACGCACAAGTGATGCAGAGTCCCGCTACCACTCATACGAACTGGAAACGCTAGCAGTCGTACGAGCGGTAGAACACTTTCGTCATTACCTCTACGGGCGAAACTTCACGGTCTTCACTGATTGCAACTCGCTAAGAGCATCTAAGTCAAAAGTAGACCTGACACCACGTGTTCATCGCTGGTGGGCTATCCTTCAGGCATACGATTTTGAAATCGTATATCGTGAAGGCCGTGGAATGGAGCACGCAGACTATCTCTCTAGAAATCCCCAACCCGATACAAATTCAGCTTCCTCAACATCTTCTGTCAAAGGAAGAAAAGATGTCAAATTCGTAGAACTGCATAAAGGTTGGCTTTCGGTAGAACAAAAAAGAGATTCTGAGATACAAGATCTGATACGTAAACACCATAATAATGATTTCCCCGAATCCGTAGCAGAAACATATGACGTCAGAGACGGTATTTTGTATAGGAAAATTGCTCGGAATAAAATTGTATCATGGTTGCCCGTTGTCCCTCGCTCGTTGATTTGGACTTTAATTAGCCACATTCACAGCGAACTACAACACTTAGGATACGACAAAACGCTGGACAAAATTTATGAACAGTATTGGTTTCCCCAGATGTCCAAGTGTGTTAAGAAATTTATAGAAAGCTGTATTATATGTAAGGCATCAAAAGGCCCTTCTGGAGCTCAAGCTGTTCAGCTCCACTCCATTCCAAAAGTGTCTTTGCCCTGGCACACCATCCACATTGATTTTACTGGTAAGCTCAGCGGCAAAAGCGACAGAAAAGAGTACTGCTCGGTAATTATCGACGCTTTTACGAAATACGTATTACTAGAACACACCTATTCATTAGACGCAACTTGTGCTGTGCAGGCCGTAAAAAGGGCAGTATGTCTTTTTGGCGCACCGAGACGTATAATCGCTGATCAAGGCCGTTGCTATGTAAGTGCAGAATTTAAAAATTTCTGCGCCGAGCATAAAATCGACTTGCACTTTATAGCAACTGGTTCTGCTAGGGCTAACGGACAAGTTGAGCGTGTTATGCGAACGCTCAAGAGTCTTCTCACAATTGTTGAGAATGACCCTAACAAAACCTGGCGGGAAGAACTCGGCAATGTCCAGTTAGCATTAAACAGCACTAAATCAACCGTAACTAAATACTCACCGACTGAGTTGATGATAGGAATTCGTGCACAATCATTAGGATTATCTAAAATAGGTATTTCCGATTCCGAAGAGTCAAACCGTCTAGATTTAGAGTCTGTACGAGATGATGCTTCACGAAATATTCAGAAAGCAGCAGCAGCCGACGCTGAACGATTTAATAAAGGTCGAATGATAATTAAACCATTCTCAGTAGGAGACTTCGTATTTATAAAAAGTAGCGAGCGAAATCAGACCAAGCTTGATAGGAAGTTCAAGGGGCCGTTCGTTATCACTGCGATTTTAGACAATGACCGCTATGAGCTTAAGACAGTTAGTGGTGTCGGTTCCAGACGTTCCTACAAGTATGCACATGAGAATTTGCGCGCAGTACCTAAGGGGCACGAGGGTTTATTAGAAGTAACTAGTAGTCTATTGAATGAAATGGAGGCCGAGACGGCGCCAGAAGAGGTACACGAGAGTACTAGTAGAGAAAGTACACACTCATTACATAACGATGACACCTTGACTCTCGAATCCAACACCGATACAGCTGGATCAGATACATTAACTGCGGGTTCTGATACTCTAAGTATACCCTCGGATGACGAAACGTTCCAACTACACGAAGTAGAAGTCGAAATCCATAATAATTAGGTATGTACGAGACTTGTGTAATTTTTTGTGTATCATGTGTGCCGGCGGACGGAATGGTGCCGTCCGGTCCATGCCATACTGGCTGGTCGAAGGGACGCACTCTTCCTGTCTAGTCCATTTTCATTGAGTAATTGGTCGAAAGGACAGTGTCGTCCGGTCCATCAGTGATGGTCGCAAGGACACACCCGTCCGGTCCAAAACTTGTCTTCGAGTAATTGGTCGAAAGGACAGTGTCGTCCGGTCCATCCGCGATGGTCGCAAGGACACACCCGTCCGGTCCAAAATTTGTATTTGAGTGATTGGTCGAAAGGACAGTGTCGTCCGGTCCATCCGCGATGGTCGCAAGGACACACCCGTCCGGTCCAAAACATGTATTTGAGTGATTGGTCGAAGGGACAGTGTAGTCCGGGCTACCCATTACATCAGGGTTAGTCGTAAGGACACACCCGTCCGGTCCAAGTCTATATGCAATTGAACGGTGATAGCAATGTCAAAGTCAAAACTTATTCTGCTTGTCAGGTTGGACGAGCGTATATTTTAAGTTGCGTAACGTTGTTTCAGGATTGCATCCAGGTACGCCCGAGGACGGTCGCTAGTCAGTCTGGCCGTGACGGCGCATCGCTAATATGTCGTATTTAAACGGCTGCTGTCAGCTGTCACCGATGACAGCTTCTACTGATTAGTGACAGTTAACGTCAAATAACAATGTCAGACGTCAGAATAAGAGTGGCAGCCGTCACTCTAGCGGAGCGTCGGGCGGGTAGGGGCACGGCGGCCATGTTGAAGGACACTTTTTGAACGTGAACCGACCGTGCACCACGCGCTAGACGAATCGCTGATATTCTGCGTCATCCTAGTGTGAAATGCAATTTTCTTAGTGAATTCGATTACTAATTGACTTTAACTAGAATATAGAGCAGTTATTTTGTGAATCAAGTTTTGTTAACGCAAATTATAGTGACTTTGATCAAAACTCGAGTGTTAATTAAAATTACGATTCCTTGCCCAAGTACCCACGCCTGACCAACTATGGCGGATTCTGATGAAGGCCCTCCTGCGCCTACAAGTATAATAATCTAGCTTGGCTTATTTTGTTGGTGTATAAATAGTTATATTTCAATAACCTTATTATAATTTATGTAACCGGGGATAATAAGAGGTAACGTCTGAATGGGCAAAAAACATTTTCAATGTTTTATTTCAGACCTTTTAGTTTTATTGTTGAACGAGTTCTCCAAATAATTTATGTGGTAAAAGATTATTTATTTTGCTATCAAAGTTAAGCTCATCTTAAATTTGTGCCAAAATAGTAAAATTAAAGTGTTACGATGTATATATTTTTGGAATGGTCCATTTAGTAGCTTTTGATACCCATATGATAGTGAAAACGAGAAAAAAAAATTATATCATCCCCTTTTTTTAAGAACACCATATATAAAAATGATACAGTCTATGTCACTCCCACAATTGAGTCAAATCCAACGACACATTATATGTCATAATCTGTGAAGCCTGTGTGTTGGGCTGTAGAGCGTGCTATAGAAATGGACATACATACATACGCTCGGAAAACAGTACCCTCCCGCAGTCGAGTAAAAGTCTCATGCAGTTGTTTTTTCAATGCCATTGTCAGTGGTAAATATGCCAAAAGGCTAATGTGCATTGACGTATTGTATGGTAATGCTCTTTGACTGAAAAAAGACAGCCCTTTGATTACGTGAAGAGTCTACTAACTACCTGCTGATGTCCTTCAAAACCCGATGAGCTCTCGGACTCCATGGCCTGGCATTAGCGTTTCAAAGCATTTGATAATTTTTGGAATCCATTTTGCAATGCGGTTGCAGATGTGCATACCAACCATTTTATAGCATCCTAGACTGTCATACCATTTGTAGGATGGGCAGCAATATCCTCGTGTATGCTAATAACACGTCCACTGCTGTACATTAATCAATCCTTCTGTCAACCGCGGAGATTATTACAATACGCCATTTATGGGGGAGGGTCTCTAATCAACAATGCTCGCTGGTATTATTGAATTGTTAGATAGTATTAACATACATATTATAATAGTATGCATATTATACAGGGTGTTTGGAAGGGAGCTGTACATACGCCTAGGGTAGAAACTAGGGATAGTCTGCTACCTACCCCCGCCCATTATATTGACCTTGGCCTCAAGGTTTTTTTTTAATTTATTATTATTTTTTATTTGACTTTTTTATGATTTTTTGACTAAAACTACCTGTAGCTCAAAATCTATCCATGGGACCGGTCGGCTAATGGTCTTGTTTTAATCGTTAGAGTCTTAGGGTCCTGCAAAAAATTATTTTACACCAGAAAATTGTGGAGAAGAAAAGTTATGGGGCCTGAAGTACCGTAGTAAGGTAAAGAAATAATTTTAAGGGCAACTTTCTATGGGGTTTAAAAAAAAACTAACAGGGTTGGAGTTCTTCTGATTTTTTTAAAACATCCTCAGTCCATGCCCTTTCTAACGATATGCTAAAAGTGTAATTATCACTTTTAGTTTTAAAGTTATTAATTAATTTCCGCAACTAGGGCACTTCAAGCAAAAATTTCAACTAATGAAAATTAAAT
This sequence comes from Orthosia cruda, assembly GCA_964057195.1. Lineage (NCBI taxonomy): Eukaryota > Metazoa > Arthropoda > Insecta > Lepidoptera > Noctuidae > Orthosia > Orthosia cruda. The sequence continues at coordinate 22,144,157 of OZ059845.1, forward strand.
GTGTTCGATCGTAAAAGGATGGCAAATGAAACAAAAAATTTGGTAATGACTAATGTCATTAAATTACAAATTTTAATTAATTACTAATTTTAATTAATTACAAATTTTGTTCAAATTGATGACCATTGACCTGTAAACATGCTCGGCACCTCTTCCTCATCTCCACGGTCACCGTTCTAAGCAGCAGTTCCTCGCGCATTGTATCGAATGCGGCGTGGATCCTGTTAATTAGAACCTCCCTTGTTGGTACTTCTTCTGCGTACACCAACTCTTTCGCCCTTCCCCAGACGTAGAAGTCGAGTGGGGTAAGGTCAGGCGACCTTGGGGGCCAGGGAATTGGCCCACCCCGACCAATCCAAGAATTAGGAAAGCAGTTGTCCAGAAGCTCCCTCACTGCTAGGCTCCAATGAGCAGGACAGCCGTCGTGCTGGAAGACTATGGGCCGATCTTCGTCAAACACTTCTTCCGCTAAATCAGGCAAATCGTTTTCGAGGAAATCTAAGTAGTTTTGCCCGTTTAGGTTGTCTGGCAAAAAGTGCGGCCCTATCAACCGATTACCGATGACGCCTGCCCATACGTTCACGGAGAACCTTCGTTGAAAACCTCTGTGCCTCTTGACTCTCGGGTTTTGATCTCTGGGTGCCCAGTGATGGAGATTGTGGTAATTTACAATTCCTTCCTTGTCAAACTTGGACTCGTCAGTCCAGAGAATACTCCGTAAAAAATTAATATCTTCCACGTCCGTATGGAGCAAGTGGCGGCAAAACTCCACCCTTCTTGCATAGTCGTTATCCTCTAAGCCTAAAACAATAAAAATATCAACGTTAGCGGTTTCCTTATGAATTAGTAGCTATGTAACATTGATTGCTATCTCTGTCTTTCCATTTCTCTCTCTCTCACACACATGCTCATGTTAATTTAAAAATTGCCTATGAAATTCACATGCTAGTTCATTACATAAGAGCTAAAAACAAAAACTTTATGTAAAAAATTACCTTGAACAGGGGTGTAGTGGAAAGGATGACGTCCATTTTTGCGAAGAACCGACCAGACTTTCCACACGCTTAAACCAAGCGTCCGGGCTACGGTTCTTACGCTTCTGGTCGGATCTTCCTCAAATTCAGCCAATATGCGTTCTTCCGCAGCCAAATTTGGTTGAAATCTGTTCACGGCTGGTTCCCGGAAATTTAAATTTCCGGTTTCTCGCAGACGCCGATAAGTTGAGCCAAACGTTTGGTGGTTAGGCACTCGCCGGTTAGGATACCGTTCTTGATAAATCCTCCGTGCCTCGCGCCCATTGCAATCAGCCATTCCATACACCACCAGCATGTCGGTGTACTCTTCACTGGTAAATCCAGCCATTTTGCCAACAACAAGGTAACAAATAACAAAACTTAACAAAAACGAAGTAATAACAAACTCAACAAAATTAACGAAAACAGTGGAGCGTCGTAACGGCAAGTACGTAAGTTAGCTAAGATGGGTAAATCTCGACTGACTAACAAAGACCCCAACGAGTTACCTGCCCGGCCCCGTCGACCCAAGAGCGAAAGAGACATGACATGACATGTTTTGTCTCTTACATGTTGCTCTCGTGTAAGAGTGAGACAACAAATTTGCCAACTGTAGGCCAAACTGGTTTAAATTCTGGAAATTACATTTGTCTTACAAATGTCGACTCGTGGTGGTAAAAGTGCCCTAGTTGCGGAAATTAATTAATAACTTTAAAACTAAAAGTGATAAATACACTTTTAGCATATCGTTAGAAAGGGCATGGACTGAGGATGTTTTAAAAAAATCAGAAGAACTCCAACCCTGTTAGTTTTTTTTAAACCCCATAGAAAGTTGCCCTTAAAATTATTTCTTTACCTTACTATGGTACTTCAGGCCCCATAACTTTTCTTCTCCACAATTTTCTGGTGTAAAATAATTTTTTGCAGGACCCTAAGACTCTAACGATTAAAACAAGACCATTAGCCGACCGGTCCCATGGATAGATTTTGAGCTACAGGTAGTTTTAGTCAAAAAATCACAAAAAAGTCAAATAAAAAATAAAAATAAATTAAAAAAAAACCTTGAGGCCAAGGTCAATATAATGGGCGGGGGTAGGTAGCAGACTATCCCTAGTTTCTACCCTAGGCGTATGTACAGCTCCCTTCCAAACACCCTGTATAAATAGTAGTGGATTACAAAAGGCTGATCATGATGATTATGGTAAGCGATTGCATTCTATTTGTGAATAGTTTTCACTGATTTTCTAATGTACCTTCAGTCAAGGGTTGTTATAATTACATAAAAAGTACAGTGACTGTTATAAAATAGTTTGCGTTTTGTACTGTATGTCGTACGCAAGTTTCAAAACCAATGTACGCTGTCTTCTAACTTCATTAAAATGTCGTATAATTGATAAAAAAGTGTTGTATTATACTTTGTATAGATTCTTTTACCGATTGTTTTGTAAATGTGTGAACATTGTAGGCCTTCTAGATGCTTGTTAACATTTTATCTCGTTTTATTTTTCTTTTTTTTATCTTCTCTTTATATAATATATAATCTTTTTTTTAGTTTCTTACGACTTATTGTCGGGCCTGCGTTGTCCCCCCTTCTAAGTACTAATGCTGTAACATGAAATTATTGTACAACCAAACAATTTTTTAATAGAGTAACCGTGGAGTTTCTTGCCGGTTCTTCTCCATAGGAAACGACCAACCCGAACCGTGCACCTTTTGTCGACGTTTTGTAAGTGCACATGTAGGCCAATGTGAAAAAAAAACAATGATTTTAATTTTAAATGCCTGGCCAGCTTGAAGTTTCGTTTTGACCAAACAAAAATGGGTATTAACCCAGGTAATCTACAAAAACAATTACTTAAAACATTCTTCTTACTAAAAATCCCTCCCAACTTAATCAAGCGCATTATATAATCAAATTGATAATCACACCGCGCTCAGTGGGTAATAAATGACGTCATACATCACTATGTATTAAACGCTATGCTCAAGCGACACTGCAGGTGCGATTAAGTCGGCGTGCGATGTACAATCCTGCCTCTTGATTTATACCGCTGGCTCTGGCCATAGATGAAGAAATAATACCCCGTATAGATGCGAAACTTGCTCATAACGTACTTGAATTGCATATAGTTTTAATGATAAGTTTATGATGTAATGGCACAGACAAAGAACAAAATATCGCTTAAAAGATGATTTCCTTTATATCTGCTAGCAACATGCTCGTTATTTTTTCTATACTGTCTACGCTTCATCTTAAACAACCGAAAGACATCCACTGATGTACATTGGCCTCCCCCAACCATCGCCACATTGACCGGTCCAGTGCGTCTCGCATGATCGCATCCCGTGGATCCCCGCAACCTTCATCAAGTCATCGGTCCACATGGTAGGAGGCCTTCCAACGCAACGTCTTCCGGTTTGCGGTCGCCACTCCAGAACTTTGCCCCATCGGCCTTTCGTTCTGCGAGCAATGTGCCTTGCCCATTGCCACTTAAGTTTGGCAATTCTTCGGGCTATGTCGGTAAATTTGGTCCTCTTGCGGATCTTTACATTTTTGATACGATCACGCAAGGAAACTCCGACTCATTGCAACACCTTGCAATGACGCTAGCTGCGTATAAAAGCTCCGTGAGCTTTAGCTGCGTAGCAAAAGCTCACGTAACGCGCTTTGCGTTCTATTATCGTCAAAATGTACAGCCTTGTTTTGGTGTAGGTGAACTTCACTCTGCTGGCTGGCTGGTGAGTGATAACTTCGGAACATTTCGATCTTACATACCCACGTACCCACAATATTCGAGTGATAATAGGTTACATCAAACTTTAAAAAGATATTGCCACACAAGTATACCTAAGTGATAGACATAGACAATGAAGATCTACAATTCAATTTGTCATGTAACTGACTAGCCCGTAGGTACTAAACATGAGTTTCCAAAGTGTTACTACTCTGTGGCCTGAGGCCCACCGCTCCACCTTACTTTATTATGAATCACAATACACAATGCATGTGTCACTGAGCTTATCATTCTAAGTTTGGAGGTGTTTGTGAACGGGATTAAGCTGGAGTTTGGTGATATTGTTGAAAACTTGTTCTGGGATGACTAGAGTATTCTATTAGTTTTGTTAAGATTTTCTGGTTGGACAGTGTATGGGGTTAGTGTTCGGCATTTTCTTGCAAGATGTTATTATTTTTATCTTTAATGAAAGAACATAATAGCAACAAGGATGATTATATATAACTGCAACTGATTTTAGTACGCTATTCTGTCGTTTCATTACATCACGGAAAGTCATAAAATATTGCATAAGAAAACAAAGAAAATACATTTATTTAGCACAGACTAAAATACTCAAAAAGGAAGTACACGCCTGATTAAATATTACTGCAGTTTTAAAATTTTAAGCCACGAATATATGCCAAACGTGGTTTCAAGCAGTGGTTGGCACTAATTGTGACTCTTCATTACCATTTATAATTATTCCAAACAGAAAGTACGAAAACTGCTTCCATAAAAATAAGGTTATATTACTCCACCTCGGATAACGAGTCCGCTTTTCATGCCGCATATAATTTATATATTTCGAAAGTTGTTGTACTTTTTAATATTGCTTCTTCGAAATACCACAGCAACGAGCGAAAGAGCTTCAAGTTTTGAGAAGTCTCAGAGATTCACTATATCTTCGCGAAACTTTGCATCGTTTCGATGATTGCAGCGGTTAAATTACCCACGCTTTCACATCTTTTCTTGGTCCTTTTCGAGGTCTCGGTAGGAGACTGCGGAACCCATACCATACGTTTTCCCGTCTCTCTATCAGAGGTAGTTTATATTCACATGAAACCTTTGGAAGTTTTTGAAATATTTACTTTATTTGCTTTGTAAAGGTTTCGCACTTCTTATTTTTCATATCGTGAGAGTAAAACATTGTAATCTTGAGAAATTCTCCGGTATTTTTACGTTTGTATAAAATTAAGAAATCTAAAAGATTTATTTTGGGTGAGATAGAATTGAGTTTTGTGGGCGCCTAATTTCTGTAACGTGTGCCTATAATATCGAAACTGCTCAAAACCTGCCCCCCTAGCCAGGTTACAAACGTTTCGTATCGAATTTCTTGCTTTATTCGTTAACGCATTCTTGGTCTTCTATCTTTGTGTCTTGTATGGTCTGACCACGTGACTTAACGTTCAGATGTGTCATTCCCATACATTGATTCATTTTCTACTAGCGTAATAGATTTTAGATTGTCAACTTGGCTACTAACACAGAAATTTAACTAAACACAAAACGAATAATGCAAGATCGCCTACACACCATTTTGCGTCTCACAGTGGATCGTACGCAAATGGACAGTACGGATGGACAATACGAGTAGAAGGCTTATTGAAACCTTGTTATACATATTGTTTTGTTTGTCTATCTATCAAACAACATCCTAAACCGATAGTCATGTTTAGCATACAGACGTGGTACGATGACAACGTTATCTAAATAGTGACCGAGAACACCTGAGGCCTTCGACTTCCGCCGGCCAAATGTATCACCGATATTGTTGCAATATTGTGGACAGAAACTGGAGGCGAGATATGGAGAATCGAACCAACTGGTATAATTTTAAGATATGCGCAGATTACCACGTTGTAGAAAACTTTAGAAGATAAATGTTTTTTTTTTAGGCTAGCCTTTTCATATTCTTCTCAGTAAACACTTTGATTTGATACCCATATAATGGCACTCCACAAAAAATAACTAATCCGCCATCTTGGGCCGTCCGCCATATTGGATTTAGAATGACATCATGTAGCTAACCATGCATTGTCATCCAAACTTAACGTGTATGCAAAATATCATCTTAATCGGTGGTGGATAACTGCTTTAAAATTCAGTTGCAAGATTTGACCCGAACACACTTACATACATACATACACTGCAAGTTAAATAAAAGCTTGTAAAAAGAATATCATTCATCAAATTTTACATTTTTTTATTTCATTGTGCCTGTTATTATATAGCGACAGGAACTTCGTTCCAATTATATGTACGCCGACACCTTTTTTTTTTTTCATCGGGTTAAATGTTTTGTATTAAACGTCAAACACAAATTAAAATTAAAATTTACAAGTTATAAAAGTTGATTCTACCGTGCATTCGGAAAAGTAGCTTGTTATGGAGAAGAATGCACAAGAAACTCCATAAATTTATTTATTACTCTTTCAAACCTGTCCGTCGTACTCGTACGCGATCTCTAGATATATTTAAGAAAAGGTGATCAGAGGCCTTAGTGCGCTCAATCGCGTTAACGCAAACATTATTTTTTATTGAAACTGGATAAGCGCCATCTGGTGACGATAAGGAGAAACCACTTTTTTGTATACATTTTGACATAAGAGATCGTTAACGTAATCACGAGTGAGTGTGAGTAAAAACTCGCAGTAAGGCCTCTGGTCGTTACACCACCTCTGACGTAGTCGACCTAGAGGCCGTTGCCCAGCTAAGGGATACAAATTAAGATAGTAAAAAAAGGTATACCTATTACGTAAAATGTATAAGAAATAGCGGGTGTGGGTAGCGATGAGCCTTGAATAAAATCACACTTTCCAACAAAAGTAATATAAGATTTCGCCAACTACAGAAACTTACTAAATGCGATTAATCATTAATAAGACTAACTTATGTAAAAGGTTTCAATCTTACTAGATTGAAACCTTTTACATAAGAGTTACTATTACTAAAATAGTAAGAGTTACTATACAGAAACTGTATTATTGTTGGGTTTTATTATTTTTTATAACTATGACTATGGGCTGAAATTTAAATCCTTCGATAAGTTTTATCTGAGGAATAAAATAAAAATGGCTGGTTTTAGGCATATATATTCTTGAAACAAAAGGTAACTCACTTTGCCTAAGGCCCAGTTTTTTACGAGTAGTTAACTCAACCAATTGTTAAATATTGATTCAAAATTAAGAAATAAGGCTTTAATTCGTCAATTGTTAGTTTAACAAACTGTCAAATAATTAACTCTCCAACTTACTTGACTATTTGTGATACTAACACCATTTGTGATAAAAAAAGGCGTTTTACCGAAAATTAATTTATACCGAAAAAAAAAACACTGGGCCTTAATCAGCATTTATTTTATTGCAATGTAGTTCAAGTTCAATTGCACTTGTTGTGGCCAATCTGCGGATGGGTATGTTTTTTATGATTTTCTGGTTAGACAGGGTTAATGTTTTGGAATTATATATCAAGAGTATAATTATTTATATTTATAATGAAAATAAATAAAAGCAACAAGTTATGTACCTGCAACTGACTTTAGTACGCGGTTCTGTCGTTTCATTTTACGAAAAGTTATTTGCTCCAACTTATTTTATCATTTCTAAAGCTAACACCATTTGTGATAAAAAATTTACCGAAAATTGCAACCATTGGTCAACATATTTAACCACTGGTTAAGTTAACTATGAATCAAAAAAACCGGGCCTTAATCAGCCTTTATTTTATTACAATGTCGGTCAAGTTGAGCTGCACTTGTTTGTGGTCAATTTGTGGATGGGTAACCAGAGACAAAAACAGAACACTATGTGACTCACAGCATGTTTTTCTCTATTACACGCACGTACATTATTTCTCAGTAGTTGGGTGGTGGGGGTTAATTGGCAATCACTGATAACTAAATAGTAGATGTGAAAATAACATATCACAACAAAAGCTTTAGGCAGACGGGTAGATAGGCACCCGTCTGCCTAAAGCTTTGAAGAAAGCAGGCGTGATGTTGTGATAAATTGAGCAAAAATTCATCAAAACCTCAGGTCAGCGATACAGTGCAAGAAGATTCCATTGGTTATTTATCGAAATAGAATTGGACGTTCTGAATCACGTCTCCAGAACCTGTTCTCGCTGCGCTCGAACCATAATCCAGAACCCCAAATTCTATAGACGTGATTCAGAATCCCCAATTCTATAGACGTGATATAGAACCCCCAATTCTAACCTACTTCTATTATCATCATTCCAGCTGAAAGACGTCCACTGCTGGACATAGGCCTCCCTCAGGCGTCGCCACATTGACCGACCCCTTGCGTCTCGCATCCAGCGCATTCCCGCAACCTTAACCAGGTCATCGGTCCACTTAGTGGGAGGCCTTCCAACGCAACGCCTTCCGGTTCGCGGTCGCCATTCCAGAACTTTTCGGCCCCATCGGCCCTCCGTTCTGCAAGCAATGTGCCCTGATTACTGCCACTTAAGTTTCAAAATTCTTCGGGCTATGTCAGTATCTTTGGTTCTCCTGAGGGTACCTATAGTACACACCATTTTTTTCGCCAGTACGTACTATTAAACTTAAAAATAATAATAAAAAAAATATTATTATTATTAAACTAAAAACTGTATAAGTATTTATTAATAATTTAAACTGCTTCAAATTGCCCTTTTAATTTTCTACCATTTACGGATTATTCTAAAAGATGGCGGAAGTATTTCATGAAAGTTCTAAAACTCAACATTATCAGTCAAAATAAAAAACTTTCTAAAGCGGAGTAACTAATGCCATACAACGAACTATTCCAATCCATCAGAAGTCCAACAGCAGACATCAGGCTGATGTAAAAAAGCAATAACTTAAAAAATATCCCGAATGAAATGGAATGGAGAAAAGTAAGTTCCACAACATTTATAACAGTCTGTTAACCAGCAAGGCTTTCACCGAACTTATCCCATCGCTAATTGAATCGATACTGTCTTTACAATATTATATCGATTAGAATTCTGTGACTTATCGTAACTCTACGGAGTTATCTTTTGTGTAGTGTAAACGGATTGCTGGGTATTTTCACGCTTGTGTGGGCTTGTGGGGGGAGCAGAGATACTTTATTAGGTGTCAATCAAAGTTGGGAGACTGACGCTTGTTAGGCTTTCGGTAAAGTCAATTGGATCAGATTGTTGCCAAAGTGGATTACATTGTACTATATTTCGCCACCAGTTTCAATTAAGATTTTTAGCAAAATCATTCTCAATAATGTATCTCTTTTTAACCGACTTCCCAAAAAGGAGGAGGTTCTATGTTCGACATTATGTTGGTTTTTTTTTTGTTTATCGCCGATATCTTCGTCAATTGTGGACCGATTTTGTAAATTCTTTTGTTTCTTTTATTTGAAAGAGTATGTTTCGAAATTGGTCCAATTTTAATTTGGTGAATATCTGATGAAGAACTTCGAAGATATACCTCAGAACTCTTCAATAAATAACGGTAAATCTCTCGGGATTATTGCTGCAATCGCATGTATGTTTATTGTTTATACCATTTCATAACATAATATCACGCCAGTATGCTCTTAAGGGGTACGCGGATCTCTCATTTCACCGGTTATGTTCAAGTTTCATGATATTTAGGTAATCTATTCTGGCGTTATAGGTACTTACTAAACAACTTGCCTATTAGGTAGGTACAACTAAAATGTGAAAAATAAAAATAAAAATTTACAAAAAATACTACCAACTTCCAAATAAAAAAACTACAAAGTGAAAAATAACTTTATTTTTGGAAGTCTGTGTCCATAACGCAATAAATTGGTACCTTCGAAAGACACCGATTTCTACATTCTGATTCCAATTACTGAAACCGATTTTGCATTTAGCAGAAAATGTTTTAATCCACCTATTTTAAAATACAGTGCACAAGTTGCAAATGATAGCATTGGCATTTATCCGATACGCTCGCCACACACTAATGTAGCCACGAAGATGCTACGCGTGCAGCGGCGTTGCACCGTACCGCCGTAGACAGCTGCTACGTGCTACGACATTCGGAAAATGAGCGTGCTACGCCAATACGATGAATACTTATTGACACTGAGACTGAAATTTCTTTACATAATTTTTAATGTAGCTTTTTTTCTTTTGTTTTTTGGTATGCTGTTAGCCTTTTAACATAAATTTTCCAAAAAATATTATAGCTGCAAAAAAAACGAAAACGTAAATTGCGCATCACATTTCAAAGTAAATAGTTGCTCTGTAATCATTCTGGCACTTGTTAATTAGTGCTTACTTCGGGGGGAGAGAATTTATGTTTATACAGAGTGTCCCAAAAATCGACGTCAAGCCGTAAATGGGTGATAGACCAAGTTATAACAGTTCTCAGAAAAATACGAAAAAAAATCTATCTCATGTTTTTAAAAAATTATGTTCACTTTAAAAATTTACTAAAAAAATCAATCCCTGTAATGGTTCTTTAACTCCAATTGCTACAAATCCCATAATTTATCTAATTTTTTTATTATTATGTAATCTTGAATAATGCTTGTGTAGATTTTTGCCTAAAATTCAAAGCCAACTCCACCTACTTAGAAGAAAATTAAACTTTTTCAAAACCAAATTATTCAAATTTACTATTTTGCCCAACTTTAACTGACTGTACTGAAAAAAAAATGTACTACGCTAGTTTGGCAAGTAACATGAAAAATTGGCGCATTTAATAAGGATTCAAAAATGGTGTAACACTTCCTAGATTACGTTTTCAATAATTGGTCAAATTTTTTTTTGTAAATAGTAGCTATCTCGCTCACACTTCGTAAAATGACTCTCTCCGTCTCTATCGAGTTAGAAACGGAGTTTAGCAAAGCTTTAGGTAAGCTAAAGTCATTTTAAGGAAGTATGGACATTTTGGGTAAAAACCGACACTATTTACAAAAAAAAATTTGACCAATTATTGAAAACGTAATCTAGCAAGTGTTACACCATTTTTGAATCCTTATTAAATGCGCCAATTTTTCATGTTACTTGCCAAACTAGCGTAGTACATTTTTTTTCAGTACAGTCAGTTAAAGTTGGGCGAAACAGTAAATTTGAATAATTTGGTTTTGAAAAAGTTTAATTTTCTTCTAAGTAGGAGGAGTTGGCTTTAAATTTTAACCAAAAATCTACACAAGCATTATTCAAGATTACATAATAATAAAAAAAAAAAAAAAAATATGGGATTTGTAGCAATTGGAGTTAAAGAACCATTACAGGGATTGATTTTTTTAGTAAATTTTTAAAGTGAACATAATTTTTTTAAAACATGAGATAGATTTTTTTTCGTATTTTTCTGAGAACTGTTATAACTTGGTCTATCACCCATTTACGGCTTGACGTCGATTTCTGGGACACCCTGTATAACAACGCAACGGTCGGAATAGCAAGATGAGAAACAAGAACAGTGTCTGCAATTAACATAGTAATTATAGGCTCCTAATTGGCTCACTGTTCATGCCTTGAGTATCAAACGGGCGTGACAGGACTAAAGAATGGCGGGCTTCGGCGTCAGTGTTATAACTTAACATTTAATTTAGTAGATACCGTGGTATCAATGCGTTGACGGCTACACGGGACGTGATTGCGCTTAACGCCAAAATATTAATTAATATAAGCCGGCGATAATATGACATCGAGATAATTCGACGAAATTTTCGAGACAGTTGATGCTTACAAAATTAAATTTTCCTATTATATAATTAATTCGTTGTCAAGGAGGCTGTTTTTAGATAGGAGGAAATGTGTTGCTAGGTAAGTCGTTAATTGATTCTAAAGGCATCATTGAATTTTAATTAATTATTATAAAGCGGGTTTGTTTTTGTTGGTTTGTATTAGGTCTTGTCTGGAAATAGGTACCGATCTGATTGCGATTTCGAGTATGAGTGCTACGTTTTATTTCGAAAAAAGGTGTATGGTCTTTGCGTGTGTGTAAAAAAAGCCGCGGGAAAATCTAGTGAGATCAATTTTAAAAGAAATACGTATTCACCTTTTGTTTCACAAGCAAATGGCATAAAGTCAAATTTTATTTATTGGTCGTCTTTGAGCACCAAGCTATTACCTATATTGATTGGTGATCAAATGGGAATACCTTTTGGTGCTCAAAGCATACGTGCCCTAAAAATAGGTGCGCAAACGGAAATACTTCTAAATACTCTACACATGAAACTTTTAATACATCAGCACATAATATCCAGTCACATCTCAATTCTCCGTGTCTTAATGTAAAGTGTTCCAAGACGGGTGAGAATCGAACGCCATAATTTACAATCCACCGTTCATTCGCTGTTCAACTCTTCATTCGTTCTCTTCGAAATTCAAAGTTCCATTCATATTGCCTGAATCAAAAGTACGGATAGGCTAAGGCTTCTTATTTTTGTAATAGTTTAGATAGTTAACCAGAGGAGCAACGAGTAGAAAAGCGCTCCTTGGTAAGTAAGCCGGACTGCTTTGTTTTTCTAGGGTTTGTTCAAGAAAGTTATCTTTTTTTTTGTCTATAGGCTCGTGTTTGACTACTATCTCACCTGATGGTAAGTGATGATGTGGTCGACGGTGAATCACGCTTGCCTAGAAATAACCTATTCACTCTTGACTTGAAGACCCCTAGGCTGTAGCTGCTTGTCAAAATTTACAAAAGCCAATTATACCAATGCTCTAAAAACGGTGAAGGAAAACATCGTGAGGAAACCGGCATTTCTTAGAATAAAAAAATCGAAGACATGTGACATCCACCAACCCACACTGGGCTTGCGTGGTGGGTTAGAGCCCATTCCCTCTGTCACAGCGAGGAGACCTGTGTAGCAGTGAGGTGCCCAGTAGTGGGAACATTAAAAGGCTGATGATGATGTGATTGTATCTGCGAAAAGATATCAATACGTTTGGTAAAGTCAAAGTCATTTAGTGCGGTACAAAAGATGGTATACATTGCTAGCGTAATGACATTTCGCTGTAGATGCACTTCCGAGTAGAGCGACTCCAGCGACACTGAAACAGCAACAGAGAGGTAGTATTTTGTTGTTATATGTACTGTAACGAGGTTGCGTATCTTTTATTAATTGTTGCTGGCTGAGTGACTTTCAAAGGGTCATTCGTATTTTGCATGATTTGATTGTCATCAATTGTCAGGGCCCCAGAGAGCGTGAGGCGCAAGTGATTTTTGGTAAATATTAATGTAAAAATAGTCGGTGTTCCTGTTTTTGTTTTGTCTTTTTTTGACAGTGACTTCCGAAATTCAAGTTATTTTTCACTTTGTGTGTCTTTTTATAAAATGAAAAAAAAGTATAAATTTCTCACTTTTTTGTTGTGGTTCAAAATGAACAAGTTCAATAGCATAACTTTGGGCATTATGGTACCTATAATGCCCAAAGTTATGCCTGAATAGATTACTCGAATAACAAAAAAACTTAAACTTAACCGGTGAAATGAGAACGTACCAGGGTGAACTGTACATATCTGCGTACCGGCGCACAGTGGTGCAGGTAGTACGAGCATGCGGAAAATATTATTTTTAAATGAAAAGACGTTGCGTTTCTTCATAATACTTTATTAAAATGATATAATGAATGTACCAGTACCTACACAAAGAGAAAGATATAATACTTGTTTTTTTTTTTCACATGAAATCAATTAAAAATATTATGCAAAATATACAGTCTTTAAGCATTTCTATATAAATAAATATTAATAAACTAAATATTAAATAGAGAAGACATATAGTTTTACAGATGGGTACTATCCACACACTTATTATCCAAACACTTATTAATATAATGCACTTTTTCTTAATTACAGAGCGTCATTAGTTAAGCACCTGATATTTCCAAGATCGCAGGTTATCGCAGTCAAAACTGATGTATTCTTAATCTATAGGGTCTAATTAATCTCCGAAAGTATATTATTACGCATCGGTCGATAACGGAGATTAGTTATGATCTCATGATTTAAAACAAAAGGTTCCAAATGACCTTCTTCACTAAAAATTTAATAGCAAGTAATTATCATTATATCATAACATTATGTTTACGTATTTTATTAATACACACAATAAACTTATGACTAAACTAAAGATAAAACTTGATAATTATAGTTTTTAGGTTCTATTCATACTTGAAATAACAATATTTTTTGCACGAAATTTTTTAATTCTCGATCACCCTACTTTGGCATCATATAATTAAATACTGTATAATTATTTACCCGTATTAATTTTAAGACTTGTTTCAACTAACATTCTAGTATGTGTGTACCAAATTGTAGACATTTTAAACAAGGTCGAAACGAAGGACTTTTTTCCGCCCTTGAACCACTGTGCGGCGTGAAGATTACGTTATGAAATGGCTTAAACAATAAACAGACATACAATTGCAGCAATCGCGAGAGATTTGCCATTGTTGTTTTGTTTGAGTTCTGTTGTATATCTCCGAAGTACTTCATCAGATCTTGATTAAATTTTAATGGACCACATACGAAGCACCAGCTTTCAAGTAAAAAAGGATCAACAAATACGGTCCTACCTAGTAAAAAGTGCCTCCATAACATTCATAATAAAAAAATAATAATTGGGCATCTCCTCCTTTTTGAATTCGGTTAAAATATCAATATGTGCAGGAATAAACAAGATAACGTTTATTATTTAGTAGGAGCCTCACAGGCTCTTACAATTCCATGAAAATGTATGGGGGACCATTCGAGTGCCGCGCTACTGACGCTGGAGCCGCTTTGCTCAGAAGTCTACCCTTAGTTGGCGAGTCTTTAGCCATAATTTAGCACGTCAGTTGTCGTCAAAGTGTCACGTTTTTATTGTAGCTAATAGTCGATAGTAGCTTATAGGAACCGAGGGTTTTATTAAAAAGTATCTGGTTCTAATAGACTGATGAATACAACCTAACTATATTGAAACCTAAATCCTCCCTACTAAAAACCTATAAAGAGTACCGCAGGCTTATTACGTATCTTTTGCAAGAGCAAAACGATAGCGATCAAACTCTTTATGAAATTAAAGTCGGAATTACCTGCAGTGTAGGTATGGTTAGGTCCTATACAATCGTTTGCTAATCGCTCGCTGTTTGTCAAATGCTTAGTTTAAAAAAAATTGCCTGAGAGAATAACTAATCTAAAACTTTTGTATTGAAGAGCAATTATTGCGCAAAAATCCCTATCGTTTTGCTCTTGCAAAAGATACGTAATAAGCCTGCCGTTTAAAATTACGAACCCTTCACAAAACAGTATTGAGTGATACTCGTATGAAGATGAATAGGAGATCATATTAAATTGGATCCCGTGGTTCATTGATTTTCAATTTGTATGGGCGTGCAATGTTCGTCGGGGAGGGCATTTGGGTCTCATACGGAAATAAATCTATGTAGAACCTACTAGTGTTTCGAAACAAACCACTTTGCGAAACTATTAAGCCAGGATAGCTATTACGCGATTTAACAACGGCGCAGATTAAGTTATAAATGGTTGTTATGTGGAAGGGTTTCTTGGTAAATAAATGAGCCAAGCTGCGTGGTCAATACGCCGATGAGGCGTTTGGGCTCTAGAAAAGGAATATTCTGTGAGCGATAACGCATGCTCAAAGTACTATAAGATTAAATAGACTACGTGACATTTTCATCGTCTTCATCATTATTTCAGCCGAAAGACATCCACTGCTGGACTTAGGCCACCCCCATGCGTCGCCACATTGACCGGTCCCGAGCATCCAGCGGATTCCCGCAACCTTCACCAGGTCATCGATCTACCTAATTTAGGAGCTATTATGCCACAGACATAAATAAATACACAGGTACGTTTCATTTTTCTTCTTTCTTTCGTGTAGATTAACTCAAACTATAAACTCAAACGTTTCAGATTTTTAACCGACTTCCCAAAAAGTAGGAGGTTTCTCAACTCGACCATATATATTTTTTTTTTATGTGTCTTCGCGGATAACTTTGTCGTTTATGAACCGATTTTGATTAATGATTCTTTTTTTGTTGGAAAGAAGATATTCAAGGGTGGTACCATGATAAGGAAACCAGGATCTGATGATGGGAATCCTAGATAAATCGAGAGAGAGAACTCCTCAAATATTATAGGTATACATATAGTGATTTTGGTATTTTCATCAATAATGCAATCATTTGTACTGAGAAAGTATCATTTGGTGAAGTGGAACTGATGAAGAAGACCACAATGGCCTCTGGAAATCCGAAATAAAACAATGTATCCTAGTCGTGTTTGAGCTTATTGGAATCGTCATAAGATGTACTTTGGTTTTAAATAATTTTCATGTTAATTGGAGGTACCTACCAAAACTAAAAAGAAGAAAATAAAAAACTTTCTAACAAAAAATCAAACCGACTTCCAAAACAAAACACTTCAAAGCGAAAAATAACTTTCTTTTCCAAAGTCGGTGTCTTTTGTACCCAATGTTTTCCGATATTCGACACCGACTTCTTAAAGTTTTTGATGTGCGACCAGTATGAAGCTACTCGGACAGCTCTATCATTTGTTACGTTCAAGAAGTTCCGGTTATGTTATGCTGGTGGTCGGGCATGAAGGGCAGACAAGGAGGTGGGCCATATCTTGTGAAGAAAACACTGGCACTGTGTTTTGGATGCTTTTATGATATTCCATTTGGCCAGGTTGTTTTTACAGCGGCCAACCTGGGTCCGCAATCGGTTTAGGGATTTCCAGATTGGCCACTGCAGTTTGTTTCCAGGTGGCAGATTCTCTGCCGGAGTGATGAAGTGTGGAGGAGTAGGGTGTGTATGTTTCCATAATTCAAATCTCTCGTCAGTTGCGCTGGCTGTCGAGGAGGTCGTATGTCTCATGAAGGTCTTATGACTCTTCAGGCGCGCAGGGTGGAGGTGATGTTCATATAGGGGGTGCCGACTGTCCCGTCTCGTCCGTGGGATTGAATCCGCTAGCACCAACTGCGCTGGTGCCGGTGCTTGCACTAGTGCTGGCGTGCTGGGGTGCGTGTGGTGAGCGGCTTTATTGCTCCGGTACCATTCTGGACAAATGGTAGTGAGTAATCACGATGCGACTCACATTTTCTCTTGAGTACCAGGGGCGAGTGCTCTCGGAGGCGTGACCTACCGAAGATGGTCCCAGACGTAAGGGGTTGCCTGGTATAGTGTGCCGCCTTATATAACGTAATGTTGGTGAAGGTGGCCACTATAGAAAATCTCAGTAGACTAATAGGGGTATGTCCCGTACCTGTTTGTCCTTCTCGATGCGGCTGGCTTCTATGCGATGTACTTCTGGTGGAGGTATACCCGCCAGTGGGTACAACATTACAAGTGGGATTGGTTTTAAACACCCTGTTATGATGCGGTAGGTGTCATTTAGTGCTATGTCGACTTCTGTAGCGTGGACGGATCGATGCCACACTGGGCATGCGAACTCTCCACGTCCAGCTTATAACACCCCTCTTTTTCCGTCAGGGATTAAAAAAAATATATAAAGGCATTTTTATTATATTTTTTATAAAATTTTGTCTCTCATCACTCGCAGTCGATTCTGTGCTCTGCTCTCAAATATACGCATACGTTTTACGTGGAATTTAATAGCTTCACGTATAATATGTTTATTTGGAAATGATCCGTCACGACACGGCGCGGTCCCTGACATGACTTCTGTAATTTATTGATAGTGTGAAACGTACGTGTTGAATATTATGTATGTATTTATAAGTATAGGAGCTACATCAATAGCAGCTAGTTGATATATCAAAACTGTTTTATATTTCAAAATACCAAATTTATAAATTGATAATTCGAAAAAGAAAACATGAAAGGAGAGGTATCACAATGTTGTGGATGTTGCCTGGGTAGAAAAATGATAATTCTATTTAGCCCGTCTGTGAGATTATCAAATAATATAGTATCCGTATTATTTGCTTTATCATAAAATAAAATTGATAAAGTGTAGCACACCGTGACTTCACACGGTATTTCAACACACTGTTTCGTCTGTTTACGTGGCAAAAGGAAAAATACGATACTAAATAGATATTTTTTGTGAACTACCCTATTGACGCGATGATGGGGATTAATTGCTTATAACGAGTGAAATAACCTTACTTAAGTCTCAGGCCCACAAATCCATGGGGTATGCATAAAAAATCATTATCTACTCATGATTTTCTTAACTCTAGTAAAAAGACAAAAGAAAAGTGCCGCTTAATGGCCTAATTGAATAAAGAAATTTTGATTTTGATTTTGATTGTTTTTTTTTTTAAGTCGGAGATATGCTGGACCGTTCTATTCATTTCAGTTCTATTCGTTCTATTCATCAGTTCGTATCGATTTCTGCGTTATCGGTCCATAGATTTTGGACCATCTCCTTAATGCTCCTACAATATGAAAATGGTTTTTGACATAATACTCATACTTTCTGTTCTGTTCTGTTCTAATATTTATTAAAGGTTGTCTGGTAGATATCGCTGTCAGCGAGCGATACATATGACCGCCTTTCTACCCGTATAAATAAGTTTTAGTGTAAATGTGTGTAATTTTATGGTGTACAATAAAGTATATTCTATTCTATTACATTCATACATACATAAACTCACGCCTTTTTCCGTGGGTGTAGGCAGAAAGTACAGAACGCCACCTGCTACGATCCTTACATACTTATTTTGCTTCACTCATATTCATACATCTAGTCATACACACACGCCGGTTACGAGTACTGCGAACCTGGCCTTTCTGAAGAACATCACCAGTAAGGTCTATGCATGTATTTCTAGGGCGTCCCCGTTTCCAATCACGTCTGCCTTGTAAATACCTTTCGTTAGTCGCCTTTCATTCATCCTCTCAACATGGCCAAACCATCTTAACATACTCTTTTCAATTTTAGTCACTACATCTTCTTTTAAACCACAACGTTGTCTTATTACATCATTCTTCAATCTCTCATTTAAAGTTACACCACACATACTTCGCAAGGAAAACATTTCTACTTCATTAATCCTAGTTTCATGTCTTTTTTGCCATACCCAACCTTCACTTCCATACATAGTGTTGGCATCAGCACGCTGTTGTGAACGGCGAGTCGTGTTACAAATTTTACTCTTTGCACTTAACAGTTTAACCCACCTTCGCGGCATCCATGCGGCCTTCTCTTGATCATCGGTCCATCTTGAAGGAACTTTCGTAATCTGCGTCTTCAGATAGGTAGAATTTCAGCTATGAAATGAATAAGATCATAAATATCAGCAACTAAAACATTTTTTTTTTTTAAACTTTGTACCACACTCGGAATTTCTGCCTGTATCGTGGGTGCTTTTATAAACATATAATCTCACATACACACTACCCAGAGCCGGAACAACTATCTGTAGGTCATACAAATATTTGTTCCGTGCGGGAATCAAACCCGCGACACGTAGCGCAGCAGTCAATCGCTCAACCACTGCGCCAACCGTGCGCCCAAACTGAAATCCATTTGAAATTACCGCACTTACTAAAAATATACAATGAATTCCGAACAATAATCATTGGTAAGTAATTTTTTCTTAAATTGTGTGTGAAAAGGTGGCATTCTTGGTTTTCATACAGAAGGAGGGACTTGCGTTATCTTGTTAGATGTATTTCCGTGGCTAAAAAGGTATTTAATGTACCATGCATTCAAATTCAAAAGGGCCTAAACAAAATTATATTCTATCAGCGATTAAACGATTACCAAGAAATCTAACAAAATGTTTGGGATGGACAGGCGCTACCGAAATTCAACATGGCCTATTGTCATGTTCATTGTCTTCACACATTTTTATTGTCAAGACTTGACAGTAAAAATCAAAAGGGACAAAAAAAAAATATTCATAAAAGTCCTGCTTGTAAATATAAGTGCAATTTAACTGATATGGACCCAGGCAAAATACGTCACATTAGCGATATCTTTTGCACTCCTACTTGCCTAGTAATCATGATCATCGAAGCTGGCATAATGACAAAAAATCACTGTATCTATCGTTCTTACCTGCGTTATCGTTCTTTTCTTACCACTGACTGACAGTGAAATGACAAAGAAAACAAGATTTTACAAACTTTTCATTAAAGTTAATGTAAAAATTACTAGAATGCAGTCAAACAAGAACCATATAGTTCCAATATCTAGCAAAGCAGACCGAGGCAATATACGAGTACGTCGCATTAGCAATATCTTCCGGACTCCTGCGCTCCTGGTAATGGAAAAATGAGTTTCTAGCTGATATTGGATATACACTACAATCGTATGACTCGTATGTATGTAGGTACCTATTTCATTACTGAGAGCTTCTTGAAATCGAATAAGTTTGTTGACAACCGACTTCCATAAAAAAAACACTACAAAGTGAAAATTTAACTTCAATTTCGGAAGTCGGTGTTCCCGTTTTCGTTTCTTCGTTTTCTAGGGTTCCGTACCCGAAGGGTCAATAAGGGTCCCTATTACTAAGACTCCGCGATCCGTCTGTCTGTCTGTCCGTCTGGCTCTCTTTCTGTCTGTCTCTTGCCGCTATAACAACAAATACTAAAAACAGAATAAAATAAATATTTAACAACAAACGTATTTTTTTGCCGTTTTTTGAGATCTGTGAGAGAGTACGGAACCCTTCGTGCGCGACTCTGACTCGCACTTGTTTACACCGACTTTCGTAATTGAAGTTATTTTACACGTTGTAGTGTTTTTTTTGGAAGTCGTATATATTTTTATGTAAAAATGTTTTTTCTTATTCACTTTTTAGTGACATGCAATGGATAAGTTCTAAAGTAAGGTACCTGTAATGCCCACAGTGATGCCAGAATAGATTACCTGAATAACAAGTAACTTGAACATTACCGGTGGAATAAGAGTATACCATGGTGAACTGTACACATCTGCGTACCCGTTTAGAGCATACTGGGGTGATGGTATGTTATGAATTGGTGTAAACAATAAACAGACGTGCGATTGCAGCAATCCTAAGAGATTTGCCGTCATTTATAAAGAGTTCTGTTGTATATCGGCGAAGTCCTTCATCAGAATTTTACCAAATTTAAATGGGACCATTTCGGAATAAACTTCTTTCGAACAAAAAAATAATTTTGCAAATTCGTTTATATATGACGGAGTTATGCCCCAACATACATAAAAAAAAATATATATAAACATCCGAATTAAGAACCTCCTCCTTTTCGGAAAATCGGTTAAAATAAATCCGTATTTCAGACAAGTTTGAAAGTATTTTTAGGGGTTAATTGAAAAGCTGCACTTTTCAATTAACACCCAACAAAACTTTCCAAATGTCTCTCCCAGTAACCGATCGGTACAGTCTAAACGAAAAGTGTATTTGGTGCAGTGAGCGTGCATTGTCACCGCCTGCACGTACCGAGTCATCGGTTCGCTAGCCAGCACTGCCCAGATGTATTGGAAACCTAACAGGATGTCTCGCAAATAGAATGCGGGTTGCATACTGAATACCAACATTGAACCGGCAAACTGAACGCGGAATTACCTAGCTTAAACGGAACATTTTAATAATGGGATTCTGTCACTGACTGTACCTTATTGAACTTGGTAATGGAAATGTAGAGATATTCTTTGAATTTTATTTTATTTGGTCTTATAATATTGTAAAGAGGTAAATTGTTTGTAATTTCTGGAGTAGGTACTGATCTGATTACATACATAATCTTTAACTGAAAGTATGCTACTCTATTGTTAAGCGCCTGCTATTTTATTATTACCCGACTGCCGAAGGAGGGTAATGTGTTTATCAGTCTATGTATGTATGTTTGTTCCTATGTGGCGTTCCAGAGACCAA
Organism: Orthosia cruda; assembly: GCA_964057195.1. Classification (NCBI taxonomy): domain Eukaryota; kingdom Metazoa; phylum Arthropoda; class Insecta; order Lepidoptera; family Noctuidae; genus Orthosia; species Orthosia cruda. The sequence goes on from OZ059845.1 coordinate 22,165,732, forward strand.
ACGCGTTGGCTGATTTTGATGAATCGTACGTCAATCGATTTGCCTTAATCTTGCGAGTGTCACTGGCTACATTAAAATTGGAAAACAGAAAAATGTCGGCTCTTGGGCGCCATATTGTGGGGGCCCAATTTATTTTTCTTCCTATGTCATCGTATGGGGTATCAAAATAAAGGGTTTTAAGAGGCGATTTCAAAAATATATATAACACATATATGTTTAAATGTACCTAATTCGAAAAAAATGTTATCTAAAAAGTATAAAAAAAAACAAAAATTCAAAAAACCCAACTGCTTAAAAAGCGAACTAAAAAGACGTGAACAAGAAAAAAAACATGCTGTGCAGTCGGAGGACACATTCGCGAGCTGGCTGACCAAAACCAGATGTATCCTCCAACTGCACATCATGTTTTTTTTCTCATTTACTTCTTTTTAGTTCGCTTTTTAAGCAGCAGTCGGTTATTTTTTATTTTCTCTCAATGGCTTTTGAATAGGCCATAATCCACAAGAAAAAGCTAGTATTTATTTAATAAGTAGAAGAAATCAAACGAAATATAATACTCATGTGAAAATGAAATAAAGAGAGCAGTGATGGCCCAGTGTTGTTACGGTGAAGGATAACATCGTAAGGCATACCCTAGAACCGGAACCAAAAGTTCGAAGAGATGTGACATCTACCAATCCGCACTGGGCCCGCTTGGTTGATTATAGCCCATCCCCTCTCACAGAGAAGAGGCCTGTGTCCCATCAGTGGGAACATTAAAAGGCTGATGATGATGAAAACGGCATAAATTGCAGAATCACAAGAAAACAATTCCTTGAAAAACTAACTACAAGGATTCCTAGAATAACAAGCATTATAGAAAGATGGTCATTAATATAATTATTACTTACAAGCGAAAAAATACTAACATACTAATAGAGGAACAACTCCGTGCGTGGCAAATTGAAAGTTACGCGGGATTCCCGGGGAGAGCACGCGTAGCTCCGCGTTAAACAAAGTTGTAAATAACATTTATTCACTTGCGCCGGCTGAATAAGCTGCGTAATTCCTAATCACCTACATTACGTGCAGTGCCCGGACAAAGGAAAATGTTTGCGGCTTCGTTTAATACCTCATCCAAAGCCTTGCAGACGGTGATTTAGGATTCATTTTGGTTATATTGTGGATTATGTGTGCTAGGTTTTCGAACTAAATAGTAATCAAAATAATACATCAAAAAACTAACCTTTTCCCAATTGTGTTAAACCAAAAGAAGGCAAACAAAAGAACGAACGGGATTTAGAAAAACGTTGAAACATAATTGAATTGTTTTTTATTATAATTTTGACTAACCAATTTTGAGATCGACTATATCCACGGGTAGCTTAAAGCAATAGATGTTTTTTTAAGTTAGAATGTGGGTCCAGTTAACCAATAAAAATACAAAAAATAAATTATGGGGTAAAGTGGACTCGTGGGTCCTGTAGCGAGCGGGACCAGCAGACCAAAGACTCTTGTCTTAAAGTCTATTTAGATGCAACTGAAAACCAATGTTTTTAGGACGTAACGGCTTCCAAAAATCTACAAAGACTGCTGGAACCAACCACTTAGAGTGCTTTCTGAGGCACGAAGGGGTGTCGTCGTGTAATGCATGGGAACGTGACATTCACGGACCATTTTCGGCAAGTGTTGCTTAACCTTGAAGATGGACTTGCGCGGGTGTTATTATTTACCTACATGTTCCTCACGCACGAATAAAGACAATAGTACATTATTGCAAAGGCCGGGAAATAGGCAATTGCAGGTCGAGTATGTGTTTGAAGACCGAGCCGTAGGCGAGGACTTCACTAATACGAGACAGGTAATTGCCATTTCCGTCGAGGCTTAAATATTGCTATTCTCAAAATAATGCAGGGAAATAAAACATACTTTTTGTATTATACATTTAATTTAATTAATATTTACAGTTATAACAACATTGCTGGAGCGTTGTAATGTTCCAAATTCAAAAAACGCTCCTGCAATTGATTTGATCAACATTGTTGGAGCGTTGTTATGTTCCAAATTCAAAAAAGGCCTCAGCAATGGATTTGATTTTCTTTGTCCGTAAATTCGGTACTTCGCATGTTCTTTTTTCTAAAATAACGACAATACTTCCATGCATGTTTGAGAAAATACACTTTCAAATGTTTCTCATACTGTATTCTGAGGGGCAGTGTAAGGTCAACTTTTTAAGACCAAACATAGGTGAGAGCAGTCCTCAACCGCGGCACCGCACCGAGGCTGTCGTCCCCTGACGGTCATTCCGACCCAGCATCCGAAAATTGTCACCTCGCTCCCGTCTTTATTTGCAACAAATATAGAACCCGAGGCTGAGCAATAAATTGCTGAATTTACTTTGCCTCCTTTTCCTCAGACGTGCTATTTTTCAGGCTCTTTGTTACGTTCCAAAGGAGGACACTTAGCATCTATTCTTTTTCCGGAATTGGTTTATAGGGATGCTGCAGAAGTAATAACGTAGATTCTGTTTGTATCCTCGGATTTCTTTTGCTCCTGGTCCGTGGACTTCGAAAGCCAAAAATCTGGTGTATTGTAAGCTTTCTTTTACGGCTATAAAAGTATGAAGTTTGATAAACTGAAAGAGTTGTTTATGAGTAAAAATATGTCAACATGAAGCGAGCGTAAGTCCGCGTGCGGGTTGACGCGTGACATGGGCCTTAAGTGCTTTCGTATTATATCGCAATGTATATTTTATTTCTTGGCTATCAGTCATGTCTTGAATTAAACTTTTCATTCCTCCATTACCGCATAAACTTATATTAGGTACCGAATAAAATATATAGTGTATGAAAGTAAGTCGTAAAATTTATAGTATCTCCTTATCGCTAACGTAAAATTTTATGATAAAAAAATTTCATTCACAAATGAAGTTATTTATCGTAAAAAAGGCTGTTATTTGCTTGCAAGTACTTAAATAATGGGTCGGCCGGTGAAAGGACTTTTATCAAACCAAGGGTCGTACTAAATCGAAGTGTCAGCGACAGAGCCCTTGTACTTAACAATAAAGCGGAATATACAGTCTCTTTGTTTTGTACTACAGAGGGTTCATATCACCGAAAAAGCTTTAATTGTAAAAAAAATATAGGACGGCTTTCACTACCTGCATTTTACCGTGGAAACACAAACTAACCAATTATATCAATATTATGTGTTATAACTACCCACTCGTATTAATAATTAGCTCGTACTTGAAATTGTGAATTAACCTTTAAGTAATTTTAATTTTTTATTTTTTATTATTGATAGGCTTGCGTTTGACCACTATCTCACCTGATGGTAAGCGATGATGTGGTCGACGGTGAAGCATGCTTGCCTAGAAGAAACCTATTCACTCTTGACTTAAAGACTCCCAGGTTGTAGCTATCAGGAAATACAGACTCCGGCACTCCTTTGCTGTACGCATAATAAAAGAATTCCCAAAACGTTTGGTGCGTATGGGTGGGATGTCCACCATGTACCGATGACGCAACGCCGTACGTCTTGTAGTCCGATGATGGAACGGGCTAGGAGGAATTAGTTCATGCAATTCCAACGCACACTCCCCGAAATGCAACCGACAAAAAACCGACAGACTGGCAACTCGGCGCCGATGTTCGAGGTTCAGGAGCCTAGATTCGGCCAATACTTCATTGTCGATGAGCCTCTTAGCCCGTCTTTCGATCGCATCAAGTGCATCCAGCTGGTACTTGGCAGATCCGTCCCAGAGATGAGAGCAGTATTCCATGCATGATCGAACTCGCGCTTGATATAAGTTGAGCAGCTGTTCTGGCGTGAAGTACCGTCTCACCTTCGCGAGGATACCCAATTTTTTGGCAGCCAGCTGAGCTTTTGCCTCAATGAATGGAACAAAATTGAGCGTCGATGTCAACGTGATGCCAAGAATCTCAAGATGGTCAGTTATCGGCACAGTGTGTGACTGTGAAACTCTGAAAGAAGGAGCCGGGTGGAATTGGCTCCTTTTAGCGGAAAAAAGACACACCTGGGTCTTAGCAGCATTGAACTTGACCAGATTGGCATCGCCCCATTCGGAGACTGCCTCTAAGTACAGATTCAAGCGCCCAACCATGGCCTCCCGGAGAGACCGGATCTGAGGTCCAGTAGCGCGCGCTTCGGACACGTATCTCTCAGCTACAGTGCTGTCGTCTGCATACCCAAAGGTGCCGGGTTTTCGCAGATCATTTATGTGCAGCAAGAACAACGTTGCTGAGAGTACCGACCCCTGTGGGACCCCGGCATTAATATCCAGTAGTTCAGACGAGCGGCCATCAATAACCACTCGAATGGACCGGCCCCTCAGGAAGTCTGCAATCCAATCGCACAGACCACTGGGCAAACCGAATGAAGGAAGCTTACCAATAAGGCTTTCATGCCAGACCCTGTCAAAAGCCTTCGAGATGTCGAGGGAGACGGCAAGCGCTTCCCCGAGTCTCTCTATGGCCTCACTCCAGATGTGAATGGCATACGCTAGAAGATCCCCAGTTGACCGATTTTGGCGGAAGCCATATTGGCGGTCACTGAGGCACTGCACTACACTGTTGCACTGCACTGTAACATTAGTTTAAGCATGTAATTTTTATTTCAATAAGTTTATAGTTTACGACACAGTTGGTACAATGGTTGAGCGATCGGCTGCTGCGCTGCGTGTTGCGGGGTCCATTCCCGCACGGAACAAATATTTGTATGGCCTACAGATAGTTGTTCCGGATCTGGGTGTCTTGTGTATGTGATTTTAAATGTTTGTAAATGCACTCACAATACAGCAAGAAATTCCTAGTGTGGAGCAAGGTTTTAAAAAAAAAAGTGTAAACAAATGTTGGTGAACCTAATAAAAAATAAATAAACTGAATAAATTAAGCAATCAAGTTTTTTTTTCTGAAATACATGACTTCATTATTGAATGCATAAATTGTGTGTGCAACTGAGTGTGACCAAAATAATAATTGAGTTCATTTCCAAAATAATGTTCCAATTAATAAATCGTACTTAAATTTAATTGCCTTCGCATTCAAACCGTTGCGTTAATAAATTAAAGAAAAAGGTCTTTAAAAAAGTTTTTCAGAAAATCTAAAATTACGTTCCCAGAAACGCGAACTATTGCTAATTAAAGTCTAGATACGAAGTATAGACCCGAACAGCCGAAACTAAGAATTTAGAATTCAGATAACAGTAATAAATCAAGCCAATAAATTCCTGTCTTCAGAAACGCCTAATGCCGAAAATTTTTCAGAAAACACATTGTTTCCTTCAGTAGCGGAAACCTAAAAACTGTAATAGTGGAAAAATTTTAGTTGGATCGAGTTGGCACTGTTCCAATTGTTAAACTATCTATAATTATGTATGTTAATACGTGCGAGGACTTCCTTTGATAAAAATAAAGTTGCGTTGAAATTTCAGTTCCGTAGTTGCATAAACTTGCAACTTGCCGAATTGCGTGCAAAGTGTAGCAATCAAGGGTTTGCCATCGCCCTTTATATAGACATTGATTTAATTTACATAGGAATGTGATGGAGATGATAATAAAGATCTAGATGTTGCCAGCTGTAATGGATACGTATCAATTTGTTGTTTATAGTAATTATTTGCTTTTGTAGAATTATCGATATTTATTTGTTGGTTCAAAATTGAATAATTTATTGAAAAGTTAATTTAAAAAATCAAAATGCCCGACTGCTTAAGAAGCGAACTAAAAAGACGTAAACACATAAACGCGAGCTGGCTGACTGAAAACCAGATGTATCCTCCGACTGCACAGCATGATTCTCTTGTTGTTAACGTCTTTTTAGTTTGTTTCTTAAGCATCGTGTTTTTTGATTTTTTGTATTTTTTTAACCCCCGACGGAAAAAGAGGGGTGTTATAAGTTTGAGGTGTGTTGCTGTGTATCTGTGTATCTGTGTATCTGTGTATCTGTGTATCTGTGTATCTGTGTTTCTGTGTATCTGTGTATCTGTGTATCTGTGTGTCTGTCTGTGGCATCATAGCGCCTCAACGGATGAACCGATTTTGATTTAGTTTTTTTTGTTGGAAAGGTGATTGTGTCGAGAGTGTTCTTAGCTATGTTTAAAAAAAAACGGTTCAGCCGTTCAAAAGTTATGGGCGTTTTACTGTTTGAATCGGGATGTTTTCGCAAGATAAATGTGTCGGGGGTTTTTTAAATTTTTAAATTTTACTTGTTTTATTTATCACTTTTTAGTTAACGTTTTTTTTTCGAATTAGGTACTTTGATGTTTAAAATTTTTGTAATCACCTCTTAAACCCCTTTATTTTGATACCCCACACGATGGTTTTGGAAGAAAAATAAATATTGGGCACCCACAATATGGCGCCCAAAAGCTGGCATTTTTCTATTTTCCAATTCAATGTAGCAATGTAGACACTCGCCAGGTTAAGACGAATCGATTAACGTAAGAATCATCAAAATCGGCCAACGAGTTTGGTCTCTAGAACGCCACATAGGAAAAAAACATACAAACATAGACTGATAAAAACATTATCCTCCTTCGGCAGTCGCGTAATAAAAACACATTCGTACTTTTTTGAATAAATAAAAAAATATTCATAAATAATCATAGGTAATAATTTTGAACACGTAAACCAGTACGGTTTTCCAAAAAATAATAGCCGCAATACTATCATTATTTACGGCTGCTTTGAGGAAGAATAATAGAAAAAAAAAACAATTCTGTGACCAAAACCAATCACCAATCCCATATTATTGTTTTGTGATAATGAAAGAGCTTTTAATTAAGAAAAATACTTTATACAAAGCCCAGCGTGGGCCCCGAAGCGATTACATTAAAACATTTCGATTGGGATTACGGAAGCTTGATTTCCTTTTGCGAAATCTCGATTAACGCCCAAAGCTGTGTGTAAAAGGTGTTCTGGGCTCTCTAGTGGGTCATTAACAAAGATTTTGCGGCGTCGACCTCAGTTACACCATTTCATATTTAATGTTGTTTACTCTTTTACCGGTAGACAATGTGGTAATTTGTTAAAGGATAATATTTGAGCCCGTTTATGAGAGCGTGATGTGGCCATATTTGTTTGTTGCTCTGCACCGACAATACGGGGCTGTCATCTGTCAAGCTCAACCTGCGACAATATGTACAAACGGACCACGAATAAATTGCCCGTCATTTATATTGATGAGTGACGTCGGTGTTATTTTAATATATTGTTTAATAAATAAACATACAATGTTAGTAAACCCAATATTCGTGTTTTTACAACATCGACGCACCTTGTTTAAAGAGTTGCATGCAAGCTCTGATATTGAGATACCAGGATCGCAGATAAAACAAGCAGTATACGAGCTCGCAAATCTATGCGTTGACGTTCATGTTGATTGGAGAATTTAAACGCAAGGCAGTTTAAAATTTTACATGGAATCTGGAAAAATCTGAATGTATTTATTTTCTTTTTTCGTGATTTTTTATTGATTTTTATTAATTTTACGTTGTCAGTATGACGTGTCAGCGATATGATATAATATTATCCCGTTAATATTTTTAGAAGTTTGGAGCAGTAAGCTCGCTTTGGCAAACATTGAAATGGGATGGGGCCTTTCAAAGGATCGTCTGTTTCTGCGATTTAGTAAATTTACAATTTATTATTAATTCTTGATTCCTTAAAAGGGATATAGGGAAAATTCAGAAGTTTTCCTTTAACTGCATGCTGTAACAAGGGCTTGCACGTTTACCGCGCCGCGCCGCAATCACTGCTACCTCGGTCATAACAGGTACGTACGCAATATGAGGTACGTGATAAACAAAAAAATACCTATTACTTTCAGCTATTGTAACTTGAAATTATATGACTAGTTTTTTTTAGCTTCATTGACCTTTCACGTTTTACGAGTTTTCTAATTATTTATATGGACCCTGTTGATATCTATTTACCTAACTTTACCAAACCTCTGATCAATACTAGATATACTCCATATATTTTCTTTCAGCTCGCGAACTGGTCGCGCCATTTCTGAACCTCGAGCTAAGCTAGGTGACCAACCAACTTGCACTTTGTGTCACCGGTTTCACACATATACTTGGCAACAGTTGTCAGACACATTTTTATTGCTCGTTTCTGATATTATATCAAATCAATAATAAATTTATGCCGAACAGCAATCACTAATGATCGCGCTTGACCAACATAGTTTGTATAGAAAATGACATTTCTATAGGTATATTGACGAAAAGCAGTAAATAAATAATATGTACACAAACTTACTTACGTAGACAAAACTGAAACTGTGGTAAATATATGAGTAACTTTATGTAAGAAAATATACGAGGAGTCATATAATTTTGATGTATTCCCGTTGTCCCCGTAATCTGTGTCCCCGTTACGGGGACAACGGAACGTCATAAAATTTCCTTCCCGTTGTCCCCGTTATGCACATACATAACGGGGACAACGGGAAGGATATTTTATGACGTTCCGTTGTCCCCTTTATTTTTTTTTCTTTTTTAAACGTTAGTAATTTAGCACAGCAAGCCTAAAACTAAAATGAAAGATATTTTTTATATGTTACTGTAAAAACTCGAACTACGGCAATCCTAGCATTTACCAGCTATTTACCAAGACTTACTGGTAAAAGTCCGAAATGGCTTTCACAGTAATAATATATAATATTTTTTAATTTAAAATATTCACAGTAACAATATATAATATATTTTAATATAAAATATAGAAACAAATTAGAAATGTTTACACACAAAACAACTAGATTTTCTAATCTAAATCAATAAAATTTATATTTTTTTTTATAATTCACTTGACCTATATAGTAACCCATACAGTAGATACTAATAATTGGAAAAAGGAATTGAACACAAAGTAAAAAAAAAAAAAAAATATCAACGAAAATACTAGCAGATTTTTCCAGAAAATACCCTGTAGTTATTTGCGAGTTAACAAGTTGCATTTGGGACTCTGTAATAAATTCTTCCATGTCAATTGCATTCAGCGTGCGCCGTTTTGGTGCATTCGCGTATTTTTTTTATTGTCTATGCATTTGTAAAGGTATAATATTCTCTCTATTATGGCACTCTCACTTATATAATTTTTACGTAACGGGGACAACGGGAAGTAATTTTATTTATTTTATTAAATGCCCGTTGTCCCCGTTAACGGGGACACAGATAACGGGGACAACGGGAATACATCATAATTTTGTGACTTTTCTCCGCATTTAGATCGCTCTAATTAATTACAGACCTAATAGCTTATCCAAGAAAAACAGATACTTATCCTATAATAGGGTATGTGTTTTTAGTTTTGACCTTTACAAAATAGTTGCTTTTATAGACAAAACTATTATAAGTAACTTATTTTTCTTTGTCTGAGCGTAAATCAAAAAAGTAAATTATTAGAAAAATACTTGTTTACAAAAAAATATAACCGAATTCCAAATAAAAACACTACAAAGTAAAAAATTATTTCAAGTTTGGAAGTCGGTGTTCCTGTTTTCGTTCCTTCGTTTTTTGACACCGCCTTCAATTTGTAGTGTTACATAATGGACAAGTTCTATAGTAAGATTGTACCTAATGGCCACAGTGATGCCAGAATAGATTACCCGAATAACATGTAACTTGAACATAACCAGTGGAGTGAGACTGTACCAGAGTAAACTGTACACATCTGCGTACCCGTAAGAGCATACTGGCGTGATAAAGACAAAGACAAAGATATTTTATTTCAACTAGGCCACAAAGCGGCACTTTTGAACGTTAGTTACATTAAAATTTACAGGGAATAAAAATTGATTCTACCGTGCATTCGGAAAGTAGCTTGTTATGGAGAAGAACGCACAAGAAACTCCATACTAACTCTTTTAAAAAAAATATGTTTTTTTTACAATATTTAGGTACATAAGTACATACATTAATAAATTTATATGTGTGAGGACAATGCACCCAGAATCACTACATACTATACTACGTACAGGTACAAAGTATTAAAAGTACTCACACATGTACTGTGCAGTTACATAATAAGCGCTAGAAAAACACTAGCATCCGAAGCAGTTAAGTTAAGACCAATCCCAACTGACGGCGCCCGTTCACGAACATGACGCATGAATCGGCACCACCCAGCTCAACCATCATGAAGGGAACCGAATGATCCAACACACACGCCACCATCAGAGAGACATTTGAGAGAGCATGACACACTCAACTGCCAGGGCAAACACAAGTCAACGAACGACACCGAGGTACAGCAAATGGTAGATTTACAGTTGGGTACATAGTACTCACACACGTGCTGCGCAGTTATACTATACTAAAAGAAATTGAGTCTATATAATACAAATATATTCATACAGTCTTCAGCAGGTCCAACAATTCTACAAAACAATAATGTTCTGCATATCACTTGTTTTTGCGCCCTAGTGGTTGTGGAGCAAGAGTAGCATTGAGCCAAGCATTTTTATCAGTGATGTAATCCCCCAACTTATAATATGCCTGCCTGCATAGTGTGCGTTTTATACAAGTTTTAAATTTCGTCTCATTCAGTTCTAGAATGTGGGGAGGAATTTTATTGTAACATTTTGTACAGTACCCCATGAAAGAAGAGGCTACTTTAGCCAGTCTGAAACCTGGTTGAACTAATTGGTCCCTATTTCTAGTAATGTAATTATGTCTATCTCCGTTTTTACTAAAAAGATGTAAATTTTTTCTCACGTACATGATATTTTCATAAATATATTGACAAGGAACCGTCATGATGTTAATGCCCTTAAACAGTTCCCTTAGAGAATCGCGCCGGCGAAGATTGTATATCGCTCTGATGGCTCGTTTTTGCAGAATAAAAATTGACTCAATGTCTGCAGCCCTTCCCCATAGTAAAATACCGTAAGACATTATACTATGAAAGTAACTAAAATAGACCAGCCTCGCGGTATCTACATCACTAAATTGACGAATCTTTCTAACAGCATAAGCTGCCGAACTTAGCCGCCCTGCAAGTGATATTAAATGAGGACCCCATTGTAACGTTGAGTCTAGCGTGATCCCCAGGAAAACCGTTTTATCGACGAATTCTAGCTTCTCCTTGTTTAAGATAATGTCACAATCAGTACTTTTTACATTCGGCAAGGAAAATTTTACGCACTTGGTTTTTTTACCATTTAAAACTAAATTATTTGCAGTGAACCAATCCTGAACCTGCCGTAGCGCGTTATTTACGTCGTCAACCTGATAAGTACGTCTATTTATTTTAAAAATTAAAGATGTGTCATCAGCAAATAACACCATGTTTAGTTTGTTTTCCAATAAACGGGGTAAATCGTTTATGTATATTAAAAATAAGAAAGGACCTAATATTGAGCCCTGGGGTACCCCCATTTTCACGTTTAACCCCGACGAATTCACACCGTTTATCTGAACTAATTGCTGTCTATCACTTAAATAAGATTCAACCAAACTTAACGCTGATTGACCTAGCCCGTAATGCTCAAGTTTCAGAAGTAATGTTTCATGATTAACGCAATCAAACGCCTTCGACAGGTCGCAGAAGATACCTATGGCATCCTGCGACTCTTCCCACGCATTAAAGATGTGTTTTAATAGGGTGACACCAGCGTCAGTTGTACAACGTCCTTTGGTGAAACCATACTGTTTATCATGCAAGATTTTATTCGTATTAAAATGAATGAGCATTTGATTAAGCATTATCTTCTCAAATACCTTGCTGAAAACCGGCAACACGGATACTGGTCTATAATTATTTGTGTCTTTACTGTCCCCGGATTTAAAAAGTGGTATAACCTTACTATATTTCATTAGATCCGGAAAGACTCCTTGATCCACACACAAATTAAAAATTACAGCTAAGTACGGCGCTATAGTCTGAATAATGGAGGTACAAGCTTTGATGGACATTCCCCACAGATCTTCAGTCGGTTTGATCTTGATTTGCTTAAAAGCTTTTATTACTGTTATGGGGTTTATATGTGAAAAGTTAAATACATTCGGGCAGGCTGAAACGTTCGCGTTTTATAATCCAAAAGCAAGCGCGGGCGAAGAATTTAAGGTTTCAGTAGTTTTAATTGGGATGTTGGTAAAGAAATTTACAAATTCTTGCGCAACTTTTTTGTTATCTCTAATAAGTCCGTGTGTGGTCTCAAGCGTGTAATCAGGATTATTTCTTTTATTCCTGTTCGTTTCATTATTTATAATTTTCCAAACCGTCTTGATTTTATTTTCTGCTAATTTAACCTTATTTCTAATATACAAGGCCTTGGCTGCCTTACATGTATTTTTAAAAATTCTCGAGTAAGTAGCAACATACTTATTAAACGTTTCAGTGTTCATACAAGGCTTAAGGCCATATAGCTCGTAAAGTCTTTCCCTACTTTTTCTAAGTCCTGTAGTCGCCCAGTCACTGAATAAAAACTTAGGGCATACAGTTTTAGTTATCTTCTTAAAAGTGTTATTAAACTCTTTTTGAACCACTGAAAAAACTTCATCATACAAAATATTACCGTCATTCACTGTGAGGTCCTGATCGCTTAACTTAGCGATTAAAGTGCTGTTAAATTTATTTAATTTACCGGATGTTATTGGTCTGGATTGAATCTGCACTTGTTTAATTAGCATATTGGACTCAAATGTCACAAGTAGCCCACTATGATCCGAAGGCAGATAATTTATAATGGCATTGTCCAAGTAGTTGCAGCAACAAAAAACATTATCAATACATGTAGCAGAAGTCAGCGTAGTTCGGGTTGGTTCCGTAAACACATGTGACAAATTAAATGATTTAAAGAGATTTAATAACCTACTTCTATCTGAATTATCTTCTAGAATATTAATATTAAAGTCACCACAGACAATTACTAGTTTATTACCCATTGCGAGTTTTGCCAAAACATCTTCCATCACTGACTCGAATATAGAGTAGTTCTTATAATTAGGGGGTCTGTAGACGCACACTATGACATGCTTATCCAGCTCAACACAGGACAGTTCAACACTATGTTCAACTGAGAGGTCTACTATATCTTTACGAGGTTTTGATTTAATACCATTTTTAATTAATATAAGTGAACCCCCACGCAACACAATATTTCTGTTAAAACAACTGCCCACAGTATAATTTTCATAATTGATTAGCATTGCGTAATCTTTCAGCCAATGCTCAGTGAAACAAACAATGTCAAACATTGTTTTTTCTAAAAACAGTTCGATTTCTAATTCCTTTGAAGAAAAACCCTGAATATTTTGGTGAAATAATTTCAGAGAATTCTGCTCAGACCCTTTTCTTAAATTATTTTTTTGCGAGCAAGAAGGTACCTTTTTAATGGTGGACATACTCGCAACTATTCCGTTATTGATACCCTCCCTTGTCCTATCAACTAGTTTAAAGAATAAATATTAATAGCATTTTTGCTAACGTTATTCAAGGTATTGACCACCTTTAAATTAGTACTATTACTAATATCAATAATAACTGTATACTTCGACATACTACTTATGTCTGAGTTTATTGTATAAGATAATAGCCGAGCTATTTGATGTCTTACCCTAAGAGGCAGATACAAAGTATCGCCTGTCGACTTTAATTTATCAACAAAAATGTTGATGTCAAAAAAAACAAGTTTGTCACTATAGTGACTCACAAGAAAGTGCAGATGCTTATTAAGCATGTGAATGTGATTATTTTGTCTATTTGACAATTTATCCAAGTAAGGGAAGGCACACAAAATAATTTTACTGCAATTTAACTTTAACATCTCTTTTACACACTCAGTGATGTCATCTTTGTTTACTTTTTTACTATTACCTACAAATACAGTTAAATTGGTATCTGGTTTATAAATATTCTTTGTCACAGATTCCATTATTTGCTTGTAAGATGACCCGGGCTTGCAATAATTAAAAATGGAATGACTCTGATTGCCATTTAGTAATTTACCGAAACCTTTTCCAATACCGTCTGAAAATATAACTGAATGAAAACCTTCTTTACTTTGACTTGATGAAAAGCCAGCACTCTCAGGCCGGTCTACTTGAGGCAAATCCTGTGCTACATTTGATATGTCTTGTACGAAGACACTGTTTTGAGACACCCTCTCAGCTTGGACCGGGTCCTCTGTAGCATCAGGATGGACTGCAATTAGATTTGAGACTGTCTGGCAGTTACATTGACACCTCACTAACTCATTTGCGGCCAAAATGTGTTCTTTAATTTGTAATTTTGAATTTGTATATTTATTGTAAAGAGAACTAAGTCTGTTCTCAAGTACCTGCAATTCTAACTGCAAGCGGTGAGTGTCAATCTCATAAATTTTCTTGCTGTCTTCTAATTTAATTTGGTAATTATTTAATTTATTAACTAGGTCAACACGTTCTTTCCTGAGTGGAATATTTTTAATAAAGAACTTGTGTTGTTTCCTAAACTTGTTACCATTTCTAATTATTCTATTTAGTTTTGCATATTTTTTGAGTTTGTTATGACTAACTTTAGAACAATTTTTCTTATTTATTAAAGAATCTTCAGTTAGCTTACTTGTAGGTATTGAATCCGGTTTACAATTTGATTTAATAAGTTCATCATACAAATGGCAAGTTTCATCAACCTGAGTTGATTCCTGTTCTTTTTGTAATTTAAAAATATGATTATTTGCGTGAATCAATTCTTCTTCTAGATCCCTAACTTTACTTAAAGCCTCCTCGTATAGATTACTGCAGTTATTGAAACCATCCGTGACTACCATCAGCTGGTCGCGTTCATCCACAACATTCTGGTATTGCTGACTAAGTTCAACTAGCTCCCGTTTAAGGATTGTGTTTTTATATACAATGTTCTCAACTTCTACTTCACAATCCTCTCTCTCTTGCAACATCTCCCGACATTGGTTTTGTGAGTCTTTAAGCTCCTGGAGTGCTGTTCTCAGTTTAATTTCTAAGTCCTGAGCAGCAGCCTTACGGGTCATCACAGGCATGGTTTCAGGATAGGTTACTGGAAATAGAAAAAAAAAAAAAAGAAGCGGTGTGAACCGAAGGAATAAAGGAAAAACAAAATAAAGTAAAGCTGGAAATGGAGGAAATAAAGTGTAGTTCAGAAGAGAAATGAGGTAGGCTGTTGAATTGGCTGAAAAAGCTATTTATTACTGACTTTAGTTGCTTATGATTTTGCCTTGAGATTTTACCTTTTTTTTTTTTTTATGTGGGTAAGATGGCCAGAAATTGAATGAATGTTTTATTGTAGTTTTCTAGTTAAATTATGCAAAATAACGATCATAGCGTTATGTAAATGATTATTATTAAATTATCTGAATAAATTAGTAGAATTATGCACAATTGGGATCTTAGATTTATTTTGTTTTCTACGATGTCAACAAAACCTTTTTAGATTCACTGCACAGTATTAAATCAACAGAATTTATACGTTAAAACTAACAAGAACGTGTTATAAGGTTAAAATTACACTTTGTGTGCTATAAATAAACAATACTGCCCTTAGAATATCCGTAGTTAAGCACTTCAGACTTCAGGTTCAGTCGTCAGCTGTTTGGTAGGTTACCGGTTTCGTGCCACAACTTTTGTATAACTCGATATTTTTCTAGTAAAACAATAATCCTGAGTATTTATAGCTTTTAGTTGTGTTTTACTTCTAATTAAACCCTAAATACACTTAAATAATAATTAAATATAATTTTAAAATACGGAGCACAAATTTGACATGTCACTCGGGCAGTGTTGCCAACTTCGTTCCTCTGATGGTATGTTATAAAATGGTGTAAACAATAAACAGACATGCGATTACAGTAATCCTGAGAGATTTTATTGAAGAGTTATGTTGTATATCTTCGAAGTTCTTCATCAGATCTTTACCAAATTTAAATGTGACCATTTTGGTTTTTTCCTTATACTTCTTTCGAACAACAAAATAATTTTGCAAATCCGTTAATATATGACGAAGTAATGCCCGAACAAACATAAAAAAATGAGAACCTCCTCCATTTTGGGATTGCGGTTAAAAAAAATTGCTTGTTTTTTACAAACCGCATTGATATGCAATATTACTACATACTAAATTCAAAAATAAAACTAATCACCTTTAAATTCAGCTATTTATGCTGACTATCTTTGTTAAATATTTTATTAATTACCTAGTAGGTAATACCCGTACCTACCTAATATATTATGTCTTACATAAAACTTCAAACACTTACACAACAAAGAGTTAAAGTGGTCACGGGGTCAGTAAGTGCACATTAAAACTATTTCATTTACATCTACAGAGTTTCATAACAGTCAGATTTCGCCATAACAACTTGTAATTAAAACTTAAACTGCGACCACAAAACTTTTCATTACTGAGAACTTCGCTATTCTATCTACCGCTCATTGTCGTATAGGTCGCTATTAATGTCTGGCCAAAGTAACTATGAAACTTAGCGTGTGTTCAGGAATCGTACAGCATTATTGCTTTGAAATTTAACTAATAATGGAGCTTGTAAACAATAGGCTTGAATTTATTCGTGTTTATCGTAGCATGTTCTACTTGAGTACACGATTTGAAATCATATTGTGAGTGAGAATGTAATCCAGAATATTACACCTTCATAATCAATGTGAGCTGTAATTAATATTTCAAAGTATTTCAATTAAGTTCGTGATATACAGAAAACATTTAAGGTTAATTTACGGTTTCATATTAAGGGCCTTCCACCGCTTTAGTGCCATAAAACGGTTACTTTCTAAAGCATACTTATTAGTAACGTCTAGGTTAAAAGTTTTGAAAAAAAATGAAATATTTATCTATGTTCATTATTTGTGAAACATAGTTTTTTCGTGTAACTAATAGTTCTGCTTTAAAAAAAAAAAAAATAACTAAAACAACACGATAGTTTTTCGCTACTTTTGGATACTCCTACAAAACGACTTGGATGTTTAAAAATATTTTTACACGGAAATATTGATGGCTAGAATTTTTCATGACTGAAATAACTTATGTGAATCAATGAATATTTTGCAAACAAAACTGTCCAAATGGTCATCATATTGATATTCTGGCTTCGAGCGGGTGCACGGCCAGTACAGCGTTAACATTGGGGAATATATACGCCTTAACGGGATTTGACATCTTTGGCACATGTACTCCGAACCACTCTCAGCGTCTGTAAAAAAAAAACCGGCCAAGTGCGAGTCAGACTCGCGTACGAGGGGTTCCGTACCATTATAGCAAAAAACGGCATAAAAATCACGTTTTTTGTATGGGAGCCCTCCTTAAATATTTATTTTATTCTGTTTTTAGTATCTGTTCTTATAGCGGCAACAAAAATACATCATCTGTGAAAATTTCTACTCTCTAGCTATCACGGTTCTTGAGATACAGCCTGGTGACAGACAGACAGACAGACAGACGGACCGCGGAGTCTTAGTAATAGGGTCCCGTTTTTACCCTTTGGGTACGGAACCCTAAAAACAAGCAAAGCTGATGTAGTTTTCACTAACTGAAAAGTCTTCAATCTCATTATGGCGGCTGCCAAACAAAGAATTTGAGGAAACGCGCCGCCATTTTTACCCACAGAGTGATGCTAGAAAAAATAAAGCAGATTAATCGTGGAACCCTTATTAACAAAGCAATTGTTACTGAGGCTTAATTTTGAAAACCAACAATGGAAAATAAAAATGGAGTGGAGTGCGCTGCGTCCTCTCGTCCTAATGAATGAAGAGTAATTTCAGTTTAAATAAAAGAGAGAACAATAAAATACCCATTTTAAAAACAGTACGATGAGCAAATTGCCGCGGCATCCAATTTATAGACATTGAGGGAGAACTGTTAACATTGCTATTCCCATTAAGAATAGCGAGCGCGGAACACTGTAACAGTTCGTGGTCGTGGTTCAGCTTTTTATTTTACTTATAATACACACACTCATACAAAACAATATAAAGCATAGAACATGAATATAAATGAGATGTCTGTTAAAATTTTGACGTTTGACAAAATACAGCGATTGGGAATATTAATTTAATCCATACATTTGCATGAATTACTTGAAAGCAATATGATGATGTACAATGCCAGCTGGGAATACGTCACAGTGAAACAAATCCAATATTCTCCGAGTCGTTATACATACATGAACATACTAAATGAGAAAAGGGGAGTTTTTGTCATTAAGTCCCTAAATTGCTACGAAATATTTCATTTCGATCGAATGATTGGCTCGGGCCCAACTGTGTAACTCGTCGGATGCCGACAGACCTACGACGTTCACTATCAGATGTTTGAGGTATATGCAATTTTTCTCCGTAAGAATACAAATGTCTTGCCAAATTGTCTACCGCCGAACTAGTCCAATTTAGAAAGCAATTTCGCAACCAATTCGTTTTGTAAGCGGATCAAGAGGCCAACCTTAAATATGGCCATTAAATCGTTTGCGCCGAACCCACATTCGTCTTTTTAATGCGAACTTCCAACGCTAACAAATAAAAAACTCTTATCGGCGCTAACTTATCACGTCTACGGTACGCGTTTCACCTACCTATCCTTCTATTTTTATAAATAAGTAAGAAATGACCAAGTAACTCCCACTTGCGGAAAACGTCCTAATTCGTTTGGTGTTTTTCCTTATTATTTTCTTTATGCTGTTGTCGAGTGTACAAATAGAACTTAATAATATGTTTTTGCTGGCATTATCTCTCTTGAGGGCCGTTTGTTTTAATCATTTTATTCATGTGTCTTGATGATTGTGTCTGATATCCCTCGATAGTTATCTGGAGGCACGGTAGTGCCCCCGCCAAGACGAGTCAAGAGAAGCGCAAGAAGCGCTTCGTCGTTTTCTTGAACCCTAAAAACTTGGGTTTGGATATGTGGGTTTACCCATACAAACTCAATTCCATGCTAGAAATCTGAAAATTATACAAGTACACAGACTTTTTAATACAAATTAAAACATACATGATTCAAGTTTTTTTATATCATTCCTCAACTCATTAAATTAGAGGATAAAAGCACACACTCATACAAAACAATATGAAGCATAGAACATGCATATAAATGAGTTGTCTGTTAAAATTTTGACGTTTGACAAAATACAGCGATTGGGAATATTAATTTAATCCATACATTTGCATGAATTACTTGAAAGCAATATGATGATGTACAATGCCAGCTGGGAATACGTCACAGTGAAACAAATCCAATACCCTCCGAGTCGTTATACATACATGAACATACTAAATGAGAAAAGGGGAGTTTTTTTCATTAAGTCCCTAAATTGCTACGAAATATTTCATTTCGATCGAATGATTCGCTCGGGCCCAACTGTGTGACTCGTCGGATGCCGACAGACCTACGACGTTCACTATCAGATGTTTGGAGGTATATGCAATTTTTCTCCGTAAGAATACAAATGTCTTGCCATTTTAAAAGTACTACTTTACTTTTAAAAACTCTATCTTTTAATCTTAACTTTCTAACAGACGTTGGCATCAGCCGACATTCATTAGAAGGTCAAAAAGACATAAATAAACAAACGCCCGTTTTTATATTTGAAAACCTTTCACCGACACGCGAGGCTAATGTATACACAAAATAATATCGATATAAACTGTTGACAGCGCATTTTCAACTCGCCTCGACATGAAAGAGCTATGGGTGAAATGTTATGAATGGCATTTGTTGACGTGTGTGTGCTCTAACGAGCAAAGTTCTGGCGTGATTGAAACCGTGGCCTTTCGATAGTCATCACACCCTTTCATTCACCGCTGACCCACGGGAAAAGATTCCCTACATCCTGTATACCCCTCATATTTGATAAAATGGCTTAATTAAAACTTTGCATAGTTTGGGCCGGACGACGAATACAGCCTGTTTTACCGCAGCAGATAAGATCCTTTTAATTACGCAGGATTTGAGTTAATTAAGCCGAATGTGGTTTTGTATGATGTAGATATAGGTCTCTCGGCACTGAATATGGAAACACGTCTCATCCTTTTCATCGAGAACTTTAATTACATGAAGAGAACAGCTCGGTTTCAGCGAGGAGCACGTATGAATGATTGATGAATGTAACAATTTATAAGTTGTCTGTTTTGTTTTCCTTACTTCGAAGTAAAGTGTATTCATTTCTTTAAGTGCAGCGAGGAACTTTATAAACAACTATTGTATTTTTTTTGTTTTGTAAAAAAACAAAACACGGAATTCGGGTGCAAATATACATACGTAGCGTGGCCACAGTTTTGATCGGTGGTGTGGCGCAGTGTTGATATATCACTGAATAAATAGACCAATCCCAAACCAAACCGAAAACTGAAAGAAATATTGATGAATTTGAAACTTAGCAGCCTTGTCTAACTTCAATAAATAATGGAATTTGACTTTGAAATCGACTATGAACCAATTTCTCAGAATTGGTAGGCAAGGAATTGGTCCTTTTGACATTAATTTGTAATAAATCAAAATATCTGTGGACATAGAGCAATCAATAGTAAAGTTTTATAGTAGGATGTTAAAAGTAACTTACATAAGTTACCTCATTTGAAACATTGCCGATAGTCAAACATAAATCAGCGAATCTAGAAGCTACAGACTCCTGATTACATCAATAATGTGTGCTTCCTACAATTCCAAGTCGACCATACTTTAGCACACAAAAGCGGGTATGCTAAACCGATGTGATTACTGCGCAATACGCACAATTTCGTATTCGGCTCATAGTTGACATTGTATGCTGAGAGCGATCGAAGTTTGATTCGATAGCGGAGCAAGCGAGCCAAGCAAGCTGTAAGGTAGCCATCGCACGTTGGTAAAGCAAACTCGCGGGACGTGAGGTACATAAACTCGTAGATCAAGTCAGAACCCTCCTAGGACATATTGGTCACGTATTTTCACCAACTGCTTTTATTATCTCTCCGTCGTCGCTTTTAATTTTCTGCCAAAGTTAATCGCCGCTAAGCCGACTAACTGCCGTATTCTTCGTAGTTGGTTTTATGTCTCGGTTAATGACTCGATGTCTCGAACTTCTGGGCGTCAAACTTTATTTAAGGAATTATCAGGAATTCGTAAGTTACGCTCACTGCTGCTATATTTTCGTAATTGGAACGAATGTTACGGTCAAAGTAAACTTTTGCGATAAAAATAGGTGGCTCCATTGTTTGCCTTTTCAGTAGCAATTTCTTTGAATACTAATATATGTACTACGACTAAACTCTAAATTAAGTATTTATTTATCAGTTTAAGGTACATTGAGATCTTACATTTTACATAGTTTCACACATACTACCATTGCTGGTGTAGAAATATTAAATAATAAGCTAGCATATGCAAATCAATACTAGGTAAATTATAAGAATATTATATATATTTATGAAATTTTGTATAATGTCGTAAATATAAATCATAAAGTAATAAAATAAATCATCATGTCAAAATATAAATCACTAGCTGACCCCCGCGGCTTCGCTCCCGTCAAAATTATAGCCTATGTTACTTGGGAATAATGTAGCTTTCCATAGGTGAAAGAATTTTTAAAATCGGTCCAGTAGTTTCGGAGCCTATTCGGTACAAATAAACAAAAAAACCTTTCCTCTTTATAATATTGGTATAGATAGCGTCAAAATAAAAAAATACAATGTTAAAGAATTCATAATAATGACAAAGTACTAATAAAATTATTAAGATTTTAATTAAAATATCAAAATGTATGATTTAAAAATTCATTGACGGAATAAAAACACTTTATATATTATAATCTTTCAATAGAAAATATTCTGTATAAAGACTATTTTCTATTGAAACTAGATATAGTTTCTTTTTTGCGAAGCCCATTATAACTTGTTGCCTTTACTAATTCTCGCCCTATTCAAGTACCAAAGTAATAACGTAAAGGGTGTGTAAGGGCGGCTCCTTTGAGAATAACCGAAACTATTCCCACGTCATGCTAGATGGCGCTGCGCTCAGAATAAATATTTAATTTCTAATACGGTGTTAAAATATGGGGTTACATTTATTTAGAAAGTATGCTATGACTCTTGGTGGGTGTGTTATTGCTCGGCTGTACTTGCAGTCTGCTGTGTTTTTGATGAGTTATAGATAATACTAGCGGACGTCTCGTGGTTTCACTCGCGTAGTGCCCGTTCCCTTGGGAATACAAGGATAAAAAGTAGCCTATGTCACCCGGGGATAGTGTAGCTTCCCAACGGTGAAAGAATTTTTGAAATCGGTCCAGTAGATTTTAAGTTTATTCGTTACATACAAAAATACACATCTCCCCTCTTTATAATATTATTATTGTATATTGCATTAATAAAATAAAATATATTTACCATCTAATTATTTAAAAGAAAAGTGTTGTACTTGTCTTGTCATTCAGTAAATATTTATTACGGTTGTTTGAAAATATCTTATAGTCAGCATAATTACACAGAATTACAATGGCACTTATCAGAAAAACATGAAAAGCTTAAGAGATTTTATGGGTTACGTGTAATTAAATTAAAACTATAGTCACACACACTCACTGCCACACCACAGTCACACACAAACAACCGCACCATACCACATTCACACCAAACACACACACGCGCGCACCACACACACACACACACGCGTACCACACACCCATACACACCACATCCACATTACACTTTCTTTTATCTTTACGTAGTCCAGTAGATAAATTAGAAATAAAAACCAACCCTACCACGTCTACTTAGTTCCAAATAAACATGTTTAGGAATGTTTTCCGCGAAAGGATTAATATTGAATCTAAGATCAAAAACGGACAATGGGCCAGATTATATTCTTGCTAATATCAATGTCTTCCAGACAACCTTTGGATGGACAATAACAATACTTAGGTCGGTTTTCCCTTTCTGCGCTCAAGCATAATCTCAAATAATAATTAACAAAATTGGTGTTTCTAATAATAAAATAAAAACTGTGTGGCAATTAATTAATAGAGAAACTGGAAAGATACAACAACGCGATCAGAATGAGTTGTCTTTGAAAATAACTAATCAAACCATTTCTGATAGGCAAGAAGTCGCTGGGACATTAGAAAATTTCTTTACCAACATTCCGTTAGAGGTTACGAAGTCTCTTCCTTCCTCATCTAAATTAGCTGAAGCTCTTCTTAAAGAAAACTTTACTAAAGACATACCAATCTTTAAATTTAAACCAATATGTATTGATACAATTAAAAACGCGTTCAAAAGTCTCAATATAAAGAATACTGAAGACTTGTGCGGGATATCCGTTAGGGTTCTTGGAGATATTATTGACTCAATTGCTTCTGTCCTAACAGGCATATTCAATCAATGTTTGGACAGCGGCACTTTTCCTGACTTAATGAAACACAGTAAAGTAGTACCAATTTATCTATAAGTACTACCCAGGATGCCATTGGCATTTTCTGTGATCTCTCAAAAGCTTTCGACTGCGTCGACCACAACTCACTGATCTGTAAATTACACCACTACGGAATTTGTGGAAAATCTGCTGATCTCGTGCTTTCCTATTTATCAAACAGACAGCAAAAAGTAAATGTTAATGGGGCGACGTCCTCCGGGTCTCTAGTCAAGATGGGCGTGCCCCAAGTTTCAATTCTCGGCCCTTTCCTTTTTCTTGTTTACATTAATGATCTCCCTTTTATGATGGCCAAATTATCGGATATAATTATATTTGCTGATAATACTTCGCTAATTTTTAAAATAGATAGGCAAGATACGGATGTCTGAAATGTCAACGAAAGTCTAATTGTTCTCTCAAAATAGTTCGCTGCTAACAATCTTTTACTGAATGCGAAAAAAACAAAATGTCTAAAGTTCTCTTTACCAAATGTTCCACAACATGATCTAAACTTAAGTAAACGGAAACTGTATTCTTAGGGATTACTATCGATTCAAAATTGCAGTGGGGCGCGCACATTAGAACTCTTTCGGGTAGGTTAAGTTCGGTTGCATATGCAGTAAGGAAAATAAGGCAAGTAACCGATATAGCTACAGCTAGGTTAGTATACTATGCTTATTTCCACAGTATTATGTCTTATGGCATTCTGCTGTAGGGATCAGCAGCAGACGTTGACTCAATTTTCATCCTACAAAAGAGGGCAATCCGCGCAATCTATAAAATGGGTCCTCGCGAGTCCCTCAGAGAAAAATTTAAAGAGATCGATATACTGACCCTACCTTCACTTTATATTTTGGAATGTATTTTGTATGTCCGTAAAAATCGGGGGCTTTTCAAAACTAGAAGCGACTTCCATAATTTAAATACACGCAGTAAGCACGAAATTGTAATACCCAAATTCAGATTAACGAAAACTAGCAAGTCTTTTCCTATAAACAGTATAAGCTTTTATAACAAGTTTCCAAAGTCAGTTATAGAACTGACCGATGGAAGGTTCAAAAACTACATCAAACGTATCCTTATTAAAAAAGCATATTATAAAATCAAGGACTACGTTGAAGATAAAAACATTTGGCCTTACCTCCTTCTGCGCATGCAGCTTCCCTGGTAACTTGTAAACGGCACAAATATGTGGATGTCTCTAACTATTCTCAATCTCATTTTTTTTCCTTCTTTTAATTAGACTTTTTAAAATGGTTTTCAATCATCTTTATAGCCCTTTGCTAAGAATAGTTACAGCACTGATAACAACATTTGTGCCACATGTTAAATTTAGTCTTGTTATACTTATTTTTATTTACTTTTGGATATATTATTTTACCGATTGTTTTGTGAATGTGTGAACATTGTAGGCCTTCTAGATGCTAGTTAACATTTGTTAACTTTTTTATAAAATATATAATCTTATTATTTTATTTTTTTAGTTTCTTACGACTTATTGTCATAAGTCGGGCCTTCGTTGTCCTTCCATATCTAAGAACTAATGCTGTAACATGGAAATATTGTAAAACCAAACCATTTTTAAAAGACTAACAATGGAGTTTCTTGCCGGTTCTTCTCCATAGAATACGACCAACCCAAACCGTGCACCTTTTGTCGACGTTTTATAAGTGCCCATGTAGGCCTATGTGAAATAAAAAAAATGATTTTGATTTTGATTTTTTCCAAAATGTCAATACTCCACTTTATAGAGGTATATTTACATTATATTCTTTAAATATAGAGATGCCTAGAAACGTCTTCGTCAGGGACTATCTTTAAATTCTCTATACTTTTGCATGTATAATAGGGTAGTTGACAAAAAAAACTATTTAATCCGTCAGTTAGATAACCTAAAAATATTGGACACGTATTTTTCTTTTGCCACGTAAACAAAAACTTACGACGATACAGTGTGTTGAAATAATTATTGTGTGACGTCATGGTGTGCACTGACAAAATGACATCACAAGCCGTGGGGGCTTGTGATGTCATTTTGTCAGTCTTGAACTTTGATGCGCTTTATCTTTGTCAATTTTTATTTGTTTGATCAAGCAAAAAATACATGTCCAATATTATTTGATAATCTCACTGACGGACTAAATAGAATTATCATTTTTCTACCCAGGAATCATATTTATTGTATATGCTTCTGTAACTAGTTATTTTACAGTAGAAAAGGCCATCACTAATGAAAGTTTATAAACATTATCAACCTGACCCTGAATGTGTCATCTGGTAAACCACAAAGTTATGAAAATTATGAAATAATATTAATTAACTGGTCCGACCAACTACTATACTTCCTATTTCCGCGTCATCAAATTCATACCGTACAAAAAATATGTTCATGATGTAGAAAATGAAAAAGCAAGGAATGATAAGGATCATAAATGTAACAAAATCCACACGTATGTTTGACGAAAGCTTCTGTATGCAAAACGTCGTCGTTGAGTTTAATACTTTAATATGTTTGTCGTTAGACTTTATCAGGCATTGTTTTGAGCGACGAAATGAGCTTATACACTGGATTATGTTCTAATCATATTCTGTAAAATCAATCCTCTTAATATGTTTAATAGAAAAATAAAAAAAATACGTAAAAATAAAAAAATAAATAAAATAAATAAATAAAATCCGTACGCAAAATACGCGCTTAGACGTGGAGTTGCGGACACCAGCCCGTCTTAATCTAATCTAATCTATGTTTTATAGAACTTTATTTAATTTGGACTTAATTTATCATATCGAACAGCGTCAAAAACAATTACCCGCATAAAAACTTTTGATCAAACCACGAAGACAGTAACCTAATTACGAATAAATTGATAGATAAAACTCATTTAAATTTTCAGCCTTTGTTTCCAAGCTCAAAATATTTTAATCTTAACTTTAATGTACTTGTTCATAGTAATTTCGATGTTCTTTGAAAGCGTTATTAGAATCGAACGTATGTAGGTGTCTCCACCAGAATATGAACCTAACACCTAAGGTTGCACGACACAATGTTAATAAATTTAATCTAATATATTCCCCACTGAGACATTATACACAGCCATTTGTGTCATACTTGTGTACGTGTATGAATATAAATAGAAACAAACTCGTTTCACCTCGCAGCTTTGTCCCCTGTGAATAAACCGGGATTAATAATAATTATTATTGTGACAGTCGAGTGCTTCTTGTCACAACCAGAGCAATACAACTCCTTGCTTTTCCGCTTGATTACTTTCGTACAATGGTCTGAACAAACAATAATATAACCTCGGGTACCATTGTTAAAGAGAAATAATTTCAGTTAGCAGCAGTCCCCGTTGTCCGCAGCTGTACGATGCCATTCGGATTTTTCCTTCCATTAACAGCATTTTTAATACTTTGCTGAAAACAAGAAATGAATTCGCTCGGTGTCCCAATTTTTGTACGTATAATAATTGCCTCATTCGATATTCGGAACGCTGGAAAGGCAAGCAGAAAAATATCAAATAAACAGAACGGGAGCTGTCATAAAACATATTTATTGTTTTTACAACATCAGATATATTTACCCTGCAGGCTGTAACTATCCGAATTGCTGAATTACATACGTGTATTGTAACTAATTAAAAACCAATAAACGCTACAACTAGGTTTAAACACGTGTTCGAAAGAGACGACGTAAATGGCCATCGTAACATGTTCAGGGTTGTAAAATTGTACCATAAAATAAATTTAATATAAATCCAGAGTAGAGGCGACACATAAAATTGGAGTAAATCACCGAAAGTCAGGCGCTGGAGACGTTTACAGCCTCCGAGGCTGTTAGTTCAGGAAGTGTGTCGGGCTCGCGGGTACCACTCAAAACGTGGCATAACCAGATATTTATGTCGCAACTGCACTTAACGAGTCGCTGTCCTACCATTTTCGGATTATTAACAGTCGTGTTTTACATTAATAGTTTCGTTTTCAACAGAACAGTGTGTAAACTAGTTAAGCTAATTCCAAACGGGTAGCCTTGCTATTTGCATTCGCTCGTGATGCGTATAACTTATAAGAATATAATAAAACATGATGAAGTTTTTCGTGTTTTATTTTTGATATAACGCGTGTTCAAGTCGTAAATGATGCGACATGTGGTTTTGTCATGCTTGCATACCTTTACTGAAAATGTATATATAATTTATTTCCCAAGTGCAACAGAATACGTTGGTACTCATAACCTGAACATCGGATAGAGCTGGGCTTGAAAAACTAGACTTCAAATCACTTACTTGAGAACCATGTTCCTATTTATCAAGTGAAGGAATTTACCATTTAGTGCTTGTAATACTTTATACCTATATGTAGTAAGTATGGTAGTTCTGGGTGCATCGTTCTCACGTATATGAATTTATTAATGCTTGTACTTATGTAAATATTGTAAAAAACTTATTTTTTTAAAAGAGTAAGTATGGAGTTTCTTGTGCGTTCTTCTCCATAACAAGCCACTTTTTCGAATGCACGGTAGAATCAATTTTTATTACTTAATAATTGTTAATACATTTGACTTTGACTTTGACTTGTACAACAAAGCCCGGGATACTTGATGTCGTCATGTTTGTAATCGGTCTCTACCATTTTCGAAAGAGTGAGTGAAATATGAAGATGCCTTTAATTCGTTTAACGCTAAATGTTTTTGTGGTGCATAAATATGTAGCGTATTGCGTAATCTTCTGAAAATTTACATACTTAAACCTTCAAAAGAGATATGTAAGTATCTATAGATAGATATAGAATGGGATAGGGTAGATACGTAAGTTTTTCATGTAAGGGAATGCCTTTGTAATTCTTTTGAGGAATCAAGATTCTTAACCAAAAAAATAACTTTAGTCAGAATTTAGAAACCGGCTGGCATAATGTTCAAAAGTTAATTTCTGTGCCCCCTCTCTTTTAGAAGTTACGTCAAATACGATTCAATCTGCCTTGCCTTTTCTCCTAGTACATTGGCGTCAGCTTCCAGTCTAACCGGATTCAGCTGAGTACCAGTGTTTTACATGGAGCGACTGCCTATCTGACCTCCACAACCCAATAACTGGATAACACGGTACCCCTTGGCAAGACTGGTGTCAGATCTCAGGCTTCTGACTACCCGTAACGACTGCTAAAGGTCTTCAAATGACAGCCGGGACTATAATTTAGGCACGAGCTATTTGGCCACACACATACCTAATAATAATATAATTTTAAACAATATTGTTCTTACTCATCTCCGTATACACGTACGTATTTACTTCGTACATCATCATCATTTCAGCCGAAAGACGTCCACTGCTGGACAAAGGCCTCCCCCAGGCGTCGCCACATTGACCGATCCCGTGCGTCTCGCATCCAGCGCCTTCCCGCAACCTTAACTAGGTCATCAGTCCACCTTGTGGGAGGCTTTCCAACGTATCATCTTCCGGTTCGCGGTCGCCATTCCAGAACTTTTCGGCCCCATCGGCCATCCGTTCTGCGAGCAATGTGCCCTGCCCACTGCCACTTAAGTTTGGCAATTCTTCGGGCTATGTCGGTAACTTTGGTTCTCCTGCGGATATCATCATTTCTGACGTGATCACGCAATGAAATACCGAGCATAGCCCTCTCCATTGCCCTTTGGGTGACTTTGAGCTTTCTGATAAGGCCCATTGTTAGCGACCACGTCTCGGTCCCATAGGTGATCACTGTTATAGTTACACTAATATAGTTATTTTGTATTACCATGGCAATAACGGTCATTGCTCTTTTCCTATAGTACGGGGTCCCAGCGCTTAGAAAGAAAATTTGCTTCAAATAAATCTCACTAGATGGCGCGATGTCACCGATTTGTTATTGAATTGCGTGTAAAATTAACATTTTCTAGCACTGAACATAAAAATTGTATGTTCTTGTTTAATCAACTTCTAAGCACAAAATTATGGAATATTGGGCTCTTAATTAAAATTTCAACGGGTATTTGAACGGATCATTTAGAATTTATGGCAATAGATGGCGCGGTTTTAATTACCAGAAGCATTCCAATCGATTGTTTAAATTTGTATTGTAACATATGTTGGTGCAAAAAAACTGTAAAAACGTGCCAAAAATACTATAAAACGAAATTGTCAAAAAATATTCCCGAACCGAGTAAACCCTTTGACTTGCAAGTCGCGCTAACACCATCTATCTATTGCCATGGAACAGAACCGAATGCGATCGACGTACAAAAAATAATTAGTTTAATCAGACGAAAAACGCTAGTTACGTCGGCACGGTTTTATTGTATGGGATGAGGCATCTGTATGGTAATATTATATTATCTGTGACTATAATCTCTTCGTAAGAATCGAATAACAAACTGCCTTTGTATCGTTCTTCGTTGGTAATATCAATAAAAATGTTTGGGTCAATAACCGCTACTGCCGTACTAAAACACAAAAGCCAGGTATGTACATAATCACCCCCAACAGATTATTTAAGAACACCTCATTTTAATAACAGCACAACACATAAACGTTTCTCATCATAAAAACAAATGCTAACGACAGACATTTCCGCAGTAGAACACTGTCACCTTCGCACAGTTTGAGCTCGAAGCAATATTGCCATGTTATTATTTGGGGCATTTACACCGCTAAGCCAGACATATGGGCCATTTGCCGACAGAATCGTGTGAACCGCTTCACGTTATTCATGGGCGACGCATTAATATCGTCCAAATGTGCACTTACGTCCAAAAATTAAAGTAATACCAATGTTTATTTGTACTTCCGACGATAAATATTACCATGTTTCTATTCTACTACACATAAAATTTGGAATGTCTCTCTGTCATTCTAAAAATGAGCAGATTTTGATATAGTTTGAAATTTTAATTGGGAAAAGTTACGCGAACTTTAAATGGGATTAGGTCTCATGTAGTTGGGAATATATCCAAAATTTAGACAGCTACTGAAAGTTTAATAGAGACAAACTAATAGGAAAATTCAACCTCAGAATAAAACTAGGTTTCAGTAGTATCATTAGTACACTATATAATACTTATACACATTTAAAAGACTTCATACAAAGACAGCTTTTAGATTTATTGTTTTTTTATTTATACCTTTTTTTGTTTTTTTTTTCCAATGAGGTTTATTTAAACATGTAAGTGTTATATATTCTTGAAATCACCTCTCAAATCCCTTTATTTTGATACCCCCACGATGGAACAAGAAGGAAAAAAATTGGGCCCCCGCAATATGGCGCCCTAAATCCGCCATTTTTCTGTTTTCCAAATTGAATGTAGCCAGTGGCACTCACAAGGTTAAGACGAATCAATTGACGTAAGAATCATCCAAATCGGCCAGCGCGTACCATAGGAATAAAATAACATACATAGACTGATAAAAACATTACCATCCTTCGGCAGTCGGGTAAAAACGGATGCGAATTATCGCATACACATTATTACTGTATTATTATATTACCGCTGTACATTAGTACAGCTAGTCACTTGATATTGTAATCAATACTCCTGATGATCTCCTCAATATAAACCAGCAATGAATAACGTCGGAAGTGCCACTATCGATAAATAAAACAGATTAATGAATATTTGTTTGATTATCTTGAGATGATGCGTTGTTAACGTATTTACTCTTTCTTTTATGACGGTAAGTGTATCCAACTAAAAATAAGCGATAACTTTTGTTATCCAACAATACACGTGGTAGTTGTTACCCAAATAAATAGCCCTATTTATTCGGGCAACAGTATCCATTTCAAGCGAGATACTTCAACACAACAATGAAGCCACAAAAATACGAAAAGCCTCCTTTCATCATTTTATTCGCTAAAATAATTAATTCTACTGCTACGTTAGGTATACTCGTCGCTACGCGGGGTTGCTACGCCACGCATCTTCACTACGCCTCGAGTTTTTCCTTCGCTTCACGACCCCACCGCGTCATACGTCTCTGTTGCGTTCTTTTACTACGCCACGCGTCTCTGCTACGTCGTGTGGCCTTGCTACGCCGAGCGGCCCTGCTATGCCGAGTGGCCCTGCTACGACGCGCGAGTTACGCAACTCCGTTACACAAGGCGTTTATGCTTCGTTTCGGGACTCTACTACGCCATGAGTCTCAGCTATGTGCCTATGCGCTATTTCCTGTGACTCTGTTACGTTGCGTACTTTTACTTCCCCGCGCGTCTCTGCTACGCCGTGAGACTCTACTACAGAACGTGACTACACTATGCTAGTCCAATATAGTTACCTCTGCTATGCCACGCATCGCTCAGACACCGTACGCCTTACCTGCGCCATTTAAAATTGCGAAAGTTCCTACTAAACCACGCATCGTTGCTATACTAGACGCCTATACAGCAAACGTTACGTCTTCTATTGTCAATCATTGCTACTAAAATTATATTTTTACCCGGCTGCCGAAGGAGGGTAGTGTGTATATCAGTCTATAGGTATATACGTATGTTTGTTCCTATGTGGCGTTCTAGAGACCAAACGCGTTGTCCGATTTGGATGTTTCTTGGGTCATTCGATTCGTTTTAAAGTTGCGAGTGTCACTGGCTGCATTAAAATTGGAAAATGGCGGCTTTTGGGTGCCATATTGTGAAGGCCTAATTTTCTTTCTTCGTGTGTGTTATCAAAATAAAGGGTTTAAAGAAGTGATTTCAAAAATATTTAACACTTATATGTTAAATATTTTTTAAACGTAACCAATTAAAAAAAAACTAAGTTTACTAAAAAGTTATAAATAAAAAAAATTATGACCGACTGCTTAAGAAACGAACTAAAAGACGAAAACAAGAAGAAAATCATGTTGTACAGTTGGAGAAGTTTTGGTCAGCGGCTAGCAATCGGGATTTTTTTAATTTTTCAGCATGGGAATAGATATAAATATTATGTGATGTTTTTATTAGTCAAATAAAATTGATTATGATCGCAACTGTTGTCGATTTACGACGGTTTCTGAAATTAGAAATCAAGTAATATTTTAGTGTTACAAAGATAGCTGTCATAGCTATCGTTATATATCTTCCCAAATTTGCAACATGCTAAAATAGATATTATATGTTATACACTAAAATACTACACAAATGCTTTCCTTCCGATAGTATAATATATGAGAACAATAATGATGCAAAATGTGGTTCTGTGCAATAAGTTTAAATTGCAATAGAGCAAGTAATTGCAGTTGCAAACTCATCATTTACGGATGTTCTAGTTCGAGTAAGCTGCGTGTTCAAAGTAACAACTATTTAACGGTGTTTCTTTCTACAATTTATCTTTTGGCAACATCTATTGCCGCCGTTAGGTTTCTAATCAGTGATGGTGGCTGTCAACAGAGTAGTTTTGAGTTGGATACTATTTATCTTTTTCCTGTTTTAAAGATGTTTTAGTTATTCAGGGTGACATTTAGTTCATGTACATGTTATGTTTATGTGGGCGCACGGTTGGCGCAGTGGTTGAGCTAATGACTGATGCGCTGCGTGTTGCGGGTTCGATTCCCGCACGGAACAAATATTTGTATGACCTATAGAGATTTGTGCCGGCTCTGGGTGTTGTGTATGTGAGTTTATATGTTTGTAAACGCACGAAATTCCTAGTGTGGGGTAATGTTTTTATTTAAAAAAAAACTTTTATTAAACAAAGTTCTCATGTGTATGAACGACTTTTACAATGATGTCAACTATAAATGGTTTTTTTTTTATCCAATACCGCTACTGGTGTTTGCAAAACTTGACAAAATGATGTTTGACAAACAGCAGATTTTTTGCGATTTCGGAGTTGGGCCCTTAGCGAAAGTTAATCGTATTAATACCATTATGTCCTGAAAGATTTCCAATGAATTTAAAGTAATTTTGTATTTTTGTCAAAATACCAGGTAACACATCATATTAGGCCTGCTTTATAAGTACATTATTGTGCATTATGCAATGGTCATATTATTATAATATATATATGATAATAATAACACGCGAGTGTTTTATTACCTAATTATATGCCGTTGCATACACTATTTTATCTTCACTAATATGGTTGTAATAAAACAAAAGTGAAAACGGAACAAAATATATGGTATGGCGGGCAATTTAGATTCTCATTGCGCTGCGCGCGCCTCCATAGACAATGACACTACTTTTCTACATTAAGTCCATGAGCCCATACGCGCCAATAAATTATAAAGTAAAGGTGTGCTATAAAATTTAATGAGTTATTTTATGATGCAGTTGTTTGATAATCGAAGGAAAATGTTGCACTGTAATGGTTTTCTTTTATCTATCCCCGAATATAAAGTACGTGTTTATACAATATGTTTTGAATTCATATTTGGAACATTACTTTTTGAGTGTAGATAAACAATATTATATGACGTCTACTGTTTAGTGGCCTACCCAGTACCGCAAGGTGTCAACCTCATTACGAATTGACTCCGTGTCGTCCCCTAAGCCACAGGCAAATTATTTATTTTGATACACAGATCATAACTATGATTAGGTCTTACGTAATACATGGAGGCAAACCTATTTCTTAATGTTTATGCAAAAGTTAACAGTTTTAAATGCTTATTGTAGAAATTAATAGTTTATGTCACTTAAAGACCGATAGGAGAATTCCTTTTATCCATGTGCTAATTACCTAGATAGTTTCAAAAATGGGAAACCAATTATTTCCCTGACCTTACATGTATTTTATCCATAGATCGCTACGTAAAAAGATCCACGAAGCGTGCGAGCGAGAAATCCTATGCAAGTACAAACCGCCCAAGAGAAAAAGAGACAGCGAATGAAGTCTGTACTTCATTCACTGTCTCTTTTTCTTTCACTCACGAAAACATTGACATATCTGTGTTTATGTCAATGTTTTAGTGAGTGAGAGGCCATAGCGTCCCATCAGTTTTACGTCGCGATGAATTTTGTGAATAATAATCTTACGATTAAAATTGATAATATTAATTATGCAACTATGGTGACTTGTTCTGTAGCTGAATGTTGCGTTACGAGACGTAATATCCCCAATAGATACACGTTACGTTTCACAGATAAATACAATTTTGTCCTTGGATTGTTTCTGGATCTATGATATTATCCCAATTTACTTTATTTTACTTAATATTATACATGTGAGTGAATGGATCTGTGTGTGGATGAGTGGATGTATGTTTGTTATTCAATCACGCCAAAACGGCTGGACAGATCTGGATAAAATTGGCACAGAGATAGATTATCGTCTGGATTAGCACATAAGCTACTTTTCGTCCCGGTATAACGTTCCCTTGGGATGATAAAGCACTAATCACGCGGGCGAAGCCGCTGGCAGAAGCTTGTCATAAAATTATTAAGCAGTTCAATATACCTACAAAAGTAAGCGAGGTCTAAGCAGTAAATATTTTTGCCCAATCTCTCCGGTGCGAGGAAACCGCAGACAAAAGTTAGTGAGCTAT
The DNA here is from genome assembly GCA_964057195.1 of Orthosia cruda. Classification (NCBI taxonomy): domain Eukaryota; kingdom Metazoa; phylum Arthropoda; class Insecta; order Lepidoptera; family Noctuidae; genus Orthosia; species Orthosia cruda. The sequence continues at coordinate 22,200,535 of OZ059845.1, forward strand.
AAATCATAAGTGTGCGGACCTAAGTACAATTTACGTATAAGGCCCATTGGGTGGCTTAGTACTGTTTGATTGATAGTGTGAACAAGGCCTTAATCACGAGCTCGCATCCGTCACTTAATGACTCTCACACCTTACAAGTGTGTGGTGTGTCATTAGAACAATATCCAATTAACATAACACAAAACATTATCACGCCTGTATTTCAAGAAAGGTTAGGCAGAGGTACACCCAAATTTCGCTAGTTATGTTTAAGTTAATTTGATAGAGTTGTTTCAGAGCCATAGGTCATAACTTGTATACCACACACTGGTCATAGACTTTCGTCTTGAGACACTGTGGTAAGGTTGGACAAAAAGATACCGCGCAACTTCCCGAACGCTGCCCAGCCGAGTCAGATTCGACGGTTGACCTCTTTCTCGAAGTTGGCCCTACCCAACTGGATCGTTTGTCCCAGGTAGACATAGTCGTCCACAATTTCGAGTGTAGGGTCTCCGATCTTGATAGAAGTGGGCATTCAACATCACCTTGGTTTTTTCATGTTTATTTTAAGACCCACTCTTTCGGAAGCTCTACTGAGATCATCGAGCATTGTACTGAGGTCCTCTATGGTTGCTCACAATAGGCCTCATCAGAAAGCTTACAGTCACCCAAAGGGCTTTTGGCTGATATAATGATGATGATGAATAGAGTTGTTGCCATTAATCGGGCACAAATCCAGACTCCAAAGGCTCTAGACAAGTGTCATTCGACGTCGACGATGGCGACGATCGAAATGCCAAAATATAAGGGAGTCATCACGTGACATTTCGGTAGCGTTTGACATCCTCATACATTTTTGTCATTCTTCCAATCGCTATCGCCACGCTTTCGTTGTTATAATTTCGCTTGTCTAGGGCATCAGCTGCTGTTGGAGGAGGCTTTAAGTAAAGTTAGGGATCTAGAAGAAGAATTGATTCACGCAAATAATCATATTTTTAAATTACAAAAAGAACAGGAATCAACTCAGGTTGATGAAACTTGCCATTTGTATGATGAACTTATTAAATCAAATTGTAAACCGGATTCAATACCTACAAGTAAGCTAACTGAAGATTCTTTAATAAATAAGAAAAATTGTTCTAAAGTTAGTCATAACAAACTCAAAAAATATGCAAAACTAAATAGAATAATTAGAAATGGTAACAAGTTTAGGAAACAACACAAGTTCTTTATTAAAAATATTCCACTCAGGAAAGAACGTGTTGACCTAGTTAATAAATTAAATAATTACCATATTAAATTAGAAGACAGCAAGAAAATTTATGAGATTGACACTCACCGCTTGCAGTTAGAATTGCAGGTACTTGAGAACAGACTTAGTTCTCTTTACAATAAATATACAAATTCAAAATTACAAATTAAAGAACACATTTTGGCCGCAAATGAGTTAGTGAGGTGTCAATGTAACTGCCAGACAGTCTCAAATCTAATTGCAGTCCATCCTGATGCTACAGAGGACCCGGTCCAAGCTGAGAGGGTGTCTCAAAACAGTGTCTTCGTACAAGACATATCAAATGTAGCACAGGATTTGCCACAAGTAGACCGGCCTGAGAGTGCTGGCTTTTCATCAAGTCAAAGTAAAGAAGGTTTTCATTCAGTTATGTTTTCAGACGGTATTGGAAAAGGTTTCGGTAAATTACTAAATGGCAATCAGAGTCATTCCACTTTTAATTATTGCAAGCCCGGGTCATCTTACAAGCAAATAATGGAATCTGTGACAAAGAATATTTATAAACCAGATACCAATTTAACTGTATTTGTAGGTAATAGTAAAAAAGTAAACAAAGATGACATCACTGAGTGTGTAAAAGAGATGTTAAAGTTAAATTGCAGTAAGATTATTTTGTGTGCCTTCCCTTACTTGGATAAATTGTCAAATAGACAAAATAATCACATTCACATGCTTAATAAGCATCTGCACTTTCTTGTGAGTCACTATAGTGACAAACTTGTTTTTTTTGACATCAACATTTTTGTTGATAAATTAAAGTCGACAGGCGATACTTTGTATCTGCCTCTTAGGGTAAGACATCAAATAGCTCGGCTATTATCTTATACAATAAACTCAGACATAAGTAGTATGTCGAAGTATACAGTTATTATTGATATTAGTAATAGTACTAATTTAAAGGTGGTCAATACCTTGAATAACGTTAGCAAAAATGCTATTAATATTTATTCTTTAAACTAGTTGATAGGACAAGGGAGGGTATCAATAACGGAATAGTTGCGAGTATGTCCACCATTAAAAAGGTACCTTCTTGCTCGCAAAAAAATAACTTAAGAAAAGGGTCTGAGCAGAATTCTCTGAAATTATTTCACCAAAATATTCAGGGTTTTTCTTCAAAGGAATTAGAAATCGAACTGTTTTTAGAAAAAACAATGTTTGACATTGTTTGTTTCACTGAGCATTGGCTGAAAGATTACACAATGCTAATCAATTATGAAAATTATACTGTGGGCAGTTGTTTTAACAGAAATATTATGTTGCGTGGGGGTTCACTTATATTAATTAAAAATGGTATTAAATCAAAACCTCGTAAAGATATAGTAGACCTCTCAGTTGAACATAGTGTTGAACTGTCCTGTGTTGAGCTGGATAAGCATGTCATAGTGTGCGTCTACAGACCCCCTAATTATAAGAACTACTCTATATTCGAGTCAGTGATGGAAGATGTTTTGGCAAAACTCGCAATGGGTAATAAACTAGTAATTGTCTGTGGTGACTTTAATATTAATATTCTAGAAGATATTTCAGATAGAAGTAGGTTATTAAATCTCTTTAAATCATTTAATTTGTCACATGTGTTTACGGAACCAACCCGAACTACGCTGACTTCTGCTACATGTATTGATAATGTTTTTTGTTGCTGCAACTACTTGGACAATGCCATTATAAATTATCTGCCTTCGGATCATAGTGGGCTACTTGTGACATTTGAGTCCAATATGCTAATTAAACAAGTGCAGATTCAATCCAGACCAATAACATCCGGTAAATTAAATAAATTTAACAGCACTTTAATCGCTAAGTTAAGCGATCAGGACCTCACAGTGAATGACGGTAATATTTTGTATGATGAAGTTTTTTCAGTGGTTCAAAAAGAGTTTAATAACACTTTTAAGAAGATAACTAAAACTGTATGCCCTAAGTTTTTATTCAGTGACTGGGCGACTACAGGACTTAGAAAAAGTAGGGAAAGACTTTACGAGCTATATGGCCTTAAGCCTTGTATGAACACTGAAACGTTTAATAAGTATGTTGCTACTTACTCGAGAATTTTTAAAAATACATGTAAGGCAGCTAAGGCCTTGTATATTAGAAATAAGGTTAAATTAGCAGAAAATAAAATCAAGACGGTTTGGAAAATTATAAATAATGAAACGAACAGGAATAAAAGAAATAATCCTGATTACACGCTTGAGACCACACACGGACTTATTAGAGATAACAAAAAAGTTGCGCAAGAATTTGTAAATTTCTTTACCAACATCCCAATTAAAACTACTGAAACCTTAAATTCTTCGCCCGCGCTTGCTTTTGGATTATTAAACGCGAACGTTTCAGCCTGCCCGAATGTATTTAACTTTTCACATATAAACCCCATAACAGTAATAAAAGCTTTTAAGCAAATCAAGATCAAACCGACTGAAGATCTGTGGGGAATGTCCATCAAAGCTTGTACCTCCATTATTCAGACTATAGCGCCGTACTTAGCTGTAATTTTTAATTTGTGTGTGGATCAAGGAGTCTTTCCGGATCTAATGAAATATAGTAAGGTTATACCACTTTTTAAATCCGGGGACAGTAAGGACACAAATAATTATAGACCAGTATCCGTGTTGCCGGTTTCCAGCAAGGTATTTGAGAAGATAATGCTTAATCAAATGCTCATTCATTTTAATAAGAATAAAATCTTGCATGATAAACAGTATGGTTTCACCAAAGGACGTTGTACAACTGACGCTGGTGTCACCCTATTAAAACACATCTTTAATGCGTGGGAAGAGTCGCAGGATGCCATAGGTATCTTCTGCGACCTGTCGAAGGCGTTTGATTGCGTTAATCATGAAACATTACTTCTGAAACTTGAGCATTACGGGCTAGGTCAATCAGCGTTAAGTTTGGTTGAATCTTATTTAAGTGATAGACAGCAATTAGTTCAGATAAACGGTGTGAATTCGTCGGGGTTAAACGTGAAAATGGGGGTACCCCAGGGCTCAATATTAGGTCCTTTCTTATTTTTAATATACATAAACGATTTACCCCGTTTATTGGAAAACAAACTAAACATGGTGTTATTTGCTGATGACACATCTTTAATTTTTAAAATAAATAGACGTACTTGTCAGGTTGACGACGTAAATAACGCGCTACGGCAGGTTCAGGATTGGTTCACTGCAAATAATTTAGTTTTAAATGGTAAAAAAACCAAGTGCGTAAAATTTTCCTTGCCGAATGTAAAAAGTACTGATTGTGACATTATCTTAAACAAGGAGAAGTTAGAATTCGTCGATAAAACGGTTTTCCTGGGGATCACGCTAGACTCAACGTTACAATGGGGTCCTCATTTAATATCACTTGCAGGGCGGCTAAGTTCGGCAGCTTATGCTGTTAGAAAGATTCGTCAATTTAGTGATGTAGATACCGCGAGGCTGGTCTATTTTAGTTACTTTCATAGTATAATGTCTTACGGTATTTTACTATGGGGAAGGGCTGCAGACATTGAGTCAATTTTTATTCTGCAAAAACGAGCCATCAGAGCGATATACAATCTTCGCCGGCGCGATTCTCTAAGGGAACTGTTTAAGGGCATTAACATCATGACGGTTCCTTGTCAATATATTTATGAATATATCATGTACGTGAGAAAAAATTTACATCTTTTTAGTAAAAACGGAGATAGACATATTTACATTACTAGAAATAGGGACCAATTAGTTCAACCAGGTTTCAGACTGGCTAAAGTAGCCTCTTCTTTCATGGGGTACTGTACAAAATGTTACAATAAAATTCCTCCCCACATTCTAGAACTGAATGAGACGAAATTTAAAACTTGTATAAAACGCACACTATGCAGGCAGGCATATTATAAGTTGGGGGATTACATCACTGATAAAAATGCTTGGCTCAATGCTACTCTTGCTCCACAACCACTAGGGCGCAAAAACAAGTGATATGCAGAACATTATTGTTTTGTAGAATTGTTGGACCTGCTGAAGACTGTATGAATATATTTGTATTATATAGACTCAATTTCTTTTAGTATAGTATAACTGCGCAGCACGTGTGTGAGTACTATGTACCCAACTGTAAATCTACCATTTGCTGTACCTCGGTGTCGTTCGTTGACTTGTGTTTGCCCTGGCAGTTGAGTGTGTCATGCTCTCTCAAATGTCTCTCTGATGGTGGCGTGTGTGTTGGATCATTCGGTTCCCTTCATGATGGTTGAGCTGGGTGGTGCCGATTCATGCGTCATGTTCGTGAACGGGCGCCGTCAGTTGGGATTGGTCTTAACTTAACTGCTTCGGATGCTAGTGTTTTTCTAGCGCTTATTATGTAACTGCACAGTACATGTGTGAGTACTTTTAATACTTTGTACCTGTACGTAGTATAGTATGTAGTGATTCTGGGTGCATTGTCCTCACACATATAAATTTATTAATGTATGTACTTATGTACCTAAATATTGTAAAAAAAACATATATTTTTTTTAAAAGAGTAAGTATGGAGTTTCTTGTGCGTTCTTCTCCATAACAAGCTACTTTCCGAATGCACGGTAGAATCAATTTTTATTCCTTGTAAATTTTAATGTAACTAACGTTCAAAAGTGCCACTTTGTGGCCTAGTTGAAATAAAAAATATCTTTGTTGGTCAAAACTATTCGGGAAAAACCGAAAAAAATATGTATAAGTAATAACCGTACAACATTAATTATCACGTAATAAGTCTTTGTACGTAGTTTTGGGCTAATTCTTTGGGTACTCTGGAGAAGTTACAAATACATTCTTACGGTAAATCTAGTAAAACCCGTGTTTGCTTTTGTATAAAAAATATATCATCTACACTCTGCAGATAATATATTTTTCAACTCACTTGCTCATAAAGTGGCTCTAATTTCACCGCAATTAAGCACATAATAACACCTGTAATCAAACTGTGACTTTTTCATTACTATTATTCACAAGTGAGTTATAGTTTTATTTTTTATTTATTAGTTGAGTTGCTTTGTTCCTAAAAAAAGGATCGATTTAAAAAAAAAGTGCTCAGTAGTACAATTATTTGTACTATTGAGCACGTAAATGTGCAAGCAATAGGTACATTAATTTATATTAATGTACCTATTGCTTGCTCATTTTATGCAACTTCGTATTTAAATAGATAGTTTCAACTTGTAGTTACGTGTTTAATAAATAAAACTTTCACTCAAATATAACTTTTGTTTTTTCTCTGTAATAAAGAAAACTTGAAATTCCCCATTTAGTACGTGGCTAAAACGCTATCCGTGAAAAGCCAAAAAAAAGAAACATTCTTTTAGTCTATGGCCGATCGCCTTTGTTAGATGCGCGCGCATAGGCAAACTGATTAATTTTTGCCGCCATTGCGAACATTTTTTCACAACTCGTTTTCACCGTTGAAAATGTTTTTTTTCTTCACAATTGTGTTGAAAAACGTCGTATGATACACGAGTGTATTGATGATTACCGTCCTCGGCTCTCTCAATGGCGTCTCAGCGGTAATCACCAACATTACACACTTGAACCATAATGTACTATTAGTCAGCACCTAACTTCCCCCTTCTTTACCTACTTCAAAACTACTGCCAAATCACCCAGAACGCTTTTCAATAGTCACGACCTATCGAAAAAAAGAAAATATATTATCTGTACCTCCAAGGCCAAACAAGTTTGGAAGCGCGCGAGAATTTGGGGCTGCAGCCATTGAAATGCAACAGCTGGTACTCAATATCAATTTATAAACTCGTTAAACACGTCAGTACAAAATTTTAAGCTTTATAGTATTGGAAAAAGTGCTAAAAACTTGCCTTATGTTTGTTCGTGCTGAATGTATATTATGGAATTAAATGGTATTTTATATTCAAACGATTTTGCTACAAGAAATAAAATAAAACCAAAATAAACTCAAATGTTGACTCCCGTCGAGAAAATGTCATGTTTAACAGCTACGGCAAAGCTTTTAGGCTTAAGAAACTCTGAGAAATGTTTGAAGTGAAATATTAATTTACCTTAAAATCACAAACAAATATCTGAGATAAAAAGTGACGCATGTAAACGAAAATCTTTTTACAGCAGAATACATATTGTTTTATCACATTAATTCACAAACACCCTAAGCTGGGGCAACGAACTGGCTGTGATTTAAATACAACCCATTATTTTCATAATTAACTAAATATTTTGAATCTCATGTTTTCTTCCGAAGGTGTCAAGCTACAGGATCTTGACCCTTGACCTTCATCGCCAGTCTTATTACAACATTAACAATGACATCACTACAAAAGGCTCGAAATCTTATACGATGTAAAATGTATTTTAGTTATCATACACGATATTGAACAATAGATAGAAGATTTTTCTTTGTTTGTGACTCAAAATTGTTTGCATAGATTATGTAATGAATAAATAAAGGCGACAGTGCACGACTCTAAATGAATTCGGTATTCAGTAATGAAAAATCGCCCGCTCAGGTTCCTATACAGATATCCTTTTTTGTCCATGAAAATCGATAACCAAAAGGAATTTCCATCAATAAAACACCACTAGGAGCGTGTATAGAAAAATCTTCCGTTTATCCAATGAAAGGATCCGCGAGCTCGTTTAATTGTTTTTTTTTCACTTTGACAGATATTGATCGTCGGCAGTTTCAATACCTTTTTGTTTTATTCCACAAATACTTAGAAGCAGTATAATAAATCACTGAAAGTGAAGGCTGCTTTTTAAGCCTTTGAAAGTCTATAAATCATATAATAACTGAGGAGACTCTGAACTATTCATATTTTTATTTTTATATACTAAAGAGAGTTTTGGCGATCCCTTATCAATGCAGTAAACTGTGCAGCCCTTAAGTGACGGCCGAGTTAGGTATGAAAGTAAATTTATGTTAATGTTGTGAATATTTGGACTTACTTTTTTGAAGTCCATTTAGAATTTCGGTTTTCTAGATCAGTGAATATTTACCGAAGCTGTTTTTGATGAGTTCATTAAAATTCAGTTTTAATAAGATATTCAGACTAGATTTACGTATAATATGTAAAGGCGTTTAATCAATTTAGTTTAATGATAGTAAACACTATAGCTTCTATTGTTCAGGGTTAAATATCGGAGTCAAGCAAAGTGTGATTAGGGCTTTATGCATGCCCGAGTGGCCCGAGATAGATACTGCCGATAAATAGCGATAAGCATGGCTTTGAGACCTAATATTGCCATTGGCGAACAAAGGCTGAACAGAAGAGCATATTGTGTGCTTATACGCTGTTTTCTGAATAATACTCCCATTGTTAGTTTAGCTCACAAGGTTAGCGTATCGACGAGCGATCATACGCTAGACAAACTTACATATAGTAAAATGTACGGTATTAAATTATAAATGATTTTATTTCTGTAAGTTGGTTTGTACAAACACTTTTACATGTCGATCATATTTTTTAAAACTAGGTGAGGTCGGCGTTTCCTATCTGACTACTCTGAGAAGAAAGGCCGATACAAACTCAGAGGTCATAGTCTGTTTTAAAGTCCAGACACAATCTTGGTGCGATCATGAGAAGACCATGTAGACTGATGTCTGTAATGGTCTTTTGAGGAAAGAACCAGCTAGATTGAGTGGACCTGTCCAGCCAGTGAACGCATTTGTCAATAACCGAGCAGCTCAACTCAGAATTTAAGCAGCTCAACGATTCGATGAACAATACGAAAGAAAAGACATTCGGGTAGGCCGCATAAACTACTCAAACTGCCAGACCATGATTAAAAAAACCGGCCAAGTGCGAGTCGGATTAACGCACGAAGGGTTCTGTACCATTATCGCAAAAAATCATGTAAGTTGTATAGGAGCCCCACTTAAATATTTATTTTATTCTGTTTTTAGTATTTATTGTTATAGCGGCAGCAGAAATATATAATCTGTGAAAATTTCAACTGTCTCGCTATCACGGTTCATGAGATACAGCCTGGTGACAGACAGACAGACAGACGGACCGCGGAGTCTTAGTAATAGGTTCCCGTTTTTACCCTTTGAGTACGGAACCCTAATTGTTAAATTGTTTTTTTTGTGTACAATAAAGAATTAAGAATAATAATTAAAATAAAAATATATATAATATTTTTAAAAGTAAATATTCGTGTCATTGCAATAAAACCAAAAAAAAAAGTTTATCAATATTCACGGTGCAAAATATAAAAAAAACAAAATTAAATTTAAGTATAATTTAATTTATTTATGCGCTACCAAAATAACATGTGATTGATCCCATGGGTTGAATTACCATGACCCGTGGATTAAAAAAGCAGGAACAAAAAAGTAGATTTTTTATCGGTTGCATTTCATGGCGTGTGCTATGGAATTGCATGATCTAATTTCGCCAAGCCTGTTTCATCATCGGTTTACAATACGTACTGCGATGCGCCATCGGTACATGGTGGACATCCCACCCATACGCACTAAACATATTGGAAATACTTTCAGTATGTGTACAGCTAAGGAGTGGCATTGCCTGCCGGAGTGTGAGTTTCCCGGTAGATACAATCTCAGGGTCTTTAAGTCAAGAGTGAATAGGTTACTCCTAGCCAAGCGTGCTACTCCTTCGACCACATCATCACTTACCATCAGGTGAGATAGTGGTCAAGTGCAAGCCTACAATAAAAAAAAGCTGGAAGTCTTGGAGTATAACACTATAACTTTTATTTTATTGTTATAATATATGAGTTATAAGCGACGACAGAGCATTTTTGTCCACTTAAAACCCTTTATTTTGATACCCCACACGATGGGTTTGGAATAAAAACATTTGGTCCACCACAATATGACGCCCAAAGGCCGCCATATTACTTTTTTCCAATTTTAATTTTGCCATTTACACTCGCAAGGTTAAGACGAATCGATTGACATAAGAATCATCAAAATCGGCCATCACGTTTGGTCTCTTGAACGCCACATAGGAACAAACATACATACAAACATAGACTGTGAACACACATTACCCGCTTTCGGCAGTCGGGTAAAAAGTCAAAAATGTTTAATATGACACACTAACGAAATGTCACGTAGTCCATTCCTTACATTTTGGCCTTTTAACAATCACTGTCACTAAAATTATGTGATACTTTGCTAGAACCTAAGATCAGAATATGCCTGTATGTAATAATCTTGTAAATATTTCAAACCTACATTTTCCATCTTTTCTGTATATATCTTCTGCGAAAATCGACTACTCAACAAGTGAAATAAAAAAATAATCGCCAATGTATTTTTATTTTATGCTATTTAATTTATCTAGTACTAGACGTACTTCGATCGACAATCTATCGAACACGTAATTATGACACGATATCTTACGAATATACCCCGATTCATACAGTAAAACGCCCATAACTTTAGAACGGCTGAACCGATTTTCGTCATACATAGCTGAGAACACTCTCGATAAAGTAATCTTTAAAAAAAAAATACGAAATCAAAATCGGTTCATCCTTTAAGGAGCTATGATGCCACAGAAAGATACACAAACACACAGGTACACACGTCAAACTTATAACACCCTTCTTTTTCCGTCGGGGGTTAAAAACGAAAAGCCACCGAGTCAGTGAGTCGGCGACATCTTGTAATAGTGTGTATTCTCTCCAAGTTGGTACCCTTGTCACAGCTGGCCGGAACCACTAAAAATAATTACAATCTCACAAAAATGTCACAAGCTCGGCTTCCAACAACAAAGTAGAGCTGAATAAGTGATGAAGCGAACCAATGATATTTATGATTGATGAGTCTAAGACGTACACTGCGCAGCCGGCTGGGACGCGAATGAAAAAATGTTAATTGAATTATAAATGTTAATTTTGAATTAGATTGGTTTTCAGCCACGTTTTCAGCACACAAGGGGTGGCGAATAATTAATTTGAGTAGGTGACGTGATTTTTTACAAATTAAATTCGGAAACAAACGTATTTCTATACCAATATTATAAAGAGGAAAGATTTTTTTGTTTGTTTGATTGTTTGTTTGTTTGTACCGAATAGGTTCCAAAACAACTGGACCGATTTCAAAAATTCTTTCACCGTTGGGAAGTTACTCTATCCCCGGGTGACATAGGCTACTTTTTATCCCTGTATTCCCACGGGAACGGGAATTACGCGGGTGAAACCGCGAGGCGTCCTCTAGTAAGCTATAAAAATGGAAATGCACGCAATCTAGTAAATTTATATGCCAAATTTTTACATAATTATGCAAATGTTTATATGCCTTATATCATCTGTATTTACCTTAAAAGTTACTATTATAAAATGTGATTTGAATCGGCAATCGTTACGTGAATAAGCATATAAGTCCAAGTCAATTCATAAGCGGTTTATGAGGATTAGGCCGAGTTGCACACCTCTAAATTATCGAAGAATTAATGTGACAAATTGTCAAGCATGCGTTATCAGCTGTGATTGTTTGAATGAATTTTCAGTAGCCAATTACAGCAGATAACGCTTGCTTGACAATTTGTCGCATTAATTCTGCGATCATTTGGAGGTGAGAAATTCGGCCTTAGGAGTGTATATGGATGACTTTTACTCAAATAATTTATATAAAAACGGTTTATTCCATATATTGATTTGATTGCCATCAACTTTCTAAAATCATTTTAGCCTTAAGGTTACTGTATTCCCACGGGAACGGGAACTACGCGGGTGAAACCGCGAGGCGTCCTCTAGTGTTTCATAATTTAATTTCCAAAAAAGGCTGTGGTTTTGGATCAAAAACGAAAACAGGAACATCTGCTGGGCTCATTTTGAAACATTTTCAAAATTGTTAAATGTAATATATATATATATATATATAAATTAATGGTTAGATGTAAAATAAAAATAAAAAACCTGGCCAAATGCGAGTCGAACTCGCACACTAGGGATTCCGTACAAACAGCTACATTCACCAACTTTTTTTTTCTAAAAATACAGATGTTCATAAACAATGAAAGCACCAAACATTGTTTTTTTTTTTGTTTTCTAAGAAAAGAGACATATTGGTTTTCACATATGCGTAATATTTTTATTGGCCTATCCAACGACATCCCACGCCATGGGACAGACGGGCAAAAATCACCGCTTTAAGTGTACAGGAGGCAGCTTTTTTTTAAATTCATGATTTTATTTTATCAATTTGTTGGTGTAATTAATATATCCAAATTATAGCTCTCTAGTACTAAAAGTCTCTGACTTAAGCTGCGGACGAACAGGCAGACGAAGATGGCGAAACCATAAGGATTCCTTATTGAATACGGAATCCTAAAAAGTAAAGATACATTTTTGTAATCATTGTTTCAGATTAAAAATAAATACATACAAAAAATGAACAGTCGTGAATCTCAGCGATATGTTTTCAAAAAGGGGACAATTATTTTGATTATAAAATATGTCATGTTAATATCACACAGTTTTTCAGTCCCGCTGAGATCAATGTTATCCGAGAACTCCTTATTTAGAGAACCGACGTTACTATTCAGCTAAGCGTCTTCTGCAATCTGCTTTATAGACAACAGACAAGATTTTTTTTAAACAACGTTTCTGGCAAAGTTTGAATAAGACCAAGACCATATTTTTGGAATACGCAATTATAAATTCCGTATAATTCTTTGAGGTAAAGGAAGGCCCTCGTTAAACCCGGTTTACAGAATTCTTCTCACAACTCCAAGTTGTTTCAAGTAAATCACAAAGAGATATGAATAGGTGTAGGTAAATGTACTCATGTCGACTTCTCAACTGAACTCGAAGTAAGAGCTACCAAAGTGAAACGCTAAGAGTTTGGCTCACTTTATTGTAGCTGGGTAGCGGGTGTCGGTACCATGTGTCACGTTCACAGCCCGCCAGTTTGTCTGTCATTTACCAAATCCGAACGCGCCTTGAATGTAGACCGAATATCTACTAAATATGTATTCATTGTTGCCACATACTTACTAAAATTTTACATACATTAGATTATACCTCATATCAACATAGGCAATTTTTACTAGGCACCTACTGACATCGCACATACTACGTACCTATATATATTTTCTTTTGCAAGACATGTAAATCTACTGATTTGTATTCACACGTTGGTGTCACAGGAAATTGAGTTTTTTTATAATGAAATAAGAAAAAATCAAGATAAAGTCACGAACATGGGAGGCTTATTAAATCAAAATATGCATAAATTTTGTATTCACGTCAATATCGAAGGTACTAAGGCAATTTGCATTTGTATTGAACAAAAATATGTGTCGTCTTATTGAAACTTTCGTGCTAACTAAATTTCAATGTCTAGTAAAAATTAGAGAAGTCAAGTGAATGGATTTCTTAAAATAGCTTTATTATTGTACCATTAATATCCTCGTCAAGTTAAAGTTGATATTCCGGTTATTGGACGATTCGCACGAATTTAACTCGGCCAAAACGTACGAAATGACCCCTTTTAAAAAAATAATTTTTATGTGGCGATTCGCCCGAAGTGAATTTATCGGTGTGCAAATCGACCACTCCAAAATTATGTAATGTATGAGGCAATTGGCACACATATTGTATTTTATGCAATACCGTTAAGATGTAGAAGTATTAAAGGTTAAATATTGGTATTGATATGAAATGAGACACAAATTAATAAAACATGTTTTTCGCACTTATGAGTTAAATTCGTGCGAATCGTCCAATAACCCGATATGATATTCTTGGCTCTATTCTAAGAAATAGGAACCTTCTTATTAGTAAGATAATTTCATTAATCTCAAACATTCTATCATGCTGGTTGGTCTCTTACAAAGTGGGTAGGTACAGATCATTTCTTGTAAGTGTTTGTAAGCAAGCGAACGGTAACACAAAAAAAAAAAATAAGTATGATGATAGTACAAGTAGACTCTAATCAATTAAATAAGGCTTATAACATTTTAAAAAATCACAACGAATGCCTAATTTAAATAAAAATTAACGCGTATTTTTCGTTTAAGCAAAATTTATAGTAAGCAAAGTTAAGAACCACAATAAGACAAAGTTTTCGTTTAAAAAGATTTCGGTGTTTTATAGTCTAATAAAAATAGCTTGTAACTCCTCTGTAGGGCACTTAGCATACCAAATAGGTAACAAATTTGTAAACTTAACTAATTAGGCGCTTGCTGGACTGAGTTTCATGTTTTGCTGTGAACATCGTAAACTTCTTCTAACTTCCTAATTTGGAACGTAATTATTGTTTATCTGAATCATTTACAAACTTTGTACCCCTTAGAGAAAAGTGGTAATTAAAAACGTGAAATTGTGGGTTGTGCCCCTTTTTATATGACCAATAAACTAGATTAAAGATATTTTTACTGCTGTACTGGCAACATATTAAAATATTTTATTTCTTTTTTATTCGGTATTTGAATCCGTAAAATGAAAGAGGGTGTTAAAGTTAAACACAGTTTTACTGGGTGCATGACTAAATTGTGTTATTATGGAAATTTGGTAATAAGCATACAAATTAATAAACAACTAGCTAATGCCCGCGGCTTCGACCGCGTAAAAAGTGTTTTATCATCCAAAGGTAATACAAACTATCATATGTCCTTCCCAGGGTCTCAAACTACCTCCTTTGCAAATACGTCTAAATCGGCTCAGTAGATCTAGAGATTACCCCCTACAACCTCACAAACTTTACCTCTTTATCATCATCATCTGCCTAGCCTTTTCCCAACTATGTTGGGGTCGGCTTCCAGTCTTACCGGATTCAGCTAAGTACCAGTGTTTTAAGTGGAGCTACTGCCTATCTGACCTCTACAACCCAGTAACTGGGTAACACGGAACCCCTTGGCAAGACTGGTGTCAGATCTCAAGCTTCTGACTACCCGTAACGACTGTCAAAGATCTTCAAATGACGTGTATATATATTAGTATAGATATAGATACCTTCGTCTATAATACCAATACCTACAATTATATCTTCATAGGAAACCCTTCGGCCAAGTGGTTTATATTAGAATGTATAACGAAAAATAACATCTTAAATATAAATGGGTCAGTACTGTCAGTTTCCATTACTCCGGATACAAAAAGTAACTGACGTCATAAATGGGAATAAGAATACTTATTTCAACCTTCAATGAGAACTATGAATAAATCTTAGAGTTTAGGTCAAAAAAAAAAAAAAATTAAGAAGAAAGTTTTATTGTTATTTCTGTATATGTTTCTCTATGGATACATTGTTAGTTAGCCAATAAGAAACCGCGAAATTTCTTCGCAATTAAAGTATTCCTAAAAAGTTCGCAGCGAACCAGAAAATAAGACAAATGTGCCTTCTTATTTACTTAATATACTTCTTAGCTACTTTAGTTTTTGTTTTTAAGTTATCTAAAATAGTGAAGGTATAATTAGTTTACATACCGTTATATAATTATGTATAAGTAGATTAGGTTTACTGTATTTATAATGTGAAGTAACTTAAGCGCATGTATCGCATTTGGTGAAATGCTGTAAAGATATATGTGATAAGATTGAAATAAATAAATAATAAAATAAATATGACGTCTGACAAAGCAGATACTGTGATGTGTGTTATAATTTTCTTGATTATATTGTATTTATAATTTATATATATTTTTTGCATAAATCTGTTTCGTTTAATTGTCAACATTGCACCTACCACTAGTTGTCTCTGCACTACCCAAAGTTCGACTGGTAGAAAATGCCTAAGGCATTAAGTCCGCCTCTGTACGTTTGTGTGCATGAAGTATTAAATAAATAAATAATAAATAAATAAATAACAACACTGCACTAAGTCCCAAGGATTAAAATGCTTTCGAATACGACCCAGATCAGATTATTATGTTCCTACCAACCTACGAACGCAAATACTACCTACGTCACAGCAGCGGCATCTCAATTTGATGTTCTCGTCCTTTTATTCAGAAATTATCAAAGCTAACCGTTTTCCATATTAAATATTAGCGGACTTGTTGTGCCCCAGTCACCCCAATGGCCGTTATTAGAGTGACACGTTATTTTTGTGAGCCGCGTACATAAGTAATAAAGGCCGGGTAGTCGCGTCCACGAGACGGACACGAGCGAATTGATAAGGGTCACATCGGAACATTACCCCGACGGACAAGCTAAGCCTCCTTTTTTACCTAAATTAGTTAAGCGAAACGTAACTCAATAATGTTTTTTCTCACTCTCCTCCGGAAGTTTCGTTATTAATTTTTCAAAAACAAACTTCTTTAACTTTTTTTAATTATTTCCAAGGATTGTCTATCGAAATACCTACTGCTCTTTTCCATTACTTTTTATTTGATCCAATGGAAATCCATCTTTCAGGATTAATTACCTGCGCGTTTATTTATTTTGCTAATGAATGTTGTGCGTACATAGCAATATTCAATCAATCTTTATACTTTGATGGAGGTAATCAGAGCTCAATTAAAATCCGGCTGGCTTAGTGGATTCGTACCAAAATATTCCGAATGTATACCAATATTTTTTCAGTTTGCTAAGCACTGCTCAGCCGAAGATAGATATCTGCCAAACAAACTTAATGACTTTCTTCACACTGATTGGCCGTAAGCAAAGTACTAGCGAGTCTCGATATCAACAAACTTCGCAAATTGTTTGATTATTCAACGTAAGGTAATAACAGTCAGGACACACGGTCGTAAATTTCAGCCATCGAGGTATAAAACATTCAGGTTTTCACTATAACGCTATCGATCTCTTTTGTAATTATTGTGCTCTACAAATTTTACTCTTTACGGGAGTTGTGTATCGAGTTTTGATTACAATCAACAATTTATTTTGTGTAATGTAGATTTACTTTTTAACGCGCGTGAAGTATAGTCGCAGTTCAATTGTTAAATTTTAAGCGTACGTGTGTACGTGTAAAACCTACCTTCGTATGAATTATTAATCTTTATTATTTTTTCTGTACTACCTATGCAAGTTAGCTAAACTTATTTTATATATTTTTAAATATACCAAAATTGTGTACAGAAAGGTAATTTTGCCCCTACCTTTACCTCTTTGAGTTTGGCGGTTGCATTCCCCCATGAAATATTTTGTGGAGGTGGTTTATTGCTGCTGAATATTTTTCCTCGAAAATAATCATATTACCCTTTGTTTGAACAGGGCCCAGGGGATCGAACCGTTTCTGGTATCGTACTGTCTTCACTGGCTTTTATATAAATTTTATTTTTATTATATTTATTTATTTATTTACTATCACCAATTATAACATCTTTACAGTTTGATCCAATATGATGCTACAAGTCACAATTTAAACACACAAATAACATTATACTAAAATAACCTAGGAACAAAATTACATACAATATGTACATCCATATATTAAATTAATTAACATGCCAAAGTCTATAGCTCCAGGCCTCTCTCAATAATTATTTGAGCTCTTTGAATAAATCTCGACAGGTTTTGCCCAAATATGTCCTCCGACGTTGTAACAGCATTAACAATACGCGCGGCTCGTGAGATAGGGGCAAACTTTTTGAGGTTAGTCCTAATATGGTTCTAATGTAATTAGGTACCTACCTACTGAAGGTACGAGTAAAAAAGCTGCGAATTAAATGCAGAAGTATAATTATTATAAGATCAAGACTTAGATAATTATAATCTAAGGATCAAGAATTTAAAAAAAAGTTTCACATAATATATGTTTTTAAATGCGTTTATCATCAACGAAAAAAACACTGAAAATATAGCAAAACTTTGTTCAAACAATTGTTTGCTGAAAAACACGATCATGTGTATATTCCAAGATATTGAACAGGAGTCATAAAGAATTTTTCCAAAGTTCAGAGAATGGCGATTACGGACCATTGAAATAAGTCGAACTTGAAATGATTGGACCTTTGAATTTTGAAATGCTTTATCGACAGAATTAATAATGGCCGCTCCTGGCTCTACGTCATTCTAATGACTAAAATTATGTTTTATGTGCTGAGGTCAATTTTAATCAATAAAAATTTATCTTAAAGGAATTGAAAATAACAAAATTATTACAAGGATTAGAAAATTATTAAGGAAGCCCTGGCAAGACGCATAAGGGAAAATGCACATATAATTGCAACCTGATCATCAGATAAGTAGTAGTACTTAATCATCTTTGGAAAATGCTATTCAAAATTGATAAACTTAAACAATTTCTTTAAAAATGTGAGCAATAACAAGAAGGGTTGGGCAAAACGGATACGCCCCAAGGGCAAAAGAAAGGGATTTAGTTTCGTTTTCAAATTTATCACAGAAGTAGCTGCCACGTCCTACAGAGGAAGTGCAGTCTTCATACTGAACTTTTGCACTGATTACACTGAATCCTATGTTCTGTTATATATTTATCAGCGCACACAAAATAATAAAAGCCTGGTTTAGGGTTTTTGTTTTGTGGTTTGACAGTGGATGTTTTATTTAAGTTTTGCAGAGGCCTGCCTTCAGTCGCAACTTTCACGGAAGTAGACGCCAACTCCTCTGATTTTTAACTCATAATACCTATCTGTTATGCCTAATGTACCAATATTTGAAACAAACCAATACGTGAAATGTTGTTATCAGATAAATAAAAAAAGACGCGTGGCACTCGGGGACTGCCGCGGTAAAGCTATTGCATAGTATTTAATTTTTGAGAATTTAAGTCATTTTTCACCTATTGTTCTTAAAATATACTTTCTTTTCCCAAATAGTAAATGCAGATCACGGTCCACCCACAATAATAAACCCTTAACGCCACCCTCTAACAACCCCCTTATTATCATATTTTTTACCTTTTCCCCATATAATAAATTTAAATAGTGACCCCTATTTATACCACAATAAGGTCGCTTTTTCAAAGTGACCCTTATTCCCACATACATAAAGTCTACATTAAATGCAGTGGAATTTAAAATAGGATACAAAAATAAAGAACCTCAACTTCATTAGAACATAAAAAATATTTCCTACATCCGTCATAATAAAAATTCTTATTTTAACTTGTCATTGCCAAGGGAATTTGAGCCTTTTAATTAAAAACTTTCAACGCCACCCTCTAACAACCCCCTTATTATCATATTTTTTACCTTTTCCCCAAACAATAAATTTAAATAGTGACCCCTATTTATACCACTATAAGGTTGCTTTTTCAAAGTAACCCTTATTCCCACATATATAAAGTCTACATTGAACGCGGTGGAATTTAAAATAGGATACAAATAAAGAACCTCAACTTCAATAGAACTTAAAAATATTTCCTACATCCGTCATAATAAAAATTCTTATTTTAACTTGTCATTGCCAAGCGAATTTGAGCCTTTAAATTAATAAAAACGTAGCGAGCTAAACCACCATTTATTTCCGATTAACAAAACTCTAAAAAAACAAAACAAAAATATAAAGTGACCCTTATTTCCGTTGAAATAAGGTCGCTTTTCTTTGACAAGCAGAAGTGACCCTTATTCTCATTAGCATAAGGTCATTGATCACCATTGTCACGTTTCGTTACGGAATTTCTGGATTCGGTCTGCACGCTCAGGCCCGCGATAGAAGCTATGCAATAGCTTAAAAATAATGGTTCCTATATAATTTCCAGGTTCGCCATGGCAATGTGTGCCTACGTGACAGGCTCTCCGATGGCTCGATAAATGGTCAGGAGGCTTGATCTTCTCTCGACAAAGATCGCAAATCTCCGAGGTGGCGTTGCCATGAGATGGACCCACGCATGAAAGAAAACTTTCTCGGATCAGTCGCATCAAAGATGTCCAGAGCCCGTGCCACGTCTCTCCGCAAACCATGACCCACATTTCGTCCTGTACCGCATACCCTGTCACCAGTACATCTGAGGACCCTAAGGCTGGGTCAGCAAAAGTGTTGCCGTGACTGTATACTGGGTCAAACATAATATTTAAAAACTGTTTGTGCCATCGACATACAAAGAAGAATATATATGTAGCTTACCTACGAAACGTCTAATATGTAACACTGTGTAGAGTTACAATACATATTAACGGTAAATATGGTCTATATTTATCATTGATGTAATCTAATTTCTAGCTAGTGAATCCTAGTCAAGTGCAGGGTCCTTATTTCTACGGCCAGGTAGAGGAATATTGTTACCGATACTATAATAAGATGGACCCCTATTGAAATTTGTTCGACATTCTTTCAAATGGAGGACTATAAGAGTACCCTTTTGCTTACCCAGGGGAGTATTTCAGGCGTGACGTGAATTCTATTTACAAAGATATTGTCCATTAAAAATTTAAACAACGAAATAACTCTTGAAATACAAATACAAATTATCATTTATTTTCTCTAACAATGTATACGCTCAGACAGATAAATGGATATTATTATTAGTTTATTTCTATCCACAAACATGATATTATAATGTTTATACAAATGTTCTAGGTGTATGATATAACTGATTTTGTGACCATGGTAACCACGACCTTAGAGGCCATGGTTAGTACGGACACAAAATCTGTTTTGGCTAAATTGTGGTCTATAATACTCTTTCAGTTCGCAAGAGGCAGAAGTTTACGAAAGTGTATACTGTAAAGTAAAATGAGAGTAGTAAGATTCTGTAAAGGAAATACCACAATTAAGTTTGGCAGACCAGTTAGTAAGAATTTGTTAGGTTGTGTAACTAACCCAGTCACTGGTATCTTTTAAAAACCTGGTTAAAAAACATTTCCTTTCACTCTAATGTTTTTCTATTTAGATCTAATCTCTTTCATTATTATTCAACCCTTTTTCTCTCTTTCTATGAAATTCACGTCATATTATGTATGTATATTTATATATAAGTTTATATATAGTATTTATTAAAGTAATATAATTTTGTTATATTTATATTTTAATGTACTAGTAGTACACCGCAGACTACCCCCTTTTTATTCTAAGTTTATTCAGTCCATCCAAAGGTTGTCTGGCAGATATCGCTGTCAGCGATAAGACCGCCTTTGTACCCGTATAAATAAGTTTATGTTGTAAATGTGCATAACTTTTATGGTGTAAAATAATAGTACATTATGGTACAAGTGTGTAATGTTGGTGATTACCGCTGAGGCGCCATTGAGACCCGAGCCGTTAGGTGAGGGTCTTAAGAGAGCCGAGGATGGTAATCATCAATACACACGTTTTCCAACATACTTGTGAAGAAAATTATACAAAAAAATCATGATGAATAATGTTTCGTAATGGGGTGCCTTATTACTCAGTTATCCTATGCGCGCGCATCTATCAATGGCGATCGGCCATAGACTAAAATAATGAGGTTTCTTTTTTTAGGGTTCCGTACCCAAAGGGTAAAAACGGGACCCTATTACTAAGAGTCCGCGGTCCGTCTGTCTGTCTGTCAGTCTGTCTGTCACTAGACTGTATCTCATGAACCGTGACAGCTAGACAGTTGAAATTTTCACAGGTGATGTATTTCTGTTGTCGCTATAACAAAAAATACTAAAAACTGAATAAAATAAATATTAAAGTGGGGCTCCCATACAACAAACGTGTTTTTATGCCGTTTTTTTGCGATAATGGTACGAAACCCTTCGTGCGCTAGTCCGACTCGCACTTGGCCGGTTTTTTGGCTTTTCGCGGATATCATTTTAGTTAGCCACGTACAAAATGGGGAATTTCAAGTTTTCTTTATTACAGACTAGAGGACGCCTCGCGGTTTCATCCGCGTAGTTCCCGTTCCCGTGGGAATACAGGGATAAAAAGTAGAATATGTCACCCGAGGATAGAGTAACTTCCCAACGGTGAAAGAATTTTTGAAATCGGTCCAGTAGCTTTGGAGCCTATTCGGTACAAACAAACAATCAAACAAAAAAATCTTTCCTCTTTATAATATTGGTATAGATAAAACAAAAGTTATATTTGAGTGAAAGTTTTATTTATTAAACACGTACTTGTACAAGTTGAAGTTATCCATTTAAAGAAGAAGTTGCATGAAATGAGCAAGCAATAGGTACATTAATTTATTTGTATAATCGAGCACAATCTTTTTTGTATCGAATTTTTTTTGAGAACAAAGCAAGTCAACCGATAAATTTAAAAAAAACTCTATAACTCACTTTGTGAATAATAGTAATGAAAAAGTCACAGTTTGATTACAGGTGCCATTATGTGCCTAATTGCGGTGAAATTAGAGCCACTTTATGAGCAAGTGTGTTGAAAATTATATTCTATTCTATTTTAACTGGGTATTAGGAGAAACTGTTACTTATTCTTGTGACGTCATCTTAGTCGACTATTCAACACCCACGAATACGATCGGGTGGCCTATATAATGTTACTCATCTACTATCACAAATTATTCCGCACTGATCTTAACATTCTCTATAGAAATAATATAGCCTAAAGTTTAGGAGAGGCCCAGACCGAATAAGCGATTATATAAATTAATATCAAAATGTGCAAATAAATTGTTCCGAAATTAGAATTCGTAACTATCGGGTTGGTTGTATAAAATGACGACCCGTGCCAAACGAAGCCTGTCGAAATAAACTTATTTGCAGAAAGTTATCGGCGAGCCCGAATTCGTGCTAGTAACGATTCCACTGGCATTCGGTGAACTCAGTATATCTGCCTACTACATTACTGTTCGTAGGTGTTAATTGAGTGATAGTTTTGATAAATCTGATTTAACATTTAATGTGTTATTGATACTTCCTAGAAGTCTACTTCACAACTGGTTGCCGCTTTTCACAATAGAACATACATCATTTATCGGATGGGTACACAGATAGATAATCACAGTGATATATTATATCGTACATTTTATTCATGTTTTTGTTGAGCTTTACAAAACTCATGGGAAAAGATAGGATGTACTTACTTGTGACGCAACAGCACAATGTTTAGTCAGTAATTTAATCAATAATCTCAAATCGTCTTACAGGATCTTCATTGTCTGGCTTAAATGCGATACTCTTAAGGAGCGTCCTCACTGAGAGCATTCACTTGTAATGAGCATTTGAAGTCGAATATTCGAGTAGTGTGGACGTTGAGCCGAGCGTTACAAAAGCTTACACGCAAGCGCGATCTACGGCCGGTGTGGCCGTTGCTACGATTTTCGCGGAAACGGCTCGCATTCGAATGTTCACGCAGATAAAATGCTCGAAAGCGAGTACTCAGATAATGAAATGAATGAGTATGTATGTAGGAATATTACTGGCCACTTGTAAAGCAAGGAACAGTTCTTGATCTTAAGTATTTGTGAAAATCGTGGAAAAAAAAACTGCTGCCACGACCGCTCTATCCGAAATTTTGAAATGAAAGACATTTAACGACATCGTATTCGAATGCTCCAAGCTCGCAAGGGAATGTTTGACTCGAAAATTCATAGTTTTGCTCGAAAGTGAATGCTGGGCTCGCTGGGGAGCATTTGTTGCTTGCCTTCGATTGCTTGTTTACAAATTCACGCGAAAGAATGCTCCCAGTGAGGACGTTCCTTTAGAACAACAGAATTTACTTATACTGAACTAAGATTTGCCATTATAACTTCGTTATTCTCAAAGTGTACTTTACAGAACTGCAATACGCAACGCAAAAGCCTCGTGTATAAACAGGGAACCAGTGCAAATATAATTATTTAAGTCAAACTTGACTTGCCTTGTCATTGAGCGTAAAATCATCTCGCTTTATTAGAAAACCATTTGCTATTCGGAGCGAGCGAGCGTATTACATAAATAAACTGTTTGCGTTCGGTTCGTGTTTGCGTAGGAGGACTATCGAGAGAGGCAACAAACACACGTGCCGTGGACTTGGCGTGACGCGGCAAGCGTGCCGTGGCCACGCTGCCACAGCGTGATATCTGAAATATACAGAAATTATAGTAAGTAGGTATACCAAGGACAGTGTTATCAAGGTTAGATAGTATAAAATATAATCATCCTAATGGAGCCAATTGTGATAAATAGTGACTCTGAAGCTCGTCTTTGGAATATAAACAGATACATAATAGGCACGTATAGTCCTTTGAATCGTGTCTGTCACAAACAAAGCTTACGATTACCTAATTATTGATCAAATCATGTCTTGTGTTGGCATATCCAATCTAAAATCATGCGTTAATTGCTTATGGAAATCATGATTGCTCATTAACGCATCAGTGTGCATGTAGGCTTGTCAGGCAATTTCTGGAACGTCGTTTGCACTTTCCATTTGCGAGGATGACGAATTAATCGGGCATCAATTATTAAACTTGGCTTGTAATTGTACTAAACATCGGGTTGACATCAGTTTGGACGGATGCGCTCGAAATGGATTCACAGAATTACAAGTAATCATGTTTTCGTCATGAGCCAAATGGTTAGTGTTAAATTATATCTCAGAATGTTTAGGACCGTCGATCATGAAATATTGAACGTGTAGGTAATTGTTTTTGTATCTCAAATTCTCATATAACGTATATAAGGTCAAAAAAGTCCAAAATGTGCGACGGCCCTACGCTAAGGCATATTTTATGAAGTGTCGTCGGAGCCTACATGTTATATGTACAGTAACTTTGTAAAATATTCGCGAAACCCACATAGGGGCCACATCGGCTGATAGCTGATAAATTGAAGCCTGTACGTGACCGTCCGCGAGCCTTTCACGAGATGGGATCATGCTGAGTCAGCGATGTCAAGAATACGAACACCCACGCGATGGACACTACATGATATTTGATATTGAATAGATGTCTAACTGTCACTGGATAAATTACGAGTGAAATGAAATATTTGACATGTGTGACTCGCTCAAAGGGACGCAGTTTGGACATATATTTTAAATATATCGAGGGTATTCTGGCAGAACCGGATAAGTGCACAGTATATAATAATGAGAAAAAGCACTTTAAGTTTTTGGGTGATCATAGTTTCATGTTGAAGGATATTAACAACATGATATTAGTACTTGTAGTTAGATATATTATCAAAGAAGTTTTTGATGTATTAATTTACATAATAATTGTCATTAAAATAAAGAAAAAAGGATAACTTCGCGTCAAGGTAGTGCAGTTATTTGGTTTTACCAGAAATTCGTAAATAAGCTGTAAATCCCTAATAACACAAAGTATTAATACCTGATATACTAATAAGGGTTCATTGTACGACAGTGACTTAGTTCATGATAAAATAACTGAAATAATCTTGTAATTAAGACGGCAATATACAGAATTATTCAAAGTTATCCTATTTTACCTGAATATGTTTTGGAGATTACTGTATTTTTAAAACAAATAAGTAATATATTTGCAATTATTATACTTTAATCAGTTTAAACAGCTTTATTGCCTAGGTACAATGATAATTAAAATAGAAAAAAAAACAAAAGAAACCAAGAATGCATGAAACGACACATCTTCCTCGCAGGACAGTACATTCTCCTCTTCAACATCTTCAGGAACACTATTCACAGTCTTCAATCTTTTATAACAAGGCTCCAATTCCTCCGGTATTATACCCTTTTTAATCAAATACAATAAATCCTTTTTTTTTGCCTCCGATATAGGTAATGTTTCTTCATACATTTTTTTCAACTCGTTTGGAAATTCATCACGTTCCTTTCTTTTTCTACGTGTAGCTCTAGTCTTTCCTTCTTTGCCAGTAACGTCTATGTAATTGAAGTTCTCACTCATGTCGTAGTTAAAATACATTCTTTTTTCCCCCTTTAAGAATCTTAGTCGCTTAATTTTTAGCCACTGCACTCTATTTCCTTCATTGTCCTTTTCTTTGTTATGAATTATCTTAGAAGCCAGATCTTTCAAGTCATAAAACTCATGATATTTAAACTCTTTTGTTTTGTATGGCTCCTTGACTATCTTCTTCTTTTTAATAATATGCACTCTTCTACGCCTTGCACGTTGACATATTGTAATCCAGTATTGCATAGAATATACTGAAGTTTCTTTCTTTTGTAATTCAATAGCACTGTGCATAGAATCGGCCTCCATGTATGTATGTCCAGATTCCAAAAACTTTTGCTCAATCATCTGCAGATTTTCAATATTGTGAACAGCCCATAAAAACAACGCAGCCACATATTGATTTCTGTTTTGCCCTGAGCATGTATCAGAAAAAAGACTGATTTCGGTTACATTTGATGGAACACATTTAGATAAATAATGCAATAAAATGGTTCCGATTTCGCAGCTACCTTTTTTACCGTTTATTTCGGACCATAGGAAACAGTATGCATTATTGGGTAGACTTGCTTCATAAATAGTGAGGTTAAATACGCACAGCTTCCGAGAATAATACAAAAGGCTCACTTTACAGTGAGGGATCTGAAGTATAGCCTGCAGATCAAATGAAACTGAAATAAAGTTAGGATCCTTGTTAGCTCTCTCCTTGTCTTTTTCCTTCTCCTCATTACATTTATTTTTTCTCTGGATATGCTCTGTATAATTATTTACTAATAAGGCCTTCTTCTCTTCGTCAGCCTTTTCATAATTTGTACAAATTGAACATTGGTCTTTTTTCGGTACAAAAAAGCTTAAATTGTATTCCATTGAAAATATTCTTCGATAAGTGAGCTCATTAGCTGTTTCTTGGTTTTTTTCGTGGCATAACTCTTTGTATAATGTGTACATTTTTCTTATATTAAGATCTGCGCCCAAAAACTTTCTGTTTGTATCTTTTCTTGTATAGTGTGATTCCATACATGGAAATGATTCTATGTGGCGACAAATTCCTTCCATGATCTCTGACTTAGTTTTGTTTGCTGGCTCATGCTTTCCTCTATTATCAACAGCATTAAAATACCAGTACTACTGCGTTTTTTTACAGCGTCAAAGACGACAGATGGTCCAATATTAAGAGTATTCGTAAAAAACTTTTGGCAAACTTGCTTTTTTAAGTCATCCTTTGTAAAGTAGCATTTTTTTGTATAAGTTCTTTGCTCACGTTTATTTTTAACAGCAAAAACTCGCTTAGGATGCTCTACACATACATGAGAAAGAATGTAATTTTTTCTACCCACAAAATCAAGATTCCAGTAATGGCGACATATTTCATTTCTAGCATTCTCGTCAAAGTTATCGGAACATTTAAACTTACATTCTGAACAGTTTATTTCCTTTGGAACCTTTGCTGGCCGATCCTTAGAGCGAGACTTGTAGGGTAAACCATCAGCTCGCCTTTTTTTGCTACGTTTATTGCCCAAGATCCAGGATTCGATTTTCTCCACCTTTTCAGCGGTTTAACTACTTTCCACATTTTATTTAAATTTTTCTCTAATATAGAATTAGCAATTTCAGCCGACTCTTTTTGTTTTCTGTTTTCTTCCCGTAGCAATTGAATCATATTATTTTGGTCTAATAAATCATCGACTCCATCAATATTGGGCTGTAGGTAATCTTTTAGAAAATCTCTAGAGTCTCGATCATTATCAGGCTCTTGTTCAAGTAAATCTTGAAGAGTAATTAAATCACCATCTTGATCCATGTGGTGGCTGCAGGAGGGTAAATATGTTGGATCATCAGATACATCGCCAAACAAGCTTTCCATCTCCATCTCGATTACATTGCCGACATATTCTTCTCGCGAAACTCTTGGTTTTGGTTGACGACCTGATTGTCGACGTTTGGTAAATCCACTTTTGTTGGTTTTGTACACATCTGCGACGACAGTAGAATGTTGAATCGGTTCGCTATCACTTCCAGAAGAAGATTGATTTCCTGGAAACATATATTAAGTATTAACTCAGCGTCTACTTATATAAAACTTTTCTTTTGAATGAAGCAAAATTATAACCTCAAAATTACATAGTTAGAATATAAATACCTTGTGTTGCACTATTATTGAATACCAAAGACACTATCTTCTTTCCTCTGGACGACATTATTATATACACTTTTGTTTTACACAATCTCACAGTATGTAACAGCACACAGCGCAGATGAAATGTAGCACGTGCGCACGCGACTATGTTGGACGGAGACTAAAAATTAAAAACGTTAGCAAGCAGAACCAACTAAGTGAGCCTTATCTGCTTTTGCTATTGAAGTGGAGCATCAAAATTTCATTAAATTGTATATGCAAAACATAATAAACTCACTTATTCTGTTTTGCCTGTCAATAAAACGAAAGAAGTATTTTTTTATTAACAGTGAGAACCAAATAAAATCCAATGTATTGATTTGCCTGTAAATATAAAATAAAATGATTAATAGTTGTTTTATAAGTAAAGTGAATAAATGCTTTTATTTCGTTATCACTGTATTTTATTATTTATGTTATTTAGTATGAGATTATATTACTATTTGCTTATAAGTTTGAAGGAAAAAATGTTAGATAACTGCTTTACACAGACAAAAAAACCGCAGTAAGTCGTCCGCAGTTATACGGTTTTGCTACATAAAGAAAGCAGAAAAAACTAAGTATGCCTATGTATTTAACTATTTTTTTTTTAATTTTGCACTTATTCTGTTCTGCCAGAATACCCTCGATATATAGAATTTTGCAGAGGACAGAGTTATTTTGTTTTTGAGGGTGACATTTTTTGTGCAAGATGTCGTTGGACTATCGTATAGTATTAAGACGTATATATGCCCAATGTTAATGCAGTACTGGCCGTGCGGCCGCTCGGTGCCAGAATATCAATATTGAACCTCATTTTGGACCGTATTGTTTGCAAAATATTATTTGATTTAAATATGCTATTTCAGTAATAAAGAAATTGTAGCAATATTTTTTTTCTTCTAAAATATTTTTAAACATCCAAGTCCTTTTGGAGGAGTATCCAAAAGTATCGAGAAAATATCGTGTTGTTATTTTTTTTTAAGCAAAGCTATTTACACGAAAATACCTTGTTTCACAATTTACTTTGACTCAATTTTTTTTAAACCTTTTCACCTAGCCATTACTAAGGAGTATGCTGTAAAAAGTAACCGTTTTACGGCACTAAAGCGGTGGAAGGCCCTTAAGACTGACACAGACAATGGGCAACTTAGTTGTGACAGATTTCAAGAAATCTTTTATTAGATCCTTTGCCTTCGTCAAATATTTCAAGAATATATCAGACCAATAAAAAATAAAAATATTTAGGGACATTTTTAGTATACGTAACCGCCTAGCTAGGTAGTACGATATTAGCTTAGCTGTGAATATTTATTTTCGCTTTTAGTTTTTTTATTGATAAAGGTACACGAATAAGGACTTCTATAAAACATCCGATACCTAGGTTAAGACATTCAGGGTCGCCAAAGGAGCAATGAATTAAGTTTATTATTATTTATTTATAACATGGTTACCCTTTTAGTGTGACCCTGTTTACTGTTATTGCCAGTATTTATTGCGGGTATTTGCCCCTTTACATCTCAACTCATACAAGTTGAAAAAGAATAGTGCTGTCACAATGTAAGCCTTAGGTAAAAAGTACATTTGGGTAGGCGTATCGTATTTTGGACTTTGATAACATCAGTCTAGCTTTTATTTTTGGCAGGATACATAGACAGTCCATGACATATATATATATATATATATGTCATGGACCAATGATTTATCAGGGCACTATGTATAATGCCCGGCAATATGAATGAAGTGACGTCAAATCGGGCAATGTAATGAATATTGATTTAAACTTCTATATTTATCACATTTTCTGGTCATTATGAATATTCCGTGGACCTTGTTGCTAAAATAGTAACCGTGCTAACCTATTCTATATTAAAATCAATGTTAATATTATATTAAAAAAAAAAAACATGTCTTTTGATTGCCCATTAAGTGATGGCCATTATTCAGAAAGCCCGGTCAACTTAATTATTTCAATAGTTTTTATTATATGGTCTACCCATTTTGGATATTTTTCCAAGTGCCCGGGAATTATGAATAATACAGTATTAATCACTTGGTCCATAACATTTAATTAACTAAATTTTCAAACATTTGTTAAGTTTCATAAATACTTTACCTACCTACAACTCTCACTTTGACAGCAACTTAATAAAAATTAACGTTATAGTTTAAAGTTGAAATTAACATAACACAAAATAACATCACGCCTTATTCCCCGTAGGGTTAGATAAAGCAGCGTATACAGCATCCAGTAGAAATTTAATCACAAGATAATCGAAATCACTACCAAAGGTGCTGGCAACCTTCTAAGCATTGAATCAAACACTTAGATTTTTTTTTCATCAATTAATAAGTCTACCTTGTGGGAGTGAATTTATCTTTTCAAATTGAATGCATGCAAGCAATGCATTTTATTAAAAAGTAGAAATGAAAACTTCTACCACAAATAAATAATCCGCCTGCGTTGTGGCATGTCGTCATAACCACAGAACATTCTGATAGAATGTGAAGACCTCGGCACCGCGGCCGCGCGGCTTCGGTCGTCGTTATTTTGTTTCATACCGAATTGCCGATAGGTAGCGCTTAGTGCATTTTTGGAGTGATTGACAAAGTTGGGTTTGTGTACCTAGTCTATTTTAGCTCATCCGACTTTTGTGTAGATGAGTATTGGAGGTACGTGAGATTAGTTGGCTTCTAAAAAAGTATGAATGAAAACCAAAATCCGTTTTAATATGTACAAAATTTACATAATTAATTAAAAAGCGCGTAAAAAGTTCTTTGGCATATATTACAAGAACCAGGTACTTCTATAATAGACAAGACAAGAATGGTATGTCTCTAACGTGAGTGAACAACGAAAATATAATTGGATTAAGTTTAATACGTCAGGCGAGTGTATCAAACAAACTCAGCGGCTGGCACATAGTGGTATGATTTAGATAAGTCGCCCGCTCTGCACGTTTAGAAATTTTCCTTTTGAGACCTTTTCATTTTAATAGTACATTATTGCAAAGGCCGGCAATAGGCAATTGCAGGTCGAGTATGAGATTGAAGGCCGGGCAATTGCCATTTCCGCCGAGGCATATATAGTGCTTTTCTCAAAAGAATGCTGGGAAATAAAACATACTTTTTATATTATACATTTACAACAACATTGCTGGAGCGTTGTTATGTTCCAAATTCAAATAACGCTCCTACAATGGATTTGATTTTCTTTGTCCGTAAATTCGATACTTAGCGTGTTCTGTTTTCGAAAATAATGACAATTTTTCCATGCATGTTTGAACAAAGTAATTTTACTTTACCCTCTGCAAACTCGGTTTGGAAACATTCCTTACGAACACACTATTTAAGAAAAGCGTTGTAATTTGTCTTTACGTTAATCATGTCAATTAAACTAAAAAATGTCCATTAATCCGAAGGGTCACTTAGACGTCTATTGTAAAAAAAAAACATATTGACAGTGCCGTTATGTCGTAGCAGTAAGAGATTTTCTCGTGATTCAACTGCGATATTTTAACACCCTATTTGGATTCGGACAGATTCACCTACAGGACCTGAAAAAGCTAAAATAATAAAATATATAGTTATAACAGAAACCACAATGCAACAAAGGGTTCATTAACGATTGATCAATCGGTTACAGGAGTCCACAGCTTACACATATAACTAGGATAAAAGAGAAAATAAAGTGGAAAACTCTTAATGAAATGCTTATGATCTTTCACTTAGCGGTTAACTGGCAGAACCAGCGGGTCGTGTAGGGAGCACATCGGTCGCAGCCGCTCAGTTTCTGGTCGAACTAGTCCTCATACGGTGCATTACACTCGGTCACCGCATTCGAGAGCTATTTGCTGCCCGGGATCAGATTAATGTTGCCACTTTTCTACTTGTCGTAACTACCAAACTTTGCCCGACCGCCTTAACCCACTCTATTGTATGCCAAAGAGAATTATTTCTGTTGAGTAGCTTGGTATCTCGCGGTTTTGGGGAATAATTGGGTTGTACCCGTGAAATAAACGGAGTTCTTTTCATTTGGATACAATTTATGTGTGTTGGTTTTTGTTTTTTATTTGTTTTTCACTGATACTACAGTATCTCGGAAACAGTTGGAAGCAGGGTAAGATGTTGGTCCCGCACCTGAC
The DNA here is from genome assembly GCA_964057195.1 of Orthosia cruda. Classification (NCBI taxonomy): domain Eukaryota; kingdom Metazoa; phylum Arthropoda; class Insecta; order Lepidoptera; family Noctuidae; genus Orthosia; species Orthosia cruda. The sequence continues at coordinate 22,232,705 of OZ059845.1, forward strand.
AAAGATTAGGGGGGAATAATGGGGAAGAGCCCCGGTCTTTTAAATGTCGTCCCACCGGACTATGCGACTGAGGGAACTGAGACTGGACCTGTGTCTGGACACATTATTATACACTATCATATTATTTCCCAAGCGGATCAATAGTCTCCGCTGGTATTGGTCGCCGTGACCGACGTTCGGTCTTATGGTCTATTATTTATGTTAAAAAGCCGAAAAAAGACAATACCAGCTAGTTTTGATTATATTAAAAAAAGTTCCGGTCTACATTATGAAAGCCTGTCAGAACTAAGATAATGGATTTTCTGACGACGAGTGACATGTAGCCACGTCTTTTTATATCGCCTTAGATTTAATTCTAGATTTTTCAATTGTATTTCGTAGGATTAGTTTAATACGAGACATTTAAAAAGCTTCATTTACAAAAAGTTTCATTTGACTGTTATAAATGAGTCATATATTAGTTATAACGGCATAAAACATAAAGTTAAAATATCGAACTTCACTGTTCATTATTTCAACTATATCATTCAAATTAAATCTTAGAGTCACACTAAGACATGGTGAGACGCTGCGCGCACTTTTTGTAAAATATTGCTATTATTCACAAGTAAATCTGTGAAAATGATTTACCACACAAAATCGCACATATTTCAAATAACAACAAGCAGTGTTGTGACCTGGCCCTTACTTTAATTATGACAGCAGACCGAATGACCTGTAACGTCAATGAGATTACAGTAGGGACCCAAAAGTGAATTACGCGTTAAAATTCGATTTGATAAAATATAAATAAAGGTAGGTGCAGAGGTACAAATAGACCTACGGTTGCCTATTAAAAGCAAAAATAAGAGTTTTAAGGAACTCACTATCTTGTTTGAAAAAGCAGCCAGATAAAAGTCTAAAACAAATACCTACATTTATTTAGAAACTGCGTCAGATTAGGCACATATAAAATGAAAATACATACAGAGAGACACCTCAAATAAACTCCACCTTATCATACAAAATATATTATGCTGAACCCACTTAAAAGAGAAATTCTGGGGTCCCTAATAATACATTCTAACGGCGACAATAACCCAAAACATTAAAATGAAAACTTTTATCAGAAAAAGTACAATTCAGGCGTGCGTACGCCGCGTGGGGTAAAAATGCGGTAAAAGGTGGTAAAAGTAGATACGTTCCCTTTACCTCTTGCTTCAGTTCACGCGCAGGTGGAAATATTACGTCGAGGTGTAAATGGGCCCCGGCAAGGCCGTTATTGCCGTCGTTAAGTTAAAATTTTCTCTCTTGAATAGCAAAGCGAATGTGAGACATAAACACAGACATTTATATTATTTGCAAACGAACATCGAGATGAATATTATATAAAATAAAGGTGTGTCTACGAAAATTAGATACGCCTTTATAAGCAAATAAGCTGGATCTGTGTTTGTCTTATGTTTTATTATTGTTAGATGAAGATTTTGTTTGTTTTCAATGTCATTTCGTCTCAAATAAAAGGTTAAATTGCTGAAAATCATAAAGCTTTCGACACAAATGCAAGAAGCTTGTGTTGCAGGAATACAAAATACTTGTACGTACCGTCACTTTATTTTCTCGTGAGACTTGTTATAAAACACGTTGTTATGTTATAAGTTTGCATGCTAAATTGAAGACATTCTGAGAAATACAAATATATAGATGAAGAACAGAAGAACGTGGTTATGAAAACAGGCTTTACCGTAGATTACTTTTTATGTTCACCCCAAAATGTTTTGTGCCACTGAAATAAAAAACAGAAACGAATCAACTAAATGGTGCAGAAAAAATAGTCACTAAATTCGCTGTTCACCATCCAATTCACTGAGTCAACTCATATTACCGTTAAGGAATAATAAGTTGTTTCATTTGGTACATTCGGTTGGCCAACAGACGTCAGTTGAACAAAACAAGCTGGCAATAGAAGAGATTTCCCTAAGGAGTGCTATATTACGACTTTCCATAGAGGAAATGTTCGTAAGTGTTCTGAAAAAGTGGGGGCATTAGTAATTTGATGGTCGAATTACTTTTATGACGGACTGCCACTTCTGTCACAAAGTAATGGCCTTTGTCACTTTGGTGTAGATGTCAATTTAATGGTGAATGGAAGAAAATGGTGAAAATAATAACATCGGGTGGTGTCTTGAGCGGAAAATGATAAAAAGATAGGTAGTTGCGTACAAAAACAAATAGGTATTGCAACAATAGGGTAGTTGAAAAAAAAAATCTATTTAGTCCGTCAGTTAGATAACCTAAAAATATTGGACACGTATTTTTTCTTTTGCCACGTAAACAATAACATTAGGACGATAGAGTGCGACGTCACGGTGTGCTACACTTTATACTGACAATGTGACGTCAAGCCCCCACTCCTGAACTTTGATGCGCTTTATCTTTGTCAAATTTTATTTATTTGTTAAAGTAGAAAATACGGGTCCAATATTATTTGATAATCTCACTGACGAACTAAATAGAATAAATTAACTAATTATCATTTTTATACCCAGAAAACATCCCTATTACCTAGGTATATTTTTCAGTACCTCTGTGTAAAAATGGTTGTTGATACCTTCACTTTTATGTTTTGTTAGGAGCTACTTATTATTCACTTATTTTCATACGTTAATTAACGCAACTTTTTTAAGTATCATGAAAACGTTAAGTAAATTATTTTGTTTCTTTTTTCCAATTATAATAATTGCTTGGCAGAAAATTAGTTTCATAACATTATCATTAATTTTCAAATCATTTCACGCTGAAAACTAATGGTGTATTGAGTAATTTATTAACGCTAGTAAAAACATGGCAATGGAGAGGGCTATGCTCGGCATTTCCTTGCGTGATCGTATCAGAAATGAAGACATCCGCAAGAGAACCAAGGTTACCGATATAGCCCGAAGAATTTCCAAACTTAAGTGGCAGTGGGCAGAGCACATTGTTCGCAGAACAGATGGCCGTTGGGGCCGAAAAGTTCTAAAGTGGCGATCGCGTACCGGAAGACGCAGCATTGGAAGGCCTCCCTATAGGTGGAGCGACGACCTTGTCAAGGCTGCGGGCAACCGGTGGATGCAAAACGCACAGGACCGATTAGAGTGGTGACGGTTGGGGGAGATCTATGTCTAGCAGTGGACGTCTTTCGGCTGAAATGATGATGATGAGTGAAAACATTGAGCTTGAGTCCGTAGCTATCATATAACTTCGAACGAAGCTAAATAATCGTTAATTAACCTTATACCACGAGACATTTTAGAACTTCAGTAATTAAAGGCTTAAAAAGCGCCCGTCTAACGCCTATAGTGTTTCAAAGATACTTAATTACCCGACATAAATCCTTTTGTGCAGACGAGGTCGAATATGATATTACGTGTAAGTTTACTGTATCATATTAATGAAGTAAGTAATTTCATTGGGGCGGCTGAATTTACGTGTAGTTAAAATATAGGACAACTGATAAGTAAATAGCTATTATCTACTTCGGTTTCGTTATATTCGAATTATAAAATTGACAGCGGTTGCATTATGATACCCATAACGACATCGGGTTGCATTATGCGAATCGTCATAAATTCTAAAACACAAGCAAAGACATTCTGAACATACAGCCAGGTACCTATAATATTACTTCGAAATCGAGACAATGTAAATGATGTTTTTAAAAATGGAACAAGTTTAGAACAAAAGTATCGTATACTATTTGGCTGTTGCGGCTACAAGATCTTTGCCTTATACGTAATAAAGACTAAATAAATAAAAAAGTGGACGCGGGAAAAATATCTGAGTGAAATTTTATTCCAAATTTCTGTATTTTATTCCTTCCTTCGTAGATAAAATCTTGTATGCAACTGTACGTTATTGGTCTTTTAATAACTCGTGCCCACCTATTTCGGTACGCGCTACGCTTGTACCGAAAAATGGCACTCGTATTAAAAGACCGTCCATAACGTAACAGTTGCATAAATAGCTATTATTACCATCATCACCAGCCTTTTTAATGTTTCCACTGCTAGGTCACAGGCCTCCTCTCTGTAAGAGAAATCCACCACGCGGGCCCAATGTGGGTTTGTGGATGTCACATGTATTCGAATTTTTGTTTCTAGTAGTAGCAGAGGTGGTGAAATAATTTCCACAAAGTAAAGCGCCTGCCTGGTTTTGAACCCACGACATACAACTTATAAGACGCGGCCACCGTACAGTCGTACCACTAATGTACCACTGCATTCAACCAATTTATTACCACAGAAACTAAAATGCCTATGAATTTATACTAAATTTCTCAAAGTAGTACTTAATTTATTAAGTAAAGAAAAAATTACGATGCTTCAAATATCAATTGAAAGAAAAATACGACTGGGGAGTGACCATAAACTCTTAGAGCAAGGTTATTTTGAATGTGTATATGGGACAGATGAATATGACTTGTACACATCTGTTCCTTTTACCTCTTTTTTTTCCTCTTTTCGGTAATTTAAATTTTGTTCTTGCTTCAGTGACATTTTTAAAGCAAAGGAATAGCGTACCACTCTTAGCTCTCACGTTAATGTACGTAGAGCATATTGCTCCCGGCGGAATAGTAAAATGCATGCAAAGGTGATAACTTAGATGCTCCTACAACATGTTTATAAATTTGATTAAAAAGATTGTAGATATTTCTCTTGAGATTGTTGTTGCTTTCGTCGTTTGATGTATTTTTTAACTTTACGAACGAGAAAATCGAGTGGGTAGTTTGTAACACTTGGATTCTCGTCAAGAAATTCACTTTGATTAAAGATGTTTTTATTTCAAACTCGCAAGTGAAATAAATTAAGAAGGTATAGAGTCTCCCCAGGTATGTGCCCTAACAGGCTGCACAAAAGGGACTCCGGGTTGGCATCGTCAAACAGTTGAGTTTTACAGACCAGATGAAACAAAAATACGTTTTTAGTCTGTGGTCGAGAATCCTCAAGTCACCGAAGGAATTGAAGAGCATCTCGAATGTAAAACTCACGTGCTGAGTTTAAAGAGGTATGCGGAACAAGGCGGCAAGTCCCGCTTACTCTATTGAAAAGGGAGGATCTTCTAACCAGACCATTATTGTACACCACGAAAACATACAAGACAAACATTTAGAAAAACAAGTGTACAATGGGCGGTCTTATCGCACAGGGCAATCTCTTACAGACAACATTTTATTGAGTATGTATGTATTTATGTATCTATTATATAGCATATATTTATGTATTTGTGTACATACGATTTTAGTATCTATACAGTCAATATTGGTAATGTTATTTGTTACACCAATGAAAACCCAATTTCATATCCAGGCAACCACTGTCCATTCCAGGTTGCCTGGAAGTTATCGCAGTATGCGATACGGCTGCCCGTTGTACGTATTTTAGTTTTAAGTTTCTATTACATGGTTTCTATTATTATTATTTTATAGATTCTGTATTGCACACCACTGAAATAATTACAGTACAAAAAAAATATATAGAGAAGTGTACAATGGGCGATCTTATCGCACACGGCAATCTCTTACAGACAACCTTTGGATGGACTGAAGGAGAGGCACTTTAAACATCGCTAGCAAATTGTGGGTGTTCTATTAGGTACACCTCTGCATAAATAACCTGTTTGGAGAATACACACTTAATGTTATCAAGTCATATGCATAAATAACTTCAACCATAAACTGCTGCAATCGTCACCAATAGGTTCCTACTACTGGACTTGGGTTTCAAACCCAAAACCTCCTATACATTTTGCAGCCATGCTTATGACTATCAGCGCCATGTTCCCTCTGCAAAACTGTATCTCTAGTAACATTAGTCACCGCTATCAGTCACCATTTTGTGTTGTAGGAATTGTAAAAGCGCCATGCGAGCGTACACTTGCCTACGTTGTAAACTGCAAATATTTCTAATGTCCATCGGCCATGATCGCATTGCCGAATACAAATGAATGCTAATTTCCATGTCCATCAATTATTAGATTTATTATGTATAATAATTTGAATTCAGAACTATGCACTTTTGATTTCCGTGTGAAATTTATAAAGCTGTAAAAATAGCAGCTTTCCTCACATTCTTAAAGTAAATTACATTATGTTAATAGATTATTAAAAAATTTATATACTTTCAAGTTGATGAGAGCGTCCGGTCTGCACCAAGAGCAAAGGGCAACTAATAGAAAGCCGACGACTTACGAACCACGAAGTTTGCCGAGGGACATTAAGAAAAATAATGTTTGTACTGTACAGTCAAAGGTCAAAATTGCAGTCGCTATCTACCAAAACAAAAAAGTCGAAAGCTTTTTTGTGGAAGAAGGTTAATCATCCACGACCAGTTTTATCTATACTTTAGTTAGAATTAAATGCTATATTAAATCAGTCGTTAACCATATTGACCTTCTTCTATAAGAAAATTTTGACACTTTAATTTTGGTAGAGACAAGACTTTAGACTATACATTCCAGTATTTTATAAACCCTTCATCAGTTTTCAAATCTTTTCTTTGTTTAGAAGGACACATAATACCTTTGAGCGTAGAGCCGTAGGGCTCTGAGCAAAACATGCATTGAAAATATTTATATTTACTATTTTAATCCCTAAAAAACGAAGCTCAAAATAGCATGAAAATTTGACCAATGTTTATTTGACATCAAACTATAACCTTTTTAATGGACTGGCCATGTGATGAAATAAATCAAAATTGTTAAGTGGTCAGTGTCACATTTTTAATAAAATATATTTTGCATATACATTATTACTGAGTTATTTTCGCAGATTCTATCGTGAACGGATCAAAGAATTAAGGTTAGGGTAAGGCTTAAGGTTCCCCTAGTCGACGGCACGAACTATTTTGTGCGCGGGGTTAAAATGCATGTTGTCTCATCCGACAACACATGCAAAAGAGATTGATGCTGTGTTGAGTAGTAAGAAGCTAGTTACCGTACGAATTAGCACTTTTGCAAATTTTTTGCGAAATGGATGATGATTTAGGACGAAAACGAGCTCGCGAAATTTTATTATCAGACCTTGGGTGTCTAGATATCATAAAAAAACTACTAAATGTATATTTTAAAAATAAAATTATTTGCATTGTTGAATTACTAATCTATCACTGTATGGAGGCCGTTTTGCAATTTTTCTTCTTCTAATGGTATTTATTGCCGCCCAAAGATGCATTACAATTAGTGTTGGAATATGGAACTTTCGACGCTCATAACTTTCAAATATTGTATTTTTTACTTTTCTGTTTCTATACAGGGCTAGATAATGATGAGACAAATTTATATCATTTTTTATTTGTAACTTACAACGTCAAACAGTGGAGTAATCGCCAGACTACGTTTGTATGGAAGAATTTCGACTAGTGTAACCTTAAGGTAACGAACTTATTTTTACTGTGACTATACATTTTTACGTTCACAACAACCAAGATCTTGAAAAAAATCTTTCCGATTTGTATTCTTTCTGACCTGTAAAAAGTATCAAGAAAGACGAGAGTTTAAAAAAATACCGACTAAACGATGATTGAACAGTACCTTTTCATCCACTGCAAGACCATTAATTTAGTACAAACAATACAGTATACCAACAACAGGTACAATAAATATAGTACACTCCATTTCCTTTTTCTTTTTAATTCCACAGTCTGTTCCATGACGGATATTAACAACGTGGAACAATGGATGAGAGATGAATAAGTCGATAGTGTACGTTTATTTTCCTGTTTCATTATTATAAATATTGTAGAGAAACTATTGTTTGTTGAACTGGAAACTGTATAGGGCTTCTCGATTTTGTTGCAGTTGATTTAAGAAGGATATTACAACCAACTTACGATATGTACAGATAAATCTGCAAATATCAAACATAGATTACGTAGAAGGTCAAGTTAAGTTATATTATGAACCTTATAGTGTGAATTAAAAATCTTTTTTACAAGCTTTTATTTAACAATGTATTTATGAATCTATGTAAGCAGGTGTGTTCGGGCACAGATAATATAATACTAGCATACAGATGCCTCATCCCATACAAAGAAACCGTGCCGACGTAACTAGCGTTTTTCATCTGATTAATCTTGTTATTTTTGTAAGTACATCAATCGCGTTCGGTCCCTTTCCACGGCAATAGATGGTGTTAGCAGCGACTTGCATTAAAAGGGTTTACTAGGTTCGTTAATATTTTTTTCTTTAAATACAGTGAAAGTTCGTATTACAGAATTTTTTTGCACGGTTTTACAGTTTTTTTGCAACAAAATGTGTTACAATGCAATTTTTAACAATCGAGTGGAATGCCTCAGTAAATAAATAAAACGCCATCTATTGGCATCAATTTTAAGTGAACCGTTCAAATAATCTTTGATATGTGAATTAAGAGCCCAATGTTCTATAATTTTGAACTTAAGAGAGTTGATTTAACATAGAAAATGTTAATTTTACACACATTCAATAACAGATAGGTGCATATCGCGCCATCTAGTGAGATTTATTTGAACCAAAATTTCTTTGTTAGCAATGAGACCCCGTGGTTCGGGTCAAATTTTGCAACTGAATTTAAAGCAAGTTATCCTCCACCGATTAAGATGAAATTTTGCATACACGTCTAGTTTGGATGACAATGCATGGTTAGTTAAGTGACGTTATTATAAATCCAATATGGCGAACAGCCCAAGACGGCGGGCTTGTTATTTTTTGTGCACTGCCATGATATGGGTATTAGATGAAAGAGTTTGCGGAGAAGAATTCGAAAAAACGTTATTTAAAAAAAAGATAATTAATTAATAATTTATTCAAAGTAAACGTTGCCTTTCCACAGACTGCGGTGGAAAGACACGGAAACAGATTAGACGTTAGGACTTCGCAGACAATCTTTCCCCGTGTCTCTAACCGGCCCTCATAGTACGCGCCCTAAGACCATAGACTAGTTTCATTCTATCATCGAAAGCGTGGCGATAGCGATTGACAAAATTGTATGAGATTGACAAGCGATATCAAAAAATCACGTGATCAATCTCTTACTTTTTGACGTTTCGACTATCGCCTTCGCCGACATCAAATGCCAAATGTTTAGATCCTCGAGTCACCACGCCACCACTTTCTAGAACTATAGCGACGGTGCATTCCATCATCAATAGGGATGTTTCGTGGATAGACAAATTATAATTATTTTTTTTAGTCCTTTGTGAGATTATCAAATAATATTGGTACCGTATTTTTTGCTTTATCAACTAAATAAAAACTGACGGAGATAAAGGGCATTAAAGTTCAGGAGTTTGGCTTGTGACGTCACTTTGCCAGTATAAAATGTAGCACACCGTGACGTCACACGATATTTGAACGCATCGTATCGTCATAATTTTTTGTTTACGTGACAAAAGAAAAAACACATGTCCAATATTTTTATGTTATCTAACTGACGGACTAAATAGATATTTTTTGTCAATTGCCCTATTCCGTGGAGACTTGCCCAGCGATCATTGTACATGCAGGTGTCAAGACCCACCCAATCCCATTTGAGGCACGCACCCACGTTTATTATTAAAACAACAATATTTTCGTAATACCTTGGTATAAAACCTGTCAATTTAGACTTCTACCAGTTAACGGTGACACTTCAAATGTTTTCATTACACCCAATGGACATGTCAAACCCAAGGGTAGTCTCATAGGTATACACTTGAATAACAAGTCACAAAGGCTGTTAAGGATGAATAAACTCGTTAAAAGGGTAACTAATAGGTTTTTATTTCATAGGGGCTTATCAGGTTATTTACGTCGTATAGTAACTGGTTTGAAGAGGTTAGATACGCAGTCACTATATACTGGCTGAGTTTTTCACGTGGGCGTAGAAGGGCAAATACGAAAATCACTCAAAAGATTGGAGAATCCAATTTGGATGTAAACTAAAACTGCGTCATTGGCTTTTAGAAAAATCAATGTGCCTAGCCAGGAATCGAAACCGATGAATTTGAAAAAAAACACGTGCTGTATTATTGCACCATTCGATAGTTTCGCTTATAAAGATCAAATTCTGCGAAGTAATTTTATACGGCAAACTTGAGGGAAAACCGATTTAAAAAAATGCTTTTTTTTAGTAGGAAATCTACGAAGACCCGTAATCATGTCTGTAATTGATGTCACAAGGTACTCATGTGTAGATTTACTGAGTCTTAGCGGGCTCGAATTTAATCTGATTAATGGTATGTTTGTTTGTCCGCCTGAAGTTTTCTTTGTGAGATTGAGAACCTATATAATTTGGGAATCTCATCCAGGTACTGGAAGTAACTACGTTTCAAGTTTTTATGAAATCATACTGTACAAGTCGCAAATCCGACGGTATTAGCTCTTTAAGTCTTCCTTATACAAAGGGCACCCGTAACACTCGTAATTTTAAACCATTATGGCAAGTCACACTAAATGAAAGTAGGTAGATTACTCAATCTTTTAGCGATTAGCAGTCGATAGTTCGTATTTCACGGCGAATAGACGGACGCTTTCATTCGCTGACATCTTATCGTCTTTCACTATTTGTCGCATATTTCGCCAAATAAGTTAAAGTGTCATGTAAACAGGCCATCAATCGAACACGAATCTGCTACTGAGTAACTCCAGGTGGAAACATCCAGTAACAATTTGCCCGAGCCAAGAATCTAACCGAGAACATCATACTCAACAAGGTAGTCAAAATTAAGATCCAGTTACAATAAAATATAGTACTTGATTCAAGGTTCAACAGATTGATTCTTACTGATGAAAGAGCGCACGAAACAACTCTAGGGAAAAGTTGTTTTGTTCTAAAGTTATCCTTAAGATACCTCGTGACTAACCATCTTCAAATCAAAGCATAGCAATGAATCCAATACTAACAGTGGTGCAACAGCCCCAAATAACATCGCAATCTATCCCTAAATCGCTTTTTTAAGGTAAGCAGTCGACCGATATGTCCTAGAACCAAAAATTCGAATACATGTGATGTAATCCACCGCATGGTGGATTATGGGCCATTCCCTCTCACAGAGAGGAATGGCCCGTGTGCCAGCAGTGGGAACATTAAAACGGCTGATGATGATGATAATGATGAATCATTCACAGACACCTTATCGTCAGCTAGTTAAGCGTTTCACTGATTGTATCAGATGTATTTACCACCTCCTCAACCCATCCATTATCGCCAGAGAAAAAGGGCGCCAATAACATATTGCCCAACCCAGGAAATCTTACTCAGCTGTAGCGCTTGCAATCAAACCACTAGATCAACGTGCCTCGTTATTATTGAGTTATAATCAACTCTTTATTCAAGACTGGCTGTGCCCGCGGCATCGCTGCCGTTAACTGACTGCCTATCCTACCCTAATTACCTTACTGTCTTCATCATACTAATACTCCAACCTACCATTTTTTTTTCTACGGTCATTATTCATTCGCGGAGCATCTTAACACCGCCATTCAGAAAATGACTTCCAATGCACAACGCCATCTATCAAATATCGCGTTCAACTATCCGAGTAGCTGAATTGCGGGTGTTGTGACAATTTTACTTCCTGAACACTTTAAATTCATCTAACTTTTGATAGAGTGAACCGATTGCGATGAAACAAAAAATAAGTAATACTTCAAGTTACGCACAATTTTTATTTATAAAAGTTATCTACATTGGTTTCGTACATTTTACGTCATGCATGCACAAATAAACAGACAAACAGACAAAATTCCAAAAAGTGCTGGCAATGGTTTCTGTTGGGATCTTGGGGCCTTTAACATCGTGGCAATTTTTTTTTTTATATTTTCGATGTACAAAAATACTTTTCTACAGATTTATTATAATATTTATGTATTGATTGATTTAAAATATAGATTCTAACAGAAACCCAAGAAAATAACTCATCCCTATTCTTAAGCCATTTGTGATTTCAAACCATCGTCAAGTTTATTAATGTCATTTAAATCAAAGCATATCAATGAATCCAATACCAATAGTGGCGCAACAGCCCCAAATACTCGTAACATCATAATCTATCCTCGAATCGTATTTAACGGTTAGCAGTCGATAGTTCGTATTTCACGGTGAATAGACGGACGCAATCATTTGCCGACACCTTATCGTCAGCTAGTTAAGCGTTTCGCTGATTGTCGGATTGAGTTATAAATCTCCGACGGCACGCGATCTATCCCTTGAATCGTAGTTTAGTGATACTGGAAGCACCCTTTTGTAGAATTGCTCTAGTGTGTCTGTTTGAGTGGCGAGTCTGACGTTTTCTTTGTCTGTTGCATCTTAAGATCAAATATTGATATTACTATTTATATTCTACTAAGAGCTTAATAAGTATCGCAGTATTATATGTGTTCTTTTCTGATTATTTTTTACCGAGACTGTTGAATCGTTTCATGACTCGTAGGGCTTCATTGAGTCGGCGCTTTTCTGGAGGTCGCTACTGTTGATTCTGGCTTTCAGGAGTTGCAGTGGTTAGGAAAAGTATGGAGGGCTTGTCACAAAGAGAGTAGAGAGTAAGATGGATACATATTTTGTATCCATCTTACTAATTAATATTAGTACCTGGGTGACAGAGCTCTGCCTAGGTGAAATTAGAGAAAATAACTAGATCGATTTATCGCCCCCGAAACCCCCTGCATACAAAATTTTATAAAAAACGTTATAGACGTTTCCGAGATTCAAATTATATATATACACAAGAATTGCTCGTTTAAAGATATTAGATAGATAAATGTGAAAGTTTTGATGAACGTGTGTGTGGATTTATGGAATGTTTGATGCCCAATCTCGCTAGAACGGCTGATTGGATCTGGATGAGATTTAGCACAGACATAGTTTATAGTCTGGAATAGCACATAAGCAATTCATCCCGGTATCATGTTCCCTTGGGATAAGAAAACACTTTGCACGCGCGCGAAGCCACTGGCAGAAGCTAGTACTTTTATATTTTTCTGCTTCTATGTTACAGAAGGAGGAAATCATATATATATAAATGTGAGGCCTATGTCCAGCAATGGACGTCTTTCGGCTGAAATGATACATACATACATAAACTCACGCCTTTTTCCCATGGGGGTAGGCAGAAACTACAGAACGCCACCTGCTACGATCCTTACATACTTTTTTTGCTTCACTCATGCATCTAGTCATACACACGACGCCGGTTATGAGTACTGCGCACCTGGCCTTTTTGAAGAACATCACCTATAAGGTCTATGTATGTCTGTCCAGGGCGTCCCCTCCCGGCGTTTCCATTCACGTCTGCCTTGTAAATACATTTCGTTAGTCGCCTTTCATTCATCCTCTCAACATGGCCAAACCATCATAACATAATCTTTTCATTGAAATGATGATGATGATAATTTTACAAAAACGGCGATAAAACTCACAAACATGAACTCCTTTCTATTTTCCTACATGTCACCGTTCTTCGTTAGGTATGTAAAAGTTTTACATTCTTAGTATTATTTTAATAGGTTCTCTTTTTTACCCGACTGCCGAAGGAGTAGTAATGTGTTTATCGGTCTGTGTATGATTGTTCCTATGTGGCGTTCTAAAGACCAAACGCGTTGGCCGAATTTGATGATTCTTACGTCAATCGATTTGTATTAACCCTACGAGTGTCACTGGATCTATTGAAATTGGCAAATAGAATAACGGCGGCATTTGGTTGTCATATTATGTTGGCCCAATTTTTCTTCCAAACCCACCGTGTGGATTATCAAAATAAAGGGTTTCAAGAGGTGATTTCAAAAATATATAACACTTATATATTTAAATGTACTAATATCGAAACTAAAAAGTTATAAATAAAAAAAGAGTCTTCAAAAAATCCGACTGCATAAAAAGCAAACTTAAAAGACGTAAACAAGTAGAAAACCATGTTGTGCAGTCGGTGGTTACATCTGGTTTTTGGTCAGCCAACTCGCGATTGTGTATCCTCCGACTGCACAGCATGATTTTCTTCTCGTTTACGTCTTTTTAGTTCCCTTTTTAAGCAAACTCGGGTTTTTTTTATATTTTTTATTAACTTTTTTTATGGTAATAACGGCTTGGTTCATTATCAAATTACTGAATATTATATCTACCTTAAAAACCACGTGTAATATTTTCAGACTGAACTTGCTAATAAAATAAAATTGAAAGCTTGCGATGATCGCGTGTCGGTTGTTAAGGAAATGGATTACCTCGTAACAAGTAATTTGTGTATAATATATTGATGGGGAACTCACCAGAGAATTCTGCCTATTTATTAGTAAATTTTGCCAATGCTCGAGTCATGGCTCATGATTGTTATGGTTCTCGTATTAATTGATCACATTAAGGCACCTTAATTTTATATTTACTCGTAGGTAATTCTTTTTAAGAGTACTTTCGTGATCATATTCGTATGTTTACCTTCTTAATAACTTTTACAGAAAGAATTTCATGACTTCATCATCATCAGCCTTATAATTTTCCCACTGCTTCTTATAAGCTCCTCGTATAATGTTCCTCGTGGTAATGGGCCTCAATCCACCACGCGGGCCCAGTGCGGGTTGGTGAATGTCACATGTCTTAATTTTTTTGGTTTTAGGACATGCGGGTTTCCTCACGATGTTTTCCTTCACCGTTTATTGAATTAAGTTAGGCGTATTTACTGAATAAAACACAATCCACAATTGCCACAAGTTCGACAATCTTTAGCTAGATAAATTATATTGTTGTTATTAACTAGTTTACTTTATGTAGATGATAGATTGAGGAATGATGTAATAAGAAAACTTTTTATATCAAATTAGTAGTAAATTGAATATTGAGAATAGAGTATATAGTAGTAAGTAGTAGAGTACTAAGATGGTTTGGCCATGTTGAGACGATAAATCAAAGGCGACTAACAAAAGGTATTTACAAAGCAGACATGAATGGAAACGCCGGGACATTGGAAGCCCCAGAAAGCCCCAGCCCCATTATCATATCAGCCGACAGACGTCCACTGCTGGACACACGCCTACCCCAAGCATCGCCACATTGAACGGTCCCGCTTCCAGTGGATCCCCGCAACCTTCACCAAGTCCATCTGGTGAGAGGCCTTCCAACGCAACGTTTTCGGTACGCGGTCGGCACTACAGACATTTTCTGCCCCATCAGCCATTCGTTCTGCAAGCAATGTGCCTTGCCCACTGCCACTTAACTTAACTAAAAGGCGTGAGTTTATGTATGTATATATTACATACATAAACCACTAGACCTACATTGACTAGATTTTTAAGCGACTTCGCTAACGTAGCATATTCCACACTGAACCTATCCCACACCGGATTTGTGCATTTTATATAGTATCTACGAGTACCTACACTAAGCGATAGTTTATCTCTCAGGAATGATTTGGTTCAGTACGTATAGAGTATTTTTTTTTAAACATGTTGCACAAAAAGGTTTTCCTCTTTTAATAAGTTTTAACGAACATTATTATAATAATATGTTCGTATCAACCTTCCTTTTAATTAGCAAAATTGTGTTTCACACAATCTTCATCACAAAACCAGTCAATTAATCGGACCTAAATATCTGTCTATCTAGATCGAATGTTACCGTGTATATAGGTAGTAAATATTCTCGGCCTCGATATTCATGACACCTGCAGGAGAGGATGTGCTACATGATCTTGATATGTCGTAGGTATTGGTTTCATTGGGCCCTTACGTCGACCTGTCACTTTCGAAATAGTACCTAGATAGTGTCTATGGATATCTACCTAATTGAATCATTTCTCCGGGACTCGTGAAACTTCATTGCGTCAACGTTTTTCTGGTGATCGCCATTATGTGCTCAGTATACTCTGATTTTAAATTTCGTAGATTAAACTGACATTTGGGGGGTTGCCAATTTATCGTTACAGAAAAATAGTGTCGTATCCTGACTATCCTGAATGATCGAAAGTTGATCGTAAATCGAAGTAGATCGAAAATGGAACTAATTCAGGGCAAAATCAAATTGTTAAGAAACTAGCAGCCCTTTATTTAGTTTCTATTCATTTATGTCAGACTTCATTTTATCGATCGCATTTATTTTATTGTTGATTTTATATTTAACACGATAAAAGATTATTTACTATGAGTATGAATACTGTTATATTTAAATATATTACTTTTTAAAACATTTATTTACACCAATTAGTAAAATTAAATTTAGGAATCAAGTCACTTCGATTCGATGAATAACTTATGATTGAGCCTTATCTACAACACTATGCGCCGCGCTTGCAACATTTAAAAAAATAAGATCATTGGTAGCTGTCAGATTAGTCTACAAAATAAAAAATCACAGTATAGTTGCAGTGGTTGGAAATAATGTGGAGGGTTTACGATTATTCGCGTGGTAGTAGGTCATTCTTGAACTATGACAACTAACCTAACTGCTACGAAAAAAAGACAACATCACAGACTATCGTCAAAAAGCATAGGTAATTATCTTAAAATATTTATTACAGGTGAGAAATTCGTACTATCTTTAAAGCAAAGTAGAAAGAAAATATGAAATAGAAAACCGCGTATTTAAGAACGTATTGTTTGTATGGAAACGCAATGGAAACCATAATCTTCTCCTGGCTCACAATAATTTGCATTAATTGCTTGGATTAAAGGTAAGCAAAGAGAACTAAAAAACAGATGGGAAATCGCCGATAGTGGCTAAATTATTAAACTATTCTTTGTGAATGTATTCAACAAAGGATTTAATCTTATATATAAAATTCTTGTGTCACGGTGTTTGTCTGAAAACACCTCCAAAACGGCTTGACCGATTCTTATGAAAATTTTTGTGCATATTTGGTAGGTCTGAGAATCGGTCGTAAAATATTTTTTTAAACCCCTAGGTAGGGTAGGTAGGGTAAAAATTCAAAAAAATAATGTTTGATGTTTTTAAGGCAAAACAACGTTTGCTGGGTCAGCTAGTATTATCTTTATAATTGGGAATCTGTTTAATGAAAGCATAAGTACATAGGTACTATAATAGCTATTTATGAAACTGTTACGTTATGGACGGTCTTTTAATACGAGTGCCATTTTTCGGTACAAGCGTAGCGCGTACCGAAATAGATGGGCACGAGTTATTAAAAGACCAATAACGTACGGTTGCATACAATATTTTATCTACGAAGGAAGGAATAAAACACAGATACAGACAAATAGGTATTTTTAATAGAAACTTAACTACACACTGACATTGTTTATTTATATGTAATATTGTATTGTACAATTATTAACATAAACAGGAACTGCTCTATTTGTTATATCTGGTGGAGTATTTTCAATATCACTTGATGTTGAAGACATTTTTAATAAAGTTTGGAATAAAATTTCACTCAGAAATTTTTTCCCGCGTCCACTTTATTTTTATTTTTTTATTTAGTCTTTATTAGCTATAAGGCAAAGATCTTGTAGGCGCAACAGCCAAATAGTATACGATACTTTTGTTCTAAACATGTTCCATTTTTTGCAAAAAAAATAGTACCGTCTTCCAAATGCAAAACTACAAAGAGTAAAATAACTTTATTTTTTGAAGTCGGTGTCTTCCGTAGGTACCATTTTTTTAAAAACATCATTTACATTGTCTCGATTTCGAAGTAATATTATAGGTACCTGGCTGTATGTTCAGAATGTATTTGCTTGTGGTTTAGAATTTATGACGATTCGCATAATGCAATCCGATGTCGTTATGGATATCATAATGAAACCGCTGTCAATTTAGTAATTCGAATATAACGAAACCGAAGTAGATAATAGCTATTTATGCAACTATTACGTTATGGACGGTCTTTTAATACGAGTGCCATTTTTCGGTACAAGCGTAGCGCGTACCGAAATAGGTGGGCACGAGTTATTAAAAGACCAATAACGTACAGTTGCATACAAGATTTTATCTACGAAGGAAGGAATAAAACACAGATATAGACAAATAAGTATTTCAGGAAGTGTTTCATTTATTTCATCAGGAACAATTTACATTGTGTTTGATACATTACCTAACATTCAAATACATACATCATTATTAATAATTAATATAAATTCTAAAAGTACATGCAGCAATAACATAAACAACAAAAAATGATCAATGAAAACAATAATAATTATAAATATCATCATTATTCCTTAAAAGTTGAAAAAATTGTGTGTTTAAGTATTTCATTTCTCATATACATGTCTTGATTGTTCTGGTAGTAAATTATTTGTAGCCGCAACTGCTCTATTCGTTATATCTGGTGGAGTATTTTCAATATCACTTGATGTTGAAAACATTTTTAATAAAATTTGGAATAAAATTTCACTCAGAAAGTTTTGCCCGCGTCCACTTTTTATTTTATTTTTTTATTTAGTCTTTATTAGGTATAAGGCAAAGATCTTGTAGCCGCAACAGCCAAATAGTATACGATACTTTTGTTCTAAACTTGTTCCATTTTTAAAAACATCATTTACATTGTCTCGATTTCGAAGTAATATTATAGGTACCTGGCTGTATGTTCAGAATGTCTTTGCTTGTGTTTTAGAATTTATGACGATTCGCATAATGCAACCCGGTGTCGTTATGGGTATCATAATGCAACCGCTGTCAATTTTATAATTCGAATATAACGAAACCGAAGTAGATAAAGTACATTATGAGCTGATCCTTTCAATTGCTTTGCTCATGCCAAATATTGTTATAATCATCGTACCGTAATACAAATTCAAATCAAAATAATTTACAATGCAAGCGTTTAATGCAATGCATTTATATAATCTATATATATAAAAGAAGAAACTGACTGACTGACTGACTGACTGACTGATCGATCAACGCACAGCCTAAACCGCTAGGCCTAGAAGAATGAAATTTGGCAGAAAGGTTCCTCATGTCGCGTAAGTGAGCACTAAGAAAGGATTTTTGCAAATTCCACCCCAAAGGGGGTAAAAAGGGGGTTGAAAGTTTGTATGTAATTTCCAGAGTTTGTAAGTTGGGCACGTGAAATTTTAGATTTACGCTCTTGGTTGATAAAAAGAATTAATGTATTTATTAGTTTTTGGATTTTCGTCCCCTAAGGGGGTAAAAAGGGGGTTGAAAGTTTGTATGAAGTTTTTACAGTTTGCAAATTGCACACGTGAAATTTTACAGTACGCTCTTGGTTGATAAAAATAATTAATGTCTTTATTGGTTTTTCTAAATTCCAACCCTAAGGGGGTAAAAAGGGGGTTGAAAGTTTGTATGTAATTTCTACAGTTTGTAAGCTGAACACTTGAAATTTTAGAATTACTCTCTTGGTTGATAAAAAGAATTAATTCATATATTGGTTTTTGGAAATTCGACCAGTGAGGGGGTATAAAGGGGGTAGAAAGTTTGTATGATTTTTTTACAGTTTGTAAGTTGGACACGTGAAATTTTAAATCATAAATAAATCATAAATCATTTATTTCTTTGCAAACATGGGTAATTGATACATAGATGTTCTTTTTTACATAATATAGTCCTCCATATTCTACCGTCGCATGGGCATGCAAATAATATTCAATTAGAAATTTAAATCAAATTAAAAAAATACAATGTGAATGTCAAATCATAAGAAATCATAAATGTCAAATTAAGTTAAATAAATGTTAGGTATAAATGTCGGACTGGTTACACTAGTAAAAATTTATTGCAATGATGTCAAAACAAAATAATAAATATGTCAATCAGGATACTTGGAAGCAGCTATAACAATAATAAAATAAGTCAAACAGTCAACGTGTCATCATAGAGGAAGTCCTCAATTTTGTAATAACATTTCTCAATTAATATTGCGTTTAGCGCCCTTTTAAAACTTATTACAGTCATATTTTTTATTGCGTTAGGTACTTTATTATAAATGCGCGGGGCAATACCAAAAAACTTTTCTGCATAAGCGCGGTTTTACATTTCACATGACAAACCTGGTTTAGATATTGAGTCCGTATTGGATTTCTTCTGACTTCCGACAGTTTTTTAAATAATTTTGGATTGTTTTTTACAAACAAAGCTGTTTCCAAAATGTACAAGGACGGAAATGTTAAAATTTTTAAAGACTTAAAATAGTAAAGACAGCTATCTGTTGTTTTTAGACCTATCATTGACCTTATACATCTCTTTTGCATTCTAAACACCAGTTCCTTATCGGTAGACTGCCCCAGAAAACAATACCATACCTCAGAACAGAAGCAACTAGTCCATGGTAGGCTGTTAGAAGAGCCTGACTGTTGACTTTTTTTGATAGTTGAAAGAGAGCATATGCAGATTTGCTAAGTTTTTTGCAAACGACTTCAATATGAGGTTTCCAAGTAAGTTTGCTGTCGATCACTATTCCTAAGAACTTAGCCTCATTTGCTTCCTCAACATGACAGCCTTGGTAATCAATATGAACATTTGGGTATTCACTACGCTGATGAAAATGCATTATTTTTGTCTTATTTAGGTTTATTACTAAATTATTATTATTTAACCAATTTATTATATTTTGTAAAGTGGTATTTATGTCTTGCTCGTAATCATTTTTATTAGTACACTTGATTACAGCCGTACTGTCATCCGCAAAAAGAACCATTTTATTTAGTGTTACTTTCGGGAGATCGTTGATGTATATTAAAAAAAATGGCGGTCCAAGTACACTACCTTGTGGCACACCATATTTTATATTCCTCGGTTTAGATACATATATTGTCTCTAATTTACTCTTTGGACAAATTCTAGAAACTTCTACGCATTGCAGTCTATCTCTCAAGTACGATTCTACCAGCTGTAGGATGTTCCCTCTTACACCATAACTATGTAGCTTGTGTAACAGAATCTCATGGTCCACATAGTCAAAAGCCTTGGTCATATCAGTATAAATCGCACATACTGGATTTCTGTTATCTACAGATGACATGATGTTAGTTAATAGGTCAAATAGTGCCATATTAACTGTAGTATTCTTACGAAACCCCTTTTGTTCATTACAAAATAAATCATATTTTTCAAAGTATGCGTAAAGAGAATTATATATGACTTTCTCAATAATTTTTGAAAAAATTGGAATTTTTGCAATAGGTCTATAGTTTTTTAAATTTGTTTTGTCATCTCTTTTAAATAAAGGTTTTATTATAACTTTTTTTAGCTTGTCTGGGAATATGCCATCAGTAATACACAAGTTAATTATATGCACTAATGGAGGTGCTATTATGTCTTTAATGAATTTTATGACTTTAGTAGAAACGCCATCGTATCCTACAGTACTTGTGTTTTTTAGGCTGGAAATTATTTTTATTATGTCGTCAATTGTAACAGGTTGCATAAATAAGGAATTCAATGTCTGATTATGAAAATTAATATTGTTCAATTTGATGTCAGTTTTTAAATTATTTTCAATGTCATCAATAAAATAATTATTAAATTCGTTTGCTATGTCTGCGGGGTCGGTAAACGACAAATTATCTCTATTAATGCACATGATAGGCTCCTGTGGCAAACACAATTTGGTTTTATTTATTATTTGCCAGGTAGCTTTCGATTTATTTTGGGCGTTGTTTATATAATGATTATTTTGTGCTTTTTGTGTTAGCTTGATAATTTTTCTATAAAGCTTTGTATAGTTTTTAAGAATCTTTTTTTTCACTGAGTCACAATTTAATCTATATTCCCAAAGTAACTGTCTTTGTTTCTTACTGCATATTTTTATTCCTCGAGATATCCATTTCGTTTCCTTATTTGTTTTGATGGTTATAATTTTTTCCGGAAAACATAATTTATATAAAAAAGAGAAATCGTCCATGAAATTGTCAAAAGCTTTGTTTGCGTCCATAGAATCGAAAACTTGTATAAATGATAGAGAGCTAAGATGCGTTTTAAAAGTTTTTAAATTATTCAAGCTTATGTCCTGCTTTTTAGTTTTCCAATACTGTAGTTTACAAGTTTTGTTTATAGGTACTTTAAGTATTTGAGACGTATGATCTGAAAGAACCAGATCCTCAACTTCAGCTTTGCAGTTTTTTCTGTAGGTGTTTAGATTAACGCATTTGGTACATAAAAAAAAAAAATGTATTTATTGATTTTTGGTAACTCGTCCCCTAAGGGGGTAAAAAGAGGGTTAAAAGTTTGTATGTAATTTCTACAGTTTGAAAGATGGACACGTGAAATTTTAGATTTATGCTTTTGGTTCATAAAAAGAATTAATATATTAATTGGTTTCTGGAAATTTGACCCCTAAGGGGGTAAAAAGGGGGTTCAAAGTTTGTATGTAATTTCTACAGTTTGTAAGTTGGGCACGTGAAATTTTAGATTTACGCTCTTGGTTGATAAAAAAGAATTAATGTATTCCTTGGTTTTTGAAAATTCTATGGGGATAAAATAGGGGTTGAAAAATTATATGAAATTTCATCGGATTGGAAGGTAAAACATCTTAAATTGTAGGTTTACGCTGCTGATTAATAAAAAAACAATGAGTTTAATTATTTCCGGCAATGCCACCCCTAACGGGGTTAAAAAGGGGGTCGAAAGATTGTTTGTAATTTCTATAGTTTGAAAGCTGGACACGTGAAATTTTAGATTTAATCTCTAAGTAGATAAAAATAATTACGTATTTATTAGTTATTGGAAATTCTACCCCTATAAAATATGGATAAAATAGTGGTTGAAACTTTATATGAAATTTCTTCGGTATGGAAGGTAAAACATCTAAAATTGTAGGTTTACGTTTATTTCCGGAAATGCCACCCGTAACGTGGGTAAAAATGGGGTTGAAAGTTTGTACCTACGTAATTTCTACAGTTTATAAGTTGGACACGTGAAATTTTAGATTTACGCTCTTGGTTTATAAAAATAATTTATGTATTTATTATGTTTTAAAAATTCTACCCCTAATGGGAATAAAGTAGGGGTTGAAACTTCATATGAAATTTCTTCGGTTTGGAAGGTAAAATATCTGAAATAGTAGGTTTACGCTCTTGATAAATAAAAAAAGTAATGAGTTTATTGATTTCCGGTAATTTTACCCCTAATGGAGGTTAAAGGTGGCAATTTGTTGGGCTTATATATTTGAAACTTGGCATAAATACAACAGCTGATATTTTATATATTACTAGCACTCCGCCCGCGACTTCGTTCGCATGATTTCGTATTTTATTCAACTAAATTATGTGCAGTTAGTGAAGGCAACAAAAAAAATAAGCTAATGTTAAAACAATAATATATGGGAAAATAATAAAAGGAATCGTAAATATTAAATCGTTAAAATCGTTCAAGTTAGGATTTAGAAGACATAGAACCTCCTCCTTTTTGGAAAGTCGGTTAAAAATCTTATTCCTTGGGCAATAATAAATTGCCATCATTAGTTTTTCAGAATTACCCCCAGATAGTTAGGTAGTTTAGGTGTGTTAACGGTTTTTTGAAGAATCTTACGGCACTAAGACGACCTGTTCCTCGATTTGGAACTAAAAAGGCAAATTGGCTATTGGTAAACCTAAAAAGTGAAAAACACCACAAACACTACCGACACTGAAATCCAACTAAAAACACTACAAAGTGAAAAATAACTTTCTTTTTCGAAGTCGGTGTACATAACGAAAAAAAATTGTACCTACCAATGTAAATTTATTTAATCGGTAATATTTTTTTGTATAGAATAGAATAGAATAGAAAACATTTATTCGACATAGACACAACACGACAGCAAAAATTACAAAGTAACAGAGAAGAACAGTAAAAAAAAGTACAAACAAGGTTTAAGAATAATTGCGCCGGGCGTGCCCATACCGAAAGGGCTACCAATTCAGCATTTGCTGGGCGTCAGACACCAAGCGCTGATTTTCAGTAGGCACCGCGCTAGTGACACACGGACGTGGGACGTGGTGTAAATGTTTTTATAGAAATAAATGTCTCTTTAAATGTTGAATTTCCAAATATCCCTCCTTAGTGCTCCCCTACATCATAAAAATAAGCTATGTGCAATAAAATACTTCAAAAATCATGAACACCCCATAAATAGTATTTTGGGGATAGTTCCCAAAAACTAATAACTAATAACAACCTACATTATTTATGAAGGTTAGTATTTGTGCCAAATTCCAAGTTTATTAACCCAAGATATTCAACACCCCCATAATCATCTTTTAGGGGTAGTTTCTAAAAACTAATAATGATATCGTTTATTATTTACTTAGGTTAGTATTTGTCTTAAGTTTCAAGTTTATTATTCCAAGAAATGAGTTTTTCCATACAAACTTTAACATCCCTTACATCGTCTTTTGGGGGTAGTTCCGAAAAATTAACGTTACCTTTATTATTTTGCCCAAGGAATTAGAATTCCTTCCAACAAATATCTCTCGTTTGCTCCCCTACATCAAAAAAAAAAGCCTCGTGCAATAAAATTCTTCAAAAATCTTTAACACACCCTAAATCGTATTATAGGAGTAGTTTTGAAAAACTTGTAATGACAACCTTTACTTTAAAAACAATAATAATATATAAAATATCAGCTGTTGTATTTATGCCAAGTTTCAAATATATAAGCCCAACAAATTGCCACCTTTAACCTCCATTAGGGGTAAAATTACCGGAAATCAATAAACTCATTACTTTTTTTATTTATCAAGAGCGTAAACTTACTATTTCAGATATTTTACCTTCCAAACCGAAGAAATTTCATATGAAGTTTCAACCCCTACTTTATTCCCATTAGGGGTAGAATTTCTAAAACATAATAAATACATAAATTATTTTTATAAACCAAGAGCGTAAATCTAAAATTTCACGTGTCCAACTTATAAACTGTAGAAATTACGTAGGTACAAACTTTCAACCCCATTTTTACCCACGTTACGGGTGGCATTTCCGGAAATAAACGTAAACCTACAATTTTAGATGTTTTACCTTCCAATCCGATGAAATTTCATATAATTTTTCAACCCCTATTTTATCCCCATAGAATTTTCAAAAACCAAGGAATACATTAATTCTTTTTTATCTACCTAGAGATTAAATCTTAAATTTCACGTGTACAGCTTTCAAACTATAGAAATTACATACAAACTGTGAACCCCCTTTTTACCCCCTTAGGGGTCAAATATCCAAAAACTAATAAATACATTACTTCTTTTTATCAACCAAGAGCGTAAATCTAAAATTTCACGTGCCCAACTTACAAACTGTAGAAATTACATACAAACTTTGAACCCCCTTTTTACCCCCTTAGGGGTCAAATTGCCAGAAACCAATTAATATATTAATTCTTTTTATGAACCAAAAGCATAAATCTAAAATTTCACGTGTCCATCTTTCAAACTGTAGAAATTACATACAAACTTTCAACCCTCTTTTTACCCCCTTAGGGGACGAGTTACCAAAAATCAATAAATACATTATTTTTTTTTATGAACCAAATGCGTAAATCTAAACACCTACAGAAAAAACTGCAAAGCTGAAGTTGAGGATCTGGTTCTTTCAGATCATACGTCTCAAATACTTAAAGTACCTATAAACAAAACTTGTAAACTACAGTATTGGAAAACTAAAAAGCAGGACATAAGCTTGAATAATTTAAAAACTTTTAAAACGCATCTTAGCTCTCTATCATTTATACAAGTTTTCGATTCTATGGACGCAAACAAAGCTTTTGACAATTTCATGGACGATTTCTCTTTTTTTATATAAATTATGTTTTCCGGAAAAAATTATAACCATCAAAACAAATAAGGAAACGAAATGGATATCTCGAGGAATAAAAATATGCAGTAAGAAACAAAGACAGTTACTTTGGGAATATAGATTAAATTGTGACTCAGTGAAAAAAAAGATTCTTAAAAACTATACAAAGCTTTATAGAAAAATTATCAAGCTAACACAAAAAGCACAAAATAAACATTATATAAACAACGCCCAAAATAAATCGAAAGCTACCTGGCAAATAATAAATAAAACCAAATTGTGTTTGCCACAGGAGCCTATCATGTGCATTAATAGAGATAATTTGTCGTTTACCGACCCCGCAGACATAGCAAACGAATTTAATAATTATTTTATTGATGACATTGAAAATAATTTAAAAACTGACATCAAATTGAACAATATTAATTTTCATAATCAGACATTGAATTCCTTATTTATGCAACCTGTTACAATTGACGACATAATAAAAATAATTTCCAGCCTAAAAAACACAAGTACTGTAGGATACGATGGCGTTTCTACTAAAGTCATAAAATTCATTAAAGACATAATAGCACCTCCATTAGTGCATATAATTAACTTGTGTATTACTGATGGCATATTTCCAGACAAGCTAAAAAAAGTTATAATAAAACCTTTATTTAAAAGAGATGACAAAACAAATTTAAAAAACTATAGACCTATTGCAAAAATTCCAATTTTTTCAAAAATTATTGAGAAAGTCATATATAATTCTCTTTACGCATACTTTGAAAAATATGATTTATTTTGTAATGAACAAAAGGGGTTTCGTAAGAATACTACAGTTAATATGGCACTATTTGACCTATTAACTAACATCATGTCATCTGTAGATAACAGAAATCCAGTATGTGCGATTTATACTGATATGACCAAGGCTTTTGACTATGTGGACCATGAGATTCTGTTACACAAGCTACATAGTTATGGTGTAAGAGGGAACATCCTACAGCTGGTAGAATCGTACTTGAGAGATAGACTGCAATGCGTAGAAGTTTCTAGAATTTGTCCAAAGAGTAAATTAGAGACAATATATGTATCTAAACCGAGGAATATAAAATATGGTGTGCCACAAGGTAGTGTACTTGGACCGCCATTTTTTTTAATATACATCAACGATCTCCCGAAAGTAACACTAAATAAAATGGTTCTTTTTGCGGATGACAGTACGGCTGTAATCAAGTGTACTAATAAAAATGATTACGAGCAAGACATAAATACCACTTTACAAAATATAATAAATTGGTTAAATAATAATAATTTAGTAATAAACCTAAATAAGACAAAAATAATGCATTTTCATCAGCGTAGTGAATACCCAAATGTTCATATTGATTACCAAGGCTGTCATGTTGAGGAAGAAAATGAGGCTAAGTTCTTAGGAATAGTGATCGACAGCAAACTTACTTGGAAACCTCATATTGAAGTCGTTTGCAAAAAACTTAGCAAATCTGCATATGCTCTCTTTCAACTATCAAAAAAAGTCAACAGTCAGGCTCTTCTAACAGCCTACCATGGACTAGTTGCTTCTGTTCTGAGGTATGGTATTGTTTTCTGGGGCAGTCTACCGATAAGGAACTGGTGTTTAGAATGCAAAAGAGATGTATAAGGTCAATGATAGGTCTAAAAACAACAGATAGCTGTCTTTACTATTTTAAGTCTTTAAAAATTTTAACATTTCCGTCCTTGTACATTTTGGAAACAGCTTTGTTTGTAAAAAACAATCCAAAATTATTTAAAAAACTGTCGGAAGTCAGAAGAAATCCAATACGGACTCAATATCTAAACCAGGTTTGTCATGTGAAATGTAAAACCGCGCTTATGCAGAAAAGTTTTTTGGTATTGCCCCGCGCATTTATAATAAAGTACCTAACGCAATAAAAAATATGACTGTAATAAGTTTTAAAAGGGCGCTAAACGCAATATTAATTGAGAAATGTTATTACAAAATTGAGGACTTCCTCTATGATGACACGTTGACTGTTTGACTTATTTTATTATTGTTGTAGCTGCTTCCAAGTATCCTGATTGACATATTTATTATTTTGTTTTGACATCATTGCGATAAATTTTTACTAGTGTAACCAGTCCGACATTTATACCTAACATTTATTTAACTTAAATTGACATTTATGATTTCTTATGATTTGACATTCACATTGTATTTTTTTAATTTGATTTAAATTTCTAATTGAATATTATTTGCATGCCCATGCGACGGTAGAATATGGAGGACTATATTATGTAAAAAAGAACATCTATGTATCAATTACCCATGTTTGCAAAGAAATAAATGATTTATGATTTATTTATGATTTAAAATTTCACGTGTCCAACTTACAAACTGTAAAAAAATCATACAAACTTTCTACCCCCTTTATACCCCCTCACTGGTCGAATTTCCAAAAACCAATATATGAATTAATTCTTTTTATCAACCAAGAGAGTAATTCTAAAATTTCAAGTGTTCAGCTTACAAACTATAGAAATTACATACAAACTTTCAACCCCCTTTTTACCCCCTTAGGGTTGGAATTTAGAAAAACCAATAAAGACATTAATTATTTTTATCAACCAAGAGCGTAATGTAAAATTTCACGTGTGCAATTTGCAAACTGTAAAAACTTCATACAAACTTTCAACCCCCTTTTTACCCCCTTAGGGGACGAAAATCCAAAAACTAATAAATACATTAATTCTTTTTATCAACCAAGAGCGTAAATCTAAAATTTCACGTGCCCAACTTACAAACTCTGGAAATTACATACAAACTTTCAACCCCCTTTTTACCCCCTTTGGGGTGGAATTTCCAAAAATCCTTTCTTAATGCTCACTTCCGCGACATGAGGAACCTTTCTGCCAAATTTCATTCTTCTAGGCCTAGCGGTTTAGGCTGTGCGTTGATCGATCAGTCAGTCAGTCAGTTTCTTCTTTTATATATATAGATTAATTAAATTTACATTGGTAGGTAAAATTTTTTTTCGTTATGTACACCGACTTCGAAAAAGAAAGTTATTTTTCACTTTGTAGTGTTTTTAGTTGGATTTCAGTGTCGGTAGTGTTTGTGGTGTTTTTCACTTTTTAGGTGTACCAATAGCCAATTTGCCTTTTGGCACTTAATTGTTTTTTGTGTATGTTTGTCGATATCTCCGTCAAACAACACTGTGTTTGTAGTTCCAAATCGAGGAACAGGTCGTCTTAGTGCCGTAAGATTCTTCAAAAAACCGTTAACACACCTAAACTACCTAACTATCTGGGAGTAATTCTGAAAAACTAATGATGGCAATTTATTATTGCCCAAGGAATAAGATTTTAACCGACTTTCCAAAAAGGAGGAGGTTCTATGTCTTCTAAATCCTAACTTGAACGATTTTAACGATTTAATATTTACGATTCCTTTTATTATTTTCCCATATATTATTGTTTTAACATTAGCTTATTTTTTTTGTTGCCTTCACTAACTGCACATAATTTAGTTGAATAAAATACGAAATCATGCGAACGAAGTCGCGGGCGGAGTGCTAGTGTTATATATTAGCTGAGTTTGTTTCGGCCTTTCTTCTCAGAGTAGTCAGATAGGAAACGCCGACCTCATCTAGTTTTAAAAATATGTTCGACATGTAAAAGTGTTTGTACAAACCAACTTACAGAAATAAAATCATTTATCATTTATCATTTATATTATCATTTAGCTGATATTAAGCGTTGGTGAAAACTAGTTTTGACTTATTATCATAATAAATAAATATGACAAAATCAACCTGTTTCATTATAACCAAATACAAATGACCACATTATTTTCATGATGTCAATCGGACGGTTTCATAAAGACGATTAAAACCCACAAAAGTTGGTTTTTAAACTTCGGTATACCTTGACCACGGCGTATATTATTATTTACTAGATATGAAACGGTCGCGGCTTGTTTTAAAAAAATTAGAATCTAATTTTCCATCAAAAATGGAGAAAAACAACTCTTTCAGTCTTTAGCAAATTGAAACAAAACCGTTTTTAATAAAGATCAATTTTATATGAAGGAAAATCATAAAACGGTAAAGAAAACATCGTGAGCTAACCAAGAGATAATGATCTAATAAAAACGCCATTAGGTATGCACTTAACATGCGTAGTGCCCCGTGTTCATACTTACTCAAGTGAAGAACAGGGGGTGACCATAACCTCGTAGAGGTAAGTTATTTCATTTTAGGGTTCCATACGCAATGGGTCAAAACGGAACCCTATAACTAAGACTCCTCGATCTGTCTGTCTGTCTGTCTATCTTTCCGTCTGTCACCAGGCTGTACTTGAAATTTTCACAGATGATGTATTTCTGTTGCCGCTATAAAAACAAATACTAAAAACAGAATAAAATAAATATTTTAGTGGGGCTCCCATACAAAAATCGTAATTTTTTGACGATTTTTTGCGATAATGGTACGGAACCCTTCGTGCGCGAGGTTTTTTTTTTTTTTTAATTTGACTTTTGTAACAAAGGATTTTACCTAGCTGAGAAGTCAGGGTTTCAATTATATTGGTGTAAATATTTATTTGACAATAAAATATAGATTTTTTGGTTCTAGGTTTCCTCACGATGTTTTCCTTCACCGTTTTAAGAGCAGTGGTGATGAAATAATTCACAAAAAGTAAAGTCGGGGCCATTACCACTGGGCCTCCACTGCTCTTATGGCATCTTCACATGCTAGTAAATAATTAGACAAATAAAAAATCCAGCACCCTAATAGGAGAAATTTCAAAAAAAGTCCCTGGCTTGCTTTGCTTGCATTCATTGCTTTATTATGTTAAAAATTTCAATGAATACTGTTGTATTGTCAAATTAAAAGGAAGCGTCCGTGCTTCGAGCTGTCAAGACAGTTACGAATTTAGAGTGCAGGTTATTCGTTCTCCTTCTTCTTCTTCTTCTTCCTTCTTTTACTTGTCAGCCTTCCTTATCCTTATCCACAGAGCCCGAATTTGTTCGGTGCCATCATCCAGTTGAGCTGCTTTCAGGTCAGCCGTCTTCAATCAAGAGGCGGCTGGTCTTCCACGAACATGTTTCATCGTTGGCAAGTTTAGGGCGAGTTTTACCATAACCATTATTAACAGTTTTATTCATAAAAATCTGTAAACTGTTTACCACTTATTTGGAAACTGATAAAGAAAATTCTACAAACTGCCCTTCGATTTCTGAATTAAGAATTTGAAGCTAGGTATTTGTGAGACTCTAGTCTGAAAATCTGCCAAAATTTGTGTTTAAGACGTGCTCACTTCAAATACTCAGAAACCGACCCTTACAGAATTAGAATTAAGAATCTGCTTCACAGGTACTAAACAGTTCAGGAATTTTGATGAATAAGACCCTTTACTCCAATGAATGTAAGTTTTGCCTGCTCTAATCAGGAAAAGCATGAAAAGTAATACGTAAGTACTTCTTGAACTTTGTACTAAATGTTCCAACCTTACCAAATGTTTTGCATCGTGAAAAACAAATGAACGTTACCGAAACAAGACCGTAGTAATGAGGTCCACACGCGGAATACTGTCAGGAATGGGCTGCATAACACATAGTTTTTAACAAATTCTGCTCTGCGCCGGCGAACTTCTGCGGTCAGTTAATAATTTATATCGCACTCTGATTAAAATCCTTGTAGGGACCTGTGTCTGTTTCTTTTTATATCCAACTGCAAACTAAAGGGAAATCACGGGGAAAAATTGGTTTAAACCAAAACTATTTTATTAAAGTCTTATTACTTTAGAATGTGCAATTTAGGTCGTTACAGGAAATTCAAAATGTTGGATGTAATGTGAATCATTTTTCTATTTGTTTTTTTTTGCAATCACTTTTTAAACTATCATTACGTTTGTATTCTGACATGCATCTAAAATGCTAACTTTTGAAGGAGCACAACTCTATAATAAGTTACCGTCCTGTTTAAGAAACCTACACTCTTTCAATGTATTCAAGACTCAACTTAGCGAGCACATCATTGCGGATCGATCACTTCAGAGAAATGAATGCATATGACAAACTTTTTGTAATCTATATACTATGTATCTTTTTTAGTATTGTTCTGAAGTAAGTGACATAAATGTCTTTATTGGGAATAAAGTAAACTGACATTTCACTTGCGATATCATTTCATTCGGCTACAAAAATAAAGCCCGTACATCACATTTTATTTAAGAACAATGGGGTTACATTTTATTTTTCAATAGGCTTACTTTATTGATGTGTTCGATGCAGTTGCAATATTTCGCTGGCGTAATACATGCCCTGTGTTACAGTAACGCGTTGCTGTGGCTCTATTCTGGCAATGACTGCAATATTCGTCCAACTGTATAAACGGTGCACTGGGGAGCTTTCCATCTAGATTGGAAGTCCGATGGCTATGCGAATATCAATTGGTTTAAAAATGTATTGTTGAAAGTCCGCCTCCGATTCCCGGCAAACTCGAACTTTTTCATCGTTATTGACTTGAAACTCTAAACTTTGGGCTGTTGTGTGTTGAAAAGAAAACTACCAAACTGTAACGTTACAATGTTTTTCTCATTAAACGAAAGGTGTTCAAATGTGTTCAAAATCACAATCAAAAATCAAAATCTTTTTTTTTTATTTCACGTAGGCCTACATGGGCTCTTATAAAACGTCGACAAAAGGTGCACGGTTCGGGTTGGTCGTTTCCTATGGAGAAGAACCGGCAAGAAACTTTATGGTTACTCTTTTAAAAATGGTTTGGTTTTACAATATTTCCATGTTACAGCATTAGTACTTAGATATGGGGGGACAACGTAGGCCCGACTTATGACATAAGTCGTAAGAAACTAAAAAACTAAAATAAAAAGATTAAAAAAGATAACAAATGTTAACTAGCATCTAGAAAACAAATGTTAACTAGCATCTAGAACTAGCATCTAGAAAAGGTGTTAACTTTATTTTCCACTGAACTCACCGTAATAGTTTTATTAATTGGATTTAGTTTAGATGAAAGCGATTTAGCAGTTAAATTAAACTCTTCCCAGATTTTTTTTCATATGTTTGGCAAGCTGAAATTAAAAAATCAATTGTTTTGACATCTTTAAGCGCTATAAAGACTGAAAATCACGGTCTGAAATTATTAAGTAAAATTTGAAGTTGTAAGTTTTCATCTAGTTTCTTAGTAAGGCGAGAAAACATTCCAAACATAATGCTCACACACACAATAATGGACTCTGATGCACCCTGAGTTCTGTTTCTAAGAGTTAGGTTTCGCTACTTTTTAAATGTCTGGGAACTGAAATAAAAGGATTTTTGATAAGTTTGCTTTTTGAACCAGCTGATGGATATTGTGTTGTGGCAACCAACATTTGTATGAGTATATATTACTCATAGTAATAAATAATATATACTCATATGTATGAGTATATATTACTCGATCTCTCCCACCCTGTATTTTGCCTTGACATGGTTTAAAATATTACAAATAGATGTTGTACCTACATCTAAAGTATGACAGAGAAATTGTATCTAAAGAATTATTACATAGGGTACCTAATAAAAAAAAAAATATATATTTGTAGGTCTGTACAAGGAGAACAACTTCAGGTTGAGTAGTTTTTACAACATAAAATCTAGATAGCGATCCAACATGATCTAGGTCGCACAACCTAGGCTTCAGAATTAGCTCTACTGAAAAATAAACCCAAGAAAAATAACCCGAATATGTTTGGCAACTCTTTTATTTGTAGCCACATTGAATAAACCACAAATTTCACCTTTTGGCTACGTCAATGCAAAGACATAGCTTTTAAATACCTGCAGAGTTTGTTGACCTAGTTCACATTTCAACTACGGCGAACAAACAGATCGGTATTCTATATCTAGCGAATTCTTAGTAAGTTAGCTAATTTATTCTGCTGCAGGTTTGAGCTAATAATTTGCATTGTCCAAAGTTTTAAGTACTTTCAAAACATAAAGCGGTTTTGGTATACAAATAAGATGTCCCGCTGTCAGAATCATGTTCTGATAACCTTTGGCGGGAATACCCATGCCTGTAAAATGGAGCAGTAGCTTGCATGCTAGTTAACGGCATGTGCAAGTAAATGGCACACTGTAGATACATTTGCAAGTAATACAGGCATGCAAGTTGTGCCCTTGCATGCCAGTATTACCATCGCGTATACACAGGACAGATCGTGAGTCACTCGTACCTATTCTCAGCTGTCGCGGCTGTTTACACGTGCCCGTTTGGCAACCCCCTGCGTCCCCTCCCTCAACGGGCATGCAAGTAAATCAAATGTTGTGCAATCTACTTGTTTGCCAGGTACAGGCATGCCAGTTAGCGTATACACATGAAAGTAGCTGGCACGTGCAAGGAGCTGTTATGCTAGTGTGCAAGCTACGGGCATGTGTATCCCCAGCTTTAATTTGTTACAAGATATCCCACGTGGCTTCGCTTCCGTCAACTGGCTACCTACCTACCCTACATACATGAATGTTGCGTAACTTTAACCGCTTACGCAGCGCACGCAACGGAAGCTGTCAAAAAGGAATATTTTTGCCCGTTTTTACAACATTTTTCATTTAATTAAATAAAAACTCCTATTGATTGTAGCATGATGTTATATAGCCTATAACCTTTCTCGATAAATGAACTATCCAACATAAAAAAAAACAATTCCATTCAGTAGTTCCTGAGATTAGCGCATTCAAAAAAACAAACAAACTCTTCAGCCTTATAATATTAGTATAGATTTGGTAAACCTAATGTCTGGGTGAACTTGCATTGAGCTGTGTGTATTTGTGTATTTTGTTGATATACCAAACAAAAAATAATGTGGGTATACAAAATGCTCGAAAGGTTTGTTATAACAGCATATTTAGTCGGCCAATGCTGCGCAGACTCCAAGACAGTTATGTAAGCATGCGAAATCCCTAATCTACATTCCACAGCAGACCGAAGGCATTATAAATGTGAGCCACACTGTCTTCACTTGACATTCAGAGCGCACTGTATTATGTTTATACTCCAAATATAGTTTTTATTCGCATATTATGGTCTGTACGTGGAAGGCAACATAAGACACCACAGCGAGAACCCAATTATGTAACTTTAAAGTTCACTTTCAGAATCTCCGAGTACTTGTACCATACTTTGTTAGAAGAAAATTGTGTAAACGCAGTGCGAATTTTCAAGAGAGAATAATTAATACCTTAAAATTTTAATTTTTCTTCAAGAAAATGACAACTTTGGAATAAAGCTTTTGATGTTAAAGAAAAGAGGGAAGACTTTAAATTGCATGCATGTTATTAACTTTTGCTTCTGTTCCATACAAAGAGTTTGTCTTCTTTGCTTGTTGCCGGTATAAACTTTTAAATCTTGTTAATTGTATTATAGGATGATCTCCATACGACAAGACTCATACAT
The DNA here is from genome assembly GCA_964057195.1 of Orthosia cruda. Taxonomy (NCBI): domain Eukaryota; kingdom Metazoa; phylum Arthropoda; class Insecta; order Lepidoptera; family Noctuidae; genus Orthosia; species Orthosia cruda. Next base: position 22,267,796 of record OZ059845.1, read on the forward strand.
TTTAGCATCTGACATTATTTACTTATGTATTCAAACTTAATGCAACATACAGGTACATAAATGGACTTTAGCCTGAGAAAAAAAGAAATAAATATTTAGAGTGAAATAGCCAGATATTTAGAGTGAAATAGTGTTATCAAAATCCATTAGCAAATCTTTCAAAAACACAGGTAGGCGCTTTCCATCTCAGCAAGATACTGAACATCAATTGGCAAGGAGACCCCATTGATCATTTACAGAGCACTGACTTTTAAGAGCCACTGTCTAAAAACCAAGAAAAAATCGGGTCCTGCAACAACTTACTCAGGCGCCTAACATAACCACCTGGAGGGCCTCACCTCACGTTCACCGGACTTCTGGCTTTCACTTTGCTTCTCTGCAGGCGAATATATATATCCAGTGTGGCACCGTTCCGCCCACGCCAACGAAATAGATGTTGCTCTAAATGAAACATCGGCTGCATCATACCGATCAGCGCACTATACCCCACAGCCGGGATAGCACCTCCACCCGCCCGAAGGAAAATGGCGAGTGCAGCCGAGAAACAGAAAAAGGAGCGTGACACCTGACACTGGTGTACAACTACCGATGCAACGGCTAAAAAGCAGACACAACTTCCTGAAATCGGTAGTTATACTCCTGTCAGGAGACCCGGCCTTTGCCCGCTGCAAACTGTGACAGGACACTTTTCCCCCACCCACTCAGTATTTACCATCAAGCGAGCATCTTCCCGCAGGGTTTAACCTTCCGTGGTCTACCTGGAAGACCTTGAACCACCTCAGAACCCAAGTACGAAGATGTAACGCCTACCTCGCAAAATGGAGCTACCTCGACAAAGCAGCAGGGTGTGCATGTGGAGCCGAGTAGCGATCCATACCTCACCTTCTGTCATGTCCACTGTGCCCCAAAATATGCGTTCGTGGTGATCTATGCGACGACCTACCTACGACGCCGTGGAAGCGGCTAAGTTTTGGGCCAAATAAATTTGAACGACTGTCGTTTTAGGAATATTTATTTATTTATTTATATATTTATTTATTTATTTATTTATTTATTTATTTATTTATTTATTTATTTATTTATTTATTTATTTATTTATTTATTTATTTATTTATTTATTTATTTATTTATTTATTTATTTATTTATTTATTTATTTTTTTATTTATTTATTTATTTATCCTCGCACTGGAACGCCTTACAGCAATTACACCAATGGAGCACAATCTTATAATATACTCACTATAAGTCCAGGTTTCCTCACAATGTTTTTCTTCACCGTTGTCAACGATGTCCAAGATTAACTTAGAAAGTACATATGAATTGAAAAATACACATTGGTACTTGCCCGGATTCGAACCCACGACCTCAAGCATGAGAGGCGAGGTCTTAGCCACTGGGCCACCACGACATATGATATGAAGAATAAGAAGCAAAGCATGTTGCTTTTGCCACTATTATACCTAATCTCTTATCTTACCTACCTACTCGTTTCAGACACGGACAGAATGCAGTGGCCTATCCTTCAAAGTGTTCACTAAAGTTTCAGATAAGCTTAAAGCAACTAAGGAATGGAATTTCCTCTAAGCCACAGAATTCCACAGCGAATTTTCACTATCGCCCTATACATACGATACTGGTCAATAGCCTGCCATTGACGTGTTCGTTCCACATTATTCGATAACGCCAAGTGCATACTTTACCTGTATTGTGCCACCAGCTTATACATAATACCCTGACCATGAGCTCCTATAGAAAATAAGCCGTCACTCAGTAACGGATGTCCTTAAGACTGGGCCGAGCAAAAGATGCGCGCGGCAAATAGGTATTTACTGCAGCGCGCTAGTCGTGTGCGTCGTCACGCACACAATGACAAGTTCGCTAGAGCCCCGCTTGCAGTTGCATGACAAAAGTTGGTAACTAAAGATTTTTTAAATTTGGGTCGTTGTGTTGAGTGACTTGAAATGACGAATATTTATTATTTAGATGGTTTTATATGTACATAAAGCCCATAATTAAATCTTATAATCTATATTATATAAAAAAATAATGTTTGGTTGTATTGTACTATAGTAATACAATAACCGTTCCCTTAATATTCATCCGATTGCGATGAAATTTTGGCTTTGTGGATTGTAGGCCCGGGCATTTTACTGGGTTTGTAGACTTTGTAGGTAAGCTAGGGGAGTAGCTGTAGACATTTTTCAAAAAATAATTTAAATTTTTCATACAAAGTTGTCACCAGATGACCAAAATTTGTGTGGGGTTAAGATAAAAAAGATTATAAAAATAACTGGAAAAGAGACAAGAAGGGTAATATCAATCACATTTAAAAACATGATTGTTATTTTCCACCACTGGTGCATAACGGACTAACGTGCCCATGCGATTTATTGCGCTTTTCTTTTGCGTTTTGTTGTTTCTTCAGTTGAAAGTGTTCGTTTCGAATCATTTTTTCTCCTTTTCATTGATCTTTCATTGAGATTTCATTCCCTGAGTTTCATTTGCCTATCTAACTGAGAACAAGGATTTCCGGCATTAAGCAATCAAAATAAAAAGTTTTAAATTTTTCTTCCATTTTAGACCAAAATTCTGTTCTTCCTCGATAAGTTCAACCTTCATGTCAAATTCAGTCCAAACTGCAAATATGCATGTTTTTCTTTGTGTAACATGAAGTTGTCCTTGTGCTTGGAAGTATCAATTATGTTTTTTTTTTTAATTTTTAAATTAAATTATACGATTTATGTACTATGCGTTTTGCTGACGCCAATCTTTTGGTATTTCTCTTGGTTTCGAGATGTTTTATAAGTTTGTTAGTACTTGAGTAATATTTTTATACTCGGGTATGCCAGTGGTTGTCTCGAATTGAATGAGACCACTGATGCGGCACATCTTCCAGCATATGTCTGCCTTCCTGAGTAATTTATTATTTTTCCGCCAATAAACTTCGCTATGATACCATTAAAAATTTCAGTAATGTTGCTCTATGCATTATGCATCAAGCTTGTAGCATTATTCATTGGCCTGGAAGTGAATTTTAATATGGCTGAAAATATAAAGACACCCTCTTCACTTTTCATCGTTGAAATCAGATTTTCTTCTGTCGATGATTCCCCTACGGTCAGTTTTTTGCAATAATAAGATTTGCATGTGCTATGATTTCCAAACACGTGGCCCGTTCAACAAACCCTGCTTCAGATCCAGAACTTTTTGAGAAAAGTTTTGTCATTTTGCGCATATATGTATATGTTTTACAGCGCCAGTAACCAAACGAAGTATATTTTTTAACTGTTTTTCGGTACCTTAATGGGTAGCTTGTGTTTCTCGTCAGCACAACTGCATCATGTGAAACCCACTTCTATTGCCATGTATTATGATCTCGTCTTTATCTTCAGTTTCTTCTTCTATCAAAATGATTGAATATGAATCCGTAGGTTTTGAAGAATACTGAAATAAAATAAGAATATTGTAAGTAGTCAAAAAGCATGTCTTAGAACTGGAATCATACAGTCCCAAAACAGTAATAAAAACGGTACTGTAAACTTACAGTTATATAAATTATAATAAATATGAGAAGTTTCCATTCATCAGGATTCAGAATAATAAATAGCCTTTAATTTATAATCATATTGAGGGAAGTGCGAATTCCAGTAGTACATACAAAAACTAGACTTAAGGTCTCGTGGTGCACGGTGCGCAAGTTGCAAGCAACTATCTGATTACTCTTTGACATCTCTTAAAAAAACAGTAGTATAGATACCTACTACTGTTTCTTGTGATAGATCAAGAATAAAATAAATTCACAATTATAAGAAAAATGGGATCCACCATCGTGTATTCTTAAAAGATTGTCAGATTTGCAATTAGCATCCCTAAAAACCCATTACACGATACCCATATCGAATGTTTGAGAAAACTTTACATCCGCCATCTTGGATTTTAAAAAGAATATCTGATTTGCAATCTGCATCCCCAAAAACCCATTACACGATACCCATATCGAATGTTTGAGAAAAGTTGCATCCGCCATCTTGGATTTTGAAAAGAATGTCAGATTTGCAATCGGCATCCCTAAAAACCCTTTACATGATACCCATATCGTATGTTTGAGAAAAAGTTGCATCCGCCAACTTGGATTTTAAAATAATGCCAGATTCGCAATCGGAATCCCTCAAAACCCATTACACGATACCCATATCGAATGTTTGAGAAAAAGTTGCATCCGCCATCTTGGATTTTAAAAAGAATATCAGATTTGCAATCGGCATCCCTAAAAACCCATTACACGATACCCATATCGAATGTTTGAGAAAAAGTTCCATCCGCCATTATGGATTTTAAAAAAAATGTCCGATTTGCAATCGGCATCCCTAAAAACCCATTACACGATACCCATATCGAATGTTTGAGAAAAAGTTCCATCCGCCATTATGGATTTAAAAAAAAATGTCCGATTTGCAATCGGCATCCCTCAAAACCCATTACACGATACCCATATCGAATGTTTGAAAAAAGTTGCATCCGCCATCTTGGATTTTGAAAAGAATGTTAGATTTGCAATCGGCATCCCTAAAAACCCTTTACACGATACCCATATCGAATGTTTGAGAAAAAGTTGCATCCGCCATCTTGAATTTTAAAAAGAATGTCAGATTTGCAATTGGCATCCCTAAAAACCCATTACACGATACCCATATCGAATGTTTGAGAAAAAGTTGCATCCGCCATCTTGAATTTTAAAAAGAAAGTCAGATTTGCAATCGGCATCCCTAAAAACCCATTACACGATACCCATATCGAATGTTTGAGAAAAAGTTGCATCCGCCATCTTGGATTTTAAAAAGAATGTCAGATTTGCAATCGGCATCCGTAAAAACCCATTAAACGGTACCCATATCGAATGTTTGAGAAAAAGTTGCATCCGCCATCTTGGATTATAAAAAGAATGTCAGATTTGCAATCGGTATCCGTAAAAACCCATTAAACGATACCAATATCAAATATTTGAGAAACAATTGAAAAAATCGATTACCTACATGCGCCATTATGTTAGATAAAACATTTTTCTAAAAAAATCTAACATAAAACTTGAACATAACCGGTGAAATGAGTGTACCAGGGTTTACTGTACACATCTTCGTACCTCTCTCTTTAGAGCGTACCGGCGTGATGCTATGTTATGAACATATGACAATAAACAGACATGCGATTGCAACAATCCTGAAAGATCAGCCGTAATTATTTGAGGAGTTCTGTTGCAAATCTCCAGAATTCTTCAACAGATCTTCACCAAATTTAAATGGAACGTACTCTTCCAAACAAAAAAAGAATTTCCAAAATCGGTCCACAATTTATGAAATCGATAAACATACACAAACAAACAAACATACAGCTGAACATAAAACCGCCTCATTTTTGAAAATCGGTTAAAAAGGAAATAAAATAAAAAAATACAAATACATACTTTTTATGAGATAGGCATTATATTTACTAAAAAAAAAATTTAAAAACAAAAACAGAAATATGTATTGAATAGTAAAAACATAAAAAGTAAATGTTAGGTATGCATAAAAATTCCTACACAAAAATCAAAAAATATGACTTACCTTATTCAACTATTTGCGGCAATGTATACGTACACAATAGATCGCGAATTATCGTTATCGGCGCGTCGCTCCACGATGAGACGTGACCTCTCTCCGAGCTCTCGTGGACGACTGAATTGACGACAGGTGCACGTTGCGTATGATTCAAAACAGCGCGACAATTAAGAAAAAAAAGAACACAAAAATAACCAAATGACATTTCGAAAATGTTAAAACACTAAATTGTGGTATGACCATTAGAGATTAATATGAATTAAAGATTGTGAAAAAATTCAACAGTTTACTATCAAAAATCATTAAAACACTAGCATGCTATTTTAAGATTATTGTCTAACTTTACGTATTTTTGTTATTTAAACTAGACAATATTTTTTATTTTTGCCAACATAGAATCGTTAACACATTCATTGTGATGTTCATTACATATTTTTTATCGCAATTATGGTAATAATATTGATTATATCCCTATAACTGTGACGATCGTTTTGAATTATTTTGCACGGTGCAGTCTTAAGAGGTGCGATCATCTTTTTACGAAGACCCAACCCTTATAACTTTACATATTCCTTTTTAGAAATCGACTAAAATTCTTATAAAAGTAAGAGCATATTCAATGAATTGCGTGATTTGGCAACGTGCCACAGGAACAGGTAAGGCTAATACGTATCTGCAAGCGTTTTACCTCTTGTTTCCATTAATTTTACATATAGTTGCCAAGATCCTAACGTTATTTTCCTTCTGTTATTGCGGATAAGAAAATGTTCGACATGTTCGGAAAGGAATTTTGCAGTTAATCTCAAATTTCAGCGTGTTTTTATATTTGAGTAATTGATGGATCTGGCAGCTAGCTCATCTGGCTTTGGCTACATTTGTACCTCATTCCTGTCTTTTTTACGGCATTACCTTGTGGACCCCATCCACCAAAATTCTCTCTACGTGGCATTGCATATTAGTTGTTATCTTAATTGAGAAGTTTAATGTTATGTTTGCATCCGAAAAGTACCTTTAAACAAAAGTAGTACTGTTGGTAGGAATACCAAATGATGGTAGATCTTACCTCTTTTTAACGGTAACTTTTACAAGTAATCTTTTACTAAAAATACGTTAAAGCCACAATAGACTTCAGTTTCCATTATGTTTGAATAAAGGCTGGAACATTAATTTAAAACTAACTGGTTCTTATTGTGTGTGCTATACAATAGCGTTTCATAAATACCCTGCTTTTATATCTGTTAAATGTTACCGTTATCTGTATTTTAATAAACGAAGTAGTCTAGAAATTTCTGTGAAAAAAGTTACGAAAATAATTAGGTTTGTAGGATGAGCTTAAGCTAAGTTAGCTTAGAATAACTCGCGGTTAGCGATTTTCTCAAAGATTGCAATCGCAGCCTATAGACAAGTATGAAAAAATATATTTTCCAAATAAAAAAATATTTTATGAAACAACCTTTAGATGCCGTACCTTGTTATATCAAAACCAAACGTGTATGCAATATTTCAACTTAATCGGTTGAGAATAACTGCTTTAAAATTCAGTTGCAAGATTTGACCCGCAGCCTTATTGCGTAATGAATTAAGCAAAGCAAAGGGCAAAGAGTATGAAAAATCAACCAATCACATGCGAGATGAAATATGCGATGTGGATTTCCGTCTATATGATTGGTAATTTTTTTATAATCTTCGCCCTTTGCCTTACCGAATTAATTACGTAAGAAGGCTGCTGAACATCATACATATTGCAAGTTAATATAAAATGCTTGTAATTACCTTAGATAAAAGCTAAATTAACTTAGTCTAGCCCTAGGTCTGCAATCAAATTAAGCACATGCAAGAAAGCTAAGTCACGGTTCTATTGGAAATAGCTCGCACAAAATGTGGCAATATAGTATTGATTTTACTAACTCGTAGTCAAACTTAATAGGTAAGACATGTGACCTAATGATTCACAACAATCGTAACGAAGAATTACCAAACTTAAGTCACAGTGGGCAGTAAACACTGCAAGCAGAACGGATAGTCGATGAGGCTAAAAGGTTCTCCCACAAAATGGAACGTAGATACACCTAGTGCAGACTGAGAGAGAATACAAGCAGCACAGTATCGGTCATGTCCAGCAGAGGACGCCGTTGCTGTCGCCGGACGGGTGAAGTAATAATAATGAACGAATCGATAGTCTCCTGCTTGATATGGAGGGAAGTGAAAATTTGTATTTTTTTCCTACACCTCCTTTATTCTTTTCTGATTGATTTCGTTGCGGGATCCAAGACAGTTAAATTTATTCTCCGGGACTTCGTCGAGCTTCATTGCCTCGGCGCTTTTCTGATGGTCGCCACTGTAGATTCTGGCTTTCAGGAGTTGAAGTGGTTTGGGAATAGTGCGGTGGGATTGTCCCGAAAAGAGAAAATTTACGCGAAAGGTGCTTTCGAATAAATTAAAACAGTTTTTAAATTCATCAAAGTGAAACTAAATCAATGGGTTGACAATAGTTCGAACACTCGGTTATTAAGGCCGTTATGGCTTGACAACGGCAACTGTAAGGCCTGTAGCGCTTTGGACTCTATTGAATTCCGATATTGGCAGTGGTACAGTATGGTAAAGGGGCTTATACGTTTTATTGATTTTTCATTGGGACCGGTTGAAACCGAGAGAATGCTATTTTGTTTCAATTTACTTTGTGATATAAGCTAAATGATCATGTAACATGATTTACGTATAATAAATATTAATATTGTGGCACTCCCAAGGTCAAATGTGCGAAGTTCGACACGCACTGGGCCGGTTTTTATATATAGGTAGGTAAATGTCAAATTAACCCTCTCTTAAACATATTACAGATGCACTTTCAAGAGACAATATTTCTTTATTATATTCATCATTAACATTTCAGACGTATCGACGACATGGTTGGCGTAGTGGTTGAACGATCAACTGCTGCGCTGCGTGTCTGGAGTTCGATTCCCGCACGGAACAAATATTTGTATGGCCCACACATAGTTGTTCCGCATCTGTGTGTCTTGTGTATGTAATTTTTAATGTTTGTAAACGCACCCACGACGATACAGGAAGAAATTCCTGGTGTGGGGTAAAGATTAAAATAAAATAAAATAAACTTTCAAGGGACAATATTTTTTATTCTATCCATCAATATCATTTCAGATGAAAGACGTTTACTGATGAATTAGACCTCCAAAAAGCATTTCTACGCTATTCCGTCCCATAAAGAGAAACCTTCAATAACAAAACACAAGTTGATATGGAAAACACGCTAATTATTCAGTGACAACGAAATTGCATTCAACAACATTGTCAACATTGAGCCATTCAACAAAACAGGCTACACAGCAAGCCCACGGCCAATAGGCTAATATAAAAATCGCTTCCGATACGTTTGTGATAAGGGTGTCGTGTAAGCAGGCCTTCAATGGCCGTACGGGCGCTTTCACTTATCCAAAATACAAAGCGTAGTCCCATTAATGGCGCCCTGGATTGAAATACACGGTGCTCTCAAAATAGAATATTCAAGTTTGTTACAAGCAAGACAATTTGTAGAACAATCTCAGACAATTTCGCGATCGGACATCATCAAAAAGTGGACGAACAAGAGAAAACACCATGTACAGCTAAGAACAGTGATTTGAGAAGCAAATAAGGGTTCCGTGATAAGACTCTCAGTTTACATTCAAGTATTTTCATTGTTACGGAACAAAAGGGGCAACGTTGTTTGAAACCTGTTTTGTGTAAAATGGCTAACACTCACCGGAACTAAGAGAGCTTATTCACGAACAAAGTGACGGGTACTCTCGAGTGTCAAGAATTTGCTAGTAATTGTAATAACCGGTTCAGCTAACTTAGCATTTTACGAGAACAACCATTCCGCTCCTTTGTACTCTTGCCTTACTTATTTCATCAGAGTTAATTATTACACTGAATTTTACATTGTTTCTCTCTAATTAATTATTTGGCCAGTGAATTCTGACTACATTTAGCATGGTTGCAGCTCCAACGGTCCTTCACAGTTAGTTGGAAAGGCCATGAAATACGATATGAGTGCTTTCTCAGATCCCAATTAGCCATTTATATTCCAGAATAGCCTATAATTAAAATCTAGGTTGTACGCTGGCGCTAATGGAAACGACTACATAGAGGGAACGCAAAATTAATACTGTTGTGGAAGTGGATAGGGTTGGGTCGTAGTCGTATTATCCTTATTATCATTCTTATCAACTTACATATAGGGTACGCTCTAAGAATATATGTTGAAGATTTGTTTTTTAGAACCTAATTGCTAGCGGTCTAGACATATTATTAGGTACGTACAAGTTCAAGTGAATTTTATTTGTATAGAAGCAGTTGGTCTCAGAAGACAAGAAGTCTTGGATGGAAACCGTCAAAAACCGCTTGATAAAAATCTTTCTCATTCAGATAAAGATGATGAAAACACATGGTTGAAAAAGTAGGTACTTTTAGCCTACTTTAACCTACTGATAATAATATGTACCTAGCTAAGAAGAATTTGTTTTCGTTTCATAGAAGCTTTTATCTACAGGATATACAGAACAAGTGCGAGTTTCACGTATATTTAAAAAACCCGGATCCTGTAACTTAAGCCCACTTGTATTTTATATTGCCTGGTACGTGGAACTTCGTATAAGGCTTTCTAGCTTACCGAAGAACCTTTTTTAATAATAATATAATTTTGTCTTTCCCTTCTAGTACTTGATGTAGGGGAAAGAGCCTCGAGTACGGATATATTGCGTCTCACAGCAAACTCATAAGCTTTACGATATGGTCTTACTTAGATTTTATTACAATTCGTGAGTGATACCAAATGCAATAACGTGAACAAGTACTAAAATAATATACAGGTTATTTCAGGTATAGAACGTGAGCGTGAGTGATATAAAGTACCAAGTTTCGTGGGTATAAATTATGAGCAGGTATCGTAAGCCCAAGGGATTAAAGTACAGCCGTCGTTCATTTTAAGACGTCCTAAAATCTGGTTGCAGGCGAATTTTACGATGATATCAGATAGCAGACGGTTTATTCGCTGTTTATTCATAAATCATTTATGCTCAAGCATGTAGGTATCACGTGTTTGTACTCTAAATCAAAATACATATATACTTTTAACATACAGTTATAAATAAATAAAGATTTATTAAAATATATCTATATGAAAATTGGCAATGACGCAAATAAATCTAGAATACATACATGATATTCATTTGAATATTACAAGTCAAATGTCAATTACGAAACCTTTATTGAAATTCAATACTGAAAAAAAATCTCATTCATGAAATAGCTTTTCATCAGTTCTCTCAAACGGCTATGAATTTAAGAGTCGCATGTTTAAATTGAAAAGAATATAATCACACATCTTCTATATAGTGGCTGGTTTCTGAAATCGTTATTATTTCATTACTTTATATGAGAATTATAAAGATTTCGTTTCTACTTGATCTTCTTTTTACAAGCTTTTGTTTAACTTGCAATGTATGTATGTATGTGTAAGTGTATTTGGGTCAAATCTTGCAACTGAATTTTAAAGCATTAAACTCCACCAATTAATCCAAACTAAACGTGTATCGTTTAGTTTGGATGACAATGTATGGTTAGCTAAGTGACGTCATTCTAAATCCAAAATGGCGGACGACCCTAGATGGCGGAATAGTTATGTTTTGTGCACTGCCATAATATGGGTATCAAATAAAAGGGTTTGCTGAGAAGAATACAAAAAATAATTTTATTAGATCATCATGTTTGTCTTGTGATATAAATTTTATCGCATTACCAGTGTTGCCAGCGACTTCTCCCTCGGGACAGTCAAAATAGATCTCACGAGAACTTAGCACTTTGCAAATTTGTCGTAATCGAAAAGGATGATGATTTAGGACGAAAACCAGCGCGCTATCTTTTTTTTTTGATCGTACATCATCAAACAGTGGAGTAATCACCAGACTACGTTTGTATGGAAGAATGATCGACTAGTGTAACCTTAAACGTCAGGATTACCCGTTTAAATACATTAGCGCACCCCTTATTTTATTCAACAGTTAAGGGGAGGTATTCCCAAACCTATATTAATTTGACCGTCGAAATATAAAATAATTAATGTATACACACAGTATAATATATAGAGACAACACACCATGACAACAGACAAAGCTTCTGCTTATTTATTTAGAAATTTCTACCAGCAGACCCGCGAAAAGGAAAAATGAAACAGAAATGTACATAATTTAGGCAGAGTTAGTCTAGCTAGACAATGTTATCCAATGTTATACACAATAACCCTTTGTATATAAACACGTCCAGTTTTCTGGTAACGGGAAATATGTCAAGTCAGCCTTACATAAGCAAAATTACCGTAACTTTGTCAAAAGCCTAGCCTTAGGGCTGAAATTACGTTAATCGGCAAAAGTGACAAAAGTGCTCCGTGGCAGGGGCACGCGCGGGTCCCGTAAGTCACAACAGTTGCAGTTTTTGGCTACATAATAATATATTAAGTGATCCATCGACACAACTGTATATGCACACCGTTAAAATGTAACTACCTGCGTAAATAAAATAATCCGTGTCTAAGCGCGTAGACACGCGATGAGTGCCTGTCGCGGGAGCCCGCTTAACGCAGCTTCGGCCCTTAGTGACGAACTTGATGATGATCCTATCTTTAAAACAAGAGACGCCCTGCCCTTAATAACATAGCAACAACGGCTGGTACTTATAATTTTATCCATTCCTGACCCTTTCACCTTAAACCTCCGATTTTGTTTCCACAGAAGAGACCCAAAGGCTTTCCACTGGACCCCTAAGTAGAAACATTTATTCCAAATTTGATCCACTTACGAAAGTACAGACCCATAGTTTATCCCTTGTAAATATGTAAATACATTTACCTTTACTTAAAAAACCAACACGGGGCAGTAGTTTACAGTTAAGTATCTTAACCTGGTTTTAGCAATTTTATTTAGTTGGGTTTTCGTAATTTAGCATCAGTAAGGGTCGTCTTTGGTGGGTTCGAATCCAGATAGGCGCTTTTTATGTATTATTTGTGTATGTATTTTATGATGATGATGAAAAATCATCTTTTTTTGATCGCAATTTTATTTCTTAGAAGCAAGAAGAAAAGCTAGTTCATGATTTTTAGAGGATCATGGATGCCAAGCTTCACAGCTTGGCTCATCGCCGCAAGGTTGCCTGCTTGTCGGTCTTCTACAGACGGTACTTTGGTGAGTGTGTTCAAGAACTCCACGAACTGATCCAACCAGCCCCCTTTTGCCATCGGGCATCTAGACGCACTGCAAGTTACCATCCTTAACTTGTTGCCATTCCACCAATTCGCACCAAGCGCTTCCAAACATCCTTCATAATGCGCACAGCGAATGAGTGGAACTCACTACCTGCTTCTGTGTTTCCGAATGCATTCAACCCGAATCTCTTCAAAGTTAGAGTGAACAGGCTTTTTCTGGGTAAGCTCACTCCATCGTCGACTCTGTCTATGTCTGACCTAGACTAGAGTCATGAGCAAACCCAATTCAAATAAAAACAAAAAAAAAAAACGATATTATAAAAACGATGAAAAATAAAATTGCTAGCCTAAATTATAATCATAACTAGCTTTTGCTAGTGGCTTCGCCCGCGTAAAAAGTGTTTTCTTATTCGAAGGAAACATTATACCAGGATGAAAAGTAGCTTACCCAGACTATAATCTATCTCTGTGCCAAATTTCATCTAGATCCGTTCAGCCTTTCTAGCTTGATTGAGTAACAAACATACATGCACATACATATCCATCTAAACTTTCACATTTATAATATTACTAGCGACCCGCCCCGGCTTCGCACGGGTGCAATGCTGATACTAAATACACTACAGAAAAACTGTGAACGTTGTATATAAAACATAGCGGCCCGCTCCGGCTTCGCACGGGTATAAAATATATAGCCTATGTGATTAAAATCGATTCAGTAGTTTTGATTTATTCATTACTGCCCGTGGCCCTTCCCTATACCATGAAGATTTCCTGCTATCTTTGGAATATCTAAATTCATACACTACATTTTTACTTATTTACTTTTTACATTTTTAACTATTTATTTTATTTTTACAACATATTACAGATTGTCTTTATAAACAACGTTCACAGCTTTCTTGTCATTAGACAATACAAACATGTTTTCTCTGGAGGTCACTCTTGAAAGAGCGACATACAGTTGTCCATGTGAAAAACAGTCAACGCTCAAATCTAAGCCTGCAACGTTGAAGGTTTGACCCTGCGATTTATTAATGGTCATTGCAAAAGATGTCTTTACCGGAAACTGTAAACTTTTAAATTGGAAGGGTAAATCCGATGGTATCAGAGGGATTCGGGGAATCAATACATCTTCTCCGGTACCACATCCTGTGAGTATTGTGCACTCTATTATGAAAGTTTTCAATGATTTTACCAGCAAACGCGTGCCATTGCAAAGTTTAGGTGGATTCAGGTTTCTTAATAAAATAACAGGACAACCTACTTTCAACACCATTTTGTGAGGAGCGAGTCCAGACGGGTTCAAAGAATTTAGAAATTCTGTAGGAAAATGAACAGCTTCTTCCAAATCGCGAACAGTATCGACCGAGTAGTATATTTTCGTCGGCGCATCAATCTTTGAAAGAATCAAGTTATTTACTTTATCTACTTGTTCGTTAGTTGGTGACAGAATCGCTCTTTCTTTAAACCAAGATATTGTCTTATAACTTATGTTATCAATGTCAGGATAGACATTGTTGACTAACTCTTGGATGTTGTCTATCAAAACGCAAAGGTTTTCTAGGTCAATCCTTCCCTCACTTTGTGTTAACTCTCCATTGCCAACTTTTAGCAGCATCTCTGGAAATAGCCTGTTCTCACGTGAAGATGACGAAACCCTCAAATTAGTTTTAAGCTCTAATTTATTGACATTTGGCCAAAGGTTGGATCTTTTTAGGCAAGCATTTATTTCGTCAGCACGTGTTCCTCGAGTCACAACTGGTAGGATTTGACGGAAATCTCCTGAGAACAGAATTGTACATCCACCCATAGGTGAATTTTTGTTGCACAAATCGCGCATTGTCCTATCCAGTGCTTCCACAGACGTCTTGTTTGACATGGTAGCTTCGTCCCAGACTATTAACGTTGATGTGGGCATCGAAAATTTTCAAAAGGAGCGGTACCGCCGCAAACGCTACGTCCGGCAATTTTTAAATCTGTAATATCTTCGAAAATATTCACTTAAATCATACGGTGTAAAGGGCCATATAGATTTATATTAAATGAACAATGTATTCAAGGTATTTAATTGGTTAAGGATTAATGCTGTATTGGTTAAAATCGCTTCGAAAATTAGCCATTATTTGTCGTAAAAAGTAAATGACAAAAAAAAGTTATTGTGGGTTATCCATAAGAGATAGACATATACCATCGCGGACTTTTCTATAGACCTTTTCAATGTGTACAATACTTAGTACATTATTTTGATAAAACTCGTAGGGTTCAGCCTGCGTTTGCAATGTAAGCGGAAAAAATGTAATTATTTACGACATCACATTAGAAACCTCAAAAATAACAGTACTTCTCCACTATTTAATGGATGTTATTATACATATAAACCTTCCTCTTGAATCACTCTATCTATTAAAAATAACCGCATCAAAATCCGTTGCGTAGTTTCAAAGATTTAAGCATACAAAGGGACATAGGGACAGAGAAAGCGACTTTGTTTTATACTATGTAGTGATGTGGCCAAAGGTTGGATCTTTTTAGGCAAGCATTTATTTCGTCAGCACGTGTTCCTCGAGTCACAACTGGTAGGATTTGACGGAAATCTCCTGAGAACAGAATTGTACATCCACCCATAGGTGAATTTTTGTTCCACAAATCGCGCATTGTCCTATCCAGTGCTTCCACAGACGTCTTGTTTGACATGGCAGCTTCGTCCCAGACTATTAACGTTGATGTGGGCATCGAAAATTTTCAAAAGGAGCGGTACCGCCGCAAACGCTACGTCCGGCAATTTTTAAATCTGTAATATCTTCGAAAATATTCACTTAAATCATACGGTGTAAAGGGCCATATAGATTTATATTAAATGAACAATGTATTCAAGGTATTTAATTGGTTAAGGATTAATGCTGTATTGGTTAAAATCGCTTCGAAAATTAGCCATTATTTGTCGTAAAAAGTAAATAACAAAAAAAAGTTATTGTGGGTTATCCATAAGAGATAGACATATACCATCGCGGACTTTTCTATAGACCTTTTCAATGTGTACAATACTTAGTACATTATTTTGATAAAACTCGTAGGCTTCAGCCTGCGTTTGCAATGTAAGCGGAAAAAATGTAATTATTTACGACATCACATTAGAAACCTCAAAAATAACAGTACTTCTCCACTATTTAATGGATGTTATTATACATATAAACCTTCCTCTTGAATCACTCTATCTATTAAAAATAACCGCATCAAAATCCGTTGCGTAGTTTCAAAGATTTAAGCATACAAAGGGACATAGGGACAGAGAAAGCGACTTTGTTTTATACTATGTAGTGATAGTAAGATAGTAAGTAGAAGTGGTAGTCCAGTGGTAACAGCCGCGATTTACAATTACTTTGTGTAAATTATTTCATCACCACTGCTCTCAAAACGGTGAAAGAAAACATCGTGAGGAAACCGGAATGTCGTAGAACCAAAAATTGGAAGAGATGTGACATCTACCAACCCGCAGTGGGCCCGCGTGGTAGATTACGGCCCATTCCCTCTCACAGAGAGGAAGCCTGTTTCAGAGCAGTGTGAACATTAAAAGGCTGATGATGAAGATAGTAAGATTATTTTACTATATATCTCTTCTTTCTATGTAGTAAGATACTGACCTAAAACATTTCATCATCATCATTTCAGCCGAAAGACGTCCACTGCTGGACATAGGCCTCCCCGAGGCGTCGCCACATTGACCGATCCCGTGCTTCTCGCATCCAGCGCATTGCCGCAACATTCATCCAGGTCATCGTCCCACCTAGTGGGCGGCTTTCCAACGTCTTCTGGTTCGCGGTCGCCTTTCCAGAACTTTTTGATCCCATCGGCCATCCGTTCGCAGAACAATGTGCAATTACAACCACCTGCCCACTGCCACTTAAGTTTCGCAATTTTTTGGGCTATGTCGATAACTTTGGTTCTCCTGCGGATATCATCATTTCTGATGAGATCACGCAAGGAAGCCGCGCGTAAAACTTTTATTTAAATTTAATTTTGATCCTTCACTTTATGCTTCTGTTCAGACGGGTGTACTGTGTAGTGTACCGCCACGATAAAATTCAAAATAATTTACAAAATAGTCTAGAGTTTCAGTTATCATGTAAATTAAATGAAAAAAGTGGTCGTTGCAATGTCGGGTCGAGTAGGCGGGAGATTCCACCCCAGCGCAGCATGACTCATTTGCAGGAGCATTTAAACTACTTTACCGAGAATAGTTTAAGTATTTGTATATTAACTGTTAACGTCCCACTTTTAATTTATACACTATTAGCTAAACGGGACATCTTGTGGTGGTGTAGTTTTGTGAATGTTTTACACACAAAATATCTACTTATGGTTTTATACTTTTGTAATTAAATACCGTTGCTGATACACTCCAGACTTATGTAAGCCAGTATACAATAAACTAGGTAGTAAGCAGTTTATAAAATCTATAGGTTATGGGCCTCCACCACGCGGGCCCAGTGCGGGTTGATGTTTTCGGTTAGTTTTTGGTTCTAGGAGAACATGACGGTTTTCTCACAATGTTTTTCTTTACCGTTTTAATAGCATTGGTAGAATAGAATCAAATTGAATAGAATATTATTTATTTGCTCAGAATGTAGGTATTTACAATAAGGTGGTTACTATTTATTAAGAATCCTTGTACATTCTACCATTTTGGCATGCAAACAATTGATGCAATTTATTATTAAACATACAAACATTGATACACAACATAACTTAAATTTATTAGTTACAAAATCCGACACGGAATAAATGTTACTATAACACGGTTATAGTAACATTTATTTAAGAGAAGTATAGTTAGTTTATTTTTGAAAGTTGTTACTGATTCTTCTTTTATGGAATTAGGAATGTTTATGATGTTTATGGTTAAAAAGAACCGGTGCCATACCAAAAATACTTTTCGTCAACAAAGCAGTCCTATATCCACCTGTGCGTAACACGTAGTGGTGATGAATTAATTTACACAAAGTAAAGCGCCTACCTGGGTTCGAAGTCACGATCTACGACACGTAAGTCGGGGCTGTTGCCACTGGGCCACCACAGTTCCATACTAATACTTGGACCGCGTACCGATGGTACGGAGATAGTTTGAAGTTTTTATGGAGAACTAATAATTTCTCAAGTAAGGCGGGCCGCCTTACTTGAGAAATTATTAGTTTATTGTGTATTATTAGATTAGTGTGGGCCACACAACTACAATATTATTGCGATGATCTGGTGAAGGTTGCGGGAAGTACGGGACCGGTCTATGTGGCGACGCTTGGGGGAGGCCTATGTCCAGCGTTGGAAGTCTTTCGGCTGATATGATGATGATATTATTTAGTTTTTTAGCTTTAGCTCTTGTGCCTGGCAGACATAAGTTAGCTACTCAAAAGGACACCCACGTGAAGGATTGCCAATTCTATTCAGATATTTATTTTTAAGTGAGCCCTTAAAATGGAAGAAACATTACAGCCTCAGGTTTTTCAACAAGACAATAAACAAACCTGAAGAACATCATAACAATAAAAAAACCTTTTACGATAGCTGTTACGTACGATTATTGCAGGGAAACGGTTCCACTTGTAGTCACAAACAGACATCGTATATTACGTTTTCAAGAACGCAGCACTACGCAGCAGTGACAGTGTGTTAAAATATCGCCTTTCACAAAATGTATGAGGCATTGTAGTAACAACTAATATTAAGAATAGTCTTACACACAATTATTTAAACACAGCACTTCATACTCACCGTAGCATTTGCGAACACTAGACTAACCAGCAGTACAATAGATTTGCAGAATATAAGCAATATAAGCATGCATGCAATGTGATCTTAATCTCCTAAATATTCATGTCCACACTGCAGCAGTTGCCTACGTTTGACGAAATAGTCATTTCCAAAACATAATTCCCAGTGCTCGAATGTCCCAGCTAGACTTAGTAAGCCTTTAGTCCGGACACCCCAGTTTTCCAAACGTTACGGCACAAAGAGGCGTCATCCTCGTCCGATAGCATAATGATGATTCTCTTCAAGGCATCACCCACCCATCATTATCATTAGACCCATCTGTCTAATGATAATGTACTGCTTTACCTAGGCAGCCGTTTGACGGAGCTGGGATGAACATGCTTTTACCGGCAACCTTTAGAATATCAACTCGAGATAATTAATCGATTTCTTGGAACCATTTCCTTTTACTTTACTGTGGAAGTGGACTAAACGATAAAGTTATGTGTTTTTCGTGTGGAGGTGTTCTCGAAGATTGGGGATTAAGTATAATACTAAAACCATTTTCAGGTTTTTGTACCTGTATTCGTACACTGGATTCGTAAATTATCCGTTCGATAATATTTCTTTTTTTTGGTCTGAGATTCTTTAGGATTCATGACATGTTACAGTATCGGCAAAAAAAAAATATTCACAAAATATTGTCGTCATTCTTTTATCAAAAACTTTCTGCCATCGAGCTCGACACATGTTATTATCTTGAAAATTGTCCATAAATAAAAGTCGTCCTTCGTTTGCATATTAATACGATGGAAGAAAATTGAGTCTGCTTTCTGTGGCTTCTGTTTTTTGCTCAAACGGAGCAGGAGATTTTAAAAAAAAAAAAAACAATATTTCGTAACAATGGATCGTAGTCTCTCATAATGAAGCCAAACAATTACTGCTCCATTAAAATAGTTAACTTTTCTGTTAAATATTAAAGTACCGCTCCCCAAGTCATTAATTAGTTAGAACAATCACACGTCGCCACCGCCAGCTGTTATCAATAGCAATTATAACTTAATAAGCCAATCGATTTAAGTGTGCATCACTATTAAGAACTTACTTACTTGTTGTTTACATCCGTGACTGATTTCCTCGCAAAAACTTGGAGTGTTATACCTAAGGAAGTTATTCGGCTCGGCGACGTTTGACACTGAAATATGATGGCAATTTTCAAGCTGCCGAATATACCTAGCGGGTTGGCGGGCGAAACTCAGTCAATCCTACTGTTTGTCGATCAACACGCCTCGTATCCGGTGAAATTGAAAATGTTATTTGATTCTGAGGTTAGAATTTATTGTAGTCAACTTTTGATGCCAATGACAGATGATATTTTTAACTGAGAGTGATTTATTTTTGGCGGTCTGAAAATATCTTGAATTCAATAAAGCCAAAGGTATTTTTAGACATGATTAAAAAAATTTGTTTTAGGACCATATCGACGCTGGAAAGGCATATTGTATGAACGACCATTTTGGTGAAAATTGAGTTGTTTACATCGTTGGAGACGACAGATTTTTCTCTTTCGAATGGTTTAGTTTCCAGTTAAATCCGATCACTTTTGTGGTCTTTAATACAACGATGATTTCAATCATTTTCGTATTGAATTTTGTTTTAAATCCAACCATTTTCGTAATTTGTTTCATAAACCGTACTTAACGTTATACAGTTAAATGGCCATAATTCACGATTTGATGTTAAAACGCTTTACCTAATCATTTTTTGTTTTTTTTTTTATCAATAAATCTATAATCAAAAAGTCATGTACATTTTTTTTGACTTGGTCATTAAATAATCATTATCTGCCTAGTCTTTTTCCCAATTATGTTGGTCATTAAATAATAAATGTATTAAATAATTACTATTCTGAGTTTCAACAAGAATACTCCAAAAGTTAATTTACTATGTTTTTTTAGTGAAAAGTTGAACTTCAAGTTAGTTTTTTGAATAATGTATGCAATGGTCGTTAATACAATATGCCTTTCTAGCGTCGATATAAATTCAATTTTGTACATTTATCGATACAACTACAAAAATATCATGGAAATAGAAAAAATGCAAAACCGAAGGACAATCGTGCAGAATAATATCACAGCTGATTACCTAACCAAACGGCGCTGTACAATTAATTATAAAGTCCAATTCGCAAAACATACGATAGCTGTGTACAAATTGCATAAAATAATACCAAAGTTAAATGGATAGATAGTCATAAGCAGGCTGTATAGAACGAGTATTTTACTGTGTTCTAGAATCAATTCTGGAAAATGATAATTTTATTCATAGAGTTCCCGCTAGAATCGTATCGCTTACTTTGTCCGTGATTCGGTTCAGAAATATTTTATGAAACAAACGTTCGCATACGCGTTGCTAATGTGCTAGTTTCCCGGTCGAGTGTTCTCAAAAGGGTAATGAAGGCAATTATCAAGTTTTTGTCCGCGTTGGACTTATATAATTAATGACTGGTAGGTGGCTGTCCTGGCGAGATCAGGATATACCCTACATACCTAAAAATACACTCTATGTGTTATAGAAAAGTTCGGTTTAATTAATTCCATGCAAATATCATTAAAGCCTATTTCAACAAAAGTTTAGCAGTATTGTTAAACGTTTTCTCATTACGTGTTAGTTTTCCACCTAATTATTATTTAATGAAACTATTCTGAAATTTTAATCTAACTCAGCCAATTTCGTTAATTGACTATCGAACTGAAGGCGCGACGTTAATATATTTACTGTTCAATTGTAACTATTATCGTGTCAAATGTAAAGCTTTTGAGTTTCGTTACAGAAATCAACAATAACCTAATTCAATTTTCTACAGAAACATTTTCTTTGATGTTGGCATAAGAAATTAGTTTAACTTGAAAAAAAGGCATAACATTTATTATTTTCATAGTTAATTGAAGGAATTTTACGGGTCAAGATCCAAATCTTCAATGTCAAAGTCAAATATATTTATTCAACTAGGCCAATAAGCGGCACCTTTGAACGTAAAACTTACTTTTGAACACAAATTAAAATTAAAATATACAATCAAAAAAAGTTGATTCTACCGTGCATTCGGAAAAGTAGCTTGTCATGGAGAAGAATGCACAAGAAAATCCATACTTACTCTTTTTAAAACAATAGGTGTCTTACAATATTCACATAAGTATATACATGAATAAATTCATATATGTGAGGTCCATGCACCCAGAATAGCACTACAAACTATACTACGTACAGGTATAAAGTATTAAAAGCATTAACAGGTTTCATTAATTTGATAAATAGGAACATGGTTCTCACATACTTACAAATATTGCAAACAGGTAAAATACCTAATTGCAATACTTGTAAGTATGTGAGAACAACAACAACCGAACAGTGTGTGAGTAAATTTGTTAAAAAAAATAATGCAATAAATAAGAATATAAATTAACAAATTTGATTTTATCTACACTAAAGAT
Source organism: Orthosia cruda (assembly GCA_964057195.1). Lineage (NCBI taxonomy): Eukaryota > Metazoa > Arthropoda > Insecta > Lepidoptera > Noctuidae > Orthosia > Orthosia cruda. Next base: position 22,289,894 of record OZ059845.1, read on the forward strand.
TGCCCTATGGAGCAGGACCAGCATGTTTGTTATTTCAGTGAACCTTGTAAACAAGTACATCTGTCAGTCAGGATGACCTCATATGGAATATAAACTAGGTACATACATATATAGCATAAAATAGGCAACAGAAGTAAAGAATGTTCTCGAGGCACGCCCATGAGTAATGACAGGCATCGCTCTCCCGGTTCCTTATGAACTGCAGTAAATTCGTGTCGAACAAAATTTCATTCGTTCTTCTCAAGCTAATAGAAATTTAGGGAGACGTTCGAATATTGCTTGTAAGAAGTCCAATTTGTCTAGATGTCGTATTATTAAAGTTCACGGACTAATAATGGAATACAGGTCAGGTTTATGTTGGTTGAGGTGTCGGCAGTTTCGGGTTATAGAAGTATAATATTGTCATTTAATTTTGGGGTGTATTGCATTAATTAAGTCTCCTGCAGCTCAAGTTGGCTGCCAATCTTGCTGTCTTGCTAATGATTTTGCTACGGTATTGATCGTTTTTACATATTTTTATTTAATTTGTTTAGTTAGTTAGTAGGTATGGGACAAATCTTGCACCAGAATTTTAAATCAATTATTCCACAGCGATTGAGTTTTATTTTTATTTATTTAACGATAGGCTCGCGTTTGACCACAATCTCGCCTGATAGTAAGCGATGATGTGGTCGATGGTGAAGCACGCTTACCTAGAAGTAACCTGTTCACTCTTGACTTAAAGACCCCTAGCTCAGGAAACAAAGACTCCGGCAGGGAATTCCACTTCTTAGCTGTGCACACAGTGAAAGTATTCGCAAAACGCTTTGTAAGTATGGGTGAGATGCCCACCATGTACCGGTTGCGCATTGCCGTACGTCTTGTTGTCCGATGATGGAAAGGGCTAGATGGAATCAAATTGTGCAGTTCCATCGCACACTCCCCAAAATGTAACCGATAAAAAAACCAACAGACTGGCCACTCGGCGGCGATGCTCAAGGCTTTGGAGCTTTGAGGCGACCAGTGCATCGTTGCCGATAAGCCTCTTGGCCTTTTGTCAATCGACTCAAGTGCATCAAGTTGATATTTGGCAGATCCGTCCCAGAGGTGAGAGCAGTACTCCATGCATGACCGAAATTGCGTTTTATACAAGTTGAGCAGCTGCTTAGGCGTGAAGTACTGTCTCAACTTTGCAAGGATCGCCAACTTTTTTGCAGCCTACTGTGCCGTTGCCTTGATGAATGGACCAAAATTTAGGGTCAATGTTAACGTAACACCAAAAAGGTCGAGATGGACCGTTATCGGCACGGTTACACCTCGGAAAGATGGAGCCGGGTGGAATAGGATCTTTTTTGCGGAAAAAGACACGCCTGGGTCTTAGCAGCATTAAAACTGGAACATTAGGTTGGCATCGCCCCTTGGCCTCCCGGAGAGACCGGATCTCAAGCCCAGGAGCCCATGCGCCGGACACGTATTTCTCAGCAATCGTCTGCGTAGCCAAAGGTTCCGGGTTTTAGCAGGTCAAAAAAGCTGCAACTTTGCATTCACTCTTGTAAGTTAAGTGACATAATTCTAAATCCAATAAGTTGGGCTCCAAAAATATGGCAGACCCATTATATTTTATGCACCATTCGTTCCCCATGTTATGGGTATCAAATGGGAGGGTTTGCGGATTTGTGGAATAATGAATTAAATTCAGGTACTCTTATGAAGTTTAATCGGTGAAATGATTAAAGCAATAACGCAATTAAAGTAAGTTTTTCACAACGAAATTTTCGAGTTACATGTTAGAAAATATTTTAATCTCCCAGATAAACTTTCTGGTTCTTCTGATTCTATACTCAATCAGTTTAAAATATTACGAGTGTGACGAAACCTCACGGCACAGGTCGCACATTACCCAATTCCAACAAAAAAGATGTCAGTAACAAGTGTCAAACGTCAAAAGTGCCAGTGCCATTGCTTTGTGCCATCGACCACATAGCCACTAGACGCCTAATGCTTGATCTAATACATCAAAACAATTCTGTCAACTAGCTGAGGTATGAGGAACGGGACGACTGCGCTCTGATTGGTCCCTTACCAAGGTCATACGCATCATTAAGGGTGGGACAGGTTTAAATAAAACCAGGAAGGTATCGATTTTTATAAATAGTATTTGTTTTTTTTTTAAAATTAATATTACCTTTTTTATTATTAATTATAGGGCGTTTTAACATTTTAGTAATAACATAAAATGCTAAAACTAAAAAAAGAAAAAGAAAATTCTAAAGGTATTACATACTTTTATTTCGGTTGTTGAAATATAGTAATATTAAATTTAGTAAAAAACGTAATCAAAAAATCGTTTCACAATTAATAAACTATTCAATTTAATGTCTGTATTTGTAAGGTTTCTAGTTCTATCGATAACAGATTTGGTCATAGGTTACGGTGCTTCACTAGTTTTGTTTACGAAATTATAGAGGACAAGAGATAGCGAAAAAAACTACTTTAAAAAGAAAGAGACGCAAACATGCGGTGGGCGTGTTCACCTACAAACTTGACCAGTATAATATGAACTCCGATAAATAATATTAGAAAATAAATCTAATTATGTTTATGTAACTATTAACTTATCAATGAAATGTTATGTTATTTTTTCGGAAACTCGATGTCTGGCTGTTGTTACCATAGCAAGTACAAGAGGCCATTAAAATATTTATTTCATAACATTTTTATTGACTGACACGGAAGTGTTTATGGCTCACAGAAGTGAAACTCGAAATTGTCGAGTAGCGATCAGTATTACCTGTATATGATCTTTTTAGTCATATGTATTGACAGACATCGCTCGCCTATTATTAGGCGTCTAGTGGCTATGTGGTCGATGCTTTGTGCAGTGTTCGCGAGGGTGGCCTTTTTTACTTTTTAGTTTTATTTTTTAACTTGTCAAATAGACTGATATAGCTTGTAGCGGAAAATAATGGTTTGATTTTACTGTGAAGGTATGAGCGGTTTATTTTCGACTCTAAGTTTTTTTTTAATACATGGAATCGTGCGTTATTAGAAACTTTATACCTACCTTTTACCTTTGTGTTTAGCTAGAAAAAATGTAAATAAAAAAAAAATTACTTATGTGTATAAAATATGTATATTATGTAACATGTGTATTTAAGCACCTTATTATTATTATTTGTTTTGTTGTTTGCATTCCACGGTTTAAACAATGCCACCCTTGGTTAAATGGTAGAGAATGCCTAGGTCCGCCACTAGCCGCTGCTATATTGTAGTGAATTCATCAAAGTACAACATATTTGTTCACTTTATTAGGAAAAACATGTTTGTAAGCGCTAAATAAGAAGTGAACATCTTACATTCCTATTCTATGTAAAAACATGTTTTGACAAATAAATCATCTTTATTAGTTGTACCTTTGTGCATAAAGTTTAAATAAATAAATAAACTTTTCATGAATTTCAAAGATATTTTTATAGGTAATTTATGTATTGAAAATATTTGTGCATAGAAGTATGAAATATATTTTGTTTAGGAAACTTTTTTATAAACCCTAATGTAAAAAATAACTGCTAACATGTTAAATTTCAAAATTTAAGAAACCCCCGACACATTTATCTTGCGAAAACACCCCGATTCAAACAGTGAAACGCCCATAACTTTTGAACGGCTGAACCGATTTTATTAAAACATAGCTAAGAACATTCTCGACAAAATAATCTTTCAAATAATAAAAACTAAATCAAAATCGGTTCATCTGTTTAGGAGTTATTATGCCACAGACAGACACACAGATACACAGCAACACACGTCAAACTTATAACACCCCGCCGGCGGGTGTTAAAAACAGTGCTTTAAACATAGATCCGCTTAAAGGCGGTATAATCATTACGCTTAGCAGACTGATTGGCAATCGCTTTGTTTTTGTTGTAAGCTTAGTTCTTGATAAATTGATAATATGTTTATCCACATGGAATAATTGCAAAACAGGCCTGAGGCAGGTATGAAACTAATATTTTTGACGGAAATAAGAATAATATTATTAACATTTTAATAGTTATCAAACGTTGACAAATCGTCACGTAAGCAAAAGTACGTAACCAGTGATTTTGATGTCACTACCAGCACGTCCAATTAATAATATTGGCTATCGCGCCACTGAATGCAAAAGAGCACACCGGTGCGATACATATTACACGAAAATGTGAATGTTAGTCAAACTGAAATCTACAAACTGTTTAATTTACATTTCCATATGATCAAAATCACCGGTAATTTTCTATATTGTACCAAACTCAGCTACGTTCACAAATGATTGCCTAATCAGTCCCAAAGGGAATGCGATGCGTCAGCCACTTAATTTGTTGTGCAATTCGATAATTATACGTAACTGGAGCGTGATTGAGTGTCTAGCTAATAATTAAGCTAGAATATAGGACTATATATACGTCTTTATCTCGTGAGTGAAGTGCTCGACCACTGCGAAATGACAAGACACAAGCTCTATAGACTGAAGAGGCATTTGGGGCCTATTCAGGGTGTATTACCCTCTATCGGATTCCACCGTGCTCACGAGTGCCTACAGTCGGTTTGTTCTCTATTGTGTGTGCCGGTTATATCTCAAATAAGTGTTATTATATTATCGCTCTATTGTCCTCAGCGTTAGATAAGGCTTGTGGAATAGGGACTGCTTAGATTATGTATTTTATCCACGTTTCATTGAGCTAGAAACACTATCATAGAATTCTATTGTGAGATTATCTTGAACAAAAAACAATTAATTCCAAAAATCAAAAAACCCGACAGCTTAAAAAGCGAACTATAAAGACGTAAACAAGAAGAAAATCATGCTGTGCAGTGGGAGAATACATATTCGCGAGCTGGCGAACCAAAACCAGATGTATCCTCCGACTGCACAGCATGATTTTCTTCTTGTTTACGTCTTTATAGTTCGCTTTTTAAGCAGTCGGGGTTTTTGATTTTTTGATATTTTTTTTATTTATAAATTTTTTGTTACTTTTTTTTTTTTAATTATGTACATATAAGTGATATATATTTTTGAAGTCACCTCTTAAAACCCTTTATTTTGATACCCCACACGATGGGTTTGGAAGAAGAAAAAATTTGGTCCCCCACAATATGGCGCCCAAAATCCGCCATTTTTTTATTTTCCAATTTTAATGTAGCCAATGGTACTCGCAGGGTTAAGACGAATCGATTGACGTAAGAATCATCAAAATCGGCCTACGCGTTTGGTCTCTAGAACGCCACATAGGAACAGACATACATACATATATAGACTGATAACACATTACCCTCCTTCGGCAGTCGGGTAATAAGCTAGTCTAAAAGATTTAAAAAATCATGACGAACAAAATTGTTAGGAATTATCAATAATCTATAATCGTTTTTCATCTATACAACTTTCAATCTCATATATGAACTACATATCTGGTAGCAAGAGACGAAAATTTAATAGTAACGGTCCAGTCGGAAATAAAGGGAAACCGGTGGCCGCAGCCTCCCCAGAGGGCGAACATTTTGACCGTAATCAGGCTAATGGACAAACCCTGTGTCCGATCCGCACAAGAGGTTCTATTCAACTGACACTTTAACAACCTTATTTTGTTTATACACACTTAATTAGTACTTTTAGTACGGTTGAATGATGCTTAACGTCATTAATAAACTAAGTTATTGGCTTAGAGTGGCCCAATTATGCTGGATCTACTTGATCGTACTAGAGTTTGTTTTGCTTCAGGGACCGAAAACCGTTATAAATTACGGTACCGGTATTGAAGAATTTTGGTAACCTATACGATTTAGGTAACCGCTATATGGGTAACCCAAGAAGAAGAAACAGGTTACCTTTATTTAGGTAACCGTTTTAATACCGGTTACCTAAAAAAATACCTTTATTAGAAAGAAACAGAATATCACAATGCCGACAATTTGTTGGCATTAGAAAATACAATAACAGGGAGATCGTCGTGCGTACGTGTGTGTGCGTCTGCACGCAAGTACTGTTTACGTTTATTTGGTTTGCCTTTTTGCGGCGTATTTGAGTTAAAGTAAAAAAAAGGAAAATAACAAAGGTAAGTAAGATAATATTACATTGTAAATTGGTAAAATACCATTTGGTTATCTTTTTCTCTCATCATAGAAATCAATCAACTCGGTAGTTTGTTTATTTAACTTGCGGAGAAACGTATACGCCCGTTTTTCTAATAGAGGGCAGCACTTCCTCGAAAGCAAAGCGCTTATCTTTTTTGCTTGAAATTTGTTTTAGCGCGCTAGCATAGCACCTACAGTTTTTATATTAAAACACTGTCATGAAGTGTTCGAACATTTCATGAAATGGTTGGATCATGATGTGGTCAGCAGACAGCATAGGCAGCCTAATTGCGTAATACACGATCAATCATAATCTGTTTCATTTCCACAGTTCAACAACTTTCATTGCGTTTTTTAAATTGTTGAGAAGACAATTTTTTTCGAACTTATGAAGCAATATATTAATAATTATTAACAATAATAATTATTAGCAATATATTATAATTCAGAATTGTTTTGATTGATCGTGTGTTACGCAATTAGGGTGCTTGCCAGATTATTGAATACTCAACGTTTGACGATATGGACAGTTGTAAACGTACGACTAATTTATAATGTGGCCAAACATTAGGATCATATCGTAGAATAAAATAGTTAAGATTATCCGCCGGTAGAGGAGTTGATTTCGCTTTGTTTTTGTTGTGCATCATGGCGGCGGTATAAAACAAATTAAACAAAGTAGGGTAACCACGCAAAAAAGTCGATGTATTTTTATTGGATTTCCAAATATGATAATTGTTATGGAAACCTATTTGGAAGTAGCACACGCTCGGCGCGCCCGCGGGTGGTCACACTTCTTACCTAACTTATTTGGTCGGGGTGCCACAAGTGGAGTGAATTATTAAAACTTATTTTAAGTGTTATGTTGCATTTTACGGAGCATATGGCACTCCAACCAAATTAGTTAGGTTACGGTTTTTTGTGAATACAGTGCGTCCATTATAACTTATCGCGTGAAGCGATCGGTAGCACTGTTACTATTCATATATTATTAGTTTCAATATTGAAACTAAGGCGTCAAATAGACGAGCAGCACTCTGTAGTCGACGGAGCGAACTTCAACTGTTGACAGAGGCAAATGCAGCTGTCGACAGAAGCAACTGCAGCTGTCGACAGAAGCAACTGCTACTGTTGACAAAAGCACCTGTTGTACTCCGTCTAAGCTTGCCAAGCTATGGTGCCAACATGACGGCAAGGGACAAGTTATAGAGAACGAACGAAAAAACGCCAACTAAAAAGGTATAAATATAAAAATAAGTGTGACCCCGGTTATACGAAAACTGATGTTATTTTGTTATCCATTCTGCTGATAAAGTAAAGAATATGGAAACTTCAAATAAACCACTGATACAGGTATCTACTACGTTGGATCCAGATGCATCTACTCCAATTAGATTCAAATGCCTCTGCCCTATATTTATCTTCTGATAATTCTTCAAAACTAATGAAAGACAACGGAAACCTGCCAAACAAAGTACAAAGTATGGAAGATGACAAGATGGCAAAACCTTTGTGCAAATTAGACATAATATGTTTATTATTACAGGACTTGTGGCCAAACATTCAAACACAACTAGATGTTGAGATGCCGTTGAACCGCTATTTACACGAAGTTTATTGCTACAGGCAATAAACTTGCATCGTATAAATAGGGCTTAAGGCTCGTGGTGATATAGTCACTTTGACTTAAAGTGATAGAGACAGCAAGAGACTTAACTTAAAATTGAGTAGCTTTTTAATATTTGGGCATTAGGTGCCAAAGCTTGACAAAATTAAATAAAAAAGTACTATATCATTTCTGATGGATCTCATCATGTCAACCAGGAAGCAAATGTTCAATAATGTCTCTGTGATCAATTCGGTGAAAACCGGGTGAGATCACCGCATGGTAAGAGGCACATTGAACATTAATATCAAGCTTGATAGGTCTCGACTGATGAAGTCTACGCTCCGTCCAGCACAGATCCAGATCCAAAACCCCGACACCTTTCAGCTCGAACTCCAGAATCGTTTCAAGTGCCTAGGGAGCTCCGTAGACGAATGGTGTGGAAGCTGTCCATGCAGTCGGGTTTAAGTTTTTCAAGGCCCGCCGTACCGATAAGAACAAATAGCTCTCTGATCCTACTCTTAAGCTCATGAAAGAGAGGCTTGAGATGATCCTGCAGTTTTCAGACGATGCGTTGAAATACCGGCAGCTGAATAGACGGATCTCAAAGTCCTTGAAAAACGTCCTCCACCGCTTTAATACCGAAAGTATTAAAGACGCTAATGACCGGAATAAGGGCTCCAAGGTCTTTGCAAGAGATCTGCCTATTGGGCAGAGCCAGCTCACAAAACTGAAGACCGATGATTGCAGTATCTGCCGAACCGTAGCTTCTGAGGGAGATCGAGAGATTCTATGGGCAGTTGTACACATCAACCAGTAAACCTGTCGCGAATCAAGCAAATGACCATGGTGCTAGATTGACCCGATACTATACCGAAGACATTCCGGACGTCAGCCTATATGCGATCAGGATAGCTCTGAAATAGCTTAAGAACAACAAGGCACCGGATGACGACGGAATTACGGCCGAACTCCTGAAGGCGAGTAGAAAAACAGTACTAAAAAAAGCGTAAAAACAACAACAGTATAAACGTTTTGACTTTACTAAAGGCCCTTCAGAAGCTGTTTGATTCCGTCATACTTGAGGGGAAAATGCCACAGGTATGGTGCAGGGGTGTGGTGGTACTCTTCTCCAAGAAGGGTGACAATGCCCTACTGAAGAACTATAGGCCCATCTCACTTCTTAGTCATGTCTACATGCTGTTTTCAAGAGTCATCACGAATCGTCTAGCGCGCAAGTTTGACGATTTCCAGCCTCCCGAACAAGCCGGATTCCGTAAAGGTTTCAGCACCTTAGACCACATACATACGCTGCGGCAGGTAACACAGAAGACCGAAGAGTACAACCTGCCTCTCTGCTTAGCGTTTGTGGACTACGAGAAAGCCTTCGATTCGATCGAGACTTGGGCTGTACTGCAGTCTCTCCAACGGTACCAAATTGACTACCGGTACATTGAAGTGTTGAAGTGTTTGTACAAAAACGCCACCATGTCAGTTCGACTTCAGGATCAGACCTCGAAACCCGTCCTTCTGCAGCGAGGTGTGAGACAGGAAGACGAAATATCTCTGAAACTATTCACCGCTGCACTGGAGAATGTGTTCAAGTTTCTGGACTGGAGAAGGCAAGGCATCAACGACAATGGCGAGTAAATCACTCACCTTCGGTTTGCCGACAATTTAGTGGTCATGACTGAGACCATGGAGGACCTCAGTACAATGCTCGATGACCTCAGTAGAGCTTCCGAAAGAGTGGGTCTTAGGATGAACATGGACAAAACCAAGGTGAATTTGAATGCCCTTGTTACACCCACTCCTATCAAGATCGGCAAATTATTTATGATCACGAATATTTAGCCACATCATGAAGTAGTCGTGCATCATGAGCGTTTGATCTTCTATTTCATGAAATGGTCAAACACCTTCATAAAATGATCAATTCTAAGATCTGGCCATGACCGATGCACAATTGTTAGCCACGCTCTGTGTTCTGTTTAACTACCTTCACTTGCCCGAAATAATAAATAAAAAAAAAAACATTACAATAACAAACGTTAGCCACAGCCTCAGACTAAATTAAAAAAACAAGACACAGCGCTGCGAACGATACAGTGAAAAAAGCCAAATCTACGCGCGGGATTCGTTTAATTAAACTCAGTTTATGCAAATTCAGCGTTCTGATTGGTAGCTTCTCCGCGGTACCAACCAAACAGAACACTAAACGCGAAATTTGTATATATTTATTTATTTTTGTAGGGAAAACAAACAGTAGTATAATAAAAATATACAAAGTGTCTTAAACATATAACTTAACAAATATACCACCCTCTACATTTTCCACAGATTACTACTTACAAAAGTAAGACAAATTGATTAGCATACGTTATTGTAGTCAGGGCATGTAGAAATTTAGAAACATAAGAAGCTACTGTTGATCCTTAAACATTTTGATTCTGTTTGTTGTAAAAGTATATCTGCTTACAAATAATATGGCAATTGCACAAAATTGCTTATTGTATGTATCGACTTAACGGCGTACAAGCGAATAGTTGGCTGCCTAGCGAACTGTTGTATAAACTGAGTTTAGTTGAAATAATCGCGATTAGTTACATTGGTGATATCGGCCTTTAGAGGTATATGTTTCTCTTTGGTAGGTAAAATATCCATAAACATATTTTTTTTGCTTTCGTTCCATTTATAAGTATATTAATAATATGTTTTGTCTATAATTTACCAAGCCAACAAAACTATCCAACACGACCAACATACGCCTCGCTAGTAAACTGAGAGACACGTCGCTGTGCCAGCCAGAACCGTGATTGGTCAGCGTTCGCCGGCGCGCGCGTTTAGTCTCGACTCGACCCTTTCACAAACACACAGACGATGCGCGCTCTTTGCCAGTTTGACTAATGCCGACGGACGGCACGTGTAAGATAGAGGTAATTTTTATTTCGGTAACCGGTATTAATAAAGGTTGTTTTTAATATTTAAAAATTAAGGTAACCTTTTAAAATACCTGTAACGAACCGAAACATACCGGTATTAATCATACCGGTTTCGGTCCCTGGCTTGAGAGACATGCTAATAACATTGCAATTGAACGTAATTTCTTTAATAGATTTTCTTTTTTAAGTTTGAAACTTAAAAAAGAAAATCTATTAAAGAAATTACGTCATCAAGTATCAAAACCGACTAAAACGGTCTGTTATTCCATCGTATGCGTCAGCGTTGAGGATCAAGATACCTCATCAACCATAAAGGTTTACATTGAATAAAAAGTTCGACAAATAAAGATAATAATGGCAAAAGTAATTTAATTATAGTTTTCACAAAAGACCTACTGAGTCTTTTAGCTCTCAAAGGTGACCTTTCTGCGTATTACGCTTAAACAATTTTTACGCGACTGCGGGAGGGTAATGTTTCGAGCGTATGTATGTATGTCCATCTCTATAGCACGCTCTACAGCCCAAACAGCTTGACGGATTATGACATATGAGCTGTCATTGGATTCGTCTCAATCGTGGGAGTAACTTATCTCAAAAAAAGGGGTGATACAAATTTATTTGTCATAACAATATGGAAATTAATAATATTTTACCACATAACTTATTATGGTGGCCCAGTGGTTACGGTCCCGACTTACGAGTTGTAGGTCGTGGGTTCGAACCCGAGCAGGCGCTTTACTCTGTGTAATTTATTTCATCACCACTGCTCTCAAAACGGTGAAGGAAAACATCGTGAGGAAACCGGCATGTCCTAGAACCGAAAATTCAAAGACATGTGACATCTACCAATCCGCACTGGGCCCGCGTGGTGGGTTATAGCCCACTCCCTCTATGAAAGGAGGCCTGTGTCCCAGCAGTGGGAACATTAAAAGGCTGATGATGTGATGATGACATAACTTATTTGGAGAACTCGTTCATTAATAAAACTAAAAGTCTGAAATAAAACAAATTATCATAAAATCAAAAACCCGACTGCTAAAAAATAATGAACTGAAAAGAAAAAAACAAGTACTAAGTATAATTTATACACTAAATATTATGAAGTATTGCAGGCGGGGACAAACAAAAATTATAGGAAAACCTATCAAAACTTTATCTGTCACCGCTCTGGCAGCTCCTCATAATAATATTTAAAGTATAAATTATACATAGTATTTGTTTTTCTCCTTTCAGCTAATTATATTTCAGCAGTCGGGTTTTTTGATTTTATAATATTTTTTAATGAATGCTCAATCCCTTTGACAAATAACAGTCAGTAGGTACCAAGTTCGTTGTACAACTTTAATAATGTGAATATATATTTGTAATGAAACGAAATGGAAAATGCTCAAAGGTAGATTCGATAAGTACTAACTCGTGTTTCATAACCTCATTCGCATTATATGCCCACGTTACCGCTACACATATAAATCAGAGTCCCATCTCTTTAAAACGAGAGTTGTACTCGTTCTCATATTTGAATAAATTTTCTGTTGCCTTTGTGGATATACGATTTTGTTCAAAGTTCCACTTTCCTAAGTAGATAGATCTTCTTTATCTAATTTAAAAGTATTTTGTTTGAAATGAACGAACGCAGTTTTACGTAAGTCGCGAGGCATTGTTAAAAATTTCATAAATCAATATTGAACAAATAATAATGAATGAAACGTTAGTTTTGCTTTATTGACTTTGAGATAGTCTATTGAGATTGAGATAAAAGTTTGACATAAAATACGCATTTTATGTCAAACTTCTTATTACGCAATAAACTGGCTTTTTTTTGTACTTTTTATCCTCTAATACAAATTTCTAATATCAAATTTGAAAGTAGAAATCCCGCGAGGAATTGCCACTGAAATACATTACGAAAAACGTCACCACTATTATTTTTTTGAGTAAAATATTACAAAAGTCACACAGAGTTGGGTTAAAGTAGGTATACCTAGAATGCCTTAGGTTAGTTTTGGAGGTGTTAGGTAAATTTTGACCTACAAACAGGCAGGTGTGGTGCACAGTCCGTCAGGCCGGTTTATCGCGGTATGTTTTTATTTCCTTTACTTTGTCGGTTGCTTGTCACTTGCAAGTCGTTTTCATGAGTGAGGATTTTTACTTAGAATGTACACAACATAGACCACTGAAATACCACAGACCACTAACTAGCTATTAATTAAGTTTAAACATAAATTTTTGACATTCAAAAGTACCGTTTATGATTTGACAGACTTGACTATCGAAAAATTTATCTACAGTTAATTGTTCGTTATCAGTTAGGTTTAATTTTGTAAAAAATAAAGCTTTTTATTCAAAAATCCTTGCTATTTCACAACCGAATGACTGTGTTTACTCGGAACGTTTGTATATTGCATGTAAGTAGAAGTTTACGAGGTAAAGAAGTAGTTTTGTTTGATTGAGTTGGTTTTCTAGTTAATCATTTTGTCGCGTGTGCCATTTGTCTGTAAACACGAGATGAAATAAAGAACTTTTTAGAAAGCGTTGTTGTTTACTTGAGGTTTAGGAATTTGTTAACTCACTTTTTCTTAGTTCCTCAAAGTTTGGGTCTCCTTCTTCTGTCATCGACATAAACAGCTGATGCTGTGATGTCATGTAAGCCATTCGGTAGCTTGGATGCAGGGCTAACTACTCTTTAAAGGGTGTAACAGACACATCGCGAAATCTTTTGTCAAGTTATCACACTAATCACACTAATGTGTGAGTGTATGTGAGTGTATGTTTGTTACTTCTTCGCGCTCAAACGGCTAGACGGATCTGGGTGAAATTTGGCACAGAGATAGATTATAGTCAGGAATAGCACATAGGATACTTTTTATACCGGGAATATGTTCCGTCAGGGCAATTCTTGACTTCAACGCGGGCTAAGCCGCTGGCAGAAGCTAGTGCAAACATAAATGTCTGGGACAATTGGTTTTTTTCCCGATTTTGGAGTCAGTTCTGTAGTAAAACTTGTTCATAATGAATACAATGACTTTATATTCATATTTTTTATTGTACACAATACACATATTATTTACAAATACAGTAGGACAGCTTATGTACAAAGGCGAGCTTAATCCATAATTGGGTTTTCTTACAGCAAATCTCAGTGTCATAGAATTTTTTGATTTAATGAGGACATTATACCCAAGTAACTCAGTACTCAATATACTTATTTTCAGGTTGTGTGTTGTTTCTTTTACACCGTGCATTATACTGTAGGCCCACAATCATGGGAGCTCCACCAAGATGTGCAGGAAGAAAAAACTATGCTAAAATTAGGATAATGGCAGGAAGTTGATGATGATGTTATTCTTCTTTGTCTTCTTCATCGACTGGATTCCCATCTATATGTGTTTTGACCAGAATTCAGTCACGTCGACAGCGTTAGGAGTAGCCTCGTAAAGGTGCTTCAACGTTCAGGCGTTGTTACATTGAGATCACAACAAGAGCATGACGCTATGTTTTGGTTTAATAACCAAAGAGCCTAAGAAATATCTAAAAAAGCAAAAATCCCGACGGCTTTTTAGTTCGCTTTTAAAGCAGTCGGATTTTTTGATTTTTTAATTAACTTTTTTTATTTATAACTTTTTAGTTAATTTTCTTTAGAATTAGGTACATTTAAACATACAAGTGTTATATATTTTTAAAATCACCTCTTGAAACCTTTTATATTGATACCCCACACGACGGGTTTGGAAGAAAAAAAAAGTTTTGTCCCCCACAATATGGCGCCCAAAATCCGCCAATTTTCTTTTTTTCAATTTTAAAGTAGCCTGTGACACTCGCAGGGTTAAGAAAAATCGATTGACGTAAGAATCATCAAAATCGGCCAATGCGTTTGGTCTCTAGAACGCCACATAGGAACATACATACATAGACTGATAAACACATTACCCTCCTTTGGCAGTCGGGTAAAAAGTTCTGAAGCTTAAAATTATGAGGAACAACCTCATGATAATTAGCACCCGCATGGGAAAAATTAAAATATGATTATTTGAAACAAAGGTAACACTTAACATTATGATGCTAAATCCCAAACTAGGCCTGGGCCAGTATTTCGGGGGTTGTAGTGATTCAGCCATGGTATTATGTGCAAAAATACATAAATTGAGAGGTGTTGCTACGTCGCCTAATCCTATAATCAATTTGAATTTGGAAACTACATCTTAACGAAACCACACGATTGTAGACCTCCAAGTATCATGCTTACCTAATGTACTAGTTACCACCTCGAGTCAAGAGGAACATTTCACGGAATTGAGTTCATACTAACCGAGTTAGCCCAACGGAATCTAATATGAATATATGATTTTCTGATCGAGATTTTGGAAGCGATTGCCCGAATATATTGTGGTGTTATCCGACTGAACTTTAATTTTGACTGGAAAAGCGTTTTGTAAATTCGGTTAAGCGCTAGCCATTTAGTCGTTTTAGATGAGTTTATTTAACAGTGGACCAATTTTGACAGCTAACTGAATATAACTTTTTGTGTTTTTCTATGTCTGTTTCGTGCCTATTATAAACCTCTTATGTGGCATGTCTAAATTATATAGCCAGTTTAGGTGACCACTGAAAATTAGCGCCGTGCTGTGGGTCCCCCACGGCACAGCATTATGCTGAGTGGAAGCCTTCTTGCCACAATCACGACATGCATCTGCCTGGCATCTTTTTCACCCTATTTCTTTTTTGTTTTAAACAGAATGTAGGTATTAGTAGTAGTATAGGTATAGTATATGTTATTATTGTTTTATTTATTTCTCGTCTTTACTAACTTAATCTAAGTACTACTAAATACTATTGTTAAGGGCATATGCATGTACTTATTTTGTATTTAGTTTTGTGACAATTAAACACTTTTTCTTTCTTTCAGTTAAGAATTCTTGAAATAAAATATGTTTGACTATGTAAGTCCATTTTCTGTCTTCTCCACCCTTATTAGTTGCTTAACAAACATTATCAGTTTTCACATTTGCACTCACCTTCAACGTTGACTTACACGCGACATCACAATATCGTATAACTCCCCACTTAATATCAATTAAGTAACCATATACGTCTAGAAAGTCACTTAATCTTAACTCTTGAAAGACGACGTCACTTTGTTTATAGTTAACCGTGTGTTGCCTACACTAATGTCACCTCGAAATAATATCTCGGCTATGCATGTGGGCTGCCGGTACAAACGAGGTGGTTGACGAGATAAGAGACGCTCACGTAAGTGCCACCATTGTTGTTTGGAACAATAACCCCACGTTGCCGGCATTATCAGTAACGCGCGGCGCGCCGGTCGGAACGACCTAATAGGATACCCTCCGAATACTACTCCCTCGTAATTATTTTAATTTTCGTTAAGTACATGTTTAAGTACTTTTTGATCCTTTTATCCTTGAAATTTAAGCAAATATCGGAATTAGGGATTTGTTAGGAGTTTGGGTGCTGTTCTGTTAGAACGTGTTTTGTGACTTTTTGGATAAAGGGGTATAACATTATCTCATTTTAATCTACAGCTGTTTTGATATTTTCTACATGAATGTTTAATTAAATAAAAGCTAAGAGAAAACACAGTCCTCGAGTATTCATAACTATTATATCTATGTATGTTTACTTCCAGACAATGAGCTAAAGAACAGAACAATGGCATAGGGTAAGCTAATACCTTCTTAGGTAGATACCACAATGCTTGAAAGAGCGTACGCACAAGCTCAAGATAAGAATGCTCGGAAACATGCTGGTTCTGCTCCATAGAGAAATCTTCAGTGTAGACAATATCAAACTAGCTAATATATATTATATTCATAATTATAGTACTGCTTTTGTCCTGTTTTTGTTTAAGAAATTGACTCGCACAGTGTTCCGTTGTTGTTGAATTAGGTAATTTACCGATGTTTGCAATATTTGTAAGTATGTGAGAACCATGTTCCTATTTATAAAATGAATGAATTTACCCGTTAATGCTTGTAATATATTATATCTATACGTAGTATAGTAGTATTAGTTTGGGTACATTGTCCTCACATATATGATTTAATGTATGTATGTAAATGTTGTAAAACACTTTTTTTAAAAGAGTAAGTATGGAGTCCGTTCTTCTCCATAACGAGCTACTTTGCCGAATGAACGGTAGAATCAATTATTATTACGTTTATTTAATTATCTGACGTTCAAAAGTGCCGCTTAATGGCCTAATTGAAATAAAAAAGTTTTATTTGTTTTTTGTACATTAATTACTTTTTGTGTCACAAAATAAAATAAACATAACTGATGAAATGTGAGTATAATATAGTTTACTTCTCCTCTGAACTCTTCAGGAAATCTAATATTGATGTTATAATAGTTACGATAGGTAAAAAAAACCATCGCTAGGAAAAAACGTTTGAATTCATAACATATTATTTACTTAATTATCTGAAACAAGAGGCAACTAAAAATAATGGATTTCTTTTGTCTATACTTCTATACTAATATTATAAAGATTTGTATTTTTTTATGTAACGAATAAACTTAAAAACTACTGGACCGATTTCAAAAATTCTTTCACCGTTGGGAAGCTACACTATGCCCGGGTGACATAGGCTTTTTTTTATCCCTCTATTCCCCCGGGAACAGGAACTACACGGGTGAAACCTAGCTAGCTAGCTAGCGTTAAATAACCCGATAATACAAGTATTGTTTCTTTAATTTGTAAGTATTAATTCCTTTTATTCATTAATATGGATTTCATTTTATAAAATTAAAAAGTATATAATTTTACATGTACGTCACAAAAACCGAGTTCCCGTTGTTTACAGCAAAGTCATCGTGATCAGCAACAAAAAGTCATACGTCACTACTCGCAGCTCATATTTTACAATAGTCGCTTATGCTCTTTACTGTGGTCGTAGCCTTAGGGCATTATTGCAATCTGTAAACGGAAAGCGCACACGTACACACACCCACACATGTATAAAACTGATCTCACGATGCGTATGAAAGAAGTTTATTGCACCCATTCGACGAATTACCTACTACGTCGTAGCAAACGTCATCGTAGCAAGGTGCTACGGCGTAGCAGTAATCTAACTATTGATGATAAAATTAAGTTTAATTTCGAATCGATTTATAGAGTTGTGTAGTCAATAAAGAACCCTTATAGTTTCGCACTGAACGTCCGTCCGTCCGCAGCTTATCTCAGAGACTCTTAGTACTAGAAAGCTATAATTTGTCATGGATATGTATATTAATCACGAAAACAAAGTGGTAAAATAAAATCATGAAATAATATTTTTTTAGGGTACCTCCTGTACACCCTCCCCCGCCTGTACTTGGTTTTTTTTCCTCGTCTATCCCATGGCGTAGGGTATGCTTGGATAGGCCATTCAAAAATATTACGGGTCTGTGGAAACCATTTTTCAATACAGTGATCCGTTTGCGTACAATAAAGCTACAGCAATTTTTTATTAGAGTCAAGTGTCCCGCCCCCCACCTGCCAGCTAAATGGTTGGTTTTGGATATTAGAAAAAAAACACGGCAGTAATATATGTAACGAAATTAAAAGAAAAACTATCACAGCTAAGTAGACTTTACAAGTTTACGAGTAATAGTAGACCAACTTATAAAATGTAAACGTAAATTCAACGTTAATTTTATCCCTTCGTTAGAGCATATTCGATGCTTTCAGTGTTTATGAACGTTAGTGGTGCGTATAACCTCTAGAAGATTACTAGTAAAATCACACGCGATTGAACCTAAATTATTAGAGTAATCTAGGCTATAATTGCTGATTCAGCAGTGCTAAATTGAAGGAGAA
This sequence comes from Orthosia cruda, assembly GCA_964057195.1. Lineage (NCBI taxonomy): Eukaryota > Metazoa > Arthropoda > Insecta > Lepidoptera > Noctuidae > Orthosia > Orthosia cruda. Next base: position 22,308,351 of record OZ059845.1, read on the forward strand.
AAGTATGCAGATGAGACGAAAGGCAATGGATAAAGTTCAATTTACTAATTATGCCACATACCTTTGAAACAGCGATTCCCATGCAGATGCCGATGCCACGTTCGAGAAGTTCAGCTCACAGACTTGGTACACTATGCTGGCCAGCGGTACACAACACAGTAGGTCTAGGTAATACAGATAACACTTTCCATCTAGGTTCAATTAAGAGTTTTGGGCGAGAGGGTGACTTAGTGCGCGCACCTCCGCCCTGGTTGGTAAGAGACTGGCCACCATCGCCGGCGGCCATTGGTGGCTGCGACGTAACGACCGTAGCGGCACGGCGGCGCGGAATATCACCAAAACAACGATAGGTGACACTTATTTAATAAACTGGAACTAGTATACCAATGCCTCTCGATGCCCTATGGTGATGTAATAAAATATGAACTATAAATTAGGAAGCGTAACCATTTTCCCCGGCTTGAAAGTTCCCACTTTCGAAACACAAAGGAAAAGTAAAATAAGTTGCAGATCATCACAACTCTACCAAAGGTTATGAGAACTCTAAAGTTGCGACTCTCTGTTATAAATAAGAATATTCAATTAACTATCCTACGCGGTAATTAAATCTAATACTGCACATTGGTGCACGGTAAAATTAATTATTAATGTAACGGAACTTATTGCGTTGGCAAAGGGCACAACTTTACTACCGGGCGACTCTGAAGGATCCCGCTTTTGGTTTTTACCGATGCGACTCTACAAACTCCGTTTTTATCTGGAAATATTTCTGTGATTACTCCTAACGGCCAATGCAGCGGCATCACATTGTCCTGCATGGAGACGACAACCATACCGACCCGTACTGGATTGGCAGGGGTGTTCCATTTCTGTTTGGATTGTAGGGTGTGCAGGTACTCTTGGCGCCACCGCTTCCAAAAAGACTGGACCATTTGGTCAGTTAATTCATAACGCGAAATAAGATGTAACCGCGTTTCATTGACTTCGCGGGCGGGGAGAAATAATAGAGATTTCGTATGCAAGAAGTGATCTGCCGAAAGATTCTCATGAATCTTAGCGATACGATTGGCTACGAAGGTGTGCCATCGATGCGGTGCGGAATGAATCCAACTCAAGGTTACAGTTGAATCCGAGAAAGCTACGACTGCCTCAATGGCGTGCCGAGCTGCGAAAAGATTGTATACTCGCTTTATCACAGTTGATAAGAGGAATGCGGCGCATAACTCGAGACGAGCTAGCGAAACTACTTTCAGTGGCGCGACTTTAGATTTCGCACACACCAGCGAAACGACGATACTACCGTCGGGTCTGACAACGTGGGCGTAAACCGAACCACCGTAAGCTTTCTCACTAGCGTCGGCAAAACCGACGAGGGAGAGCCTACAGCGTTCTACGACGCCGACATGTCGCAAAAATCTCAGTTCAGAGATAATTGGCAATTCAGCTTGAAATTGTTCCCACAGACGAACAATGCGAGGTGGTGGGACGTCATCCCATCCAAGTTTGACAAGCCAAAGCTCTTTGATAAGAAGCTTGGCGTATAAAATTATCGGTGCCACGAGGCCTACAACGTCGAAAAGACGTGCAATGGAAGAAAGAATATTCCGTTTCGCGCAAAGGCGAACATTAGGGTTAACCTGGAATACGAAACAATCCTCATTAAACCGATATAAGATACGTTGAAGCGAACGATCTTGTGGGCGTATACCTATAAGTAGTTACATAGATTTAACATCTGCGGAAATAGCGACACTAAAAAGCCTAAAATTTAACATGATGTTAAAAAGGTCAGCCTGAAGGACTGGGGCTGCGGACAGGATATCATTGAGCGAGGTGCCGTTATCTGTACTTGCACTAGCATCTAGGACCACGCGTAGCTTAGTGGTCACTTTATCCTCTCGAATAACAGCATGGTGAGGAATATAGTAGTCCATTTCTCGCTCCTTACATTTTCGTTTGGGCAACCCACATTCAGGTGAAATATTTTGCACCAAAGAAATATAATTGTTCTGTAGATAATCCCGTATGACGTCATCATAAAGAAGTTTGACGTTAGGAAGCGATTTAAGTTTACGTTCGAGGCTATAGAATCTCTTGCGAGCAATATCAAAAGAATTTCCTAACGCTGACGCGTCTGTTTTCAGTGGTAAAGCTGCAACATACTTGCCATTTGGAGCGCGGGTAATTGTGCTACAATAACACTCTTCACAGTGTTTATCATCCACACTCCCAACGGACGAAACAGTAACATCTTCAATCTCCCAAAACTTACGAAGATCGAAGTTATCGAAAGAACTCGCAAAGAAAGACAGAGTGTCAGTTGAAGGTTCGATAATAGGTGCTTCTCCTAGAAGTATGTAGCCGAGCATAGTCTCCAATGCATCGGGGCAACCGGGTGCGCTGGTCACGGTACCAGGTCGCAATAACTTAGCGAACAACGTGACTCCAAGTAACATGTCAATATTACCTGGCACACCCCAGCTGTCATCAGCGAGTAGTTTAGGATCATAATGCTTAAATTCGGCAGTATCTATAGCACCCAGAGGAAGCTGCCCGGTTATCTGATCCAAGACTAGAGCGTCAATTCTATACCTAGGTTGCGAGCAAAACCGTGAGCTGAACGTAAGATTCACTGAGCCGCGAACGGGCTGCGATGTGCCACCAATACCACGAACGGTAGTTATTGAGTCCGTATGTATAGATAGACCGAGCATACGGCAGCAACGCGATGTCATATAATTCTTTTGCGACCCAGGGTCCAAAAGACATCTAACCACCACGCCCTTACCCTTCCTACCCGTCACTAACACCTTGGCAGTAGCCAGAACTTCGGTACTACGTGTGGCCTGGACTTGAGCAGAAGAATGCGTACACAACGCCACACGATCAGAAGTAGCTGGGTCGGCCGCAGAAACGGAGGCTGGGTCGCTAGCGGGCGCCAGCGCAGGGGCTTGCGTCGATTGCTCAAAATGCAATAAGGAATGATGCTTACCGTTGCATTTCCTACATGTTGACTTAGATAGGCACTTAGAGACGGTATGTTGGCTACTTAGGCAGTTAACGCATCTGTGATTGTCTTTTACAAACTTAAATCTATTATCCGCGCTCAACTTTTGAAACGCTTTGCACGTATACAAGTTTTTATGCGGGGATTGACAGAGTGAACATTTAGATTCAGTAGCCACAAACACCCGCGATACCTTAGATGAGGTGCTGGGTCTACCTGCGGGGGCGGACTTAGTTGCCGCAGAAGAGATACGATGTAAGATTTTTACTTGTTCACGAACAAACTTTACGAAATAATCATAATCCAACTCTTGTTGATTACGAAGCGACATTTCAAAATGTTTTGCTGTATCTGAGTCTATTAACTTAAGACCCCAATGAATAAATATAAAATCATCCAAGTTATGTATTTTTAATTGTTTGAGTCCAGCAACCGTAGAAGTTAATTTATCGAAACCTTGTTCAATATTAGCGGGTGTCGTTCCGAACGACTTCAATGAGAACAGTTGATTTAGATAATTAGTGGCGAGCGCGCGAGTATCCAGGTACTTTGCGATAAGCGCATCCCAGACCACGCGGTAATTATCGCCAGAAGGTACAATACCTACTGCCACACTCCTAGCCTTTCCCTTTAGACAACTCAAAAGATAATGAATGCGATCAGAATCTGATAAATCTTCGTTCGTATGTATAATACGTTTGAAAGTCTAATAAAAGAACGGAAAGCTCTGAATATCACCGTCAAAGGCCGGCAGCTCAATTTTAGGTACCTTTATATGATGAGCACTAGGGCTCACTGTCGGGCTAGGTTCCTTGGAAACAGTTGATTCAGTTAATGAAGCTAAGGTAATTTTTATCTCGCCGACCAAGTCATCAAATGAATGTAAGGCACTATAGCTTACTTCACACTTTGGATCCAATGTCAATTTTAACATATTTATCTCGTCCATTATCTCATTGAATTCGCTACGTTGGCCATCAATTTGTTTAGCCTGAGCAATAAAAGAATTACGTAATCTTTCTGTTGTTAAAGATTCTGTTGAATTCAAAATCCTTTGAACCCGCGCGAGATACGAGTCGCGTTTACTTTCCAATAATCTAAGTTTAACCTTGTCCGTCATAGTGAACAGAAGTTAAAATATGGAAACAAAAAAAAACAACAAATTTTTATCTTTTACGGAACCCGCGTAAGTGAAATTAGTGATCCAATCAAACTGATAACTCAACGAAAGATTTTACAACTTACGTTAGTACGGAACAATCCGTACACGCGAACCCTAACAATAATAAATTGTAAGGTGAAAAAAAATATAAAGCGTACAAAGTTTGAATAACGTACAAAGTTTGAACCGCGTACAAGTAACAAAGTCTAATACAAATAAAATAGTAAGCACGCGAAATACCTTATGAACGTACCCATCTACCTATATTTATGATTAGCTTAGAGATACCTACAACCCGATAATTAACATTTATGTCGGATGCGAAGCGATATATTTTTTTTCCTTGTAGTATTCTATTTATATGAGATTAACTTACTCAATACATAGAATATGTACAGATTCTTAACCAACAATAAGTTAAGTGTGAAACTTAGAAACAAGTATAGTACTTATTTCCGTAAGCGATGCGATTGTGTTCGTAACGAAATACCTTCGTAAAACACAATAAAATTCCTAACAAGTAAATACGCAGATGACCGTTCGAAGTAAATTATCTAGTAAGTACTACGTTTACAAGTTAGGTGCGGGGGTGATATGTATAAATATACGGCTGTTTCCTATGAGGAAAACTAAACGCGTAAAGTTTATACAAATCTGTTATTTTACCTGAAGGTTCCTATCAAAAGATCAAGTTACCTTACAAAATGAAATAACAAGCGACGCAATGATAATCTGGTTAATTACAATAATTAATCAAATGCGGTTGAGTCTAGAATTATAAAAAATACCTACTCGTGCAATACGAGTATAGTAGGCATTTACTTAACGAACCAACAGTAGTAGTGTATCGTAAAATAATCAATGTCATTCATTCTGCAAATCTCGATTAGAAACATATACAAAAGTTTCCAATGCGTAAATAAAAATTAACCGTACGATAACAAGAACTGGAATATTCCACAGTCACGTAGGCCAACTTGAACGAATGTTTTAACTGACTACCCACAATTTTCATACACGAACAAAAAAATATGTAATGACGACGAAATTTAACTGATTTATTAAATAAACTTATTTATCGATATGAATCAACGTTGATATTCAATTAAATGTATTTTTCGGAGTTTCAATTAGTGAAATTAAAGATTTACGTTAACAATTAATTTGCCGGTAGAAAGTACTACACGCAAGGCAGCCAGCCTTATTCCCAACGCAATAGAGGCGAGAATTGTGTGATGATCTGCAATTAATATGGAAATTTCCCAAACTTTTTGCTTAAATTTACTCAAAATTAGGCTGTAAATAGGTAAATACAAATTTAATTTATCCAGTTCGAAGGACCAAAATGATAAAATTTAGACTTTTAAGACTTAAAATTAGGCTGTAAATAGGCCCAAATTTAATTTATCCATGAAGGACCAAAATGGTGCGTATAACCTCTAGAAGATTACTAGTAAAATCACACGCGATTGAACCTAAATTATTAGAGTAATCTAGGCTATAATTGCTGATTCAGCAGTGCTAAATTGAAGGAGAAAAGTATGCAGATGAGACGAAAGGCAATGGATAAAGTTCAATTTACTAATTATGCCACATACCTTTGAAACAGCGATTCCCATGCAGATGCCGATGCCACGTTCGAGAAGTTCAGCTCACAGACTTGGTATACTATGCTGGCCAGCGGTACACAACACAGTAGGTCTAGGTAATACAGATACCACTTTCCATGTAGGTTCAATTAAGAGTTTTGGGCGAGAGGGTGACTTAGTGCGCGCACCTCCGCCCTGGTTGGTAAGAGACTGGCCACCATCGCCGGCGGCCATTGGTGGCTGCGACGTAACGACCGTAGCGGCACGGCGGCGCGGAATATCACCAAAACAACGATAGGTGACACTTATTTAATAAACTGGAACTAGTATACCAATGCCTCTCGATGCCCTATGGTGATGTAATAAAATATGAACTATAAATTAGGAAGCGTAACCAGTTAGTAATGTTAGCTATTTATTTTGGGAAATTTATACGGAACCCTCTGTGCGCGTCTCAGACTCGCACTTGGCTGGATTTTAATTTTGATGGCATCGAATTGATTTTTGATTTTGTTTTTGATTTTTAATCCTTTGCATAAACACCATCCATTATGAATATTATAAATGCGTATTGTTACCTTTTCATGCCGAAATCACCGAACTAATGTCTGATATATAATTAAAATTGTGTGTGTCTGAAGAAGGATATTTTTATCTCAGGAGTACTTTCCCTTAGGATAATTTCCAATTTTCACGCGGGAAAATCCATTGACAGAAGTTAGTTGTGAAATATATATTGCAACGAATTACCAAATGTCTGTTATTATATATATAATAGCTGTGCCCGCGGCTTCGCTCCCGTCAAATCAACTGCCTACCCTACCTATCTACCCTATCCTATCTACCCAATTCTATCTACTCTACCCTACCTACCCTACCTACCCTACCTACCCTACCTACCCTACCTTACCTACTCTACTCTACCTACCCTACCTACCTACCCTACCCTACCTTACCTACCATATCATATCTACCCTACCCTACCAACCTATTCTACCTAAATACCTACACTATCTACCCTAACTACATAACTACCCACATACCTACCCAACATACATTCCTACCCTAAATACATATACCCTACCTACCCTACCTTCATACCACTCTACCTACATACCTACCCTACCTATCTACAATATTTTTCTTATTTTTCTATCTAAGAACCAACAATAACAAACCCAACAAAAAAAGAATTAGCGAAATCTGTAAAGCCGTTCTAAAGCTTACTTACTTACTTTAGAACTTAGCTATTTTATATTTCAGGAGAAATAGGAGTTTTATTTTATTTTATATATGTAGATAATAAATCGACAATTGTAATACCTTGTTTCAAATCCTCTTAATAATGTTATAAAATAAAATCTACAATCAATAATAGAATTCTTGATCAGTCGCAAAGTAAAATCTGGGTGCTGATAGTTTCTTTTTCATCAAGTTATGACCAAGTTTAGTTAGTGTAAGCGACGAGTTTTGAACTCATAATATCTTGAATGCCAGTCAAACCTCAGACTCGTAAATCTTATGAAATAAAAAAGATTGGGAGCTCCTCACTAAGAAGAAATTGTAACACGAAAAAAAACCGGTCAAGAGCGAGTCGGACTAGCGACCGAGGGTTCCGTACTCTCTTGATCGATAATGGAACTAATGTAATTTCTGTATTAATGTAAAGGTTGACTGGTAGAGAATGCCTTGCTGCATTAAGTCCGCCTATGTATCACCATTGTACATGAAGTTTAAATAAATAAATAAATAAATAAATGACTTCTCAAAAAGTGTGCTATTTAGAGACATCGTTTTATTTGTACTATAATCTTTACATAAAATTCAATCACATATAATACTTTCAGATTATTTTCTATGCAAACTTCAAAAATAAGGGTGTGAGGGAACGGTATTTATTTTTTCCTCAAAAGTCGAAAACTATACGGCCTAAACAAAAAAGAAAAATATTTGAGAGTGTAAATAGTGCTCTTTCATACGATACCCTACATGCCCTGGTAGCCTCACTCCGAATTTATAAGACCCCCTTTATGTCACTGAAGCAAAAAAAAACTTTCTTATAGATAGACACTGACGTCATCTGCAAAAAATCTGTCTCCCTGATCTGCAGAAGCGAGCGTGGCAGCTGCAACGGAATTCTGAAGACTGTAGCCGATAGGATCTCCTCTCCGCTTTCGAGATCCTTTATTAGGCGGGTAATTTGAATACGTTTTTATTTTATGTAATTATATTTTAATTTTTATGTTTTATTCAATCAAACTGTATGGATTAAGTTATCCGAAATAAATGAATTTGAATAGTTGGGTAACCGTCATCTGAAACTACAGCATTAGCATTAGACAAGTTACTAATATCCAGCTGTGACAGACGGACAGACAGACTGAGTCGCACCATATGGGTTCTTTTTTACTATTTTGGAACGGAACCCTAACAAGAAATAGTACATGTAAAAATCCAAATAATATTAAACTATTCTGTATGTGTGTCGAGGGTAGTCTCACAAAAATAAACAAATTTTTCACTACAGATCTGTCCAGTGAAATGTATACTGTGTAAATAAATCATGCGCCTCGGGCACTCGCTAGCTAACTTTTACTCGCAGATAGGTACATATCATATCACTTTAATAGTCTACTTTTAGTTTTAAGAGGAGGTTAGCATTTTGTGCAGTACAAAATGCAGGGTACACATCTCTAGTATTGGTTTATTTATACCTTCATATGTGTAGAATAGATATAGTAGCTCTTGGCTAAATAATAACAGCCGCACGGGTCGATCTTCAAGTTTAAGCAACGCTTGACGAGGTCGGTCCGTGGATGGGTGATCATTTCAACATAGCGAGTTACCTCCGTGCCTCGGAAAGCACGTTAAGCCGTTGGTCCCAGCTGTCATTTGAAGATCTTTGACAGTCGTTACAGGTAGTCAGAAGCTTGAGATCTGACACCAGTCTTGCCAAGGGGTGTCGTGTTACCCAGTTACTGGGTTGTACAGGTCAGATAGGATGTCGCTCCATGTAAAATACTGGTACTCAGCTGAATCCGGTTAGACTGGAAGCCGACCCCAATATAGTTGGAAAAAAGGCTAGGCAGATTGATTGATGTGTAGAATATATAACAATAAATATATTTTGGTAATAGTATTCCTTGACAGAAGATTACAGCTGGGCTGGGCAGCGTTTGGGAAACTTCTTCGAGTCTTGTCACCGCATATTTCACAGAGCCAAAAGACCAGAATCTTTAATCTAGTTATGACTTACGAGGCCGAGACGTGGACACAAACGGTTCCTCTGGTCCATCAGCTCAAGGAACGCGATCGGTGTACAAAAATAATGAGTATAATCAGAACAGTGTGTACCGTGCTTCTTTGTATTGGATGAGACACCACTGGCAGAATTATTTACAAACAGACAGACATAAGAATATTTTCACCACATAAGTACCTGTATTATCTTACAAAAAAAACGCTATTTTTACAACAAACATAATTATAGCCGTTTTAACGGGATTAAGATTCCAGAGACGCGTGACGGCGTAAGTAAAAAAACATGATGGTTTTGTTTGATGACTACAACTTTTACAAAACATCAACTCTTCGTGTCCCTAAAGTAACTAAACACGTCCATCCTTTCTCCCCCAACAGTTCTTAAATAGCTCCATCCCGCAGCCGCCTTATGCAAATTGACCAATCATTTTTGATGTCAGTGATGTCAATCGATGCTGGAAATAAAACGATATCAAACCATTCCTGCGGACGAATGGCTGAGCCGATATCGCGTCATACGCTTCGTATTGACTGACTCCAAAATGCGAAAGCAGTTATGAATGGGAACTCAGTTAATTGTTTGTTATCAGTTACATACACGCATGTAAAATGGAAGCTGTGGTTAATTTTCTCGCTAAATAGGTCAGGTCGAATTATCGTTGTCATTATTGAGTGTCATTCAGCTCATTGGCGTATGACAATGTTGAATACTTGCTTTTCCCGTGGCTTCAGTCGTATGAACCGAATATTTTTCCAGAATAAAAAGAAGCCACTGTAACGCTTAAGCTGCCTGGCAGGTAAATCAAATTCTTGAAGAGTATTACTAGGGTAGATATAATAATAAATTATTATTATTAAAGAAAAATGATTATATAACATTTTAGATTAACCCAGTCGGAGTTCTCGACATCGAGCGCGTGTTAAATTCAAGACCTCCGAAAGAAAATCACTATCCTGTAGTTCCCAGAACGTAGGACTGGTGGCAGCCAGGTAGGTAGGTTGATATTCTTATCAGAGGGCAGCCACAGCCCTTGCAGCTACAGCGAAAGATTTTCCGGTACGGAAGAACCCTGGAATATCCCAAATTGGGCATTTTGGAGAATGACTGAATTCGAACTACTGACTGAAATATCCTGACAACCGTCGAACTCAGTGATAGAGTAGCAAATGTTGTAACCAGATTTTGTAATCAGATCGTGACTTCCAGAGATTACCTTCTAGCAACTAATAGGTACGCAATTTGACTTTTTTACAAGTTTAGAGTTTGAAGTTTAGATCTCATCATATTGAACGGATTTACCCATGAAATTTTTTGAAGTAAGTACTGAGACCAAGGTCTGGGTAAGTACGGTTGATTTTTCAATAGAGTCAGTAGTCCAGCAAGACCTATTATGTATGGGGAGTGTGAAAATTGTTTGTTATCAGCTACATACATGCATGTAAAATGGAAGCTGTGGTCAGGTCGAATTATCGTTGTCATTATTGAGTGTCATTCAGCTCATTGGCGCATGACAATTTTGAATACATGTATTTTATTTGGAATTTGAAGACGCCTAAATCAAACCAATCGACGGTATATTATAGAAAGAGATATAAGATCTGAAATAAATGCAATAAGATTTTTTTTTTACTATCAGAGCTATTTAGATTTTTTTTTGAGCTGTGGGGGCCAAGTGGTAATAACCGAGACTTACTAGTTGCAGATCGTGGTTTCGAACCCAGGCAGGTACTTTACTTTGCGTAAATTATTTTTACACCAATGCTCTCAAAACGGTGAAGGAAACCGGTATGTCCTAGAACCAAAAATTCTAAGACATGACATTCACCAACACGCACTGGGCCCGCGTGATGAATTACGGCCCATTCCCTATCACAGAGAGGAGGCTTGTGTCCCAGCAGAGAGATCACTAAAAGGTTTATGATGATGATGGGTGTAATTTTCTATCAGTGATATAATTTTTGTAATCAAGTCTGTACTGCTAAAGATACGACCTTTGCCAAACAAAAAACAATTTTACTTCTTTAAAAAATTGTTTTGATTTGTCTCTTTACCAGTGTACCAGCAATCCGGTACCTTCAGAAGTTAAATGACGCAGGCAGATCCGCGTCAATTGACGCCTCAATGAAACAGAGGTACGTAGTTCGGAGTTGTCCAGCAATGTAGGTGGATATACGCTAGGTACAGCTAAATTGAATCAACATTTTTCAATCACTTCTTCATTTTTCCACGTATTCCATTGTATTAAAATGCCCATTTAAAAAGCTGAAACATCTCCGAAAAGAACTGTCTTATATCGAAATAATTAAATGTGATTGAAAAGATGTACCTATTCGGGCGGGAAATAGTGTAATTTGCGCATTGAAACGTATTTGACTGTGGGCGTTGGCGAGCAGTCTGTCCACGCAATTGACTTATCAAGGCTAGCTAACACTTTTATACTATACCATTTTATAGTTGTTAGTTCTTAGAATGACAATTATAGCGGTCATTGACCTACCTATTATTTGACATTATTTAATCTAAAAATTGTAATCACAACAAAAAGCCGTCATGAATCGACTTCTAACGTAAATAATTTTTTTACATTTTTTCTATCTAAAATCAACACAGTTTAATTTCGGGTCCAAGAGATAAGAGGGAAAGTTAAAGACTGCTATTGTCAGCTCACATGAAACAACTATTAGTATAGTAGGTTGGTGTGTATACCTCTTTCAGTTGATTGTAGGAAAACCGAATATGGCTTCTGATAGTAAAATTAAAGATAAAGCTTTCGTAGCGCTTCTGTAATTGTTTAAAAATAAAATAGACTTGTCAACGTTATATTTTCTGAAACTTTTTATACACATGTGTTTACAATGAATAGGGTAATTTACTGAAAATTTGTTTTTTGTCCGTCAGGTAAATTATTAATAAAAAATATTGGCCACGTATTTTTTTTTTGACACGTAAACATAAAGTGACTACGATATAATGCGTTGAAATATCGTGAAATGTCACGTTGCTAGTACACTTTATACTGCCTTAGTGACGTCACAAGCCCCCACTCCTGAACTTTGATGCGCTTTAATTTTTATTGATTTGGTAAAGCAAAAAATACATGTCCAATATTATTTGATAATCTCCCTGACGGTCTAAATAGAATTATCATTTTCTACCCAGGAAACATCCCCATTGTCTTATGGCGCAACTATGAGTCGATCGCCATTGTCAAAAAGTCAAACATGTTTGGCATTGGCAAGTGCGGTCCAATCAAATTTCACGAGTGATTAATCCCTTACATTTTAGATTTACAACAGTCACTAATGCTGATAGATTGTCATTTTATATGTGCTCTACTGTGATTGCGTTCGAAATATGCAATTTTGATAGTTTAACAGGCTATCATGATTTCATAATCCGAACAAAACCACGCAATGTCAGCAGCCAAAATCAGTCAGGGACTAAAATTGTATTGAAAGGTATGGAGGAAATTACAACAACTAGTTGGTCTCCTCTCTTTAATTATTCCCTGGTAATTAATAACTCAAATAATTTCCTATACCAAGAGCACTTTTATTTGTAGCAGGGAAATGACCAATTATGATTTTAGACGAAGTGACCCAAATATAACTAGATACCTGTTATAGTTGATGCACAAATATTTTATTTGATATTATGATGCCTATTTTTACCTATATTTTTTTACCTTCGAAAGACGCCTAGTCTTTTAGGGACAATACTGATTGTATATATTGAGACGACACAGTTTGTAGAACTATAGTTCTTCAGTCGGGCATTGTCGCCCTTCTTGAAGAAGAGTACCACCACACCCCTGCACCATGCCTGTAGCGTTTACCCCTCGAGTATGACGGAAACAAACAGCTTCTAAGGGCTCTAATTGAGTACTGGTTTTCCACCTACCTTCAGGACCCGCTGCCTTGTTGTTCTTAAGCTGTTTGAGAGCCATCCTAATCTCGTAAAGGCTGACGTCTGGAAAGGTTTCGGTATAGTACCGGGTCAATCTCGTTCTTGGGTCGTTCGCGAGATTCGCGGCGGGTTTACTGGTTGACGTGTACAACTATCCACAGAATCTCTCTCAGAAGCTCTAGTTTAGTGGATACGATCCTGCCATCATCTGGCTCTGCCCAATAGTCAAATATCTTGCAAAGACCTTGGAGTTCTTATTTCGTTCAATCGTGACTTGAATACTTTCGGTATTAAAGCGGTGGAGGATCCTTTTCAAAGATTTTTAATCCGTCTTTTTAGCTGCCGGTATTTCCACATCCATAGGGATCCTGAACTTCCTGTCTACCAAAACCCCATATAGCGCACCCGGAAAAAGGGACAATAACAAAGAGAAGTACGAGCAACTACAGCACCCCTCTCACACGGATAACATAAAGGAAACAATATCAAAAAATAATTCACATCTTCCAAGCCGGCTGGTCACCGAGGAAGATTATGACCAAAACCCTCCAAAGGATCAAACAAAATCAAAATTAAAATTAGCAACAAAAATACCTACCCCAACTAATAGCACCACTACTAAGACTAGAACATGAGGAAAACTCTATATTTTAACATACAATGTTAAAACACTCTCAACATACGAGCGCTTAATTGAATTAAATGAATCCCTATCAAACATCAAATATGACATAATAGGACTGTCTGAAACTAGGCGTATGGGAGACAGAATAGAAGAGTATGACAATTTCATATTATGCTACACGGGACAAACGCCGGGTTTGTATGGTGTAGGCTTTTTAATAAAAAAATGCCACAAAAACAACATAGAGAGTTACATTGGCCTATCAGAATGAGTCGCTATTTTAAACTTGGTATTCGAAGATACGCGGTTGTCAATTATACAAGTCTATGCCCCTACGGAAAAAGCTAACAAAGTCGAGATTGACAAGCTCTACTGTACACTAAACAAAGCGATTGATATATCATATAAAGACTTCATACTCATGGGAGACTAGAATGCAAAAATTGGTAAACCAAAAAAGGAAGAATATCTAGTCACGAAACCGAACGGATATGGCAAGAGGAATGAGAGGGGACAGCGATTGTTAGAATTTGCTATGGAAAACAAACTGTCAATAGTAAACACATTTTATAAGAAAAAATTAAAAAACAGATGGACATGGCTCTCCCCTGATAAAAAATGCAAAAACGAAATCGATCTTGTTCTATCAAACCGTCCCCAGTTATTTCAAAATATAGAAGTACTGAATATAAACTTCCCCTCAGACGACAGGCCCGTCAGAGCAACGATATTACATGCACAATCAAAGAAAAGCCAAACAAAGTACAATAACCATCATAAGAAAACAATAAATAATGAAGACGATATCTCTCAATTCAACGAGTGCATAAATGAGACACTGAAAGCACCGTTAAATAAAAAAGTCCAAAGCTATTACGACAATATTGTCAAAGACATCACCAGAAGCCTGCAAGCAATTCAAAACAAAAATAAAGAACAAATAGCACATAAAATTCTGTCAGAGCGCACGCTACAGCTTATGGAGAGACGGAAGGAACGTCAGAAGACAAAACCCAAATCAAGAGCAATTAAAAATGAGATCTCTGCCCTTTATAAGCTCATAAGTAAATATATTAGGAATGAGACTCAAACCACAGATATAACACTATCGAAAAACACATATTTCGAACTGGAGGCACAAAGAAAGCTTACAAAGAGCTGCGAACACATAAAACATGGATCGAAGGTTTGTAACAGAGCAAAAAAACACAAAACAACCGTAAAGACATCATCACTGTAGCAACACAATTTTATAAAAAAATATACAGCACCAGAGAAACAAAAAGCACATTTGGAAAATTTCAATACCAAAGTCCCAACAATAGAAATACACCTCAGATTGAAATAAGCGAGGTAATAACAGCAACAAAAACTCTAAAACCAGAGAAAAGCCCAGGTTCTGATGGCATCACAAACGAGATATTAAAAACCGGCTCAGCAGCTCTTTTAGTTCACCTGACTGAACTGTTTAACCTCATTCTTGAAACTGGAGAAACACCCACCCAGTGGTCAGAATCTGACATTATCCTTATCTACAAAAAAAATGACCCCAATGATATAGGTAACTACAGGCCAATAAGCCTGCTACCTAACATCTACAAGCTCTTCTCTTCAATAGTATGAGTAGAGATTATACTCTACACTGGAAGCGCGTCAACCTATCGAGCAAGCCGGGTTTAGAAAGGGATACTCAACGATCGACCACATACACACATTGGAACTTCTGATTGAGAAATACCGCGAGAAAAAAAGACCACTCTACATTGCGTACATTATTACAGTAAGGCATTTGATTGCGTATCACATAAAATCATATGGGAAAGCCTAACAACACAAGGGGTAGAAAAAGAATACATATCTGTAATCAAGAGTCTATACAATAACAGCAGGAGCAGAATCAAATTAGAGACAGCTGGGCCTTGGTTTCCGATAAAAAGAGGAGTAAGACAGGGCGACCCTCTTTCACCATTGTGGTTTCTAGCAACACTGGAATCAATCATTAGTCAACTCAATTGGAAAGGTCGGGGTATTAAGATTAAAGATGCCTGCCTAAGCCACCTAAGGTTTGCAGATGACTTGGTTCTCTTATCTGAAACAGGACAAGAAATTCAATATATGATAGAATCACTTAATGATGCCAGTAAACTAGTAGGTTTGGAAATGAACTTGTCCAAAACAATGATGATGACTAACAGCGAAAGGAGAACAGTATACGTTGGTAGCGAGCCTCTCAAATATACAGACAGCTACATATACCTGGGTAAACAAATTAGCTTTCACCACAATAGTAACGAACAAGAAGTAGAACGCAGGACACATCTTACCTGGAACAAATATTGGGCACTGAAGGGCATATTCAAAAGCAGCATGCCGATCAAAACTAAAACTAAAGTACTAAACTCGTGCCTAATACCGTGCCTCACGTATGCTTGCCAAACATGGAAATACAACAAAAAAACAAAGGATAAAATAATTACATGTTAGCGGGGTATAGAACGCAGTATGCTGAATATTAGAAAGATGCAAAAAATAAGGCAAACCAAAATTAGAAATATAACCAAGGCAAGGGATGGATTAGAACACGCTCAGTCACTAAAATGGAGGTGGGCCGGACATGTGGCGCGTCTACGTGACAAGAGACGGACAAACACGGTGACCACATGGGCGGGTCCACAGGGAAAAAGAAAGAGAGGTTGACCTGTAGCTACTTGGGAAGACGACATCAAAAAAACAGCTGGCCCCAACTGGATTCAAGTAGCCCAATCTAGAGAGGACTGGCTATCTTTGGAGGAGGCCTTCACCTACAGAGGAGTTCTTACAGAATGAAGAATAATAGTATAGTATAAGATTAAAGAAAAACTAACACAAGTAAATTTAGGAACCAAACTTAATTACTAACAAAACTAATAATTTTAAATGTTTTATAAGCTGTAAGAAATAAAAGGCTTTTTTATTTTTATTTTATTATTTCCACATATCGTCTGAAGGCTGTAGGATCATCTCACGCCTCTACTTCATGAGCTTGAGAGTAGGATCAGAGAGCTTTTTGTTTCTATCTGTACGATGGGTCTTGAAAAACTTAGACCCGACCGTATGGACAATTTCCACAAACCCATTAAAATGTTTATATTTAGATTTAAATGTTAGTATATACTATGGAGAAAGGTTCGTAGCCAGAAAGACATCAACATCATCATCATTTCAACCGAAAGACATCCACTGCTGGTCATAGGCCAAGGGGGCCCAAGCGTCGCCAAACTGATCAGCCCTGTGCGTTTCACATCCACCGGACTCCCGCAGTCTTTAGCAGGTCGTCCCTCTACCTAGAGGGAGGCCTTCCAACGCTGCGTCTGCCGGTATGCGGTCGCCATCTTTGAACTTTTCGCCCCAACGGCCATCCGTTCAACGAGCAATGTGCCCTGCCCACTGCCACTTAAGTTTGGCAACTTTTCGGCCAGAAAGTACAAGTAGGTAAAATACTACTACTCATCCAGTTAAAAACCATTATGGAAGCCAAACCCAACAAGGGTGGTCAAAAGCTAGGCAGATTAATATGGAGATAGGTACTTGTTTATTGGAAAAGGGCTTAACGACTGAACAAACCGCAAAAAATTTGGGTCTGCAGACTATTTTCACGCATCAATATTGATTCGTGACACACAGATTTTCAACTGACAATAAATCCAACATTTAAGACACTGGTTATCAATCATAATCATTTTTAGGGTTCCATACCCAAATGGTCCAGATAAACAGGTTTTAAAGCCAAACGGTTGGAGCCACAGTTTTAAAATTTTCACAGTATAAGCATCTTGTTGACCCAAGCCATGGAAAATGGTCAAAAAATATTATATATGCTTTTTAGGGGGGTCCGAAAAAAGAAAGTGATCTGCCCCATCGAATGGGTTATCATTGTTTAGAGCTCGTTGAGTAGATAAATATTGTACATTTTTGTTTTAGAAATATTTGAAAACAAGGGAATGAGAAGCCACCCAAGTCAGCATTTTTTTTTAAGTTTTTCCCAAATTTTTTTACTTCTGATTGACCTAGGAACTTTGGTGATAATGTTTATTATTACGTCAAGGAACTTGAAATTTTGATGATGATGTTTATTAATACGTGAATTTTACTAAAAAACACAAATATATTGACAAATCAGATTTTTGGTACTTCTTCATTTTTTCTATTAAAACTAACTTGATTTTGCGGTTTGGTACGGAACCCTAAACGTGCGAAGTCCGACACGCTCTTGGCCGGTTTTTAGTTATACACCTACTAAAATATAAAACTAACTTTCACCGATTGTTTCGTTTATTTGTAAATCATAAATACTTTGTTAACAATACTTATACTTTATAACAGATAGCTTGATCTCTGCGAAATATGTCAAACTGACGTATACGTTATTGTTAACCTGTCAAGCGCTATTGTTACTATATTGATACTGACAGCTGTCATACAGACCAAGCTATCTTTTATGAAGTACAGCTATTTTCTCTTCCTACAGTAACATAATAATGTTCCAGAAATAAATTGACCTTTTCTAAAATCCACAATAATAATAATTATTCAAATTATATATCTACCGAAATAATTTTCTGACCGAATATTAAAACATTCAAATACACTGACACTCATTTCGAAATATTCTGGCATCCGGAGGAAGATTGAAGAGGCCAGTACAGTAGAAAAACCCTCGATCCACTGTGTACTCCTAAAACAATTTAATCTTAAGGTTGCCCTAGTCGACGGCACGGACTATTTTGTGCGCGTGATTAAAAGGCATGTTATCTCATCCGACAACACGTGTGAAAGAGATAGAAGCTGTGATGAGCAGTAAGAAGCTAGTTCGCGTCCGAATACACATTTTTTGCAAATTTGTAGCGAAATGGATGGTGATTTAGGACGAAAACGGCGGCGCGAAATTTTATTTTACACAGACCTTTGGGAGTAAGGATATCATGAAAAAACTCCTGAATGTATCTGTTCAAAATAAAATTATTTGCATTGTTGAACTATTAATCTAATGTTTTGCAATTTTCCTTCTTCTTATGGTATATTTATTAGCGCCCAAAGATACGTTAAAATTAGTGTTGAAATATGGAACTTTCGACGCTCATAACTTTGAAATATATTTTTATTTTTTACTTTTTTGTTTCCATATAGGGCTAGATAATGACGAGACAAATTGATTGTATGGAAGAATGATCGACTAGGGCAACCTTAAGATCTCAAGTAACACGCTAAAAGGACAACTTGCACGTCAAACAGACCGGCCATGTATCTTTATCATTATGCTCATTCGACTAAAAGCACTCGATCTCCTAATGCGATAGGTACTCGTATTTGTTCACATTTCTTACACTTAATTTAGTTCAAGTAGAGCGATCCTTTTAGTTCTATAAGCGTGAAAGATTAAACTTTTTACTACACTGTAATGTAATATCTGTGCGAAATAAACTTCGTGTTAATTGAATTAGCTGAATTGGTAAAATGGCCACGTAAATTGGTGGAATAAATACTGGTACATATATCTGTGCTGCAAAAAAAGTTTCTATACTTCATGAAATATAGCTTGATCTCTGTCACAGCTGTCAGTATCAACACAGTAACAATAGCGCTTGACAGGCTAATAATAACGAATGCGTCAGTTTGACATATGTCGCAGAGATTATGCTATCTTTTATGAAGTATAGACTAAGTGACATCCTATTAGTGATAGCAATAGGGATGTCAACTGTAAATTTGTTTTTGTCCGTCAGGTAGATTAATAAAAAATATTGGAAACGTATTTATTCTTTTGACACGTCAACATAAAGTGACGACGATATAATGCGTTGAAATATCGTGTGACGTCACGCCGTTAGTACACTTTATACTCGCATAGTGACGTCACAAGGCTCCATTCCTGAACTTTGATGAGCTTTATCTTTGTAAAATTTTATGTATTGCAAAAAATACGGGTCCAATATTATTTAATAATCTCACTGACGGACTTAATAGAATTATCATTTTTCTACCCAGGAAACATACCTATTCAGACTTGTGGCCCACGTTCTATTATGCATAACCAAACAAAACTAATCAATTACCAAGAGTTATCGCTCCAATGAAAATCCAATAGCAATAGTTATGAGACCCATCCATAGTTTGTAGACGAAGGTTCTTATGAATACGCAATGTTCTGTTAATTCTCGTCTGCATGTGGGTAGTTACAAACACGTGTATTGTAGTCATTACGCGGCAATTTTTAATATACAGGCGGTTCTATGCCATCCATTCATTCAACACAATGTGTTCTATTTCATCCCTTCTAGAGACGACGGCCATTGTTCTCCGATAAGGCATGGTGCACAGTTTAGATTTTTGCTAAATTAAATATTCATTTTTATGCAAGATAATAAACTACTGGAAATATTAAAAGTATTAAGAAACGGCATCATAAAACATTTTGATTTATGTTTTGAACACAAAAAACTAAACCAAAAACCTTGTGTTAAATCTGTCAGCGTTATAAATTAATACAATAATATGACCAGCGCAGGTACATAAACAATATCTACCTACGTAGTAGGAAATTAGAAACGCAAATTGTGTGTACAAAGCCCCTAGTTTTGTGTGATTTACGATGTTTACTCAAGCGACGGCGTGTTTAATAACCCACTGAAAGGTATGTACGTATGTAAATGTGAGGCAAGTACCCAATTTACATTGGCAGGTAGGTACATGGTTATGTTTTACTTACGACTCGGCATTCCGCAATATCGATGCTGAATTAACACCGCATCTCTCATATAACCCTCCTATTTCAGGCTCTTTTCCCCAGGTGTGCCAATTCTTTGGAATTTTTACCCTTTTATTGAATAAATATTTGTATTCGGGCCGTCGAAACGCCTCTTGTATTTGAGTCATTATTAAAAAAGCGAGTCCATGAAACGAACGCACGAGGGAGTTTTATAAATAAGCTGCCTGATATAAAATGGTTTAGTACCTAAATATACTAAAACTTCCATTTTATGAAGAAAAATATCAAAACAAACATGACGTTATCGTCCGTAAAAATGACCAATGTGATATTTGCAGTGACCTCAGAACTTTGACTCTTGTAAGTTCATAGTAAAATATAATATGCTGAAGAACTATCCAAAATCTGATGTGGGCCCCATCCATCATGTGAGGCGACAGGGACGGAGGCTTGTCGACCCTAATCGAACCCTATACACATAATATAACCGAGTATACCCTTGTATCTCGCCATATTTAGATACTTTTATTTGTAGCCTTACGATACAACCCCGGCTATACATAATACATGAACGTTGCTCGCTAAAGCAGTGGAAATGAACCAATTGGTTTATTACAAAACCTATGTACCTAATAAGTAATTAAGTGTCATTATAACTTCGCCTCATTATACAATCATGAATTTCGAACTTCAAACGCAGTACAGTACCTACCTAATGCTGCCTTTATCGCAGAAATTTTACGTGAAATAGAACAAATTTACAACGAAGTGTAAAATCACAATATTTATGAATCTATACTGTCCCAAATTAATTGCCAGTAAATAACAACACAGCTACTGACAATAAAAACAGATTTATTACGACCTCGGCTATTAATCCTGAATAATTATGTCAAGTAATGAATTATTAAAATAAAATTTTGATTAAATCATTGTTTTAAATGGTGATGAATATTAATTCAGCGGGTAATACAGTACTTATATCACTGAAAGCATTATAGTTATTAACATCATCCCCGAACTAATTTCAACTGCCTATTAATTTGAGGAACTGATTATGTTTCTTTTACCTTCTTTTACCCACGAACTGAAATCCCTATTGTGCGGTTTGAAACACCTGTTAAAACACTGTATTATGGACGTTCTGAACAAACAAAGTATGAATTTATCTATGATGGAACAAATCTGCTTCGTTTTTATGCAGCAGCAATTTATCTGTGGGTTTTCCGTATGTTGTATCAATCTTCCGATTGCCTTGCCCGCTACAGACGACTGGGCCCCGCCCGGGTACACGCGATTCCCCAACAAATAAACCAGGTAAATACACTGTATTGGAATTAAGAACCATTACATTGCTTTCCAAGTGAGTGATTCATCTTTTAGATAAAAACAGTGTTTGTTTTTCTTGAATTTTCTAGCACGGAAAAGCGAGAAAGGTAAGTAAAGTAAGGTAAGTGGGTACTTCTGTGTAATTTTAAGCGTTGATAGCAATGCACCAGCGGCGTGAAGTCTTTTATAGTCTCCTATTTTCTAGTGCGCCCATAAAAGACGATTTTCTAGTCGGCCAGTGTTACTTTACAGTTTACATTGTTTTCTTTTTAACCCCCGCCGGAAAAAGAGGGGTGTTATAAGTTTGTCGTGTGTTGCTGTGTATCTGTGTGCCTGTCTGTGGCATCATAGCGACCAAACGGGTTAACCGATTTTGATTCAGTTTTTTTTTGTTTTTAAAGATGACTTAATCTGTTCGAGAATCTTTTCGAATTAGAGTGTTCTTAGCTATGTTTGAATAAAATCAGTTCAGCCGTTCAAAAGTTATGGGCGCTTTACTTTTTGAATCGGGGTGTTTTCGCAAGATATCGTGTCATAATTACGTGTTCAACAGATTACCATTCGAAGCGTATCTACTATGTACTTACGGTTTTTTAAATTTTGCAATTTTACTTGTATAACAAGCAAAAAGATTAGTTAAAACTGTTACGCCACTTTTTTAGCCTATGTTTTCCGGGTCATAATATCGAATCGATTGACACCTTATTAATTAAAATCGGATGAATAGTTTAGGCGCGTACGTAAATAAATACATACATAGACTGCTAAAATACCCTTCCATCCGTAGTCGGCTAAAATTAACACTATGTTTACCCATATTCTAACCAGAACCAAGAAACTTGGAATTTTATCGTCAAATGGCATGTTTACCTCTCCCCATAATAGGATTTAATACTGTTATCTACTTTGGGCATAACACAAGAGCTTTTATATATAGAGTAAATATATTTTATGGTAAGCGTTCACAAAAATTCACAGTGCAAGTAAGCCTTGTAGTTTATTCACGTTTCATTTGACAGTAGCAGCCATGACTTCCAGCTAGGTACCTATGCACCTCGTTTTCCAGCATTTGGCATTCTTCCCACGGCAAGAAAGGGACGAATTATTTTTAAAATTACAAATTATGCTGTGGGCATGCATGTTATTATGTGGCAGTGGGACAGAAATGTATGTCATGATTATCTCTTCCAGGTAAGTAGAGAATGCAGATCCTGTTGTTGAAGCCGGCTTAAATGTACTACTTAGAGTTTGTTTGTTACTATAGTATATAATGTCACTTGCGTTGTTATATAACACCTATGTGGCCAAATTATTTTTGATTAGTGACATCAATAGGGGGCTAAAAAGTTTCCGCCTATACGCTACGTTTGTTTTTTGCGAGAAAGAAGACAATCTGCATATTTCTAGTTGGTGTTTCAAGTCACATTTTCAGTAAATATAATACAGAGTACCCCTCTTCTACATATATACATTTTTTCGTATGTAAGGTTGGTTACATGAGGTTGTGGGTAGCAGCAACATGCTGCGATCTCCTGTAATTACTTGAAGCGGTGAAAAGCTCTTTGATTTAGCTATGGTAGGTAATTAACAGGTAATATAAAATAAATTCATCATCATCATATCAGCCGAAAGACGTCCACTGCTAGACATAGGCCTCCCCCAAGCGTCACCACTTTGACCGGTCCCGTGCGACTCGCAACCAGCGTATCCCTGCAACCTTCACCAGGTCGTCGGACCACCTGGTGGGAGGCCTTCCAACGCAACGTCTTCCGGTTCGCCGTCATCACTCCAGAACCTTTCTGCCCCATCGGCCATCCGTTCTGCGAGCAATGTGCCCTGCCCACTGCCACTTAAGTTTGGCAATTCATCGGGCTATGTCGGTAACCCTGGTTCTCTTGCGGATCTCTACATTTCTGATTCGATCACGCAAGGAAACTCCTAAAATACTAAAATAGTTTAACATAAAAATATTGTCATTTTTTTTTAGTTTTTTGCATATCTTTACTTTCTCGATTTTATGGTTTAAAACACTTAAATATAAGGCTAGAAGCATCTTGGTGGTTTTTGTCGCCGATCAGCCGTTAGTCGTAAAAATTACATCAAAGGGATCGATACAAAAAAAATCTAATTATAATTTTTAATTGTTTGACTTTCAAAAGTGCCATTTATAGTAGGACTAGTTGAAAAAATATATTTGACTTTGATGCAAGAACAGTACTCCTATATCCCACCGGAACCCGAAGACTTGATTAGGCGATGGTTTTGGTGATCATTTTCTGAGTCTTTTTTTATATACATAATTCCCTGTTTCGTATCTGTTCACGCACACACATCCAAAACAACCAACACACTACGGCGTCGTTAACGAGCGACGCGGCACAGCGGCGGCGCGGGGGCCGGGAGCACAGCAGTGTCTCGGCTCGGCATTGGATCGTACGACACGACCGCGCTTAGACATACACTTACCTTTTGATTTAATTACTTTATTGCTATATTTGTAAAAACCACCTAATAAACCGATATACAGTCCACTTGCTTTACTTTAACCTGGGCCTATTCAGTATCCACTGACCAAAATCACATCTGTAACATTCCTTTAATTCACAATACGTCCCAAACCTCACAATAAACGACAACAAACTTTAGAAACCGTCCGTCAGGGACAATTTATTGTGAAACTTTGAACAATGTTCAAAAAGGGAATAAGTGCTATTTAAATACAGCGAGTATTCGGCCATAAAGGCCTCAGTTGTTATTCTTGGCAGGACTATGCTCCTGGGCCGGACATTAACCATCGCCTGAATGGAGGACCACGCCCCCTGGCACCACTGCAATCGTAAATAAACGTTTTGCTTCAAATTCTTGTTGGCATGAATGTATGTGGTGGTTTTTTTGTAGTAATTGAGGCAGTGAAAAATCATTGATTATAATCAGTAGTCATAAACACTATTAATTATGACTAGAAGTATTTTCGGTTCCTATAGGGAAGTACGACAATGAGGCCGAGTTTCTCACCTCTAAATTATCGTAGAATTTATGTGACAAATTGTCAAGCACGCGTTTTCTGCTGTGATTGGCTGTTGAAAATTTATTCAACCAATCACAGCAGATCACGCGTGCTTGACAAATTGTCACATTAATTTTGCGATAATTTAGAGGTGAGAAACTCGGCCTGACTGACTGGAAGGCCCATTTGCCTAAGAATTAATTATTTTTTAAAGATTCGATTTTTGTTGTTTTTAGGGTTCCGTACCCAAAGAGTAAAAATGGGGTCCCTATTACTAATACTCCACGGTCCGTCTCTCTGAATGTATGTCTATCTGTCACCAGGCTGTATCTCATGAACCGTGATAGATAGACAGTTGAAATTTTTACAGATTATATATTTCTGTTGCCGCTATAACAACTAATACTAAAAACGGAATAAAAATAATATTTAATTGGGGCTCCCATACAACAAACTTGATATTTTTTGCGATAATTGTACCTTGGACCCTTCGTGCGCGATTCAACTCACACTTATTTTAAATGGAATCACCATTTAAAATAAGTGGGAAATAAGTGGGAGGGAGTGAAAAATCATTTATTATAATCAGAAGTCATAAACAATATTAATAATGACTAGAAGTATTTTTGGTTCCTATAGGGAGTTAGGTCAATTTGGCCTTAGAATTAATTAATGTATAAAGATTCGAATTCTTGTTGTTTTTTTTGCAGTCTGCTCAATAGTAAGGTACCTAAATATAAAAAAAACAATGCACAAAATATAAAATAACTTAAGCAAAGTATTTTTTTAGGCAAAGTATTTTTTAAATCTGGAATACCGTTGTTTGTCTTATAAAAGAACTTCAAACTACTTAGTATTCACTTCTTTGGATTAGATTGTATCCAAAGTTTTTACTTTACATAAGTAGTCGTCATGAAATATTGCGGTTCCATTAAGAAAATTTATTAACGGGTGTAACAGGTTAGGAATATCTACACTTTTAATTTTTGTAGAGTAATAGCACTGTAATACTTACTTTATATGAAGGTATATCTTAATGTAAGTCAAGTTTAAATAAAAGCTACATATCTAAAGATCTGTCTAGAATTTTAATGTCAAATCTTAAAAATGAATGATAATAAATAAAAAGCACGAGTAGTTGAGGCATTTTTATCTTATGTGAAGAATTTTAATGTGTTTATTAACAGCATAAAAATTCTTCACATAAGAATAACAACATGATTCAGGACGTAAATGATGTTTTTGAGTTTAAGAATGCAAAAAAAAATTAGGTGCATAGGTCAAAAACATTTATCACCGTGTCTAAGATAAATGGTGAAACGGTGGGTGTAACTATCTATCTCCGCCATCTATGTGACAAAAGGTTCATCAACACGGAACTTACGAACCAAGCTTAAGTAGGTACATAATTGGTTAACAAACAGACCCAAAACTGCCCCCATTCTAACTTTACCTATTATAATTCTATAACAATAGCCATCTCCAATCCAAATGGCGGTCAATACCTTTAATAAATATTAAGGCTCTGGGATTGGAACCTTTCTGTTCAAACAATGGAACTTTACTATCTAGAGTATTTAAAAGTACTTGTAAGCTTACCGCAGACTTTGGTCGGTTTGTCTTTCTGACGTCACAAACGGGTTGAACCACCTAAATACCGAATATTGGCAACTGATATTTGGATCGTCAGCTATTTGTTTCATTAATTTTTACAATGAATAAAGGATTTCTTTTTTGTTCATTAGCATATGGCAGAATTTGTTTGTATATAATTTATCATTAAGTTATTCAGACAATACTAATATATAGAGGGGCTCATGGCTAAGTAATAACAGCCACACGGCTCGATCTTCAAGGTTAAGCTACGCTTGACGAGGTCGGTCCGTGGATGGGTGACCATTTCAACATACCGAGTCTCCTCCGTGCCTCGGTGCGCACTTTAAGCCGTTAGTCCCGGCTGTCATCTGAAGATCTTTGACAATCGTTTCGAGTAGTCAGAAGCTTGAGAATTTACATCAGTCTTGCCAAGGGGTACCGTGTTACCCAGTTACTGGGTTGTGGAGGTCAGATAGGCAGTCGCTCCATGTAAAACACTGGTACTCAGTTGAATCCGGTTAGGCTGGAAGCCGACCCCAACATAGTTGGGAAAAGGCTAGGCAGGCAGGCAGACAAAACAATGACGAGGCGTGTTGTGTCTTCCTAATTAAGTAGGTCCTACATTAGTTACTTCAAGATAAAAAAATATTGATAGTAAGTAGTACCACAGATAATATATAATAGGTACCTAATATCGTGGCCAGACACACTAGAAATAGGGATGCATCGAGCCGAGGGGATATGCGGCACACTGTCATGTGTCAAACTGACTGTCCAATTGTTAAATGGATAGGCGGTATCCGTTGAGTGAGACGGTCCACCCGGCGGGACGCCGCTAAATCTACCCGACAATGATGCGAATTAATTGAGAGATTAAACTACATACCCACACCTATACATAAACCCAATTATTACAATAGAATAGCCGTAACATATCTCTACGCTTACAAGAAACGCCACAAAGAGACTCTCATTCTATATATATATTAGTCTATGAAAGAGACCCACACACGAAAGCACCTTACAATTACCAAACTACCTATAACTATCAATTTAATTTTGGCTGGAGCTAACGTCAAAATTAGCTCCGGCGTAATTACCGCAAACATTCGTATCAAAATAGCTTACACGGGAAAATATGTACACAACGAGTATTTCATATTATATCTCGCTATCAAATCGGTCGTTATCATTTCTAAAATCGGGCGCGTGTTCCAAAAATGAGCCCAGTTTATTACCCTACGTATCCGTATAATTTACGGTTCCAATTAAAGGGGAAAAGAAAAAAAAGATTTTCTTTATTAGATGGCAAGGAAGATAACTCGTTTCGAGGCAAATCGTCAGCTCATTGCGTGACTAACCGAGGATCTATGACTTAATAGCCAAGTCCGCGTTAAGTAGGCCTTAGCTAAGGCGCTTCTAAGTGATTGTCGGCGCTCACAACAATCGTAATTACTCCAAACTACTATCTTCCTTCAGCCACACGCGATCTCTTGCATCGCCCAACTTGAATTGTGCTAATTGCTTCCCAACACTATTTCACAAATCATAGCCATTCGATTCCAGTTTATTTGATGGTGCTTTAGAAACGATTATGATTGCTTAATAGATAACACAATAAAATTTTATATATATTTTTAATTATTGGTAGGCGATCACTATGTCACATGGTACTCGACGATGATGCACACTTGCCTAGAAGCAACCTAATCACTGTTGACTGAGTGGGCTGAATTCCCAAAATAGGCATTCTTTTAAACATGTTTTTTGCCAAATCTATTGAAGACGTGGCAGCGGAAAAAATATATGTTAATCTAGATCATATTTCCGAAGACTTTGTTATAGCCGAAACACTCTTACGCACTAAAACCTCGATACAATTGAATGGCAAAGTAACCTCTTACCGTGATCTTCAAAACAAAAATCCTGTTATACTGACCAGCGTACATTTGTACAATTAACAACAATAAAGTATCATAACAGGACGCAAAACTTCACTGTCGTATATTTTGAAGTTTCATTCATTATTTTTAAGTAATTCATAATATAATTTATAAATAAAAATATACAAATTCCATCGTGCTTCTCTTTCCATCCAGTGCAATTCGACAAAATGCAAAACATATTCGATTTATTTCTCTTCAATTCAATCTGTCAAAAAAATATCAGGTTTAATGCAGCCAGATTATGTAGCCTGGTGGCTTTAATTGGAACTAACGAAATCCAAGGAATATTGTCAAAATCTGTATTATTTTTATTCTCTGGCACTACAGCTGGCACTAACATCTTCATGTTTATTGTATTATAAACGACTCATGTCATTTAGTTTATTTACTAATTCGATAACTAAAAAGTATTTAAACCTCTTTGAAAAAAGAACTAATGTTATCTCAAAAACGGCACAACGTGTCCTCCTCACCCCAGAGGGCTGGTGTATATCAAAACCCAGTAAGCGCCTTGAAACTATTATATTCCAGGATAGCGTAAAAATATATTATGATTTGAAGTAGGCTATGGAAAGTCATGTTGTATTAGTAATTAAATGACATTTTAATATTTCAAGAGAATACTAAATAAGGAATATGAACCAACGAATTGTACAAATGATATTTATAGTGTCCTAATTTCTATTGGATATTTTAAATATGCCTAAAAAAGACAATGTCGAACCTAGTAAGTTCTGTTTTTTTGTAAATTTAAGGTGTTTTAAAATTGTTTTGGGACATTTCTGTTATAAATAATGATTAAATTGATTAATGAAAGCACCTAATCTCAATTCAAATTTAAAATTTCCATTATACAGTCCATTTGAGTATACTAGAACCTCAGATGTCGATTGTCAACTGTTCGACTTCAGCCCCTTAAAAGACCCCTAGATTGTAGGTTTTGCGTAATGTGATACCGGTATCTTCAGCTATTTTCAGACCGATATTGAAGATAATTAGAAGCGAAATCGATTGAAAAACAGGCAATGAATTTCATTGAGTAAAATTTTAAGGGAGCGTATTGTAATTTAATTTTAACATCGTTGAGTGGATGTTCGAAGTTACCAATAATAAAAGAAGGCCTATTGAAAGGAATATTGTAAGTGAACATTAATGAATTTTAGACCACAAAAAAAATTACTTACAAGAATCCACGAAATTTGGTAGAAATAACTTTAATTTTCTTTCTAGGTGATTGTAATTGGGTTATTTTTAGAGCAACTAACATTTTAAAACGGTTCAAAAATAACATTCAAACCGGTTTCAATAGTGCCGCTGAAGATATTAACAAAAGAGAAACGCAACGTACCTACTAACATAAAATAATAATGTGCCTAGCCTTTATCCCAATTATTATTGCGGTCGGCTTCCAGAATAAACGGATTCAGCTGTAATACCAGTGATTTACATGGAGCGACTGCCTATCTGACCTCCACAACCCAGTAACTGGGTAACACGATACCTTTTGGCAAGACTGGTGTCAGATCTCAAGCTTCTGACTACCCGTAACGACTGTCAAAGATCTTCAAATGACAGCCGGGACCAACGGCTTAACGTGCTTTCCGAGGCACGGAGGAAACTCTGTATGTTGAAATAGTCACCAATCCACGGACCGACCTCGTCAAGCGTTGCTTAACCTTGAAGATCGATCTGTGCGGCTATTATTATTTAGCCACGAGCTCCTTATTTTGAGTCAGATAATACAGATAAATATAGAGTTGACATAGCTTCTATAGGGCCTTTATTTATACAAAATTATACAGAATCGTAACGAAGTCCGCTTGACGATTCGCGATTAACAAAGTCACTGAGAAAGTATCTGCATTTACATTTCCATTCGACATGAAGTTTCAACGAACATCCATCGTAACGACTACTAGGAATACAATTTCGTGGGTCCAATTAGTGAGTTACATTGAGTCTCGACTACATTTCTCCTCTCATTTCTATACTTTCAGTCCGGGATGAACAATTGTGTGCAAATTAGCAGTGACAACCCGCGGCGGGGGACCGCACCTCTGACGTGGACACACGGCTGTGAGGGGCCACTAACAACAGCCGGCAAACAACTTTTGGTAAATACGAAAACAAAAAATTTTTGCGTATGTAAACCTTAGTATATGAAGCTATTCTCTTGATATTTGAATATAATAAAAGAAAGACAAATCGGGCGTTAGTCACTTATGTGTACATTTTAGTAGAGCGTCCTTATTCCCGTATATTAGTTGACCTGGCTGGTTGGGCTCGACAAAAAGTTGGACAGAATAGTTTGACCGTGTGTAAATAAGAATATTAATCGTCCCTGCAAATAGTTTAGACCTTTATAATGAAGTTCCATTTCACCCACCGCGGCTTTTCAATTTTAATTTTCTAAACATAATATTAATAGTTTGCGGCGGCCCCGCATTGTTGTGCAAAATGGTGATAAATAATGAATATAAATGCCTTGTAATTCGCGGCATAGTGTAGTTCATATATTTTTGCTTTTTAATTAAGACGACGCACTATATTTACAAGCTTAGTAATCTACCAAGTAGATTAGATATTTATGAGTACAAATAGTGTAACAAATTATGAAATTAATTACATGATCCTGTGTCCAAACGAGTATGGTAAGTAGGAAAGGATGTATCCCTTATCTTGTGGAGGGATCCCTTCCTGATAAAATAGTTTGCTGTATGATTCATCAAACTCTTTGTCAAGAATGGTAGCTATGCCAATAATCCTTAACCATTAATGTCGGTTATTGCAAAGTTATGTTCAGAAATAAAAGTTAGCAGGTTCCAACAATGTTAATACCAAAAGCATATTTTATGGCAAGTGGTTATTAACGCAGCTGTTAAGTTCAATGTGTCTGCTTAACTGCCAGATCAGTCTGGAAAATGAAGTAAAGTAAAAAAAAACTTTTAAGAAATTAATCAAGAGAAGTGGCTAAAAGTAAAAACCAGCATTTTCAATAGATCCACTTCGACAATAAAAAGGTCGCAAAATCGCGTTGCATTAATGTTAGCGAATAACTTTACAAGCGTTCATAGTGATGAATTTAATCATCTACAAAAGAAACTTCAATGTGGAACGGTTCATAAGATTACTGCGATTAACTACGGCTGCCTTGCCATAAAATTGAAAGGTTTAAACCGACTTTACCGATACACAGATATCTAAAAACTTAACAGACATAAAGATATCCAAACTAATTTATTTTATCGCCGCAATAAAAATACGAATCTGAGCTATTTTTGAATACGATAATTTATATTTTACTGAATATAAATTGTTGGAATATCACCCTCGTATAAGTAATTCAATTTCCTTTTAGGGTGACCCCTTCTAGGCAATCTATCCTAAAATAACATAATACGTAAAGATAGCGGCTTATGGTAATGGAAAGGAATGAATTTTACATTGTAAATCAATATAGCCGAGCGACTTGACTTTTGTATAACGCTTGGAAAATTCGAGAGCTTTAATATTGAAATAAAATAGCCAGCCTTTTGAAATATTATGCCACTCATAGGTACAAGTGGTGGTATTTCTATTATTCAATATTATTTTATATATTCAGAGGATGAGCAGGGGCGTTCTTCAGTGTCTAATTATGGTTTATGAACGATTTTTTCATTTTTGTTACCGTTATTCTAAAGATGATTAATGTTTAGATGAATCTGATGATTTAAAAAAATGGTTGGTGGTTCTATACTCTTTTCTTAATATTTACCGTTGGTTACAGTATGCAGGAATCGCATTTATTTTTGTAGCTCTATTTGAATTATAAGTAATTTAAATTATTTTGTCAATGTGAACAGAACGAAATCAAGATAGGTTTCGTTCCGTTCACATTGACATTATTTTCTATTATCTTACTTAATATTATTATGTCAATGACAAATGTTTTTACTTCAACTGGATCATTAAGCGGCACTTTGGAACGTTAACAATTATTTACAAGTAATAAAAACTGATTCTATGAAAGCGAAAGTTAGGATGGATGTGTGTGTGGCTGTATGCTTGTTACTCAATCATTCTAAAACGGCTCAACAGTTCCGGATAAACAGAGATAGATTATAGTCTGGAATAGCACAAAGGCTACTTTTTATCCCTGTATAATGTTCCCTTGCGATGATAATAGTACATTATGGTACAAGTGTGTAATGTTGGTGATTACCGCTGAGGCGCCATTGAGACCCGAGCCGCTAGGTGAGGGTCTTAAGAGAGCCGAGGAAGGTAATCATCAATACATACGTGTATCATTCGACGTTTTTCTACACACTTGAGAAGAAAATAATACTAAAAATCATTTTCATCAGTGAAAACGAGTTGTGAAAATTGTTTTCGCAATGGCGGCAAAAATTAATCAGTTTTTCTATGCGCGCTCATCTAACAATGGCGATGGTGACAAATGGGGAATTTCAAGTTTTCTTTATTACAGAGAAAAACAAAAATTATATTTGAGTGACAGTTTTATTTATTAAACACTTACAAGTTGAAATTATCTATTTAAATACGAAGTTGCATGAAATGAATGAGCAAGCAATAGGTACATTAATTTATTTGTACTATTGAGCAGGATCTTTTTGTGTCGAAACTTTTTTAAGAACAAAGCAACTCAACCAAAAAATTAAAAAGAAACTCTATTTCTCACTTGTGAATAATAGCAATAAAAAGTCACAGTTTGATTACAGGTGTCATTATGTGCCTAATTGCGGTGAAATTAGAGCCACTTTATGAGCACGTCTGTTGAAATAGTAGATTATTAACCAAGGGGATAAAGCAATGTCTTCTGTCGCGGGTGACGATTTAAATCGCGAGCGTAACGAAGGACACGAGGTTTACTCCCGAGCGTAGCGAGGGTGTTAAAAACTTAAATCACGAGCGAAGCGAAGGATTTAAGACGAGTCTTGAGTGTAGCTTGGGATTTAAGTTCACCCAAGACTAAGACAACTTTATCACCGAGGAAAATAATCTACTTTTCGTAGCATTTGCGAAAAAATTAACACAATAATAATATAAGATAAGCATTTTTTAAAAATAATGACAATTAAAATAAACCTAACGTTTATGTATTTGAAGAAAACAAAAACATGGCAAATTCCTAGACTAATATGTTTTTGTTGGAAAAGCAAAGGCATCAAGCTCATACGGCCTCGTCGGTTTTCGTAATTTTATTTAATAATCATAACTGCATAATAAATGCGTATTCCTTTTTCAAAAAGATTTATAATGCTTTATATAAAAACTCAATGGTGTAAACACATATGTAGTTCAGTAGAAATTTAGGTAAGTATTCCAAATTTAAATCACATTCTCCCCCTAGAGGATGAATGAAATTCAGCACAATTTTCTTTCCCTGTTTTTAACAGATTAAAAATGACTATTGTTATGTTCGCTTTTTGTGGCATAGAATGTCACTTTTTTGAGTAAGTGGTACGGAAAATACTTTACACACGGGAAAATTATATTTTAGTTTGTCTATACAGTTCCCTATTTTGTCGGCAGCCAACTAGTTAATTTGCTGGTTATACCAGCATAAAATGGAAACTATTTCTATACCAGAAAAAAAATAAGGAAAACTATTAAAGTCAAACAGGGTGAAAAGGAACGCAGGGTTGAATAGAAACAAAAATTTAGAAGGGAGGGATTTCCACGTTTTTTGAAAAAATACAGCATTTTAGTAGGTACTCCAATATATTAAATAATTACTTTAAAAAAACGATGCTTTGTTTGGAACCAATAAAGTGGTATCAAACCCATATTTTAAAACCCTACATAATTTACTTAGTTTAATGTATCAATTGTTGTTAATCAGGAACTGTCAACATATAAATTATTAATGTTATTTGTTAAAATTGGCGATTTAGCCTACTTAAGGTTACACTAGTCAATCATTCTTCCATACAAACGTAGTCTAGCGATTACCCCACTGTTTCACGATGTACGTTCAAAATAAAAATATATCAATTTGTCTCACCATTATCTAGCCCTGTATGGAAACAAAAAAGTTAAAAAATAAAATATTTGAAAGTTATGAGCGTCGAAAGTTCCATATTTCAACACTAATTTTAACGCATCTTTGGGTGGAAATAAATACCATAAGAAGAAGGAAAATTGCAAAATGCGCGCTCGTTTTCGTCCTAAATCATCATCCATTTCGATACAAATTTGCAAAAGTGTTAATTCGTACGCGAACTAGCTTCTTACTGCTCATCACTGTATCTATCTTATTCACACGTGTTGTCGGATGAGATAGCATGCATTTTAACCTCGCGCACAAAATAGTTCGTGCCGTCGACTAGGGGAACTTTAACTTTATTTGATGTATGTTAGTTTACATTTAGAATAAGATCTTTCTTGCTAACTTTTTATATCTTTCAATAAAGACCTTTAAAAATCAATCAATCAATAAAGTGGTATCACAATTATCCTATTCACCCCGTTTGACGGTAGGTACTGTAGAAGGCGTAGACAGAGGCTACCAAAATCAAATAATTAAATTACTTTTATAGTTTATATATTTAGTAAGAATTTCACAATATGCCTGCCTTCTGGGCGGCCACACTAGAATTGACAATCAAAAACATATTCTCTTATTTTCTATTCGAAATTCATTTACCTTTCAAGTAATACCAATTGCCAGTATTTTTATAGGCAAGTAGGTTGCCTTCTAGTTAAGCAGAGTCCTCACATGAGCTACGCCCCTACGAATAGACGCGCAGAAACATATGAAGTGCTTCTATTCTATGTCTTGAAAGGTTACATGAATCCTACCTTACCCTAACCCGAGCATTTACCTAATAGGGAAATCACATTTACAATTGAGGTACGACCCTTAAAAGGGGAAGGCTTAATCATGACAAACGAGTTATCGGACGCTCCGATATGTGCTTTTAACTTCAGTTGACGTGCACATACGCACTAACAAATCAACGCCGTCATGCTTGAACCTCCTTGACCAAAACCCTAAAAAAGGAACAAGGCGTCCTCCCAACACAAAAATGATGCGTCAACTCACATCGACCCGGATGGAGTTTAATCTCAAAAATTCAAATATGATACAATGTTTCGATCTCGTGCGTTTATCAGGCCAGAGAAGGAAAGGCTGGATCGCATCGAATTTCTAATCCTATTCATAGAGCTTGCACCAGGGTTTATTATTATAAATGCATTTATTTTTTTAAACATCAGACATAAACTGGACCAATGATGTCAACTCGACATCCTTTGCAAAGGCTATGTCCCGTTAGCAAAGTCGGTTTCAGTTATGACTATTACTTTAAGAAACCCCCTGGGTTATACTATTACCCTGGCTTGTGCCTATGCCTTAATCGCATAACCAAAAAACATTTCTTCGATGCGTGGCCAACGTTGCCAGCCTCTTCTTCCCCTTGCGGCTCACATCTCATCAGCACATGCAACGGAAGGAACTAATTTAATTATATATATCGATACTATTTGAGAATATCGATAAGAAAACTATCGATACATTTCTTCCTACTTTCCCATCCCTATTAACTTCAATACGTCAAATTTGATAGTTGTCATTCATATTTTTTTTCTTTTATTTGACAACAGGCCTCTTCCTATATGGAAACCTTACTAACCTTAACCTATTCTTATCTATTTAAACCTATCTCTTATCCTACTCTAACATTAAAAAGTTTTTCTATCCTAGGCCACTCTCCTTTTCGCCAATTTCTATCTATGTGGAATGGACCTTATATCTCTACATAACTAGTCCTAACAATGGTTCGGCCTAACTAATCTGTGGCTAATACGGCGCATAGAGTAAAATTAAATTAAATTATGGTGTGAACACTGTGCTTTATTATATTGTTTTTGGCATTATGTGTCAAACCAATTCTTACAATGAAAACTATGCTTTACTTTTGACAAGGGTTTTGACACTGTTCTTTTTTGTATTATCTGTGGGACTACGTGTCAAATCAATTCTTATAATGAAAACTATGCTTTACTTTTGACAAGGTTTTGACACTGTCCTTTTTTGTATTATCTGTGGGACTACGTGTCAAAGCATTTCTTACCATGACATCTATGCTTTCAAAGCATTTAATCGCCTTAGGGGCTTATAAGACTTTTCTATAAATTTTTGACTGTTTCTGACTTAGTCCTTATGGATTTGTATTTGGACTTCGTCAGTAATTTCAAAAGCTAATCCTATTTAGTAAATAAAGACAAGACAGAGTAGTATTTAATTTCATCAAAACATATACAGATAAATGATTCAAATAATCATTCGCATTTAGTTTCATTCGATGCCCAGCGCGCATCGCAAATTCCTTCTAAGTTGGACCGTATTCATTTGCACGACATGAAAAAAAAACATTGGTTAATAAAGCACAAAATATAAGACAACATTAAGTAAATCAATTTGCATAAATACATTATTTACAAAACTTAATCACATTATAATTCATTATTTATAAAACCTAATCTTCTTTCTATAAAATTTCCATAATTTGCATTTTACGAGTTCGAATTGCTTTATGTATTCGCAATGCAAAAATCTTTGTACAATGTTACATCCAAGGAAAATATGAAGTGAATTTTTCCTTGCAAAAATCATAGTAATTTTACCAAACCTTGCTCCCCAAGAAGTTTTATTAAAAATTCTTTTGTATTTAATTCGAATCATTTTTTTATTGATCGCCTACTTCTTTAAATTTATGTTGGCGCAATAAGAAATCTTACAAAAGACTCTTTTGAATTTCCTATGGATCTCTTTCGGTTTATTTCGAGCATTTTTTTTCTTAATGGCTGTCAACTTCTTTCTTTTCAAAATGACTTTTATAAAATTTTGTTTTAAGTCAGATTGAGAAATTTCAATATTATTTTCAATTTTATGGTTAAAATCAATTGGATTAATGTGCATGTTAACATCCGATACATATTGGTGTCCCGATGGAACCACAACTAGTTGTTCCGACAAAATCTCATCACTGTTCTCTGCAAGACAAATGGAATTAGTGGAGTCAATTGGACTGGACCGATACATCACAATACCCGCGTCCGCGCACTCGCTGTTGGATAGGGAGTCCAACTCGTCGTCAGCCGGGCCGTCCGCACGCTCGTCCTGGAACAAAGACTCCACCTCCAACTGGACATCGACGGGGCCGTCATCTCCGCTGGTCTGGTCACCATCGTCCTCGAACATGCAGCTCCCTCCGTCGGTGTGATCGCCATCGCCATCAACTGCGTCGCCTTCTCCGTCAACGTGGTCAACGCTTTTTTCACTGCACTGTGTATTGTTTTGTGTTTGTTCGTCCTTAATCACGATACTAGAAAATAAATGTGCATTAACATCCTCACCTTGGTTGTTTTTTATCTCCTTTTATTTTAGCAATTATTATGCGCTGTTCGCAATAACGGCATCTGCGGTGAAATATAGAGAATTCACTCCTCAAGCGATCGCATAACACTTCAAAGTCCATGTCATATTTAAAAATCATACGATAAAAATAATATGCAGCCCCCTGCAGGAATCCTCCCAAGATCAGGCTGTAGTCGCTCTCTCTCCATTCATTTATTTCGGCCACTGACTTGAATTCGGTTAAAAATTCTTCTAGACAATACCCGTTCGTTCCCGTGTAATAACCATCCATCATGCTTGCTTTATGCTCAATTACACTAAATAATAAAACCACTTAGCTTTATTCCGACTCTTCCTTATATTTCCATCCGCTTAAGAGAGGGAATAAGAGGTAGCAACCCTCTCTGTTAAAACTTATCTCGCTTTATGTACGCCGATAGGGCTTCGTGCACTGTATATCGCCATGCACACGCGAACTTCTGTCTTTAAACAATTTCAACGTTTTTCACTCACTTTTACGTATACTGTACGCCGTATACACGCGTAATATACTTCATAAAATTTATTTTAACATTCATTTAGTTTATTTTCTGGAATTCTGTACCCGGCGCCTCCACCAAATGTAGAAGGCGTAGACAGAGGCTACCAAAATCAAATAATTAATAGTACATTATGGTACAAGTGTGTAATGTTGGTGATTACCGCTGAGGTGCCATTGAGACCCGAGCCGTTAGGTGAGGGTCTTAAGAGAGCCGAGGACGGTACTTGTACATAGTTTAATATACTTGTAACAGGATAATATCATAGAACTAACCAATTTGCAACCATTATACATCAATCACTTCCAATCATGCATAGTAATATCAGCCATGTTTATTAAGTTTGAAGTTTCTACTCAATGCACAACTCAGAAGTTGTAGCGAACTGCATAACTGATCTGGGATTAAATATTCCCTATTGCAAAGGTTTACACGAAGTTGCCAGGCGAAGCGAACATCCAAGTTAGTTCATGAAAAAATATACACGAATAATAAAATGTATTGAAAAGCATCTTTATCTTGTGTACTAAAAGCGTCCTCGCAGTAAAATCACTGAGTGATGAGAAAAAAACCTGGTAAGTGCGAGTCGGTCTCGAGCACGAAGGGTTTCGTACCATTATAGCAAAAAACGGCAAAACAATCACGTTTGCTGTATGAGCGCCACATAAATATTTATTTTATACTGTTTTTAGTAGTTGTTGTTATAGCGGCAACAGAATTACATCATCTGTAAAAAATTCAACTGTCTAACTATCACGGTTCCTGAGTTACAGCCGGACAGACAGACAGACGGACGGAGTCTTTACCCTTCCCCGTCCCGTTTTTACCCTTTGGGTACGAACCCTAAAAATATTTTGGGATCAGTCTATTTTACGCCGTAAAAAAAGTGTCTCTGATCGAATAAAAACATCACTGTAAATCGCTCTCACCGAAACTTCACCACGCTCGACATCCTTTTAAATACTCATTTCATTAAATAAGTTAAAATCTTTAAATAAACGCTCTACTGTGATAGCAGAGCCTTCTCTTGAATATAAATATTGCCAAAATAGCCATGTCACTGGCTGAGGTTCAAATTAACACTGACTCTTTGTAATATGGCCGGCCCCTTAATTTCGAGTCCACTTCGGACAACCAAAATGTGTTTTAAACAAGAAAACTAATAATATTGTTTTTGTAACAAGCCAGAAGAGGAATTCTCATTAAAATTTCTCGTTTAAGTCTCTTACATGACGTGGAGAGATAGTAGCCCGCATTCTTTACGAGATCTTCCCCACAAATATGAAAATGAGATTTACGAAAAATAATAGCAAACTTTGTATGATACGGGCTGCCTTGTTTCATAACTTTATAAAGGGAAGACTTTAAGAATTCTTCACACACATGAATACAACTTAGTTGAACTTAGTTTATGTCGAGTAAGTATGAATAACTTTATACCTGCATTTCACCTTAATTACATTCATTATTACATTGCACATTATTAAAATGGGTACTCGAAGTTATTATAAATACATATTTTGATGGAGAATAAAGGATGAAAATAACAAATCTTATAATTATCTAAGATCTTAGAAAATGCAGTCATGAGTTGTCTTAACAGCATCATCATTTCAGCCAAATACGTCCACTGCTGGACATAGGCCTCCCCCAAGCGTCGCCACACTGATCGGTTCTGTGCGTCTTGCATCCACCGGACTCGCGTAGCCTTGACCAGCAGCCGAATTGCGTAAGTGAATTCATGCTATGGCAACTTAGAACAAAATTTCGATCCCGTTTTTTTATTTAAAACAGCGCCATCTATGAACCGGTACCGGAACCAAAATTGTGGTGTTGCCATAGTTAAATATATTACGCCGATGCTGGGCGTTTCCTCAGATATAAACATAAAAACAAAATCAAGAAATAAAATTATAATCACATGTTATTCTTGAAGTAAATATAGAAAATAACAGAAATAAATTAGAACATAATGAGGTTTTTATATTTATTTAAAAAAATATCAAGAACAGCCTTAATGCAGATATTTTTCTGCTATTCTCGATAAATCTTGGTAAATATAAAAAGATAAAATTTACCAACCAAAACAACACACTCAAACATAGACACACAAGCATAGACATACATATACACACACATATTACATCCATACACACACACATACATATGTCGTTCCAGTACCGGTTCATAGATGGCGCTGCACACGCGCTGCGTTTGAACCCTGAAAAAAAAGGCTGAGTTGCCTATCTATATCCAGTATATAATAGTAATCTTTGAGTGAATTCGGCCAAGGAAACAGTTTGGAACCTTCAAAGAGTTAGAATCATTTCTTTCAACGTTTTCGGTATTACGAAACTAATTTGGAAAGAGTACGATCATCCTCCTGATGATTTATTTCCAAATAATTGGGACATAGTTTAATTTTGTTTTACTTACAACTAATGGACTTCTTATGCTTTTAATTAAAAATGTATAATGGTTCCTTAAAACTGAAAAAACAATTATTCTGAACAATCAATTCTCCGACAAAATATTGGTCATGGAAATATTCATCTCCTTTCCTTTTCAGAGTGTATTTTCAGGTCGTTGCTCCACCTAGTGGGAGGCCTTCCAACGCAACGACTTCCGTCTTAAAATAAAATTACAAAATCAATATTACCACTCGTATAATATCGTTTCTTAATTTAGAATTTAGATAATCTCGAATAAAAAAGGATGTATCACACCAGAGTCGAAAGTCAAGTACATCAAACGATTGTGTATGCAAACGATGGCTTAGCGAGCTGCCATTTGACAATCAGATTATTGCGGATCATATTTAGCCATTTACATTACCTGTGATGTGGTATTTGCGAATTGCTCATTATTCCAGAAATAGGTATTTCTAGGAATTGGGAACTGGTTTATTTAACTAGGTTTGATGTATATACAAAGTTTAATAAGAAGTACGAACCATATCAATTACAATAAGGTGGGTGAAGTTCTGCTTTCCTAGCTAGGTTACAGAATAACCTGTTTTAAGGAATAACAGTCCCTGTAACTTACAAAATGTAAAAATGAAATGTGTGGCTCTTGGATCAGCCTTGATCCGTGAACTTTTTATACCAAAAAACATTATGCGAAAATATCGTTATGCGTTTATAAAATTATGCAAAATATTATTATGCCAACAGTATTTATGGCAATAAACGTTATGCCAAAACATTTATGCCTAATAATATTATGCTTAATGATCATTATGCTGAATTTCATTAAGCCAATGTAAATTATGACACTACATTTTATGCTTATCATTAGTAAACCGCTCTATTATCATCAACTTGAAAAGAAGTTGACCTTCAAATAATTAATCTACAAAGGCTTTCCACAGCAAATTAACCTTATTTAATGTATGGATACATATCTGTAACAAAAAGCTATCGTTTACGATTTTTATGTAAGTAAATACAGGCGATACGGTAAACGGCAACAAAGCCTCCGCAAGTCGTTGGAAGCTTCATTACTTCAACCGGAGGATCACAAAGCTTAGACAATCCCGGCTAAAATGTATACTTACCAACTACGCCTGGTATTAGGAAGATTCTTATAAAAACCTCGCAATGAATGCGATCAACCACTGAGCCTTAATGAGAAAAGCGAGAAAATTGTGAGTAGTTTTCATGTTTGGCTTTTTATGGGAACCATATAATAACGAATTTTTTACGTCTTGTAATCTCAATATTTGATTAATGAAAGATGGTAGATAAAGGTTACCCACTCTTACTAAATTAATAAATGCCTTTAAACATACGCTAATCATACGTCATTCATCATCACCAATCTCTCCTTTTCATGTCCTATATATTAACAAAAATATACCAATGATTTCAATTCAGTTAGAGCTAAATTCTTTAAGGTTTGATTTGATAGATTTGTGATGCGTGTGTACCTAAATTCGCTAGTGACTAGTTAATGACATACTGATTTTCTTAATAATTAGTACCTACTAAAATCTGTCACCATACACCTAATTCTTATTTTTAACCCGCGACGGAAAAAGAGAGGTGTTATAAGTTTGACGTGTGTACCTGTGTAATTGTGTTGCTGTCTGTGCTATCATAACTCCTAAACGGATGAACCGATTTTGATTTAGGTGTTTTTGTTTGAAATGTGACTTTATCAAGAGTGTTCATAGCTATGTTTGATGAAAATCGGTTCAGCCTTTCAAAAGTTACGCGTTATGTGGGCGTTTTACTGTTTTAATCGGAGTATTTTCGTAAGATATCGTGTCATAATTATGTGTTCGATCGAAGCGTGTCTAATGCTAGATGCAGTA
This sequence comes from Orthosia cruda, assembly GCA_964057195.1. Taxonomy (NCBI): domain Eukaryota; kingdom Metazoa; phylum Arthropoda; class Insecta; order Lepidoptera; family Noctuidae; genus Orthosia; species Orthosia cruda. The sequence continues at coordinate 22,350,743 of OZ059845.1, forward strand.
TGAAGGTAGTTTAAAAAGCATGCTTTAAAAATGTGCCATGGGTCTTTTAAATTTGTCTAGTGTTATGGCTAATTTATTTAAATTCGGATAATTCTCTACTACTTATGTTTGCAAGCTGTTTATTATTATATTGCGGTTTTCAGAATGACTAACATTTCACCTTTAACTAAATAATTATGCAGAAGTACCTGTTCCAGCCTTTATATTATTCTAAGTTAATTGTCTTCCACACGCTGATCTGTGTCAATTATTACGTAGTACATGCACACTTTCTAGTTATTTTGTGGAACGTTAGTAGAAGGGGTAACGCAAAAACAGCCATCATGGGCCATCGTCTACAGGAGCAAAAAGAAATCCCGTCTCGGGCACGAAACTTTGCTAACGATATTTATTGAAATCGGATATTCGGTCGGTGTCGCGAGCTTTTGACCCGCCAAAAGTATTATATTACGAAAAACTCACTGACCCGTATTGTTGTTTATTTCCCTTTCTTTAAGATTAAAATAAGAGATGAGACAGCGTTTTTTACTTATAAAATATTCTCAACATCGCTTTTTAGAATGAACAAGAATACAAGCTAAAATTCGGTCAGCTTAGCATAAAGGAGGATTTCCGACAAATTTTCGTAAGCAAGAGGCTGCAAAAATTTACGTGGGTGTGTAAAACTGCTCGTTTGTAATTTGAAAACTCACTCTTGCAAATGAAAATCTTCTGAGGCCGATGTGAAACTTTACAACTACTTTGGTAATTGCACCAAAAGTTGGGAAATGAAAAGACCCCGCGGCTGCCGAGTTGAAATGGGGGATTCAATATAGAGCGAGAAGAGGAATGTATTCAAAACCTTAGCAGCTACGTGCACTGCGTATAAAGCAAACCTACTACACTGCAAAATTGATAACAAAGAAAAAATCTTCGTATTTTTAACCGACTTACCAAGAAGGAGGAGGTTCTATGTTCGACCCTATGTATGCTTTTTTTATGTATGTTCACCGATATCTCCGTCAATTGTGGACCAATTTTGAAAATTCTTATTCTGTTTAAAAGAATATGTTCCGAAATTGGTCCCATTTTAATTTGGTAAAGATCTGATGAAGAACTTCGGAGATATACATCAGAACACTTCAATAAATAACGGCAAATCTCTCGGGATTGCTGCAATCGCATGTCTGTTTATTGTTCATACCATTTCATAAATAATATCACGCCAGTCCTCTCTAAAGGGGTACGCAGATGTGTACAGTTCACCTTGGTATACATCATATCACCGGTTATGTTCAGTTTAGACGTGGAGTACGCAAAATACGCGCTTAGACGTGGAGTTGCGGACACCAGCCCGTCTTAACCCCAACCTTAACCTATGTTCAGTTTCATGATATTCGGGTAATCTATTCTGTCATTATAGGTACCTTACGTAACTACTTGCCTATTAGGTAGGTACAACTAAAAAGTGAAAAATGTAAAAAAGTTTTTTTCAATAAATACTGCCACATACATTTCTCAAATATGAGGTTTAAAAACCTGTAAACTACCAGGTCATGTCCTATATGCTACCATATATACATAGTGAACGAACCCGAGGGAAATTGATATAACCACTACGATTGCCAATCGGATCAGTTTACTAGATCCTTCATTCGAAGCATTCAACGTCGGAGTGGTCAACTAAGTTTTTCGAACTATCAGAAATATTAAACGTCACTTCTATGCCACAAGGCAGTTCCATTTTCTTTGTTTCCTGTTAAAAGAGTTGCAATTTCGAGCTCACAACTGAAACAGCAAAATATTACTTTCGAGGCGTCTGTTTTTCATTGCAACTGCCTTTCGATTTATTTACCTGTAGATATTATTTATTACTTTCTGCAGTATTGTTTCAAATATAATGCTTCGCTACACTGATTTATATTTTCGGTTTTACGGGTATTGCTTGGGGTGGAAACAAAAGGCAGATTCGTTGCGGGGGCATTTATGAAAAAAAAGCATGACCTAATTGAGTGATGTACATAAAGGTTCGAATAGCAGATGAGTACACCAAATTATCATGATTTAAGCATAATTGCAGTCATTGTAGTAATTTAAGCTCTATAATACCCATCACAGCATAAATAAATATAAATGAACAATACTGATTAATAAAAATTTACTCATAATATGTAACACTTATTGTTCCAAATTAACCTCAGTTCTCATTCAAATATTAAATATCGCATGCATATTCATGTTATGTGGCGAATTCATTATATGCAATGCTACGAGTACATAAATGTATATACAGGCCTTTAATGCTCCTGAAGTTATGTTTCCGAACAGCTTTGTGAGATATCTACGCGGTGAAAAGTTTTACCTAAAACCAAGCTACCAAAGTCTTTGGAAACTTTATATCTGGGAACTCTATTGTAGCAGAAGATTAAAATTAATCCCGGTGAGGCGCTAAGACCAACTGCAATACGCCAAGACAAAGCGTTACGGCACAGATTCTCGAGATACCGCAGTTTCTAGCAATTTAAATGCACATATAATTTTGCTGGGGAATAATTTAATTGTGTAACTGTGCTTGAAATAGTTTTTGATACAATAGTGTAGGCTAGTACTCATCATGAATTTGATGTTCAAAACAAATGTAAACAAAACAATGTGCTTACTAACATACTTAATTAAAAACAATTCAGTATATTTATTACTAGCGGGCGCCTCGCGGTTTCACCCGCGTAGTTTCTGTTCCGGGAATACTGGGATAAAAAGTAGCCTATGTCACCCGGGGATAGTTTAGCTTCCCGACGGGGATTTTTTTTTTGAAATCGGTGCAGTAGTTTTAAAGTTTATTCGTAACATACAAAAATACAAACATACAAGTCTTTTCTCTTTATAATATTAAGTATAGCTTATCGTGAATGAATGTCGAAAAACATCCCGAGAGAACATATTCCCGGGATAAAAAGTATTAATCTGTAAAGGTTGTCTGTAAGAGATTGCCCTGTGCGATAAGACCGCCCATTGTACACTTATCTTTATAAATGTTTTGTTCTGTAATTATTTAAGTGGTGTACAATAAAGTATATAATAAATAAATAAATAAATATTATGTGCTATTCCCGACTATAATCCATCTCTGTGCCAATTTTCATCCAGATCCGTCCAGCCGCTTCAGCGTGAAGAAGAAACAACAACACACTCACAAACTATCGCCTTCAATTATTTATGATTATGATAATAAAAAATTATGATTATGTAAAAAAAAAAATTAAAAAAAATACAATTATGATTATGATAATAAAAAATTTGAGATATTAATATCAAGTGTGATCTATGGTTTATTTACTAGTATATAATTTTTTATTATCATCGTCAAACCTACCTAGTTACACACAGACCTCTTTAACATTATCTAAATACATAGAATCCTATCCACTTATCCAGCTACACAAATAAATATCAACCATAACAAACTAGCACACATACATATTTGCTCAATATTATTATAGATTAGATTGGTTCCACTCATAAGGGAGTTCTCACCGATGCAGCCAGCTTTTTGTGACAGCCTTTAATAAGCTTTGGGCTTTTGGGTCCCGCGGCAGCCTACAACACACACAGACAAATTTAACTTATTTGATCTCCCATAAATTAACTTAAGAGGTTCCTAATTATGTCGTGTGTCGAACTTTTGGGGTTTTACATTATTTATACGTACACTCTGCAGCACGGAGACTCGTTTAGAATATCATTTGGCGTAAGTAATGCGCTTACTACGAGTTTTACGCAACTGTCTACTTCACTCCGCAATTCCGCCTCGAGAGTTTTAGACTCGTAATTATTGGAATCTGCAAAATGTTTTCTTTAGTGGGTACTTATCATTATTGTTTGCCGAGCAAATCTGTATCATTTTCCACTGAAAATTATATTTCACGGGGACTTGTTAACAATATTTAAACGACAACAAAACACAGCGTATAGTCGATTTCATGTTCGCGTTTATTACGCCGCCTAATATTGACTTACACTAAATTAAAAAAGTTCACAATAAATTCTCAACTAAAACAAATTAAAATACGTCGCGAAGCTTAAAACTGCGGCGTGCGCTGGCAATGTTTAGTGGAACGTAACCGAACTGAAGCACACTCCACTGTACGCAGCGCAAACATTTTTTGTGCATTCGCGAAACAACAAATGCGGTGGCATATTCGTCACTGTAACTTCGGACAAAGTTGCGATGTAGCAACTCGAGCAATAAAAATGTGTTGGGGACGTAGAAGAGAAATTATGCATGGAGTGAGAGCAGTAGCAGTGGGTTTTGCCCTCGACTATTAATATTAATGACCTGTGACACGCTGTTCAACCGAGCCCGTGACGAGCCACCGTGTTTCTTTTGATTGTAAATTCAGTTTTGTTGATGTACTTGTTGCATACTGAAGTTGTAGCTTTGTACTTCAGAACGTCGGCTTCCATGTAACTTTGAGACTTAAATTGGAGCTGGCGTTAGATCTCGCTGCTGATAATTGTCTTTCACAGGGTTATGCTGCACAAGTTATTCCGTTTTATCTTAAAACTTATGTACCAAACACCTCTTACCTCACCGCAAAGGTGATACAGTTTTAGATACATACACAAACTCACGCCTTTTGCTCATAGTAGTAGGTAGGAACTATATAACGCCACCTGCTACTATTCTTACATACTAATTTTGCAACTTGACGTTTTAATTTTTGACAACCTCTTTTTACAGTCCGTTTTGCCGATATTGAGTTATATCCCGTAAATATAAGGATGGCATAAAAAGCATATATCTGTAACCAAAACTAACTATTTAATACAGCTGCCATTTATCATATCACCAACGCAATAGAAGTCACAATCGGTTGAACGTGCAGTAAAATGGTATTATTTAAATGTCTAATGTTTTCTCATTTGTCGTCAGCGATGGCGATCGATGGTCGAAATGCCAAAATGTTAGAGCTTGATCACGTGACATTTCTATAGTGTTTGACATCCCTATACATTTTTGACGTTTTTCCAATCGCTATCTCCATGCTTTCGATCATAGAATTTCACTTGTCTAAGGCACCTGACCTTTCTGAAGAACATCACCGAAAAGATCATTAAATGTCCTTCTAAGTCACAGGTTTATTAAGTAATATAAAAAATGCTTTGATAGAAATTAGTGGATATCCAGCGTTAGCCAGTGTGTACCAGAGTTGAATTTATTGTTAATTACTAAAACACGAAAACAAAAGTTTCGTAGTTAGACATAAAAAGTTTTAATCAGGGACTTATCATTTATGTAAATAAAATTTTCTGCATTATTTCCAAGTAAAAGAGCAAAGCCAGATACGGAGTATAATTATACTGGTGTACCTATAACGAAGTTGCGATATGCACGGGATCGGTCAATGTGGCGACGCCTGGGGGAAGCCGATGTCCAGCAGTGGACGTCTTTCGGCTGATATGATGATGATGATACTTAAGTTAGTCCCAAACTTTAAATTCCAATACGATACCTTTCAGTGGCCCAGTTGTGGTGCACAAATAGTTCCCTATTTTGTTTGATATTTCTTTGAAATAAATTGATTCGAAGCTAGTCAATTCCATCAAACAAAGTATTTTTCTAACTTTTTATTAACTTGCAATATATTTATGTATGTGTGTTGGGTTCAAATCTTGCAACTGAATTTTAAAGCAGTTATCCTCAAGCGATTAAGAGGCAATTTTGTTTGGATACACGGTATGCTAAAAAGCTTGTTTAAAAAGTTTTTTATAACTGAAAAAACTTATTTTCAAAATCGTCGGCTTTTTCCAACCGCCAGATAATTTAACCTTTTATCTGAAAACAAATAAAATTAAAAAAAAACCGACACAACTACATTTACCTAATTTTTTATGCTTTTTAAACTACGAGTACATTATTTAGCTAGTAGTAGACACGATTTATAACACGATATTTTGCCACAATACCCCGATTCATAGAGTAGAATACGCATAACTTTTGAACGGCTGAACTAATTTCCATTAAACATTTTACATCTGCTAAGAAACTCTCGACAAATTCATCTTTCAAACAAAATAAACTAAATCAAAAGTAGTTAATCCGATTAGGAGCTATAATACCACAGACAGATACATAAATACACAGATACACACTTCAAACTTATAACACCCATTTTTACGTCTTGTAATCTCAATGTTTGGTTAATGAAAGATGGTAGATAAAGGTTACCCACTCTTACTAAATTAATAAATACCTTTAAACATACGCTAATCATACGTCATTCATCATCACCAATCTCTCCTTTTCATGTTCTATATATTAACAAAAATATACCAATGATTTCAATTCAGTTAGAGCTAAATTCTTTAAGGTTTGATTTGATAGATTTGTGATGCGTGTGTACCTAAATTCGCTAGTGACTAGTTAATGACATACTGATTTTCATAACAATTAGTACCTACTAAAATCTGTCACCATACACCCAATTCTTATTTTTAACCCCCGACGGAAAAAGAGAGGTGTTATAAGTTTGACGTGTGTACCTGTGTAATTGTGTTGCTGTCTGTGCTATCATAACTCCTAAACGGATGAACCGATTTTGATTTAGGTGTTTTTGTTTGAAATGTGACTTTATCAAGAGTGTTCATGTTTGATGAAAATCGGTTCAGCCTTTCAAAAGTTACGCGTTATGTGGGCGTTTTACTGTTTTAATCGGAGTATTTTCGTAAGGTATCGTGTCATAATTACGTGTTCGATCGAAGCGTGTCTAATGCTAGATGCAGTATGTAGGTAGTTTAAAAAGCATGCTTTAAAAATGTGTCATGGGTATTTTAAATTTGTCTAGTGTTATGGCTAATTTATTTTAATTCGGATAATTCTCTACTACTTATGTTTGCATGCTGTTTATTATTATATTGCGGTTTTCAGAATGACTAACATTTCACCTTTAACCAATTAATTATGCAGAAGTACCTGTTCCAGCCTTTATATTATTCTTAGTAAATTGTCTTCCACACGATAATCAGTGTCAATTATTACGTAGTACATGCATACTTCCCAGTTATTTTGTCGTATGGTAGAAGGAGTAACGCAAAAACAGCCAGCACGGGCCATCGTCTACAGAAGCAAAAAAAATACTGTCTCGGGCACAAAACTTTGCTAACGATATTTATTGAAATCGGATATTGGGTCGGTGTCGCGAGCTTTTGACCCGCCAAAAGTATTGTATTACGAAAAACTTACTGACCCGTATTGTTGTTTATTTCCCTTTCATTTAGATTAAAAATCAGAGATGAGACAGCGTTTTCTACTTATAAAATATTCTCAACTTCGCTTTTTAGAATGAACAAGAGTACAAGCTAAAATTCGGTCAGCTCAGCATAAAGGAAGATTTCCGACAAATTTTCGTAAGCAAGAAGCTGCAAAAATTTACGTGGGTGTTTAAAACTGCTCGTTTTTAATTTGAAAACTCACTCTTGCAAATGAAAATCTTCTGAGGCCGATGTGAAACTTTACAACTACTTTGGTAATTGCTCCAAAAGTTGGGAAATGAAAAGACCCCGCGGCTGCCGAGTTGAAATGGAGGATTCAATATAGAGCAAGAAGAGGAATGTATTCAAAACCTTAGCAGCTACTTACATGCACTGCTTATAATGCAAACCTTCTGCACTGCAAAATTGTTAACAAAGAAATAAGCTTCGTAATTTTAACCGCCTTACCAAAAAGGAGGAGGTTCTATGTTCGACTTTATGTATGTTTTTTTTAATGTATGTTACCGATTTGTGGACCGATTATGTTTTTTTTTATACGAGTATGTTCCGAAATTGGTCCCATTATAATTTGGTGAAGATCTGATGAAGAACTTCGGAGATATACATCAGAACTCTTCAATAAATAACGGCAAATCTCTCGGGATTGCTGCAATCGCATGTCTGTTTATTTTTTAAACCATTTCATAAATAATAGCACGCCAGTCCTCTCTAAAGGGGTACGCAGATGTGTAAAGTTCACCTTGGTACACCGGTCATATCACCGGTTATGTTCAGTTTCATGATATTCGGGTAATCTATTCTGGCATTATAGGTACCTTACGTAACTACTTGCCTATTAGGTAGGTACAACTAAAAAGTGAAAAATGTAAAAAAGTTTTTTTCAATAAATACTGCCACATACATTTCTCAAATATCTGACCGGTTTAAAAACCTGTAAACTACCAGGTCATGTCCTATATGCTACCATATACACATAGTGAACGAACCCGAGGGAAATTGATATAACCACTACGATTGCCAATCGGATCAGTTTACTAGATCCTTCATTCGAAGCTTTCAACGTCGGAGTGGTTAACTAAGTTTATCGAACTATCAGAAATATTAAACATTACTTCTATATACCACAAGGCAGTTCCATTTTCTTTGTTTCCTGTTAAAAGAGTTGCAATTTTGAGCTCACAACTGAAACAGCAAAATATTACTTTCGAGGCGTCTATTTTTCATTGCAACTACCATTAGATTTATTTACCTGTAGATATTATTTATTACTTTCTGCAGTATTGTTCCAAATATTATGCTTCGCTAATCTGATTTATATTTTCGGTTTTACGGGGATTGCTTGGGGTGGAAACAAAGGCCAGATTCGTTGCGATGGCATTTTTGAAAAAAAAAAACATGACTGACAATCGAGTGATGTATTTATAGGTTCGGATAGCAGATGAGAGGAGCTGGAGAGGGCTAGGCATCAACGTCAATGGCGAGTACATCACTCACCTACGGTTTGCCGACGATATAGTGGTCATAGCTGAGACCAAGGGGGACCTCAGTGCAATGCTCGATAACCTAAGTAGAGCTTCCGAAAGAGTGGTTCTTAGGATGAACATGGACAAAACCAAGGTGATGCTGAATGCCCATGTTACACCCACTCCTATCAAGGTCTCTACACTCGAAGTTGTGGACGACTATGTCTACCAGGGACAAACGATCCAGTTGAGTAGGGCCAACTTAGAGAAAAAGGTCAACCGTCGAATCTGACTCGGCTGGGCAGCGTTCGGACAGTTGCGGGGTATCTTCTCGTCCAATTTACGACAGTGTCTCTAATGGCGTCCAACTTACGCCAGTTACGACCTATGGCTCTGAGACGTGGTCGCTCACAATGGGTCTCATCAGAAAGCTTACAGTCACCCAAAGGGCAATGGAAAGGGCCATGCCAGAAATATTGAGATCCGCAAGAGAACCAGGGTTACCGACATAGCCCGACGAGTTGCCAAACTTAAGTGGCAATGGGCAGGACACATTGCTCGCAGAACAGATGGCCGATGGGGCAGAAAAGTGGGAGTGGCATGCATATTCATTTCATGTGGTGAATTCATTATAAGCAATGCTACGAGTACATAAATGTATACAGGCCTTTAATGTTCCTGAAGTTATGTTGCCGAAAAGTTTTACCTAAAACCAGGCTACCAGAGTCTTTGGAAACTTTATATCTGGGAACTCTATTGTAGCAGAAGATTAAAATTAATCCCGGTGAGGCGCTAAGACCAACTGCAATACGCCAAGACAAAGCGTTACGGCACAGATTCTCGAGATACCGCAGTTTCTAGCAATTTAAATGCACATATAATTTTGCTGGGGAATAATTTAATTGTGTAACTGTGCTTGAAATTGTTGTTTATGATTGTTGTTGATGCAATAGTGTAGGCAGTACTCATCATGAATTTGATGTTCAAAACAAATGTCAACAAAATAATCTGCTAACTAATATACTTAATTATAAACAATTAATTATATGTATTACTAGCATACGCCTCGCGGTTTTCATCCGCGTAGTTCCCATTCCCGTGGGAACACAGGTATAAAAAGTAGCCTATGTCACCCGGGGATAGTTTAGCTTCCCAAAGGTGAAAGAATGTTTTAGTATCGGTCCAGTAGTTTTTAAGTATATTCGTTACATACCAAAATACAAACATACAAATCTTTTCTCTTTATAATATTAAGTATAGACTATCGTAAATGAATGTCGAAAACTATCCCAAGAGAACATATTCCCGGGATAAAAAGTATCATTTGTGCTATTCCCGACTATAATCCATCTCTGTGCCAAATTTTATCCAGATCCGTCCAGCCGTTTCAGCGTGAAGAAGTTACAAATATACAAACGCAGACACACTCACAAACTTTCGCATTTGTAATATTAGTGTGATATACATAATAATTTAATTTCAGTTTATTTACTAGTAGATATTTTTTATTATCATCGTCAAATCGTCATTTTATTATATACCTAGTTACACACAGACGGCTTTAACATTATCTAAATACCTAGAATCCTATCCACTTATCCACCCACACAAATAAATATCAACCATAACAAACTAGCACACATACTTGTTTGCTCAATATTATTATAGATTAGATTGGTTCCACTCATAAGGGAGTTCTCACCGATGCAACCAGCTTTTTGTGACAGTATTTAATAAGCTATGGGCTTTTGGGTCCCGCGGCAGCCTACAACACACACAGACAAATTTAACTTATTTGATCTCCCATAAATTAACTTAAGAGGTTCCTAATTATCTCGTGTGTCGAACTTTTGGGGTTTTACATGATTTATACGTACACTCCGCAGCACGGAGACTCGTTTAGAATAACATTTGGCGTAAATAATGCGCTTACTACGAGTTTTACGCAACTGTCTACTTCACTCCGCAATTCCGCCTCGTGAGTTTTAGACTTGTAATTATTGGAATCTGCAAAATATTTTCTTTAGTGGGTACTTATCATTATTGTTTGCCGAGCAAGTCTGTATCATTTTACACTGAAAATTATATTTCACGGGGACTTGTTAACAATATTTAAACTACAACAAAACACAGCGTATAGTCGATTTCATGTTCGCCTTTATTACGCCGCGTAATATTGACTTTCACTAAATTAAAAAAGTTCACAATAAATTCTCAACAAAACAAATTAAAATACGTCGCGAAGCTTAAAACTGCGGCGTGCGCTGGTAAAGTTTAGTGGACGTAACCGAACTGAAGCACACTGTACGCAGCGCAAACATTTTTTGTGCATTCGCGAAACAACCAATGCGGTGGTATATTCGTCACTGTAACTTCGGACAAAGTTGCGATGTAGCAACTCGAGCAATTAAAATGTGTTGGAGACGTAGAAGAGAAATTATGCATGGAGTGAGAGCAGTAGCAGTGGGTTTTGCCCTCGACTATTAATATTAATGACCTGTGACACGCCGTTCAACCGAGCCCGTGACGAGCCACCGTGTTTCTTTTGATTGTAAATTCAGTTTTGTTGATGTACTTGTTGCATACTGAAGTTGTAGCTTTGTACTTCAGAACGTCGGCTTCCATGTAACTTTGAGACTTAAATTGGAGCTGGCGTTAGATCTCGCTGCTGATAATTGTCTTTCACAGGGTTATGCTGCACAGTTTTATCTTAAAACGTATGTACCAAACACCTCTTACGTGTTTCCTCACCGCAAAGGTAATAAAGTTTTAGATGCATACACAAACTCACGCCTTTTGCATATGGTAGTAGGTAGGAACTATATATCATCACCTGCTACTATTCTTACATACTACTTTTGCAACTTAACGTTATAATTTTTTACAACCTATTTTTACACTCCGTTTATCCGATATTGAGTTATATCCCGTAAATATAAGGATGGCATAAAAAGCATAAATCTGTAACCAAAACTATTTAATACAACTGCCATTTATCATATCACCAACGCAATAGAAGTCAAAATCGGTTGAACGTGCTGTAAAATGGGATTATTTAAATGTCTAATGTTTTCTCATTTGTCGTCAGCGATGGCGATCGATGGTCGAAATGCCAAAATGTTAGAGCTTGATCACGTGACATTTCTATAGTGTTTGACATCCCTATACATTTTTGACGTTTTTCCAATCGCTATCTCCATGCTTTCGATCATTGAATGTCACTTGTCTAAGGCACCTGACCTTTCTGAAGAACATCACCAAAAAGGTCATTAAATGTCCTTCTAAGTCACAGGTTTATTAAGTAATATAAAAAATGCTTTGATAGAAATTAGTGGATATCCAGCGTAAGCCAGTGTGTACCAGAGTGGAATTTATTGTTAATTACTTAAACACGAAAACAAAAGTTTCGTAATTAGACATTTTTGACGTTTTTCCAATCGCTATCTCCATGCTTTCGATCATTGAATGTCACTTGTCTAAGGCACCTGACCTTTCTGAAGAACATCACCAAAAAGGTCATTAAATGTCCTTCTAAGTCACAGGTTTATTAAGTAATATAAAAAATGCTTTGATAGAAATTAGTGGATATCCAGCGTAAGCCAGTGTGTACCAGAGTGGAATTTATTGTTAATTACTTAAACACGAAAACAAAAGTTTCGTAATTAGACATAAAAAGTTTTAATCAGGGACTAAACATTATTGTACAATTGTGAAATTTTCTGCATTATTTCCAAATAAAAGAGCAAAGACAGATACGCAGTATAATTATACTGTACCTATACCGAAGTTGCAACACGCACGGGATCGGTCATTGTGGCGACGCCTGGGGGAAGCCGATATCCAGCAGTGGACGTTTCGGCTGATATGATGATGATGATACCTAAGTTAGTCCCAAACTTCAACTACCAGTGCGATACCTTTCAGTGGCCCAGTTGTGGTGCAGAAGTAGTTCCCTAATTTGTTTGATATTTCCTTGAAATAAATTGATTCGAAGCTAGTCAATTCCATTAAACAAAGAGCATTATTTTTTCTAACTTTTTATTAACTTGCAATATATTTATGTATGTGTGTTGGGTTCAAATCTTGCAACTGAATTTTAAAGCGGTTATCCTCAAGCGATTAGGAGGCAATTTTGTTTGGATACACGGTAAGCTAAAAAGCTTGTTTAAAAAGTTTTTTATAACTGGAAAAACTTATTGTCAAATGTTGTCTGACTTTTCAACAGCCAGATAATTTTACCTTTAATCTGAAAAAAAAAAAAATTAAAAAACCCCGACACAAATACCTCTACCTAATTTTTTATGCTTTTTAAACAACGAGTACATTATTTAGCTAGTAGGAGACACGCTTTATAACACGATATTTTGCCACAATACCGCAATTCAAAGAGTAGAATGCGCATAACTTTTGAGCGGCTTTTACATCAGCTAAGAGAATCTTCATAAATTCATCTTTCAAACAAAAAAAAACTAAAACAAAAACAGTTAATCCGTTTAGAAGCTATAATATCACAGACAGATACATAAATACACAGATATACACTTCAAACTTATAACACCCATTGTTTCCGTCGGAGGTTAAAAAGTAGGTGGGCTTGTGGGGTTGTATAGAAAATTATGTGAAGCCGCTATTTCGTCATCTGATAATAATAAACCGGCTATAAAAATCAGCCCTTAGAACTTACTAATATTATAAATCCGAAAGACAGTTTGACACAGTGATAGATTATAGTTTGGAATTTTTAAAACTTTTCATCCCGGTACAATGTTCCCTTGGGATGATAAAATACTCTCGATATAATCATCTTTCATACAAAAAACGAAATCAAAACCGGTTCATCCGTTTAGTAGCTATGATGCCACAGATAGATACTCAAGCACACGGGTACACACGTCAAACTTATAACAGTTATAACACCCCTCTTTTTCCGTCGGGGGTTAAAAATAAATAAAAAACATACTAGTTAAGTTCTACTAATTTACTGACAATTATTGTGAATATGATTCAAGTGTGGTACGGTCGTTATTTACATACAGATTTCACAGAAGCCTTTTTATTTGATAAATGCCTATTGTAAGCATAGTCAAGACGAAAACGAACCAAAGGTCGACCAAGACTAATTTTCCATTCCTGGAATTGCTAGTTTCGTCAGTCTTAGCCATGTCCGAAGTACAATAGAACAAGTAATTAGGTTCCTAACCTATACACGGTGAGTTTTTAGGTGGGCGTAGAAGGCCAAATCGAACCGAGTGTTTTTTGCTGTTCCTCATAGTTTCGGACTTAGCCATCCACGCCTACTTAAAAAACACACTGTATAGAGCAGTGGTGGCCCGGTGCTATAGGCCGCGACTTACAACTTGTAGGTCGTGGGTTCGAACCCAGGCAGGCGCTTTACTTTGTGTAAATTATTTCATCACCACTGCTCTTAAAACGGTGAAGGAAAACATCGTGAGGAAACCGGCATGTCCTAGAACCAAAAATTCTAAGTCATGTGACATCCACCAACCCGCACTGGGCCCGCGTGGTGGATTATGGCCCACCCCCTCTCACAGAGAGGAGGCCTGTGTCCCAGCAGTGGGAACATTAATAGGCTGATGATGTGATGTGATAGACAGATAACTTGAAAGTGTAGGTATTTTTTTAATTTGTAAAGAATATTGTGATGCTAGATTTCACAAACCCCAGGGCGAAACCTTAGTAAAAACGCGCTAATGGATTTTCAATGCTTAACTTACTGTCGAGAGTCGAAAATCTAATAGTGCTTTAAGGCATTACCTAGTGGCCAGTGTTAGTGAACATGGACATAATTAAGTGTCCGAAGTTTACCATACCTACTTATTCTGTTAATATCAAGGTGAAAGTTGCGTTGTCAAAGCTGCTGACAGAAGCTAGTAAGGTGATCATTAAAAATGAATATTGGCATTGTACTGAAAAAAAATAAACACATCAACACGGTCTAGGGATATTTTTAAAAAAGCGAATTACTATCAATGTGTTAATTATTTATACGACATGTATATATTTAAAAGATACGTTATTTAATATTCTACCATTTTTTAATAATGGTTAAGGTACTTCGATTAAAATTTCAGGATTTTATGGAAAAAAAATGAAGCATAGACGGAAACCGTATATGAATTAACTTTTAATTTATGAGTAAAAACTGAAAAAATTAGAAAAAATCATTTAATTTGTGTTTATAAACTTGAAGTTAGTAGTCTGAGAAAGCGCCCATGATGTTCATAACACATCGGCAACGATTCGGCATGCTCAGAACAAGATTGTCAATGTCTTGCTGCGGAATATTGTCCCATGTCCTTCTGAGGTGCGCAAAAAGTTGATCTTCTGTAGCCAGATTTTCAGGAACTTCCTTCAGAGCTCTTCTTTGCAGCATATCCCACGCATGCTCAATGGGATTTAGATCTGGCGATTGAGCAGGCCAGTCTAAGGCCCTAACATTGTGTGTATGTAACCAAGCTGCTACCGTTCTCGCCGTGTGTGCCCGGGCATTGTCGTGCATGAGCAGGAAATCTTGCCCCATGTGTGTTCTGTGGGGCAAGATTATGGGCCCCAGCACCTGTTGGACGTATCGTTCTGCCGTCATATTGCCTCGCACCCAAACGAGATCCGTCCGTCCTCCAAGACGAATTCCTGCCCAAACCATAATTGTTCCTCCTTGGTATGGGTGAACTTCCTAAGGGTTCTGAAGACGGCTCCATCGTCCAGGAACTCGCCAAACACGCGTCCTCGTGAATCTGGATGGAAGCCGAACCTGGATTCATCCGTGAACAGCACATTGGACCATTGCTCACGGCCCCAGTCCACGTGGTTCCGAACACATTCTAATCGTCGTCCACGATTGCCTCTCCGTAAAGGTGGGACCCGGAGTGGTCTACGAGAGCGTATTGCTTTCATGCAGTCGCCTTCTTACAGTTTGGTCACTCACAAGCACTTGGTGTTCCACTCGCAGCCTTTGGACCAATTGAGTCGCCGCCGCCGTTGCATTTGGTTGAGCTCGCGCAGTAATTTGCAAAAATCGGTCTTGTCTGGGGGTAGTGATTAGTGATGGGAAATTCCCGAGAATATTCTCCTTACGAGAACTTTGCTGTTAAGTTCTCGAGAATATTCTTTTGGAAGGGAATTTACGAGAATTTAAAAATTGGATGATGCTATTGTAGCGATATATTTTTGGAGTATAAGTTTTCAGTGCATTTGAACGTTTTACGAAGTTAAAGCCAAACTAATCTACTCGATAAATTAAATTCTCAGTAAATTCTCCTGAGCGAGAACATTCTCGAGAATATTTCCGAGAAAATTCTCATAAATTCTCTTGAATTTCTTATGGTGTGTTACAAAAGATTGTTTTTTTGAAATTTTTGTTTAATGGTTTTGGTTTGTTCATAAATTTCCAATTGTGAGCAATCAGACAAATTTTGCCTGCTCTTTTGCCTTTTTTTCAGGTCCTACCATAGTCGAGGGTAGAGAGGCTGCCGGGCAATAGGGGCCATTTTTTTCCTTGTGGTGTTTCATGGGGGTTTAGCCATAATTGATCGGCGGCTGTAAGGTTGATACATATAGTGCATAGAGAATGCAGTTGCCCATTGTCTGGTGAGTCACTTAGTCATCTCTTATGACTCCCATGAGAGATATGGGCTGGTGCTATACTTTACGTCCAAAACTATACGGTACAATGGAATTCAATCACATCGGCACATCAATTTATCTGGGACAAAAAGGTCCAGGTAGGTAGGTCTAACTTCGAGGGAGAGGTCAACCGGCGAATCTGACTCGACAGGGCAGCGTTCGGGAAGTTGCGTAGTATCTTCTCGTCTAATATATCACATTGTCTGACAACTAGTATGTGTTGCCAGTGATAACCTAAGCGGCTGAAACGTGGTCGCTCACAATGGGCCTCGACAGAAGGCTTTAAAGTCACCCAAAGGACGATGGAGAGGGCTATGCTCGGAGTTTCCGTGTGGGATCGCATCAGAAATGAGGATATCCGCAAGAGAACCAATGTTACTGACATAGCCCGAAGAATTGCAAAAGATAAGTGGGAATGGGCAGGGCACATTGCTCGCAGAACTCAATGATGGTCAATGGGGCCGAAAAGTTCAAAAGTGGCGACTGCGAGTTGGAAGACGCTGCGTTGGAAGGACTCCCACTAGGTGAACTGATGACCTGGTTAAGGTTTTGGACATGCGCTGAATGCGAGACACACGGAATCGGTCAATGTGGCGACGCTTGGGGAGGCCTATGTTTAGCAGTAGACGTCAGCTTCAGCTGAAATGATAATGATGATGATGACTTAATATATGAAATCCGCTATATTTTACCGGCAGCCATATTAGATTTGGTATTTTTCATTCTACTGCTCAAACCCTTACATTTGCTACCCATATTGAAGGGGTTGTTAGTATGCATGTTGGAAAATAAAGAAAAAGAGCGTTCCACAGAAACAGAAGTTGCTGAAGCAGACAACATTTTCAGAGCAACTGCTCCTAATTCAGCTTTTGAATATAAAGTTTCCCACCACGCAACTAGCTTGACTTTTTTAGCTGTTTCCTAAATATACTCTTTGCTCCAAAACCAGTACCGCATATAAGTTCAGACACTTCTTCGAACAGTTGTTGAACTGAAATACTGTGTTCTTGTATATATATACAAGTTAAGAATAAACTTCAGTCAAGTTAAGAATAAACTCCCAAGTCCCAACCATGTTTTTCAATTTCAGTACCTGGGCGACCGAGCTCTGCTCGGGTGAAAATAGAGAAAACGACGATTTCTAAAAATTAAACCTATCTAGATCAATTTAGCGCCCCCGAAAACCCCTGCAAACTAAATTTCACGAAAATCGTTGGAGCCGTTTCCTAGATTCAGATTATATATATACAAGAATTGCTCGTTTAAAGGTATTAGATAGATTAAATTAGCAATTTCCACTCTGCAACCTCATAGAGTAAGGTTTTTTCAAGTTAAGTATGATATAACATCAAAAGAAGTTGACTTTAGATCATGAAATCAAATATAGTGAATTCAAATTCAGCAATCTTACTTACAATTTTAAATTCTCATAAATTCTCGTAAATTCTCCGTCGGAAGGAACATTGGAGAATATTGCAGAACATTCTCGATCGGAGAATTTTCTCCGTGAGAGAATATTCTCTCGACCCATCACTAGTAGTGATGCGACTTGTCCCCCGGTGCCTCTCCGCTACTTCACCTGTGGCACGATAGCGTGTCCACAATCTTGAAATTACATTTTAGTGGGTCCCTATGGCCTCAGCAACATTACGCTGAACAGACCCAGCTTCCAGCATTCCCACAGCTAGTAACATCTCCGCTCTCGTCAAATGTTGGCGTTGCATGGCTACAATACCTCAATTTTAACTTTATCTTTCGTTTAAAAATGAAAAATAAACTGTAACTAAACGTAATTCGTATTGTTTTCTAAATTTCGCACAAATGAATATTCCCTCTCCTACACATCAAGACATTTTTATGCCACCAAAACAAAAGAATTTTCAAAAATTTGAATTTGGAATTAGTCTGAGATAAATTACAAACAAATCGGTGTATAAAAGATTCCAATGCGGCCAGTACTTTTCGAGTTATTTAATTGAGTATGAAATATCCCTAGACCGTGTTGATGTGTGTATTTTCAACCTGTATACCACATAGCTCTTACAACTTTAATTCGAGGGCATGTCGTGATACGTACACAAATGTGGACGTCATCATTATCATATCACACTGGCACACATCTGTCGCCAGACAGTGCCCTTATTAAGTGTTATATTAAGTCTCATACTTAATCAAAACTGTCAAAATGTGGGTTAACGTCTACCATAGGGAAAAGTCGAATATATTTGACTGCATAACCGGTAGTTTATTTAACTGTACTTTGAGGGGTATGTCGTGATACGAACACATGTGGACGTCATCATTATCATATCAGCTGAAAGACGTGCGCCGCCGGACAGGGTCCGTATTAATTACCATAAAGAACGGTTCCGAGCCGTCTAGTCTATTAAATTCATTGCTTGTAAGTTAAGTAGCTGTTTATAAAGGTAAAATATATTAGACAGGCTAGCAAGCGTAAAGGGGTATTATACGTTTGACTTGTGTTGCTGTGTGTTTGTCTGTGGCATCATAGCACCTAAACGAATAAACCGATTTTGTTCTAACCGATCTACATAAACGACCTATGCTCTCTTGAACTCCGTAATGCCAGCGTCTTTACATTTGCAGATGATACCGCAATAATTTTTCATGCGAAAACCTGGAGTGAAGTTGTTTGTGTAGCTCAGGAGGGACTCGAGAGGGTTGCTATCTGGTTGCAAAATAATCTACTGACCCTGAATTTTGGTAAAACTAAGGTGATGTGTTTTAGTGTGACTGATCGGTCAGCGCCAGGCCGAAATCTTCGAATTAAACTGCATGTTTGTGGTAATACCAATGACGAAAATTGTGACTGCTCGAAAATCGAACACGTCACTAATATAAAATACCTAGGGATACAAATCGATGAGCACATAACTTGAGAAGCGCAAATTGATGCACTTGTGAAGCGAATCAGGAAACTCTCACATATATTTAAAAAAGTTAAGTCCATCGCAACTCCTAGGCTGATCCGTATGTTGTACTTTACCCTATGCCAATTATGGGAGCGATCGGTCGATATACGCGCGCTTCTGGCCCACGACCCGCCCCTCCGACACCCAGACCGACAGCACATCATATCAGCCGCAAGACGTCCACTGCTGGACATAGGCCTCCCCCAAGCGTCGCCACATTGACCGGTCCCGTGCGTCCCGCATCCAGCGGATCCCTGCAACCTTCACCAGGTCATCGGTCCACCTGGTGGGAGGCCTTCCAACGCAACGTCTTCCGGTTCGCGGTCGCCACTCCAGAACCTTTCTGCCCCATCGGCCATCCGTTCTGCGAGCAATGTGCCCTGCCCACTGCCACTTAAGTTTGGCAATTCTTCGGGCTATGTCGGTAACCCTGGTTCTCTTGCGGATCTCTACATTTCTGATTCGATCACGTAAGGAAACTCCGAGCATAGCTCTCTCCATTGCCCTTTGGGTGACTGTAAGCTTTCTGATGAGGCCCATTGTGAGCGACCACGTCTCAGAGCCATAGGTCATAACTGGCAACACACACTGGTCATAGACTTTCGTCTTGAGACACTGTGGTAAGTTGGACGTGAAGATACCGCGCAACTTCCCGAACGCTGCCCAGCCGAGTCGGATTCGACGGTTGACCTCTTTGTCGAAGTTGGCCCTACCCAACTGGATCGTTTGTCCCAGGTAGACATAGTCATCCACAACTTCGAGTGTAGAGTCTCCGACCCTAATAGGAGTGGGTGTGACATGGGCATTCAACATCAACTTGGTTTTGTCCATGTTCATCCTAAGACCCACTCTTTCGGAGGCTCTACTGAGGTCATCGAGCATTGTATTGAGGTCCTCCATAGTCTCAGCCATGACCACTATATCGTCGGCAAACCGAAGGTGAGTGATGTACTCGCCGTTGACGTTGATGCCTAGCCCTCTCCAGTCCAGAACCTTGAAGACATCCTCCAGTGCAGCGGTGAACAGTTTCGGAGATATGACATCTCCCTGCCTCACACCTCGCTGCAGAAAGACAGGTTCCGAGGTCTGATCCTGAAGTCGAACTGACATGGTGGCGTTTTTATACAAACACTTCAACACCTCGATGTACCGGTAGTCAATTTGGCACCGTTGGAGAGACTGCAGCACAGCCCAAGTCTCGATCGAATCAAAGGCTTTCTCGTAGTCCACAAACGCTAAGCAGAGAGGCAGGTTGTACTCTTCGGTCTTCTGTATAACCTGCCGCAGCGTATGTATGTGGTCTACGGTGTTAAAGCCTTTACGGAAACCGGCTTGTTCAGGAGGCTGGAAATCGTCAAACCTGCGCGCGAGACGATTCGTGATGACTCTTGAAAACAGCTTGTAGACATGGCTAAGAAGTGAGATGGGCCTATAGTTCTTTAGTAGGGCATTGTCGCCCTTCTTGAAGAAGAGTACCACCACACCCCTGCACCATGCCTGCGGCGTTTTGCCCTCGAGTATGACGGAATCAAACAGCTTCTGAAGGGCCTTAAGGACCGGTTTTCCACCCGCCTTCAGGAGTTCGGCTGTAATTCCGTCTTCACCCGGCGCCTTGTTGTTTTTAAGCTGTTTAAGAGCCATCCTAATCTCATACAGGCTGACGTCCGGAATGTCTTCGGTATAATGCCGGGTCAATCTAGCTCTAGGGTCTTTTGCTAAATTCGCGACGGGTTTACTGGTTGACGTGTACAACTGCCCATAGAATCTCTCGATCTCTCTCAATAGCTCCGGTTTGGCGGATACGATTCTGCCATCGTCGGTCTTCAGTTTCGTGAGCTGGCTCTGCCCAATAGTCAGATCTCTTGCAAAGACCTTGGAACCCTTATTCCGCTCAATCGCGTCTTTAATACGCTCGGTATTAAAGCGGCGGAGATCGCTTTTCAAGGACTTTGAGATCCGTCTATTGAGCTGCCGGTACTTCAATGCATCGTCTGAAGACTGCAGGATCATCTCACGCCTCTCCTTCATGAGTTTGAGAGTAGGATCAGAGAGCTTTTTGTTTATATCTGTACGGCGGGTCTTGAAAAACTTAGACCCAACCGTATGGACAGCTTCCACGAACCCATCGCTGTATTCGTCCACGGAGCTCCCTAGGCACTCGAAACGATTCTGAAGTTCGAGCTGAAAGCTCTCGGGGTTTTGGATCTGGATCTGTGCTGGACGGAGCGTAGACTTCATCAGTCGAGACCTTTCAAGCTTGATATTAATGTTCAATGTGCCTCTCACCATGCGGTGATCGCTCCCGGTTTTCACCGAATTGATCACAGAGACATCATTGAACATTTGCTTCTTGGTTGACATGATGAAGTCGATCTCGTTTTTAGTTGCACCATCGGGGCTTTGCCAGGTCCACTTCCTGTGCTCACGCTTTCTGAAGAAGGAGTTCATCATATAGAGGCCCTCCTTCTCCATAAAGCTGGCTAGTAGGTGACCCCGGTGGTTCCGATGTCCAACTCCAAATTGGCCCACTTGCAGCTCATCCACGTCTCGTTTGCCCAGTTTCGCGTTGAAGTCCCCCATGACAACGGTGAAGTGAGTATTGAAACCATGCATGGCTCTAGAAATATCCTCATACATGGTCTCTACCTCGTCGTCGGGGTGAGCCGAGGTCGGGGCGTAGACCTGTATAACCTTCAGCGAATATCTCGAGGATATTCTGAGTATAAGGTACGCCACCCTGGTCGACACACTCTCGATCTTCACCACGTTGTTCACAAGGGACCTGTGGACGATAAACCCGACACCACCCTGGGACTGCCGGTCACCCTCTCGGAAATAGAGCAGGTTACCGGATTTGAGGATTATCGAGTCCTCCCCCTCTCTTCGGACTTCAGATAACCCTATAATACTCCACCGCAACCTGCTCAATTCTTCCTCGAGTTCGGCTATCTTCTCGTCGGTCCGGAGTGTTCGCGTGTTATACGTTGCCAGGTCCAGTCGTCGGTGTTTATTAGGGTAGCCGGGTCCACTCCGGGGATTCTTCGCACCCCTTGCCACGCCATCGCCTCGACCGCTACCGTAGTCGAGGGTAGACGGGCTGCCGGGCACTCGGGGCCGTTTTTTCTTTGTGCTTTTCATTTTGGTTTGGGGGGGTTTGCCTTAATCGCCACGCTTGGCAGGCGGGTTTGCGATCGCAGTTTGTTGTTAAAGTGCACAGAGAACGCTGCTGCCCATTCTCTGGTGTATCCCTTAGTCGCCTTTTACGACACCCATGGGAAGATATGGGATGGTGAGATTCTTTACGTCCGACACCATACGGAACCGACAGCACACAGACGACAAAACCGACGAAGACACTGACGAGCGACACGGACATTGTCCAACTCGAGATGGAGATGGCCCGAGCGGCAATGGCCGAAGTCGACGACACCATACCGCCTGTATCACCCGGCTGGAACGACCAACTCCTTGCCTCGTCTCCAGGAGATACACAAGACGAAGACTATTTGTCTGGGAGGTGGAGACGGTGGGACTATCCGATGGATCCGTCTCCGATTAACCCCACTCCACCTCCAACTACGCCCCTAAATATCATCCAAACTAACCTCCAGCATAGCCAAACTGCCACGGCTAGCTTACGCAGGGCACTTGAGGTTACCACCGAACACACCTAACCATCGCACTGATCCAAGAGCCGTGGATCAGGAACACCAGAATATGTGGCCTTGGTAACATCGGAGGTAAGATAATTCCCGACACATAAGGCTCAGATAAGCCAAGAACCTGCATCTACATACCCAAAGAAATTCCCTGTACGTCACTGACCCAATTCTTTTCCAGAGACCTGACAGCTGTCAGGCTCCAAACCGAAGGTAGCGTCCCGGATTTTATACTGGCCTCGGCATACATGCCAGGCGAGGACACAGACTGCCCGCCAAAGGAGTTGGCCGACCTGGTGCAGCACTGTGAGCGCGCCAGTTTGGACCTGATCATCTGCACCGACTCAAACGCCCACCAAACAACCACCCGCTCTGGGGCAGTGACGCACCGAACTCCAGAGGAGAGGTACTATCCACCTTTTTATTCTCCACTTATCTTAACATTGTTAACCGCGGCTCGGAACCCACTTGGGTCACGGTTCGTGGACAAATGACTATAGACCTAACACTCGCTACAGAAAACGCGACAAACCTTATCACAAACTGGTACTTATCGGACGAGCCTTCTTGCTCAGACCACAGAAGAATCCGCTTTACACTAACTACAAACACAAAAAATCCCACACCAAGACGAAACCTAACGCGTACCAATGTGCCCGGGTAAAACCACTTTGCAAACAACAGCATGCGTACTCCACAGGCAAATCAACAGAATCCGCGTAACATAACGTGGTTTCTAAAATTGAATGCGCAGTGGACCATAAATGCTCAGCACTGGCTGCCTTCATTGATATCGAGGGCGCTTTCGATAAGACCACGTTCAACAGCATACACACGGCCCTCGACAGACACAGCATAGACCTGACCCTAGGAGGCTGGATCACCAACATGCTCAAACTGCGAGCGGTTCAAGTCACGGTTAACAACACCACAAGAGCCGTCGTCGCGAAAGGTTGTCCACAGGGGGGCGTCCTTTCGCCACTCCTGTGGAACCTAATAGCAGACAGCCTCATCAAAACACTCAACGACAAAGGTTATTTCACTGTTGGATACGCAGATGATATAACAATAATAATAAACGGGACCCACGAAAACACTCTATGCAATCTCATGCATCAAGCCCTAAAACTAGTAGAGAAATGGTGCAGCGAGCACCAACTCTCAGTGAACCCCACAAAAACGGAACTACTTCTCTTCACGAAAAAGAGGAAACCGATGACAATGCAACTACCAATATTCTTTGGAACAACACTAAGCCTTTCAACCGAAACCAAGTACCTGGGTATTTATTTGGACAAACAATTTAATTGGGCGAAACACATGAACTATATCACTACAAAAGCCAGCATATCCCTGTTTCAGTGCAAGAGACTGCTGGACAGGAATTGGGGGATCAGCCCCATGGTCACTGGCTATACACCACAGTCATCCGACCAATCATTACATACGGCTCGTTGGTCTGGTGGCCCAGGACAGACCTCAGCACAGCCCAAAAAGATCTCGAAAAACTGCAGCGGTTTGCTTGCATTGCAATAACTAGCAGTATGAGAACTACACCCACGGCCACCCTACAGGCAATGCTGGGACTACCACCTCTGCATCTTATCGTGCGGGAGGAGGCAGCCCTGGCTGCTTTTAGACTCAACCTATCAGGTACTCTAAATAAAGACTCCAGAGTTAAGCACACACGCATAAAGGAGGACGCGATCAAGCGAAAACCCATGTTAGCGCCACCATGCGACAAAGCCCCAAAAACACACCACTTTTATAGACACTACAACATAAAAATTACAGAAGAACGATGTGAATACTCGGGCCCGAAAGAGATGAGAGTATACACTGACGGATCGAAGACGGACTCCGGTACCGGAGTCGGGGTCTTCTCACACGACCTAAGTATAAATATATCCAGACCGCTAGGAGGGTTCAACACCGTCTATCAGGCGGAGTGTGTGGGCATCATAATGGCGGTCCACGCCCTAGAAGCCAGGAGGGTTACGGACACTCACATACGTATACTCTCCGACAGCGCCTCAGTACTCCAATCCTTACAGAAAAAATATATTACATCAAAATTAATACTATAATGCCACAACGCACTAGAACAAATAACCGTATCTAGTCGTAACACGGTGACACTGCAATGGATAAAGGAACACAGCGGATCGTTGGGTAAAGAAGCGGCTGACGAGCTCGCGAGACGCGAATCCAGCACGACGGTCTATGGACCCGAACCTGTTGTACCCATCCCCTTCAACCAAATACGCAGGTGGCTACAGCCAATTCACCCAGGCACAAGCGTAAACCAGGTGGACCTCGGCACCAGACTGTAGGCAGTCCAAAGAGGCTTTGCCAACTTTGGACAGTAGGCTCAGGCATGGCCTGCGCCTGATGACGGGGACCATCACGGGACACTGCTCTCAAAATAATCTATAAAAGACAAATGGAATGTTCTCTCAATCTCAACACATTAATAACTTCTTGTTCCCAAGTTCAATAATGAAAATTCATTATTGAAATCTTGGCTGTATGGAAAACAAATAATTACAGCAGAAATGACGAATACTTGTTTGTAAACATGTCAACAACTTCTTAATAAAAGTTCTCAGAAAAGAGATCCTATTCTAATTTGTTAAATTCTACTTCTAAATATCAGACAGCTTGAATCGAAATAGACAGCGTAATGGCTGGACCTATTACTATATTCAGTTCAACCGCGAAACTAGTTTATTACATAGAACTTTCGAACAGAAAACAAATCTACTACAAAGTTCGAAGTGGATGGAAAATATTTATTTCCAACTGTCCATAGCTTACGTTAGCGTCCCTATCTGTACGACCCGAACAGATGGGGGCTTTCGCAGCTGGAACTACGGGTCCGGCTGTTTGGATCAGGGTACGCGGGGTCAGGTAGGCCCTCCACCATTGCAAGCGCAGAGGTGGTACCTGACATTGAGGTTGGACTCGCGGTGGTCTATGTGGTGGTTGCAGAGGAGTGGCATGTTGTCTGCTCGGCTATGTGTGGGCCGAGCGTCATTCCTCGCGCGCAACAAGTGTCTGAAGTTACCGGCCCAAGGCAAAGGGCCACCTGGTGGTCAGACGCGGGGTTCGTGAGTAACCCTCAAGCAAGTGAGCTCCTGTGAGCGAGCTGCATCTCCGGCACTTTCCTGGATAGAAAGAAGAGGACTACCCGTTGGATTAGTTTTCCGGCAACCCAGCTGTAGGCATTGGGTAGATGCGATGATTTGTATTCGAGAGGTGAGCGTGCTTACAGCTCCGGGACCATTCTGGAGAAATGGGAGCCAGCTTCTCTGGCGTCCTTAACGGGGATTGAATCCGCTAGCACCAACTGCGCTGGTGCTGGTGCTTGCACTAGTGCTGGCGTGCTGGGGTGCGTGTGGTGAGCGGCTTTATTGCTCCGGTACCATTCTGGACAAATGGTAGTGAGTAATCACGGTGCAACTCACATTTTCTCTTGAGTACCAGGGGCGAGTGCTCTCGGAGGCGTGACCTACCGAAGATGGTCCCAGACACCTCGTAAGGGGTTGCCTGGTATAGTGTGCCGCTTTCCATAACGTAAGGTTGGTGAAGGAGGCCACTATAGGAAAACTCAGTAGACAAATAGGGGTTCGTGTCCATAGCTTACAAGGTGCGCTGGTGCCGGTGCTTGCGCTAGTGCTGGCGTGCTGGGGTGCGTGTTGTGAGCGGCTTTACAGCTCCGGTACCATTCTGGATAAATGGTAGTGAGTAATCACGATGCGACTCACATTTTCTCTTGAGTACCAGGGGCGAGTACTCTGGAGGCGTGACCTACCGAAGATGGTCCCAGACGCCTCGTAAGGGGTTGCCTGGTATAGTGTGCCGCCTTATATAACGTAAAGTTGGTGAAGGTGGCCACTATAGGAAATCTAAGTAGTTTAAATGTCTGTCCATAGCTTATTTAGTTCAAAAAACTCCATTAAAACTTGTTCTTGTATTTACTTAACAATAGAAATATTATTAACCCCTTTATTTTCAAGACAATAACAAAATTAGAAGAGAATAAAGACTCGGCCGGCCCTCATCTAAAATTATTTGAAAGGACAGTCAAATTATTAGTAAGGGCCATGAAGAAATACCAAAGAAGCTTTGTTTTTAATAATTAATTTATCTCAAGTACTTACGAGCCATTGAAGGTCTAAAGTAAATTGCTCTCTCGAAACTTTTGATAGCATCGCTGTAACGTCTTTGGTTTTGTAGTAGTATTCCCCTGAAACAAAGATAAACACTTATTTTAGGAAAGGTTATGTTTGAAGAAATCTTCTCCGCAGCTATTTATTTACTCGATAATGTCTGATAGTAATTAGCCTTGGTAGTTAATTAAAATGCTAAAATAAGCCAACAGCCTTTTTCATTCACCACAGTAAAATTCAAATGAGAAATGACTCCACCAAATTGTTTTTGGAGTCTATTCAATTATTCTGTTTTCAAATCTTTTGCTAAACGATTTTAGTGAACAATTAACGTTAAGAACTAACATGATCCTTTTTGTAGATTTATAAAAATATCACATGCCTTCTAAACACCTATATAGTGTCCGACCGAAACTGGTTTTTACTACCGAAACCGAAACCAAATTTCGGCAACAGTCTCAGTTTCAGCAGAAACTGACACCAGATAAGAATGAAAAAACAAAAACTTGATTATTAGAATTTTATATAAATTTTGAGGTTATGTGCAAAAAGTGTAAATTCAAAAGTTGAAGATCTTATTATTACCTACAACTTTGCAATTTAATTTTTATCATATGACTTGTTGTTTTGCTGTATTTCGAGGTAAACCGTTTCTACCCTTACGACCTGTTCCACATCCCGACCTCGGATCGCCCGTAAATTACTTTTCCTTTAATTTTTATTATATTCTCTTCATTTTCCAATGGGTTTCAAACTACTTTTACTTATTTTCGTTTAAAAAAATATCGATCCTGGTCTATCGTTGATTACTCGCTTGGATGGAATTTAACACGCCGAACATGACCGACCACAGCGCGATAACTCCCGAATGCAGTTTTGGTTTCGGTCGTAGTTTTGACAGGTTTGCCGCCGAAACCAAAACTAAACCGAAACTCGTTTTTTTTAGCGAAACTCGACCGAAACCGAACTTTCGGTCGGACACCACAATTATATCTAGAGTCAATAGATTTGATACCTTTGTATCAGTGCACTTAAACATTCTTGGCAAACCAAATAAATTTAATAAAAAGCTTTTATTAATCTAAACTAGCGAGACATAATAAAAACAAAAGTACCTATGTCGTGTTACATTTAAAAAACCTTCGTAGTTTAGCAATAACCGTAGTCGCGTAGAGGGCCTACGGCGTAGCAAAAATAAACGCCTCTGTTATTACTACGCCGTAGACCATTTATTGTTTACTGTGAAAAGTTTCCACAAACTTTTGTACACTAGGATTTCACGCGAAGTCTTATGTAATTGTATTCAAACATTTCTTTATAGTCCACCTTTCTGTTTGAAGGCAATTATTGTTTAGTCAGCGAAGAATTATACGCTTGTCTTTTTTGAGTAAAAATAGCTGTAATAGAATTAATGATAGGACAGAAGCGTGTAGATGACAACCTATGAATGGTCTACAGCGACGGAGCTTATAAAGAGCAGTATTTGAACAGTGCCTATTTGTCGTACATCCGTTCTATTCACACTATTCCTCTTTCACAGCCACATCAGAGTCACCTTTTGTGACGTATTCATATGACGTATGAAATATTGAACCAGGCTTCGTGCTGAACGCATCGCGCGGCGCTGAGCTTGACGCTTTCATATTCCACATTAATATTGCCATCCTAGTTTCACATTTGGTGCTAATTAGTGATGAGCATTTGCTGCTCCCAAATTCATAGCTCATCAAATGTTGTTGCGCGCAGTTCCACCAAAATCTTGTCACTATTTAGCTGTTGTATACTGTATTTTGATTAATCAGAATGAAAATGGAATAGCGATCCTTTGAGAGTCTGGGCAAAGCTTTAGTTATTAGTTAATCACAATGGTGTTTGGAGTTTATACCTAGCTTTATATTTATCGGATACGTCTCTATATTATAGTAAGTACAATAAAGCCCTTAAAGATGCCTATAATATTGCACTGTAGCTAAAAAGCAAAAATAAAAATTGTAGTAGTTAATTAAAAGGGAAATGTTAACCGGGCGAAAATATATACTGAATGTCGCCTATTCAGTATATATTTTCGCCCGGTTAATAATTTCCCTTTTAATTATAATTATTATACTAAGTAATTATTTATCCGGTTTGAGTAATACCTTTTAGGAGATTTTTGCGGTAACAATATTGTTACATACTATAATTGTGTTTGGGGTTCTATTTTAGTATATTATTCTTTTGAAAATAGCTGAACAACCATCGAGGCGACATTGCTGTGCAGCGCAAGAGTTTGGGTGTATTCGTGTTTTCAACGAATTAGTCCAAGAGCGAGCAAAGCGAGTTCGGGAGCTTAGAGAACCAAAAGAAAGGGGATGACGGGAGCTGAAATGAGCGAGCAAAACGAGAGAACTTAGCTCCCGTCATCTCTTTCACGTTAGGTTACTTTAGACCATACAGACAGAAAAAGGAGCCCCGTCGGCTCCGTCGACAAAATTTTATTTTCAAGTCTCTGTTTTAAACATTTGTATTCGCCCAATGTTTGTCGCTCACTTAGTATTTCAGTAAGCTATTTAAGTATTTTTTATACCTTTATTTAGAATTTATTTTCGCTCGTTTAAATACTATCCTAATCAAAATAGTTTTATCTATACTTTATTAAATACCAGAGCATAACAAAGAAAAGGAAACATAAAACTAAATACTGTATGTATTTGGTGTAAGTGGCGGATTAGTTTTGTAAATTAATGCCATTGAACGGTATGCGGGCTTGTCCGTGACAAGTGACGGGTCAGTGTGTTGAAAAATACTTTACACACGGGCGAAGCCGCTGGCAGAAGCTGGTTTAATTATAAGCAAATGCTATTTTAGTTTGTCTATACAGTTCCCTATTTTGTCGGCAGCCAACTAGTTAATTTGCTAGTTGTACCAACATAAAATGGAAACTATTTCTATACCAGAAAAAAAATAAAGAAAACTATTAAAGCCAAACAGGGTGAAAAGGAACGCAGGGGTGAATAGAAAAAAAAAATTGAAGGGAATTTTTGTAAAAACTTTGCCACACACTAAGAATTTCTCCTGTATCTTGGGTGATTAGACACCCAGACCCGAAACAAGTATCTGTAGGTCATACAAATATTTTTCCGTGCGGGGATCGAACCTGCGACACGCAGCGCAGCAG
This sequence comes from Orthosia cruda, assembly GCA_964057195.1. Lineage (NCBI taxonomy): Eukaryota > Metazoa > Arthropoda > Insecta > Lepidoptera > Noctuidae > Orthosia > Orthosia cruda. Next base: position 22,381,022 of record OZ059845.1, read on the forward strand.
CCAATCGCTCAATCACTGAGTCAACAGTGTCGTCATAAGTGGTGCCATGTCTTAGATCAAACTTTACGAATTGAATTCGAGTACTTGAGTCAAGGTAATATTTGAATACAATTTCTATTCAAGCATGTCAAATATAATCCGATCGATTTAATCAACATCTACACAAATAATGTAGGTATCATGTAACCCAACCCACCCATATGTTGGAGTTTCGAAAGTGTCAATACATTGCAGGTATCTGAGGACCAAACAACTCCACTGGTGTCGCGATAGACATGGCCACCTTCTGGGCCAACTCCTTCACTCATTTCAATAAACATGTGATTTTTAAGGAATCCCCCTCTTGGCATAAAATTTTAAGGCTTAATAATACTGTTTGGCATAACGTTTTCGCATAACTTTTATTGGCATAATAGGTTCGCATAACTTTCATTAAAATGTTGTCTAATTTGTTTTGGTTTAATTTGGAGTTGCATAATTTATTAAGGCATAATATTTATTCGTCTATGGATAAGGCATCATAGTGGGGGTGGCCCTTTGATCACTCTTGAGCCGCGAACATTTTTATCCTAAGAACATTATTACTACAAATTATGCTACATTATTACTATGCCAACCATATCATGATATGGTTGGCATAGTATATAGTATATAATACAATAAACACTATGCCAAAACATTTATGCCTAATAATATTATGCGTACCTAATGATCATTATGCTGAATTTCACTATGCCAATGTTAATTATGACAACATATTTTATGCTTATCATCAGTAAACCGCACTTTTATCATCAACTCGAAAAGAAGAAAACTTTCAAATAATTAATATAAAAGGGCTTTCCACAGCAAAATAACCTTATTTAATGTGTGGATACCTATGTATTAAAAGACTATCGCTTATCGACTTTATCGATTTTCATGTAAGTAAATACAGACGGTACGGTAAACGGCAACAAAGCCTCCGCAAGTCGTTGGAGGCTTCATTACTTCGACCGGAGGATCACAAAGCTTAGACAATCCCTGCTTAAATGTATACCTACCACTTACGGCTGGTATTAGGAAGATTCTTATAAAAACCTAATCCCTCCCCCCAACCATATGTGCCATAAATCAGCGGCCCATAAAGGAAATTTTAACCAGGTGCGGTTATGAGGGACTCGAGGTGACACAATATCATAGTTTTCAGGAAACGCACTTTCCTTCGGCTGTACAAAGTGATGAAAACAACTTAGATTATTTACAGATACCACACAGTAACATTTCACTAAAACAAATTGACTTCGTATGACTTTCTGGTAACAACTACTCAATAACGAAGGTAATCGTTCCGTGTTAGTAGCAAAAGCCTTATTTGTTGGATAAAACGCATTTCTATCGAGTTTTGATAGATATTTATCATACGTAGTATCTCCAAGTAGTCTGTGTATTTATCTTAATTACACGCGTGGAAATAACCAATAACAGCTGACAGGACTTTGACATTTGTTCATGATTATTCCCAAATTTGGATACTTGCCTTTTGGGATTTTTCTACTTCAAACAAGAAATGTGTATTATTGGGAAAGTAACATTCCAATACACGATAATTTTTTAAACAAGATACGGTTTCAGAACTTATTAGTAATTATCAACTTGGCATTGGCAGGATCGGTTTAGAATTTATTTGTTGTTTTGGCTTTGAAAATGGATTTGGAAAGAGTATATTTTCATTCTATTCTACGAGATGAATGGGTTTGCTCTTAACTCTAGTCTAAGTCATAGGTGACAGAGACAGAGTCGACGATGGAGTGAGCTTACCCAGAAGGAGCCTGTTTACTCTAACTTTGAAGAGATTCGGGTTGAATGCGTTCGGAAACACAGACGCAGGTAGTGAGTTCCATTCATTCGCTGTGCGCATTATGAAGGATGTTTGGGAAGGGTCATACTAGGTGAATTTTTGGACTAGGTGCACCTGTATTAGGTGTCCGTACAAATACTTGATCCATATACCTGTTCTACCTAGTCCATCTAGTCCATGATACCTACTTCATGTCATTTTATTATTCACTATAAGGGTTATCCTTTTTTACCCAGTTGCAAGGAAAGGGTTATGTTTTCCGCGCGTATCTTATATGTAAGTATATTTGTATGTATGTAATATTCTTTAGTACCTCGTATCTTTCAAACCATTTGACGGATTTTTATAATTAAGACATCGTTAGATAGGTCTTGGCCGCCCAAATGTTCTTAGATAAGTGCCGTTAAAAAAAAGAAACATGGCGGATTTGGGGCTCCATATTGTAGAGGATGCAATTTCTTTTTCTTTCTATCCCGTCGAGTGGGGTATCAAAATGAAGGGCTTTTAGAGGTGATTACAAAAATACATACCACGTATATGTATTATTATATTAAAAGTATTTATGTAAAAAAATATTCACTAAAAAGTTGTAAACAAAAAAAGCTAATTTAAAAATCAGTAACCCGTCTGCTTAATAAGCGAACTAAAAAGCTGTAAACAAGAAAAAATCATACTGTGCAGTCGGAGGATACATATTCGCGAACTGCCTGATCCTCCGACTGCACAGCACGATTTTTACTTGATTACAGCTTTTTAGTTAGCTTCCTAAGCAGTCGGGTGTTTGATTTTTAAATTAGCTTTTTTTATTTTAGGTTGGTACTTAAATATATAGAGAACAAGATGTTTTTACAAAAATGATTACTTTTAATACTTTTGTTAGGTACGTAGCATGGGCTACCTACTTGAACAGATTTGATGTAGATCAGAATCAAACTTAATGGCGACTCGCAACTGACACTGCATATTAAAAAATAATTGTGCCAGCGGTGGTTAGGGGTGCGCAGCGACCATAGAAATATAAAATACATATCTATGGCGGATACTCATACGAGTGTTTCAAGCAGCCATTAAGTTTAAATCGAACTTTACGAGTAGTGCAGCCGTGTGATCACAAGGACAAAAATTAATTTATGTTATTATTTACGTATTTACTAACGGGACATCGATTCAAACATAATGATGTTTTAAAAAAACGCTACTTGCTTCGCAGTACCTACCCTACCCCTCACCCCCGCTGTCACATGAAATTGCTAACGCGTAGTGGCTCACGAAGTGTTTCGAGCCGTCATTAAGTTTGAATCAAACTGTACCTACTATGCGACGCGTAAACTCGGACGGCAAGTGGCACACGCGTCGCGTTGTCTCTTATTTTATAACCCGTGCGATTTGTGTTGGTCCTAGCGCGATACGAGTCCTGTTCCAGCGAGGTATCTAGTTAATTAGACGTGTAAACAAGCTCCACAAAAAGTGATTGTAAATAATAGACCAAAACTTTAATATTTAAAATTACGCCTATTATAATTAATATATTTTAAATTACGCCTATAATAAATAATAACTGTCTTACAAAATGATTCTTACGATCGATATATAGTTTAGGACAAATTGTGAAAAACGCCATCTAATTTTCAAACGTCGTTAAAATGTACTTTTTCATAAATTGTTAAGAGGAAATGCGGTCGCAGAAATCCGACTGAATATCCTAAGTAATAAGTCGTAATTCGAGGTTTGGCTCTCGCCTCCTTTTAGACGATATCTTTAGAAGCACTAGAAACTACAAAAAAGCCTATTGTACAAATTTGTCAACTATAAATTAAAAAAGAAAAATATAGGGGGCTAGTATATATCTTTTATTTCCATTTTATGGGATATCTTTTAAATTGGTCTAATATTGGAGGCAAAAGGCGAAAGCTAAATCTCGACTTTTCAAAAAATCGTTAATTTTTCAAAAAGATTAGCCTAGGTAACATCAGGTATGTTAATAAAAAAACTAGGCATGGCTATTACACAATTTACATTACATGATTAGGACCCCTGTCCTTTAAATTAGTAAAATCCCGTATCCTGAATGTATTTATGTGGCTTGATACATTATTTACCAGTTTTTACAATTTAGCACTAATTCTGATGTTAAGACCTTTACGTTTTCTTAAATACTAACCTACCTACTAGGTACTAAAGTGTAAATACAAACTAAGCTTTCATTTTTATTTTATGCTACATAATTTATTTAGCAGTAGATACGATTCGATCTACAATCAATTAAACACGTAATTATGACACGATATCTTGCAAAAACACCCCGATTCAAACAGTAAAACGCCCATAACTTTAGAACGGCTGAACCGATTTTCATTAAACATAGCTAAGAACACTCTCGATAAAGTCACCTTTCAAATAAAAAACAAAATCAGAATCGGTTCATCCGTTTAGAAGCTATTATGTCTCAGACAGATACAAAATACACAAACACGCAGGTACATGCTTCAAACTTATAACACCCTTCTTTTTCCGTCAGGGGTTAAAAACAGAGACCAATCATCATCATACAATCTATGTTGTATACCACTGACTGACGCTTGAACGTCTGATATTGAACAGCCACCACATACCTAGTTCAAGCCGACTGTTGCAAGCAGACTGCACAATTGGCCACATCCGCTATACTGCAATTGAGTCAACTTCACCAAATCTAATTTGCAGTCAGATTGCAGTGCAAATGCAGACCATCTGCATGGGCTTTTAGCGGAAACAACGCGGAACAAGCTTGGTCTCTTATAAATATTTACTTTTAGTCTCTTAGTCGACACGTTTTATAATTACCTGTACTCATGTGACAAGAAGAAAGTGCCTCTAATGGGGCAGCCATTAGGATTCTTGGTCTTTCCATTGAACACCTTCTTGTACAAGTCAAAGTTGTTTAAGTTAACAGCACCGTCGAATGTCAGCATTATCATTTGGGGCGTCCGCGGAGAAAAAATGAGAACGTCATTTTTTAAGACCACTTTTTGCACGTAAAGTTAGCAGAATTGTTGACGGCATTGTGATCGGTTTTTGCACTATTTATAGAACTATTTAAAAGTCGTTTTAATTTGTTTCTAGATTTTATTTTCATTTGATAAAAAGAAGACCTACATCTTCATAAAAGAATCAGCAATTTAAATTAGCTTATAATGTTCATAATGTAAACTAATCTTTAAATTATGATTGGTTTTATGTTCAGCCATTTTACCATACCACAGATAATATAATGTTAGCATACAGATACCTCATACCATACAAAGAAACCGTGCCGACATACTGTACTGATTATACGGATTATTTTTTTGTAAATCGATCGCGTTCGGTTCCGTTTCACGGCGATAGATAGATCACCATCTATATCCAAAAACAACCATTTAAAATTAGCTATTTAAAGCTCAATTTTACGCAAACGGATCCCTGAATCGAATAAATGGTTTTCACAGACCCGTAATATTACCCGTAAAACATCCTCTCTTCACATGAACAGGAGGCTGGGTACCCTATTTTTTATCCCTGACAAATTAAAGTTTCTAGTACCAAGGGTCTTTGAGCTAAGCTGCAGACGTACAGACGGACATGTTGAAACTATAAGGGTTCCTTGTTGATTACGGAACACTAAAAAGCGTAGAGAAAAAGTATTATTTTCTTAGAAAACAAGGCTTGTGAATGAAAAACCTTACCTTTTCGTGCAGTACGGTATAAATGTATATCTAGCTAGTAAAAGTGTCCCATCTATACTACCTCGCCTTACCTGCGGGAACTCAATGTAGCTTGGCCAAATTTAATAAATAGTCGTCCTCATCCTTACTAGATTGTTTAGCCCATCTAACGGTCCGTAAAGACGAAAATAAATACGATATATAAATGTGAGAGACGATCCGGCCCAAATGTGTCCGAAACGTTCCTATGAACACATATTATGGTTTTTATTACTTTTGAAGATATGGTTGTAATAGTTAGTGATATCTTATCCCATATAAAGAAACCGTGCCGTCATACTGTACTGATTATACTGATCATTTTTTGTACATCGATCGCGCCGATTCCACGGCGAACGGAACCGTACCAGTGTTTCTTTCAGGTACTACTCCGGGGGGGCCTTACTGCCTCCCCGGGGCTTTTAGAACTTTATCAATAGCAATAGGTTACCGCTCGATCACTTTCGCGCGTTTACAGTAGATTTACCTATATTCGCGACGAATATCCCTACAATTTGCTAAATTATTTAAACCTGGTATCATTTTAGAGCTGGAAACCCTTTATTGACGTGAAGTGGCACTCAATCAGCCAATCAGGAATTGAATAGTGCATGGCATATTAAAGTAGCCAATTAGAAACCAGAATAGCGCCTAGAAAGAACGACACACTTTCGAGAATATCGCCATCCCTTTTTCCTCTAAAAGGCTCTCCCACTCTAAAAAGCTGTTTATAGATAATCCTTTCGCGAAATTTGTAGAATGAAACCTATAGCTGTGTTAAATTAAATATAATTATAGCCTTATCGTTAAAAAGGCAAGGTTTTCTTGCGTACACTTATCGTTAAGTGTACGCAAGAAAAAAGTCACGAAGCATAAGATTTTTGTAAAGAATTTTATTCTTCGTGGCTTTTTACAATGTTACTTTGAAAATTTTGGTTCAGCTTATAGCATCTTTTATTCATTAATAATAATTGAAATTGGTTTTAAATATTTTATTTAATCTGACCCCCAGATCTCTTAACCGCCCCCCCCGGAGAACTATGCCTGAAAGAAACACTGAACCGAACGCGATCAATTTACAAAAAATAATCGGTATAATCAGATAAAAAACGCTAATTACGTCGGCACGGTTTGTTTGTATGGGATGAGGCATCTGTATGCTAGTATTATATTATCTGTGGTATGGTAAAATGGCTGAACATAAAACCAATCAAAATTTAAAGAGTAGTTTACATTATGAACATTATAAGCTAATTTAAATTGCTGATTCATTTATGAAGATGCAAGTCTTCTTTTTATCAAATTAAAATAAAATCTAGAAACAAATTAAAATGCCACTATTGGGACTATTAAATAGTTCTATAAATGGTGCAAAAATCGACCGTAATGCCGCCAACAATTCTGCTACCTTTACGTGCAAATACTGGTCTTACAAAATGACGTTCTTATTTTTTCTCCGCAGACGCCCAAATGATAATGCTGACATTCGACGGTGCTGTTAACTTGAACAACTTCGACTTGTACAAGAAGGTGTTCAATGGAAAGACTAAGAATCCTAATGGCTGCCCCATTAGAGGCACTTTCTTCTTGTCACATGAGTACAGGTGATATAACGTGTCGACTAAGAGACCAAATGTAAATATTTACCAGAGACCAAGCTTGTTCCGCGTTGTTTCCGCTAAAAGCCCATGCAGACGGTCTGCGTTTGCACTACAATCTGGCTGCAAATTAGATTTGGTGCAGTTGGCGGAATTGCATTGTAGCAGCTGTGGCCAATTGTGCAGTTGGCTTGCAACAGTCGGCCTGAACTAGGTATGTGGTGGTTCAATATAAGACGTTCAAGCGTCAGTCAGTGGTATACAACATAGATTGTATGATGATGATTGGTATCTGTTTTTACCCCTGATGGAAAAACAGGGGTGTTATAAGTTTGAAGTGTGTACCTGCGTGTTTGTGTATCTGTCTGAGACATCATATCTCCTAAACGGATGAACCGATTTTGATTGCGTTTCTTTTGGCTGATGGGCGTTTTACTGTTTGAATCGGGGTGTTTTCGCAAGATATCGTGTCATAATTACGTGTTCAATAGATTGTCGATCGAAGCATGTCTACTAAATACTAAACAAGTTATGTAGCATGAAATAAAAATGAAAGCTTTGTTTATATTTACGCTTTAGTACGTAGTAGGTAGGTTAGTATTTACGAAAACGTAAAGGCCTTATCATCAGAATTAGTGCTAAATTGTAAAAACTGGTAAATAATGTATCAAGCCAGTTATAATACTCACAACGGATCTTTGTGTGTCTGAATTGGCTGCAAGAGCCTGCGCAGTAGCTATTTTTGTGTCAATATTGAAAGTGAAGATAGCATTGTATAACTGTCTCTTTCACTCGCTTACGTTTGTCGCATCATCCAATCTCGCTTACTCTATGCAGTTAAACTGTTTCTTGCTATAGTTGACAGAACTAACTTCAGAGACACAAAGATCCGCTGTGAATATTAAAAATACATTCAGGATACGGGATTTTTCTAATTTAAAGGACAGAGGTCTTATTCATGTAATGTAAATTGTGTAATAACCATGCCTAGTTTTTTTATTAACATACCTGATTTTACCCAGGCTAATCTTTTTGAAAAAATAACGTTTTTTAACTTACTTGTGCCCAGTTTTTTGATCCGTTGTTAACTCAACCAATGGTTAAATATGCTAACCAATGGTTTCAAATTTCGGTCAAACGCGTTTATACGTCAATTGATAGTCTAGTAAATAGTCAATTAAATAATTCTGCAACTTATTTGAACATTTGTGAAGTTAAGAGGAAATGTGGGCAGAGAGCTCCCACTGAATTTCCTTAGTAAAAAGTTATAATTCGAGATTTGGCTCTCGCCTATTTCTTCCTCCAATATTAGACCAATTTAAAAGATATTCCATAAAATGGAAAACAATGATATATTCAATGCCCCTATGTTAATTTATAGTTGACAAATTTGTACAATAAGCCTCGGTTGTCAGCCTAATTTTGAGCATTTTTTGAAGGTTCTAGTGCTTCTAAAGTTATCATCAAAAAGGAGGCCAGAGCCAAACCTCGAATTACGACTTTTTACTTAGGATATTCAGTCGGATGTCTACGACCGCATTTCCTCTTAACAGTTTATGAAAAAGCACATTTTAACGACTTTTGAAACCATTGGTTAAGATAACTATACATCATAAAACTGGACCTAACCTAATTGTTTGCTAGAGATTTTCTCATGAAAGCTGTGTCTGAAATTAATATCTGGGTACCAATTAGATACCAGGTAGATATCAATTAATTAATGACAAACAATTTGCTAAGTTACTGTGATTAATTTGGACGATAGTTTGGTAATTACTTACACAAGTTTCGTGTTAATTACTATATTACGTATACTTTTGATAGTTGCTGAAAGCTGGAGTACCTATGTTATATGTGTTACAGCAGTTATGAGAACTTTACCGCTAAATAATTATATACAAGTTAATTCAATTAAGTCATTAAATGTTACTTAATTATAAGTTTATGAATTTCCATGTATTTATTGGCAACTTAGCTTGAGAATACTAGAAAAAACTTTTTCAAAAAAAATCGACATCCAAATGAAAATACAATTTTGGAAGTCGGTGTTTCTGGTTTCGTTTCTCCGTTTTTGACAACGACTGCCGAAATTGAAGTTATTTTTATCTTTGTAGTGTTTTTATTTGGAAGTTGGTTGTATTTTTTGGTGAAAGGTTTTTTATCACTTTTTTGTTGTGGACAAGTTCTATTGTAATGTACAATAAAACGACAGGCGATTGCAGAAATCCGGAGAGATTTGCCGTCATGTATTGAAGAGTTCTGTTATATATCTATGAAGTTGTTCATTAGACCTTCACCAAATTTGAATGGGACCAATTCAGGAACTTCCATGGTGAATTTCCAAAATCGGTCCTCAATTGGCTGAGAAATCGGTGAACATATATATACGGTTGAACATAGAATCTCTTCCTTTTTGGAAAGTCAGTTAAAATTAACTATCGTTTATAGAATTATTAAATTAGGTACATTGGTTTTTAAGTTCAAAAACGAGCACTGCGCGTTTGTCAGATACCCTTTAAGACCATCTCCCTCTTCATGCTTAAAAGGTTGAAGGAGACAGAAGTATTTAAAAGATTTCTTTGTTATTTACAGTAACTACGTGCAAGTGCAACAGCTTTCCCACGACGGACATGAGGTAAGATTCGGGGATATACTTATAACTATTTAACTCATTTCAACTACCCGGTGCGTAGTTGTTAACATCAGCAAGTGAAGCCTCCGAATCCGAACATCTCATTTATAATTAATTTGCCAACATAAGGATAGAATAACACCTCTTGTTTAATTGTTGCTCAAAATATGATACTATAATATTAAGGGTGGAAACATCTCTCATATCGGGAACTCGGGGTACAAAGATCAAGTTGAGCTACCGAGAGATATCATATAAATGTATAATATAAATATACTCTCCACCTCAACCAGTTTTCACTTTTCATACAGTGCATTGTTAATTCCATTAAATAAATAACAACATCAATGCACTTTATTTTTGGACCCTAAGTTTGCCTAGTGTAGTATATGGTTCCAACATATTGCAACGCCAGCTTACTACTGATGTGAACTTCCTTATGTACCCTTTATCTATTTACCTGACTGCCGAATGAGGGTAATGTGTTTATCAGTCTATGTATGTGTGTATGTATGTTTGTCCCTATGTGGCGTTTCAGAGACCAAACGCGTTGGCCGATTTTGATGATTCTTACGCCAATCGATTTGTCTTAACCTTGCGAGTGTCACTGGCTACATTAAAATTGGAAAATATGACGGATTTTGGGCGCTATATTGTGGGGTCCCAATCTTTTTTTTTCTTGGGTTTTAAAAGGTGATTTCAAAAATATATAACACTTATATGTTTAAATGTACCTAATTCGAAAAAAAAATGTTAACTATAAGGTTATAAATAAAAAAAGTTAATTAAAAAAATCTAAAAAACCCGACTGCTTTAAAAGCAAACTATAAATAGATGTAAACAAGAAGATAATAATACTGTGCATTCGGAGGATACATCTGGTTTTGGTCAGCCAGCTTGCGAATATGCATCCTTCGACTGCACAGCATGATTTTTTTTTTACATCTTTTTAGTTTGCTTTTCAAGCAGACGGGCTTTTTTATATTTTTCTTTACCTATACGTACCTTTAGTGCGTTTTCAGATATCAATTCTTATTCAAACCAAATACTCTCAGAATAAATCTCAATAAACCATACAACGCCAATCTCTGTGACAAAGTATTCGACAGATCTCTCCCTTCTTTCCACTATCAGCAAAAACTATCTAAAAAACAATGCTTGCTTCTCAGATAGCGACAGGAACAGTGTCGCAGCAGCAAGGTCTCCAAGACAAAGGCTACGAAGAACTGGCCGGCGAGATGATCGGCATGCGCGAGATTCTCGGCAAGTTCGCCAACGTGTCTCGCTCGGAGATCGTCGGCGCGAGGGCACCGTTCTTGAAGCCTGGGAGGAACACGCAGTTCAAGGTATTTATGAGTATACTTTATATATTTAAAAGCAAAATAATGATTGTTATTATTTTAATGAGGAAAAGCAGGTATTATTGAGTGTCCATCTTGAACTTCTTACCTCTTAGCAATCAGTCAGCTGGAGCCAGATTTTTTCCTGACGAAGTTTTTTTTTCTTGGGACAATCCCACCGCAATATTCCCAAACCACTTCAACTCCTGAAAGCCAGAATCAACAGTGGCGACCCTTAGAAAAGCGCCGAGGCAATGAAGCTCGACGAAGTCCCGGTGAATGAATGTAACTGTCTTGGATCCCGCAACGAAATTAATCTAAAAAGAATAATGGAGGAGTAAGAAAAACATAAAAAATTCAGCTTCCCTCCATATCAAGCAGGAGACAGAACAAACAAGACCAATAGGCACAAAGGGTCGTTAACAACTGGGATGAGCCCAGTTGCCTAGCACCACGGAAAAAATAGCATTAATATTAATGGGTCCTAACATTGTGAGCTGTTATATTTGATTCCAATAATAGGTATGGCAAAAACTCTTAAACGCACGGAAATTTGTTCTAGTTTCCACAAGGTCCGTATAGTAAACAGCTACTGATATAGCCTGTACATTATTCAATATAGTATAGATATATAGATAAATCATTTATTTAGTGGACACAAAAGACACAGCACAACACACAACATTTTAATTAAATTATTACAATTAGTATTTAGTATTGCGTTCATTCTGCCAAAGAATACACTCCCATAAGATATGATGTGCAGATTGTACATATCCGCAGTCAGATGTAGAACACTGACATAAAGGCGAGGCAACAAGCTTGAAGGAAAATAAATTACTTTTAAAGTTACCATGCCCAGTGAGAAATTGGGCATCACAGTGATGGCGAAGTATGGTTCGAATACAGTTAGTGTCTCTGCCTTATACTAGTCGTGAATGTACTAACTCCTTCTGTGCTTTTACTAGCAGAAACATCTCTTCCAAGCGCAAGCAAAGATATCCTTTCCTTTTGTACCCAAAATTATTTCCGATTGCGCGAACTTCCTAAGACTGCATACTAAGAGAATAGAACTTACAATTGTTTGCCAGAACACAACCAAGAATACAACCTTAGATAATCCTAATTTAAAGATATTTTACAAACATTCTTCCTTCCGTAATTTTCAAATAACTTTTATTACCTCTGCAATGAATGTCTTCAAGTATTACGTCACTATGCAGATCTCACGTTAGTTATTCAATCCCGTCTCAATGCGACTTCAGTTCACAATCAAAGTTCCTGTAAAGGAAGTTTACAACACAGAAAAAACGTAGGATGCTTTTTATCTCGGCTAGGTAGGCGGTTCCTTTGGGTACAGAATAAAATATGAGGCTGAATAAATTCTCTTTGTGACATAGCTCGCAAACATCAATACGTAATTTTTAGTTCAAGTAGGAGTAAACATTTTAGAACTATTGCAAAGGGCTTGTGGGCAAAATAAACGTTATACTGAAAGAATGAGTTGTAAACGGTATTGATATTTTCCCCGAAATAAAAGAACAATCCCTATTACGTGAAATTGACGTTGATAAGTACAACATAACGAAATTATTGTGTGCCCGTGTATTTCAAACGCCATATTATTCCGCCATCTTATTTCTGCCGAATTTCTCTAACATTCTTTTGTCTCCAAATTGGTGCACATCGAATATCAGGTAGCTTATTAGGGTAATATTTTGACAATTATTCGATATACTACGTACGTCGCAAATAGGTACGTCGTGTCAATATTTCGGCGGTGCGTCTATTCGTTACCTGACAATTACGGTTGTCACATCGGCAATATAGAGTGGAATTCGTGGAGATTTTTTTTGCAGTGCGTCGTCATCAGGGAGCTCCGTCAGTTGTCAAACAAGCCGGCACGCTCCAGTATCGACGTTTTGATAGGCACAGATCGACGAACGTATCTAAATAAAACTGATTGAAGTACATTTTGTATGGGATTTGTTGTGCGAGATGACGGTTGGAGCGTACGATTAAATCACACGTAGAGGAAAATAAATATTTTGAACGAATGTAAACATGGTCATTGTACATAGACGCGCAGATGTAACAAATTGTAAACGAACAAGTTTTTTTGGCAAAAAAACACTGCACATGTTGTTTCAACGACAAAACCAAACACAAAAGAAACGTAGTTGCTGAAACAATTTTAGTGACGAACAGAAAATCGACAGTAAGGTTTCTCTTGTAAATATAAGTATTAGGAAACGGAAGATCTTTTTATTATTCGGGGCGTTTTTCAACACTTGAATTCCTAAAAAGAAATCCAACATTGGAGCAGCACTTCTCGATTCCTGTCCAAATGAAACCGCCAAAGTGTATAATACCTAGTTATGTGCAGTTTCATACACTACTTTATCTACACTCATAAATTGGGATTGAACCTACTAAATACCTCTTTTTGCATTTTCCATGCCGTAAAATCGTGATAGCATTTGACATATACTTTTCCCGACTTTGTTGGTAATAAATTAAGAGTAATTTCCTTCGCCACATCTAAAATATCGGGCGGAGTCAAATTTTCTTCACATTCACTGATATCAGACATTTTGGTCAGTGGGTCATCTTAGTTTTAAACAATAATTTAAATAACTCATGACATTCAGTACAGCAAAACTTGCAAAACGTATGAATTGAATGGCGCCAAAACCCAGCACATCACCGCATTAACCGCGCATGCGCTAAGTCTTAGCACGCACTGCGATCTTTATTCGCGCGATTTTTTTCCGCCCATTCTGACCTATGGAGTTGTATGAAGTTGTTCGCATTGCGGTAAAGAAATAGTGCGGAAATAATACCGTAAGAAAGCCGTGTTTTGCCACAGAATCCACCGCACCACGGCACCAATTTTATTCACCCGAATATTTTGAGCTCTATGAACAGGTAGAAGGAAACAAAATTCGCTCGAATAAAAATCGCAGTGCGTGCTAAGTCTAAAGCGGGCATTGTCATAGACAATTTAAAATTGGAATCAAATCTTTTTAATAATAATAAGTACTATAAAATGGCATTACAATTTTTTTTTTATGGAAACTCCTTAGTGATTAACTTCTTGGATTTGTCCTGTATCGTAATAGAAAAAAAAATGTTTTATAGCATTATTTTGTTAGAGAAATAGTGTTATAATAAGATTCTATTTTTAAATTTCGGTATTGTATTTATAAAGTATGCCAATATAAACTCGTTTTGAATTTTATAATTAGAATATTACGATATGAGAGTAGATAAAAACTTATTAACACATAACCTCTTTGTTCACAGGTGTTAGAAGACTTCGGCTACATCTACGACAGTTCGGTGGGCGTGCCTCCCCTGCCGATCCCCGTGTGGCCTTACACTCTCGACTACAAGATCGCGCACGAGTGCAAGTCAGGCACTTGTCCCACTAAGTCGTTCCCAGGTGGGTGCCGTAACTTAGTGCTCGAAAAACTAGCTAAGAAGAGAAAAGATTTGTTAGGAACCGCAGCGGGGAGGAAATTATAGAAAAATTATGCCTTTTGTGTTTGTTAGAATTCTAGATTCTTCACTATCTTTGGAGTCTGGGGAAATCGCAGCTATTGCTAATTTTATGCATAGCGACGAAAAGTAATTTGCATTACATCCTTCTGAATTTGAAGGATGTAAAACTTCAGAATTTGTGAAGTGTTTTCCATCTAGGTTTTGCCGTGCAAAACCAATATGATCACCGCCAACGCGTTCCCGTATCGCGTGCGGTGTAGCGTAAGGTAGAACGAGGTACTTACACATTTCCTATACAAACGCCAAGTTGCTAGCTCCACGCGGTCGAAACTAATGTCATCAGAACTTTTTTGGTGAAAACAATTTCAGGACAGAATAAAACATTGTAATTTTTCCAAATAGTTGTTTCCTCGTATGTATGCTGTAGCTATAAGCTCATTTCTAGGAAAGAAAATTTGGTTCAAATAAATCTCACTAGATGGCGCGACATGTACACACAATTCAATAGAATTCGATAGAATTGTGTGTAAAATTAACATTTTCTGGAATTGAACATAATATTGTAAGTTTTTGTTTAATCAACTTTCCTAAGTACAAAATTAAGGAATATTGGGCTCTTAATACAAATTTCAAAGATTATTTGAACGGATCATTTAAAATTGGTGCCAATAGATGGCGCATTTTTAAATTTCCGAGGCATTCCACTCGATTGTTAAAATTTGTATTGTAACACATTTTGGTGCGAAAAAACTGTAAAAACGAGCAAAAAAATAATATTTGTCAATTTATTTTAAAAAAACGTTGAAAACGAACCTTCACTGTATTTAAAGAAAAAAATATTCACGAACCTAGTAAACCCTTTTACTTACTTGCAAGTCGCTGCTAACACCATTTATTGCCGTGAAACGGGATCGAACGCGATTGATGTACTTACAAAAATAACAAGATAAATCAGTTGAAAAACGCTAGTTACGTCGGCATGGTTTCTTTGTATGGGATGACGCATCTGTATGCTAGTATTATATTATCTGTGCTATAAGTATGAATAAAGTACACAGACTCACGCACGTGCCTCTGTCAACATTTTTTAAAGCTGCGCTGTATTTAATGTTCGTCAGAGAATACACAACATACCATATTTGATTTAAAAGCATTTCTATAAAGAGGTTATTTGTTGGCAGGGCTGTGGGAGGTGCCGTTCAACGCTCACTATGTGGAGACGTACGAGGGCGGACACTGCCCCTATCTCGATCAGTGTGTGCTACATAATCATGACTCGGATGAGGTGAGTACTGATGAGGCTTTGTTTTTGTTTTCGTGGAAATAGGTTTATCGTTTGTAGGCATTAATATCGTTCATTGTAGGATGTTTGTATTGTCTTGTACTCAACGAAAACATTATTGGTAAATGTATCAGAGGATATATGCTTATTCACGTAATGATTGCAGATTCAAATCTCATTATATAATAGTAACTTTTATGGTAGATACAGATGATATAAGGCCTATAAACATTTGCATAATTATGTAAAACTTTTGGTATATACAATTACTAGCTTGCGTTTATTTCCATTTTTATAGCTTTTGCATTTCATGTATGCACGCATGTTTTTATTGATTCACTCATTCATTTTGGTTAAATTCTAATTGACACAACTAAATTAGTGAATACATTAATTTGACGATTATGTGTTTGATATTGTAGTTTTCAATCATTATGGCTGGCATGAGCCACCGGAACGGGCTGCCTACCCGTACACCTTACAATACTTACCATATTTAAGTTCGAAACTAACAAATAAATGAATAAGTACACATCACAAGTAAAGGGTCAACATCAACCTGCCTAGCCTTTTCCCAACTTCAATGGGGTCAGCTTCCAGTCTAACCGGATTCAGCTAAGTACCAGTGTTTTACATGGAGCGACTGCCTATCTGACCTCCACAAAACAGTAACTGGGTAACGGTAACGGTACTTCTTGGCTAGACTGGTGTCAGATCTAAGGCTTCTGACTACCCGTAACGACTGTCAAAGATCTTCAAATGACAGCCGGGACCAACGGCTTAACGTGCTTTCCGAGGCACGGAGGAAACTCGGTATGTTGAAATGGTTACCCATCCACGGACCGACCTCGTCAAGCGTTGCTTAACCTTGATGATCGACCAGTGCGGCTGTTATTATTTAGCCACGAGCTCCTAAGTAAAGGGTCAACATAAAGCTAATAATAATAATGGCTAGCATGAAAATAATTCTAAAAGAGCCAGAAATGGAAGTACGGACTATTTTTGTAAAAAGAGATTTAAACGTCTCTGAGCCATCCAGGGATTAATAGGTAGGGGTGAACCGAGCTGAGCCTCATGCATGCTGCAATATTTCCCCGTGTCCTCTTACAGTGGTGATTGTGTTGTCACTACAGATGCTTCAGGCGCACATCTTATTTCCAGATTGAATTATGTGTTCACAGCTTTTCTTCCTACATTAACATCATCAACATTTCTTGTCCTTATCTTGTTCTAGCTTGTGTTTTCTTCTTTCATACTTCTTCTTTCTAGATAAAATTTTATCATAATACCGCAAAAAGAAAAATCAGAAAATAGGAATATAAAGGATTAACAAGAAAATTCAGAAAGACGTAGTCTGAATAAGAAGCTAAGCAGAATTAATTCGTTTGTACTTTGCAGGGAGATTAGTTGGTCTGTCCTCGGGCTTTTCGATATCCTTATAAACAGATCTAAAACAGACTTCTGTTTGCCTTTGAACCGTATTAAATATGCTCTTTGATTTTTACCTACAGAGTTGGAGCTTTGATGTTTTAAATTGTGAACAAAAATTACGTAAAAATGTTATGCTCTCATGCGTTGAAACGTATTCATATTTTGTAGAATATGCAAATTACGTATATTTCCTAAATAGTGGCAGAGAAACCAAGCATTTTGAACAAGCTAGCATTTACTAGAAATGGCTTTCTCCAATCTGTGGTAGAAAATAGCATTTTAAATAACGTTAGTTCATGTAAGCAAATGTTTGTAATTGCGTATAGTTGAATCGAGAAGTGGAGCGGAAGGCGACCGAGAATAATTCCATATACGCACGTACGCGGTCCAGTGGCCTGCTAGTATATCTCTCGCTTTAATTTTATAACTAAAACCAGACTTAACAAGTATAAAAAAGTTTGTAATACTCTGTTTGTATTAGTTTATATTATCTAGTTACCCTGTTCGTGACTAGACCCACTCGACCGTTCCGGTAATATGTTTTATGTAGATGACCGTATTACGGCTTTGATATCTTTTTTAACTCGTCAGATAAAAGGAAACGCGTTGGAAGTTTAATATGTATGATGTCACACACATACATAATTTATTATAAAGTGTTGTTCTAGTTTCATAACTCATCAACGAGTTTCTCGTTTTAATGCGGTTTTATTTGATTAAACACTTCTTTACGCGAACTCCTAGAGACACGGAGTCAACACTTTTGAGCACGAAATATGAAAATAAATATTGGGATTGAACCACAGGAACTTGTTGATTAAACAGCGTTATTTGGTTTCGTTTTTGTTTGTTCAAAATGGTTATAGCTTCGTTTGTAAAAACTGTGGTGTTATTTGAAGCACTTTGCTCTTTCGCTCACCAATTTTCGTGCCAGTGTTAATTTTACACAGCGTTTGAATTTTGAATTGCAATTACGGGTTGCACTTTATACTTGTAAGTTTTATAACTAAGTTTTATGGATGAACAAGAACAATTATAATGCTTTGATAAAATATTGTTTTAACTTCGTTGGTTTAATCAATGATTTTAAACATTTGGGGAGTTGTTCGTTGGATCTTACATAAAAATAGTGTCATATCCTGAGAGAACGAAAATCGAAGTGTTCCAAAAATTAAACTATTTCAAGGCAAAAAAAATACATTTGTTAAGAAACTAGTGGCCCTCATTTAATTTCTATTCATTTATGTCAGACTTCATTCTATCGATCGCGATCTATTTTATTGTTGATTTCTTATTTATTACAATAAAAGTTTATGTATATTAATAATCGTAAAAAAATATTTACACCAATTAGTAAAATTAAATTGAGGAGTCATGTCAGATCGATTCGATGAATCACTTATGATCGAGCCTTACCTACAAAAATATAAGGTCATTGGCAGCGGTCAGTTTAATCTACAAAATTAAAAATCATAATTATAACTTAATTGATGTTATCTACGATCTATGAGTTATCTGTCTTTAGACCAGCCTTTCCCAAAGTGGGCGATAACGCCCCCTTGAAGGCGCTGCAGGCCTAAAGTGGGGCGCAAAGAGACTCATAAAAAAATGGGGGCGTTGTGTAGAGGCTTGGGGGGTTATTTGTAATTTCATTTAGCTAGGAGGCCTCTTAGACACCGACTGCATGAGCTCTCGACTCTCAACTACAACTTGTGAACATCAACTAATATTAGTTAAGAGATTGCTCAAACTCTGTTCGATATTTCTCTCCGCGTAGTTCATATATCTGTCCTGTTTTTTTGAATATACAAAATAAAAATCAATCGGTCGCCCCGTTTCGAAATGAAAGTAGACACAAACAAACAAATAAAAAGGCAACAGACATACTTTCGCATTTTAATAGTTATTAGTACTCCTAGATAGGTAATTTTCGTAGATAGTAGACCGCGGGCAATCATGTTTTAACAAGTTTTTGTTCTGAATATAAGATATTCTGTTTGAATAGTTGCGTTTCAATAATCATTCTCATTGGCAGGTGTAGCCCGTAAGAGTTAACTTGAGACCTACGCCTGCCACCGTTGTGTACAATTTGATTCCGCATTTTCGATTGGCAATGCGCCACCGGTACATGGTGGACATCCCACCCATACGCACAAAGCGTTTTGCTAACACTTTCATTGTACGCACAGCTAAGGAGCGGACATTCCTGCCGCAGTCTTTGTTTCCTGATAGCTACAACCTTGGGGTATTTAAGTCAAGAGTGAATAGGTTACTTCTAGGCAAGCGTGCTTCAACGTCGACCACATCATCACTTACCATCAGGTGAGATTGTGGTCAAACGCGAGCCTATCAATAAATAAAAAAACATAAATAATATCTTATAGTATATTTATGACCTTATCCTTCGCAGATGAACATACGATAATATATATATATATGTCGCATCAAGGGTAGCCGATAGATGCAAACCATCGGTCAGTCAAGATGTCTTCCCTTAGCTTAAGACATGGTGTGTGGGCAGTTCGGTGGGTACAATCATGAAAATGAAATCACACAAGTTATTCGATACACTGGGTATATTCAAATAGTCACAACTCACAGTCACAACTCACAGTCACAATCTTGCTTACTAATATTACGGATTGACAGTGATTTTACGACGTCTTAGCTCTAAGGCGGTCAGTATTCAACTGCCATATTCTGCTGTCCCCACCAAGCAAATGGTTAGAAAAGCGCACCAATGCGTAGTTGTTCTTGATTTGCCGCCAATGGTTTGCTTGTGATTTTGACGTCCATACTATTGACAAAACCCGACATATTTTTAGTTTGTTTTTGCAAACATTTTCCCACTGCTAATCAAGAAATCTATCCCAAATCCAAGTATTCTTTATTCGAATCACCTCGAACAAGCTCTTGCGGTAGGCATCAGCTGATTCGATAAATCGTCTCGCTACCTCTTCCTGGCCCAGCCTCGATGGCACCATCGGTCCTCAAGCCCCTACTTTGTGGAGACTTATCAAGCGGTCACACACAGTGTGATATTATGTTATTTTTTACATTTCCATTAATAAAATCCCACATAGCAGGTCCTGGAATGGCTATAAGAAGACTTCAGCCGGTGCTACTGTCTACTGCTAGCTGTCGGGAAACACAGACATAAAATTGTTCCTAAAACGTTTTGTGCGTATGTCCACCATGTATCGATGGCGCATCGCCGTACGTCTAGTAGTCCGATAAGGAAACGGGTTAGGCCAAACTTTCATTTATTGCTAAACTGTAACAATAGTACATTGTGTATTAAGGGCGGTAAGCAAGGAATTACGATCGAGACTCTAGTAGAAGCCCGAAGTCGAAGACTGAGGGCTTTCTGAGTCGAGGTTCGTAATTCCCGTACCGCCCGTGATACATACAATGTTTTTCATCACATTTGCGAGTAATAATTATGAATTATAGCTTTAATACACAAGTCAGCACAGCTGTTATTACGAAATACGTGAACTTTTTTTTAAGCGTTTGGCGAATTTTTGCCCACACTACAGATTGAATGTTTCGTTCAGAAACTTTAAGGGCAAATACTAACGTAGGTATACAGCCATGACAGAGTGTAAAAAGAATTAAATAATTTCGACGTTTTCATACTATAACTGTTAAAATCGATTATTAAGAATATTAGTTGAGTATTTAAGTAACATGTAGCGAGATTGCAAAGAAATCCCTGTTTAGATAACATTTTAAGATTTTTTTACAATTGCGTGTAAACTCCTTGCTTGAACTTGCATGACCTGTGTGCTGTGCCATAAATTAAAAAAATATTACTTGCCGCCCTAGGGCTTCATGACAAAAAGAAAGCCCGAGGGTTTTATATGGGGCATTACGGCCAAGTTAACCTGTATGTTTAGATACTTTTTACGTGCAAGTGTGATGAAAAATTAGTTTTAGACAGAAAAGAGTGATTTGGCCATATAGTCGGTTTCCCCGACTAGTCTGTCCGCCTCTATAACCTGTTCGTCGGCTCTTATACTCATTGATCTTCATCATCACTATCAGCATTCACACTATTCACAGCCTGACTTCGGCCACTGCTGCGCACAGGCCTCGCTTTCATCCGACTGCCGAAGGAGGGTAATGTGTTTATCAGTCTATGTATGTATGTTTGTTCCTATGTGGCGTTCTAGAGACCAAACGCGTTGGCCGTATTTTGATGATTACATCAATCGATTTGTCATAACCTTGCGAGCTTACTATTGTCACTGGCTACATTAAAATTGGTAAAAATGGCCGATGTGGGGCGCCATATTGTGAGGGCCCAAATTCTTTTCTTCCAAAGCCATTGTGTGGGGTATCAAAATAAAGTGTATTGAGAGGTTATTTTAAAAATATATAACACATATAAGTTTAAATGTACATAATTCGAAAAATAAACTAAACTAAAAAGAAGTAAACAAGAAGAAAATCATGCTGTGCAGTCTACATGGAGGATACATCTGATTTTGGTCAGCCAGCTCGCGAATATGTATCTATCCTCCGTCTGCACAGCAGAACCGTGCCCCATACATGATGCCCTTCCACACCAACTGGTTTCAGATCAAGGAGTTGGAGCGAGGACTCCACAAGTTCCTGCAGTGGGCTTCCAACCAGTGAGTATGCTTCAACGTTTAGGTTTAGAGTACTAGCTAGTCTTAATTTTTAAGTCTTCTATACGGTAGGTATATAGTCAGCATCATCAACCGTAGGGCCTAGAGAATGTTTCAATCTACCAGCTAAAACGATTGTCAAAAATGTTCAAAATGTATGGAATGGAATGCCAGGCGCTTCTGAAATGTGTCGTGGGCAAAGGCGTCAAGTTGATATATGGAGGACTAGCGTCTGCCAGCGGCTTCGCCCATGTGGAAAGTGTTTTCTTCTGCCAAGGGAACATTATACTAGGATGAAAACTATAATCTATCTCTGTGCCAAAGTTCATCTAGATCCGTCCAGCCGTTTGAGCGTGATGAAGTTACAAACATACAAATATACTTACACACTCACAAACTATCACCTTTATAATATTAGTAGGATACTGGGATGAAAAGTAGCCTATGTGCTATTCCAGACTATAATCTATTTCTGTGCTAAGTTGCATCCAGATCTGTTCAGCCGTTTGAGCATGAATAGTTACAAACTTACTTACACACACAAAAACTTTCACCTTTATAATATTAGTAGGAAAAGACGGAAAAATATATTTTTTAAATACAGTCAAAAGCACATGAAGCCGCACACTGGTAGTGCAAGTGTTAGCCCTACGGAGATTGTAATTAGAAAAAAAATCTTTCTTCATTCGTCTCCAGACTTTGATTTTTATATACATTTTTTTAAATCTCTAGGAGGGGCAACTGCCACTCCCTGCTCTCCTTGGCAACGTCCTTGGTCGTGGACAATCATTCTCGTTTATAGAAAGTCATTTTTGTCTACAGCCCCTTATCCCAATTCAATCGAGGTCACGCAGCATGTTTTTTCATCCATACATCCTATTAGATCAGACCATAATATGAGTAGATACTCGTTTATATATCTTAGACCGTAGAAATGATTTAAGGCGGTACCCCGAGCAAAACGCCGCGCTAGCCGTTTTACGTGCAGTTTTTAGGAGCTATCTACTCGTTATTTAAAATGAAATATCAACTAATAAAAATACATTAAATTACTACATATCATTGATTCCAAAATTGTAGATTTCTTTTTTTTTTAATGTAGTATGTTTCACTAATCTCCTTCCAACAAAGACATAAAAATGAGAAATAATTACTGATAGCATGCATCTCCTCGTAAAGCGCTCATTAATATTTTTTTGTACTAACACTAATGGATAGATAATTTGATAACGAACATTTTGGTAGTTTTTTTTTTTCAAATGGTCAATATTCGATTTTATAAAGATTTTATTCTAAAATCTGGACGTATTCACTAATGTAATTCATGCGCCACCAGTGTCGCTAGGCCAATAGGAATGCTCATATCTCATGCTGATTTTTTGGTCAGGGTACGGCCTTAAATGCCGTCAAGTTGACTCTTCAGATGACCAGAGGGCTGGGCTTTTCTTCGGCTAGAAAATCAGCATTGCTATTCCACGTGGCAATGCTGCCAGCGTTCTGAGCACTTTTTCCTTGTGAATGATTTTTTTGATACGCAATGAGACCTCCTTCCTATAGAGTATAGCTTGTCTATAGGGACCATTGACATACATTCTACCGATAAACAAGAATAATCATGAAAACCATTTGTTCAAATGCTGTTGAGTTAGAACTAAAGTTCGCTGCAGCGCTAAACAGTATTTATGTTGTCTAATCAAACTTAAAACATGCAGCGCTAGATCGCTTATAGAGTTTAGTTTACTCGCGATGACAACGCCGTAAGCGCTATGAATTTCGTTTAACATAGTGTAAAGAAAGGTGTACGGATTGCAGTACAGTTCAGTCGAACAGAGTGAGTGTTCGGATCGCCAAATCTAGTGCGTAATACATATCTATCTATGGGTCATATTCAAAATAATTGTAAGTTACGGATAGGAAACAAATATGAATATTATTTTATTGTAACAGAAAAATAACAGAAAGGAATGATTAGGGCAAGTTTAAATAGCATACATTTGTAAAATAATTAATTAACATTGATCTAATTGAAACACCTGGGGTAGTAGAATACCATCACCACTATCACTACCTATACATACTTCAAATAAAAAGAAAAATAAAAGTTTTGGCTAACCTGCGGTGCAGTAAGTTGAATAATATTTTATTATCATTAATTCATATATGACACTATGTGAATAACGCCGAATCATTCATATCTGTTACGTAACAGAAAAAAGTGATGGATAAAATAACGTATATGAATTAATTGCACGTGTCTAACCTACAAATCTATTTATTTCCACATTAATTTAAATGTTATACGAATATTTTATATTTATAACAATTAGCACAATACAGTTATTTCCTAGTATGGGTAATAAAACAGTAAACTTACTTACCGCTATTTTAAACGTCTCACATTAAATATTTACTTTTAAAAGTCTAATTTTCTTCGACAACGAAACGAGCTGAGAAACTATATTGAACAAAATGGCCGATCATTTATTTTTACGTCGTGTAGTGACAGGTAGTGGACTAATTTTGCCAGTATATCAAATTTCTTTATTAAAATGGAAATAATGTTAAAATAGCATAACAGAGAAGAATAACAGATATGTGTAAAATCAGGAGACTCATTAATAAATTAAATTTGAAGAACAATAAATAGTATTTTATATTTTGTTTAGTGAAGTGTTGAAAGTTTAAACAGTATTCTCTGAATATAGTTTTTTTTTAAACCTTTGTGTAATAGTTAATAATTAAATATTTTTTTTTAGTTAACAGTCAAAGACGTGGACATTGAGTACTTGTATGAAACGGAATATACGCAATGTTTGGTTTCATTTTTTTTTAATGAATTGTTTAGCTATATCAAATTTTTCGTTGTTTTTTATTAAATTCAAATAAACATTTAATCTGTTTGTTTATGAAATTCTAGTCAGTTGTATCTCGTTATAAAAATTATTGGGTTGGACACTATGACAGTATAATTGTTACAATTATTTTGAATATGACCCCTATACTAATATTATAAAGCTGAAGAGTTTGTTTGTTTGAACGCGCTAATCTCAGGAACTACTGGTTGGAATTGAAAAAATATTTTTGTGTTGCATAGTCCATTTATCGAGGAAGGTCATAGGCTATATAATACCATGCTATGACCAATAGGAGCGGAGCATAAATGAAAAATGTTGCAAAAACGGGTAAAATTATAAGTATGTAGGGTAGGCAGGGAAGGTTAGGTAGGTAGCCAGCTGACGGGTGCGAAGCCGCGTGGGACAGCTAGTACTATATATAATATTATAAAGCTGAAGAGTTTGTTTGTTTGTTTGAACGCGGTAATCTCAGGAACTACTGGTTGGATTTGAAAATTTCTTTTTGTGTTGGATAGACCATTTATCGAGGAAGGTTATTGGTTATATAACATCATACTACGACCAAAACGACCGGAGCATAAATGTTTTTTTTTGCAAATACTGGTAATATTATTCCTTTTTGAGAGCTTGCGCTGCGTAAACGGTCAAAGTTACGTAACAGTCAAGTATGTAGGGCAGGTAGGGTAGGGTAGATGGGCAGGTAGGTAGCCAGTTGACTGGAGCGAAGCCGCGTGGGACAGCTAGTATATTATACAATGATAACTCTCAATATGATGGACTGCTGTTAATCATAACTGAGTAAATGTGCTTATATAAGCTCACCTTGACCTGACCCTTGGAAGAACATAGGTAAAGTGTTATGTTATGTTGTGTTACTTTTTAATAGGCGTTACGTTGACATCGACTCTCAATTTTGGCCCATACATTGACGCGTGATGTGATATAGTCTATAGCCTTCCTTAATAAATGGAATATCCAACACAAAACGAATTTCGCAATTCCATCTAGTAGTTCCTGAGATTAGCGCGTTCAAATAAACAAACACACTCTTCAGCTTTATAATATTATAGTATAGATTATATCTATATACGAGTAGTACCAATAGATTATGGCGCTTAATTTTAGTATAATAGTCTTGGTACTTACTTATCTTATCTTGAATTGATCAAATTTACCTGGTAAGTGGCGTAGCAGTGTAAATTTGTAGAAACAAAAAAATATACCAGTTTCGTTTGCCTAAAAAAACTGCTCAAAGCAATTTTAACAAGATAGTACTTCCTGGTTTTGAAAATACAAATACAGCTATGCTATTTCAAATGGTGGTTTTTATTTTAGTGGTTGAATATCAAACGTTGTTTTTTTATTCATTTTGTGGAAGGTTGTGGGTAATAAAACATTGTTTTATTTGTGTCCTAGAACAATGAACGGACAATGTATGAACTGTTTAATGCTTACTCAAGTGGTGCAGAAGTAACTAAACGCAATAATGTATGGGTTCAACAAATTAACCCTGTTTTCATAAAATCTTATCTTTTATACCAGCTTTTATTTAACTTGCAATATATATATGTATGTAATGTGTTCGGGTCAAATCTTGCAACTGAATTTTAAAGCAGTTATTGGCTCTGAAATGTTTTGCCAACAGTCGATTGGCCCATGAACCTTTGATCAACGGAATCTTTAATCCATTCTTCCACATCCTTTTCATCCAAAGAACTCTTCACCCACCAACGTTTCGCCAATATAACTTCACATCAGGGAATGTTTTACCAACAGAAAGTTTTGACAACCGACACCGATGAAAACACAGTCCAGTTGTAAATAAATAATAATGAGGGTAATTGAACAAAATAAATACTAAAATTATTTTATATAAAAAAGTATACCATATTTACGTACTAGGTAGGTACATGATGTTTACATTTTTATGTATCCCATATACGAGTAATAAAATGCCAGTAATAAAATAAGAATAACCTAGAGCAGGGATTCCCAAACTTATTTTGGCTACTGCCCACTTTGAGAATAAATTATTTTTTAGCGCCCCCATTTTTCACCTACTTAAAAACCACTATAACTTCAAATTAAATTAATCAATTACTATGAGCTATATTAGCGGCGATTAAACATTAATTCTAATCGAAATTTTTACTATAACTCGCAAGAGTTAATTTGAAACCTGAGCGCAGTAGGTAATACACAACGGCGCTCAGGTCTCAAGTTAACTCTTACGGGCTACACCTTCCAATGAGAATGATTATTGAAACGCAACTTTATTGTAATCAAACATAGTATCTTTTATTCAAAACAAAAACTTGTTAAAACATGATTGCCCGCGGTCTACTATCTACGAAAATTACCTATCTATGAGTAATAATAACTATTAAAATGCGAAAGTATGTCTGTTGCCTTTTTATTTGTTTGTTTGTGTCTACTCTCATTTCGAAACGGAGCGACCGATTGACATGATTTTTATTTTATATATTATTCAATAAAACAGGACAGATATATTAACTACGCGGAGAGAAATATCGAACCGAGTTTGAGCAATGTCTTAATTAATATTAGTTGATGTTCACAAGTTGTAGTTGAGAGTCGAGAGCTCATGCAGTTGGTGTCTAAGAGGCCTCCTAGCTAAATTAAATTACAAATCATCCTCCAAGTCTCTACACAACGCTCCCTTTAGGACTGTAGCGCCCACAAGGGGGCGTTATCACCCACTTTGGGAAAGGCTGACCTAGAGGATGTTCTCTTGTAATTTTTAAAGTAGCAAAATGTTAACAAGCACATTATGTTCTTCGATTCCACTTCTCATCAAGTAACGTAGGTATTTAAAGTATTCAATTAAAAGTGCTTTCATTGTTAAGCCTTGATTAACCTGATATTACTTGATAATTGGATATCAACGGGAATCTTCTTTCGCATCAGAATAATGATCGGAGTAACTAAAGCGAGTATGTAATATAAACAAGGTAGCAAAGAAGCAAAGGGTTGGCATTATATATATGGGTTGACTGCTAAGGGATACTTAGATATTTCTACTGTTCATCCAAATTTCAATATTTCAAGATTATTACATATTGTTTAATGATTTTTAACACCCGACGGAAAAAGAGGGGTCTTATGAGTTTGAGGTGTGTTGCTGTGTATCTGTGTGTCTGTCTGTGGCATCATAGCACCTAAACGGATGAACCGATTTCGATTTAATTTTGTTTGAAAGGTGATTTTGTCGAGAGTGTTCTTAGCTATGTTTGAATAAAATCGGTTCAGCCGTTCAAAAGTTATGGACGTTTTGCTGTTTGAATCGGGGTGTTTTCGCACGTGTTCAATAGATTGCCGATCGAAGCGTATCTACTATGTACTAGATAAATTATGTAGCATGAAATAAAAACGTGCCGAGGGTATTTTAAATTTTGAAATTTTACTTGTAATCCATTTGTCCGATTGGTTTTCCCCGACAAAATTCGAACTGCAAGAACTTCGATATCTATGGAACTCTAGTGCCAAATTTCATGTTTCTAGACCGTGGTTTAGGCTGTGCGAAAGCTGGCAGTGAATGAATTTTAAAAAGCGGGTTGAATGAGAAGATATCGGATTTGATTAGAGAGAAAAGTAGCCCAAACTTAAACTAGCAATTTCTTGTCACCACAGGAAGGACGTATGGTTCGTCACAGTCACCCAAGGTTTGACCTGGATCACAGACCCGAAGTCCGTCAAGTCCCTGAACAACTACGAAGCCTGGAGGTGTGACAACAAGGACTACCCACCAGCACCGTGCAATCTGCCCAATAAGTGCGCACTGTCCTTCAAGCCTGCTGATATGAACTTCACTGACACTAGGATATGGAGACCTGCAGTGATTGTCCCAACCAGTAAGTTGATTTTTGATATATTGTACTGAGTTTATACATTGAACGATGCAGGCCGGCCCTATGTCCAGTAGCCGACCTCTTCAGGCTTATAGTTTCAGGACAAAGAGCTGTTTAAAGACAAGAAAACACTTGTACTTTGATGAATCTGTTGAAAGTTCATTTCAATAATGCTAAAATGAATAAAGCAGTTCTGTTTCAAAACTGTCTCGGGACCCTGGGGTCCCGGTCCTTTGAAAGGCGTGCGAGGGGCCGAAGCCAACTCGCAGAGGTCTTGTTAGGCATGTATCAGGAATGTGACACCAACCGACGATTATCCCTGTATGCACTACGCAAGTGCACCCAAGGGCAATCCCCGGTTGGTGTAGGACTATTGCAAAAAATGGAGAAAAATTTATTGGGCTATGGGTTTGGTAGGTTTAGTGGATCGATTGCCCAAAACTATAGAAGGACTACACCGCTATAAAACGGCAGGGGATGTCATGACCCCCATAAAAGGTCGCTAGCACGGCGTGTAGCGCCAAGGGGGCAACATATCCGGCGGTGTTTGAGGAGTGGAGAGGTATACCACGGCTATCAGGACAATTCCGGAAGTACGGTCAAGATCCCTACCAGCATCTTACTGGGTTAACTTCCCTCCTCCGAGCACGCCTGCTCTTGACAATCTCCACTCAAGCCAGCCAATTAAGGCAAGAGAGAGGTGGGAGCTCTGGTTCCCGTCAGTTTTCACTCCGACATACCAATAAAGGCAAGCCAGATATGAGCAACAAGACTTCTCCCTGGATATCAGTTTGTTCTGTGGGGTCGCCACCGTCCACCAGCTCGCCACAAAGTTACCCTGCGGATTGTATCTCTCTGAGTCTGGCCTCTCACCCTAGGCATGTTGCGGCAAAGCAGAATCTACCGGCACAAATATAGAGATCATTGAAGAGCGCAAGCCCTTCATGACGTCAACGTAGAGACACTGCAGTGGGGCCGTTAATTTTATTATTATGGAATTAATATAGAGCAACTGTTAATTTTCCCTTGTATGCCGTTAATAAAAGCAAAACCACAGCTGCAGCAGGACGTGACTTTAGTGGCAAAAAAAAACATCTAAGCCAAAAATCCATTGACACATTTTCTGCGACAGCTATAACACTAAAGTTATGTCACGTGACAGGAAACAGCTGAGTATGTGAAGAGAATACTATGTTAGTTGAAAACTTGAGAAAGAAGGAGGGGTTTAAAAGTTAAAAAGAAGTAAAATGTTTAAAAACAATAGAAACGTTACAAAAAAAGATTATAAAAATATATGAAGGTATATGAGAAAAAGAAGAAAAAAAAAAAAAAAAAAAAAGACTAAGAACAAAAAAAAAGCTATTTGAATTAATATTCTCAGACTTAATTACAGGCAATACTTAATGGAAAAGCTTTATTAAACATTGGCGTTTATTGCTCGATTAGATTTTTGTATAAGGATTATTGCTAAGAACTTTAGTTTTAGTGGAAACAAAGTAATTACAATGCTTATGGACTATGGGGTTTACCTATAATATTTACAATATATTAAAGATATATTAAGTGTGAAGTAGGGTTTGCAGTGAATGTTATGTCTGGGGCAAGTGTTTTCGTCCTCAATTTTGCTTCCACAATTTGTCAAACAAAATGAGACATAAACGTAGCCAGTGTGTACTGGACGTCGCTCAGAGCCCTGAGCAGTGTATGAGTGGTGTATAGTATGTAAATAATACAGCAATAAATACGCAAATCAAAACAAAATACTCCCCCGGTTCGAAGAATTCAAATCCACAGTTCAAACGTTGACAGCCGGTACATGACTTAGTGAAATATCAATTGTTATTGAGTTATCACAATAAAAACTGGTCACAAACACTACGTGTGTCACTTTAAACGTTGATTCTAATATAAATAAAGGTTTTTTAACAAACTAAACACAATAAAACAATAATTTTAAAATAAATTAGTTACGAGGCCGTTTTTTGACGACCTGTCGCCAGTGTTGCCAGCCGCCCAAAAAAACACCACGGAGCACCACGTAGGCTTAACGGAGCACCACGTAGGGATGATCTTGCTTACTTTGTTACGAGACTTTAAATTTTAAAAGTTTTTTTACACGGTGTCAGGGTTCCCTCTATCACCGGCTCAGCTTCACTCAGGTTTCAGGAGCGAAGCGGAAAGATGTGATTTTGTAACATCGTTGTGTTGAATAATTCTGGTAGGTTCACGAGAGCTGGTGTGAATCAAGGTGCATCAAGAATTTTTTTTTTCGAAAAGCTTCATTTATTTCAGAAATGCAAAATCGAGCTGCTTCATTATTCTGGGGTATTGCGAATAGCAAAAAGTGGCAGGGAGATAAATATTCCTATATTTGAACAGACCACACCTGAATTTATAACATCTCATGCAATTTTAATAACAAACCAAGATGAATGCAAACTATGCAGATGAATCCGGCAGACCAAATATAACCTACACTCTGGAAAGGACATTCAGACGAAGCTAATATTAATATATTCTATTATTTTCAGGTACCCATGGCTAGGAGACTCCGGCGGGACAGGAATCCCCGGCAAAGACAACTATATACCCGACAATCTGAGGAGGAAATAGTGTGTATACGAGTAGTCCTTTATTACCACTGTGTGTGATCTATTCAGTTCAGTCGGCTTTCATCTAGGTAGAGAAGATTTTGCCCAAAGCCATCCCTTTGAGATGGACAACTTGACGTTGTAATAACATATCTAATAACATAATATGAAGGATATTATAATAGTTTGCCTGGATTATTTTCCAGTATATGGCGTATTCACATTTCCAAAAATCACGGTTTCAAAGAAATGCTCTGAATTGCAATAGAAAACTTGAAACATATGAGATAATCCATTTTCTAGAAACTAGAAGCATGGTATATGTAAGTGGGCTTTTGAGAAATAAACTAAAACTCATTAGAACTATGAAATTCGTAATAGGAACAAAGTCAGAAATCGTATCTTTGATTTTAGAATCCAAATCTTCGGCAATCTTCCAAAGTAGTTTTTGATATCTATCACCGTTTGTTAGTTGTTTAAGAGGTAATATAGGCAGAGAGGATCGCCGACTGAATTTCCGAAGTAAAAAGTCATAATTCGAGGTTTGGTTCTCGTCCATATCCACCTTCAATATTGGACCAATTTAAAAGATATTCCATAAACTGTCAAAATAATGTATATACTATGCCCCTATGTTTTCCTTTTTTCATTTATATTTGTCAAATTTGTACACTTAGGCCTCTGTGACAGCGCAATTTTGAGTATTTTTTGAGGGTTCTAGTGCTTCTAAAGATAATCATCAAAAAGGAAAACATAGGGACATAGTATATATCTTTCGTTTTCTGTTTATGAAATATCTTTTAAATTGGTCCAATATTGGAGGAGGAAATAGGCGAGAGCCAAACCTCGAATTTTTACTAAGGAAATTCAGTCGGCGCTCTCTGCCCATATTTACTCTTAACAAGAAATATCTTTAATGTCGCTTTAGAAAGCCAACGAAAATTCCGAATAGTCCTGAATAGATTATACACAGACATTTTGTATATATTTCGTTTTGTAAGTAATTAGGGCATAGTGACTAGTCGTCGCAATTTATTATTTTATAATAATTATGATTTGAGACTTTCTAGTACTTTGTGACGAGACAACTCGAACAATTTATTTAATGATTTTTAAGATATAAAATTTCGAATAATTATTATTGAACAGTTGCCATTTTGAACCAAAATACTCCTTTTAACAAATCAATGTCGAGGACACGTAGAGTTGTTAAAAAGCTGGCTGGAGTGGCTGAAAATTATAAATTCAGATATTGTTATTTTGAAAATTAAATTAAATTAAGAGCGTAAGTTTTAATATCAACATGTTGATCAAATTCAGTTCTCTATTTTTTACAATTCAATTCTTTTCTGTTTGGTTTTGAACTTTAGTTCTCGATGTTGTTAAAAAAATACCTCGACATACTCCTAGCTTGGTAATACATATGAATATATATATCTGAACAACTTTGGTGCTTTGTATTAAATGATAAGTGGAATAACTGTTGTCATTGTTAACGTATAAATAAAAATATTTTTTATAACGGTCTGTTTATTTATTACCTGACAAAAGAAAATCACCGGGTTTTGAAAGCCCTTTGTGCTGTTTGTGGGAGGAAAATTAAAAATATATCCAAAGGAAAAGGGTTAAATGAAATATTACAAAGTTAACACAACTCAAAACACAGACTTACTGAATATTATAAAACAATTTAATTAGAATAATGAGTTCAAATGGATGTTATAACAATAGAAATAAAGGCTACACACCCCCATACTCTAACAATATACTCTAGTAGTCTAAAGCCTGTTTAACACAAAACATTCATGTGCGCTGTGGCATAAGTTGCAGTGCAAGTATAAAATAATATGCTTGACGACTATTTCAGTGCGTTTGCACGTCAGTGGCAGATAGCGGACATCAGCGCAACGCTGTGCGCTGTAACATACGTAGGTACGAGGCGTGTTGCTGTAGCGCTGCGCACGTGTTGCATTTAGTGTAACCAAGCTTTAAGCGAGACCACAAGGTGAGTGCGACCACAGTTTATTCACATGGCTTTTTAGGCAGTGTTTATGATGTAGTTAAGTATGTAGAGTGTATACGCTAGTTAAATCTCTGTAGTACCGTACTTGTAGAACCAAAAATTGGGAGACATGTGACATCCACCAACCTGCATGGTGAATTACGGCCCATTCCCTCTCACAGAGAGGAGACCTGTGTCCCCGCGGTGGGAACATTGAAAGGCTGATAATGATCAGTCATTACTGGTTTGCAACATCTTTGCAGTTGAGCTAGTAGTGCTAGACGGTATAGAGACAGTATGAAAATCTAGATAGAATGATGAGTTTACAAACACATATAAAGCCAAAGAGGAAAAACTCCCAGGAAAATTGTCGGAAACAGAAAGAATACGCAAACTTGTCAGTATTTAGAATTTCACGTGCTACCAACACGCGGGCGCTTAAAAAACAATTCGTGTTTAGCCTTATAAACAGCTTCGTGGTCTATACATTACCTAATAAAAGTCCCCAAAAAAGAACATTGTATATGTACATATTTTTATAACGACGGCTGGCATTTCGCGTCTCCGACCCGACCGACGGCAGATTTAATTTGAGATTGCGCTGCAAATGGTTGCTCGGAAACTTTCTCCATATTCACATGCATTAGCTTCTATTACAGCAAGTTTTTGTTATACGAGGGCTGCACTAAAAGTATCGGGAAAGGAATATTTCCACTGTTTCTGTCATATTAAAATGTTTTTAATTGAAAGCTCATTGGAAAAGTCTTGTCACAAGGTTTTGTCAAACTTGTTTAGTCGTTGAGAAAGTGGAATTGACTCGAGAAAATTCAAGAGCTATGATTTATTATGACTTTCGAAGTGGTTTAACACAAAAACAGTGTGTTGACCGGATGTTTTCTGCATTTAATGATGAAGCCCCATCCAAAACCACAATTTATCGCTGGTTTGCTGAATTTCAACGTGGACGTGTCAAGCTATCCCCGTCAAGGTCGTCCAAAAACTGCAGTCACCCAAGAAAACGTTAATGCTGTGCGTAAGCTGATTGAGGAAGATCGACATGTGACATACCGCGAAGTTCAGGCAACTTTAGACATTGGCATCAGTCAAATACAAATAATCTTGCATGAACAATTAGATGTAAAAAAGTTGTTTTCCCGATGGATACCGCATTCGCTCTGTGAAGAGCAAAAAGCGGCTCGCGTTACTTGGTGCGTCAGAACTCTCGAAAGATTCCACGCAGGATCCTCAAATGTTGTATACAACATCGTATCAGGTGACGAATCCTGGATATATGCGTACGAATCCGAAACAAAAAACCAGTCACGAGTTTGGATCTTCGAAAATGAGTTAAAGCCAACAAAAATTGTTCGTTCACGGAGTGTTGCAAAAAAAATGGTGGCCACGTTTGTCTCCAAAACCGGCCATGTTGCGAATATTCCTCTTGAGGGACAAAGAACGGTTAATGCAGAATGGTATGCTTGCATTTGTTTGCCACAGGTCGTTTCTGAACTCCGTAAAGATAACTGCAACCGCCGCATCTTCCTCCATCACGACAATGCGAGTTCTCACACCGCGCACAGAACAAAAGAGTTTTTAGAGCAAGAAAACATAGAATTATTAGACCATCCGCCGTACAGACCCGACCTAAGCCCTAATGATTTCTATACTTTACCTAAAATATAGAATAAATTGCGTGTTCAGAGATTTTCATCACCTGAAGAAGCTGTGGACGCCTACAAAACGGCCATTTTGGAGACCCCAACTTCCGATTGGAATGGTTCCATCGTATGGAAAAATGTGTCAAATTTCGCGAAGAATACTTCGAAAAGCAAAAAATACGTTTTTAAATAGTAATGTTGTGTCACTTCCTTGATGCCCGAAATTTTCAGTGCCGCCTATACATTCTGAATGTGTCCCACCCCATCCCCGATGTCTTTCTCTTAGAATCAATATATTCTTAGTTACCAGTTTAAGACGATAGATAAGGGTGCCGCAACTTCGTCAAATTGCCTTTAAAATGTAATTTGTAAAGTTGAGAAATAGACGTATCGTATCTTGTGTCATTCACACGTAATTTGAGGAAGTGTTTTGGGATTTAGTCGGTAGTAAATGTTCAAGTTTCGCATCGTTTTAGGGTATTTTAAGAGGAGGTGACCACATGTGTAGAATGTTGAAAGGATGATAAACTACTTCCAAGAGTTGGCCAGTAGGCCAGAAAATGAAAGTATTATGAAAAAAAACCGGCCAAGTGCGAGTCGGACTCGCGCACCGAGGTTTTTGTACAAACCTTAGTTTAAAAGTATTATAGACCTGAGTATTTGATATCAATTTCAATTTAATACCTCTACGTGTCCATGAGGAAAGGGGTAGTAAGTTTAAAATTATTAAAAATATTTTTATTATAAATGATGTAACTAAAAATTTACGGTTTTCGCAATTTTTCCTTTATCTGTGCTATAAGACTTCGTGCCAAATGTCAAGATTCTGAGTTCACGGGAAGTACCCTGTAGGTTTTGATACCCTTGCGAGTGTCGAAAATTTGCGGCATAAACGGCTGTATCGTTTGATTGCGTTGGCTTAGAAGTTTGACTTTTTCACAGCTTTAAGGGACAGTAGACCTGAGTGTTTGATATAAATTTCAGCTTGATACCGCCAAGCGTTCCTGAGAAAAAGGGTCTTGACAGACAGACAGATGGACGGACGGACAACAAAGTGATCCTATAAGGGTTCCGTTTTTTCCTTTCGAGTTACGAAACCCTAAAAAATAATGTTTATTTACTACATCGGTATTTTGCAGTATGTACATGTAGGCAAACAAAATTTAAATAAAATAACATATTTTTTTGTAGTTTCGTGACATTATTGCTCGTAGACCACTACAACAAATCGAGTTCGAGATGAATATACAAGCAAATTATTAATTGCAATAGATCTCGATTATGCAAAAAAATAAAATAACCACACCCCCGCACGCAAGTTCCTAACGGTAAATTATTAAAGCAATTGTTATCCAAGAACCCGTGGCCATAAATGTGCAAAAATAACAGCATCTTGGCACGTACAGAAAATAAACACTTTTCCTCAATACGTGGATACAAATCACGGCACATATGAACATAAATACTAACACCAGAGGGTAATGTAGAAAGGTGGTAATAAGATCCAGCGACATTGTCGCCGAGTGGCGAACATTACAAATCCACTCAGGCATGCAAGGGAGCTTCATAAAATATAATAAGAGCTCGCGAGCCCGCTGGAAACAGGTCAGCCACCCCAAACAAACGAAATAGGCTGAAACACCCATTCCTACGAGGTATTTTTTGTATTTGTGTCCGCAAATAAATTAGATTTACTATGTATGTGGTATGTACGTACATCTAAAGCCTCTCTTCGCAATTTTCAGCATTCAAATAAATGGTTTATATGTTAAAATTGACGCAAGAACTTTATGAACAGCAAAATCTACTTGATTTCTCGTGAATATCTACCATTCCTACCTAATACAATTTTATGACGACGACGACGGCTGGTTATGTGTGTACGAAAATGGATATTCCAGCAAACCATTTCATGCGAAAATTATCCAAGGATTCATCTGTCGACTATGATGTCGACCGTGAAACTTTCCCAAATATGTAAATGGAAACATTGGGAACAGAGAAGACAGAGTTTACGATATGCGACAAGCGAAGCCAAGTCATACAATTCCGAAAAAATACTTTTCTGATTACAATCTCGCCACGAATAATCACATCAGACTTTATTAAGTCGACCACAACAACAAGTTAATCGGAATCGATCCATATAAGTCTTCTAATTATTTTCCCTTATCAATGTACGTATGCAGATAAAAGCTCCAAGTTATTCTCTCGGAAGACATTTTTATGTCGTAAGAATA
Source organism: Orthosia cruda (assembly GCA_964057195.1). Taxonomy (NCBI): domain Eukaryota; kingdom Metazoa; phylum Arthropoda; class Insecta; order Lepidoptera; family Noctuidae; genus Orthosia; species Orthosia cruda. The sequence goes on from OZ059845.1 coordinate 22,418,220, forward strand.
GGGAAATAACGAACTCATAAATGGGAGTCGGACGATAAACAAGCCATAGCCTCTGAGATAAGAGTCTGTTCTCTCTGCGAAGTAATGTGATGGCGAACACGCGGATAATAACTATACTACCTGCTTTACATAATAACAGCATGCGAGTGCCGAACTGCCGAGAGTCCTCCGAGCGTTCCATACATGACGTCATAAATTACTTAGAATAGCTTCCTAATTGGCCTCCAGTTGATTTTATTAGCCCGGTGTTTATACAACTGAGTTTTGTGGCACTTTTCTTTAGTGAATATTTTTGACGTTAAACACTTTTTACCCGACTGCCGAAGGCGGGTAATGTGTTTATCAGTCTATGTATGTATGTTTATTCCTATGTGGCGTTCTAGAGACCAAACGCGTTCGCAGATTTTGATGATGTTTACGTCAATCGATTCGTCTTAACCCTGCGAGTGTCATTGGCGTCAATAAAATTGGCAAATAGAAAAATGGCGGATTTTGGGGTCCATATTGTGGGGGCCCTTAATTTTGTTTTTTTTTTGTTTTAGTTCGCTTTTTAAGCAGTCGGGTTTTTTGATCTCTTTAATTATTATTGTAAACGAAAACCGAGATGAAATTACTTTCCATAAAGAGGAAACGGGTAAACAAGGGACTGGGCGCCGGTATATAGAAGATGGACGAGTAACCTGTGAGTTCAACCAATGTTGTTTATAGCCTCAAGCGGTTCACTAAGACATGGGTTTCTACTCACCCTGCGCGGAATAAAACTGTGGCACCCTCACACACTATCACACGCGCTCTTATAATCTACAGTCTGCAAACATTCAAAGAGTCCTTCGTATTGAGTGAACTAACATCGATTGTACATTGTTGACAGTATAAGTAAAGTAACTATTGTGTAGAAGTAACCCCAGCATCTGGACACGAAAAGCACAAGTTTCAAGTGAACACGGATCCAAAGATGTCAAGAGTTGTATTTCAAAGGAGCTCGCATTTCCTTCGTGAAACTAACAAAAACATAATTCTCTTGAAGAAATGTAAAGGAATTCTAACATTTCAACGTCGAACTCTTTATAAAAATGTATAAGTATAAACATGCGATTGTCCGGGTTTAGAAAAAGGTCGGCTGTCAGTGACGTCTGACCCGGAGGTGACATTCAGGTAGTAAGGTCTATATCGGGAGGACAGATACCGGCTTCACCTTGACTACGTCACGGATTCAAGCGTGCTCATTATAGTATTATTTTTAGGCGAGGCCATCTACCCACGTCAGGTTCTGGTTCAGGTGCGTGGAATATCTAAACATGTACGAAAAATATAAACTTAGATATCTGAGTATATCAGTTGTCTCGTAAAATAAGGAGGAAAAAGAAGCCTCAATTGTGGGCTAGAGCACAAACTACAAGAAAAATATTGTCTAAACTAAACCTTCATTTTTACGGGTGCCTTCTAAAATTACTGTTGTATAGCTATATTATTTTGCAGCTCTTTGTTATGAATATTATTTGCCTTAAATATCGTATAGCGTGCATTTTTATTGGATCAGAGACATTTTGTATTCCTAAACAGTTCGCCAGCTTTGGCCTGTCCGGACGAAGGCATTTGGCTGACTTTTGTATTTTCCCCAAGACAAATAACATGTTTCATCTGATAAGGGGCTGTCGTCGGCTCGTCTGTCTAAGGAACCAATCGCTTTGTGGACGTTCCTTGTTATTCCATCTTGTTTTTATTGCGCAAGCTTGAGCGTTTGTTTTTTGAAAGACTATTAACGTCTCTCCTTTTGTAATAAGAAAGGATTCCTGAATCATTAGTGTGTATATGTGAAGAAATACTTAGGTGTATTCCTCCACTTGTATGTGGGAGAGATTGAAGTCATTAGGCCAAGGTTTTGTTAACAACATTGATGTTTCTGCTTCTCCTACGATGATAAATGGTATAAATAGTACAACTCGTCTTTGCGCGCGGCGCCATGTGTGCTTGCGCTTGTAATTATACAGTTTTCATTTGTGTGGCAGTGACGCGGCAATCGTCGTCCGAGCAAACAAGGTTACCCACACATAGCTCCGCGCGCACAGATGAGTTGGACTACTTTTGGACTACCCACGCCTTTTCAGGACAGTATATCGGTCCCGTTATCAAGATTAAATTCAAATAACCCGAGGTATACCCCTGTAAGCACAGTGAGTGAACGCTGCACGTAATCGCCGCCCGGCTGCGGCTGCATTATGAATTTGTACTCTTTTGTCCGCAGTTTGTAATTCTACCGGTAAAATGTATTGTTCATGGAACAAAAGTCTACAGTGTCATTGTTGTTGGCCAAAGTTCATTTAAATTCCGTGCCCGTGAGAGGGAACAGTAGCAAATATGAATTCCTTTGCTCCTATTGTCAAACTGCTTTTGCTCGCTTTGGTATAATGCTTTTGAAAGCCACATTGTGTTTTATATACATGTAGGAACACAACTCTATTTGAATCTTTTTTTAGTTTACAAAGAAACAGAATGTGATGTAACTATACTAAAATAAGCGTGTTTGTTTGAAATAAAGTTTAAACTTGCAGGCATGGGGAAGTGTGCTAAACTGCTGTTGTCGACGGCCGACTCCTTTTACCTGGCTTACTTGCAAGTAGTCGTGAATAATTCAAAACGTTGTACTAATTAAAATTCCGAATTTGCACAACAGGTAGATGATTTATAATGGAACGTTTATCATTGAACACGCCACAAACTTCAGCTAAAATATTTTAAAAACAACGTTATACGTGTAGCGCAGTTGTAATCGAAGCATTGCAAAGTTTCGATGGCTGCAAAGAAAAAGGAATGACCGCTGCGCACTGGCTCCGGTCCAGATCCGTCGCTTTCCATAACGTTTAACAGGCATCGCAACAAGTTATGGGCCTCTTTTTGGAATCTCTCCCATCATACTTGAGGAATAGCGTGCAATACGGGATATTATCAATTCGACATTACTTCACCGTTTTTCATTCCATTCCACGAAAAGCTCCGTGTTTATGTGTCAGCCATCAACGTTAACGTGTACGTAGAGATATGCGACGTGACTCATAACAGCAAAAAATGGACGGACTTGACAATTCATCGCCAGGAAAAGGAAAACAAAATGATTTAGTTATAAAGGACAATGAAGAAAACATGATAGAGCTTTTCGCAGACGCGCAAACAACAGCGCTAATTACAATTAAAAAACACTTTTATACTTTTTCATGAGACAATTATTTTACACAGTTACAAAAAATTTACATAATTTCCTTAGGAGCCGTGTAGCAGAACCGAGCTAGGTAATAATTTGATTCATGTAATTATTACAGTCAATTTTCATCATAAATTCTTGGTTTAAATGGCGGGTTGCGGGGCCAAAGTAATTTCGTCCGGGCCAAAAAAGGGAAAATTACACAATTTGCTAATGGCCACGGCACTGATAATAATTTGTTGCGCGGTTTTCATTGCTAGAGAAGGATATTAATGCGAATTGAAATTTATATTTATGACTTATGATTGAGTTACGTGGTGCTCAACGGGAAATGTATTGGCTTTTTATGTATTGGCGTTCATCGAGTATTAAAATATGATCGTTGAGTTAGTTACATAGGTATTTTATATGGCTGTGGCGTCTATAAAAATAATTTTGGGAAGCAGATGGATTTCTATGTATTTGATACAGCACGTACACCTACCAAATAGGTATCTTTAAAACGGGCATAACCCTCTTGGCATAATTTTTTAGGCATAAAGTTTTCGCTTAACTTTTATCAGCATAATAATACTGCGGTATAATAATACTTTGGCATAAAGCAAAGGTTAGCATAACTGTCATTTGGTGTAATTTTATGGATACATATTTGAACGTCGAAAATTAAAATACCTACGGGTAAAAAGTCAATGTACAAAATATCGAAAAATTTAATATCGATTTGAATCAATTTAAAATTGTTTTACCTACGCTTAAAATGACTAATTTATATATTTGATAAAAGGACTCAAATTAATTAGGTTAAGGTGCGGCGGACTTGAGCCGCGAACATGTTTGTTTTATTCAAAATAACATTATGTGTAAATATCATTATACGTATATAACATTATGCTTTATAAAATTATGCATCATTATTATTATGCCGACAGTATTTATGTCAATTTACACTATTGCAAAGTATTTATGCATAATAACATTATGCGTAATGATCATTATGCTGAATTTAGTTATGCTAATGTTTATTATGGGAATATATTTTATGCTTATCATTGGTAAACCCTTTAAAACTCTTCAATAATAAAGGAAGTCTACAAAGCAACTCTATTATAAATGAAAAAGTTTCGGTAAGTACTTCAGTAATTGTGGTAAAAGACCAGGAAGCTAAGACTCCATCTACACTATCACAGTTGCAAAAAAAACTTCTCCATTCAATGTAGGTTAAAATAAAAAGTAGGTGAAGTCCGCGGTAATTCTGCCACTGTCAACAATGCCTGCTGCAAACAGACGGAACTTTGGTAAAAATGCAATGTAATTAAACTGAGCGAAATACAAAATACAAACACTTTTGAAGGAATTCCGGCCATCGTTGCCTTTCTACACCCTGTGAGCTTGAGGGGATGCTGGGATACAATTGATGAGAGAGGGCTAGGACTTGTTGTTGGTACTTACGTAACTAAATTATCATGCAGAATAGGTACTAACAACAAAAATATATTTCAAAAATTCTTCGCTCCACGATTTTTTTGGCTGACAATGTTTTTTTTTTGATGGCATCATCAAAAAAAAACATTGTCAGCCAAAAAAATCTCTTACGCATACAAATATTAGGTCCGAGCACAATTTGAACCCTTTACCTATAGAGCCAACCAAGCTAACTAGATGTAGCGGCATCAACGCCGCCACTTAAGAACTAATGACATGACGTCACTCAAATCCTGGATCGCGCAAGCAAAGTTTTCGGCGCGATTAGAACACATACAACAGTCCGACAATAACCGTTGGGCAGTTGCCCGAACCAAATACAACACCGGTCTGGTCGGAGGATCCTCCCTCTTCTATGGAGCTTTGTGAGAACGTACCTCCAAACTGGTAACCCTAGAACATGAACATCAGCGCAGCCTTCCTGCAGAGCTACCTCATCATGACGTCTTCATCACTTTCTCAAGGTTTCAACAGCTAGTCATACAGCCAGTACCCACGGTATCTACAGGGGTATCTTGACCACCAGCATGCAGCGGACGCGCATTCCTGGACATCACCCACAGCTTCTATCATCACCCTCAACCAAAGCAGCGACCCTGGCACAGCACACTGCAGCTGCCGCCGCTCAAAGGAGAGCTTTGAAGATAATCTCCTGATCGTCACCAGCAGTCAAGCCACTACGCCGCTCAGCACCGCTCCATTACACCAAAAACCAACCAAAACCATGAAAACCATTATCTATAATAGTCTATCTAGTGGCCCGCAAAACAAAGATAAATGCATACCTACCCACAGTTTCATGGCCCCTGTAACAACGAGACAATATTAAAACTATCGGTGGAACCATCCAAGGAAGTTCAATTTTTGCCAGGCCCGTAACGAAAGTGGTTAAGGCGTTTGAGGTCAGTCGAGTTGTATAAACGTCCAATTCGGTGGCAAATTTACAACTTTTTCTCACTTACCTGTCTCAAGTCGGGGCAGTAAACTGGGAAGCAATTTCGCCCCGACTACAGAGTTATTTCACAGAATATTGCGGAGCGAGACTAATAAAATGACAAATGGCTGGTGTTTGTGCACTAGAGAGTTGACATCAAGCAAGATGCATGCGGCGACATACTTTCCAAATGTATTTGCCAATAATTTGCATATAATGCGGTCTTACCATCGATATTGAAATATATTGCAATCGTATGATGTAGGTAATATGGATGTGTTCGGTCCAGGTTGGGTAAACATAATAGTATTGTGTTCAGTGTAACCGATATCTTAGAAGGCGGGCTCGCTATGCTCAAATTCTTGAGTAGAAGTGCTCTTACCCACAATATCGGCCGGCCTCTCTCAAACGTCTCGATTTCACATCGTGAGGACGTCGATACGTTCTACCTGTGGAACCCTAATCCAATCTGTCCGTGTCTGTATGCACGTTAACGTACATAGTAACTTGTGCTTCATGTTGCCAACTATCGGTTTCCAGTTTATTTTGGATTTAATACCTGACATGTATTTATGCTTTCAACAGATATTTTTGAAAAAACTTTACGATTTACTACCTATCTGCATGCAATAATTCTGTCGTACGATAAAGAAGAATCAAGGCTAAACCTCTTAAATAAATCCTGCTAAACAATCGAATTATTTGGACAGAGAAGCGATTAATAAAGCCAAATTCAATCACTGTTCATTCGAGCGCCGATTCCGTAAATAATTATGTCCTACATACATACGTCACTCACAAAGAAAACGTGCCTAACCAATAAAACGAAACAACGAGGCTATCAGAAACAGAAGCAAGCGTCACTGGCGCTCTGACATTGACAAATAAGCCATTCCGAAAAAGATCCCATTTTCCCCAAGACCCCTACTACGTACGGCTATTAATAACAATTAAAGAAACGAAAATATTAACTCGTTATTAAATTCGTGTCTTAATTAAACTGTAATCGGCTTCAATATGCGACAGTTTTTCACCAATTTATATTTACGCGAAGAAGCGATCAATAATTTGTCCCAAAAGTTCGTGATTGAACTTAATTTTGCAGAATTTAATTTCTATTACTCCTAGAACATCAACAAATGGAAATCTTGTTCGTATTATTCAGGCTTGTAAACGTATTCATTATCCTTTCCTGAAACAATATCGTTGGTTTTAGATTTCATGAAATCGGGCTGAATAGCTTCCCGAACAATTCTAGCGGTTTTAAAATGTATTATCTGAACGTGTTGAAATGTAATTTCTTTCATATTGATACAATGTGTGAAGTTTATATTCTTATGGAGTGAACGTGAGGCTACGAAAACGGCATTCAAGGAATTAATGTTCGTTAAAATGGGTTAGCAATAAAGATTTTGTGGTAACTAATCTTGTATAGATCTAAAGTTATCGATACGTTCAGGTAGTCGGGACACATTAAAATGCAATTTCGAATGAAAGCACATAGTAATAAAGTCTAGATCTAAATCCGTTCATTCGGTCAATGTACCGTTTTTGGGATGCGATAGGTGCCATATTCGTATACAATTACCTGTGACGTGCATCATTTGTCGACTTTGTGGAATCGGTAAGCTCGGCGATATCAAAGGGTAGAACTAATGCAGCTGGTAGTCACCCGCTGCTAATGCATCAGGTTACCCGCTGCTAATATCGAGTTGCATGTGATTCGCGGAGAGAACTCGATATCTGTTAACGCTTACGCAAATTCCTGTAGTAGGCGCACTGAATACGGAACTGAGCCGTAGTAGGAAGCCGTATTACGAATTTAATCTCGTAGAAATGTGGTATCGTGGCAATTGCTGCAACAAAGCCTCTGTTTACGACAAACGTCTAGAAGCAATATTACCTAGGGGAAAAATTTAGAATAGCTGGCTTATAATATTTTCTACATGAGTTTTTAAATGAAAATCTTGGAGTTCCATTGGTAAGGTGGTAACCTTATTCGTTTCGATGCTTCGGCTGCTGCTTCAATGGCTTCAGTTCTCCGGTAATTCTAGTAGATTTTGTACATTGATATTTTCTGCAAATAATATTGTTCTCAAGCTTTATTATTCTCTTACGAATTTATTCCAAAAAAAGACATTGTTGCTTTACCTATTGCAAAGTTCAATAAATAGGTATTGCTTGCTAGTTACGGTAATATGAGAGGCGGAGTAGAACAGGCACAGAGCAATAGCACGTTGCAGCATGAGAAGTTTTCCAATCTAACTTCATGATACATCAGGAATAGCTCGCTTCTTACGTGCCGTTCTCAATGTAATTTTTGTTTATACCCACAGTTCAGGCATCGCATCGGCGCGGCGTTCTTGCATCGCATCGACGAATCATTTCAGTAATGCATACTGTGTGAAGGGGCTTTTATCATTAACTCTTTTAGGAACCTCTTAAAAGGGAGCTTTTAGCATGTTTTTCAGTTTATTTCTGTAGACGAATGGGGGCAAGGGTTCCAGTTAGAAGGTGGCTGCCGAGTTTTAAGACTATTCTAACGTAGCGAGAATAAAGGATGGCGTTATTCAGTATGTCAAGTCGCAAACGAAATGTTCTGTATAAATAATCCCGAATAAAGCCTTCACACAAATTATTTATCCTCTTGAATCTAATCTTGCGGATGGCGAAAAGAGCAGTTTCTACAAAAAAAATATGTGAGTTGCCGCGTCTCGACCCGTCTCGCGACTGTATACATTGAGACAATTCCCGCCGTCTGCGCTCAACTCATCTGGCGTCCCCGCCATGATGCCATCCGAGTGCTCTTTAAAAACTCGTACAAACGTAAACGTATTTGTTGGTAGCATCTACAGAGCCGCACCAAAGTTAAGATAAGAAAATAGCTGTGACTACTCGTTTTCCAAGATCTTACGAAAACTTCACAGTTTATTAAGAAAATATTTGTAAATTCGGCAGATATTCAGACAAGCCATTCAAAACTCAATGAAGAAAGCTAAATTTTAATTGAAATAAACGTCATGAAAACGATCCAATTTTCATATTTTCAATAAATTAATGATCGCGAATCCACCTGTATAAACGTCCATTCAAAGGGATTTCCATTCAATTCTCTAGTTAATGAACGAAGTTTTTATAAAAAAATCCGATTTCCAATTTACCTTTACCAACAAAATAATGTAAGGAAGCACGATGTCAAATTTATTTTATTTTTGGTTCACGTTGAGCGTGTACAGTCAAGAACAAAAATTACTGATAAGAATTAATATAGAAACTATAATACTGTCATTAGTAATAATAGGCAAGTATTTTTTTGTTGTGTCTATGTAGTTTACACTGTGAAATATACTTGTAGGGAAGACTGTAATTGTCAGGCAAAGCCATTATTGCATTCTCAGACCAGGTGCTAACAAACGAACTTCTTTGCTTGTATGTAAGGTGTTACGTTATGTATTGGCGAATAACGTAAACGACATTCCACCAAGCACGTAGTTTGATCTACACGAACAATCAGTAACTTTGACTGTATTTCTCCATAGTTTTTATATCAGATAAACAACTCAATCCAAACCGCCATCTTCTTCCTCGATCTCCTGTCTGATACCCACTTTTTCGCGTTTCGCGCAAGTTGACACCTGTCAGAGTCATTCGAAACCGTATCTCTCTTCAGAACTAAATCTTTAGAAGTGCCGACATAAACGTAAAAACAAACAAACCAGATCTTGAATGCTTAAAACACGTTAGTTACGTAACTCTTGTTGTCGAATATACGGTTACTGCTCGACGCATGGTTCTTCACTAGAATTGTTTCAGACTTAATTTAAGATTAAAAGGAAATAAAGGTGCACGGAGAGTTAACTCGCCCCAGGTGAACCAACTTTGTGATTAAGTGGACCTACCCACTCCAACACTAATTTTGTATGGATGGTCTTAACTCTGGATTAGTTTAACATTTTAACGGAAATATTTAATTTAAAAGTTACTTATTTGACCTGGTCGGATTTATTGCTGTTAATAAATTTTAGTTGTGTTTGAGGTTTAGGAGTGTTTTTCATTTACTTAGTTATTGTTAAATGTTTTATGAATAAACTAGAGCCACGAACATTTTGTATTAAATATTAGCTTCTTTGTTTCATTATGGAAATTGAAAAGTTGAGTACTTTTGCTTACAAAAATCATAGAAACGTTAGCGAGTAACAGTGAGTTTAAAATGTTATGAGATTCCTTCTTGTGTTATATTATTTATTTTTTTACCCAGAGAATAATACATATTCCGATTTTTAACCGACTTTCCAAAAAGGTGAGATTCTATGTTCGGCTGTATGTATGTTTTATATTTTATATTTTTTTGTGTGTGTTCAGCGATTTCTCCGTCAATTGTGGACCGGTTTTAAAAACTCATTTTTGTTTTGAAAGAGTTTGTGCCCGAATTGGTGCCATTTCAATATGGTGTAGATCTGATGAAGAGTTTCGGAGTTATGAAATAGAACTCAAAAAATTACGGCAAATCTTTCGGAATTGCTGCAATCGCATGTCAGTTTATTGTTTACAGTATTTCATAACATATCTGACATCAACTAACTGACGTTAAAGTCTGAATCTAACGAAGATAAGAAGATAATATTATTAAATAGATACTAGATACTCGGACTGACAACTTAAGTCACCGCCAGAGAACAAAAAAGCCTGTAACACCTATCTACCAATGTATTTCAATATTTCAAAACGATACGAAAAAATGTAAAGGCAATGTCGCTAATACGATCAAAAACTTATAGCGGTAAGGCGCGTTCTTGACCCTTTCACTTGGCATTCAGTAATGAGTTAATATCTTCATCGAAATTAATATCTCATAAACGCGTGTACCGATTAAGATGATTTAAACGGATAAAATTATGGTTCTACGCCTATACCTTTCATTTGAGACCAAAATTATCAAAATATCTCGGTAAACGGACAATCATGTTTTCAAGTTACGTAATTATACTTTTTGGTACAAGTCGGGTCAATCACTTTTATTTTTTTGTTATCTGGCGGAGACTTTAGTCTGTTCCATGCTACTCTTTTTAACCGACTTCCCAAAAAGTAGGAGGTTCTACGTTTTTTTTTTTTTTGAAAATTCTTTTTTTGTTTATAACATTTCATAACATAACATCACGCCAGTTCGCTCTTAAGGGGTAAGCAGACCTCTCATTTCACCGTTTATGTTCAAGTTTCATGAAATCTATTCTGGCGAAATAGTTCCCTTACTAACTTGTCTATTAGGTACGTACAACTAAAAAGTGAAAAATAAAAAAACTTTTTGCAAAAAAATACTACCGACTTCCAAATACAAAACTACAAAGTGAAAAATAACTTAATTTTTTGAAGTCGGTGTCCATAACGCAAAAAAATGGTACCTACGAAAGAAACCTACTTCAAAAAATTAAGTTATTTTTCACTTTGTAGTTTTGTATTTGGAAGTCGGTAGTATTTTTTTGCAAAAAGTTTTTTTATTTTTTAAAGAAGGATATTGCACCTACTCGCAGTGTTTCATCTTATCTTACTAATAGTAAAAATGCGAACGTTTGGATGGATGGATGTATGTTTTTCCCTCAATCACGCCAGAACGGCTGAACTGATCTGGGTGAAATTTGCCACAGAGATAGATTATAGTCTGGAATAGCACAAATAGTACTAACTATCCCGGGAGTATGTCCCCTAGGCATAATTTTCGACTTCCGCGCGGGCGAAGCCGCTGGAACATGCAATTTTTGAATTATTATGATTGCCTAAAAAGTAAAAAACACTTTTTGATTGACCTTTTGAGATAATTAAATATCTCCAAACCTCTTTTCAATGATCCATCTATGTACTCTTATATCTTTTCAAACGGGTGGCTTCGAGTCGACAACGGTTCATGCTGAATTTAAATTGATGAGAGAGAATTTATATTCAAGCATCTTGATTTCAGCATAAACCATAAATCATGCGGCTTGTAAATGTTTTGTGTTCTTACAGATTTAATAATGATAGATAAGAAAATGTTTTTTAAGGAGATATAATGCTTCTTGAATAAAATAAATGGTGCAAGCAATGGTGCATACTGTCGAGCGCTGGACTGTGCTGGAAAACTTTCCAATTTAAGCTTCTATAGATTTAGTTTTGTGCGCGAGATCCTGGACCGATTATTCTCTCTGAAATGTTGTTACTGCGTTCTCGATTTTATTGATGCATAACTTTTTAATAATCTCCCTAAATACTGTAAATAATGTATTTAAGTAGTGTACTCTTTATTTATTTATTATTATGACACTCCAACGTATTGTTCACAATAACAATGACAATAAATTAATCACAATTGACTACAGACTATAGCGAACTTCTCACTTATAGGTGTGCACAGCACTAGCAGTTTAGTTTTTAATACTAATAATCTATACTTATAATATTATAAAGAGGAAAGATTTGTATTTTTGTATGTAACGAATGAACTTAAAAACGAATGGACCGATTTCAGAAATTGTTTCACCGTTGGGAAGCTACACTATCCCCGGGTGACATAGGCTACTTTTTATCCTTGTATTCTAACGGAAAAGGGAACAACGTGGGTGAAACCGCGAGGCGTCCTCTAGTACTTTATATAAAGCCAAATAAAAAAAAACAAAATAAGTATTAAAAATTGATAGTACAGATATAATTGAGAATAAAAGATAAATTACAAATAATCAATATATCACCAATAATAATAATAAACAAAAAATAGAAAAAATCAATAATAATTAGAAACAAAAAATTAAAAGTCAAATGAGGAGAAGAAGAAAAAACTATAACTTTGTTGCCGAATTTACTTTTTGAAAACTTAAAAATACAATTATTTAACGAAAAATCTTTTAAAAGTGTTTTATTTGAAGCAATACTTGAATCAAATTGGAACAGATTGAATGCCAATGTAAGAAAAAAATCGTGGCTATAATGTCTAGGTTCCTGAAAAGACTGGCTAACCTAAACCTATCTCACTTGAGCCGTCAAACAGCACAAGTACTAGTGACTTTGTTTTCCTGTCGTTCCCAAATCGGCAAGAAATCATACAACAAAACATACGTACATATATCAATGTATCTATTTGTCACATCCATTTTGCTGGTAAGTAGAACCCTAAGGGGATAAAACAACTTTTTTGTTTTACGAATTCTATGTGATTGACGCCCAGGGCGAAAGCTTATTATAGGTATAAAACGCAGAGCAACGTGTATTCCACGCTCTGTTTATACTCGCGTGAAAGAGCAAACACAATCACAATACCTTAAGTAAGGCGTTAAGCAATTTAATAGTTTCACGAAAGTCGTGAAAGTTAAACGAAGCTTCTCTTTGTGTTTTACCAAGTTAATCTGTTTTAACCTTTAATTCTGGATAAGCATCTCGTGTGTTAACAGTTGGACTGTTCGAGACAGGGCTGTCGATATGTAGTTCTGTAAGTTTGTCGGTGTTAGGGCTGACGTAGCGTCGAGACTCAGATTTATTTAGTCACGTAACCCGAGTTTGAACTCGCTTCTTTCGCGTACTTTCTAATCTGCTATCAAACTAACTTTTTTATTACTTGGTAACTAATAAACAACGCTGCAGGAGCGTTTGTTTTCTGTATCATGACTTGGACGGTATTTACAGAATATGAAGAAAATATAAACTACTAGCTGTCCCACGCGGCTTGGCTCTCGTCAACTGGCTACCTACCTACCCTACCTAAAGTTACGCAACATTCATGTATGTAGACATGAATGTTGCGTAACTTTAATCGCTTACGCAGCGCACGCAACGGAAACTCTCAAAAAGGCATAATTTTGCCCGTTTTGGCAACATTTTTCATTTATACTCCGCTCCTATAGGTCGTAGCGTGATGTTATATAGCCTATAACCTTCCTCGATAAATAGACTATCCAACACAAAAATATTTTTTTTAATTCCAATCATTGGTTCCTGAGAATAGCGCGTTAAAACAAACAAACAAACTCGTCAGCTTTATAATATTAGTATAGATAAGGTTTTAAAACCACCTCGCCCCCGTACCATGACGTGTCAAAACTATAATGTTAGAATATGAAAAACTGGCCAAGTGCGAGTCGGACTCTCGCACGAAGGGTTCCGTACCATTATCGCAAAATACGGCAAAAAAATCACGTTTCTTGTATGGGAGCCCCACTTAAATATTTATTTTATCCTGTTGTATTTGTTGTTATAGCGGCAACAGAAATACATCATCTGTGAAGATTTCAACTGCCTAGCTATCACGGTTCATGAGATACAGCCTGGTGACAGACAGACAGACAGACGGACAGTGGCGTCTTCGTAATAGGGTGCCTTTTTTACCCTTAGGTTACGGTACCCTAAAAAGAGATAGTTGTGTACAAACAATATGCATCTGTCCTTTACGCGTACTGGAAATAACCTTGCTCTAAGAGGTTATGGTCCCTGTTCGCACTTATAACTCAACCTAAAAAGATATTCTTAAATATATTTTTATTCACCAATCTTTTTTATTTATTACGCGATGAATCTATTCAATAAATAAAAATACTCTTTGATAGACTGTAAATAGCCTCTAATCGCCATTGAAAATCGCGGCGGAAGAAAAATACATGATTGAAAGTAATAACGTTTCCCATTTTAATCATGAATTTCGTAAGGGGAGCGGTAAAAATTGTGAAATCGAATCACGATTGCGGACGTGAGAAAGTAATCAAAATTTATTATTCTTCCCTTCAATGTCGGCGACGTTACTTACAGATCGAATATAAGATTCATCTGTGTTTTACTTTTATTATTTCTGCGTTCGCAGCAGTGTGTGCCCTCGTGCGAAGCTTCTAAATCTAAATAGCACAGAATTACTCCACACGACTTATTTTGGTGGCCGAGTGGTGTTCCGTGTTTTTATACAAAACGTCAATACAATTTGGATTTTCATAAATTATCTAATTTTCTTGGTTTTAGTGTGAAATATTCGGTAAGTGCCTCAAAGATTGTGCTTGGTTTCTTATTTCGTAGGTGACAATAAATATACTTATTGACAGAGTTTGTATCACTCGTATGTTAGAACTGATTTTAAACTGGGACTACGTACTGATCGTGTAGGCTTGTCTCAAAAAATAGAACGCAATACATTCTCAAACTATAATGTAAAAACACTTTGTAACAAAAAAACTAAACCGACTTTCAAAAAAAACACTACAAAATAAGTTTTTAAGCTGACGTGGTCACATCATTTGATCATTAGAAATAATATTTGTTTCGGGATATTTACCATGTATATTTTGATTTTGGTTGAGAGCTCGATACACATGATTAAAATATACATGGTAAATATTCCGAAACAAATATTAATTCAAATACTACAAAGTTTATTTATCTCTTTTAATTTTTGTTAGGTACCTCCTTGTTTATCTTTAAAATCATTAATAGCCAAAGTACATCTCATAACGATACGATTAGGATACATTGTTTTATTACGAAGTTCCAGTGCCTACCTGCCGGCTTCATCATCAGATTAATTGGATGGTACCATTTTCATCAGTACCATATTTTATTTATGAGTATTTGGTTCATTATAAGTCGGTTAACTATTCCAAATATCATAAACCCGTGACATACTTAGCATTAGTGGCCATCTGTGGTCTTCTTCATCAGTTCCACTTCAAATGATAGATTCTGAGTGCAAATGATTGTATTGTTGATGAAAATACCAACATTTCTATATGTATGCCTATTATATTTGATAAGTTCCCTCGATTTCTCCAGGATCCCATAATCAGATCCTGACCTGATGACTATGGGACCACCCTTTCAAACAATTTTTTTCCAAATCGGTTCAGGCAACTTTGAGTAATCGGGGAACAAACATAAAAAATACCATTCCGACGAATTGAGAACCGCCTCCATTTTTTGAATTCGTTTAAAAATAGAACGCAATACATTCTCAAACTATCAATTAAAACAATAGACATCTGCGTCACTATCATCAAGGCCCTACCTCACTGACCTCTATCATACAAGTACGCTGGACTAAACATACTATATGAAATGACAGTTGATTTTTGTGCTGATTCAAAGCGCCCCGCTCGAGCGTATTAGGAACTAAAATTTACACATTTAGAGATAGACATATACCGATATTTCTCAAAATTAGGTAATACTAATATATTCGCCTGGAAATATTATAATATTGTAACTAATATATCAGTATTAGTGATATTTTTAAATTACACTAATATAAAAATAGTAGACTTGGCAAGGCGTATCAGTCATCTACTGTATTGACTTCTCGTAGTATGTTGGAACTAAATATCTCATATTGGTATTGGTGATGAATGTTGTGTTAAAAAAGATTGTTTCTAAATCATGAACAATCTCTTTGGTCAATATTCAACATTCAAAGTCATTCAGACTATTGTTTTTTCGAATTCTATGTCAGTGTCAAGTGACTGTAAAAACTGTGTAAAATTGTGTTATCGGACAAATTACCTAAAACTATATAAAATTTATTTCCATAATAAGTGTTAAGTACACTAGTGGAATCCACCGTGCTTCTAAGTAAGTCAATCTTCAATAATATGAATGCCTAATAATCAGTAATAATATGTTCAAAAGCAATGTGTAATACTAAATTCTGGAATCATCATCATGTTCATCCACAGCCTGACTTCGCCAACCGCTGAGCACAGGCCTCACTCTTGTACCAATCACCACGTTTCTGAGCATTGAGTTAAATATACTACGTACTAGAGGAGACTCCTCAACTCAATTGTTTGTAACACGTAACGCGTGTTACAAACAATTGAGCGCGCGTACCCCAACTCACTTAGTCTGTGGCAAGCGCTCGCTGCAACGTGACACGTTTGAGTACTTAGTTTTGTTTTTTATAAAATGCCTTCGTGTGTATTGAGATACTGTTCAAACAACTCGAGAAATATAAATAAAAGTCAAGGAATGAGTTTTCAACAGTAAGTTGAAAACACGCTTAATTTAATTATATGTTATCAATTTTTTGTATCTCGTGACGTTGCGTCACCGCGGAGGCGGGAGGGCGGCCATGTTTGTGTAAATTTCAAAGAGTAAGAAAAAGTTCATCTGCGCGCATTGATTGTCTATCTGTTTGAACATAACAAAACAAAACATAAATAAACAAAATGGCGAAAATCAAATGTCTTCATTTTGTCATCGATAATATGTAGTCCAGCGTACTAGTATGATAGAGGTCAGTGCCCTACCTATATTAAGCAAGAACAGTAACAAGATAATCAACTTGGAACATAACAATAGTCCTACAATAGAGAAAGTTGTGATCAACGTATTGTATACAAACTATTACGAAAGGTTTGATACGCAATCGGAGTCTGCTCATGAATAAAATTATGTAACTCTTCGAAATATTCAGCATTATCTGTCGCCGTGGTGTAGGGGGTTCTATTGCTCTACAGGGTGTAGTTACTTTCATTTTAACTTCCACAACGATATGAAAATATTTCTCGAGGCGTTTATTGCTAGCCAGAGACTTGCGGTGCGGACTGAAGCCGGGATATAGTTATTCAGTTGAGTTATTATAACTACTCTCTGTAACCTTCACGGGTTATATTTATACAGGTTGTGTTTTTACCTGGTTTTCTTTGTGGGGAAAATGTTGAATGGGCTTATCGTAAATGTTTTGTTAGTAAGATAGATTCTTGAGCTTGTTTATGAAAGGGTTACAAATCCGTTGAGTGATATAAGCAATTCCATATTTGATAAATGCACTTCTGTAAGCTCTAAGGACGGTAGGAGAAAATAATTATTTAAAATAAATCAACTAACGTTTTCTGGGGTCGGTGCCAAACTGTAACGAATTGAAATCAAATCAAATTGAAGGCATGGAATTGAAAACTTCTTTCCTTATAAATTCGGTTTTAAGAATTCGGTTATGTACAACCAACGGTAAAATAAAACTCTCGAACATTATATTATGTGCGAATGACAGAATGACAACTATTTAACACTATAAATCAATATGCCAAAAAAAAACTAGAACTAGAAAATATGAAGGGAATATATTATTGTTTAGAAAAATGCAGTTAAGTTGTCATGGAAAGACAAGGACTTCGTTGAGATATGTTAAGTATTTTATCCTATTAAAGTTGGACGCACAAGGAGAACACTTTTCCCTAGGACAAAAGAACTAAAACATAGTACACCACGCAAAGAAAGAAAGACAAATATTTATTTATGACTCGCACAGGATACTTGAGATAGGCAAAATACAAACAATAATAACAAATTTAATAAATAACCAGTGCGAGACCAATAAAGCTATCTTAGCATGTGCAACGATATTACACACATGTTATAATATATTTTGGTATTTGGTAAGAACTTATAAAATTGCGTAGGTCTAACTTTCGATGAGTCGAAGATAAACTATAATTTTCAAAAATAATAATATAAACTTAATGATCATAATTCGTCAGTAGCTTACATTTTTAGGATAAAAGCAATTTTACCATATTTAAAATTATACCTCTGCTATATCCTCTCACGGTTTTCAATGTATCTATTTAAGTAATATAACTTCGATAGATTTAGATGCCATAATTTCCAAAAAACGAGGGATGAAAACTTTTATAGCTTCGAAAGCTTTTAACGTGGGATGGTGTATCGGGAATGCTATAATTTTAAAGCATGCTCCCCCTTATAGCCCGAGGAAACTTTTAGTGTGTTTTCTATTGTTTCTATAGTAATTCTTGCTCATAATTTCGTCTGACAAGGCAGTTTAATAACACAACATAACATCACGCCTGTTTTCACCGAAGGGTTGGGTAGTGCACGTATTAGTTCACCCACAAATCGAGTAGTTGCGCGGTATCTTCGGCGCGGCAGCGGTAAGAACTCCTGGAAAAGTAGGTTAGATAAAAATCATGTTAGAAATATATCGGGTTCCAACTTTGTTAGTACTTTGTTTTGATAATTAAAACTTATAATATATAGTTAGTGTTAACCTTAATTGTGGAGAATTTTCTTTAAGATAACAAGGTAAGCAAACTATTCTTTAAAAAAGTTTTATTTATTCTTGTTTGAAGAATTCTGTGCTTTATAAATATTTAATCGGCAAATACCAAAGCAAGTATAAAAATAATGATTGAAGTATTTTTATAATTTCACTAGCATATGCTAGCGGCTTCGCCGTGCGGGCGAAGCTTTTTGAAAATTATCCCTAGGCACAGATAATATAATACTAGCATACAGATGCCTCATGCCATACAAAGAAACCGTGCCGACGTAATTAGCGTTTTTCATCTGATTATTCCAATTATTTTTTGTAAATCGATCGCGTCAACTCCGCTCTACGGCAATAGATACATCCGTGGAACGGAGCTGAACGGAACCGAACGCGATCGATGCACAAACAATAATCAGAATAATCAGTATAGAACGTCGGCACGAGGTTTCTAGGTACACTACTGCCCTAGGGAACGTTACTCCGAGATAAAAATAACCTATGTGCTATTCCAGATTATAATCTATATCTGTGCTAAATTTCATCCAGGTCCGTTCAGTAGTTTTTGCGTGAAAGAGTAACAAACATGCAAATACACACTCACAAACTTTCGCCTTTATAATATTATAGTGTGATGTGGTAGTGTGATTTTCATAACATCTCATAATCGTATTTTTACTATCTTACCACGATAATGGCTACGGACATTGCATAGGGGACTGTAAAAATATACGAAGCTGCGTTATCACGATTTAAACCATAATCAAGTTTATACACCGCACCGCCAAGCATTAGCAGAAATTAAAATTCCACTCTTAAGCCAAGTACTAAAACAGATTCGTGGCAACTGCGCCTTAATTCTCTTCGCGTGCCGACTTACCTACCTCCTAATTTATTGGAACAGCGGAACAAGGAAGAGTTCGATAGCTACAATAAATTTCAAATTTCATTATTTGAAGAGAAAGTCGCGAGTCGCCACTTGCAATTTGGTTTTCCGATCACGTCTCTATACTATTGGTGAGGATATTCGAGCCACCTGTGCCCGTACTCTATGAGGCTTTAAACGCGCCTCTGCTCTTTCGATAAACTGACTGTGAAATATTAGCGGTGTACGCCAGACGCCGCATTTCCTTATGAATGATACATGCCACACCGGTCGCCGTTTTCTAGCTGCAAACGTTATCGAACCACTCGTATCTGGCAGTCAGTGCATAATTTCTAACTCCGCCGTGAAATCTGACTCGGTACCAAGTGTTCGTGTTTATATAACTTGATAACTTTGTGTAAAGCTCGCTAAGTTATTTGTCACCTCTGGTTGTTGTCCGCGGGGCATCGTATCGCTTCGTTGGGATATATTATTATAAGTCCACTAGGTGATTGTTGGCTTTTGTTTCCTCATCGATAATAATGACATGATTCGGGTCTAATAGGAATTTATTGCTTATCGTTAACCTTTCGAATCCAATTACTAAACATAACTATAACATGAGATATTTGTATTGTAATTCTAAGTGGCTAATGATATCTATTCATATTGGTTGTTGTTCTTGTAATATTATATAATTTGCTTTTCTCTGTCATAATTTTGATATTTATAGGTACATATTGTGCATTGTATATATGTATTTTATATTATTATGTCTTAGTAGGTAGTCTAAAAAATATGATCCTGTCTATTAACGCCAAGGCTGTGGGCCATGATGACTATTATATGGTCACCTTGATCTTCGACTTTCTTCTTTCTCCTATTGCCCACATAATAAACTTTTGATTTCGGTCAGTTTCCTTCCCGGCCTATGTCCGTCCACTTCCTAAAATTTCAAATCTCTCTCTATTTAATCATTTTCGACCAATTTCTATTTGCCCTTTTCTGTCTAAAGTGTGTGTTCGACCACAAGCAGTTTTCAGGGTTACAACCTTTTCAGCTCATTCCAGTATGAGTTCAGGCCTGGGAATAGTACTGCATCCGCTCTCACCAAAGTGACTGGTGACATTAGAGAGGCAATGGAGGATTACCGTTTTGGTACTTATTGATTTCTCCAATGCCTTTAACGCCGTCAGTCACGATATTCTTTTATCTATCTTCTCACATCAGGTTTCTTCCAAGGCACTGGAATGGTTCTCTTCTTATCTTCGAGGACGTCAGTAGTCAGTTCGCCATAGTCAATTCTCCCACCCCACCTTCTTACCTTACGTCTTACTTTTAATATTTAAGTTCTTCACACGCTAGAAATCTGCGTTCCTCCAATAATCTTCTCCTACCGTGTCCTTCTCATACTACTGATTTTGTTCATTCTTCCTTTCATATTCAGTCTACTTTTCTCTGTAACGCACTTCCGCACCACCAGTCGGTATGCTTTCAAGCGAAAACTGTGGTTTTACTTTCAGCGGGGAGATGGGTTTTCTCGATAACTTCTAGTCAATACTATGTTAATATATATATTTATATAGGTATGTATAAAATATTTATTTGTTTTATTATTTGCATTCCACGGTTGGAAATATACCTGCCATGTTATTGCTTCACCACCCTTGGTCGACTGGTAACTGGCCTAAGACATTGAATCCGCCATTGTACCTTTGTGCATGAAGTTGAAATAAATAAATAATAAATATAAAATGTATGATGTTTGTAACAAACTGTGTAAAAAACTGCTTCTACCGTCTAAAAGTATTATATAAGATGCGCCCGTATTTAAGTGAAGATTTGCGTATACAGCTAGTTGAAAGTCTGGTTCTGTCTAAGTTAAATTACGCTGATACCGTTGTGGGACCTCGACTTTTGGCACGTACCGTAAGATTGATTCAAAGGGTTCAGAATGCTTGCGCGCGATTTTGTTTTAACGTACCTCCAAGAAGCCACATTACACCTTTTCTTAACAGGAATAATATTTTAAAAATGAAATCGCGTAGGAAATTGCACTTGGCCTGTCTACTTTTCGGTGTCATCAAGAGTAAATGTCCACCATATCTGTACTCGAAGCTTGCGTGGATAAACAGTCACCGGCAGCGCAAGGCCAGGCGTTGTGCTCAACAACTGGCTACCCCGCACCACCGTACTGCAGCCTTCCGAGGAAGTTTTAGGTACGCGGCCTCCAAATGTTGGAATAACATTCCACCGCCGATTAGGGACATAACGAATATAATAACTTTTAAGACTAAACTTAAGACATTCATTCTGACTTCACAAATAAAATTTAATGACATTAATATTGACAAATCATTTATCTAATTTCTATCCTTATTTTAATTTAATTCAATCCAATGTTTATTATTTAATATGAATTATTTCTACGCTAATTTAAAATTTAGTTTAATCCATCAAGTGGTGTGCCTATATTTCTATGAGTCGGGAAGAGATTGGCTGGATGTGATAGGCCGGTTGCGTCTATGCCACACTGTCATTTGGGGTTTTGAGACAATTTTAAACCATCATATTGTAGCACTTTATATACTATAAATCATATTACATTATATCTATTTTTTATATTACTTTATATTATCTATTTTACATATTTTTCAATTTATAAGTCAAGCACACATTTGCACTTTATGACATTATTTTAAGTATCTATTTTATTTACCCAAGTCCGTGTGTCACTAGCGGGGTGCCAACTGAAAATCAGCGCTTGGTGTCTGACGCCCAGCAAATGCTGAGTTGGTAGCCCTTTCGGTATGGGCACATGATGTTTGTAACAAACTGTGTAAAAAACTGCTTCTACCGTCTAAAAGTATTATATAAGATGCGCCCGTATTTAAGTGAAGATTTGCGTATACAGCTAGTTGAAAGTCTGGTTCTGTCTAAGTTAAATTACGCTGATACCGTTGTGGGACCTCGACTTTTGGCACGTACCGTAAGATTGATTCAAAGGGTTCAGAATGCTTGCGCGCGATTTTGTTTTAACGTACCTCCAAGAAGCCCTAAGTAGCACTTTATATACTATAAATCATATTACATTATATCTATTTTTTATATTACTTTATATTATCTATTTTACATATTTTTCAATTTATAAGTCAAGCACACATTTGCACTTTATGACATTATTTTAAGTATCTATTTTATTTACCCAAGTCCGTGTGTCACTAGCGGGGTGCCAACTGAAAATCAGCGCTTGGTGTCTGACGCCCAGCAAATGCTGAGTTGGTAGCCCTTTCGGTATGGGCACGCCCGGCGCAATTAATCTTAAACCTTGTTTGTACTTTTTCTTTACTGTTCTTCTCTGATACTTTGTGATTATTGCTGTCGTGTTGTGTCTATGTCGAATAAATGTTTTCTATTCTATTCTATTCTTTTTATACACTGCCCTAAATCTATATCCTTTCGTTCAGTCCATCCAAAGATTATTATAAATTGCCCTGTCCGATAAGTCCGCCCATTGTACACTTGTTTTTCTAAATCTATGTCATTACGGTATGCAATAAAGTACATAATGAATAAATAATTTCAGATTTACTATTCTGTCTTTAACAACAAAAAAAAATACCATTACAATCGGCCTAATCAGACAACTAATCACCTTCACATTCAAAATGCTAACAAACAAATTTACAGTCGCCGCAAAAATCTAGTTATGTCCATCCCAATATATCACCAAACTGTTGGCCGCTAAAATGTGCGGAGAGCAGTATTAAAGTAATACAATAGCAGCTAATTCTGTGTATAGTTACGTAAAAACTTGGCGACGGCGGCGTGTGGTCGCGACCGTATCTCAAATTAAATCTCACCAACAAATCTTCGCGGGGGGATGAACCGCTACGACCTCTACCATCGACCTTTGTATATGCTTTGAATTCCCCTAAACTTTCTGTTTGAAGTTCGCGATATGGAGACTTGGGAAAATAGTTTGAGGTTGTTTTGAGTCTTGATGAAACGAAATTAGAGTAGCTACATACGTACGTTGGTAAGGTACCTAAAGATTAACGCAGAAAACTGAAAACTTCATCTTTAGAATTTATGTAGCAAGAATTTAAATTATAAAATGGCTTTGTTCAAACTGTATGTTACGTGTACTGGAATACTCGTAACATACAGTAACGGGGAACAGTAACCTACAATAGACTTTTATTATATCTCGTGGTTTCACGTCTCGCAATGTTTTAATTTTCTCGCCAGTTTGAAACAGTCTGAGTATCGTGGTATGGGCTCAAGCTCGCGTTTTGGTTCCCTGCGAACGTTCCGAGTCGCAATTTGTTCCCGTACAGCCTTAAAAATCCGCATTTTATTGTTCCGCCTCTCATTTCTACTTGAACTGTGCTTGCTTGGGTCTCAATGAGTTCACCCATGCTAAACTTTTGTGTTTTTAAACTGAAATAATTATGTTAAACTCTTTGATTGATTATTTTTTTGTAATATATTCACTAAAAATATTGTATGCTGCGTGAGTTGTAAATTGGCAAATATCAATAAGAATATTTTTTTTTATTCACAGATTTTTTTACATATTAAACAAATGAAGTGCTTAAACATAATGTAAATTACACAAAATATTGCAATGAATAAATTTAGTTGATATTAGACGAATTTATTGTTGATATTCTACAAATTACACCCATGGGTGTGTACCCAGACTACACACACAACACAATTAGGATTCGAATGATTCACAAACAAAACTTTAATTACTCGTAGATCAAAGAATATTTGAGATAGAAGTTAATTAAACCATTTGTTAGACACCTAGTACCAAAGTTAATTTTGATGTTATTAAAGAATGCTTTTACAAAAAACTTGTGCAATTAGAAGATAAAACAAAGACCTAGGCTAGACTAAGTATTAACAAACGAAGATTATTTCTCAATAGAAAATAAAGAAGTTTTATTTATCAACGCATTTTGGTTAGTATTTTATTTTCTAATAGTTTACTTAAGTTAATCTTTGTTTTATTTCAAGGAGACTTTCGTCTGATGGTCTGACCACAGTCTTGCTTCTGCGGTTCAATATCAAAACACGCTTTCCTTGAATACACCTTCCACGAGTTGTAACAACTAATCTGTAAATAGTAAACTGACTCCTGTGTGAAATCAATCGCTCTGTGACGTTTGAAGTGATTTAACGGTGAAATATACTATTGCAAGGATTAAAATTACCCAGGTGATAAAAAGCAAATACTTATCTACGTCTGATCAACGATGAAACGAGGATATTAAAAATGAGGTTTGAATATATGAATAAATAAATATTTATAACCCAAATTTTCACAGCAGGTCAAAGGATACACATTACCGAAATTAATCCGATAAAAAACTGATTTCAGATTCACATGATTCATTTTCAATTTATAATTGCCAATAAGTTTTAAATTCATAAATCATGTTTAATATAAAAACAGATTAATTTAACATGTCCATTCAGGTGACTGCATATTTTAATCTTTATGAAAATATTTTTGTCTTCAGTGTGATTTAATTTATTAATCGCTTGATTGAGCATATCATTGACTAATGCAATATGAACTAGACAGTTCGCAGTACAAACTGAAAAGTCATCATCACATCCTACTCTGCCTTCATTTCCAGAAAATAGTTTCGGTCCTCATTACCGCATCTGACGTGAGCATAATAATATACTGTGATGCATCATGGCGTCATACACAGGATACACATTTGGCACGTTAGCGAAATAATTAAAGGATGCGACCTATTTACATACGAATTCTACACAATTTCGGGCCTCCAAATGGAACGTAAATTATTTATAGTTACAGTTTCGTGCACTGTCTCTGTTATTATTTGACTAACTTATTATTTTTGGTGAAACAGCTGCTACTATTTTAATCTTAGCAAATCTTTGCGATGTTTTCAAGCATATTATTTGGACAATGGCGGCAGATGGTTTAGTTTAAGCTTTGCGTTATAATTAATATAAGCTAAAATTCGTTGTTGACAGACATCTTCATATTTATGAGATATTCAGGCATTTACAAAGAACAAAGATCCTATAAAAGAAGCACCGGCTTTACTGACTGACATGACCGAAGCCTACAGAAAACTGATTAACTCTGCTTGACATAGGTAAAGTTCGAAATGAACTTGTGTTTCTACAACAAAAATGAAAGCTTCTTTTCAGAATGAGCCTATATATCGACCCCTTTCCTACATAAGCGCTGCTAAACTTTCCTTCTATCGAGCGAATTACAAGCCTATACCTCTATAAACCTTTTATTCCAGGCTCAGTATGATAAATACACGAATAACTTGCACGGGCGAGTCTCGTTGGCACACAAAGTGAAATAAATTGTATGAGTTGGTCGTTGCGTGCGATCGCGCGCGCTGCCCGCGCCTAGTTCCCGCGCTCGACGGACGTGCACTCGTCAATTCTTCTCCCAACTTTTATTTTTCTTGATTTTATTCAGCTGGCATTTAGAATCAAAAATATCTATGTAGTTAAGAATGGCAAATTTTAACGTGGTAACAAATCAATCATGATTTATTCGCTTGATTCAGCTGGTTTATCTGTTAAAGAAGTGATGGGTGTTTGGATAAAACTATTTTTAATGTGTCGAATTTATTGTAGGTTTGTAAGTATTCATTTATCATTAATTCTTTTCACTCCAAACTTTATAATAATGAAAACGCTGTCGTCCTTTGTTTGACACCTTTGTAGGTCCGTTTTATACCTATCGGTGCGTATTTCGACAAACAATACTGAATTCTCTTGCGTAGCTTGATTGACAAACGGACATGCTAGCAATCATCCTATGGCATCAAAGCCCTTATCAAACTTTTCAGATAAAAACTCAGTTAAAAAAGGAATGCATACAAATGACGTCACGAGAGAAATAAAATATTAAAATTGTGAAAAGAGGCCGTATTACGGGGACGTTTCCCGCCGAGATTCGGATCGCGGCTCGAAACAAATAACGTCAGTGGGGCCGTGCAAAATGGAGCAGATAAAACGCGCCTATCACAGCGCTCCTCAAGCACCTCTACATAAGTTGCCTGAGCTTAATATATACCTGCGGATTTTTCGCATAATTGCAAAACGATGTTTAATTTTTTATTTTTGCGGTTTATGCTTGTCGGCGTTATCCATATTCACAGTAACTGGGTGTAAGGTATAAAGATATAATTGGAGCTCACGAATTTTTCGGATATATTTTGTTGTTTAAATGATTTTATCTTACAAAAAATGAATAAGTTATGGTGAACCGACCATTCACGTGGGTTGACCTATTGCAATGAGTTAGTACAGGAAAATAAAGTGAGGAAAACTGGGCTAACAGCTTCTACGGTATAAAATACCGATACTGTAACAAAATTCCCCAAATTTTAAACTGCCTAAAACATAATTTAATATTTCCTAAACTTTCAGAATGAAAAATACACGGCGCTCGATGAAAATTTGATTAAAACTCGTTCTCTAGTATTTCCAAAGAGAATATGATCAAGTTTGAATTTCCTAAAAATGTTTCCCTGATCCTATGATTCAATGGAACCACATTTTTGCAGAAATTACCTATCACGTAAAATGTGACCGAATAAAGTTGACTTCTTTATTATTTCAATTTCGAAGACTCACGAGTCACGACTCTATTCCTGCCGAAAAAGTTTTAAGTAAGTATACTGTTGTAGTGTGTGTAACATATCCTCCCTATATAATTGTACTTAGCATGTAAGTTGAGGCATTAAACGTTGGTACTTCGAGTAAGACACTTCTTTCATTTGGTCTCCCGAACACCAAACAGTACATGGCGACCCTGCCTGTAACTGGAGCCGGATCGACCGCGACCACCAACCGCGATTTAATTCGGAAATTATAAACAATAGTGTGACG
Organism: Orthosia cruda; assembly: GCA_964057195.1. Lineage (NCBI taxonomy): Eukaryota > Metazoa > Arthropoda > Insecta > Lepidoptera > Noctuidae > Orthosia > Orthosia cruda. The sequence continues at coordinate 22,445,608 of OZ059845.1, forward strand.
ATGTGTGTTTTATGTGTGGACAAAACGGACGATTTCTCGTAAAATATGTGCCAGTCAACGCAAAGCAAGGAGGAGGTTTTTCTTAACCAAAATGCAGCGGGTGCAAATAACGGACAGGCGCAGCAAAACCTTAGCTGGAATCTGGGTATGAACAGCATAATTTTAACAATCTTGTCTGTTATTGGCCTGATTGTATTACTATACATGGCATATAAATGCTATGAGAAATGCCATAAACAGTGGATAAGGCAGGAAATGTTCCACGCTACGTTCCGGAGTTTCCGAGCCTCATCGGGACACAGGACACCTCTACCGATTACTGCTGAGCGTACCGCGAGTGCAGCTGAATCTTCAGGAAAGTGAGTGCGTAAAGAAATTATCTATAACCAAAATGTGATAGTGCGACAGTACATTAAGTGTTTAGTGTTTTAAAATAAAATGCATTAAAGAGTGCATTAAGTGTTTGGTGTAATTATCGAGAGAACATAATTTTGGACTTTTACTTATAATTTTATTTTTATAATTAATACCCCGATATTATAATTAAACTCAATGTTTAAAATGTTTAAAGGATATGAATGTCAATCTAAAATTAAATTTAATTATAAGAATATGTAGCTACCTATCTTCGGGTAAATAAATATAAACATGTGTTATGGCTGATGAGCTTACTGATATATTAACGCAATTAAAATATATTAAAGAATATCTTACGAAGTTGGGACCAGCCAGAAGATTGGTACAAGATTTAAGTGGTAAATATAACCAAGCTTACGAATTATATAATAAGTTTAATGACATATGTACGAAAATAGAGGATAAAGTATCAAGTGGAGAAGTAAAATCATCAGATCTAAAAGTTTTAGAAGAATTGTATGAACAGATAAAAAATACATACTATAACATAAAATCACTTTGTTCTGTTGTGGAGTCGGAAAGCATCAACTCCAACATGGAAAAATTTAATTTGAAAACAGCAATTTCATTGCTACCTGTTATGACTGGTGACGAAAATGTAACCAAACAATTAATCGCCAACATAGAAATGTATGAGGCTATGTTGGACAATAATGATAAAAAATCATTAATTAATTTTATCTTAAAATCAAGGTTGTCAGAAAATGCGAAATTGCGCATGTCTCAAACTTATTCTTCAATTGCAGAATTAATAAAGGATATGAAATGTTTCCTACTCTCGAAAAAGTCAGATACCGCGATACAAAGTCAATTACAGCGGGCAAAGCAAGGTGGAAAGACATTACAAGATTACGGTAAGGACATCGAGACTATGTTTGTGGACTTGACAATTTCACAGGCCGACGGTGATTCTCAGAAGTACGAAATTTTAAAGTCAATTAACGAGAAAAATGCGATTAAAAGATTCTCAGACGGCCTTAGAAATAGTCGTGTCAGTACTATTGTAGCAGCGCGGAATTATTGCACGCTGAAAGATGCTATCAGGGGAGCAATGGATGAAGAGTTATCATCGCAACCAGAAAGTTCAGTCATGCATTTCGGGCACGCCAGAGGTAAGTTTTATAATTTTAATAATCGTGGATATGGTCATCAGAAACAAGTTAATTATATAAGGAGGCCTATGGCGCAGCCGATACGTGGAAGAGGTACGCGTACGGAAAATAATTCTACAAACTACCATACAAACAGCCGAGGTAAGCCAAATTACTATTATAATCGTGGTAGCCGCGGATATCAAAATACATATTATACTCGAGGGAATAGGTTCCAAAATAATAGAAATAGTAATAATCAGATCAATATGGCTCGACCAACAACTGAAAATTCGCAGGAAAACCAGCAGAAAAGTTCGGAAAATATTGAGACTGTGCATAGTTTTTTTCGTGCATAATGCAATAAATACAATGTGTGACAGTGCAAATTTCGTTCCCATGAGAGTATCTGGCGTTACTCGGAATTGGTTAGTAGATACCGGTGCATCATTGTCCGCCGTGAAATACGAGAAATTAGTTTCGCAAGACATTCCATTTCAATTAGAGAGAATTTGCGTCAGAGGTATTGGTGGGAACATTTATTCGGATGGTTATGTAAATTTGAACTTACAAGTAAATAATACCGAGCTGATTCATAAGTTTTATGTATTTAAAAATTTACCTTGTCGAACAGATGGTATTTTAGGTCAAGATTTTTTAACTAAATTCAATTGCAACTTGAACTTCGAATTAAATACATTATCTGTTCAAACAACTTCAGGAATAATTGTTTTAGACTTACGAATGGGGAAAATCGGCTTTAATAACTTTATAGTAGTACCACCACGGTGTGAAACTATACATTACGTAGATACAAATATAGATCAAGATTGTGTCATATTTCCGCAAGAACTTTGTGAAGGATTTTTTTTAGCGAGCATGATAGTTTCACCAAAGTCAGGGAAAATACCTTTAAAGATTTTAAACACTAGGGACGATTCTGTGAAATTGAGTTATTTCTCACCAAAGATGGATTATTTAAGTAATTATAATATTTGTAATTTTGAAACAAATCCAGTTAACGCAGAAAGAGTAAAAAAGTTATTAGGACTATTACGTTTAGATCATTTAAACACGGAAGAGAGAAAAACTATTGAGAATATATGTGCGAAGTATACGGATGTTTTTTATATGGATGAAGATAAGTTAGGGGTAACTAATGTTTATCAACAAACTATACATTTAAAAGACAATGCAGTACCAGTTTATACTAAACCGTATAGGATGCCTAAATCACTTCAACCAGAAATGGAAAGACAAATTGGTAAAATGTTGGAAGAAGAGATCATAGAAGAATGTCAGAGTGAATGGTCTAGCCCAATACTTATGGTACCAAAAAAGAATGATAATTCGGGAGAGAAAAAATGGCGCGTTGTGATAGACTACCGAAAGTTGAATGAAATAGTGAAGGACGACAAATTTCCATTGCCGAATATAAATGACATATTAGATTCCCTGTAAGGTTCTGTCTATTTCAGTCATCTGGATTTAACCCAATCATATTATAAACTAGAACTTTGTCCGGAAAGTAGAAAATATACAGCATTCACCACAAATAAACAATATCAATTAAAAAGATTGCCAATGGGTTTAAAAATTAGCCCCAGTGCGTTTAGCCGTGCTATGACAGTAGCTATGTCGGGATTAAACTATGATAAGTGTCTTATATATTTAGACGATCTTATTTGCTTTGGCCGTAATATGAATCAACATAATAAGAATTTAGTAGATATTTTCGAAAGATTGCGTAAAGTCAACCTCAAAGTTAACCCTCATAAGTGTAATTTTATGAAAAAGGAATTATTGTACTTAGGACATGTGGTCTCGGCCAATGGAGTTAGCCCAGACCCGGAAAAAACCAAGGCCATTCAAAATTATCCTAGGCCATGTAATAGTGATGAGATAAAACGATTTGTGGCGTTTACCAATTATTATCGGAAATTTATTCCTAATTTTGCCCAGATCACTATCCCACTAAATAAAATGTGTCGAAAAGGCGTTCAATTCAAATGGACAGAGGAATGTGAGAACACATTTAAATACCTAAAACAATCTCTCATGTCACCACCAATATTGCAATATCCCGATTTTACACAAGACAATGAATTTATTTTACATACGGACGCATCAGGTGTTGCAATTGGTTCTATCTTATGTAATAAAAATGATTTATCAATAGCGTATGCAAGTCGCACATTGAATAAATCGGAAGTAAATTATCCAACGATAGAAAAAGAGTTGTTAGCAATAGTGTGGTCAGTGCGTTATTTTCGGCCTTATATATTTGGAAAAACATTTACTATTAAAACTGATCACAGACCACTAGTATATTTATTTACTATCAAGAGTCCAAGTACTCGGTTAATAAAGTTTAGGCAAAATTTAGAGGAATATGACTTTAAGATTGAGTATGTAAAAGGGGCGAATAATGTGGCTGCAGACGCATTATCTCGCATAGTATTGACATCGGATGAATTAAAACAGATGGATAGACAATTAATTAATGTTATGACTAGGAGAATGAAGAGAACGCAAGATGATGTGCAAAGAAATCCAGATTCGGTTGTTAACAATTCTTACGATTGCCAGGCTGATCACCCAAATGTCGTAGAAATGCTTAAAAAACCGAATACAGGAGTCGAACTGAGATACGGAACTACACATGATAAGAATTGCGAAGAGATCCGTGAACAATATAACACGTTCTCGTATTTACCATCAAGGTACATAATTTACACAGAAATCGATACTCGATCATGTTCTGCGCGAGCCGCGTTCGTGAGAGGAATAGAATCCTTTTGTAATAAAATGAATATTCAAGAATTATATATAATGAAAAATAAAAAGAATATTTTATTACTTGAATGGTTAACCAATGAAATAAAAAATAATTCAAAGTGGTCCGGACCACGACTTTGTGTTATTAAAGGATTAACAAGAGTAGACAATGTCGATGATAGAAGAGTCATATTAAATGATTTTCATTTACTACCAACGAGTGGACATGCAGGTGTTAGGCGCATGCTAAATAATATTAAGCGGTACTACTTTTGGCCGAATATTTGTGAGGACGTTAAGAAGTTCGTGAAGAGATGTGATAGCTGTCAAAAGCAAAAGCACTCTTTACCAACTAAACAGCCCATGGAGATCACATCCACGGCACAAGGAGCTTTTGATAAGGTATATTTAGATATTGTAGGACCCTTAGAAAAAGATTATCATAATTATTCATATATATTAACAATACAGTGCGAACTAAGTAAATATGTGGAGGCCTACCCTTTAGAAACAAAAGATAGTAGTAGTGTAGCTAGAGCATTTGTAGAAAATTGTATTCTTAGGTACGGGATCCCACGCGAAATAGGAAGTGATAGAGGAACAGAGTTTATATCGAGTACAATGACCGAAGTATGTAAGTTGTTAGAAATAAAGCATATTTCGTCAACAGCATATCACCATGAATCATTAGGATCCATAGAAAACACTCATAAATCACTAAACTCATTTCTAAGAATTCAAACTGATAACAATTCTAGGTTTTGGAGTAATTGGTTACAGTATTGGTGTTTTTCATACAACACTACAGTACATAGTGAAACAAAGTATAGCCCATTTGAACTTGTATTTGGGAAAAAATGTAATTTGCCAAGTAATTTAAATACAACTACAGTAGAACCATTATATAATACAGACAGTTATCCATTAGAACTAAAATACCGTTTGCAAAAAACACAATATGATGCAAGACAAAATTTAATTACAAGTAAAGAACTTAGAAAATGCAATTTTGATCAATATGTAAATCCAGTAACTTATAAGAAAGATGATTTAATATTAGTAAAGAACGAGACGGGTAATAAATTAACAAAACCAGTGTATTCAGGTCCTTATAAAGTTTTACAAGATTTATCACCAAATGTAAAAGTACTAATAAAAGGTAAAGAGGACATTATACACAAAAACCGTACAAAATTATACCATAAATCAATATAAGTTTGTAATAGCTGTAAGTTGATTAAATTTAAGGAGCACTATAGCAATGGCTATGTAAAGCCAATTAAGGACGTATTAAATAGCACATAGAATTTTAGACATAAGTTTAATAATAAACAAGTAGCACTAAACTTATAATATAAGAAAAAAAAAAACATTTTTATTTTTTTCTAAAATTAACGGGGGAGGTGTAGTGTGTGTAACATATCCTCCCTATATAATTGTACTTAGCATGTAAGTTGAGGCATTAAACGTTGGTACTTCGAGTAAGACACTTCTTTCATTTGGTCTCCCGAACACCAAACAGTACACTGTGATTTTTAATTTCGTAGACCAAACTGACATTTGGGGGGTTGTCACTTTATCGTTACATAAAAATAGTGTCGTATCCTGACTATCCTGAGTGATCGAAAGTTGATCTTAAATCGAAGTAGATCGAAAATGGAACTATTTCACGGCAAAAAAGAATACATTTGTTAAGAAACTAGATGGCCCTTATTTAGTTTCTACTCATTTATGTCAGACTTAATTTTATCGATCGCATTTATTTTATTGTTGATTTCATATTTAACACAATTAAAGTGTATGAATACGTAATATATAATATTACGTTTATATTCATAAAACATTTAGTAACACCAAATAGTAAAATTAAATTGAAGAGTCACGTCACATCGATTCGATTAATCACTTATAATTGAGCCTTACCTACAACACTATGTTCCGCGCTTGCAACATTTAAAAAAATAACGTCTTTGGCAGCTGTCAGTTTACGAAATTAAAATCAAAGTATAGATACTATTTTATTACACCAGCGTTATATCAGCTGGAGGTACAGTCACGAACAGTGCCCTTAACCAAATTAAAATCCAGCAAAGGCAATAGACCTCGAAAAAGAAAAAGACACCATTAATAAAAGTTCCCCGCCACGCTTCGTTAGATAGTGTTACCATCATGAAAATTAATTACCCCAAATCATCAGCGTAATTTTTAACTGGCCAGAAGAGTTGCCAGCTGCGACAGATGTAATTACTTATTGGCGATGCGAACTCGCCATAAATGTAATTGGCTTCATCGTACTTTAATGGACTCGCATTAATACAAATGGGTTAAGTGAGATTTTATGCATCCGTTGCGGATTGAAATATTAAATTTTGCGCTTGTCATGTTGATGTCATGGTGAAACCAATGTGCGAGTGTATCATACGTTGTACGGTTTGAAATTAATTGATGGGTGTTGAATAATTAGTTAGTTTGTAGCTTAAATTCATGGATCGACATTGGCTACGATACAGGGATAAAGGGGAAGGAAAATATGAGAACTAGTAAACTAACTTTTGGTGAAGAAGCATTAAATGAGAGAAGAGACGTCGTGAAAGAATAAGAAGTGTCCAATGAAATCATCATCATCAACAGACCTTTTAATGTTTCCACTGCTGGGAAACCGGCACGAGGGATGCGGGCCCGATCCAGATTGGCAGACGTCACATGTCTTCAATTTTTGGTTCTAGGACAAGCCGCTTTCCTCACGATGTTTTCCTTACTCTTTAACGCAAGAAAACTACTGAACAGATTTTGATGAAACTTTACAGTAATATAGATTACCTATACATTAGCATAACGCACATAGGCTACTAATATGTAAATATATTGGGGGAAGTACTAATTAAACCTACAAACCTCTTTTTGAAGGGTAAATCTTTTCTAATAAAATATCACCTTAACACCCCATTTTGTCTCTTTCCAAAGCACTCCTTCACACAAACTCTTATAGTATGACATCTTATGAACTTGAACGTAATTAGAGAGCGTAGCGGTCATTTTGAAAGAACGTGCAAGACTACAAAACGGTCCTCAGGTGTACAGAACATAAAAGTCCTCTACAATATAGTGTTACAACACCTAATTACTGTCAGGCAGCAAAGAAAATGTACAACATTGTAGTTACCTTTGCCTTTAAGTGGTCGTTTTTGTTCAACGCAAGAGCTGAATTCAACTAAACGACGAGAAGGGACTCTTTGTTTAGATCTAGCCGAGCAAGATTTTAAAACTGTCCATGAGAGAAAAAACATATTTTTATCATCACAATTATTACCCTTTAGGGAATTTTCGACCTTTCAATTCAAATTTTTAAGTAGTAGGCTCAGATCAAATATAAAATCAAGATGGAACTTTGCAAACAACAAGGTGACGCCGCTTATAACTACGCCTTGCCGTATACATACACAATTACACGCACACCCGTACAACGAAACTACGCCTTAGCTTCTCAGTCGAGCTCTCGCAACGTTCCATTTTGACTTTTTATTTGATCTGAGGTAGTAATTAGTAGGTAATAATTGATGTTCGAGCGTTTTTTTTACTGCCAGACGTAGGCCCTCTAGCGACCTCACTTAACAGACTGATATGCCAGTGCTATCTTAATCGCTTTTTGTATCAGTTTATGATAAGGCCTACATTCAGCCATGGAATTTAAGAAGCTGCTGCCATTGATAGTATAGATAAAGACATTTCAATAAAATTTGAGTTTATGTGACCGCAAGCTGTCAACAATATTACATTTATTTAAGTTTAAATATGTAACATTACACGTTCACACCAAAGGCGTCATACAGTGCATAACACAAGATAAAAAACAAAATTTACAAGAATTAGGCAGAATAAAATATATCTATATACAAATAAAAACTAATTATAATGAAACACACAAGATAACAAAACATACAAGAAAAATATACAAAACACAGAATATAACAATAACAAAAAACCTTACAGACGTAGAATGTTTTACTTATACAGGGTGTTTGGAAGGGAGCTGTACATACGCCTAGGGTAGAAACTAGGGATAGTCTGCTACCTACCCCCGCCCATTATATTGACCTTGGCCTCAAGGTTTTTTTTTAATTTATTATTATTTTTTATTTGACTTTTTTATGATTTTTTGACTAAAACTACCTGTAGCTCAAAATCTATCCATGGGACCGGTCGGCTAATGGTCTTGTTTTAATCGTTAGAGTCTTAGGGTCCTGCAAAAAATTATTTTACACCAGAAAATTGTGGAGAAGAAAAGTTATGGGGCCTGAAGTACCGTAGTAAGGTAAAGAAATAATTTTAAGGGCAACTTTCTATGGGGTTTAAAAAAAAACTAACAGGGTTGGAGTTCTTCTGATTTTTTTAAAACATCCTCAGTCCATGCCCTTTCTAACGATATGCTAAAAGTGTAATTATCACTTTTAGTTTTAAAGTTATTAATTAATTTCCGCAACTAGGGCACTTCAAGCAAAAATTTCAACTAATGAAAATTAAATGTGTTCGATCGTAAAAGGATGGCAAATGAAACAAAAAATTTGGTAATGACTAATGTCATTAAATTACAAATTTTAATTAATTACTAATTTTAATTAATTACAAATTTTGTTCAAATTGATGACCATTGACCTGTAAACATGCTCGGCACCTCTTCCTCATCTCCACGGTCACCGTTCTAAGCAGCAGTTCCTCGCGCATTGTATCGAATGCGGCGTGGATCCTGTTAATTAGAACCTCCCTTGTTGGTACTTCTTCTGCGTACACCAACTCTTTCGCCCTTCCCCAGACGTAGAAGTCGAGTGGGGTAAGGTCAGGCGACCTTGGGGGCCAGGGAATTGGCCCACCCCGACCAATCCAAGAATTAGGAAAGCAGTTGTCCAGAAGCTCCCTCACTGCTAGTCTCCAATGAGCAGGACAGCCGTCGTGCTGGAAGACTATGGGCCGATCTTCGTCAAACACTTCTTCCGCTAAATCAGGCAAATCGTTTTCGAGGAAATCTAAGTAGTTTTGCCCGTTTAGGTTGTCTGGCAAAAAGTGCGGCCCTATCAACCGATTACCGATGACGCCTGCCCATACGTTCACGGAGAACCTTCGTTGAAAACCTCTGTGCCTCTTGACTCTCGGGTTTTGATCTCTGGGTGCCCAGTGATGGAGATTGTGGTAATTTACAATTCCTTCCTTGTCAAACTTGGACTCGTCAGTCCAGAGAATACTCCGTAAAAAATTAATATCTTCCACGTCCGTATGGAGCAAGTGGCGGCAAAACTCCACCCTTCTTGCATAGTCGTTATCCTCTAAGCCTAAAACAATAAAAATATCAACGTTAGCGGTTTCCTTATGAATTAGTAGCTATGTAACATTGATTGCTATCTCTGTCTTTCCATTTCTCTCTCTCTCACACACATGCTCATGTTAATTTAAAAATTGCCTATGAAATTCACATGCTAGTTCATTACATAAGAGCTAAAAACAAAAACTTTATGTAAAAAATTACCTTGAACAGGGGTGTAGTGGAAAGGATGACGTCCATTTTCGCGAAGAACCGACCAGACTTTCCACACGCTTAAACCAAGCGTCCGGGCTACGGTTCTTACGCTTCTGGTCGGATCTTCCTCAAATTCAGCCAATATGCGTTCTTCCGCAGCCAAATTTGGTTGAAATCTGTTCACGGCTGGTTCCCGGAAATTTAAATTTCCGGTTTCTCGCAGACGCCGATAAGTTGAGCCAAACGTTTGGTGGTTAGGCACTCGCCGGTTAGGATACCGTTCTTGATAAATCCTCCGTGCCTCGCGCCCATTGCAATCAGCCATTCCATACACCACCAGCATGTCGGTGTACTCTTCACTGGTAAATCCAGCCATTTTGCCAACAACAAGGTAACAAATAACAAAACTTAACAAAAACGAAGTAATAACAAACTCAACAAAATTAACGAAAACTGTGGAGCGTCGTAACGGCAAGTACGTAAGTTAGCTAAGATGGGTAAATCTCGACTGACTAACAAAGACCCCAACGAGTTACCTGCCCGGCCCCGTCGACCCAAGAGCGAAAGAGACATGACATGACATGTTTTGTCTCTTACATGTTGCTCTCGTGTAAGAGTGAGACAACAAATTTGCCAACTGTAGGCCAAACTGGTTTAAATTCTAGAAATTACATTTGTCTTACAAATGTCGACTCGTGGTGGTAAAAGTGCCCTAGTTGCGGAAATTAATTAATAACTTTAAAACTAAAAGTGATAATTACACTTTTAGCATATCGTTAGAAAGGGCATGGACTGAGGATGTTTTAAAAAAATCAGAAGAACTCCAACCCTGTTAGTTTTTTTTTAAACCCCATAGAAAGTTGCCCTTAAAATTATTTCTTTACCTTACTACGGTACTTCAGGCCCCATAACTTTTCTTCTCCACAATTTTCTGGTGTAAAATAATTTTTTGCAGGACCCTAAGACTCTAACGATTAAAACAAGACCATTAGCCGACCGGTCCCATGGATAGATTTTGAGCTACAGGTAGTTTTAGTCAAAAAATCATAAAAAAGTCAAATAAAAAATAATAATAAATTAAAAAAAAACCTTGAGGCCAAGGTCAATATAATGGGCGGGGGTAGGTAGCAGACTATCCCTAGTTTCTACCCTAGGCGTATGTACAGCTCCCTTCCAAACACCCTGTATATTTTTCATCCATCTTCTCACAAAACCTTTAACATTCGCGACATGCATCTATCCATCTCCCAGCAGACAGGTCACACTCCGGTGCTGATGTCAGACAAGCATTTAGCATCGTGAGCGCCCGAACTAGAGGCGAGTTAGCTCGGAACACCGTACGTGCCGAAGGTACGGCCAAAAGCTGTGACTTCGCAGTCTATGCTTTTACAAACCATTACTCTACCAATAGTAGAACTCACCTACCTTCGAAATGAAGGACCTAAATGGACGGAACAAACATATTAAGCCAACTTCATAAGATTACAGCTCCTAATCAGAGCTAACAGTCCAGTTATTTACTTCCTGCGATCTTCGTATCAAAGTCGACTGCGGAAATTAGGGGCGGTACACATTTGCTGCACAAAGTGTTCACACCTCACTAATGGTGTCACGGAAACGATACCCCACGGCTCTTCCTAACGGTTCTATTATCAACCAAAACATACCACTCATTATTTACTTAAAGCTCGGTTATCGTTTTGCCATCTACACAATCTAACTCCCCCATTTTCTTACCCAATCTCTGTGTTATCGATTATCAATAAGAAATAATTGGGTAGCGAAAATATCTAACAACATTGCCAGCTTTTAGTACTTTCAATAGCAATAGGCGTTTAAAAACACTTTTACAGAATTGTACAGCTTTCAAATCAGGCGTCTTTATAATTATTATGCTAAACGGAAAAGCGGAGTGAGTCGCGGGTTCGTAAAATTGAAAATAATATGTTGAAGCCACCAGCACAAAAAAAAAAAAATTTTTTTTTTTTTTAAAGACACTCAGTTGTTTATAAGGCAACCATTGGCCGGATCCCATTCAGTTCGGTCTCGTCGACTACATTAAACTGATTGCTGCAATTAGCGAATGGTGTAATTCTCGTTTTTCAAGCGTCTCCCGTCGCTGAGGCCGTCCCCCTCACCCCCTTTAGGAAATTACTTGAGCCCCGCAGGTCGTGGCGACTTTCTGGGATTAAATAAAATTGAAGAACTCGAATGAAATTGTTTTGGATTTCTCGTCTTGATCAGTTAGGTTTGTCGGCGTTCAACTCGGGATTGTAGCCTTAATTATAGTAAGTGGATTGCTAATCGCATTTATTTCGAGATTGTGCGGCATTCTGGGAATTGTGGTGAGCTCGATTTGGCGACAGAATTATAGTGGTATTACTTTCATCGTTACCGCTCCCACAGACGTTATTATTTTCAGGCGCTGTTTACTTAAAGAAAGGCAGGGATAAGGCTAATGTAGTCTAACCTAATTTAAAATTTATTTTTTGTGCTACAGTAAGAAGTCTGTATGTATAAGGAAAAAGTGAAAAAAATAGAATCACCAATGTAAGTGGTCTTTGAACAAAATTGGCCATCTCAGATGTCACAGATAAGGACTTTTGGACCAAAACCTATTTGAAACATTATCTATTCACACTTCAAAGAGTTGTGCTGACCTTTCAAACATGATAGGCCTGTAAACTCCTTTTAACGGCAAAAAATACATTACGCCAAATATTTCATAGCCAATTATTTCGCTAAAGTAATATTTATAAGTATTTTTATTTACGTTTCTGTAGGTTTGTATCTATTTATCATAAAACAGTCTCAACTGTTCGGTGAATAAGATTTTGTGTCTTACTCAGTCATTATTTTCAAATTATATTCACTCCCAGTTTCACGACCATATTTAATCGGATAAAGTAATACAATTTGTATTTCAGTGCAGTCAAATATATTGCCATTTCTGTTCTAGGGGAAAACGAATGTCATAAAGATAGCTAACTAGAGTCACATCACTGGTTCATAGGAACCGAGCCAAGCAGTATTCTGGCTAAAATTTCCTTTATGGGCCGCTGAATTAAGGCACGGGGAGGGGGGGGGGGGAGGGGGGGGAGGGGGCTACCCCCCAATACCATCCCCACTACTCGGAGCCCCATGGTTATGGAGATATCCATGGTTAAAGTTTTGAGGTTAGAATAAAAATTTCCACCAATGTCCATCGATTTTTAGGGCGGGAAGGGGGTAGGGAAGTGGGGGGGGGGGAGGGGGCTACCCCCCAGTATCATCCCCACCCCGCGGAATCCCATGGTTATGGAGATACCCAAAAAAATATTTCTGTCTGAAGGGTCTAAAGTAACCTAACACGGGTCGGGGTGCCCTAAGCTCCCGAGCTCGCTTCGCTCGCTCTTGGACTAATGAAGACCACGTGGAAAGTGGGGTGCTCTCGATTCGGTTTTGGGTATTTTCAGATACTCACATAGAGAAAATAAAACACGAGGAATTTTATTAATGTTATATTCAATCTACTTTATTTACATATTTTATAGATTTTAACAATTCTTCATACGCGTCTAAATGATTTACCATTATTCTCCGCCTCCATGAATATTCGCACAACCAATCAGTAAAATTGTGTTTGTGTTGCTGTTGGCGAAACTGTTTCTTTAAGCCTCTCCACTGGCTCTCTATTCGTTGGGTGTGTGTCCCATCTGGTGCCATAAATTTATTAGTTGGGTCACTGTGGTTGACCCTTTTATGCGTATATCCATGCTGAGAAAGGCTCAGATACGCTCTCCAATAATCCGTATGAATGATGGAGCCTTCCTCAACATGTTTTTGAATTAAAGGCGCCAATATGTCCGCAGACCTTTCATTATCGGGACACACCTCCAGCCGCAGATCGTCGCTGCCGTCTTCGATCATCCCAATGACCCAGTGTCCCTCTATGTGTCTACCACGGTTATATTTTCTTTTTCCAAATTTTGATTCATCGATTTGTACCACTTTATTAGGCCCCCCTATCTTTCCTTGGGCCCTTTGGTCTTCCAATTCATGTATGGCGATTGTCTCCCGGCAATAATTATACCAATCTGCGATTGTTCTTGTTGATATTACTGGACCATCCTCGTGTGACAATTCCTTTCTTGTCTGGTGATATGTAAGTCTCTCACTAAAAGCATACATGATCTGAAATATCAACGTGAGGGACAACCGTGCGTTTTCGAACCATGTCCCAATAGCACGGGAAACTTGTTTTGATCGGCAATTACTTTTCCGGCATCTAAATTTGCCAACTTGCCCAGATTCTTTTGCCAATGTCATTGGCGAACGATGATATGGGCACATTTTTTGTCTCGGGATCATTCCATTCTCCTCTGCAAACTGCATGCACTGGTCATGTGTTCCCAGTTTGCTGAAGATCTTTCTCCAGTTCCACATAGATCTGAAACAAATAAAAAAATTGTTAAATTTGCTGTGAAAAATGTGATTTAGTAACATTTTTACACAATAAATCAAAACTTACCTTAACTCATGCGAGTAAGGGTTAACCCTCCTGCCAGATGACCCAGTAGGCCTGGGCATCGCAGAAGCAATCTCCTCATCCTCGTCCTCCGAAGAACTAGCGATAGCTGGTAAGCTACCCCTAGAGCCAGCTGCTACTCCACTAGGACCAGCCATCCCACTGGGACCAGCAACCGGTTCGTCGAGGACCGACGACACACACGGGAGCACAAGTGGCTCATTTGAGTCCAACACTTGCACTCGCGCAGTAGGCACAAGCGGCTCTATTGAGTCCATAACTCGCGCACTACTTGAAGAAGGCACAGAAGAGGAGGCCGTGACAAGCGGCTCACCTGAGTCCAACACTTGCACATCACTCGACTCTTCAGACACAAAAGCATAGGGCTTCGGAGACGCCATGGTAGTCAAAACGATCGAAACAACAAGAGCAACAAACGATGACTGACACTGACAGCAAAAAAGCGCGGCGTCGGTCGCTTCACGTTCCGTTCCACAGTGTAAACAATAATTCGTTATTTTTTGTGTAAAAAGTTAATATAATTGCATAATACACTATGGTTATTGTGCACATTAATTACACACCAAATTAAATATGTGAGTAAGTGAAAATAAAATAATATTTATGTAAAAAATATGACTACAAATTGAATAAAATACACCTCAACGTCAACGGAACGTGAAATGTGAACTTTGACGTTTATCATGACAATTTATCTAACCTAAAAATTTGCACAAAACAAAATTTGTATGGAAACTTTAATATTTTTTTTCTCGTAAACCGTGATGCTCCGAGTTGTGAAACTTTGTAAAAAGCTTTCTATTTGTGAGTACTATCTACATAAAAAAAATGAACTTTGAAATCAGCGGCCCATAAAGGAAATTTTATCCAGTATTCTTAACAAGATGCAGCTTCGCCAACGATTCGCCGGCAAAATGAGGTAATACGGGATTCCAAAGGCGACGGTAAAGTGGTAAAATGATATATTTCTGGCATGTATCGCGAGGACAATAGCGGATTGTGTATGGCACTGTTATACTAGTTTTGTATTATATGGAGGGGGACGGCAATAAACAGGACGATTGCACGGCCGGCCCTCGTCCCTGCTATACACGAGTTTATGTACGCCTACACTGTTCATGTACACTCGCCGACATAGGTAATACGATCTAATAAAAATATGTGTTTTACTAGTATTTCTCTGACATAAAATTTTGAGAAGAACGCGATTGAGGGGTGTAGTTTACAAATATTGTAGACGTGTCACTGTAATGAGGTGGTTTATATTGCTTTGAGATGAATAGAAGCAATTGAGTAACACAATGTGCTCGTTAGACGAAAAAGATCACAGAAAGGCAAAAGCATATATCATAAACTTAACCACTAGATAAATGTCTATCTACACACGCGACTGAGCATAGTTTACAAAGTTGAAAGGCGACTCAATAGTATTGTATAATGTGACGCTTAACTCTGTATACCGGACATACAAACTTTATGGTCAAACGGTCACGCGTGAATTGTTCAAACTGCTATTAAATCTGCGACTATGTTACTGCGATGTAGTGAGGTGTCGAAACGAAGTTTCTACCGCTCTCGCCCCTCGCAATATATCGACGGTAAAATGTAACATAGTGGCTAAAGTCGGAGTTAACAGTGATTCATGTGCTACATACATGCAAATAAAATACCTCATAGTTATATTTATTGAAATTTACAACGAGACGATGAAGGAAAAATTGCGAAGCTATGCGTTTTAATAAATTCTCAGGTAACTACTGTTAAGAACGACTGTACGTTCGCATGTATCATGTAGAGCATAAATTAATGATGCAGTCGGACACTGCTTTTTATCACATGCTTACGTACGAAGGAAATGAGAATAACATTTATTTTATTGTAGTTTAACGACCCCTCAATAGTTACCGAAAGTAGGCAAGAGCCGCGTCACGCTTCAAGACGTTAAGTAGCGTTAGGTAACAGAATCCCTCCTAGATGAACCGTCCAACTATTCCAAGTTTCACAAAACTATTCGAGAAGTTGTACAGGAAAGACGTAGTAACATCGGGGGTTATTAGGCACATAGCTTACCCAGAACAATAACCTAAACATCAGGCGTAACATAGTTGGCTGTCAGTTTCGTATTGTGTAGGAGCGGTCGGCCTGCCCACCCATAAACACAGATATATGAAAGTTAATAGAATAGAATAGAATTTCTCTTTATTCAAGTAACCATGACTCAAAAGATGGTTAGTAAAACTTACAACTACGTTAGTAATACATATATTAGCAAACTGACACTACAAAACAACAGTGAATCACCGCTGCGACAAGCCATGTGAGATGGCACAACAGCGACCCACGAAAACACAGTCTAGGCGACACGAAATCATACTTAGGATACTGTTGGAGCTGCCCCACACCCTGTGCACCATGGATGCGCACCTTTTGCGCATGGTTGTGTAGAAACAATCTACATGCGCATCCGCAAACATCCCCGACGCACTACAGAAGCGAGGCAGCCCCACCAGCATCCTAAACGCATTATTGTACTGAACGCGGAGAGCGCTGTACGATCTTTGCGTATATCTAGCCCACAGGCTGCTCGTGTAAAAGGACGTACAGTAGGCTCGAAAGAGCGTTATTTTGACCGAAAGTGAGCATCTTGCGAACCTGCGAGCCAGCATGTTCGCTCTAACCGACAATGCTCTCCGCTTCCGTTCAATGTCATCATCATCTTTGAGATCGGGGGTTAATATGTGACCTAGATATTTAAACTTATGGACTCTTTTTAAAGGCGTGCCATAAAGTAAAACAGGTGGCACCTTATTAGGGCTCTTATCCCCAGCCTCAAAGACCATGATCTTCGACTTCTTGATGTTATATGCCAGGCCATGTAACCTAGCATATGCCTCACACTGGGCAACCAGTTTTCTCAACCCACAGATTGACGCGCTCAGCAGCACCATGTCGTCCGCGTAACTGATATTATTAACGCTGATACCGTCTACGTAACATCCAACCCTGGTACTACTGAGCTCGGCAATGAGTTCGTTCACATACAGGTTGAAGAGCGTAGGTGAGCTCAACCCCCCCTGCCTCACCCCACACTCCAACCCATACGGATGAGACAACGCCCCAGCCCATCGTACAGTGTTGACTTGGCTTCCATACCAAAACTTAAAAATGTTTATTAGTTCTGTGGGTAAATCAATCCGCTCTAACTTACTCCATAACACATCATAGGAAACCAGATCAAAAGCTTTAGATAGGTCGAGAAAGCAGGCATAAACAGACGTCTCACGTTTCGCATAGTATGTGACAGCATGCTTAAGACACAATACTGCACTCTCAGTTGACAATCCAGCCCTGGAACCAAACTGGTTGTCATGTAAGGTTGTTCTTTTATTCAATTGTGCATTAAGCATGCTGTCGAAAACCTTTGATATCACAGTAGCCAGGGAAATGGGCCTATAGTTACAGCTATCAGCGAGGTCACCAGTTTTATTTTTAGCGATTGGTACAACCACTGTTCGCATCATCTCACTAGGCATGTAACTATGACTCATACAGAAACTATACAGCATAGCAAGTACCCTAGGTAAGTGAGGGCCAGCATATCGGAGGTGCTCGATGCTAAGCCTGTCATGGCCGGGGGACTTACCCCTTGACTTACATCTAATCGTTCGAGTAATCTCTGCGGCCTTAAATGTAACCCCTATTTCCTTCCCGAGCATAACATCAGGCACCGACCGCGATGGGCCCAGAGGAGATTTGACAAAGAACGCCTCTTTAAAAAGATTTGCAATGTCTTCTGGCTCACTCATACCACCGACGCTCACAGGGATGCCTGGCCTGGCCTTCAATTTATTTGTGTGTTTCCAGAAACTACGAAAATCATTCTTAGCGTGGTGTGATGCTAGAATATCCATTTTAACTTGGTCTTCATGGTCTTGGCACCACTTTAACCTTGACTTGAAGACTCTTCTAGCCCCACACATTTCGTTATAAACTAACCCACTAGTAGGTTTACCATATGATGCCCACAACAAAAAATTCTGCCTAGCCACACTGTGAGCCTCGGCAACATGCTTGTTCCAGCTATGTATTTGCAGCTATGGTGCTACTATTCGCCGCTTTGAGCGCCTGTTGCCGCCTCCCCGACCCACCAAAGCAGCCGCACTCAAGGCGTGTATAATTTCTGCATACAACTTGTCAATAACAATTCTGTGATTGGAATCGTTACACATACTATCACAACATTCACCAAGTTCGTGTGGGAAGTCGATAAGCTTTAATCTTTCATGACAATTACGCTGATAATTTTCTATCTGATTTTGACTTCTCTCCCCCTCACAACCTTGTTCACACATACAAAATTGGCACATTTCTTTGGCAGAATCACATTCAAATCACATTCGATAACCAGTGGCAGATGGTCAGACCAAAGTACATCATAAATTACATACACATTCCTGACGGAGGGCACCGCCGCCTCCGTCACTACACAGTGATCGAGCCACCTCTTTGAGCCATGCGCCTCACTCAAAAATGTGTATGTGCTCGAACGTAATCCTAACATATCAGTATCGATACAGGTCCATGTTTGGTCACTACAATAACCGGCGAGTTCTAAATAAAATAGTTCAGATGGGTGCGCATTAAAATCCCCTAACATGTACACATAATCTATATTACAGTTATCAATAATCGCACTCACCGAGCTCAAAATATCCGTAAAATCCATTAAATTCGACGCCGTGTCCGTGGGCATGTAAACACTAAACACTAAAAAGGATTTATCCTTTACCACAATTTTCACAGCACAAATACGTGGACTACCGCACTGCACAACAACCACATTCTGGAACAGACTTTTTCTCCACAATAAGGCGACGCCACCGTAGGGTCTACCGCGTAGAATGCCTGCTGACGTATCCACCGCCGATACTCCGGTACAGCTGAATTCGGGGCTTATTGAGTCAAGAAACGTAATTTCCTCAGGCAGTAACCACGTTTCCTGTAGTGCAATTAAATCAGACTGCTTACATAAGTCACGGACACTTTGAATGGAGCGCTTGACATTTTTGCAATTAAATGACACCAATTTGCAGACACTATCATTACCCATCATTAATACTTAATTGTGGGCCGACTTCCTTAACGATAGATGTGTTATTAAGACGTTTCGGCCTGTAATTCACAAAACGTCGATAAATAATCCCCTGTGGCCACAGCCGATTATCCAAATACAATTGTAGATTATTCTGGGGCACCAAGAACTTATATGCATTGTGTTCGCATTTCCGTTTAATATTAATTCTTTCTAAGTTAACTTTTTCCCCAGTTTTCTTTTCAATATATTTGGTTATGTGCGACTCAGAAGCGTCCCTATATACATTTGATATAAACATAGGGATTTTTCTGTCAGCTGATCTGAATTTCTCCTCTGAATCAACAATACCGCTACCAGTGTTACCATTACGGCGATCTTTATATTTTTGCTTCTTATGATGCACCACTGTAAATCCTTCATCAATCTCAACAGCAGCAACTCTTGCATACGATGGACATGGCTCCGCCGCCGGCCCCAACGAGCGCGTCACAGCTTCACATAGTTGTTTACTAGGCTCACTAACAACGGCTGATAACGGTAACGATGACGCATCATCCCGGTACCCGCCACTCGTCGCACAGATCATGCCGTCTCTGTCGCCGTCGTCGCTGTTTGATTCACAACGGTTAACCGTTGGAAGATGAGTTTTAGTACTACCCTCCATTTGATTTTTGTTCACATTCGAAGTAATAAGATTAGACTGGCGATTTATCTGGACCGATACTAACTGTCCACAGCTGCCAGGTAAATCTTCCTGATTTGTGCGGACAGCACTGTTATCACAGGATGCACCTCTCTTTGTGTTTACATTTGTGGCCGCACATGGTAGTGACATTAATTTCAAATTACACTCCGACTTAAAACTGTGCAGATCCTCTTGAGTCACATATGACGCTTTGATTTGATCAATCTCAGCTCTTACTATCACTAAATCCTTCAGCAGTTTTGACACATCCAGATGATCGAAATGTATGGGAGGCAGGTTGTTGAGATCGCGGGCTACAAAAACCGGCAGAACATCTGGATCAGTTGTTTTAAAAATGGCAATAATGTCATGTCATGTAATGTGTCTTTAATAACATTTACCTAACGCAATAAAATATATTAATGTCAGTCCCTCGTAGGGCTGGCTGGCTCAGTGGCACAGCGGCGCAATATGGCCTGTGTGTACAATCAAACATGGCTGCTGAACCACACGTACGAATAATTCATCGCTACGTATTGTTAATCTCTCACGCATCACTTTCCACTAATTGTTTCTTGTCGTCTACAGATAGTCATATGTACGAGCACTTGGTTGCTAATACATGTGATATTTTGATTAGATGGAAGAAAACTATTCTTGCTGAATTCTTGATAAAATATTTATTGAATGTACTTGTTTACAATGGAACGGTCGAAAGTGTACTCAACAGTTTTAGTAGTAATTTCTATTAACATTAAGTAAAAATGCTTATACAAGCGTGCTAAATAAATGTGCGATGTCATCGTACATATTCCCGGACGAGATAGGAAGGATGAAGTGCATTTATATTTACAAAAAAAAGCTTAAAGTTTAAAACATGATAATTAAATTTTAGAGCTATTAGTTATATAAACTTAATTAAGGGGAAGTTCCTATATGGACGCGAGGGTTGCGAGGAACATGGATGCGCACGCAGTCGAGGTGTCCACTTGTTTCCCTTGCATCGCTGTTGCTCCCACGGCGCGGCGCGGCAGGCCCTGTTCTTGATTCCTCAGCAACGGACGGTGGTGGAGACAATGGAACTCGCCATCGACATCGCGTACGGTGAGCTATAATGACGATTGCAGCGATGCCCAATATTCCAACTAGAGTGTAGATCACAGCGTAGTGATGAATATCATGATAAGATAGATCATCAGGTAACATCACATCTGCCGCTTTCATTGACTGTATCCTTTGGTCTACTTCGCTGATTTCTTGTTCTAAATCTTGAGTTTTGTTGTCCAAAACTAGTTTAGGTATGCTGATGTTAATGATGTGGTTGATAGGGGCAATCACTGGTGCATAAATATCTGCGTTCGTCTTTAATTCACTTATGTGAGGTTTGTGGGAATACAGGGTAAAGTTGTTTGTTTTGACGATGAATCCTTGGCCTATATTGAATAGTCCGGCTTGTGTCAGCTGATGTGCGGTTATTTGATCGCCGCATATTGTTCGAACGTGACACCTATCACAGCAAAAGTAAAAATATCTGTTCAATGTGTACGTTTCTTGCAATTTATCTTTACAGAAGCTTGATGTTGTTTTGCATTCCGAATTTTCCGTTTCACAGATATTCTTGTCTCCTTTAATTTGGTATATGGGTCGTAAGATGTGGCAGTAATAAACTCCCGACACGGTAGGACATGATCTCAAGTCTTCTTCCGACATGTTAATATAGGTATCTTTCTTGATGTTGATAGATATGAACTCAGATACTGAGTTAATGCTGATCATGTTACTTTGGCCCACTGTCTTGGGGATCGGAATGATCTTGAGGATTTCGTATGAATCTCGACTGATGAGAGGTAGTTTGATCTCAAAGATGATAATGTCTTCCAGAAGTCTTGTTTTTATTTCCAGTAGATCATATATCTTCCGAAAGTCCGAGTGTATGTTGTCAATTGGTAGGGAGACGTCCTTGGGCAACTTGCTAGAAATCGTGCTTAACTCGTTCATGAGTTGTTTGGGTGTAATCAAATTTAAGTTGAAACGACCATTGTATATGTCTGTAACTGTGCCTAATAGCGTATTCTGAATGCTCTTTAAATTATACATCATATTACTTGCTATTATAGCTCCCATGTTGAAGTCATTAATGATACTGTTAGCTTCAATGTTGTTTTTCAATTGGTCCACTGCTGCGTGTAACTTATTCATGTGAAGGTTTATCATTTTAAGTTGCTGGTTCATATCATGCTCTGTGCGCTTAAGAAGGTTGTTTTCTGCTTCCATGAGTGAAGTCTGATTTTTCCAGAGAGAAACTATATGAGAGAAATGTCCTTGCGATATTTTTCAGCAAAACTTTCGTCGAGCACTCCGAATAGGCTGTTAGCGATGTATCCCACGCCATTGATAAGGCCTCGGCGCTGACGCAGTGTCCCAGGTCGCGTGCCGGAATGCTGACTTTGCAAAACTTGGTTGTAGTGCTCGAGTTCTGAGAACGCATGACGTAGCTGCTGTATGATTACGTCACAGTGAACTTGATCTTGTATGATGTCACATGTTTGTTTGAGCGATTGGATGTATTCATTGAACCTTGCAGTTGATTGCCAGTACGTATCCATGCTGTAGTAAACCACAATATTCCAATCGTCTCTGATAAGCATCATGTCGGATACTTTGTCAAAATACAAGCATTGCTTTGTTTGAAATGGGGCTATCTTCATGTTACATTCTGCACTTGTAATGAATGTTAAAAATAACATGAGAGTAGTGACCATGGTTGTCAAGTTGAACTTGCTTTTTGTTGACCTCCTTGTTGAGGATGCTTGGGCTTGCTGGTGTTCCACATCTTGTTTATTGTCTCGTGCCGTGTCGCACTGTGGGGCAACTTCCTTATGTTCTAAAAGTATGGAAACTTTTATGACGGGACGTTTAATAATGCCGCTTTTCGTTTTTAAGGTCACGACACGCACGTGGCCGTCCTTGCCTGGATGTAGTTCTACGACTCTTCCCATCGCCCACTTGCCGGTTGGGAGGTTGTCGTCGTGGATGAGAACTATATCGTCCAACTTGATGTTGGTTTGAGGTTGCCTCCACTTGCTTCTTGCAGTTAATTGCGCAAGATATTCTGTGCGCCATCTTTTCCACAGATCTTGTAGTATTTTCTGTGTTAACTGCCAGCGTGTTCGAAGATCTCTTTTGGTTTCAACTGTGAAAACAAAGTGAGAAGGTGTCAAGAAATCTAGGTCTTCAGGATCTTCTGAGATTGCACACAGTGGCCTTGAGTTTAGGCAGGCTTCAATTTGTGTTAGAAGTGTGGTAAACTCTTCGTAAGTCAATTTTTGTTCACCGATTACTTTCTTGAGGTGCTGCTTGAAACTCTTCACTGCAGCTTCCCATAGGCCTCCTGCTGATGGCCATGAAGGGGCGTTAAAATGCCATTTGATCTCCATATCCGTTATCTCAGCCATTAGGTTATCATTAATGATTCTCTGCAATTCTTCATATTCGTTTTGTAGAACCCTGCTAGCTCCTACGAAGTTGCGGCCGTTGTCGCTATACAAGTGACAAGGCGTGCCTCTTCTAGCTGCCATCCTACGTAAGGC
Source organism: Orthosia cruda (assembly GCA_964057195.1). Lineage (NCBI taxonomy): Eukaryota > Metazoa > Arthropoda > Insecta > Lepidoptera > Noctuidae > Orthosia > Orthosia cruda. Next base: position 22,469,301 of record OZ059845.1, read on the forward strand.
AGCGATGAATGATGACGTTGTGAGGTCGGAGACTAGTTCCAAGTGCACGGCCTTCGTCACCATGCACACAAATACTGACACATATCCTTTGGTGGTCTTGACACCACGGCCCTTGTTGGTTTTGATACAGAAATGGCCAGTAAAATCAACGCCGGGGTGCATAAAGGGTCGAGCTGGATTGATTCTTGCTGCAGGCAGGTCTCCCATCAGGGGTTGTAGTTTGGCAGGATTTTGTTTTCTACAGGTAATACATTGACGTATTAGTTTTTTCGTTGCATTATTGCCCCCGATTATCCAATATTTTTGCCTGATACATGCTAATGTAACTCGAGCTCCGCCGTGAAATGTGAGTTTATGTGCGTGTTCTATTATTAGTTCCGTCAGACGATGTTGATGAGGTAAAATTATAGGATGTTTGAGTTCAGGATTGATCGCAGCATGATGCAGCCTCCCACCCACACGCAGTATTCTCTCTTCATCTAGGAACGGACTCAGATTCACGATCTTGCTTGACGTGGATACTTTGTTTTTCTTCTTCAGGTCATGTATATCTTGCTGGAACTCCACAAACTGAAGTTCTTTGATTATTACGACCTTGGCCTTGCGTAGCTCTGCTAAGGTAATGTAGGGTTTTGATGTGTTTTCTGGTTTTCTGATAACCAGGCGCCGTAAACGAGCTAGTACGTGCAGAATCATTGTAAATGAGCTCAGTCTGCTAAGAAGTCGTTTGATAACGCTGTTTACTTGTGACTTTTCTTGTGTCACAATATTTACTTGCTTGTTAAGGGATTCTTCATCTGTGAAATAGGTTTGGCGACTTGCTTGGACTTCTGGCGTACAATGAGGTAGCCAGGTGGGTCCATTCCACCACAGATTATCTTCTTTTAGTTCCAGACTTGTTGATCCACGGCTCGCGCAGTCTGCAGGATTCTCCGCTGACTTCACATATCGCCAACATTGAGATGGCATCTCCTCTGTTATTTGTCGCACCCTGTTGGCAACAAAAACTTTCCAGCGATTGGGATCGCCTTGTATCCATCCCAGAGCCGCCATAGAATCAGTCCACCCATAAACTTTGATCTCATGACCGATCAAACTTTCCTTCACTTTGACCATTAGTTTAGATAGCAGATGAGCACCACTTAATTCCAATTTGGGCAAAGATATATTCTTGTTGCATGTAACCAATCTTGATTTCGCAACCATTAAAGTTATTTTTGTTTCACCTTGACTTGTAATTTTGCAATACACGACACATGCATACGCCTTCTGCGATGCATCGCAAAATCCGTGTAACTCGATATTGTTTCCGGCTGATTCCGTACCTATCCATCGAGGTATTTGGCATTGATTTATGTTTTCTACGTCATGTTTAATTTTTGTCCATTCTCGATTAGTTTGCTCGGGAATCTTGTCATCCCAATTCAAATTCTTCTCATACCAGATGTCTTGAAACAGTATTTTCATCTTGGTAGAAACTGGAGTGAGCCAACCGAGGGGATCAAAGAGTTTGGATATTCCAGACAGTAACTGCCGCTTTGTGAGTTGCGTACTGGTAGTGGTTTCAATCCTGGATTGAAATGTGAAGATGTCTTGTTGCGGATTCCAGTGAAGGCCTAATGTTTTTGTCGATTCAGCTTGTTGCGTAACTGGGATATTCATCAAGGTGTTAATATGAGTAGTAAATATAAGTTTCTTGTTGTTGTAACGGTGGTTTAATATATCCCAGCTAGCGATGTAGTTGTCTGCGCTGATCGGAAGATGTTGTATCAGGCGTTCTGGTTCACCTTTAATCTTGCTCTTCAGGAATTGCATTTTCTGTGCAGCAGATAAAAATGGGTTACCGTGAATTGCTTCCGTGAACAAGTCCTTGAATGAAACCCAATTCTGGTAATTTCCGTTGAATATAGGGATATCCAGCTGCGGCGTAGACTTTTCTCGATGGGATGCAGAGAATAATTTACGATTTATTTGTTTCTTAATATTGAAGTATATTTGTTCATGCTAATTAATTAAATTAAAATCAAAATAACACTGAAATACAGATTAGATTCAATTAATGTTTAGATCAAGATTATGTCATATTAGCACTAAATATAGACGATGTCAAATTATATCAAAACAATCACAAGTAAAATTTCAAAATTTAAAAAACCCTCGGCACATTTATCTTGCGAAAACACCCCGATTTAAACAGTAAAACGCCCATAACTTTTGAACGGCTGAACAGATTTTATTCAAATATAGCTAAGAACACTCAACAAAATCACCTTTCAAACAAAAAAAAATATAATTAATATCGGTTCATCCGTTTAGGCGCTATGATGCCACAGAAAGACACACGGATACACAGATACACAGCAACACACCTCAAACTTATAACACCCCTCTTTTTCCGGTGGGGGTTAAAAATACAGACAAAAATACACATCATAAGAGGAAATGCGGTCGCAGACATTCGACTGAATATCCTAAGTAAAAAGTGATAATTTGAGGTTTGGCTCTCGCCTATTTCCTTCTTCAATATTGGACCAATTTAGAAACTATTCTACTACTAATCTCTGCCCGCATTTTCTCTTAAAAATTTCGTGCTGGTTAAAAATTCTTTATGAGCGCTAAAACCCACATTGGTTTCCAATATTCACACTTTTCTCGTTCGCAATTTTCGCAGGTATTACGCTAAAATAGAATAGGCGTGATAAAATAAACATTTTTATGATATTGCTCGGGTGAATTGCTTCGTAAAACGCAATTATCCCCGGAATAAGCCTAACCTAACGATATAGGAAGGTCATTGGTTAGTTGCGAAAGTATACTCTACTTTGATTTCGATGAAGTACCTTTGTAATATTGCTCGGGTGTCTCTACAGGCTTTCAGTATTTAAGTGTCAATCACTGTAAGGATACATGTACTTAGATATCGCTTCAAGTAATCAAGTGTAAGTATTATCCTTGTAGTCATAATTTAATGAAAATACATATTAATTTATTAACTAGGTAGAAAATCTTTAGGCTGGTTTTAGAGTCACGCTGACCATCGGGTCGGCGCGTAGCTTGTTCAGACCATCGTTCGCGCTGAGCAGTCATCGTGATTCATAAACGCTTCACAAGAATACATACATATTGACTTTTCAGCGCCAACGGTCAGCGTGACTCTAAAACCGGCCTTAGATATGAAACATTACCATGAAAAAGGGACTGAAGGAAAATTTATATCGCTAAACTTCGAATAGGCTATTGGAGTTGATTGTTAACAATTTTATCAGCAGGCAGCACATCGCAATTTGTTGCTGGAAATAGTGATGTCCCAAAAATACTGTCACGAACTCGGCCTAGAATTGGTTATCTACTCGTAACATCGCACTGATATATTTAGGCAGAATATAAATACTGAACTGGTCAAGATAATGGCGCCGGCTGTCTGTTAGTGGATGACCATCTAACATAAATAAAATATTGCCTTCTTTTACCTACAAATAAAAAGGGGATGGAAGTAAAATTTCTAATAAATCTTACGAAATTATAAACTCTCGATATATTGTGAACAAGTAATTCCAAATTCAATAAATCCGACCTAAATTCGATAGTTTACAAGATATCGGTGAATGATAAAGAAGAAAGAGTGAAGTCTTTAAGTCAACAGTGAATAAATAGGTTTCTTCTGGGCAAGCGTGTTTCACCGTCGACCACGTCATCATCGCTTAACATATATTAAGGAAAGAGTTTACAATTTTACGCGATTTATTATAAACTTACGGAGTCTGCAATAATCCGGTGATAGATACATAGGTGAAGGCAAAATAAGTACCTACCCACGATATAAAAGTCGTGTAAAATCATATAAACTAGAACAGACAGTGTATAGATAGTTCTAAGCCTAGTAAATAGGCCAGTGGACAATTGAGTTTTTTGTAGAATTATTTTCCTACAACACTGATAAATAATAGTTTTTGCATGACCTCAGTTGTATATGTTTTTGTACTCAAGGAAAGAATTTAAAGGGTCCGTCCTGGCTCTAGTCCTAATGTCACTTTGATTGAAACTGTACCACTTATATTCAAATAAAAACTTAGCCATTCAAATGTTACGAGTATTTTAATAAATTGCAATTTATTTATGTGGCAGAGTTTTTGGACATTTAGTTTGGGTGTGTATTTTGTACCTCATTTTTAGCCTCTATAGTTTACATTAGATGACCGTGTTATATATATTTTATCTCATCACCCTATTAATGTTCCCACTGCTGGGACACAGGCCTCCTCTCTGTGAGAAGGAATGGGCCGTAATCCACCACGCGGGCCCAGTGCGGGTTGGTGGATGTCACATGTCTTCTAATTTATGTTTCTACGTTAGAGCTCGAACCCACGACCTACAACTTGTAACTTCCACCACTGCTCCTTATCTAATATATATTTTAACTAATTGGAAAAAAAGAAAAATCTGCCTATAACTGGCTGTTCGGCGAACTATCAGGTTACAGAAAGTCACAAAACATATCCTTTTAGGCCATATTTTTATTCGAGTCAAATTCAGAAACTAAAGTTTGTCGTCATTTTCTTTATTTGTTTGAACTACAAATAATAAAGAGAATAAAGAGTTCAGCATTAAGTTTTAATAATTAGTTATGGTTAAGTATGCAATAAGCACGCTTTAAGATTAAATTCGTTTTAGACTCCTAAAGCTAACGAAAATACCTCGTAAAGTTCGGCATTTATTAATAATTTTATTAGTTCTGGCACAGCACCGCAGGTTGATTTGTGCTAATGGAATGGAATTACTTATTTAATTTAGGTTACTATATTCGAAAACAAAATGATTAATAAAATAACTCTATATCGCTTTATGATATTTTGATATCATCCTATTAATCGATATTGCTCTATCAATCGATATGACAATCAAAAAAAGAGAGGAGAGGAGAGATAGAGGAGGATTCTCATCAAACGGCAACGTTTGACCCCAAAGAGTATAAAAAATCTCTTTAAATTCAAAGAGTAAATTATTGGACGTTTTCATTGGTGAAGATACTCTTTTCGAAAGAGTCCAATAATTTACACTTTTATGATCTCAAACCATTGCCGAATTCACATACGCAATTATTACTAACTTGTATTAACTAGTAAACCAAACAGTCCACAAAAATCTATCCCACATTCAGTAAACTAGTTGAAAATCCCACCGGCTGCACTTAAAAATCGCATATCTCAATCCTTTTGTTAGCTTTAACAATAGGTAACTGAACCAGTTGGCTGTTGAAAAAGAAACAATGGGATACAAATTTATAATGCAGTCTGGAAATGAATCACGTCATGCCTGGGTCCTTCGGGAGGCGCCCTGAATGAAAATGAACAACAATACTGTTTCAACGTGGACATGAATATAAAATATTTTCAAATAATCCATCATAGAGAGAATCTCTGCGTTGGCTTATTTTTACAGAAACTCGCAATTCGACGTAACTTTGTACCGAGATGCTTCTTTTACTTGCCTTGTTTAGATTGTTTGTTTAGATTGTATTTGTAGTTTTGCAGGAGGAGCGGAGAGCGTAAACAACGTGGATAACCCCTACATCAATCTGAATACGGGCGGTGAATTTTTCTATTGACTGACGAGAGTCTGACGATGGACTGATGGCAAAATGATCACCCAATATCTATTCCACTTTTCAACACACCCTTTAAAGCATCAAACTCATCGAAGCAATACTATTGGTTTCACGTCACCTAACCACAATTGCGTAGAGCGATTGTATATCGACTTCCAATAAACATTACACTGAACGTATTCCCTAGTTCCAATTTACTATCTATTAATGACATTTTGGGAGCTACTGATGCAGTTTCAATTGGTAGGTATGTCGCGCCGTCGAACATCAATGCGGCGATCATGCTGAACAAGAGATATAAAAAATTAACATTGTATGTCGCAGTTGTGTTAATTGGGGTCCCAATTAACAGCGATCTACGATGTTAATTATAAATTACTGTAACTTATAATTAAAGGAGGATTTCGCAGTTTGATATATAAAATAATATGTGTTTTATTTATAAATTCTTTGACTTGTGTTTCAAGGTTCAACGGATTAAAAATGATACATGCTTTGATTATATACTTGTCTAGATAGAACAATGCAAACAAATGACGCGCTAAAACTGTCTCCAATTGCGTGATATGTATGAGTACCGCTCGTGTACTTATTGTCGTCAAACTGTCAATGTATGCGTGTTTAGGGATGCCTGCTCCAAACTATTAACCTACCTTTTCTGAATTATTTAATATGATGAAAGTTAAACCTGTTTTAGGTTAAATTAAACAATAATTTTGTAGATTAGTGTATCATTTATTTTAGTAACAACAAAAATACAATGAAAAAATATACGGTAATTTATAGATTAAAACCCATCTCTTTGTGTTTGTTTTCGGAATATTTTTCTCTTTGATTTTATTGCCTGGGCTACGTTAAGGTAAGTTGTCATTTACTGATCAAATATATAATGTAATTTTTAAAATAATAATGTTCTTCTGATCGAAATATTATGTAATGCTATATGTATTTTGTCTCCCATAGTTTCGTTAAATCTCCCTAGTAATAAACTGACAACACTGGCTAAATAAGACTAACCTACAAAGTAACGAATTAAAAATGGTGTGTTCTTATAATAATAGTGGTTAAATAACAAAACGTGAAAAGTGCTCTTGGTATTATTATACGGTTTTCCCAGATATTTGCTATACAGTCTGACGGCACAAACATGCATAATTAATTATTTTTCGTGAATACGTTACCCTTAGGTGTTTCAAATGACACTGACATAAATAAGAAGCGAGTCTACCAATTTTAGTAGACTTTATTTGGGCCGTTCAGGTAGGGTCAATGTGGCATCTAGACAAGTATATAATCAAAGGATACATGAGAATATTCATAAAGTTCACAAATCCAGAGGATAAATATAAATTAGTTATGTACAGACAACTACTAGTTACTATGTAGTTTCCCCTGTGCCCAAAAGTTTTGTAATAGATTCCATGAAAAAAGGGAAGTTGAAAAATATTACGTACTCAATCAAATGCAAAATCGTTGGATAGGTCCAAAACACGAGTCATCCATTTTGTAGGCACCGGCGGAGTACACTTGACTGATTTTGAACTCCATTACTGCATGCCTTACTAAGTTTTATACAGGTCACGCCCGCGTAGCTCCCAGGGGTAGGCAGAGGTGAATAAATTAATAGTGGGTAGTTTTGCAACTTCTTAGGACTAAAGTCACTCAAAGAGCAATGGGGAGGGCTGTGTCCGGAGTGTATTTGCCTGATCGAATAAGAAATGAAGAGATCCGCTAGAGAAATAAAGTAACCCACATAGGCCGAAGAACCGCCAAACTTAAGAGGTAGTAGGCAGGGCACATGGCTCTCAAAAAGTATGGTCGATGGGTCGAAAGGTACTGGGATGGAGACCGCAAACCGATTTTGAGGTATAAGACGATATTGTGGTGGAAGACCTCCCAAAATATAGACCGATGATCTGATGAAAGCCTCGGATATTAGCTGTATGTAAGATACACAATTTATACCGGGTATATACGGTGACGTTTGGTTAGGAGTATGCCCAGCAATGGACGTCTTTGGGCTGGAAAGATCATGATGATAATAAAAAACTTATAAATGAACGAATCTCTAGTCTTTGTTACAGCCTTAGGAAAGACCATAGTTCCATAAAAGACGTTCATAGCCTTATCTGAATAAAAATAAATAAAAATGACTACTATAAGAACCGTAAAGAGGCGATGTGAAAAAGTATTTAAAAAATTCAATGCAATTAAGCAAATTATTTTCATTAAAATTTTAATACATGTTTAAATTAAACTCGGTCGTTACCAACGTGACACTATTTTATTACATTGTTCTCTTTTGAATTATTAATATTTTATATTCGCAGAAATGCTTTTGAAATTAAAATATGAAACACTTTGCATATTATGTTTTTGTCATAATGTTACACCAAATATGTTTTCAAAACAAATGATTAAAAATTGATCATACAATACAGAATAAGTTGTCTTAAGAAAACCTTCAAAAGTAACACCTAAACGAAACTGTTACCCTAACACAGATCGTTGTACCATTTGCTCGCAATTAAACCAGATTTATAGGAAAAAGCAGGTTAGTGTCCCGCATATGTTTTGTAAAACCATTGTTAAAGGCACTGCTAAGCCGTTAATCCCGGCGGTTAGCCCGCTCACGACGGTACAGCGACATGGCCATACTGCGTAATTGATTTTACACGACTAACTGTAAAGTGCTAACCCTGCGTGGCTGACGCGAACGTTGCACTTGGCGGCTTTCATTGACACGCATGTACGTCAAGAACGTAATTGTGTCACTAGGGATGTCACAAAGGCAGAGTTGAAATGTCGAGTAATTGCAGCGTGCTTCGTGGTGTTGTACTGCGAATCTTCAATGATTGGGCCCGGCGTTGTCTCGTCCCGGACGGCCCTGATATGTGTGGATAGACCATTAAAATGGAATGACTGTCTAAAATAAATTATTATTTCGAATTACGCATAATATTAAATTAAAATATATACAGACAGCGTTAATTAACACAATAAATAATACGATAGTTATCTAATAAACGATTTAAACGATACCCAGTGCTTGAATAGCACAAGGGCTTAAAAACAGCGCGTTACACCACTCGTCGCTGTCATAAATCATTGTAGTAGGCAAACTTAAGTAAAATAAACATGGCGGAAACTAATTAGTGTAGAAAATTCACGTGGGACCAAACAGGGTAATATGGGGAAGCACAGTTTGATGTTGCGCTCACAAAATTAGGGAAGTTTAGGGCCAAAGTCGCCCCTGCCTGCCCGGAACAAGTTAATTTAAACTAGCCGAGTAATTTGCACAGAACCGTGACACTAATTTAATTAGTTACAAGGTATGCAAACAACGCGTGGCCTACACAATTGTTCTGAATTTTCACCCAACCCACGCATATAATTTGTGTTGCCTAAATAATAAAACGTCTGAATTCATTGCTTGGATTAATTCAGCAGTTATCAACAAAGTTTTCTCTCTCCAATAGAAACAAAACACTGACATAAACAATATTACCATATGTTTTCACATAAAATGTAATGATCATCTTCGCTATCCAAATATTGCTTCCGGCAAAGAGGTTCGCCAAGAAACTCGGTAGTCATTTTCTCAACACGTCTGATATCGTGCGAACTGCCAAAACTTATAAAATAACTGTTGCCACAAATGGTCTGTTTAACCCATTTCAGTATTACTTTAATATTTTATAAATGAGCATCAAATCTTGAAAATAATACTAGGTGAAAATGACTAGACTTGAAGGAGAATTTCACAGATATATATTTAACTAGATGACGGGATCAAAAAACGGAGTAAAATTACGATCAATGATCGTAATTTGAGCTTTTCATTTAGCATTATAGGCACAAGATCCACCGAGATCTAGAAAAATGCCTTTTTATGACCATATAGAGCTTTAAAGACTGTATAGAAAAAATGCCCAATGCATTGGAAATGTTTTCTTTCTGTAAGTAAATTTGTTTTTAAATTGTGTGTGAAAAAGTGAAGTGGGTAACTCGCGTTATCTAATTAAATTTATGTCTGTGGAGAATTTCATATTTAATTGGAATTTCGTATTTCTGTATAAAATAAACAGGTATTTATTTCTTTCGAGTTCTACTTGTTAAAATATTCATGAAGTTAGTTCAATGTGGCCCATGTAAGCTTTTAGGAGTTAATATTCTTCTGTAAGACGAGACGGCAAAAGCTTCTCCGGACAACGTAGGGCTTTGGAAGGTTAACCCACTTTCTCCAGAGGTAACTTTAATTTAGTTACGTTGTTGGTCGTTTTTACCTTTGTCAAATTAAATATCTTCGTAATTTGTTCGTTGGTTTCTTGTTTATTAATCATGTTCTAAGCGTTACAATTTCACGAATGTCCAAATTGGAATTAAGGACTTGTGTTCTGTTAATGAAACTTGTGTAATGTGATGTTTTTGAATATTAATGTGTTCTCATATGTATTTTTCCAACAAGAATTATGTAATCAAATACTTGTAAAACACTTTTTTTTTAAAGAGTAAGTGTGGAGTTTCTTGTCCGTTTTTCTCCATAACAAGCTACATTGCCGAATGGACGGTAGAATCAATTATTATTACTTTTTTGACGTTCAAAGTGCCGCTTAACCCCTTGTATGCCATGCATTCGAGACACAATGAAAAAGGCATTGTGTCTCGCGTGGATCTTCGTTCAGATACATTCTGATACAAGGGGGCTTAATTGAATAAAGTTTGATTTTGATTTATCTGATGACAATTTTTATGAATTAGATACTCATTGAAATCTCATGAAAAGTTATGGTAGCCAACAGTGTTTATGATAAATTAAACTTCTTAAGATTTTTAAACATTTTGTACATTTCAAACTATCTTTCCATCATTTTGTGGATCATACAGTAAATTTGGGAGTAGCTACCTAACCGTTATAAAATATATTATTATTATATATTTTGGGTTTCATATTATTTATGAATGCTCCAACTAATAAGTCTTTATTTATAAACACTAACAAAATTAAACTCAAATTGCTAAAACCTTTCATAATATTATAATTTGTAATCGTATTCACTCCGAGATGTTTTAATGAATGCGCTAAAGTTAAAATTAGTTATTTTAATTATCTTCTTAGCAACATAAGTAATTTTTACAACAGCACTCAGTGGTAAGACATAATTTTGTAACTTAACGAGTAAACTACTTACAACGCAATGAAAATTCATACAATTTCATACCATTATACATAATATATATTATGCATACAATACGAGTATATACAAAAAAAATTGTATGACATAGTTTGTTTTTATTATTTTTATTTTGTTCTCATAGGTACTAAATAAAGTGTACGGTGTAAGGTACAGTACAAACATTTTCTTATTGTCCCTCGGCAAACTTCGTGTTTCGTCAGTCATCGGCTTTCTATCAGTTGCCCCATTGCACTTGGACCGGACTTTCTCAATTAACTTGGTAGTATATAGATTTGCTAATACTCTTTTAATATAATGTAATTAATTTTAAAAATGGGAGGAAAGCAGCTAAAACTGCAATTTTTACAGCTCGATATATTATATCCACACGGAAATCAAAACAATAAAGTACTTAGTTCTGAATTCAAATTATTATACATAATAAATCTAATAATTGACGGACATGTAATTAGCATTCGTTTGTATTCGGAAATGCGATCATTGCCGAAGGACATTAAGAAAATAATTGATCTGTATTTCATTTTATTAGTCATGGTACAAAACGTGTGTGCAAACTTCTTCCAGTATAGCAGAGGGGATCAGAGAGGAGATCGAGTAAGAATATGGCGGGTTGGAATGAGTTGTGAATTCGTGATAAAACCTAAGGAGAAATACAGTGAGAGTTACCGATCGTTCGTGTAGATGAAAATACGTGCTTGGTGGAATATCATTTACATTATTCTCCAATACATAACGGGATTAGTTTCATTGTGACCCTAGGTACATGCAAGCAAAGAAGTTCGTTTTTCTAACTCCTAGCCCGAAAAGGACCCATGCAATTATGGCCTCTCCAGACAATTACATAGTCTTCCCTACAGCAGGTACATAGGATTTCTCTTAAAGAGTTATAGAACCAATGTATGTATAGTAGGAAGGTACTAACTCCTTGTAGTTACCATTGTATCACAGGCAGGATTTCTAAACAAGATAATTAAATAATCCCTTTTCTTTGTTCAGGCTTCGAATTAAATAACTCACTGCAATGAAATTACATAGCCCTTCTTAATTCACTCATTAACAGCAAAGAAAACAAACTGTTGTAAACAAAAACAATGTTTTATGAGCCATGAACGGTACGTTTTTTATTTGGAAGAGAAGGGTTTCATCCTGTGTGTTGGTGTTACAATAAGATTGAGGTCCGGTTCCTGTGTCTTACCAACCGCTAGTGGTTACACTATGAGTCTTGTATTTAATTATTCTTGTTATAATAACTGAGTGTAGCATTTTTACCCGACTACAAGGAAAAAACAAACACAAAGGATTTTGGGCGCCTTATTGTGGGGTCTCAAATTTTTTGTCTTCCATATTAAAATAAAGGTATTTTAAAGGTGATTACAAAAATGTATACCATTTGTATGTTTAACAGTAATTCGTAAAAAAATTACAACTAAAAAGTTGTAAATAAAAATAATTAATAAAATTAAAAAACCCGACTGCTTATGAAGCGAACTAAAAAGATGTAAACAAGAAGAAAATCATGCTGTGCAGTCGGAAGATACATATGGTTTTGTTCGTCCGACTGCACAGCATGATTTTCTTCTTGTTTACAACTTTTTAGTTCGCTTCATAAGCAGTCGGGTTTTTTGCTTTATTAACGTTTTTTTTGTTGTAATATCTTGAGGGATATAATTTAAATTGTATGGGAGCAACTCTTTTTTTATTGCTTCCCTCATTTGTGTCCCACAGCTGGGCAAAGGTCATCTCATTCTCCTTACAAACCTCATTATATGGCGCGATCACTGGCCAAGTATGACCAGCAAATATGATTTCTATGTTACTGTCATCAATATCAGGGTAGCTAAAAACATCGTGGCTGTCAAAAGATATCATTTCCTTACTGTAGATACAGCCCCTTTTTCCTTAATATTTTCATGTACGGCTTCCATACCAAACTTAAGATATATCGGCGTTTTAATCACACGCGCCATTATCGCATGGCGTCTCCCAGATGGCCTGTGACAGATCTGCGATTTCGCGACAATGGCCGCGAGCATGCCCGATGTCATGCGATGCTTTTTTTTATATATTCTATATGCTCGCACTTGACCACTATCTCTCCTGATGGTAAGTATGTGGTCGAAGGTGAAACCCGCTTGCTTAGAAATATTCACTCTTGACTTAAAGACTCCTAGATTGTAGCTGTCGGGAAACACAGACTCCGGCAGGGAATTCCTGCTACGATTGATATTGCTACACAAATACAAATACTTATATCTACCTACCTATTGTGTTTGCTGAAAACTTCTTAACGGAATTTTGGTGTTACTTTACAAAACTTTTAACTGAGATTGAAATCGATTCCTCGTTTAAGCGGAAGAAACGTGCCCGAGGGAACTAAAAATAATCGGTCGGATATCGTCGCAGGTAATACTTGTATTGTAAACTATTACTTTACAGTATAAAGCTAAGTAAGATAAATGGTTAAACATTGAAGGCCTTTTTAATACGGGGTGTGGAAATGGAGATTTGTTTAATCAATAAATACAGTTGCTAAGTTAACTGTAATATACTGTGGTAGACAGCTATCTGTTTGAGGACCCGAATTATTGCATATTATATTGCGTTATTATATGTGAATGCCTACTGTAAAAAGCTGGTTTACAAACTACAAATCAGAAATACATCTTCAGTAACTTCTATTATTTTAAGCTTTCTCGAAAAAACCTAAAATTTCTCTTTGCAAACCGAATCAAACTTTGCTAAGTTTGATTAAAACAGAAAACTTCTGTACCTTTGTATACGTACTTTTTTACGAAGTTACAAAGTCTAATATACATTCAATCCTGGCTATGTACACTTGGGTGATCAAAGCAAGTCAATGGGAACATTCGATCACTAGCCAAGTATGACCAGCAAACATGATTTCTATTTTATTGTCATCAATAACAGGGTAGCTAAAAAAATCGTGGCTGTCGAAAGATATCAGTTCCTTACTGTAGATTTTCCCCCTATTTCCCTAATAGATGTGTAACTTTTATGGTGTACAATAAAGTATATTCTATTCTTTTCTATCATCAGCTCCCATACCAAACTTAAGATATATCGGCGTTTTAATCACACGCGCCTTTATCGCATGGCGTCTCCCAGATGGCCTGTGACAGATCTGTGATTACGCGACAACGGCCGCAACCATGCCCGATGTCATGCGATCCTTTTTTTATATATTCTATAGGCTTGCGCTTGACCTCTATATCTCCTGATGGTAAGTATGTGGTCGAAGGTGAAACCCGCTTGCTTAGAAATAACCTATTCACTCTTGACTTAAAGACTCCTAGATTGTAGCAGTCGGGAAACACAGACTCCGGCAGGGAATTCCTGCTACGATTGATATTGCTACACAAATAAAATACTTATATCTACCTACCTATTGTGTTTGCTGGAAACTTCTTAACGGAATTTTAGTGTTACTTTACAAAACTTTTAGCTGAGATTGAAATCGATTCCTCGTTTAAGCGGAAGAAACGTTCCTGAGGGAAATTAAAAATAATCGTTCGGATATCGTCGCAGGTAATACTTGTATTGTAAGCGATTACTTTACAGTATAAAGCTAAGTAAGATAAATGGGTAAACATTGAAGGCCTTTATAATACGGGGTGCGGAAAATAGAGATTTTTTTAATCAATAAATACAGTTGCTAAGTTAACTGTAATGTACTGTGGTAGACAGACCTCTGTTTGAGGACCCAAATTATTGCTTTAATGTGAATGCCTACTGTAAAAATCTGTTTTACAACCTACAAATCAGAAATACTTCACCAATTAAATCTTCAGTAAATTCTGTTATTTTAAGCTTTCGCGAAAAACCTAGAATTTATCTTTTCAAACCGAATCAAACTTTGCTAAGTTTGATTAAAACAGAAAACTTCTGTACCTTTGTGTACGTACATTTTTACGAAGTTAAAAAGTCTAATCTACATTCAATTCTGGCTATGTACACTTGGGTGATCAAAGCAAGTCACTGGGAACATTGTAGTTTTGTTCAGCCACTAAAAGGTCACTATGAATTTTTAATGATAACTATTCTAAGAAGAGAGAATCGTATTATTGTCTCCGGGTCAAGCCGGGTCTCTTAATGTGACCGTAGAAAAGTGTCCATAAATAAATTTAAAAAGGCGTCGTAGCAACAGGCCTTTTTGCTAAGAACGGCTACGAATTGCTACGAGTTGCTACGGCTGCTGCGAGTTCTACGACATGAACAGAAAGTGTATTTCTCTCGGAAAATGTTTTAAATTTATTCTAGGAATGAACTTATTATTAATAATTGTAACTCAAAGTGGAGAAAATCAGTGTTTTGTTTATTTGTAAAATAATATATCAAAACGTTAAACAGTTTGATGGTTTGTTTTCCGATTCGATCCGATTACAAAACTTCTTTCACTAACAGAGACACACTATCCCTTACTTAACCAGGAAATGCAAGATTTCTATGGAACGTGAGTGAAGTGGCGGAAAAAGGTACTTCATAATAAAATATATCCTGTTCGTAGACCCTAAGTTTTTCCCCTTAAGACCTAACTTAATTTTCATAAGTAATGTTCCATATAGATGCATCATTGGACTTATATAACACCCTACCTCATTCATCATATCAGCGTTGAATGAATACTAGACGTCGAACAGTCAAAGGCATAGTGCATTAATCAATGACCGGTATGCAATCTGTCATTACATCTTGTACAGGGAGATGGTATCAACTTTGTAGCGTCTCCTTTCGTGCCAAACGCGGTTTCAATTAGCTCTTTGTGTACTAATTGTATCTTTGCTTATCCCGAGAAGTGTCGTAAGCCTGGCTTTAGATACTGAAATGTGTATTTCGAAGTGCGAATCTTGCTAATTGAACTAGTTTGGAATTTGTGTTAAATAAATAACTTATGCAAACTATCTAGAATATACGACAATAGGGTAGTTGACAAAAAATATATATTTAGTCCTTCAGTTAGATGAACTAAAAAAACTTGGACACATAATTTTCTTTTGCCCCGTAAACAAAACATTACGACGATACAGTGCGTTGAAATATCGTGCGACTTCACGGTGTACAATAATGTATGCTGAAAAAGTGACGTCACTAGCTCCCACTCCTGAACTTTGTTGCGCTTTATCTTTGCCAATTTTCATTAATTTTAAAAAGCAAAAAATACGGGGCCAATATTTTTTAATCTCACTGAAGGACTAAATAGATTTTACTTAACAGGAAACATCCCTATTGCGAATGATTGTTGACTCCTAGTGTGGGGATAATTTAAAGAAAAATAAACAAGACTAACACACGTTTGATGTTGATGATAAGATTAGGGCCCAATTTTCAATCGTTAGTTATCTTTAATCTGAAGAACAAATACGACAGTTTTTTATATATTCCATAATAAAAAAGCTGTCAAACTGCTATATTTATTCGTCAGATAACAGTTATAATACTTATGGAAAAGTCAGCTCCTAGTCCTAGTCCCATTGTAGGTATGTATATAGTATAAGCTCGTACTGCTTGTTAGTTACGAGTATCTTGAAACAATTACGAATTAACAACAAGTTCTATAAACTATATAGTAATAACGGGGATTAACTATGTTACCTGAATATATCCGTCTTTCCCATGATACGGATCAATCCCCGATCCCATAATTCGATTTACTTTATCCCTTGCCGAGAAAATGGCTGTGTATTTTCGTCGATAACTAATTTAATAATTTTTGATGACGTCATCATTTCTTCGGAAATCAATTGCCATTGTACCAAATTAATACGTTCTCTTCCTTTACCTAGCTAAGCTAAATTGTTTGAGAACTTTATGTTCTCGAAGTGAATTTATGTGCATTCAACTGCGCGCATTTCAAATAAAATCAACCGAGCCATTTACAAATTCGCCGAAGGCAACGGTCAAACTGAGTTAGAGCTCGTTATTGTTGGCAGCGACTTAGGTTCTAAACCTATCCGGGGATTAATAGCCGTATGAGTACATGTCTAATCGAATCATACGATTATTGACCAATCATGTCGAGTTTTGAATATCAATATTGGAATAGAATATTGAAAATAAAAAGATAATAACCCCAGTGAACTGCCCAGGGGGTCCAAAGACGCGGGATCATTCGGTAAGGGGTGAGCGGGCTGACGGCGATGTGAGCGGATAACCAATCCTATACAAATATTTGAAATATCAAGCATACCATAGGGAAAAGAGAAAACATTGTATTGCAATGATATCGCGCAAAGAATTTGGATTTGGTTATATCATCAAAATCCGATCATTGGAAATAATTGGTTTGCTCATGTTCAGAAAAGAGCAACGAACGTGAAACATTAAGGAAATCATTTCTTAGACGAAATTGACATTTTATTGTTTTCGTAACTCGTTATAATTTAATTTTGGCCTTTTTAGTCCAAGAATAGAATATACTTTGTAGTACACCATAAAAGTTACACATCACATATAAAAAATCCGGTTAAGTGCGAGTCGGACTCGTGCACCGAGGGTACCGTATAAAGCTACATTCACCTACATAATTAGGTATCTATTTCTACGGGAACTACCATATAGGTAAAATCTATACGGTACTTCCGGTTAACCTAGAATTGTCAATTTTGGTTAAAAGCAAAGTCTTTTAGCACAAGTGAAGGGAAAATTACAAAAATAAAAAAAGTTAAAATTAAATGTAAATTTTGGTACTTACAAATTTTCGCGAAGATCTAAATTTGCCTTGATTTTTATACACCTAAAATGGACTATAGACTTCAGTATCTGGTATAAATTTCAACTTGCTAGATCCACCCGTTCCTGAGAAAATCGGTGGTGACACACGGACAAGAAAGTGATCTTATAAGGGTCCCTTTTTTACCTTTTGAGGTAAGGAACCCTAAAAATATTTAAAATTTCGGTAAATTGCCCTATAAATCAATTGTTAGCCTCTTAAATGATCAAATAAGTTAGATAGTTAATTATTTGACTACTTGTTAGACTTACAATTGATGAATAAACGCGTTCTACCGAAAATTTTAACTATTGGTTAGCACAATTAACCATTGGTTGATTTAACAACAGATCAAAGAACTAAGAAAAAGTTAATAAGGCATTACGGCCTATATGTTTTATGGGTTGTGTATTAATTAGGGTAATGTGTATAATATCCGGGTAGTGTTTAGGAAATGCCTACCCCCATAGGAAAAATACGTGTTTGTATGTTATGGACATGGTGTAGGTACCTACTTTTGTATGAGGTACTCCTAATATTATACTGTGTTCAGTGATGGAATAATTTATTTATTTGGTTAACCAACAATTGTTTACACAGTACGTTTACAGTTTCTTTTTACCTTCATTTATAAGTGTAACATTTAATTATAAGCTAACATTACATGCACATTTTGTGGTTATACACATATTATCCCGTATTATAGCATTATTTTTACTTAAAATTTAAGAACTAAGTTGACAACAGCGATTAATAATAAAAAATACAGCAGGTTTCAAGGTAATAAGTATTTAAATCTCTGGTTAATGACTAAATACGATTAATAAGTTTTTTTTTTTAAAACAACACATAACGTATACAATTAAAAACATTAAATTAAGATTAAAACAATACCAGATATTAAATTATAAAATATATACAATTAAAAACATTGAATTAGAATTAAAACAATTGAAACAAAATTAATAAATTGATAAATTAAATTAAGTACATCACAGCACATCATTAATAATGTATTATATGATGATCAATTGTTCCCTCTAAACTAATATTGTAAAGATTAGTGATGTTGTGTGTTGTGCGACGTTTTAAGAATACTTTTATTGTGCGTACAGCTAAGGAGTGAAATTCCCTGCCAGAGTCTGTTTCCCGTTAGATACCCAAGAGTGAATAGGTTACTTCTAGGCAAGCGTGCTTCACCGTCGACCACATCATCGCTTACCATCAGGTGAGATTCTGAATAAAAAATTAATATGTGTTTTTTCTCTTTGTAAAAAGGTATCTCTGGAAGTAGATACTGATCGATCACGAAAACTTTTTTACTGACAAAAATCTACTCTACTTTTGAGTGGCTTTTAATCCAAAAATGAAAATCATGTGATCGGCTTCTGCGCGATAGACCACTACAAAAATAATGCTAGAAATAAATACGATTTAGCGTATCAATTAGTTTATATTGGGCAAAGTCAAGTCCTAGTAGGTAACTTATGGCCAGAGATGTGCAAAATGGTTGAAGAAAAGTATATTGTGGTGTTCTGATTTACAGATCCACATTTTTAACTCTATTTAAATATATTTGCACTATACAAACCATACCTTCATATCTTTTGATATTGTATCAACTTTTGTAATTCATTTTTATGTTTTCTTTCTATTGTTATGATCTGAAAAGCATACTTGTAGTTATCTCTATTTGTTCTAATATTTAAAACTTAAATTATATTGCTAATTTGTAATTCTTGCAATATTTTTCTATTGTGACATTTTCATCTGACATGACATCTGTCAATCTATTTTATTTTCTTAAACCATAGACCGTAACATAGGTACCATGGACTAAACCTGCTTTAAGCTAGGTGTACATTCATATAAGGGTAGCGTAGACTGACCCCTTTGTGAACTGTTTTATTCGTTCTGGTCTTTATTTTCTTAATAGAAATTTAAATTTAAAATTTAGACGATATGACTGTCAGCTTCTTTTTTTAGTTTTGAATGAGGACGGAACGCCGAAAGTCGGTGGACTACGGAATACTACTTAATGTACGATCGTATCTGAAAGTCTTTAAACTATATACGGCTTGTGTAATATTATCTGAAGTGCTCTAATTTTAATATATATATAAATATATAGTGTTATACTGTGTATAATTTGCCAGCCTTCCTACTTACCGTTTACCTGCGCATCTACGGCGTGTAACGCCACAGTCCGATCCCCGACGCTCCTTATTGCCTACCTACCACACTTGGTGTATGAGCTGTAGCAGAAAAGTCTTCAGACTCGCGCAGCCACAGCGCGCCCGTTTCAGCACGCGCAGATTCCTGCCGCCTACTCATTTACGTACCTTCCCGATTGCCTGCTGATTTGCCTTCCTAGGGCATAAGACGTCATCCTGCCCGTTCCATCACACCGTGTCACGTCTGCCGTACCCACCTGATGCCTGGTTAGCTGCCCATGTCGTTCCAAACCGGACCTTACTTTTATTCTAAATATCCTTTTTATTAATTTTAGTTTATAATTATTTAACGTGGCTTACGTTAAGCTCATCAGAGCTTCACGTAACGCTACAATATCAAAAGTATTTCTTATGCAAAATATAAAATAATTTGACTTTTTTTTTATTTAAAAAACTAAATGCTAAATAGATATTTTCACAATACTTTATTTAAATAAATACTTTTCATTGATTTTCCAAACAATTAAAAAAAAACAAGTTGTTCAGAAACACTGTCACTCATCTCCCTTTCTTTTTTTCTTTTTTTTTCTAATGATATATACTATATGATACTTGTCCAACGCTCGTGCTACCGGGCCTCAGATCCAGTCTCTCCGGGAGGCCATGGTGGAGCGCTTAAACCTGTCCTTGCAGGCAGTCTCCGAATGGGGCGATGCCAATCTGGTCAGGTTTAATGCTGCTAAAACCCAGGCGCGTCTTTTTTCCGCAAAAAAGAGTCAGGCATAGCACGCACAGCGATTTTGATTCGCGCGAATTATTTTCCGCGCGAATGTTTTAGTACTATTTGAGCGCGATTTTTTTTCCGCAGTGCGTGCAGCTTCATACAACTCCATAGGCCACAGAACGCGTGGAAAAAAATCGCGCGAATAAAAATCGCAGTGCGTGCTAAGCCTCAATTTCACCCGGCTCCAACTTGCCGAGATGTGACCGTGCCAATAGCTGACCATCTTGAGCTTCTTGGCGTTACGTTGACATCGACTCTCAATTTTGGGCCATACATTGAGGCACAGGCTCAGCTGGCTGTCAAAAAGCTGGGGATCCTTGCAAAGGTGAGAAGGTATTTCACGCCAGAACAGCTGCTCAGCTTGTATCAAGCGCAAGTTCGATCATGCATGGAGTACTGTTCTCATCTCTGGGACGGATCTGCCAAATACCAGCTTGATGCACTAGAGTCGATCGAAAAGCGGGCCAAGAGGCTCATCAGCGATAAGGCACTGGTTAAGTCAAAGCTCCAGAGCCTTGAACATCGTCGCCGAGTTGCCAGCTTGTCGGTTTTTTATCGGTTACATTTCGGGGAGTGTGCGTTGGAATTGCATGATTTAATTCCACCCAGCCCGTTCCATCATCGGACTACCAGACGTACGGCGATGCGTCATCGATATATGGTGGACATCCCACCCATACGCACTAAACGTTTTGAGAATACTTTTATTATGCGTACAGCTAAGGAGTGGAATTCCCTGCCGGAGTCTGTGTTTCCCGATAGCTACAATCTAGGGGTCTTTAAGTCAAGAGTGAATAGGTTACTTCTAGGCAAGCGTGCTCCACCGTCGACCACATCATCGCTTACTATCAGGTGAGATAGTGGTCAAGCGCAAGCCTATATTAGATTTAAAAAAAAATCTCCCTCCTGTGTAATCGTATAATTATGCCACTTATATAAGTGTGTAATATCACTATGCATGTGCCCTCATATTTTAAGTATTGAAGAGTTTTATTCTAAGTCTGTGGTAGTATTTGCTCTACTATCACTACTGGTTACTGAGGAGTCAGAATCCTAAAAAAAAGTGGCAAGACTATTTTTTTTCTTTATGACTGGGGTCCATTTCAAGTCTTCACATTTTATTGTAGTGTGGATAATAAAACAATATTCTATATTATTAATCTTCTGCAATAAATAACTGCTTCACATGCTCCTTATTTGTCTTTGGCACCCACTTAAATTTTAAGAACACATGCTAAAATGCAATTTTTTGGCTCTTGGGTCTTCTAATTAATATTTTTCAAACCGGTTTTGAATACTTTCTATTATATCGATTAACAATGCGGGTGAGTACCTATAAGGGGCTGTCCAGTTCCATTGAGTCCAATTTTTGCATTCTATTTAATTTCGGTTGCCGGAATCAATAAATTAATGTTCTCTAGTCACCTTCCACAAGCTCCAGATGGCTTCAGCTATTGGCCTTGAAGTCCTAAAATACAAATTTTTAACCAGTTACAAGTATCTAAATTAAATATAACAGGTATTTTTGGCAAAACTTACCGTAAAGTATTTTGCATTTTACAAGTAGAAAATACGTCGCGTAAAGTATATCAAATTAAATACAAAATTCTTAAAAAAAAAGGTAATTACATACTAAATAGAAAATAGGTATTTTGTATTTGCATTTTAAATACAAGTATACAATGGCGACTAATACCCAAATCTGTGTCTATAAATAAAATCACAAACCAGCTATACTGTCAAACATACCTAATTCTTATGATGTCACCCTATCCGTTTCCCCCCCCACTTAACTCTTTCAGGGGATGACAAGCGGCTAATGCACTATGTTTCCCTCCAGCATTAGGGGTAATGTGACGTAATAATGTCAACAATATTATTTCTTCCAGTTGCTTTGGACATTTTTCGCATTGCCTGTCCATTATCAATAATGGTACATTAATCACTTAGCACAAGGCATTTATACCAAGAGCTCCCAGCTGTCATTACTATTCCGAAATGAAAGTCGTTACCAACATTTAACAAATTAAATTCATTTATTTAGGTGATTTGCCAGCGGCAACATTAAGCACCGTTCTGTATAAAATGGATGTTTATCAAAAATTACTTTTATTTTCTCGAAACATTCAGAACAGAAATATTTTATACGGATAGGGACTAATTTACTAAGAATCATGCTATTAGTGGCAACAAGAATGGGTATTTTCCTTAGAATTATTTTATTCTAATAGCTTTTTAGAAATCTCTGACATGTTTAGTACATGTTAAACAAATATTTTACTTAAATTCTCTATAGAGATATCACTTCAGGTGCTTAATAGTTTAGTCAAAGTCAAACATATATTTTCAATTAGGCCACCAAGCGGCACTTTTGTACGTCAACAATTAAAATTTACAAGTAATAATAATTTATTCTACTGTGCATTCGGAAAAGTATTTTGTTATGAAGAAGAACGCACAAGAAACTCCAAACTTACTCTTTTAATGAAACTAAGTGGCTAATAATATTAACATAAGTACATACATTAATAAATTCATATATGTGAGGACGATGCACCCAGAATAACACTTTATACTATAATACGTATAGGTATAAAATATTAAAAGCCTTAACAGGTAAATTCATTAATTTGATAAATAGGAACATGGTTCTCACATACTTACAGATATTGCAAACATAGGTAAAATACCTATAATTTAACAACAACGGAACCGTGTTTGTGTCAATTTCACTAAAGAATAATTTAGAGACTTCTGTGAATGTCAAGAAGTTTATCCAGAATGCGACAGCTCACATAAACCCCTCAAGTTATGTTGGTAACAGACAAACAATATTATTGTCAGTGAGCTAGCGACTGCTCTATCGCTTTTATTTTACTCCTGAACTCTAATGAACGTGCAGACAACTTTACAACTGGCTACCTATCAACTACACAAATTATTTCAATCCGTTGCGTGTTAAGTCACTGTAAACACAAGAAACAGACGAAGTATTACGTTTAATTATACAGCAACAAAGACTTATGCCGCTTATCAGTAACCACTCGAAGTTAACAGCTATGAACCCTAGAGCCTTCTGTGTACAAATTATATCGTTCCACACTTTAATGGTAACGGTCGCGATACGAACGTATTTTGTGCAATTTGATATTCACTACGCTTTTTTTTTAATTGTATAGGACGCGGTTTTATACGTGGAAGTGTGCTTGCATGATGTTTGAATCAAGTTTTTTTTTTTTAATTGTGTGTTGCCACTGCTTTAAAGTGAAGAATACACGCAGAGGACTAGAGTTACAAAAAAACGTTTCTTTTTTCTGAGATGAAAAAATAAAGTTTAAAAACTACATGAAAAACAAAATAATTCTTTTTCTGGAGTAGGTTTTTTTCAAGAGTACGAAAACAAAAATATGGTAAGGCGGTTATCGTATATGAGTGTTGATATTACATTTCTTTTTTGTTTAATAAGAAAATACCATTTGATTTTTATTAAATAGTACATAAATTTCTTAAAATAATTGGCAACATCAAATGATGTTTACCATTTACGGACGGGATTTTCCTAATTACAAAGAAAAGATGATTCTGATTGTAACAAATTATGTATTTTCTAAGCCCATAATAATAGGTACCCATTGATTTAAACATAATTTGACTTTAATTAAAACAAAACAACCAAATTTAATGTTTCACTTTTTCTGAAATCAAACCAAGTTTAGCAAAAACGACGGTGCCAAGTTTATAAGTAAAAAATACTATTGTTTTTTTTTATTTTCATCTCTACAGAGGACTGAGAAAAAGATTTGATTTATAAAATGTATTAAGGACAGGTATCCGATCGTCTTAATTTTACCACGTCCTATTAAAAACGATTGGTTGACAAAAGGTATCACGTATTTATTTACTTCCCTTTCTTTTTTATTAAAAACCTTTTTATATTTTACGCCACACATTCAAAAGGGAAAATATTTACACGCATAATATTTCTTTACCTAGCCAAAATAGCTCGGAATGTCAATACTCTCACGTAACGCTACTTGTTCACGTAGAGCTAATAATGTAATTCGATCATCTTTTGTTCAATATTTACTTCCTCCACGTGCTGAATACCTCTAAATTGTGAAGTTGAATATCTTTTGAATGTATGGCTATATGTGTGAAACGGAGTCAAAGAGAGATATCGAGAAGTGCTCTGTGACGCCGCCCGCGCACTCCCCGCCCTTCCGCCGCGCCCGCTACGTGAGAGATGGCTTTCAATATCAAATTGAATTCCGCGGTTCATTGATTTTCAATTTGTTAGTGGGTACTCTCATCGTTTACCATAGACACACTGGAGATCCGACTATTGTAAATCATCCGAAAATTTTCACGACGAACAGTCGTCCATAACTTTTCTTGAATGCTGGAATTTAGGAGGGCGATAAACTTCCCGTTTCCCCTTTCAAGGTATATTTCAATTTAATCAGTTAAAAGTTCATGTTAAAAAACACAAGTAACCTCATTCAGCTGGCTGTTTATCTTTCTTAGCAGCTAAGTGGAATGTTAAATAAACTAACATCCGATTTAAAATATGGGATTAGCTCGAAAGCGGAAAACCTTTTACTCTTGCGCTTACTCTTTTAAGTTACTTAGTTGAAGTTGTGCACTAATCTCAAAGAATATAAAATACTGAGTGGAAACAATAGATAATATAGTCTATATTTTCTCAGTTGTGAAATGTGTAACTGCTGAAAGTACTTACAGAAAAGTTTCAGTTGTGATTTAGTTAAAATCCTCAAACTTCAACTGCGACTGTGCGTCGGGAGACGTTCCCATTTATTCAATATCGCGAAATAATACATTTAGTTCTTAGTCTGTATTTGTTAACTGAGAGATTTATTTTAATTTAAAATATAAAATATTTGTTTAGTTAGCCGTACAAAATTAAATCTTATGTCTAAACCAGTCGGTATGTATTCAAGCGGAAATTGCGGATTTACTTTCAAAACAACTAAGCAGTCATCTCACTTTCTTCTTTCCTGTTTCTATGAATATTTATATTTATATAAGTACTAGCTTCTGCCAGCGGCTTCACCTGCGTGTAAAAAAATAAATAGTAGCCGATTTTCAGACCTACTGAATATGCATAAAAAAATTCACAAAAATCGGTCAAGCCGTTTCGGAGGGATATGGTAACTAACATTGTGACACGAGAATTTTGTATATAAGATATATTATGTGCTATTCTAAAACACGTGGTGTTGAGTTGGAAGAAGAAGCAGTCTGTAATTGCCTTTATATGGTGATTTATGGGTAAAAACTTACCAAATTGTTCATGGTTTTATACCTGTGTCCTTATCTCCAGCGAGTGTGACGTTGAGAGCGACGTTGACACTGACAGATGGCTGTCAACTTCATAGCGTTTGTAAATTTTTGCCGGTAAAGACGGAAAATTTTCAAAGTTAAAAAAAAGTGTGGAAATACGCAAAATGATCGTATTAAATTAACACATGGTGCCTTTTTAGAATACGTGTCAGTGTTTTTCAGTTGTGTTTTAGCATTTTTTGATGATTACGGACAAAATTGTCCCGGTAAGTGTTGGAGGTGACCAAAGTTCGAATAGATATTATTAATATTCGAACAGGTGATCTGACTCTGGACTGACGAGTCCAGACTACATCTTCATCCCCAGAGGATGAGGGCATTGTATCACCTCCGCCCGAAAAAGACGAAAATGCTTCACGTAAGTACAAGTCTGAACAAGTATGAAGGTTGACACTTTGTTCGGACTGAGTGCGTAAGAATTTATTCAGCTTCACAGTGAGATGATCTTATCTTATTTGATTGACTACTAATAAGTAGTGATTCGACTTCATACTTGTCACATTTTTTTTGAGAAATACCTATGACACGTTTAGTTTCTTTGAGTACCTACCTATTTAAGTACTTACAAAGGTATGAATAACCAATTCATATTACAGTACTAATATGGCAAATAACGATTATAAGAAAGAAATTTGGTTCTCCTTTTTTGGAAGGACAGTCTTTACAAGAAAACTATGTATAATCTTATATTTGTATATAAACTTTAAGAAAGAGTTGTGATATTTTGGCAAAAACAAAGATTAGTTTGTCTGCCGCTGACTAACTGAGCATTTATTAGGAGACTATATTTGGAACAATAGCAACTATAATGGTTTATAAAAACACAACTGAAATTATTTTAATGCTTGCATACATATATATGTCCTTCAAGGTTAAAAACCTCAGAGACTACAATGCTAAATATATTGTGAGCAATAAAAAGCTGTTTTGCGCAGTGTTATATTTGAAGATATTGGAAATCAAAGACAATAATAAGAAAATCTTCTCAACCAAGAGTCCTTGTAACCCAGCTTCTTTAGGTTGAACGGACCTTGAACATATTTATTTTTTGCTCAAAAGAAATACATCAATAAACTCTTAAGAGTCGAGAAATTCAGAGATAGTTGTCCCTTTAAGGCTACAACAGGCAGAAAATAATGTTAATAAATTAAAATAATTATTATTTTGATTATTTTATTAGTAAAATTGTCCGCTTTCCATTCATAAAGATACCTGCTTTTTAATATTCACACAATTATTTGTAAAAATATCAGGTAATTAAGATAATAAAGAACAACCCACCATGTTCTTTACATCATCCTTCACCTACAATAGAAGAGAAATTTAAGAGACCACTACAATCCTCAATGCAGACATTATATAATGAATGTACTAAATAAAATATAACTTGGAGGTTGTACTATACCCCTTCTTTGACCTCGGAGGTCTCAGGTTGTTTTTGTTAGTGAAACATGTTCATTCAATTTCACAAGCAGGTATGGTCAATTTTTCTTTTTTGTAGCTTAACTTAGCTTAGCTAACTTTATGATGATTTGAAATTAAAATGTAAGTAAAAATTAATCATCAGGCCTACTTGCATTTACTAATTTCATGAGCCTACTGGAGATGCCTCCAGAGTGTTTTCAAATGCACAATTATAATTGACAGCTTTTCTTAGAAGAAGCTTAATGTTTTAGCACCATCAACTTCAAAGATGTGTGACTGAATTGGATTGCGGAAATCCTATGAGACCTATTTCTCTGGTTATGGAGACACTGAGAACATTGTTAACTTTGGATGAACATAAGATTATCATCACACCTTTTTTCTCTGAGGGAATAAGCAGTGATGTGCTTATAGTGGTAATTAGGCCATTTATGTTCAACTCTTTGATGCCCATGTGAGGGCAAACCTTCGGAGTTGCACATACATTATTACAAGTTTGTTAGGAAGGTAACATTCTCAAAGAGCTTTGTCTGGTTTTTAGACACATGATAAAATTTTATCTGTTTCCAAAATATAGAGCAATGAAAACAGTGTCTCCCTATTAAGCTCGGAGCTTTTTAATAGAGTTACATGTTAACTACTGTTACAAAGAAATTGAACTTTTAAAAGTGTTCTATCAGAACAAAGAAAGAGTAAGAAATACTCCCTCTCTCCCTATTCAACAATACCTCAATTCGCTATTAAAAGCTGTAGACTACAGTTCCACTCTGGTAGTAAAGTATAAGTCGCTTCCTGACCATGGCTGTACCAGAATCATAGTAAACCACCTTTGCGCAATAAATAGTCTGTAACTATCTGAGAGATGTGCGCCATTTAAATAAATTCTAACATTCAGAATTGAAAGGAAAGCAGACATGCTGTTTGCAGTCATAAATAGTCAGCGGATGACATCACTGCCACTCTAATTAAAAATTTGTCAGGAAGGATATTGAGGAAAATGGTGTTACTTATAGATTCGGAATCTTAATAATGGTCTAACCTCATAAATGACTATGAGGTGCACACATTTTAGTTTACAGTCCGACAACAGGACTTTTGTTACATATCTCAGAAACTTGAGGCGGGGGAGGAGGGGGGGGGGGTGGCAAACCCTTCACTAATAAGACCTACAAATGGCTCCTAAGACTTGTAGAGCAATTATACTTAACACTCTTAGCCACTTACACTTTCCGAGTAGTTTAATCGGAATAGGTTTGCCTTTCAAGGAGGCTTTTCATTATAGAATTTGGCAATTTTTGTCCCAGGCCGCGGAGGCTGTATTCAATTCAAGATGTGGGACTTCTGGCCCAGGCCGCGGAGGCTATGCTCAAAATGTCGGGCGTAGTACATTATAGCATATGGCAAATTTTGTCCCAGGCCGCGGAGGCTGTATTCAATTCAAGATGTGGGACTTCTGGCCGCGGAGGCTATGTTCAAAATGTCGGGCGTAGTACATTATAGCATATGGCAATTTTTGTCCCAGGCCGCGGAGGCTGTATTCAATTCAAGATGTGGGACTTCTGGCCGCGGAGGCTATGTTCAAAATGGTCTATCAAATATTCCTGTCATTCATCAACACACGTGGCCTCTAGATTAAGCAAAAATAAAATTATGTTTCAAAATTGAGTATTTGAAATTACGAAACCGTACTTTTATGTAAATTTTTAAAGGTTTTCAGGCTTATGAAGAGTTTGACAAATACTCAACTGCAAGTTCTCAATTCAAAAATCAGACGTAGGTATGTTATTTAATAAATAGGCCCAAAGTTTTATGCATTTCCTAATTTATTGCACGTAATAATTTAGTCCTCTTGTCAGTAAGGTGCTTGAGGTATCAAAATGCATACCTACTTTTATTTGCTGATGTTGTAAATGTAAAAGTAACCCAAAAAGGCTTCACGAGTATTATCAACAACCAACATTAATGATATTACAGATATTAACACCTCTATCTGATATTTCCTCGTATATTAAGCCGTGTTTGAAAAATGTGACACATGTAGATATCGATATTTATAACTTGGCTTGTTTTATCGACATCTGTAACATCCTTATCGATACAAAAGTTTGCCCTGCCTTACAACGTCCATAAAAAGTGATGGGCTATGCAAGCAGTCAAGACCAAACGGTACATAGACCATACACACTAAAAACACCGGGTTTCTCTGAGAGAGCTACAATTACTTAGATACACACTGTTGCTCGAACACGTATTTGGGTAAAACAGAGATTGGATCTTACGTGAGTTCCTGAGTAGGTAAAGGCTACAGTGTTGCACCATTACTTGCAAACAGGGTTGGATGGAAAGTTGCGATCAAAGAAAAAATGGCGAACTCCCAAACAAATTTTTTTTTTTTTTTTTAGCGTCTGTCGATGAAAAATATGTAGAAATTTAGAGTTTGAATTTCTGAACAGTTTTGTCTTCAGTTATACTTCTATAGGAAGTCAGGCATTAAAGATATTCTAGTTTGAATTTCTAGAAAATTAGAGGTTATGTTAACAGTACTGTACTTGTCATGATGCCGGTTGACAGATGAATTGGCAACACAGCATAGACAGAATTTTGCTAACTATCGTCAATTATCTAGTCAATTGAGTTTTCAATTATGACGATTTTTTGCCAGAATTTGTATGCCATTATTTTCATTTGATAAAACTTAGTAAATTATTTCATCGGTATCTATAATGGCCGCATACGTAGACGCTTAATAATTACATCAACAATTTTCTCGCCATTGTTCTTTTAAAAACTGTTTCAATCATATAGATGACAAATTTATTTTATGGATGTCATTGGCAAATCCCAACAAAATATGGATTTCCCATACAAAATTGTCGTCAGTTGAACCAAATTTGTATGGGTTTTTTGTTTGAGAATTGTCTATGAGTTCCTTGAAAAAAGTTGTTCATTATACATGGGCAGTCCGTTACACCCTGTATATTCGAAGTGTGAAGTGTTCCCCTATGTTCTTGTAACTTTCGTACTTATCTCATACCTTTTGCATATTTAGAGATCAGATTTTTTTTTCGTTCTAGCAATAAAACAAGCCATCCGTCTAATGCTTGATAACTTTAAACTGAAAATTACAATAAAACAAACATTTCGCAATAAATTGTAAAGTTCTACGACCCCTCTTAAACGGAAAGCTTTAACAAATTAAGAAGTTAATATAAAATAATGTTTCCGTAAATTATTCATCGCATTATCAGTCTGCTCCTAATAAGCTCGAACGTTGCCAGAATTAAGATGAACGCGGCAAAGTAAGGGTTAAATTGAACAAAAACATTTCTGTGCAGGTGCGTTGTCTGTTATCTATGAGGAGTGCGAACTTGAGGCATGTACCCCAAGTTGTTATGCTAATCCTGCCAAGATATTGTTTATGTCTCTCTAAATATAATTTCCAAGGGAAATTTTTCCTTCGTCATTAAGGGTTAGGTAACTTATTTGAGCGAAGTTTCCGGCAGCGGAACTGCCAACAAAATCAACACACTCCGTATTAATAAAACCGTTCAGACGTATGTAAGTACAAGCATAACATGTATGTGTAGTTCATCAATTATAAATTAACCCTATTTCATTATGGATTTAATTAATTGGCATTCCAGGCGCGGTGATATTGATTTATAATTAACTATCGAGAAGGCAAGATGCTATAGATGTTTCGGAAATTAGGTGACTATGTCGCATAGGCCGGGAGCTGACGTCCGGATATCATTTTTGCGGAGATTGCCTCAAGAAAATGGCATGGCAATCGTTCGAGTCTAGAACTGGCCAGCCTTTTCGATACTGTTTCTAAGTACCTACAATCGTGTTAAAACGGTGGTCACCATGGGTACCTCACTGCTATTGTTTGCAAGGATTGAAGGAAAATGGGTACCTACTCAAAATCGATCCAATTGCCTATAAAAAGCTGAAAATGTTTATTTATTACGTTTCGAAAATGCTTTCAGTGTAAGTAAATTAAACTCCTATATCTCCTTATTCTTTCCTATTCGCCGATCAGTGTGGCGACGCTTGGGGGAGGCCTATGTCCAGCAGTGGACGTCTTTCGGCTGAAATGATGATGATGATGATCTCCTCATTAGTGATTGCCATAGGCGGCACTTGCGGCGGTGGTTGTGGTTTGTCCCGGTAAAATTCAAGGATACTGAGGGCAGTGAGCAGCGTTCCGTATGGTGTCGGACGTAAGAATTTCACCATCCTATATTTTCCCGAGAGTGTCGTAAGAGGTGACTAAGGGACATACTAGAGAATGGGGAGCAGCGATCTCTATGCACCTAATAACAAACTGCGATCGCCAATCCGCCTGCCAAGCGTGGCAATTACGGCAAACCCTCCCAAACCGATGAATAGCGCAACGATAAAATGGCCCCTAGTACCCAGCAGCCTACCTATCTTCAACTTCGGTAGCGGTCGAGGTTATAGCATGAGAAGCGGTGCGAAGAGTCCCCGGATGAGAAACGGCTACCATAATACAAAAGACGACTGGCCCTGTTAACATTTAACACGCGTACACTCCGGACCGACGAGAAGATCATCGAACTCAAGGAAGAATTGAGCGGGTTACGATGGAGTATCATAGGGTTATCTGAATCCTACTTGTATATCAAAAGTAATCCGGAAGATAAGCTTACCCGGGGTTTGCATGTATAGTTAGTATTACTGCCCTTAATCCATTTTCATTATTTTGAACTTCTTGCAAACACCACACCAGACATGATAACATACACATCACTCTGTTTTATCCAATACTAGTAAAACAATATTCTATGTATCCTTTCCGCCTAGTTTATTTACACTTATTTATTTAAACTATTTCATAACATAATTCTTTTGACAGCCGACCATAGATTTCCTTTTTATTTTTCTTCCATAGGTATTTAAGGTCCTTTCTAAGAAATTTAATATATTACCTTTTGGTCCGCGCGCTCTGTCATTTTTCTATGGTTTTGACAAACGATCATTGAGCTTCGCGGACTTTGTTCATAGGTCTACCTATATTTAATATGATTTATTTATAGATTTGTATCATATTTGTATACTTTGACCCACCTTCTGTGTTTATTCTATTTTGTTTGTTATTTATATATTATTTTATTAGTAAAGTATTTTCGGTTTCCGTAAGTGTGTCCGTGGCATCAACAGTGGGTCCTATCAGAATATCAGCGCGGCGTTATTTTCTTTTTGGATATCGCTGCACATGCTGAGATAGGAACCTTTTTGGTCTCGCATAGGGTTTTAATTTTTTATTTTATACTAGAGGACGCCTCGCGGTTTCACCCGCGTAGTTCCCGTTCCCGTGGGAATACAGGGATAAAAAGTAGCCTATGTCACCCGGGGATAGAGTAGCTTCCCAACGGTGAAAGAATTTTTGATATCGGTCCAGTAGTTTTGGAGCCTATTCGGTACAAACAAACAAAAGAATCTTTCCTCTTTATAATATTGGTATAGATTATTGTTTAATTTTATGCATATTTCTCGTGTCTCCTGTGCGGGTCACAAATAAACATTTTTTCTTTCTTCTTTTTCTTTCTTTACTTCCGAGAGGGTAACCGGTAGTCCCAGGGTAGTGTTGGGTTTATCGTCTACAAGTCCCTTGTGGCAAACGTAGTGAAAATCGAGTGTGTGTCGACCAGGGTGGCGTACCTTATATTTAGAATATGCTCAAGGTATTCGCTGAAGATCACACAGGTCTAAATTCCGACCTCGGCACACCCCGACGACGAAGTCAAGACCATGTATGAGAATATTTCCGGAGCCATGCATGATGATAATACTCATTTCACCCTGATCATGGGGGACTTCAGTGGACGTCTTTCGGCTGAAATGATGATGATGGTGATGAGGGCAGCGTAGCAGCGGGAAAATGTCGGTTTGTTAAATATATCTATATAACGGTAACCATTTCATCCCGTCATGCATAAAAAATAGGCAATATGAATATCTTATTTTTGAAATGGCTTGGTTAACAAAGAACCCATCGCTTCTTGGAATACACAGCGCAGAATTATTTCTGGCGGTGACATTTCGATCTTTGTTCATTGTGGTAAACAGGATTCATAAATATTTTATGTATTTCAAAGAAATAATGACCTCTTGGAATAAAAGAAATTGCCTGCCAATTTAAAATGAGATTGAAATAAATATTTTTTGTTTTTCGCACAATTTCACACTAATTACCTGCTAGGCTCTAGGTAAGATGACTTTCGATTAGAGTTTGGCAGATTCGTACATGATACTGCCATGGTCCGCGGGTGCGGGGCACGTATGGTAGCGGGGGTGGAAAACGTGCGCGTGGGACGGGGGTCACTTGACGGGAGCGTCATCGCGCCGTCACGTCATTGGATAGTAACGCCCCCCACCACCCGCACGGTCCATAGGATGAATTTGCCAAGCTATAGCATCAGCCATTGATGTAATCCTAAAATTAATCCGATTGACCAGTTGGCATTTTGGCAGCACATGTCAAACCCAAACATTACGCACTTCGCTCTGGTGTAGAAAATGGCACACTGATATTTGAGAGAGTAGTTTCATATTTCTTGCTCGTACTCTCTGTCGGCGACACCAACATCGCGGATCTTTCTTCAGCTCGATATGCCAAAATACCGGGTACTGTGAAAAAATCCACTTAGTCAAATTTACACAATGAACGTACTCACAAACAGCGATTAGTTCCAGTTCATAATGTCGAAATAGAGCAAAACATTAGTATAATTAATCGCTGAAATGCAACCTAATCTCTCAGGGGAAAGACGGGTTTCCCCCCCTCCCCCACTTGCTGGAACAACCCCCTAATGCATGGTTAAACCGTTACGCAATAGATTAGCTTACTACAAGTGTACTTAAATATTAAAGAGCCGAGATAATTTGAGTGTAGAACCATCTAGTATTCTTCGAAAAATATTCGCGCGAAATGCCTGTGTGTTTGAATTATAATGTGAGATGTATGAAAGCGATTTTGTTTATTTGAGCGAGTTACTTCGAGATTGATGTGTGTTATTAAATTGAGTAAAGGGTTTCTAATGTTGCAACATTAATTTAGATAGTAGTTAGTAAAATAATGTTATGGTAATTTTTACTATGCAATGATTTTTGTGTTTTCTAGAAGAAAATCCATCATCATCAGCCTGTTAATGTTCCCACTGCTGGGACACATGCCTCCTCTCTGTAAGAGGGGAAGGCCCGAAATCCACTACGTGGGTTCAGTGCGGGTTGGTGGATGTCACATGTCTTCGAATTTATGGTTCTAGGACATGCCGGTTTCCTCACGATGTTTTCCTTCACCCTTTTTGAGAGCAGTGATGATGAAATAATTTACACATTTACAGGTTTGAATACACGACCTACAACTTGTAAGTCGCGGCCAAACCACTGGCCCACTATTGCTCTCTGAAGAAAATCCATCATTATTAGGTTTTTCTGTGTGTCACGTTGCAACTATTCACGAAAACTATTTTTGCCTTGCAGATAGTATTAACTGCCTTCTAGTTGGTAAGCCAGTAGGAAATTCTCTTAGAGATAGCGGTGCCATATCAAATTCAAATTAGCCCTGTCCAAATTTAAACTTTGACCCAACTCTCAATTTAAATTGTTGCCGCATTCTTTACTTCTAAGGAAGTCAAAATTGCAATGTGAAATACCTCAGATACTTTTTAAGGAATTCAAGGTAAAAATGTCTTAAAAATAACAAGATTCCGTCAATAAAAATGCTGGTGGAGTTTCATTACGTTCGCGAAAATTCACGCACTTCTGTAGTTCACTGTACCTGGGGTGTTATTTTACTGTAAAATAGAAACTGAAATATTCAGGCAAACGTTGTGAAGTTTTATTTATTTGATTGAAGTTTTCAAGATTCAGTATTTCTTAAAACCTCAATTAAATACATAATATAATAACACGCCACTTTCCCGAAGAGTTAGGTTAATAAATAAGATTATATAGTATTTTTTATTCATAATTTTTTTATAATTTTCAAACACATAATATATGAATTACTTTTACACTAAACAATACGAGTATAAAATATGAATGTTTGCTATGAAGTTGAAGTCTGAATATATTTTTTGTTAACTTCTTTCAAAGTATTCCATATAATATCAATCTAGTTTGTTCAATAACAAATCTAATATCTGGTAGAGTTTGTATCTATTAGATATTTTTGCTTTGCTCGTTTCTATGGCTTAAAAGTCAGACGTCTACTTATTTCCATTGAAATGAAACGATTAAACTTCTAGACTCCTCAAAATGGCCAATAATGTGTTTGTGTTATTTCCTAAAAAAGGTATTGGTAATAACTGGTATTACAGGCATTCAATAGAACAAATACGACAAAAAATAAAATGTTTGGGCAAAGTGTGTAATTTTTTATAATAAAGTACTTAACAACAAATGAAGAAAGCTATTACTTAGAATTTGATGAACAAAGGTAAACAAACTGAAAACCAGCGCTTTCTCTCTGACGCCTAGCAAATTCTGAGTTGCTAATCATTTCAGTATAGGCACGCTCAGCGATGAGGAGAAAGTTCCCCTGTTCTTTACCTTTAAATTCGCTTCGATTGTATCCGGAAATGTATAATTTCTATAATCTGAATATTGGATACAGGAACTTGTCCAGTTCTGTGACATTTAGCATTTTTCAGTGGCACAATAGCAGCAAACACTTACTACTACTTAACACCGAGTACTAACAATTTCACGGACTAAGCTCCAGAAATGTAGCTCACTTTCTTTTAGTGAGTATACAGCTCAAACGACCAAATTGTTTTAACCCCGCTTTAAAGCAACTTTGAGTAAGAAAATTGCATCGTCTAAGTGCAAAGATTCAGGAGTGTAAGCTTAAGAATAACGAAAGGCAGAAATTGCCACCACGGGATTATCGTAAGCAATCTTGATAGTGACGCTAATTACTAACACACTGGTGGGATTGCGCGCGCACTTTTTACCTTATTCTTTAGTGTCGATTAACTCAAATATAATCTTAACTATGCAGATTTTGTCCAACAGTATGTAGCTGCTTGTACGGCTCTGTAATGCGCCTCAAAGGTGCAGGTGGTCGGGCATGAAGGGCAGTCCCTGCGAAGGGGCTCCACACTTGCACTGTGTTTTGGATGGGTCTATGATGTTCCATTTGGTCAGGTTGTTTCTACAGCAGCCAACCCGGGCTCGCAATCGGTTTATGGTTTTCCACATTGGCCAATTTAGTTCGTGCTGGAGGTTCTGCTGTAGTGATCAAGTGTAGAGGACTTTTATCATAAGACCTGGACCAAAGTTTTTCACCCCCGAAAATCCCTATATTGTAAAATATATCAAAATAGTTAGAGCCTATATATGTTCAAATATTGCTCGTTTAACAGTGTAGGATACGTCTAGGATCATCTTTTGTTCTGGCGCAGTATGGCTCAGCCATGAGGAGGCATCGTTGTGCGTTCCAATCAAGATCAAAGCTTCACGGGCTAAAACATTTCACAGTAATAAATTAAACATCTACTGCTCCGTAAATTAACTTGCTCGATATTATGTTCTCGGCCATATTTATGTCACGCGGTACAATGTTATGTCAGCCGAATATAATGGTTGGCGGCGCATTTTTTGTTTGAAGTGCTGTTTTCATATTTCATTGTTAAAATATTGACTTGATTTCCATTTTCCATTTCATTTGGTAGATTAAAAAAATCTGAATGTAATAAACGAAATAATTGAATATCTGGCAATGGCTTTAAGGCTATTATCGCAGGGTATTAAGATTGTTGTTACTTAAGAATTATCTGGGTAGATATGGGTCACTTCAAGCTTGAAAACAGATACTATTGTATTTAGTGCCCAATTAACTGGAAATCGTGTACTAAATTGAAATCTGATAACTGATTCAGTTTAGACGTTTTGATAATGTGTCAGTGTGTAATATGTAAGGTTTGGGTAAGTACTCGTAGATACAGTAGAACAATGCTAATTAGAGGAAGATAGTATCGGTTAACAATTAATACAGACAATAGCAGTATCTTGAGATCATCTCTAACTGCAGCTTTACTTATCGACATTAAACAGCTTTGCGTAAGCTCTAATTCTGTGTGATTATGGCTACAAGTCTTGGCCCGCGACTTCACTCGCATGGCCTATTTTATAGGAACCGCAAACAACAAGATGACACCGGTTAAAACTACGCCTTGCCGACCTCTCAGATCTAATAAAAAGCTCGACTGACAAGCTAAGGCGTAGTTTTCTTGTACGTGTGTGCGTATAAATTGTGTATGTATAGGTAAGGCAAGGCGTAGTTTTAACCGGCTTCACCTTGTTTTGAACTGATGGAACGTTGCAAACGACAAGTTGCAACGTTCCATCTTGACTTTTTATTTGATCTGAGCCAGTGAAAGCATTTTTGTAATTACTTCAAGAGATTACATCTTACAAAAGAGCTCTTTATAATATTAGTTTATATGACTTTAGTGGGTAAGTGTATAGAAATACCAAATAGACATGGTAAAAGACAGTTTTTGTTCTTATAGA
Organism: Orthosia cruda; assembly: GCA_964057195.1. Lineage (NCBI taxonomy): Eukaryota > Metazoa > Arthropoda > Insecta > Lepidoptera > Noctuidae > Orthosia > Orthosia cruda. Next base: position 22,507,120 of record OZ059845.1, read on the forward strand.
GGTAAAACAAAATAAAGGATTTTGACATTATTTTGTATTACATCGATGCTTGGATAGGATAGGATAGATGGACCTCTTTGCCGCACTTCGACTCGGATTTGGTCCGTTGTGCGTGCAGGGCTTCTCTCTGTGAGAGGGATTGGGCCGTAATCCTCCACGCGGGCCCAATGCATGTTAGTGGATGTCACATGTCATCGATTTTTTGGAGCTAAACATGCCATGTTTTCTCACGATGTTATCCTTCACCGTTTTTAGAGAAGTGATGATGAAATAATTTCCACAAAGTAAAGCGCCTGCTAGGGTTTGAACCCACGACCTACAACTTGTAAGTCGCGGCCGTTACCACTGGGCCACCACTGCTCTCTACCTCGATGCTATAATATTTTTACTTTTAAGCATAGGAATCTTCAACAAGCTCATAACGATATGTGACAACAATACGTACTCAGCTACGACCTCTCATCTATCTAGCAATAACGCACCGCAGTCTATTCAAATACAGCAGAACAATACCAGTTCAATACCAACGGTTGTATTATGAGCACTTTTTGCAATCTGCTAAGAGTTCGGTCAAATGCCAGACAATATTGTATGTTGTGCTTTTTGTTTGTGGAGACTCATAAAGGCATCGCTGAATAATCTGAATAGATAAATAATAAAATGGCATATTGAAATATTATTTGTAGATGTATTGATGGTAGAGTTTCGATAGGTATTCAATTATTTAAAGGCAAAAACAGTTTTAATATTGTGTTTATATAATATGCGTTTCACCATCATCATCATCAGACTATTATTGTTCCCACCATCAGGTGAGACAGTGGCCAAGCGCGAGCATATAGAAAAAAAAATTCTCGTTGAAATAGATGCCTGGTTTGGTAGTTATGTTTTCCCACATTCTTGTGGAGTCGCAGCCTTACCGACAGTTTGGTCCCAAAGCCATAGCTCGCGTCAAGTCACGCGACTGTTTAGGTGGCTGCCGAAGTTTTAGATGAATGCCCACCAAAGTTAAGTCGTGAAGAGTTTACCGAGTTACGCCCGTCGTACGTGCTACGGAACGGCGAACAACTGCACTTAAACAATTACTTACCTAAAAATTTTAGACGTGCTACGGGTAAATTATATTTAGATAGAGGCGAATAGCTCTTAAACATTCTTGATAGGTATAAAACTGCTTCTATAAACAAATTTTACAACCTATGATGAAGATTTAAACGGCAAAGGCTCCCGCAGACAAGTGCGTCACTGCTACAACAATTTGTGGACTATCTCTTAATTGATAGGGTCTCAAATCCGTAACTAAGAGGAATAGCGAAAACACTCAAGGGAGTCACGAGGCCGATTTTGATGAAAAATAAAACAGCATCATTGAATTTTTGAAAAATCATTATTCCTAGCCAGGAATCGAACCCGTTGATTTTATAAAATAAACACATGCTGTATTATTATAATTACACCATTCAATAATTTCGCTAATAAGTATAAAAAATCTGGGAAGTAAATTTTGAAGATACGAATCTTGCAATTATTGATGACATGAAAAAATCTTTGGTGATATATTCAAACGGAATCAAAATAATTGTAATGCTGAATGTAGTAGAATGCTCGAATTTTCGAATCCGGCTAAGTGTTGTCCAATAATTTCATCATTTTACTGTTTAGTAGGGAGGTACTTAACGTAGGAAAAATAAGTATTTCGTAAAAAAATTGCCCTTTCTTTAAGTTTGCCGTATGTCATACTTTCCAGAATTTGATCCTTATTAGTGACACTATCGAATGGTAAAATAATACAGAATGTCTTTTTTGTAAAAATCAACGGTTTTCGCACTGTCCCGTCGCGTCTGTCTGTGTGTGCTTTGAAATCGGAGCTATCCAATCCAACATGTCGGCGAAAGTTGTGAAAAGTGAGTAATCTGCAAATTTTAATTGCTTTTTCCCTGAAAACGAAAAACGAGAAATATAAACAAAATATTTGGAGAGTTCAGAGTAAAATGCAAGCTGCGTACGAGTTTGTTTCCCGCATATAGCGAATAACTTTGTTTGTACAAACTATTTTACGAAAACTATGGCAAAACCGTTACAGTATCTTTTCAGGAACATAGGTACGGCTGAGTACTCAACCGTTGAGGCGTGATTGATTGACTTACCTACCAAATATCGAAACTTTTACATTTACAATAATATTTATATGTATAAGTAGAAATATATAAGTAGAAATAGTAGAAAGCAAACAAATATATAAGTAGAAATAGTAGTTAACAATAGTCCTTGACAGCATTTAAGCCTGACATTCAGACCAATCTGGTAAGACTGGAACCCGATCCCAATTTATTTGGGCAATTCTAAGCTGATGCCGACTTTGAGGCAAAATAGGTGCAATCCGAGTACGTGAAACAAACGCGCAATCAGTTAAGTGCTCGTTATGTGCGACAAGTCGCATGATTGCAGCCAGCCTTAGGTGACGTCATGGATTCGGCGATGAAGTCACATTCAAGCCCGAATTAGGAACCTAAAGATAGATTAACTTTTGGCCCTAATTGTATTAAGGTCAAAAATAAAAAATTGCTATCAAAGACACCGACTTCCGAAAAGAAAGTTATTTTTCGCTTTGTAGTGTTTTGTTATGAAAGTCGGTTTAATTTTTTTGTAAAAAAGTTAATTTTTTTTTAATACAAAAGCTTGTGAATTATAAAGTAAGTATGTACATTGTATCCTCTTTTTTTTACACCAAATTAATTTTTAGATGACATTGCACACTTAGCTAAGCGACATCAATCTCTATCCAAAATGTATCACGAACTCCTAAAGATTGCGGACCAATATAATTTTTTATGCACTCCCATGATATGGTTATCAAATGAAAGGGTTTGCTGGGAGGAATAAGAAAAAGCTTGTTTTAAAATATTTATTTTAATTCATACTTGTATGTATGTTTGTAATAAAGTATCTAGGTGTGTCAAATTTGAAGGTTTCCCCCCGAAAAAAAAAAAATTATATACTATTATTCGATGCAGGCCTCGATTTCAGTGCAGAGACAACGGAAAAAGAAACTTGTTTAACGTTAATATACTTTCTAAAAAAACACCCTAAATGTTTGAGTTCTTATCATACTTTACCTTCAATACGATAACACGAACCTCTCAGAAAGTCAATTAGAAAAGACTAAGAAACTTAAGACACAACATCATCTTTATACAAAAGGTAGCATGATCAACGATCGACAAGGGAACGAAAGAAAACAAAGTAAATTAGCAGCCCATCGGAACGTACGAGTTGCCAAAGTTAACTAAAGGCCAGTGGTTATTGGCTTTTCGACAGGTAATGCATTAATGTTATGTCTAACACGGCTTTAAGGATTAATTCGAGGCCTGTTGCTCAGATTAACTTAATATTGTTTAGTGGATTTAGTTGTAGGTGTGTTTATTTATAGAGGTAACAAAGCTATTCATTAATATAGTAATTTCTTGAGAAAAACAACCTTTTTAAGGCAACTTTTAAGACTCATTTGAAGTAATTCAAGTCTTTACAAATCAGCCTCTTAGAAAAGATTAAAACTCGCGGCTCCCACTTAAATAGAAAACGACTTAAGCCAGCTTACCTGCGTTCGTCGATCGATAAACATTAAATCCTCAATTTGTACGTACATATTTACTAATTCAAATAAATGGCAAACAACTTTAGAGCCGCATAAAACCGAAATCAAGGCTCGGGAGGGGATTTTCTAGGAAAAAGCTCAGCCGAGGCGTTACATTAAAGTTTCAGGCAGCAAGTCACACCGCGGCCGGGCATACGGCCAGCCTTCTTCCTTAGCACATTTTATCCAGATAAATGATAAATGATAAATCATTTTATTTCTGTAAGTTGGTTTGTACAAACACTTTTACATGTCGAACATATTTTTAAAACTAGATGAGGTCGGCGTTTCCTATCTGACTATTCTGAGAAGAAAGGCCGAAACAAACTCAGAGGTCACAGTCTCTTTTAAAGTCCTGACAAAATCTTGATTAGATCATGTGAAGACCATGTAGACTATGTCTGAAATGGTCTTTTGAGGAAAGAACCAGCCAGATTGAGTGGACCTGTCCAGTCAGTGCACGCATTTGTCAATAACCGAGCAGCTCAACTCAGAATTTAAGGAGCTCAACGATTCGACGAACAATACCAAAGAAAGGACATTCGGGTAGGCCGCATAAACTACTCAAACTGCCAGACCATGATTAAAAACTAAGATAAATTTAAATAAAAACAAAAAAAAAATATCCACATAGTCTTCACATTCACAATAATTAAAATAAAATAATAAAATACTTTAAAAAGTAAATATTCTTGTCATTGCAAGCAAACCAAAAAAAAATATATATATATAATTTTTATAATAACAAAATGCATAGTGCAAAATATAATAAAAAAACAAAATTAATTGGAGCAGCTCAATCCCAAGCCTTTTTGTCCTCAATGTAATCTTTTGTTGTATATAACGCTTTCTGGCACAACTTACGTTTAATGAAAGACTTGAATTTATTAAGACTTACATCTTGTACGTGGCTTGGAAGCTTATTATAAAAGCGTACACATTGACATCTAAACGAGCCACCTAATTTCTTGAGCCTTGTTGTAGGTACTACAAATTTGTGTTTGTTCCTAGTATTTATGTTATGGATATCACTGTATTTTTTAAACAATTTTATATTTTTATGGGCATATAAAAGATTTTCATAAATATACTGAGAAGGCACAGTCATTACATTAATCTCCTTAAATTTCTCTCTGAGAGAGTGTCTCGGGCTTAATTTATAAATTGATCGAACAGCTCTTTTCTGCAAAACAAAGATAGTCTGGATGTCGGCGGCATTGCCCCACAACAGAATACCGTACGACATTACACTATGAAAATAGCTAAAGTATACTAAACGGGCTGTCTTTATGTCAGTTAAATTACGAATTTTTCTAACAGCATATGCTGCGGAGCTTAGCTTCTTTGACAATTTATCTATATGTGGGCCCCACTGAAGCTTAGCATCCAAAGTTAAGCCTAAGAATACTGTGCTATTTTCAGGATTCAATTCTTCGCCCTTTATCAACACATCGGTTTTCACCTGCCTAACGTGAGGTAGGGTAAACTTAATGCATTTGGTTTTTTTTTCATTAAGAAGTAAATTATTAACATTGAACCAGTGAACTGCTTTTGAGATCGCGCTATTTACATCGTCAGTATCCAGCTGCTGACGTTTAAGTTTAAACAAAAGTGAAGTATCATCCGCAAACAACACTATATCATGGTTATCCTTTATGAGGTAAGGCAAGTCATTAATATAAATAAGAAACAAGAAAGGACCAAGAATCAAGCCCTGCGGGACTCCCATTGTTACCATAGATCCAGGAGATCTTTTTCCATTAACGTCAACGGTCTGAATCCTATTACTCAAATATGAAGTAAGAAGATCCAGAGCGCTGTTCCGGATCCCGTAGTGGCGGAGTTTCCTGATTAGCGTTTCATGAAAAACACAATCAAATGCCTTGGACAAATCACAAAAGATTCCCAAGGCATCGCACTTATCTTCCCATGCATTATAAATATGTCCTAAAAGCTCAACACCGGCATCAGTAATTGAACGACCCCTTGTAAAACCGAACTGTTTGCTATGTAATAATTTATGTTTATTAAAAAATCTTTGCAATTGCTCTAAAATTAATTTCTCAAATATTTTGCTAAACGTAGGTAGTACTGAAATAGGTCTATAATTTGTAGGGTCTGATGTACTACCTGATTTAAACAAAGGTATTATTTTACAATTTTTCATAAGGTCAGGAAACTCCCCACAGTCGATACAATTATTAAAGATAATAGCTAAACTAGGTGCGACAATGTCAATAGCAAAATATATAAAATTGAATTGCATTATATATAGTTACAATTTTATATATAGTCTTAGCAACTTCTACAGAATGACCCCACAGATATGCAGTCTTTTTAGCATTTAAAGTGTGAAAGGTTTTATTTATGTCTTTACAAGTAATATGTTCAAAACGAAATTCCGAATTGTAAACATTAACATTTTCTTTTAGCAAAGACTCAGCAACAGAAGGTGATGAGTTTAAGTATTTAGTAGTTGAAATGGGAATATCTGAAAAGAAATTTTCAAAGGCCACTGCGACTTGTGAGTCTGATTTTATGATGTTGCCATTAAAAGACAGGCCGTAGTCAATATTTCGGTTACCAGATCTTCCTGTTTCACTATTAATAATATTCCAAGTCGTTTTAATAACATTACTACTGTTTTTAATCTTCGAGCTCAAATAACGCAACTTGGCCAAACAACAAACTTTTTTAAATAATTTTGAATAATTTCTAACATATAAATTAAATTCAGCAGTGTTTACATAAGTCCTTTCACTGTACAGCTCATAAAGCCGTGTTCTACTTTTATGAATACCAATGGTAGCCCAATCACTGAATGATGCGTTACTATTAACGGAGATAGTCTTTGGAACAAAGGTCGAATTAAATTGTTTACAGTATATACTAAAAAAATCATCATATAGAAGATTAGGATCAGCATCAATTGACAAAATTGGTAATTTATTAATGAGTTTAACTTTAAAAGCTGCCAAGCGACTTGCAGTTTTGGGGTTAACAGTGATATCCTTTTTAGCCACTTTGATGTTTTGGTTTGGTATAGTAATCCTCTGCCCGCAATGATCAGAATCTAGTAAATTTATAATTTCTTTGTGGACTGGTATAACATTAGTATAAATATTATCTAAGCATGTAGCACTAGTTGGGGTTATTCTTGTGGGCTCCAAAAATAGGTTTACAAGATTGTAGGACTGAAACAGACTTATTATTTTACTACAAGAACCTGAGTTTTCTAATAAATTAACATTAAAATCACCACAAGTGATAAAGGATTTATTCGAGTTACAAATCTTGTGTAACACTTCATCCATTACCTTTTCAAAGCAGTCATACAATCCTGAAGGCGGTCTGTATACGCTTAATACAATAAACTGCTCCAATTCTATACAAGCTATTTCAACTGTCCGCTCAACAGATAGGCTCACAATATCCTTACGGTATTTAAATTTAAGCTGGTTACTTACTAAAATCAATGAGCCACCATGTATAGCATTAACTCTGCTGAATGAACTACCAACCTGGTGATTATTAAAATTGAACAATAACTGGTGGCTTTTAAGCCAATGTTCTGTTATACAAAGAATATCAATACTGTTAAAGTTCATAAATAATTCTACTTCTAAATCTTTGTTCATAAATCCTTGAATATTTTGATGCACCAGGTTAATACTATTTACTGAATTTAAATTTTTATTTGATTTTATTTTGCAATTTTTGTCCTGTATAATTTTGCAAGAGGTTGTCCCTATTGTCCTAATTTCTAATTTAAATTATTATCAATATCAATTTCTGATACCAAATCATTGGCTGAATTAAATAACATTCCTTGGCATTGCTCAATAGAAGCAAGTTGTTTAGCCAAATTCTTGGCTGTAATAGAAAAATAATATGATAGCGACACAGCTATCTGTCTTTTATAATACTTTGAAAGAAAGTACCTATCCATGAAAAATTTATCTTTTGTCAAATAAAAGTGATTACCAACATAATTGTTAGTGTCAATTAAATGGAATAAATTCCTACTATATGTTAAATTATGTAATGTCCTATTCAATTCATATCTAAGATTGTTTTCTTCCTGTGGCAAACTTTGGCTGTATGGGAAAGTGAACATCACAATTTTTTTTAAACTAAGGTTGCACAAAGTTCTATAATGTTGGAGTAATTCTCCTTTGTTCACATTACCCCTATTACCAATAAATATTAATAATGTGGTATCCAGGTTAAAATTGCATTTTATAACTTTTTTCATTATGTCAAATAAAGAACAGCCAGGCATACAGTAGTTCATTATTGAGTGTCCTGGATATCTATTTGTCAACAAGTGGCCTAAATCCTTTCCAATTTCATCACAAAATAATACTATTTCTGTATTTACATTCTTTTCAGGCAAACAGTTAGTAATTTCTAATGGCAAACTTGCACTAGACTGCGGTATGGTGGCATCACATATTGCCAATGAATGGTCCGGTGTGGGTTCAACAGATGGTGGTTGACAATGATCACATTTGTTAATTTGTGAGCTTACCAGCTCATTCATTGCCAATACATATTCCCTCATTTGGTTTTCAGAGGCTGTATATTTGATGGTCATAGAAGTAAGTTTCTCCTGTAGATGGTCAAGTTCATACCGCAAGTCTTCTGTGTCAGTTTGGTATTTTCTAGTACTTTTTTCTAAATTAAATGAATACATATCTAATTGTTTAAGTAGATGCAACCTTTCTCTATTAAGTTTTACATTTTTGATGAAAAACCTTTGTTTTAGTTTCAGAGTAATTTGACACTATAGATTTTCAAATAACGACGTAATAATGTTCCCCTTCGTTTGTCTTGCTTACCAGATTGGCACACACCTGCTCGCTAAATATGTACACCGTATACATTTATAATATTGTAATTCGATCCTTCACAGGGTAATAACATTTTATTGGCTTACCGGTTCTTAATACAAATAAGGTTGTCCCAAAAACCGGATCTATGTTCCGAAACAACCGAAGCCCGGAATGTTAACGGTTGTAACAAATACTGAAATCGCTTTAAGTCTCATAAATAATAATAAGGCTCAGGAAAAGCTTACAATAACCCGTGATTTGGCATAGCTACGACCATAATTAAATTCCAGCGAAGGGAATATTTTTCGCAAAAATAAAGTAACATTTTTGACATCAATTACCTACAACGGTTCAAGATATCTTAAAAAATCAACTCGAGTGCTTCTCAATGTCAATTAGAAGATAGGAATTGTCTCAGAATGCCTTCATTATAAAATGGCCATGTTTATCTTTGGCCTCGTCCTAAGTGGACGTGGAAAAGGAAACAATTACTTCGCAAACTAATAGGTATTTTATTTTCCTTGTAATAAAATATACCTGCTCAACAAGCTTGTAAAAAATTAAAAAATTGTATGCCACTTATTATTGAAATATTTGTCTTTGTATTTCATATATAACTGTACGTGGATAGTTGTCTGATAGGTTTGAAAGAGCATGAGTGCGGATTGAGGATGAATAAGTTGCTTGTCAAATGCCTTATCAATGCAGATGATCAAGTTCTACTTGGTGCTATAAATGCGGTTGCGACCAGCAAGTGATGTCGATGTCTCCGGAAGCTCGACTCGCCGTTCACAACAGCGTGCTGGTGCCTACACTTATGTATGGAAGTGAAGGTTGTGTATGGCAAAAAAGACATGAAAGTAGGATTAATGCAGTAGAAATGTGCTCCTTGCGAAGTATGTGTAGTGTAACTTTACGAATGAGGTAATAAGACAACGTTGTGGTTTAAAAGAAGATGTTAATAACTAATGACATGACGTCACACAAATGCTACATCGCGCAAGTAAAGTTTTCGGCGCTATTTGAACGTATACAACAGTCCGACATCAACCGTCGGGCAGTTGCCCGGACCAGACACAACACCCGTCTGGTCGGAGGATCCTCCCTTTTCTACGGAGGTGTGTGGGACTTTACACCCTTTTCCTCATACCCCCAAACTGGTGACCCCGAGTATGAACGTCAGCGCAGCCTTCGTGCAGAGGTACTACACCGTGACGTCATCACTTCCTCAAGCTTTCGAGCAGCGAGTCATCAGCCAGCCAGAACCCAAGTTATCTACGAGGGTATCCTGACCACCATCATGCAGCAGACGCGCATTTCTGGTCATCATCCTCAACCTGCATCATCACTCCGACCCACCAGAGCCTGCAGCGGCATCCAGACGCAATGGGACATCATCACCCCGACTCACTGGAGCATCATCCCCCTCACTGGAAATTCATCAGTCCGACTCACTGAGGCATCATCCAGACGAACTAGGGCATCATCCAGACGCATTGGGGCATCATCCCATCACTGGAACCAATCTTCAACTGGCCTGGCAAGCATCACAAGAAGTACGGATGACTCAACCTACTTCGACCTCCGGTCTCCGGATGGGAGTGATGTAGCGGCACCAACGCCACCACTTAATAACTAAACATGACGTCACACAAATCCTGCATCGCACAAGTAAAGTTTTCGGCGCTATTTGAACGTATACAACAGTCCGACATCAACCGTCGGACAGTTGCCGGACCAGACACAACACCCGTCTGGTCGGAGGATCCTCCCTTTTCTATGGAGGTTTGTGGGACTTTACACCCTGTTCCACACACCCCCAAAGTGACTAAAATTGAAAAGAGTATGAAGATAGTTTGGCAATGTTGAGAGGATGAATGAAAGGCGAATAACGAAAGGTATTTACAATTACAAGGCAGACGTGAATGGAAACGCCGGGAGAGGACGCCCTAGAAAGACATACATAGACCTTATAGGTGATGTTCTTCAGAAAGGCCAGGTGCTTTAGTACTCGTAACCGGCGTGTGTGTATGAATGGGAGTGAAGCAAAATAAGTATAAGGATCGTAGCAGGTGGCGTTCTGTGGTTTCTGCCTACCCCCATGGGAAAAAGGCGTGAGTTTATGTATGTATTTAATAACTTCGCTAAAGTGAGCACTTACTCATACACATGTAAAATCAATCCCGAGACGGGAAAATTACGTCCCATGTGCGAACGCCTACAGATAAGTCCTTGTAATACCTGACTAATTTATTACAGCTCCTCAAATAAATAGACACACCGCAATATATAATAGATAGAAGCTTCTAAATTCTCTACCATGTAAACATTTCATATACTAGATTAATGTTAAGTTAGGTATTGTTAATAACGTTTTACGTTAACAAAAAGTGCAGTATAAAAGCGATTTGTTATGGCTCGAGCGACGGTGCACACACTGGGGCAACTAACAATTGTTTTTGTTTGTTTATGACCATGCTTAACAATGGTAACTTTACTCATTCTGTATCATAATCTACGTTATAAAGCCTTTGAGAATAGGAACGTAGTATTCAGGGCGTTAATAAAACAAGTGAACGTGCACTGTGGACCGTGCCTCTTGTTAATGTGGTTCACGAATGAAAATTATGAGATTGGAAATGTTTTGATGGACGCAGTGTAAGGGAATCTGTTGGCACATTATCTAATGTGGGTTATTTTGATAATTGGACATTGAGGGCATTGGATACTTAGGGAATTGTACATCGAGGGAATTGGATATTTAGAGATTGGACATTTAGGGAATTGGAAAATTGGACATACCGCGAATTGGATGTTTCCTGAATTGGACAGGTATGAAAGTTACACATTCTGGGAATTGGATTTGTAACCAATAGTTAATTTGAAAATTTGGAAATTCTCAACCTGAACGTTATAAAACTTATAAAAATGGACAAGTGCGAGTCGGACTCGCGCTCGTAGGGTTCCGTACCATTATCACAAAAAAACCGCAAAAATATTACGTTTGTTGTATGGGAGTCCCACTTAAATATGAATTTTATTCTGTTTTTAGGATTTGTTGTTATAGCGTCAGGGACACATCATAGGGTCCCGTTTTTACCCTTTGGGTACGAAACCCTAAAAACATGTTTTAGGTCAAATACTATGGTCCCACGATTCTCAGATAACGAGCAAAGAATGAATTCCAGTACTTAAATAATTTTTATAGAACAACATTCGTCAAGTTACTATTTACGTTTCATTGTTTCCAGTCCATATTTAAATTCTAATAACACAAAAACCTCAGCCAAATTTTCATCTACCATAAAAACACTTTAAATATTAAACGACGTAGTAAAAATAGAGAACTCAGTTTTAGAAAGCGCGAGTAAATTTTCCACTGAAAAATATGAACGTGAAAAAAAGGGTGTAATCATTTTAATACGTTTGTAAGGCTCTGAATTTAAATCAGGCAAAGAAAATAAGTTGCCATGTCTCACGACACGAAGTATTAAATCTTAGTGAAATTTGTTTACCATGGCTACTGTTGACATTTTAGGCGGAGAAAGTGGATTAAGTAAATTTTATTCAAGTAGATTAGGTGGACTTTGACGTTTGGGTTTTCATGTATTTAGGTACGTGTAGGCCCAGTGGTAACAGCCCTGACTTACAAGTTGTAGGCCGTGGATTCGGCAGGCACTTATGATTTTATGACCACTGCTCTCAAAACGGTGAAGGAAAACATTGTGAGGCAACCGGCATGTCCTAGAACCAATAAATCATGTGACATCTACCAACCCGCACTGGGCCCTTGTGGTCGATTACGGCCCATTCCCTGTCACAGAGAAGAGACCTGTGCCCCAGCAGTGCGACCACATTAAAAGGCTGATGATGTTATTAAGGTTATTTGAAGGATGGAAGGGAGAGGGGTCTTAAAATGTATGTGAGGATACAGAAGACGATACCAAATCAATCTGCCTATAGGCTTTATCCAACCTGGTTTGGGTCGGCTGCCAGTCAAACCGGATAAAACTGAGTAACAGTATTTTACATAGAGCGACTACCTATCTTGGTCTCTACAACCCAATAACTGGCACTATACTCCTTGCCAAGACTGGTGTCAGATTTTCTGGCATCTTATTTAATGGCTGTCATCATCATCATCATCAGCCTATAGCAGTCCACTGCTGGACATAGGCCTCTCCAATTGCACGCCATTTGCTTCGGTAACTTTCATCCAGCTACTACCGGCCAAACTGCGAAGATCGTCGCTCCACCTAGCCTGAGGGCGTCCTACGTTACGTTTACCAGTTCGCGGTCTCCAATCAAGAACCCGTCTACCCCAATGGTCATCGGTTCTACGGCTAATATGGCCGTTATTGCTACTTCAGCATGATTATTCTCTGAGCTATGTCGACAACTTCTGGTCTCTGCCGGATCAATGGCTGTCAAGGATGGATAAATGGCAGCCGGGACCAACAACTTAAAGTCCTCGGTATGTAATATCACCCATCTACATACCAACCTCACAAGCGTTGCTTAATCTAGAAGATCGATGCAGCTTTTACTATTTAGCCACGGGCTCCTCATCATGTTCAGTGGACGTATGCGCGTGAAATGCCGCTACGATTTGTAAATTGACACTACCAACGTGCCCAGCCTTATAATGTTCCCACTGCTGGGACACAGGCATCCTGTCTGTGAGAGAGGTAATGGGCCTTAATCCACCAGGCGGGTTGGTGAATGTCACATGTTTTCGCATTTTTGGTTCTAGGACATGCCGGTTTCCAATACACAGGATTGATACTACACAGTTATTGAAACATTGTCTCCAGTAAATTGCTACTACATCATCATCAGCCTAGCCTTTCCCTAACTACGTTGGGGTCGGCTTCCAGTCTTACCGGATTCAGCTGAGTACCAGTGTTTTACATGGAGCGACTGCCTATCTGACCTCCACAACCGAGTAACTGGGTAACACGGTACCCCTTGGCTAGACTGGTGTCAGATCTCAAGCTTCTGACTACTCGTAACGACTGTCAAAGATCTTTAAATGACAGTTGGGACCAACGGCTTAACGTGCTTGCCGAGGCACGGAGGAAACTCGGTATGTTGAAATGGTCACTCGTTCACGGACCGACCTCGCCAAGCGTTGCTTAACCTTGAAGATCGACCCGTGCGGCTGTTATTATTTAGCCACGAGCTCCTCAGTAAATTGCTACTACATGCGAAAACAATTTAATCGAATCAATACTGTATTGCAGAACATTGTAACGAATAAAGTTTTAATTAATTGATACGAAACGGATACTATTATTGGTTTCATTTTCATACGCAGACCATAATATACGCTACGGACAAACAGAACGAACATCATTATATTTAACGACTTTGTATTCGACGTCTGAGTGCAATGCAACATCTTGTAATGTTTCCTAACTACTTCTGTCCTAACTACACCTTGGCTAACTTCAGTCTATCGACGAATGAATAGATATGGCAACAGCCACATGTAGCATATTTAGAACTAAACAATATTGGAAACAAGAACATTAAACAGTCGCATTTGTATTGACATCAAGAACTTCTAAAAAAAACTTGCGGAAACTTATGTCAAGCAGTGCACATCCTTGGCATAAAATGATGATCATTTATCTAAATTTGTATTTAGTTTTAAATACTATGGATATCATGGATCAGAAATTAAGACATCCACAAGAAAACCACCGACCTACCGACATAGCCCGAAGAATGGTCAAACTTGAGTGGCAGTGGGCAGGACACATTGCTCGCAGAACGGAAGGCCGTTGGGCTGAAAAGTTCTAAAGTGACGACCACGTACCGGCAGACGCAGCGTTGGAAGGCCTCTAGGTGGAGCGACGACCTGGTCAAGGCTGCGGGCGTACGGTGGATGCGAAACGCAGAGGACTGATCAGTGTGGCGACGCTTGGGGGAGGCCTATGTCCAGCAGTGGACGTCTTTCAGCTGAAATGATAATGATGATGACTATGGATATTTGTTACAAAGTTACAAATTCTTTAACGAACAATATGCAATACACTAAAATATGTATTTTTCTTTTATGACGTCGGTATAAAGAAATTCTAGTAGGTAAAAACAGGTTGCAAAAGCTGCCGGTAATTATGCTGCCATCGACTACTATTACTATTGAAGAATGAAATTATAGCTTCTCCATGCACGCTGATAAAAACCACTTTGAACGAAAAAGCACTTACCGTGCTAGGCAACCCACAATTTAGACACAATAACGGGCATAAACAGTTATCGGGTTTTGAAAGTAACGGTTATGCCTTGGTCATTAGAGCCAACGAAATGTAACTGGACAACTACGGCGAATGAATATCAAAATACGGTATTTGAAGGGAATTCGTTTTTACGGCGTATTTCTAATTTTAAAAGCGCTCGAAGGTAAATCAATAGAACAGTGCCAGCGTAGAAGCCAGGTAACAAAATAGCATAAATAATATAACATATTTCTTTCAAACTGCATTGAGATCTCGTAATAATGGTGTGTATTTGAATCCGAATCAGAGCGGCTTTGATAAAGTATATTACTCGCACTGGGCTACAGACGAGTACACTAATCGTGTATAACTCCAGTGCCGGGAAATATCATACCGTCCCAGAACAGACGAATTCCTGTTTCAATTCAAAACGCTACAACAACATGGAGTCAAAGTTGAGATGAAACACAATAATCTGTGTACGTATTCGGGATTTGTGTCCTTATTTTATTTTGTCCGCTTTTGCTTGCGTAGGTTTAGAAGTATGTCTAGGTTTAATATTTATTACGTTCTACTCTTGTATAATATCGCAAAAATATTCAACCGCAAATATATGTTGTAAATCCACTCTTATAAAGGGGATTTATTCGAACATTTAGTTATTAGCACAATGGCTCGTCTGACCTCTCGGTAACATTGAAATCTTTTAACGTACTCAAACTCCATATGACTTGTGCTTTCAACTTCGAATAATGTTCGAGTAATAAAGTTAAGTATTTGAGTATTTGCGTCTCATCACTTTTAATTTAAATTATTCTGTCTGCTGCTGGTAATTTGAGAAGAAATTTCAAACGTTCATTACCTTTTTTAAGTTTTTTCCATTTACAGCGGTTTCGTCGCAAAGACTTTTGTAAGCCTGTGCATAGCAACTGCAATAAAGCTTAGGTCTGGTAAAGTTAAGCAGTTTGGAAGAGATACAGCTTCCAAGTTACTCTCAAAACGTACGAGTAAAGTCGGACTGCGAAGTACCTCAAGTAAGACCAAATGTTTTACAGAGATCCGTGCTGTAATTTATTTGAGTTTTATAATTTTATAGTTTCATGATCATACGAAAAGGTAAAATGTTGTTTAACGTGCCTAAAATAATATGTTCAACTTTTTGAGTGTTTATTGTAGTACGATATTAGGGCTTTGATTTACGAAAACAGTAAATTGAGTCTTTATACAAACCAATTTAGGCACGTAGGCTTTTTATAGCACATACTCCAGACCAACTTTAATAAGCTGTAACACTAAAAGATAGAACTATAAAAGCAACGAATACAAACAATTGCGGATAGTTTAAAAACGTTTCCTTTTACTTTAGTAAAACACACGCGCACGGAAAGGGCCCGAATAATGAAATAAACTTGTTTGAAGCATCTGGCGTCTCGTGGACAGTTGTAATGGTAATACGATTCAACGATTATAGCGGACCCAATGTTCCCCTCCGTAGATGTTTGGAATAATGAAAATCTTAACGGTTTGAGCCCCAAATTAGTTCTGTATATTACACCTTACAGATGGATGTAGCTACGAAGTAAGGGTAATGGTTATGGAAAAGTAGCGGAACATTTCCAATTGAGGGGGTTTTTTTTTTGACCCCGTCTCATATTAAATTTCAAATCTTCCCTCAAAACTGACGAGATGAATCTAACGTTCATTATGAAATAATTATGTAAAATAAACTTCAGTCATTTATGTAACTCAATACTTTCTGAAATGAAATATTTTAATAGCCTCGTTTACTTAAGTATACAAAAGATGATTAATTTTCAGTGTCTGCTAAGCTCTGAACAGGGTTATTCAAAAATGTAGAGCAACATTCTATTGTGAAAAATCGCGTGATTAAAGCAAATATCTTGGCTATTGGGAATTGAAACACGTCTATTTGATTCATTAGGTAACAAAAATTACGCCAATGCTTCTATTCTTTTAACAGAATAGTCTAGAACCACTGACATAAGTTCTAGTCTATTAGTAGAGCATTCAGTGCTCGATTAGCGGTCATCACGTGTGCTCCCTCGCTTCTTTGTATTACTAAACCTTTGGTCCGGATAATATAATTAATTTGATCTTGTAAGCAGCAGTATCATTAAGCCATCATCCTAACTTTCACAATAAGAATTAATCTATACGCAAATAATGCATTAATTTCGAACAAATTTGATTACAGTAAAAAAAAGTTATAGTGAGTCAATCTTAAAAGATAGATATATACTGTTGCGGACTTTTTTTAGAATTATTAAATAGAAACAATCCCGTCATACATGATATTTGCGTAACTTAAACCGTTTACGCAGCGCACGCAACGGAAGCTCTCAAAAAGGAGTAATTTTGCCCGTTTTTGCAACATTTTTCATTTATGCTCCGCTCCTAATGGTCATAGCGTGATGGTAGATAGCCTATAACCTTTCTCGATACATTTATAGGCTATCTGTTGTCTGATGTGTTGGATAGTCCATTGACTATCCAACACAAAAATAAATTTAATTCCAACCCGTAGTTCCTGAGATTAGCGCATTAAAACCAACAAACAAAATCTTCAGCTTTATAATATTACTAGAGGACGCTTCGCGGTTTCACCCGCGTAGTTCCCGTTCCCTTGGGAATACAGGGATAAAAAGTAGCCTATGTCACCCGGGGATAGAGTAGCTTCCCAACGGTGAAAGAATTTTTGAAATCGGTCCTGTAGTTTTGGAGCCTATTCGGTACAAACAAACAAAAAAATCTTTCCTCTTTATAATATTGGTATAGATTATAGATTGAAAACTTTATGCACATGTAAAAACACTTAAAAAAGCTGACCTAATCCAATTTAATTACGCCAACATTTTCCATTAAATCACTCGAATGTAGACCTTACCATGTAAAAGATAGGATCTCATTAATTAATTCAATCAACAGACAAGATATACTCTTTTTCCGTCCTTGGGATCTGTTTCTTGTTTCACCAGATGCGACTACTCAGCCACATCTGGCTAATCTAATCCTTATTCATCCCACAATGAACTGTTCCTAAAACTATTTGATACATGAAATATATAGGATTTCAGTACAATTCTGAATCAGCTCTTTTAGAAAAATAGAGAAACGAAACGTAGCCACAACTCACTATGCTATACCTGGTTACTCAATACGATTCAGAAAAAGGCGAACTTTTTAATGGATAAAGCAGAGTGGCAAAGTCGAGATGTAACGCTTTCAGACGGTCTCGAAGAAGCGGCAAAGATGAATGGCTTTCAATATGAAATTGAATTCCGCGGTTCATTGCTTTTCAATTTGTTCAAGGGAACGTTCGCCAGCGTTTACCCCCGATATCCCACAAGGTGCCGGTGTATTACACAATAGATAGGTACCATGACTCACTCGCGAACATGAGAATATAATATAAAAACGATTGGCGATATATTCTGAGCGCGTACCGCGTGTCTGCCTATTCGATGACCCGAAAGTGAGGCGAGATATCGTCCTCAGCAGCTTGGCCGTTCTGTCCACCGTCTTCGTGTAATAGATATTTTATTAGAAACGACCGCAGTTTTAAACTGAAAGCTATAGAAATAGTTTCGAGTTGTAAAGAAACAAGATCGCGTTTTTCAGCCCCACATAGAGGCTCAGTTTCTATTCCTTTTGATAATGTTTTTATATTTATAGACGAAACGACTTTCATAGAGTCATATACTCTAATAATCTTGCTGCAGGAAAGACTTTGTGATCTTGTTAAGACGAAGCTAGTTTTTTTTTACGATAATAATCATTTATATCAATTAGTGAAAAGAGGTAAAAATGCACGAATAAGCATTAGTTTATGATTAAACGAACTTACCCTAAGTGAAGTTCTATCATAATTATACGAAGTGCCTCGTCCGAAGAGATTCCAGGTTGGTATGGATTTTTCCCTTGGTGTGAGATACTTTATTATTTTCATTAGGTTTAAGTATCCAAGAAGTGCCCAATCGGGCAGAGTTGGCCATGGTGACCACAATAATGCCCTTAGCCTTATCCATTATGGTTTTTCGTAGATATTTTAATATGATTGAGAATGGTGGAAACGCAGAAAAGAATATTGGTTACCAGTATACTGTAAATGGGTCAATTGTCAATTGTTATGTATTTGTCATATTTTTTGTTAATGTGACTTGCAGATAGGTAAATTTCAGAATTCCAAATTTATCTTTCAATTATTAATCATATGCATTTTCTTTTAGTTCCCATTCTACATCGGGATGTGACTTCTGCAATACAGTATCAACTACTTGATTTTCAGTCAACCTAATGTAAGGAGCGAAAATGAAATATAATGGTTTTCACACCAATGCCGCTGGCTAAGTTGAAGAGATGAGGGTAATGAATTCTACCCATTCGATTAATGCAGCCTATATTGCTGTTCGATTGTTTATACATAAGAGTATTTCACAATTATTGAAAAGTTTACCAAATATTTAAAAAGACAAAGAATGATGCTAATAAATCCAATTAAAATTCATTTGATATTCACATTCCTTGTCTGACCACTGGCCCCTAGCAATCTCATCCCCACAGGCAGTCCCCCCCCCCCCCCCCGAATGAATGGCATATGGCCACCATTCAGGGAATTATTGTAGGGATATCTATGTATTTTTCATAATTTACTTCACCTTGGAGGTTTAGGATTTTACACATTCTAGTTTTTTGGTGTATATAAAGCCATCCATATTCAATAGTAGGGCACGCTGAGAGCAGTACCTAGTCCTACAAAACATATAAATTGTCAGATTTCATAATAGATAAGTTTTTCTTATCTGTAGGTAATGTTACATGACAGTTATAAGTCTTGTATCAATAATATATATCCCAAAAATATACCAGTATTACTGGGTGTAAGTTTGTTATTTACTAACTTGTGATTAACTTCTTAGTGTTTTCAATATTTTCAGTCAACAATTAATGGCCACAGGATCTTAGGTAATTTGTTGGCAGATTTCATGACTTTAGTGAAAATGTAAGGTGCAGTGTTTTACCCAAATGACAGTAGATCGAACTTATACAATTTTCCAAGAGGGTATTCTAGATGTTTGCTAGAATTTTTGTGATATTTTATAAGAGACTGCATCTTTAATGTATTTTATGTATGGCCATGGAACTATCATTTGATAACATTTTTAATTCTGTGCACAAGTCTTCAAGTTTGAAACGACTTACATCAATGCACTTATTAAGGCTTTATTGCCATTGGGTTTTTGTCTTAAGAAAAACTTGAGACAAATTTTCCTTTTCAAGGCTGGCACTTAGATATTGCATCTTATAGAGTTTTTGCAGCTGGGCTATCTTAAAGTGTTGTGGATACCCATGAAACCCTCAATCCATGATAACATGGTCTTATCATCAGTGATAAATTACCACTATTTATAAGAATTTATAAGCAACCAGGGTACCTTACTGAGTTTAGCGGCGTCGAGGTGAGATGTAATGACCACCTAAAGGATATTGTATGGCTGACTCAGGCTATAGACAGGCTCCCTGTTCGCCTGTCGCCCTTGTGGCGCTGGTGGAGCTTTCGAGTATTTTGCTTAGAATGTGTTGGGTTCTTTCTTGGCTTTGGGTGCTGTTGCAGCACCTGATTTAGAAGCCACTTTACCAGCTCGAAGAGTTTCAGCAAGTGTTTACCCGAACTGATATTTTTCCATCTTTGTGTTTTGAACTTGCCCTTAAGGTCCTTTTTTATTGAGCCGCAGCTAAATTTGCATCTAGTAATTGAGTCACAACTCACAATGTTGAACTTCACATAAGGTACGAGTGGTATCCATTATTCAACTTAATAGATCTGTATAATTTTCTTTTGTATCCAATACTTTGGATAATGTTGCTCCTAGGATGGAGATGGTGCTGAATAGTCTTTGTTTTGCTTCTATGGCCTTGTTTATCAATAATTTGGGCATTTTTCTGTATAGCATAAGAGCCCCAAGTTTTGTCACGTTCAATGTCAGCGTTTATTTTCCCTGCGCAAGGAGCTGTAGGGGAAATACCAGCCTGTGGTCTCTATGGAAACAAGCCTCATGTTGCAAGATGTTCCAGCCAGCTGGCCACTTCCTTGTGGAGTTCGGCCCCATCACCATACTCTGTGTCAATGTTGGGTCAACCCAATGAATTTTGAGAGCGTCTGTGTGTTTCCGGCCTGGAATTGTGAGGGAGATCACTAGTGTTCGTGGTTATTTTGGTATTTTCTTGGTCATATTCGACTTTAATTGTTTCCATTTCATTTGTGTCATCGTCGTCCAGGACTTTGCATGGAATGATTACGAACCATTGTTTTACTGCCGGTTGATAACCGAGTTATAAAATCTGGTGGGTGTAGCAATTACAAAGAATTGAACGAAACCAGTGAATTATTGAATGTTGTTTAGACAGTCCAATGATCTGCCCGAGTGCATTCGTTAGGTAAAAGAATTATATTATATTTCATGATCTCGTAAGTATGCAGTGAGACAGCCCGATGGCTTGCCCGAAATGCATTATTTGTTTGAGAATTATTGAATGTTGTGAGACAGTCGGATACTCTGCTCGGGTAAAATAATTAAATTATGATGATCTCGTAAGTATGCGGTGAGACAGCCCGATGGCTTGCCCGAAATGCATAATTTGTTTGAGAATTATTGAATGTTGTGAGACAGTCGGATACTCTGGTCGGGTAAAATAATTAAATTATGATGATCTCGTAAGTATGCGTGTGAGACAGCCCGATGGCTTGCCCGAAATGCATTATTTGTTTAAGAATTATTTAATGTTGTGAGACAGTCCGATTTTCAGCTCGAATACAGTCGTTAGACAATAGAAATACATTTCTTTTGATTGATAATCTCGTGAATATGCAGTGGGACGGCCCGATGGCTTGCCCGAAGTGCATTATTTGTTAGAGATGCAAGTTTAAGCCATAGGATTGGTAAAATAGTTGTAGATATATGTACAATTAAATCAAAATATATTTTTAAAGAGTTAGGTACCTTGTGGGTCTAAATATGGCGTCGACTCTTGAGACGATTTTTGTTTTAAATAGTTTCCAGGTTTTTTTCATTTTTCACCTGATTCTCTCGTATTCCTCGGTTGTCAATGATGTTTCCTTTTTGGCATTTTCCAACTTTTTAAAAACTGTTCTTTGTATTTAAAAGTTTAGCTAAGTGTTGAATAGCGCCGCACTAAAACCGCGAATGACAAGTTGACAGCCGACACAGAGCTGCCAGGGCAGGAAAAAAAAATAAAACATAGTGATTTGAGTAGCCTCCCGTAGCCGGTACTACATGTAAATAATAATCATTAATTACAGGTACTAATCTCGAGGACGAGGCACAAAGTATAATGCATTATTAATAGAGTATGGTTTCACCGTACACTTATTCAAATAAATAGTTTAACAAATTGGTATGTAGGATAGGGTAGGTATGTAGGGTATAGTAGGTTGATTGATCGGTAGGGGAGGTGAGTAGGTTGGTATGTTGGTAGGTGGGTAGGTAGGTAGAGTGGGTATGTATGGTAGATAGTTAGTTGGTAGGTAGATAGATAGCCAGTTGACGGTAGCCAAGCCACAGTGGTCAGCTAGTAAATAAATAAAATTCAACCCAAAAGTAGAATAACAAAGCTGTTGAAAAAACAAGAAAATCAAGGAAAATATTTCACATACAGTCAAACAACATGCGCAAAATTAATAGCACAAAGGTGACTTTTACATTTATAGTAATAAAAAACCTTTCAGGCTCGCAATCATTTTTACGAAATATTAAATGCAACTTTGATAATTTGAAGTCATTTATGACTTTATAGCTCCCTCTTTTATGATGGCTGATAATATATAGGTAGGTACCTATCAGTTGTTATTTTTCGCTCAACAAACTTAGTAACACTAGCACTAATGTGCTGCCATGAAATAGGAGTTACCTTGGCGAAATAATTATCTTACTTTCGTGAGAGGAAAAGGTCTGCACTTTGTGAAAAAGCTTTTTTTTTCAAACATGAAAAGCACTATGCTTGTAAGAATGAACATAATTATGATTTATTTTTGGCCAAATGTTGCTGCTGTTTGATGTGCTTTTACGGTGAATATAAATTGAAATGGTAAATTGAAGTCTGGCTTAGTACAAAGCTTTTTATTTGTGAAATTGCTTAATTTGAACTTATTGCATGATATTCATGTTGTTAGATTTTGCTAATATTTTGTTTGTTTTTCCCTTTGTCTAATAAATATAGCCCTATATGCATATTTACATATTTTAACTCTGACTTATTGTGATCAATGAGTCTTCAATCTCACATGATCACTAATAGCTGCACTTGTGTGTAGCTAATTAAAATACCCTAACCTAGCTTTATCCATGCCGTGAAATTCTGTTATTGGCTTAAGAGATAATTGTCATCATCTCGCTGTCACTGTGCAGTGTGTGTGTGTTTACTAAGATGCTAGTAACGTTGATGCAACTGTACTGGGCTGTTCATTGACAGTGAGGTGAACATCTATTTATGTAAATTAGTAATAAGCTGTTGAGTTTCCAAATAAATAAATAAACTCGCCTATGAATCCCGCTGCACTACAGACCAATTTTATTGACTCCTCATAACACGTGCTATGCAAAACCGTTGATTGTATTGTAAACTCACATATTGCATCCCTATACCGGTGATCAAAGTTTTGTTTGCCGTAAACAGAACTTTACAGATACTTGATAGTTGCTCCGGAAGTGTTGATATTGCTTGGCACATACCTATGTGGCTTAGGATCTTTACTGTGCATAAACAGTTGCTTGCTCGTCGCTAACTTAATAGTACCATGCACCGTTAGTTAATGGTCCGTTTAGCGCCTTACCTGTTACTTTGAGTTCACTTTTATTGAAGGCACATGTGTGCTACATATACAAGAACTAGCTTCTGCCAGCGTGTGAAAAGTATTTTCTTATCCCAAAGGAACATTATACCGGGATGAAAAGTAGCCTGTGTGCTATTTCAGACTATAATCTATCTCGGTCCCAAATTTCATTCCGATCCGTTTAGCCGTTTCAGCGTGATTGAGTAACAAACACAAACACATCTATCCAAAGTTTCTCTTTTATAATATTAGTAAGATTGGTGGTACTGATAGTTTCTACAGTTACAACGTCACCATTATCATCATATCAACCCTCCACTTCTGGTAGCCTCCTACAAAAACCGGTAAATCGAGTAGTCCTCTGCATCTTGTATCCAACGGATTCTCGCAAACTTCACCAGGTCATCGGTCCACCTTATGAGAGGTCCTCCATCTGTCGATACACCTCAGAGCCTTCCGATCCCATCGGCAATTAATTCTGATAACAATCTGTCCCACCCGCTGTCATTTAATTGTGGAAGTTCTTTCGGTTATTTTACTACCTTGGTTCTCTTTGTATTAGGACTAAACTTTGTTTTTTACTATGACAGTTCATAATACTTAATTCCTATTTATAACATTATACACGACCTATAAACCGGTAAATATTAAGTATAATTTACATACATATTAAAGTAAAACTTTTTTTGAATCATATTTGGTAGAATTTGCGTAAAATTAATGAGGTCTTTATTTCTGGGAAACAGTGTAAATCTCATTTTACTGAGTAAACATAAATGGCAGAATTATGAAAACATCATGGTAATAACTGTACGAAAATCTTTGTAATATACTTTTTAAACGAGAATGCGTACAAAATGGCTGTAACAGAGAATGATGTGTTAAAATATGTTAAAAGTTTTAATATGTTAATGTGTAGTGAATAGGCGCCGAAATAGTACATTGTGTATTAAGCGCGGTAAATAAGGAATTACGATCGAGGCTCTAGTAGAAAAGTTCGTAATTCCCGTACCGCCCGTGATACATACAATGTTTTCCATCACATTTGCGAGTAATAATTATGAATTATAGCTTTAATACACAAGTCAGCACAGCTGTTATTACGAAATACGTGAACTTTTTTTAAGCGGTTGGCGAATTTTTGACCACACCACTGATTATACAGTGTTTCGTTCAGAAACTTTAAGGGCAAATACTTACGTAGGTATACAGCCATGACGGAGTGTAAAATGAATTAAATAATTTCGACGTTTTCATACTATAACTATTAAAATCGATTATTAAGAACATTAGTTGAGTATTTAAGTAACATGTAGCGAGATTGCAAAGAAATTCCTGTTTAGATAACATTTTAAGACAATTTTTCAATTGCGTGTAATCTCCTTGCTTGAACATGCATGACCTGTGTGCTGTGCCATAAATTAAAAAAATATTACTTACCGCCCTAGGGTTTCATGACAAAAAGAAAGCCCGAGTGTTTTATATATGGGGCATTACGGCCAAGTTAACCTGTATGTTTAGATACTGTTTACGTGCAAGTGTGATGAAAATTGAATAGAAACAGCGGGTTACACCACATATTGTTTATTACCCTGCATAGGGCACTTATTAATAAAACCCCATAGAAAGCAGGCAGCGCGCAAACACGAATGACCCATGAAAAGAGCTAGTGAACGCTATAATGTGTACACAAAGGCTTACACCATCTAACGTTTCCAGCTATTATGAGGCGAGACCACCATTCAGGGGCTCAAATGAGTCTTAATGAAAGGTACGATACCATTATGAAGGCAATTGTGAGCTCATAAAGGAAATTAAAAAGAGACAAAAAAGCCCACGCTAGTTCCTGCAAGAAGGGAATAACAAAGAGGTGTGCCCGTATTCGCAGCGGAGTGCTTTACGGGCACATGAAAGAAACTGCCTTTTCTCGTATCACAATAATGATGAAATGATCGCGTTTGTAAACAATGGAGGTAAATGAAGCTGAATTATTATAACAAACGCTTTTGGAGATGAACTTGACTTAGATACAGATTTGCAACCTTTTGTAGGGACATATTCACAATGTTAAAATAAGGGTTTGGCTAAATGCTTGCAAAGCCTGGTCCCTTGTCTTTTAGAATTCGTTAGAACTCTTTTCTTGGGTTCTTGTTTGATACATACCAAATTCTGTTTTCCCTTTATAACAAAAGCGCTATTGCTATTGAAGATCGCTTTACCGATAAGAGGAAACCAGATACTAATTAGTAATTCCAGTGAATGGTTCTACGATAATCTAAAAATTTGTCTTAATTCCTCTTAAGGCAGACTTGCAAATTACTCTTAATCCAGTTCAAAAATTTGCTAAATTTGTAATCAGATATAACATTAACATTAAAGCTC
This sequence comes from Orthosia cruda, assembly GCA_964057195.1. Lineage (NCBI taxonomy): Eukaryota > Metazoa > Arthropoda > Insecta > Lepidoptera > Noctuidae > Orthosia > Orthosia cruda. The sequence continues at coordinate 22,533,064 of OZ059845.1, forward strand.
CTATTCTTTGCTGCTGACTCTGCATAATTCACTCTGCCTAAACTACCCTCATTAACTTCCATAGTTAACTAATTAATGTAATGTTGTCTTTATCTCTAATTGTGTCATTATTAAGTTTCAAATTGTGCGTAAGATTATACAACTTTGTTAAGAAATCGCTCCAGTCTCTAGTGGCAACTGGAGAATTGTGTCTGCTCAACTATTTCATTAATACGTGTTAAAATTTAATGAAATATTCTCTCTATGTTAGTTAGTGAACAATATGAACGTGTAGAGAGAGGGTGACAATACACGAGACGTCTTTGTTTAAAACGGCTGGATTTACGACGGCCCTTATTCATATTTATGTTCAAGAAAATGACTTGGTTAGCTAATTATAATCACTCTTTCAAGACATAAAATATTTCATCTGAAGTAAGACAATATATGCGTCTTATCAGCTATGTTCAGTTTTATTTGCTACGCTCTCGTAGCCGTGACGTCAGCAAGCGGCTACGCCGTAGCACCCATGAAGTCTGGAAGCTACGTTATTTGTAATTCTAATGAATAATAATTTCGGTTATAAACTTTGTTGAAATTAGGGGCCCAAACTCTCCTTTTGGCTTCGCCGTAGTTGGGTAAAAAACTGTTATTAACTTTCTTGCATCGTTTATAGGTATGCATAATAATCAAAGTTTCAAGTTTTTTCGAAATAGCAAATGTATGTGAACGAGATAGAGTCAGGTACTACGATCCTGAAGACGATAAGATATATGATAATATGCTCAGTATCGAGTAATCATCAGATTTCACTAGTCAAACAGCGATTTGAAGAGAAATTAATACTGAACTCCTCAAATCCTAGTCTCCTATTAGTACAGCAAAATTATTGCCATCAATTTGTTAGAATTAACAGACTGGATCGAGCATCAATCTGGAAATAGGAAATTCTAACAATCTAACAAAGTTGTCATCTGCCTAGCCTTTTCCTAACAGTTGGGGTCAGTTGCCAGTGTTGCCAGATGCGACGGAGTATTAAAATTTTGCGTGAGAGCGATTCTGCTTGACCTATACGACTGGATTGCTCGGCTATCAGTTTTCTATGGATGTAACAGATCTATGTCATGCGGTACCGACGACTCTTTTAGACACAAAAGGGTCACTGGTTTCTGACGAACGTATACTAGTGCTAAAGAAAGGCTAAATCATATATTGAAAGGAACCTAATTTATATAAAGGGTAAATAAGGGCGGGTAGATGTTGAAATGAAATAAAACAAGCTGTGTGTGAGGTATTAACAAAATTCTTTTTTTATTTGTGGGATGTATTAAATGAAACACAATGGCGTTCAATGCAAGACTGTTTATTGTAAGGGCGGCGGTGGATGATAAAATACTATTTTCCGATCTACCTACATAAACATATATATTACATTCCTCTCCTCAGGAAAAAAAACTTTAGAAAAATAAAAAAAAATAAGTTAATAAAAGGTGTTAACAAATTAAACAGAACCTTAAGATGTGGATATAAAGTTCAGATTCAAATGTTCGATATGCCTAGTAGCAACATGAATCAAGACCCCTAGTATTCATGTTACCTACTGTTTACAAATTGTTTCATAGCCGTTGTTAATAAGATACGAGTTTCTACATACCAAACATAATAGAAAAATAAAATCAACAAACCAGATCTTAAGCATTACTAACTAAAACTAGTTCATGTTGCATTCTAAGGTTTATAACTTCACAATTTGTAAGGTTTTTTAAATTCGTAAGAAAACATTGATTTACATAAAAATAATTGCTTGCATTTCTTAGCAATTCTTATCTAATAGGTACATAACAAATACAGGTTATGGTAGATATATGTGCACTCGTCCCGCGTTCTTAGTCAATTACTATAACTATAACCATACTAATAATACTTAGGTAGGTACAACTACATAATTTGTTTATTTAATTTATTGTTACTGCCATAGCCTACGGACAGAAATAGTACTCAGACATCAATGATAAAGAATAAATGAATTAAGATGAAGGCATCAGCTACGCGTACCTATAGTTTGTAATTGCGCTTAACACGCGGGCGCAGCACTCTCGCCTGATCCGGGCTCGCCGGCGCCGGCTCGCGGAGCGGCGGGCTCGTCGCGGGCGGTAAGTCGTCACCACTCGTAGCCTCATTCTCTTCTAATGACGTTTCCGTATCTCGAAATTCTTGAGATTCGGGTCTGGAAACGTTTGTTTTATACTCGGTCGATGAAACTGCCGGGTTGTCGCGTTCAGACATTAAGTTGTCACTGGGTAGTGAATAGCGTACCATTTTTTTCTTTATAAGTTGGTCAATGTGTCTGTTCCCGTCTTGTCCCCCGACCTTCTCATTATAAGTGACGGCGCCGGTGCGTTGTGTCACTGGTTCAGTCCATTTTGGACCACATTTAGAGTAATTTCTTACTAACACCTGATCCCCCTGGTGTAGCTCGCGTTTCGCGCCGCCAGCGTTGCGCAGCTGCGCGGTCTGCGCCGCGTGCACGCGGGTGGCGGCCGCGGCGCTGCCGGCGCGCAGCAAGTCCAGGCGCGTGCGCAGACGCCGCCCCAGCATCGCCACGGCCGGCTCGCGTGCCGTGCTGCTGTGAGGACTGTTGCGATATTGCAACAAAAATTTAGAAAGGGCGGTTTCCTCGTTCTCGCCTTCGGATGACGCCTTTTTTAGTACCTTTTTTACAGTCTTAACTGCGTTTTCTGCGGCCCCGTTACTTGATGGATGGTATGGAGCCGTGATCACGCGAAACACACCATTTTTTTGCAAAAATGCCTCAATGTCGTGCGACGTAAAGGGTGGTCCGCCATCTGTTACCAGTTGTATGGGCAAACCAAATCTCGCGAAGCACTCCCGTAGCTTGGACAACACAAGCGCGGCTGATGTGCCACGTGACATTGGAAACACCTCGATCCACTTTGAGTGTGCATCAATGATTAGAAAGTAAGACCGACCATTATGATGTAAAAAGTCGGCATGTAGCCTTAGCCAGGGCGCCGCGGGCCAGGCGTAGGGCGCCGGGGAGGCCGGGGAGGCTCGCGGCGGTGCGTCTAGCTGGGCGCGGCACGCGTCGCAAGAGCGCGCTGCTCCAGGTCCGCGTCCAGCCCAGGCCACCACACGTAGCAGCGCGCAATCTGTTTCATGCGCACCATGCCCACGTGACCCGCGTGAATCTCCTCCACTACTTGCGTCCGCAGGCTGCTGGGAACCACAATTCGGTACCCCCACACTATGCACTCATGATCAATGTGCAGCGTGTCCTTGCGATGGAAATAAGGTTTTTCGTTTTCAAATTCCGTTTCGGAAGGCCACCCGCTCATGACATACCCGTATATTTTGCATAGTGTTATATCTTTCTTTGTTTCCCTAGCCACGTCCCTGTGGCTGAGAGGGAAGGTTTCTTCTACAAAATGTATATATGCCGCGTCGTCCTCGTCGTTTTTCCTCGACTCTGTTGGAAGTGGCAGGCGGGAGAGACAGTCCGCATTGCCGTTTTTGTCCGTCGATACAAATTCTATGTCGAACTCGTATGCCGCCAGTCGCACTGCGTACATCTGCAACCGGCTCGCGGCTGTTTGAGGTATGCCGTGTTTTGGACCAAAAATATATGTGAGCGCTTTATGATCACTGCGAAGAGTAAACTTACGGCCGAAAAGGTATTGATGGTGCTTGTTGACACCGTAAACGATGGCCAGCGCCTCCTTGTCGATTTGGCTGTAGCGGCGCTCTGTCTCGCTGAGCGTGCGCGAGGCGCAGCACACGATACGCTCGGACCCGTCCGGATAGCGCTGAGCCAGCACCGCTCCCAGGCCGTACGCGCTACTGTCAACGCATAGCACCAGCGGCAATGAGGGCTCATAATGCGCCAACGCTGGGCTGTTCAGCAACTCATCCTTAACCTGTTTGAACGACTGATCACATAAGTGCGTCCACTGCCAACGAGTACCTTTCGCAAGCAGTGCATACAGTGGGCGTAAAATGGTGCTAATATTGGGTATGAAACGTGAATAATAATTAACAAGACCCAAAGCTGCTCTAAGCTGTGACACATTTTGTGGCACGGGCAAATTTTCAATCGCGGCTATTTTATCTCTGTCCGTATGCAAGCCATTTTTATTTATCCTATAACCTAGATAACACACCTCATTTTTAAAGAACTCACATTTTTCAAACTTTATGCGTAAACCTGCCTCTCTTAGACGAGTCAAAACGGCTTTTAAATTTTTCATGTGATGGTCTTTATTACTACCAGTAACACAAATGTCATCGATGAAAGCCACAACACCCTCCAACCCACTGAGAGTTTCCTCAATAAGTTTTTGAAAAATTTCAGGCAAACATTTTATTCCGAATGGGGCACGTCGGTATACAAAAGTGCCCACATGGGTAGTTATCGCAGTTAGAGGTTGTGAGGCGTCATCGAGAACCAGTTGCAAATACGCATTTTTTAGATCTAATTTCGTGAATTGTTCGCCGCCACTTAACGCAGCGAACAACTGTTCAATGCGAGGCAATGGATAATGGAACTCTTTTAAACATTTATTAACCGTGACCTTGTAGTCGCCGCATATGCGTATCGAGCCGTCGCGCTTGATCACGGGTACTATAGGTGTCCCGTACTCTGAGGTCTCAACTTTGTATATGACCTGTTCTGATTGCAATCGTTCAAGCTCGCGTTCGACTGGCATCCGCAGCGCCAAAGGCAACGGTCGGGCTTTGCAGAAGATCGGAGAACTGTCTTTTAAATGCAATTGTATTTTGGTTTTAAAAGTACCTATTTTGTCATCAAAGACTTCCGGGAATTCCTTCTTTAACTGAAGCACCGTCGGATCCATATTATCAGTTATTTTATTTAACTTGATTGAGCTAAGATTTAATTTACGCAACCACAGTCGGCCTAACAGAGGCGGCCCGCCGTTGTTGATAACGAACAACGGTAAATCAGCTGACTCGCACTCGCTAGCCACACGCACATTGATGCGCCCTAATGGAATTATCGCTTCTCCCGTATATGACTGTAGTTTAATGTCGTCTTTTTGAAGACTCAAATGAGAAAAATATGTGTCATAGAATTGTTTCGACACCGCCGATATTCTGCTCCCCGTATCAATTTCAAACAAAACATTACAATTCTCAACCTTAAGATAACAATAATACGGTCCATCTCTTATTTTGCTTTTCACTGATAAAATATTGTACATACCATCACTCCCGTCGCTATCAGAGTTATCGCCATCCATGTAATTCTGATACTTAGACCTGCCGGCACTATCACTTTTGTCGCTTTTCTTGCACACCGTAGACAAGTGTCCTTTTTCCGTGCAGCGGTTACAAGTGTACGACTTGTACCGGCACTTGTTAGGCCCGTGGCCCTCCCGGCCACAGCGCCAGCAAGCGGGCCGCCGCTTCACCGCCGCGGGCCCTGCGCCCACGCGGTGCAGGCCGGCCGCGCCCTGCCCGAGTCCTGCCACCGACGCCCCGCCGCCGCTGCCGCTGCCGGCTCCCGCCGTCTCGGCGTGCCGCTCGGCCGCTTCCAATGCGAGCGCCAGCTCCACCGCCTTTTTGTAATCCAATGTGGGTTCCGCAAACAAGCGCGACCTCATCTCTTCACTTCTGAGGCCCGAAACAAATTGATCACGGAGATTTTCCTCCAGGTTTGAACCGAAATTACAGTACGTTGCGAGATGTTTTAAATTTTGAAGGAAAATACCAATGGTTTCGCCTGCTGCTTGTCGCCGTTGTCGAAAAATATGTCTCTCGGCGATTTCTGACCTTTTCGGATCCAGGTGATTTTTGACGAGGTCAACCAACTCCTTAAAGTCCTTTTTTTCTGGATGATCGGGTGCACACAAATCGCACATTAACTCGTAGGTAGCGGCGCCGACGTGAGTCACTAACATGGCAACGCGTAACTTGCCTTTAATGTCATTGAGTAAAATAAACTGATCCACGAGCCGTACGTATGCGTCCCAATTCCCTCGACCATGTAGATCGAATTCGTGCAACTTTCCGAAAGGCATATTCACTTATATCGACTATAATTCACCGATTCGTCGCCAGTTGGGATGTATTAAATGAAACACAATGGCGTTCAATGCAAGACTGTTTATTGTAAGGGCGGCGGTGGATGATAAAATACTATTTTCCGATCTACCTACATAAACATATATATTACAATTTGAAAGGCCCACTTCTGCCATTAAATGTGGAATATGACATCGTTCAAATGTCCACCTCAGCTATTTACAGTGGCACGGATCCGAGTGGTCCAATTTTCAACTACTCTTTAGCATAGATCCGGCTTAATTTGAGCGATGGCCTGTGTGTGTTTGTTCACCTTTAGGGCATCGGTCGATTGTGGTTTGTTTGCACGGCCTGCGACTTCAAGAAACCCCACAAGAAAAGGTCTTGCGGGGTCAAATCGCATGACCTTGTTGGCCAATTCGCACACACACCCCTGCAAGAGATTAATAACCTTACCCTCAAATCAATCATTCAGAAGTTTTATCATTTGAACGTGCTGTTCAGTCGTGTAACTTGCTATAGTGATTTGGCTAAGTAACTGAAAATAATAAACAAAACATTTGATAGATGTCATCAAAACAAAATGGTCGCCACAGGCCGCCAAAATCTACCCGCGCCAATTGAAAAACACTATATATTTTTTTTTTTTTTGAAAACTAGACCACTTTGTGCTTATTCATATTCCAGCTTCTAAATAATTTGATATAGATGACAATGAATCCTTTGCTTCTGCAGATGTTGTTATCAGAATTGTCACCTTTATTGTCTTTCGTAATATTCGTGGATGTTTACGCGCCAAAACTAAACGGTGCAGCTACCTGGCCTTTTTTTTTTTTTTTTTTTGGGTGGGAAATCATCCAATGACTTCTCCCGCTCTGGGTGAGGCGGGAGGGCGTGTCAGACTTTTACTGACTAAAACCCACCCGTGTTCCTTCAGTTGCTTGAGTCAGGGCCGCGGTAACTCTTTTTCAAATTTATCCGCGACCCAGACAGGCATCGGCCCTAGTGGACCCCGTCAGTTCTGCTGACATCTCTTTGAAGCGCGCGTGGAACACAACGCGCCGTCGACTCGGGCCTGGTCCTTATCGGACGGTGAGCTACCCATTACTCGCCGTCCGCAAGCCCGGGCCTACGGTGGCCGGGAATCGGCTTGCGACTCCCGACGCCCAGGGCGTCTCCTGCGGTGGCTAGGGGCGTGAGGGCGTCTCCGTTGCGTCTCCCTCACGCGTTCCGCCTCCTCCTTCGCGAGCATTACTGCTTCGCAGAAGGAGGAGACAGCTGCCCATACCCTCTCGCTCCGTAATATGGCTTGAACCAGGGCCGGACGCGAGAGGTTGCCACCGCCGAACGCCTCCACGAGGACACGGCGGTGCCCAGCCCAAGCAGGGCAGATCTCCACCGTATGCTCCACCGTGTGCTCCGGGCGATCCACACAATGGTGACACCCGGGCGTTTCCTCCCGCCTAATCCTGAACAGGAACCTCCCGAAACAGCCGTGTCCGGTGAGGACCTGCGTCAGGCGGAAGGTGAGGACGCCGTGGCTCCTCTCAAGCCACTCCTCAAAGAGGGGCCTTATCGCCGCAATTGTGGCGTGCCCAGCGCTGGGTTGCGACAGTCGCTCTCTCCATGTCGCCATGAGATCTTGCTGGAGCTCTTTCCGCTGAGCCACGATTTGTCGCGGCCACGGAGTTTCGCCCCGGCGTTTCGCCTCCTCGCGCCATTCCCAGATGTGCGCGAGGACTTTTGCCTCCAGATCCCATGGCGGCAATCCGGCAAGGAGGCTCGCCGCCTCACCAGAGACTGTGCGGTATCCCCGGATCAGCCGGATGGCCATGACCTTTTGGGACGCGTTCAACCGGCGGACTGGTTGTCGCCTCAGGGAACGCGCCCACACCGGTGCCCCATAAAGGGCCATGGACCGCACGACCCCCGCGTAGAGCCTCCGGCAGGAGGCGTTTGGACCCCCTAGATTTGGCAGGAGCCGCTTGAGGGCAGCCCCGGCACGCTCCAGTCTGGGAGCCAAACGTCGGAAATGCTCCACGAAATTCCACCGGCTGTCGAGGACGAGTCCCAGGTACTTCATCGTCGACCCGACGCCGATGTGAACCCCTCCTACCGTTATTTGGGAACCCGGCGGTGGCGCGTTCCGAGGACCATGAAAACACATGGCCTCGGACTTGTGCAGGGCCACCTCGAGTCCCAATTGCCGGATCCTCTCAACGACTGTCGCAACCCCGCGTGTCGCTAATTCAGCCACCGCCTGGTGTGACTTCCCCTGCGCCAGGACCAGCGTGTCGTCAGCGTAGCAAATTACGCTGACGCCGCTAGGGAGGTCGGCGCGCAGCACCCAGTCGTACCCGATGTCCCACAGATGCGGGCCCAAGACCGATCCCTGTGGGACACCGCACGACATCTCTCGCCGGTTCCACTCTCCCTGGTGACTGGGGTAGATGACGGCCCTGTCCGTCAAATAGGCCTCGACCACGTGAATGAGGTAGGGCGGCATCCGGTGATAACGGAGTGCCTCCCTGATGCAAATCCAGGGCAGGGTGTTGAAGGCATTGGCGATGTCTAGAGACACCGCCAAGACGACCCCACCCTGAGCCACTGCATCCCCCGTCGTGAGGGCTCGCACGCGCATGATGGCGTCCACCGTAGAACGCCCCCTGCGAAAGCCAAACTGGCTCTCCGCTAGATCCGGCCCCACCCGCACCAGCTGCCCAACGAGGCGGTCTGCAATAACTCTTTCAAAGAGCTTGCCCACCTCATCGAGCAGCACAATGGGCCGGTAAGCGGACGGAGAGTCCGCTGGGCGCCCGGCTTCTTAATAAGGACCAGTTTCCCGGTCTTCCAGCGAAGCGGGAACTGGCCCCTCTCCAAGCATGCGCTAAGGAGCCCCCTTAATCGAGGCCCGAGAGCCTCCAAGGCCAGGACCCAGGCTTTGCCAGGTAAGCCGTCGGGTCCTGGGGCGGTATTTTTGGCATTCAGCCTACGTACCGCCACTCTCAGTTCTACCTCAGTCACCTCCGGAGCATCGTCGTCGTCGTCGGTGGTGTGGTCCGCATCGGGCACCGCTAGAGGTGGAGCCATGGGTGGGGGAGTATGTTCCCCTTGCGAAGGGAACAGTGTGCTTACCACTCCTTCCACGAGCTGCGGCCGGAGACTCTGCGTTAGCGGGGGCGCCCATGGGCGGAGCTTATTCCGCACCATTTTGTAGGGGCGTCCCCACGCATCCCTGTTCAGAGTCCCCAGCGATTCCTCGCGAGCCAAGCCCTTGGCCCGTTTGATCTCTGCTCGGAGGGCAGTCCTCGCCGCTCTGTACCCCTCGTACAGCTCCACCTCAATGGCTTCCGTACCTGGAGGACGGTTACGGAGCCTGCGGTGCCTGGTGTACCGGCGTCGTGCAGCAACGCACGCCTGGCGCAGAGCCGTAAGCTCCGGCAGCTACCTGGCCTGGGCGCTGGAGTGCTTCCGCGGTTCGTCTGGCTTCCCCGGCTAGGTATTGGCTCGAATGAATTTAAAGATTTTGTCAAGCTTATAATGGCTCTTTATGGGTGAATTTGTGTGTTCATGAAACCGGCAGAACTTGCGTGACCTGCAGGGCCTGACTGAATTGGGAGAACAGAGGGTTACCTCTGTTCTCTCAATATGGAGGTGTCTACGAAGATGTACCATCAGAAATAAGGCTAATAATGATTCTCCCTAAGATTCTGTGGTGTTTATATGTTATGCTGACCATCAGTGTGGAGCGGAGCAAAGCGAAGCAATAATCTGCTGAACTAGGAAAACATAAACTAACAACAGTTTTTTAAATCGAAAAAACCCCGAAATCAAGTGATTGGTACCTTTCGTCATACATTGAATACTTTGACTACGGCTAGTTAGAAGCTTTAAGTCTTAGGGCCTACTAAATTAAACTTTATTAGCTTAGAATATGGCAACCCTTAGTTATTATGACCAGATGTCTGAGTCGTTTTGTCTTTATGTGGGTATTTCTACCTACCTACCTCACTATTGATATATTAAAACATCTCAGTCGAACCGTAAACTACCTAAAATACCTATACCTGGGATATATATAAAGGGACAATCTTATTCAGATTGCACGCTCTTGAAAATTACTTTTGCATAGCTTTTAAACTGCATCTATTCCACGTCTCAAAAGAGAAATAGGGAATAGAAATTTTGCAAAAGAGTTCTTTATCTTTCAAATACATTCGTATGAAGCAGACAACTGCCGGAAGCGGTTCTTTCGAATAAACATTTCACCCCATTTCACCCTTGCGAGAATCCTCCGTTGTGGGCAGGTTTAGTATGTAAGTAAAACAAATGTTCTAGCAATTTGGATGTGATTTTAATTCTTTACTGTACATACTTGTGATAATAAAGTACATGTACAAAGGCGAGCTTAACTCAATGCTGAATTCTCTTACAGCAAACCCTAAGATGTCCAGCAGTGGACGTCTTTCGGCTGAAATGATGATGATGAAACCCTAGAGTGACAGAGAAAGTTGACAATTACAGAGGGCGATCATCTAGTGTACAATAACATAATACCAATTAAATAAAAACATAAATATACTTACTACGTACGTACATAAATACACATATTAATACTAATATTATGTCATTGCGCGAGGAAATGATCTTTAATCGTCTTCTTAAAGACCTCCAGAAAAGGGCTGTCGCGTAGGGAGTATGGGAGAGAATTCCAGAGACGTACTGCTGTGCCAGAGAAATAGCCATCATAGCGGCTGGATGTGTGTCGCGGAGGACGAAGGAGAAGAGAAGTGACAGTGCGACAGGGTTAACCTCTCGGCACGAGGTATTCAAAGCGTTCACAAGGAGGAGAATTAGGATTGTGCAGTATTGTTGTAGTAGTATAGAGAAGGGATAGGATATGGGTATCTCAACGACGCCGAATAGGAGCCACTTTAATCTGTTCCGAAACTACGACACATAGTTGTACTTGCGGAGGCCAAAAATAAAGCGGCTGCACAAGTTCTGTCGCGTCTCTCAGTCGCGCGAATTTATTAAGAAGTACCTCCGTTGCATCTAGGAAACATACATCCGCATGGTCTATGAGCGGTAGAAGAAGGGATTTTTTTATTATTAAACTAGCTATGAAACATGTTACGTATTTTACTTTTTAATACGTAAAAAATTATGCGTTGGAAGGCCTCCCACTAGGTGGACCGATGACCTCGAAGATTCAGGTTGCGGGAAGGCGCTGGATGCGAGACACACGGGATCGGTCAATGTGGCGACGACTGGGGGAGGCCTATGTCCAGCAGTGGACGTCTTTCGGCTGAAATGATGATGATGACGTAAAAATTGCTTGTATCTTAGAACAAAAAAAAGTAAGAAATGCTCTATAATAAAATTTGTAGAAACATTATTCGTGCTGTGAAACTCGTTACGTAGAAATTCGTTTTAGTTTTCAGGTATTTGTATACTAATAGGTAGTCTGCTTATTCAGTTTTTAACTAAATATGCAATATTGTGCGGTCGATATAGTGACTCTTGGTCAGCATTGGACGTCTTTCGGCTGAATTGATAGTGATAAATGGCGATTAATTTTGAATACATTACATACATTTACATAACGCTATATAAATTTCCACTAATTGAACATAGATGAAACCAATTTTAGGAAATCATTGCTTATTTCGCTTCATGTGAACAGAATCAATATAATTTAATTAATTAAATTATGAACTAAAACCTGTTTATTGTAATTAATTGTCCAGACCACTAAACACTAGTTCATTTTAATGTGTACTACGTGTTGTACCAAATCATGTGTAATAATTTGGTTCGTGATAACTGCCGAGTTTCTTGTTTCCAACTGTTGTTTGAGCATTGTTTTGTTTAAATGTATTTGTTACCACCTCTTTGGTAGTCAATTCCTAAGTTAGGTTTGTGTTATTTATTGGGTTTTCCATTCATGTTTTTTTTCAGTAGCTTGGATCCTGGGTTTGTGACTCTTTTCATATGAAACTGTTGATCATTAGTGGAAGTCAAGGTTTTCGGTCAAAGAACTGATTGAAATAATGATAGGTTTTACTTTAAATATCTTTGAACTTATACTAGTGTCTAATGAATAATGATTGCTTCTTTTGCAAGAGTCTTTACCATCATATCATAATGTTACCTATAATACTCACAACGGATCTTTGTGTCTCTGAATTGGCTCCAAGACCCTGCGCAGTAGCTATTTTTGTGTCAATGTTGAAGGTAGCGTTGTATAACTGTCACTTTCACACGCTTGTGTTTGTCGCATCGTCCTATCTCGCTTACTCTATGCAGTATACTCGATGACAAATTGTTTCTTGTGCAATGGTTGGCAGAGCCAACTTCAGAGACACAAAGATCCGCTTTGTCTATTAAACGAGGGATTATTTTTCATCCTAACACAGAAAACAACACAATTTCACACATGCTTTCTATAATCCAACATACAGTTTAGGTTGTAATGGTCCGCGACAACCTTTATAAATGTACAAACAGTTACTACAAAGGTATAAACATTCTACTCCAATTGGCTCTATTGTACACAGATGCAAAGGGTTCTGACCAAATCCGCCGAAACTTTTTTAATGAATTTGTAATTCCTCTGTCGCACTCCGTGTTACAGGTTTCTTTCACTTTGTGATCAAAATTTTATTGTCTGCGGAATATTCACCGAAAATCTGTCGAGAGATGGCAAATAATGAAATAGGGTGGCTTTCCGCTTTTATGTAATTGTCCTCCGATGGTTTCTTTTTCTGTCTGTATGAATGTTTGAATATTTTTACATTGTTCTTATTTGAGAATATCGGTTTGGTCAATTATTTCAAGATATTCTTAATGATATTTTGGTATGTCTTCCAGATATTATAGAGTCCGAAAATGAATTTACCAGTAATTTCAGACTTGAATTCGCCACAACATAAACACTTAGTTTCTAAGGGCGCTGTTTCAAAGCATAATTACTCATCTTAACCCTTCTGACTTATGTCGGTCTGTCTGGACGTGAAGATTACTTCACTGTTTCAATGATATTGAAAAACTTACAATCCAGTATAGTGTAAATACTCAAACTCAACAGTACCACAAACTTATCTACATAGACCTCTTACATTGTGAAATTATTTAATCTAGGACTCAGCGCGTTAAATTTGAAGTTTGTTAGACTAAAGCCTTGTCCAGATTATGTAAGTTTCGTCGTCAGGTTGAGTTTCCCTTACAAACTTGTAAAGTTATTAAGATGTTATTTTACAGGCATGTATGAAGTTGTGTGGTTTACGCATTGGGTTGTCAATTACAAAACTCGTTGGCATGTAGTCCTATCGTCCATCCAGCTATAAATACAGGACCGGCCGCATAAATCAATTTCAAACACCGATAATTGGATTCCTAATATGTATGAGAAAACATTGAAGAGACTGCGCATATTTAACCGCCCCGAATCGAAAATTCAGATTCGAAGCTATTAATAACCACTGAACCACTAAATTCATTATCGCACGAACATAATCAACTCTATCAAAAACCATAGCAGGCATTGAATAAACAAACTGTAACCAAACAAATCAGACTAATAACCAATTCGGTAGAACAGACAACGGTACTGTTATACAATAGAGTGAATAATGGTTTGACGACGCCAGGTAAAAAGTAGGCAATAAGAGATTCGACGCAAATGGTTGGAACACTGTCACATTAGTCATCACAATGCCGACTTGGTGACGTTTGGACAGCCCTGACAAATGATACCTTTTATTGAATAATTATCGCGAGTCTGCTGTCACGAAGCTAGAGTACATAAATGTAGGGGTGTGCGATGTGCCTAACGGAATGAAGGTCAAGGTGTTTGCTTATACTCCACACATGCTGAGGCTACTTTAGTTTATTAAACAAGGGATTTTATTTATTTGATGTGCATTATATTCGAAATAAGATTACTTGTCGTTGCTATAAAGTATTTGATGAATGATGTTAAACTGATGAGTATTTTGGCACTTTATTATAACTAGCTCAATTCATCCCATAATATGAATCAGGTAACAACTTATATTAAAAGAAAACTGAATCGATGACAACATTTTCCTCATACCTTAACCAAAAATTTTTTTTTGACAGAGACTAGCACTATTCAGGTAAATTTTTCTTGACGTTTTCATTGAAGGTACCTACGGTTTATTATCCATAGCACACCTTTAATTATCTGTTTACATGTAGTTGGCCGAGCACGTTACGTTATCCCAGACAGGTATACCTTTCTCGGTATCCTCTCCAGGCTTACTGAAGGGTACGTACGTGTCTGTGCAAAATTATCTATAGATATATTGCCCAAACCGTTGCAGCGTTTGGATGGTACTGAGCAAAACAAATAACTCTTTTTTCACAAGTATTTTTGGTAAAAAAAAACTTGTTCGAAGAACACAAAAATACTGATTACAGGCCATCTGGTTACAAACAACTCTATCTTTCCCGTGACTACTTTGTTTACACTTCAAAAAAAGGCAAAGGCCTTTTGGTTTCAGTTAATACAAAGCCTCCGTCGACGAGTGAAGCGAGTTTTTTTGCTAGTTTACCCCTCACGACGTCGCTCGTCCCTATGGACCATTTTATTTTTGCTTCACTCTCATCTTTTCGTCGGGACTTACAGGTATTAATTATCTTGAACTCGAATTCGCTTCGTTTGCGATGAGAAAGGTCAAACGGCAAATCTTGGCGAATAAAATACTTTCAAGTTTTTAATCAGTAGAAAAATGGAAAAATCTGATTGGTTTACGGTTACTAAGAAAGTTCTGCTGTACCAATCTACCTATATATTTTACCCTATCTTTTTGGAAAAGTACCTAGATATTCAACGTTTAAATCAGTTCTTAACACACAAACATAACCTAATACACAAGTAAGTACGTATAAAGTGTTGCATTAAAGCGAAGCTTGCCACAAACCAGTGCAACTGTGTCCAAATTGCTTATTTTGACCGGGTGTATTAATTATGTATGAGGGTGCGACACTCCTGTCGGCGCCAGATACGGCGTTCTACGTAACTATAAAAAGATTGCCATGACATTCTCATAGCTAACACGTCTAGTTAATTTTATACATGGAGAACGAACTCGTTAAAATGTATATGAGGGTAGTTACTGGCGGTAATTTTATGGTTTGCGGTTTAGTCCTGCTACAGAATTAATTGTAACTCTTTCAAGATTGTTTTTTTTCTATGTTTGCAGATAAATATAGATGTATAACAAGGCAATTTATAAAAAAAAATACCTACACAGTACTCAAATATTTTAACACGGAAAATATTCTCAATAGTTTCAGGGATTTTTGATTCGGTATAGATTTCAAAACAGCTGCTACTAGTTGCAACAGCTGGCGGGTAGCAAAACCTCTACACGATACCAGCATTCGAGAATAGGACAACAAACACAGTGCTCTTCAAATGTAATATGTTAGTGATTCCGGGAACTACGTTGTACTAATAATCATACTATATTAGTTAGTGCTATTATGAGTCCGTTTGGCACGACTTACACTTTACCGTTCCACTTATTCATTAGTCCATAAACTGTAAGCAATGCCTGTATAACTAACCGTGAATCATAAACAAGCTTGTTACTCACGAGGAACTTTGTCAGAATTAAGGATGTAACTCTCCATTTAATACGAGTTGTCTATGTTAGCACAGATTACACTCACAAGGGCGGCTATAGATTAGTAGAATCGACTTTTTACCGCTTCAGTAGATACGTCAAAAGTTATGTCAAGGTACTAAGATAATATAAGTTTCGCTCAAGTTGCCAGCATAAACAAAGATACACAGTTCGCTGAGTGTAAAACTATCCCAACTACTAAGATATAAGAGAAAATATTATGAACGTAGTCACTCACGTATGAAGGTAAGGAGTCAGATTACCAGGACGCGTGTGACTCTCATTACAGGGAATTGCCGTAATTATGAAGATTAATCCTGAAAATGAGGCATTACACAAACAACGTAGATATAACGGCACAAATCTTCTTTGTGTACGTGAGGGTTGGCGTTTAACAGCTTTGGCCCCCTTCGACGAATGCCGACTTCAAACAGTAGTTCAACTTTTGGTCGTTAGTGGCCGAGATTTTGTAGACCCTTTAAGTGTTCGTTGGATGAATAATAAAAGTCTGGAAGGAAGTTGTAAAACGAACAATAGATA